>JAUDYJ010000001.1:189032219-190312844 GCA_030761175.1 Masticophis lateralis | reverse complement strand
ATTCTGAAGGATTCAAAACCTAAATTTTCTTTCTTACTATTATTGTTAAGCAAAAATAAAATAAAAATCAAACCAAGACACAAAACATTTTTTAAAATCAAGTTCCTATGGAAGGAGGGTGCTTTTTTCTTTGTGCTGCCTGCAGTATTTTTGAAGGAAGCCACATTTATAAAAAGGAATCCATAGCAAACATTGTTGGTTGAACTGGAAAATGGAGAAAGAAAGAAGGAGAAATTGTTGTTATTCTACATCGAGGAATATGAGCCCAGTGCTCAGGAGAGCTGTTTGCTATGTTGAAATAAAAAACTAACACGCGTAATCAATTAGCCAAGCATCTGGGTGAAATTTTAAACAGTCTCTTTCTCACCTCTCTCAGAAGAAAATAAGTGATTATATTTGCAGAGAAATATATTCACATGTTGTGTGGCAGAACGAAAATGGAAAAACAACAATAAAAAACTACTTTCACTCTAGCCTCATAAAGTATCTGCTGGGATACAGATGTAATTCTCCTCCACCTTCATGCCTATGAGCCTGGACTGTGCCTGGAATTGTCATCCATTCAGTGCAAAAATCTGAAATTGCTTCTGTATGCATGTTTGGCTAAATATACTTTCAGAGTGATTAGAGTGAGTCTTATCAGCCTCTCCATTATTAGGAGCTTATAGGTGTAACAGCTCTGTTCTCTCTATTCTTTTCTTCAAATAGGAGGAAAGATTACATTAAGAGGGTGTCACAAATATAAGTCTTTGCTTGGAACGCCAACATCACGTGTTCTTTTAAACTCACACCAGAGTGCTCTCTATTGTATGAGAGAATTACCTTCATTCTGTGAGATGGAATTTCTTCACGGGGAAACAAGCATTCGGTGTTTATATTATTGTTATTTATTAATACTTGTCATCCTCAGGTTATTAATGTGAGAATTCTCATTTCCCCTGTCCCCAGTAATATATTCCTGCTTATAAATGGCTCACAAATAAATGAAATGACAAAATAAACCAGGAAGTAAATTGTTTGCTGTAGTAGTTAAGTACAAGGATGGAAACCAGGCGATGGAGTGGTTAAGCACAAAGCCAGCTTAAGCACAAAGCCAGCTTGGTGACCTTGACTAATTCTTCCATCTCAGCCCTAGCAAACAGGTAAAAGCAAATAACTTCCAAAATCTTGCCAAGAAAACTGCAGGGACTTGTCCAGGCAGTTACCAGGAAGAAAGGAAGAAAGATGAGCTATAAAACTCCGGAGCATAAACTTTGGCTATGGTATCTAATCTTTATACCTCTGCAAAAAAAATCCCTTCTAGCCATCTGTTCTGGTTAGGTGCATGAATTCTGCACAATTGTAGCAGAAACTAGGAGTTATATTAATCTTGATTCAATGCCAACCCTAATTGGATGTAAAGATCCATGCCTCTCACAATTATCAATGGTGACTATAAACAGAACCTGAAAATAAGCTGGAATTTGATTATCTTAAGCAACATTTTTTTTTGCAGAATTATGATGTGAAATATTAATGAGGAAATGTTGGTACCCTCACATAGCTGAACTGCCTGGGGAGGTTTTTTTCCCTTCTCTTTAATTGTGTCCAATTCTCTGACATTGCCTGGACAAGTGTCTGTACTTCTGTTGGCAAGGTTTTTCAGAAGTGTTTTGCCGTTGCCTCCAGCCTAGAGTTCAGAGGTGTGACTAGCTCAAGGCCACCCAGCTGGCTTTGTGTACAAGTGGGTCTAGAATTCACAATATTTTGGTTTCTAGCTTGATGCCTTAACCATTACACCAAACAAGCTGAAGAGTAAAATAACTCTATTGTCAGAAATGGGATAATCCTACTGCGACCAGCAGCTGCAAGAAAGTTTGGTTCTCACTGGCCAACTACCTACAATGTGCCTTGTGGGGCAATCTGTAGATGAAAGTTGGTGGCTGACTAATAGCATTGGGTTCCCAATCATAGCTGAATGCATTCAAAACCCCACATTTATTGACTCACCTGAATCTTTGAGAAACATACCTGTGCTTTTATAACTATCTGTGTTGAAGAAGCTAGTTAAAAAGCAGCTTAAAAGTAAAATTACATCAATTCAAAGGAACTCTGCACTACCTGTAATAAGTCCTGATAGTCTTCAATAGAAATAAACTAAGAAATATTTAAGTCATAGTCATGGAACCAAAACTGAGCCTCTTACTTGATGAGGTTACAACTCCATATTACTCCAGGCAAGCAACACAAGACCTCTTGAATTTCTCTTGCTTCTTCAGTTCTAACAAACTAATCATATCCTTGCAGGACAGAAGTACTGAAGCAGGAATTTCCTGTCACCACCCTCCAGTCTCTTTCCTGTCTCCTTATTAAAACAAGTTTTCAGCTTAGTCTCTTAGGTGAAAAATGCTATTATTACCATTGTTTCTTACTGTAACAATAAACCATAGTGGAATCCTTGGTGCTCTCTCAGTTGGTTATTTGCTTGCAGATATGGTTGTTTATATACAATAGCTTGCCCTGCTATTGGGGTTGTGGTCCCCCCCGCCCCCCGGGAACTATCAAGAAGAAAACCATACACATACCCTTGCTTTACTGACAGGACAAGTTACACATAAAAACAGTGCAAACCCCACTGTCACTAGCATCAAGCTCAAGAGAGCACCAAGGATTCCAC
This sequence comes from Masticophis lateralis, assembly GCA_030761175.1. Classification (NCBI taxonomy): domain Eukaryota; kingdom Metazoa; phylum Chordata; class Lepidosauria; order Squamata; family Colubridae; genus Masticophis; species Masticophis lateralis. The sequence goes on along the minus strand of JAUDYJ010000001.1, from coordinate 190,310,188 downwards.
TGTTCAATCCTGAGCTACAGATTCTCTTCTATTGGATAAATCATAGTCTTATTCAAAACAAGGGAGAGCAGGAGACTGACAAAAAACTGATAGTAATAACCTGAGAAGGAGGAAAATCTTAGGTTGATTTTGTCTGAGTTCTCCTATTTAAATAACAAGTAACTTCCTGCAGATGAAAGCATTAGCAAGCCGGAGAGAGTTTACATTATGAACATGGTGCAACCATGCATCAAGTTGCACAAAGAGGAGGAAGGAATGCTTTGCCAACACGGAAGCCAATGATAATAGAGGAAACATAAAAGTAACAGTTCTTACTGAATTTGACAGAAGCCCAGCGTTAGGATTTTGTTAAGCTGCAACAGCAGTCACTCTACATTCACCCTGTATCCCTAAAATATTCTGTTTCCTTTATCTACAAATTACCAGATTCAAAATAATGATTTATATTAGCCATTATGCTATATATTTGGCTATGTCATTCCTTTTCCTTCATGGTCCTTATTTGCATTTCATCATTGGGGATGCCAGGTTTTGCAAACCTGACATTTAAAAATTAAAAGACATATTGTGAATAGCTAAATACTATTTTTTTTTTTTAAAAAGAAGGGTCTCTCAAGTTAAGCTTGATTTCTTGGCAACAGTACAAGAGCAGTATGCCATCACTTTCTTTTAGGATGTTTTTTTAAATAAAGAAACTCCTACACTTAGCTATACATTTTAGGATTTTCTGGTAGTCTTCCATACATATACTGACCAGAGCCAATCTGCTTAGCCTTTTTGAGATCAACCAAGGTTGCTAAAGTACTGTCACCTTTTCCCCCGCTAGAATTTCTTTTATAAAACTCATATTTCATTCCATACTTTGTTTAACTTCTCCCAGCTCGAGCTATTAAATGGAAAAGTGAAAATAACTTTGGTGATCATGGCAACAGTAGAGGTACAACAAAGGCAGCTATGAAAGGATTTTCTGAACTCTGTGGCTTAGGAAAGATTGAAGAAGAGAGCCGTTAAGGATATGTAAAATTGTCTGAGAGATGAAACAGAAAAAAAGCAAGTTATTTCAAACTTTAAGTATGGAATACTTTAATTTCAAACCCGGATAAACAGTTTTTAATTTTAGCTAAGCTCCACTTGATTGCTGTTCCAATCATTGATAATATACTGTACATTTTAAAATACTCTGATGTATATTATACATATGTACAAGGCTGAGAATTTTAGTTGTCAAAACACACCTCCCAAATTGGATTTGGGATTTGGCTTATCTGTGGGTGAGCATATTTGAAAAATTCTTAAAATACCATTATAATACCCCATATATACTGATGTATATGTCTATCGATGGATGAGCAAACACTCGAGTTTTAAACCAAAATACTTTGAAGTCTGCATCACACACCAATATTCACTGATTGTGAATATTATAACCAACATTTTGAGAGTTCGTTTATTCACAGGTGGTGCAATTTTTTCAATATTTTACTTAAAAATTTGAAGGTTGGCTTTTCTGTGGATAGGCTTACATGCAACTTTATACAGTAATGTTCATAGTCTAGGCAGAGCGAAGTAGTTGCCTCAGGGAATAGAAGCTGACTACTAAGTCAGTCAAATGGAGGACAGAGGTATAAAATTTACCACAACCTAGCCTCTGCCTCCTAAACTAGTGGACTATGCCTCTATCTCTAGGTGCAATAGAAGAACCAGTCATATTGTTAGCGTTTGCCAAAAAAATTAATTCCAAGTGCAGTCCAAATGGATCTATCTCGTCCATCATTAGAGACAACAAAATGCATTGGTGTAGCCTTGCCTATGATCTAAAAACAAGGCATCAGTCTCTCAACCAAATCAGTTCAATGCACATTTAAAAAGCATGATTTTGCTTTACCAGCTTTTTGAAGAGCCTTCATTTTATTTTATTTTATTTATTTTATCAAATTTGTATACCGCCCTACTCCCGGAGGGACTCAGGGCGGTGAACAGCCAAAATAAAATACAATTCACAAACAAAAGTTAAAAACTATTAAAAAGATTAAATTTAGGCTCGAAAAATTTTAAACCACCAATTTATATAAACATTTAAAGCCCAATTTAAACCCAATTTAAAAGGGAGAGTTAGGCCAGACCCGCCTGTTGGAATAAAAATGTTTTTAGGGCGCGGTGGAAAATGCGTAAGTCCTGAATCCTCCGTATCTCCGGGAGGAGCTCATTCCAGATGGCAGGTGCCCCCACAGAGAAGGCTCTCCCCCTGGGGGCTGCCAGTCGACACTGTTTGGCCGACGGCACCCTGAGGAGCCCCTCTCTATGGGAGCGAACTGGTCGGTGAGAGGCTACCGGTGGCAGAAGGCGGTCTTGTAAGTACCCTGGTCCTAAGCCATGGAGCGCTCTAAAGAGGGTAACCGAAACCTTGAAGCGCACCCGGAAGACCACCAGGAGCCAGTGCAGCTTGTGCAGGAAGGGGGTCACATGGGAGCGCCACATCGCTCCCGTCACCACCCGCGCGGCCGCATTCTGGACCAGTTGGAGCCTCCGGGTGCTCCTCAAGGGGAGCCCCATGTAGAGAGCATTGCAGTAGTCCAGGCGTGAGGTGATAAGGGCATGGGTGACTGTGCGTAATGAGTCCCGATCTAGAAAGGGACGCAACTGGTGAATCAGGCGAACCTGATAAAATGCCCTCCCAGCCACGGCCATCATATGCCCTTCTAAAGACAGCTGTGAATCCAGGAGGATGCCCAAGTTGCGAACCCCAACGGATCAATAAATTAAGATAAGCTGGGTTTGTTTCTCTGTAAATCAGAGTGGGAGAGTTTCTATCACCGTGATGACATATTAAGAAATATGTTTCTGGACTCTCTCTTGACAGGGCATGATATTACCACATATTATAATCAGGAAACTTTATATAAGGCCAATATAAAGCATAAAAAATCACACAATCCCAATCTGTGTTCTGCAAGATGCAAGAGACAGGCCATTCATAATAAACACTAGATCTGATTTGATATAGCAGGTATACCTGGAAACCCTTGTTCTATAATCTGGGATCAATGGAAATTCCCTGAACTCTTGCAATCAAATGTTAGCAGTCACCAGGAGAGACTCACAGCTATGGGAAGCTGCTGACGTCAGAAACTCAAGAGATGGGCATAGTTCAGAGCTGTGGAGTCGGAGCCGGAGTCGAGGAGCCGGAGGAAATTTTGGGTACCTGGAGTCGGAATCGGAATCGGCAAACAATGCACTGACTCCGACTCCTACTAAATTTAGATTGGAATTTTTAAAAAAGCAAGTTTAAATGTCCCAATTCTCCCAACTCCACAGTCCTGGCATAGTTCCCTTATTACATCTGCCCACCCATCAAATTCAGCAGAGAGGGCATGCTGCAGGTCCCATCAACTAGGGTGCTATACTTGGTAGGACCTAGGGAACAGGCCTTTTCTTCTGTGGTGCCTGCTTTATGGAACATTCTCTGCCTTGAACTAAGGCTGACTTTATCCATTTTACTTTCCCAAAGCCCCTCAAGACCTGGGGTGTCATCAGGCCTGCAGACCCCAGAAGAATGGTGAAATGTTGAGGTGGTTCCACTGTTATTAATGCTTGCTTTCCCCCCCAAAAAAGTAGCTCCCCCGCTAGCCTTTTGCCTTGGAAAGAAGTGTTGTGGGTGGCAGGTTTTTAGTGTGTGGTAAGAAAAAGTGGTGAGATACAGTTATGGAGTAATTCTGAGGTGCTGTGGATGGAAGAAAGAAACCTCATGGTCACGCAGAAAAGACAAGAAGATTAACATATTAATACATAAAAAAGAAAAGCTGGCTACATCAGACCCTCCTCTTTTGCCCCCTGATTTATCACTATCAGCTAGAACTAATTCGATCATGCCTTGAAGACCTCCCAGAAGCTACAACTGGTCCAGATTGCAGTGGTATGTGCAGTGATGGGCGCCCTTAGGTTTATCCACATAACATCTCAATTATAGGAGCTGCACTAACTCCCAGTTTCCTTCCAGGTACAATTCAAGGTTCTGGTTATTACCCTTAAAGCAGATTATCTGCTGGATCACCTCTCCTGAAAGACATCTACCTGTCCTACCAGATCAGATAGACTAAGCACATTCTAGTCCCTTCTCTTAAATGTTGGTATATTATGGGATCTAGGAAGCATGCCTTTTCTGGGGCAGTCCTTCCACTGTGGAACACTCTTCCCCTTGATGTTTGGCAAGGCTCTACCTTCCTAGCTTTCCGAAAAGCACTTAAGGCCTGGCTTTCCTCCCAAGCCCTGGGATAGGGTGAGGTGGATGAGCGGATTGAACAAGGAGGCTGGAAGTTCAACTCTGATTCCAGGGTAATATTTTTTTTTTAATGTTTATGGTTTTAATGGATTTATGTACTATGCTGTTTTTACTTGTGTTATTTTAATTGTCGATTGGAAGCTGCACAGAGTTCAACATAGATACAGATTAACAGAGTTGGAAGGGGCCTTGTAGATCATCTAGTCCAACCCCCCGCCCAAGCAGATCCTATACCAGTGAAAGATAGGAGGCTGTATACATGCTTTAAATAAATAAATAAATCAGCTTTGGCTCAGTGATGCACATTCAAGACGACTTTCAGGTAAAGACAGGGACATCCTTTTCTTGTTTCTTGCATTTGCAATGTTCATACACTGCTTCTGAGCATGGACATCTCATTTAGGCAATTTCCAATCAGGAGGAAAAAAAAATAACTAAAATCCTGTATCAACATTACAAATGGATTTCCCAGAGTTAACCCTTTGATAAACAATCACCTACCAATGGCCTGCAGCTTGACTTCCCTTGTGGTAATCTAGGTAACCTTAACTTAAAAACAGCAACAACAACAAACCTCAAATAGACTTTATGATGAGGACAAATGCCAAGTTAACTATTCTGTGGAAGGCAAATGCAGAGGAGCAGAAATCCTTTTTTCCTTTCCCTGTCTTTGGGTCATTACATGGGGCTGACCTTGGAATGCACCCGGAGGCTCTAGCTAATCCAGAATGCGGGCAGTTACAGGGGCTTCTGGTTACTCCCATGTAACACCTCTCCTGCGCGAGCTGCACTAGCTGCCAGTGGCTCTCTGGGTTCGTTTCAAGGTGCTGGTGCTTACCTATAAAGCCCTACATGGCTTAGGCCCGGGGTATTTGCAGGACCATCTCCTGCCATCCTCCCATCGTTCTATGCGCTCTCACAGAGCAGGCCTCCTCAGGGTGCCATCAGCCAAACAATGTCGGCTGGCGGCCCCCAGGGGGAGAGTGTTCTCTGTCAGAGTGCCGACCCTCTGGAATGGTTTGCCAACTGAGCTCAGGAAAGCCCCCGACCTCCTCTCCTTTCCCTGCGAACTGAAGATGTGGCTCTATCACCAAATGGACTGATCCCTTGGGGGCTTGAACATTGTAATGATTTTAATTTGGTTTTAATGGGGATTTTAATCTGTATTGTGGTTTGTATTATGGATTGTTGTTCTGTAAGCCGCCCTGAATCCTTCGGGAAAACGGCGGCATATAAATCGCAATAATAAATAAATAAATAAATAAATTACGTGCAAGTGAACAACATCGTGCTCACTTAGAAAACCATCAGCTATGGAGTTGTTTTTCACAAAATATTGTCTTTGCCTATGAATTGTAGAGTTGGGCAGGAGGGGCCCATGACAACAGATTGAAGACTTACACTTAAAAGGAATAATGGCCTTATACAGAATATCATTCCACTCATTGGGAACGTTCACTTTCGCCATTAATGGCACCGAGCAAGTGGATGAACAGAGATATGGATAAAATTTAAAGCACTTACTCTCAGTTTGATTATTAATAATTGTTCCACCACTTGCTACAGTGTTGGTATGCTTTATGATGTCACGTCTGAGTACTTAAAGGTAATAATGTCGTTTTTAATCAGAAAGCAATCTGGTATAATTTTTGTAATGTATGAGCAAACTGGAGTCAACTAAATTTGCTTTTAAAGTGCAATTAATAAAAACAGGCTATTATACCCTCAGGGTAATCTACCAGTTTCACAAAGGATACTCTGTGACATAAATAATGAGCAAATTTTCAGGTTAATCTATTATTATTATTATTTTTGCTTTGCAAAAGCAAAAGATTGCAGAGAATTACTAAACATACCCCAAGAGAATAGAAAATTAAAGGGCAAGAGGGGCCAGTTTGCGCATTCCTATATATTGCTAGATTTCTTGCTACATGACACCTCACTGTTGCATGTACAGGTTATCTCTAGTTAGAAGAACTGCATATGAAGCAAGCCATGTGAAGTTTCAGCTGGTGTGCATTCCTTCCCATTATGAAAAGTGAAATGGCAACCTCTTGAGGGCAAAATCTGAGAGGAGGGCAGGGTGTGTTGGTGAGGCACTGGCTGATTGAGCGAATTAGAATCCCACAACTTGCTCTGCGCACCTCAGAAGACCATTTCATTGCTAGTATTAAAGAGTATTAAAGTATTTAAAATTTATTATGCTAAAAAGTATTCATTTTAATATCAAATTAATAATTAATTAACTGATTAAGTATTAATCGGTTTCCACACATGGAATCACTTTCTGCTCAAGAAGCCAAAAATATTTGGGTCCTGACTGTATATGGGAAAACAGTGCCTCACTTCTCCAGTTAATTTAAGAAAATACACACGTATACAAACACACGTGTGTATGTGTGTGTATCAGTGGTGAGTTTCAAATTTTTTACTACTGGTTCTGTGGGTGTGGCTCGGTGGTCGTGGCATGGCTTGGTTGGTGTGGCTTGGTGGGCGTGGCAGGGGAAAAAACTCCATTCCCATCCCACTCCAGGGGAAGGTTACTGTAAAATCTCCATTCCCACCCCATTCCAGGGGAAGGATACTGTAAAATCTCAATTTCCTCCCAATCAACTGGGACTCAGGAGGCAGAGAATAGATGGGGGCGGGGCCAGTCAGAATTTTTACTACCGGTTCTCTGAACTACTCCAAATTTCCGCTACTGGTTCTCCAGAACTGGTCAGAACCTGCTGAAACTCACCTCTGGTGTGTATGTGTGTGTTTGTGTGAATGAACTAACAATTGTACTTCAATCCTCCAAACAGAGGGCAGAGTCATCACTTGTAGAGGGAATCATTCCGTCCCTATTCTTCCTTTCTGAAAGGCTCTTGCCTCACGGCCATTTACCTTACAAATGTCTCATCTTTAATGCTGCTTCAGAGTATTATCCTCTGGACCATTCTGCCCTACCTTTTGTAAGCTGTTAAACCCAGAGTACAATTTCAGTTTATTTGCCAAGTGATTACACAGCCACATCAGAAAGGAAATCTGAGATGATGAATCAGGAATCCAGACACAGCCATCTGTCACATCTAATAAATGTAAGTGAGCCATGTGAATGTTTGGTCATTGTTGTAATGAGCAATTAAAATAGGAATGAGGGATTTTAAAGCAAGAAGTGAGTGATTTATGGAGGCTTCTATGATACACTGGGTCGGTTTAAAGGGTTAGGTTTGTGGTGGTGTGTGTGCTGTGAAGACTTTATTTGTTTAGCTGCAGATTGATCCTTTAAGGATGACTCAACATCTTTAACTTGGTTACAGCAATGAATTTCAGCTGTGCTTTGAAAATGCCCAGTTTAATTAATCTCAGAAATTCAATCTGGATTCAAGATGCTACTTTTCCCCAGAAAAAGGAAAAGACTCTATGAATTTAAATAGGCAAGGATGATGGAATGGAAAAAAGAATACAATTCAATAAGGTGATGGGATTTTGCCCTTTTTATCTTAATTAGATAAAATTAGGCCTTCCTACTCTTAACTATTTCTTCTTTCCTATATGGAGGGGAATATTGCCAAAAAAAAAAAGCTTTTTGCTGATGAAATACTTTCCATTGATTTCCTAGCCCAACGATGAGGATAAACCAAACCGATTCAAAGGTCTGCATGATGTTGGGACTTTTACTGAAGAACACAATCAACAATACTGCACAGAAGAGCACCTTTTTTATCTAAGTGTCATATACATGGCATTCAAAAGACAAAACAAAATAACAGTGTGACTTCACTAAGGCAGGTCTGGGGTGATCCAATTCAAAAGAGATGCAAACAAGTGTACAAGGACTTGGGAATCATGAACATGATGGATAGAATTCAGGGAGGCAGGGGTGGATTCTAAATTTCTTTACTACCAGTTCTGTGGGCGTGGCTTATTTTGTGGGCATGGCTTGATGGCCATGTGACAATTATTTAGGATTTAGCAGAGGTACTGGTCTACCAGGCTTTTAACTGCTTGCAGAGCTGTACCAATCTACCCATTTATTTTTTGCAGGCACTGGTCTACCCATTTATTTTTGCAGGCACTGATCTACTCATGTATTTTTGTAGGCATTGGTCTACTCATGTATTTTTGCAGTCACTGATCTACTCATGTATTTTTGCAGATACTGTCAACCAATTTATTTTGCAGGCACTGAATTATTCATGTATTTTTGCAGGCACTGATCTACCCATTTATTTTTGCAGGCACTGATCTACCCATTTATTTTTCCAGGCACTGATCTACTCATGTATTTTTGCAGACACTGATCTACTCACGTATTTTTGCAGGCACCGGTCTACTCATTTGTTTTCTTTTAACACTGATCAGCTGCAGGGCGGCCCTTTGAAGCCCTATGGCAAGAGTTTAAAGAGTTTTTTTTCCTTCTAGCCATCAGCTGGGACTCAGAAGGCAGCAATAGATTGGGGATGGGGCCAAATAAAAGGTAAGAATAACACAGGGGGTGGGGATGCGTGGGGGGGGTGCGTGGTGGTGGGGAGAACCTGTTCGGTGACATCATATCATCACTGCTACTGGCTCGGGAGAACCGGGCCGAACCAGGAGGAACCTACCACTGCAGGGAGGGATATATAGCCAAGAAATATCAAGGTAGAGATCACTATTGATTTTTTTTTTACATTATTCCCCAAAGCACATGGGTGCCTTTGAAGTACAGCTGGTGCTTGATGAGGCTGTTTAGTTAGTAAACATGAACACCTTTTATAATGTCTAAATAAGACTTCATTATTCCCCCCCCCCCCCCCCCGCCTTTCCTGGTTGACTTAGCTCTTCTATTATTTTCATCCCCTCCCAGTTTTCTAATCTTTTCTTTCCTTTTGGTGCAGATGTCTCTTCCACTTGTCTTATGTCCACCTTTCTTTTTCTTTTTTGTGCTGTTCCAGCTAAATGAAGCATGGGGAACATATCTGTATGGGGGTGAACTTGCATCCTGCATGGAATGGCAATAGCACTTAGACTTATATACCGCTTTATAGTGCTTTACAGCCCTCTTTTAAGTGCTTTACAGAGTCACATATTGCCCCCAACAAACTGGGTCCTCATTTTACCGACCTTGAAGGATGGAAGCCTGAGTCAATCTTGAGCCGATCAGGATCAAACTCCTGGAGTGAGCAGTGAGTTAGACGTGCAGTACTACATTCTAACTACTGCACCACCACAGCTCTAATGCTTGTTTTTGCTCTAATGCTAGTTTTTGCCAGATACTCATCACTTACAGGTTTTAAAATTAGCCTCAGGGATATTGGTTACCCATAGCAGGATTGATAAATGGAATTATAAAATGATTGAGCAATTGGATTTATAGGTACTATACAATAAAAAAATTGTCTGATGGTATTCAGAAGATGGAAACAGAAGAGAGACAACAGGTTCATTTCTACTACTTCTTCCTTACTTATTTTATTAATCTACTAGTTCTTGTTTATTTGATTGGTAGTGTAGCATCTTACTCAAAGTACTCAAGGAAGCTGGTGCTTCTCATATTCACACCAAGTATCTGTTTACTCTGTTTTTACTATTTTGTAAATAAGCATTCTACTGCCATCAAACCTGGGTAATTATCTGTGAAACTCATTTGCATGGATGGTTTGAGCACTTAGCTGGATACTTCTGCCGTTAGCACAGTAAGATCTTGACAGATTATTTGAAAAAAAATGATAGAAAACATGAACTGTCCCCAAAGATCTCCTTAGGCAGACGCTGCTATATAACTGCACGATGAATTGCAGACCTCTGTCATATTAGCTAACCATTCCTTTCACAACAGACTAATGCAAGTTATTCTGACCTTAATTTTCCTAAAATCCCCTCATGGCGGTTTCAGTTAAAATTAGAGCCAGCCATAATGACATCCAAATGTACAGCTGCATAGATTTTGGAGACATCATTGTGTGAGTTCTTGCAGAAGACAGAATAGAGCTACAATGAAATACAGATATATCACCTTTGTGGTAAAGTTGTGGATTTCTGTATAATCTTCTAACCACCTACTTAGAAGTATTTTAAAAATACTTTCTTTTTTTGAAAAAATTACCTCTGAAACTTCCAAAAGAAGTTATATATCTATATCTATATGTATCTATATGTATGCATGTATATATGTGTGTGTATGTATGTATGTATGTATGTATATATATAAAACTTATATAATATATATAAAACTCATATATATATGGGATGAAATGCTCCCAGTTCGGACCGGATCAGGTGATCCAGTAGTGGTTGTGGCAGGTGGCTTGGAGAACCGGTAGCGATGGCGGCGTGAGGCTCCGCCTGGGTGTTTTTACTTCCTGCTTTTAAAAGGTAAAAAAAAGGCTCTGACAATTGCATGGCACAGCTGTGATCGTCAGAGCCTTTTTTTACCTTTTAAAAGCATTTTTAACAACCTATTTGCCTGAATAAATTGTGAAAAAATGCTTTAAAAAAGTAAAAAAAAAAAAGTTGGCCACTCTCACCCAGTCATATTACCCTTCCACCAAGCCACGCCCACAATTTTACATTTCACCACTGATATAAAATATATATCTATATCTGTATCTACACACACACACACACGCACACACACACACACACACACACACATTATTTGTATGTGAAGACAAAGAAAGATTGACCAATTGAAGGCAGAAACAGCAAAAAACAATGGAAAGTTAAACTTTACAGCACAATATATAACATATAAGTAACCTGGGTGATGGTAAAGGTAGGAAAAACTTTGGCAAGTGGAACCCCAGCATAGACATACAGATAATCCTCACTTAAAGACATCACACGGCCACAACTTATTTCTGGATTCATCATTGACTTTGCTGGTCACAAACCAGCCATGAAGCTTGAAAACGGTGATTCGATGACAGCAGGACACTGCAACCCTCGAAGCATGAATGGCCATGTGACTTCAGGGACACTGTAATGGCCCTTATATTTGAGCACCAGTCGTAAAACTACTTGTTCAGTGTTGTTGTAAATTCAAACATTTGCTAAAGTTAGCAGTTGTTAACCAAGGACTACCTGTATATTTATCTCAATTGCACGAGGTAGTTCTATTTTATGTCCATATGGTTTCGTTTACCCTGAAGAGTTTTATCTCCTTATAACAATGTATGCTTCTTTTAAATCCTAAACGTAGTGAGACTGTTCCATGGGAGCAAACATTACATTCTATGTGTCAAAATACATGAATTAAGACAGAAACTTCGTAATAACTGAATCCTTTCCTTTGTATTATATTATTCTCCTGTCTGCGCAGCAGACTAAAGTGCTGTTAAAGTAGCACTTAGCTGCCAGCTGCCTGTAATTATTGTGAGTTCAAATCTCACCAGGCTCAAGGTTGACTCAGCCTTCCATCCTTCTGAGGTAGATAAAATGAGGACCTGGATTGTGGGGGCAATAAGCTGACTTTGTATAAAAAAGAACACCGCTGGGGATGGGGGGTGGGGCAAAAGCCCTACTAAGCAGGTATATACAAAAGTATGAAGGCTATTGCTTAACGCATTGTAAGCCGCCCTGAGTCTCTGGAGAAGGGCGGCATATAAATCAAATCAATTTTACTTGTATTTTTAATCACCAGGCTTTGTTTTACATTGTTGAAGTGGGCTGGGCAGGGTCCTTGGGACTGTTTATTAAATCCATTTCTGTCCTGGTTGGTTAAGGCTTCTCAGGAGCCAGCACATGATTGGGTCCCTGAAATGGTAAATGCATGCTTTCAGGAAGGAGGAAACAGAGGTCTCCTTTGGCTCTTAAGAGGTGATGGCCCAAAAACTATTCCTAAATCCAAGAAGCCTTCCCTTTTTAGGGAAGGTGACTGCCATTCTAGACTCCTAGAGGAAATAGACTAACTGAGGACAGTTGTGACCAAGAGAGCTTTTGCACAAATCCAACTTGTGCAATGTTTGTACCATTCCAGAATCAGCAGGTCTCACTCATTCTCCCTCACGCCTTGGCCATTTCCCATCTGGGCTGCTGCAACATGCCCTTGAAGATCATTTAGAAGCTGCAGGTAATTTCAGGCATACCATAGCACCCTTATGTGAGCTATGATAGCTCTGTCAGCCCTTTGAGATATCCAAAGTTATGATTGCTAATAATACTTTTATTATAAGGTTGCAATAACAGAATTTTGCAAGCACAAACGTGCTTCTTCCCTCCTAGCCTTCCCTCCTAGTTCAGGAGAACTAGGGAGAGGCAAGTCTGAGATGCTTTCAAATTACATTCCTGATTTGGACTCAGATTTCTATTATCTGACCATTATCCTGACTGTAGCTCTTCTTCCTGTTCCTCAAGGTTATTCTCTTAGCCCATTACAGATTCCCATAAGCTTCTGGTACAATTCAAGGGCTGGTCATTACCTGTAAAGCCCTTCATGGCACCAGGCTGGGTTATTGTTGGTATCCCCATCTTGAATTACTCTGTTGACCTTCCCCAAGATCTTGAAAACCATTTTTTCCCCTCTTTTCTTTAGGCATTGGGCAGGAGTATCAGATGAGCCCAGACTGAAAAGACTTGGAATTAGAATGTATTACGGCTTGGCTTCAATTATCTTACACAGGTAATCTTCGACTCACAACCACAATAGACCCCCAAATTTCTGTTGCTAAGTGAGATATTTGTTAAGTGAGTTTTGCCCCATTTTACGACCTTTCTTGCAACAGCTGTTAAGTGAATCACTTAAGTTGGTAACACAGTTGTTAAGTGAATCTGGCTTCTCCATTGACTTTGTTTGTTGGAAGGTCGCAAAAGGGGATCACGTGACCCTGAAACACTGCTAATGTCATAAATACGAATGAGTTGCCAAGTACCTGAATATTGATCATGTGACCATGTGGATGCCGCAATGGTCATAAGGGTGAGAAGCGATCATAAATCACTTTTTTCACTGCTTTTGTAACTCGAGGACTACCTGTATTATACTTCGTTGTCTTGCCTTGTTTTGTTTCTGTGAGAATGGATGGAAAGTTACTCCTTTATAAAATGTATTGGAAGAATTATAAAATACTTTAAGTCAACAACTCTTACTGCAAGCCTCAGTAGCAAGGCCAAATAAAAACCACAAATGATAGAGCTAATCACTGTGTGTCAGCTCGATCTGAATATTCAAGGAAGTAAGTTCACACTCCAGACAAATGGTAAAAGACAAGATAAGATAGAGCCTGTTGTAACAAGGCAGGGGTAATCAGGTTTGTCATAAACACAGAATGTAAGGGATCTTAGGCGTGATGTATATTGTGTGGAATATGTATATTGTGTGGAAATGTATAAATGCATGGTGTGAAACTTGAAAAGTGCGCTTCATGATCTCAAACCAAATTGGGAAGGGACGTGGAGGCCTGCCTTTGCAAACACAATTCAATAAACCTTCTTTCTTTGTACATCAGAGTTGTCTGTCGAATTAGCGAGTATACATTTTGAATGTTTTAAAATCTCACATTTCTGTTTTAATATTTTTTTTATCATATGCCAGTTGTCAAACTTCCTATTTGTGAGTTGGGAAGCCATATAAAGTGTATAAATCAATCAATCTAAAATATTTAAAGGATAGCATGTTTGGAGATAGAAAGAATTAAAATGGAGATAAAAAAGGAAGATATGACAAAAGTGATATGGATTTATCTCTTTTTAACAATCAAAAGAACTTTCAACTAATCCCCCCCCCCAACCTTACAACAATAAAGAATAAGGTTAAATGTATCCTCAGCTACTCAATACAGAGAAGTCTCAATATTTATATCTTTCTTGGCACTGCTTAGTAGCTTCCTATTATCTAGCAAAATTGTGAAGAGAATGCTTTGCTTTTCTACTAATGTCCATATCACAGTGATTCAGGCTGCAGAAGGCATGATTGTTATCTGTTCTGTCCCAGCTATGGACCCCAAAGAATGCAGCACACACAAAGTCTGAACAAACCTTAGTTTACCAAAATAAAATCAGTTTTTCCCCAAACAAAGACTGTTAATTAACTTTCATAACAGCCTGCAAGAATCCAAAGAATAAATAATCTTAATCTTACTATGGTTGGCAGAAAGCCCAGAAGCAATTTGCAGAGAACTAAGATCAAGGCACGAAGGGGAGTGAACAAAGTTGTTCCCTGCAAATTGCTTCAGTCGGCATTCCTCCTTAAATAGGCTAAGGGAGTGGCCAATTAGCCCCAAGCCTTACTCTCGAGGAGACCTCCTCCAGGGAGCCACTCCTGCCTTTTGGCAGCTCTGCATGCCCGTGCATCGAGAAGCAGCTCCTCCTCTTCGTCATTTTCACTTAAGGGAGCTTCTGGAGGTTCTGAAGGCCCTTGCTGAATCCCCGCCTCTGGCATCACATCTTCTCCAGCCTCATTGTCCAACTTGAGTGCCAGCTGCACAGGCTGCTGGTGCAGCACCACACCAGCCTCCTAGCTGTCCGAATCAGCCACCAGCCACACAGGCCCCGTATGGGCCACAACAGTTATCCTTTCTATCCTTTGTTATAGTAGATATATACTGTGCTCCTCTGAAAGTTCTAAATTAAATGAAGTCTTAGTATTTTGGATAAATTATCCAACCAGCAATGATCTCAAGTGTACTGTACCTCATTGCAGCCTATTTATAGTAGCCCTAAGTCTCTACATTGTGTCAAATGAGGTGTCAGAAGCAAAGTTGGGGAAAAAATAGGCTAATTTAAATAAATTTCTGTGGTGTGCCCTGAAAAACTAATTCATCTTGACAAACTAATTCATCTTATAATTCATTAGGAAGTCTCTCTCAAAATTGGTCAGTCAAAGGGAAATCTTTCTAGTGTACATCTCTGGCTACAATTGAAACTCCGCTACATGTACTCTTGAAATAGCTCCTTTGGAGTAATTTATGAATCTATCAATTAGCCATAGTCATTCTAGCAGTGTAACTGAAAGCAGTTTCAAATGTCTGCACAGGGTTGGCATAATTATCCAGTATAGCAGTGTTTCCCAAACTTGGCTATTTTAAGGTGCATGGACTTCAACTCCCAGAATTCTCCAGACAGCATGGCTGGTTGAGGAATGCTGGGAGTTGAAGTCCATACATCTTCAAAGGGTCAAGTTTGGGAAACACTGCAGTATAGAATCCTGTTGTCTATGATTGGAATTGCCCGTTTGGCAGCCCCCTTCTTTCAGAAGGCTGAGAATGCTAATAATGGTAGTTGTCTATCAGGAATTCCATTGATCTTCTGGCCATGTATAACACACACTATTTACACGCTGCAGTAAACAATTGGAACAGTTGAGCTCTCCCCAGCAATTTCTCCAGTATCTTGGTGGATGGAGTAGCAACCATGGCATAGCAGCCAGTGGTGAAGTTCCTGAGACTAAGGTAAAATCTGTGTGCATACATCTATCTGGCTGTTCGTCTTACAGATTCAACTCTGGATAGCTCACAACAATAATTTGCTGTACTATCCACATCACTAGATCAGGTAAGCTGGTGACTGATGTTCTGCCAACAACCGAGTCCCTTGTGGGTCAATGGACATCCAGAAGATAGGAATCTTTCTTGTAAGAGAGCAAGGGGTTTTCAAGGTTGTTGACAAGCCCCATGTAGCTGGTAAAAGCACAAGCAAAAGTCTTGTAAGAATAAAATCCTAACTTTAGTTATAGTGACTTCTGGAATGCTTTTTTCCATTTCTCTTTCATTAGGATTGTGTTGCCTCTTGTCAGATAAACCCAAAGCCTCATCTACTACTTTCTTACACATTCACTACTAGATACCAATATTCTGATGCCAGTATCTTAGTCTTTTTCCCCCGCTTCTTGGTCAGTTTATATACCGATACCAGAGAAAAAAGACATAAAAATATGCAAACTATTATATAATATCCATATTTTTACATGCTAGCAGAATAACGCTTAGGTTCTCCTAATGGAGATTATGTAAATGGAGAAGTCAGATATTTATGTTTGCTTCACAAAAGGCCAAGGAACAAGTAACATTATTGCTGATCAGTGGGGAAATCCTTTTTTTTTTACTACCAGTTCTGTGGGCATGGCTTGGTGAGCGTGGTGTGGCTTGGTGTGCATGGCAGGGGAAGGACACTGCAAAATCCCCATTCGCTCCCCACTTCTGGGGGAAGGATATTACAAAATCTTCATTCCCATCCCACTCTGGGGCCAGCCAGAGGTGGTATTTGCCGGTTCTCTGAATTGCTCAAAATTTCTGCTACCGGTTCTCCAGAACCTATCAGAACCTGCTGGATTTCACCCCTGCTGCTGATGCATGCTGGATAACTGAGAGAGCTAAAGAATACCACCAAGAAATCAATATATGTGCTTTGTTGATTACAGAAAGTCTTCAGCAGCAAATGGATGTACTCAATTATAGCAGCAATGGGTACATTATTGGAAAACATGAAGAAGACAGTTCATTCTGGAGAAAGTCCATCTATGTGGTCATTATGAGTTGACATTGATTTGATGACACATAATCATAGTAATGTAAGATTTAGGAACAGACACGACTATATGATATTGTGGGGAAAAGGGGGACATGCACTATTATTCCAATGTTGGCCTCAGTCATATTTATTATTTATTTATTTCAATTTATAAACCGCTCTTCTCCTTGCAGACTCAGGGCAGTGAACAGCCAAAATAAAACATGGTATACAAAAGTTAAAAACAATTAAAAATTATTAAATATTATTCGGCCAATAATTAAAACAACCCAATTTAAAATCAATTTCAAATTTAAAACAGAGGATGGGATCAAGCTAGCCCAACTAGATGGAATAAATGGGTTTTAAGGGCCTGACGAAAGGTCTGGAGATCTGGAATCCTGCGTATCTCCGGGGGTAGGTCATTCCAGAGGGCGGGCGCCGCCACAGAGAAGGCTCTCCCCCTGGGGGTCACCAGCCGACACTGTCTGGCCGACGGCACCCGGAGGAGGCCCTCTCTGTGCAAGCGTACTGACCGGTGGGAGGCTATTGGTGGCAGAAGGCGGTCCCGCAAGTACCCAGGTCCTAAGCCATGGAGCGCTTTAAAGGTGGTCACCAACACCTTGAAGCGCACCCGGAAGACCACCAGGAGCCAGTGCAGCTCGCGCAGGAGAGGTGTCACATGGGAGCGCCACGTCGCTCCCATAATTCCCCGTGCGGCTGCATTTTGGACCAGTTGGAGCCTCTGGGTGCACCTCAAGGGGAGCCCCATGTAGAGAGCGTTGCAGTAGTCCAGGCGGGAAGTCACGAAAGCATGAGTGACTGTGCGTAGGGAGTCCCGATCTAGAGAGGGACACAACTAGTGTATCAGGCGAACCTGATAAAAAGCCCCCCTGGCCACGGCTGTCATGTGTTCTTCTAAAGACAGCCATGCATCCAGAAGGACGCCCAAGTTGCGAGCCCTCTCCTTGGGGGCCAGTGTCTCGCCCCCAATAGTCAGTGATGCCGTCAGCTGGCTATATCGGGATGCCGGCAGCCACAGCCACTTGGTCTTGGAGGGGTTTAGTCGGAGCCTGTTTCTCCCCATCCAGACCCGCACAGCTTCCAGACACCGGGACATCACTTCAATGGCATCGTTGGGGTGGCCTGGGGTGGAGATGTACAGCTGGGTGTCGTCAGCGTACTGATGAAACTCCACCCCAAAGCCACGGATGATCTCACCCAGCGGCTTTACATAAATGTTGAACAGAAGGGGCGAGAGGACCGACCCCTGTGGCACCCCACAAACAAGGCGCCTCGGAGTCGACCGCTGCCCCCCTGTCAACACAGATTGCGACCGGTCAGAGAGATAGGCGGAGAACCACCATAGAACGGTGCCCCCCACCCCCACCCCCTCCAACCGGCACAACATGATACCATGGTTGATGGTATCAAAAGCCGCTGAGAGATCTAATAGGACCAGGATAGAGGAACATCCCCTATCCCGTGCCCTCCAGAGATCATCCACCAACGCGACCAATGCCGTTTCCGTGCTGTGCCCAGGCCGGAAGCCGGACTGGAGCGGATCTAGATAGACAGCTTCATCCAGGAACCGGGGAAGCTGCCATGCAACCACACTCTCAACAACCTTCGCAACAAAGCGAAGGTTGGAGACTGGACGGTAATTGGCCAAAACAGCCGGGTCCAAAGATGGCTTTTTGAGGAGGGGTCTCACCACCGCTTCTTTCAAAGCGGCCGGCAGAACACCCTCACTCAAAGAAGCGTTAACAATCTTCTGGAGCCAGCTTCGTGTAACCTCCTGGGAGGCCAGCACCAACCAGGAGGGACACGGGTCCAATAAACATGTGGTCGCATTGAGCCGTCCCAGGATCCTGTCCATGTCCTCGGGAGCCACAGAGTCGAACTCCTCCCAAACCACACCCCCAAGACCTGCCTCGATCATCCCGTCCGGATCTACCCAGTCAGAGGCCAGACCTTCCCGGATCTGAGCGATTTTGTCATGCAGATACTGGACAAAATCCTCAGCTCGACCATACATATTGAATGTATGAATGAAGTAATTTTTGAACAGATCTGCACGCAGATGAGTGGAGGAATGTATTTAAAGGGAAAGATATATGCAAAGAATTGTATCCTTACATTTGGCAAAAAGTAAAGATGACTGACTATGTTTGTAATAGAAAGGGCAGAATCTGTGATTGGGTTGGACTTTCACTATCACCGTCTTTAGCATCTGAAGGTCATCATATTACATAAAAGATCTATTAGATAGTTTCACTATATAAGTTGATCAGTGGTGAAATCCAATTTTTTTTACTACCAGTTCTGTGGGCGTGGCTTGTGGGTATGGTGTGGCTTGGTGGGCGTGGCAGGGAAGGATACTGCAAAATCTCCATTCCCTCCCAACTCCTAGGGGAAGGATATTGCAAAATCTCCATTCCTACCCCAGTCTGGGGCCAGCCAGAGGTGATATTTGCTGGTTCTCCAAACTACTCAAAATTTCCACTACTGGTTCTCCACACTGCTCAAAATTTCCACTACTGGTTCTCCAGAACCTGTCAGAACCTGCTGGATTCTACCCCTGAAGTTAATCCCATTTGTTTACAATGGTTTCATTTTATAAAAATGTATTGCACTCTCTCTCTCTCTCTCTCTCTGTGTGTGTGTGTGTGTGTGAGAGAGAGAGAGAGAGAGAGTGCATGCATATGCCCAAATGAGTAAACAATTTTAACTTCATTTCTTTAGAACAAAAATAATCAAGAAGAAAGAAGAAAATTGTAATGCTGAAAAAAAGCTATTTATGATTCCTGATGTTTACATACAGTTTAAAAGAGTTAATCATATAACAAATAAAGAAATCATGTAGGCTTTAGCATTTGACAAATACAGAAGCCTTTTTCCACAATTTTTCCCTCTAGAACACTGGAGTCATCGCATATTAAATAAACTTTGAATAAATCTAGCCTAGAGTGCATAATACATGTATTTGAACTAAGGTAGCATCACATAGGAAAATGATTGCTGAAAAAGATAGCTATGCTTACATTTATGATTTTCCTATTTAAAGGTGATTTTGTGATCAAATCAAAATTCAAGAGGAGAAGTGGATGTATGGCAAAGAAGCTGAAAGCAATAGTGGTGATCAGGACTTCTGATTGAGTCCAAAATAGTGGTTACCAATAACCCCTATAAAAGCACTATTTTTTGTTGGATTGTAATGAAATACCAACACAGAGAAAATCTGCACCAACAGAAGTCATAGTATTGTGGGAAATAATGGCCAAATACTTTGAATTGTAGCCAGAGATTTAGAGAGCTTTCAAAAAATTGTCCAAAAGATAACTCTTATGCTTTTGTGTATAAGCTTCTGCGCTTGCACGACCCCGCTGCAAACCGGTAGTAAAGGTAAGTAGAACCCACCCCTGGTATGTATGTATGTATGTATGTATGTATGTATGTATGTATGTATGACAAGTCCTTGCAGTTTTCTTGGCAAGATTTTAGAAATGGTTTGCTCTTGCCTTCTTCCTAGGACTGAGAGTGACTGGCCCACGGTCATCTACTTGGCTTTGTGTCCAGGACAGAACTAGAACTCATGATCTCCTGTTTTTTATCCTGATGCCCTAACCAGTATACCAAACTGGTTTTCTTCTTACGATAAATCTGGGGTAATCTTGGAAACTAAGAACATCCTGCTCTCATCTGTAATGGGTTCATTAAGTTGGCCTCTTTGAATTGCTTCTTCCCTTCACATTTGAGCTGAGTTGCTGTTTATGACATAAAGTATCGACTGACTTGCATGCTTCAGAGTATTGCTTATTGTCTGCATTCTCCTCAATCCCATTCTTGGCCACCCCATAGTCTTCCACAAACAGGGAGGCTAAATTGAGTATTCTGCCCCCAGAGTCTTAAACCAGTCTTATTTACCTCAGAGGTGGTATAATATGAGAACTTTGAAGACATCAACTGAGCTTTCTGCAAGGTCTAGAATTATACAGAACACATAGAAACAAGGCACACCATAAATAGCAACAAAGCCTAGGTAGAAGAAATGGGAAGTGGGAATATCAGTGTTTGGAGCTCTAAATAGCTGTAGAAAACAGAAACAGGAGAGCTTAAATTGGGTCTGAACTTCATAATTGCAACAGGAACATTTCATCCACTGAAACTGAATATGCTGAGGTGGAAGGTGGGCGTTTTTAACTAACTTTCTGCTGTTTCACTGCTTTCTATTTATGTGGTGCGTACTGCTAGCTGCTCTTCAAACTGTGATTTTAACACATTGCAAACTGCCCTGGGAACATGAGCAGTTTTAATTTTTAAAAATAAATAGTTAATGAAATAGAAATATCCTGCTTCAAAATCATTCTATGATCCACTTGAATTATTTCACATAGGATCTATTTAGAAATTAAAATCTAAATGAAAATATCCTGCTAGCTTATGGCCTACAATCTAAATGTCCAATGACTATACAGATTAGGATTTCTCTATATGACTTTGAGTGTGTTAGTTAATTGTGACTCCCTATCAATTGAGGCCTTTGGATTGGCTCTATAGATTTTTCTGCAAAAACATGTGAATATGAACATAATCCAAACCTTCATGCCAGTGGTTATTAAATAGTTCATTGCTGGAATTTTCTAAAGCTTCAATAACAGGCTGGCAATGATCCTTGGTGCTTCTAAAAATCTGTTTTCAGACAGTTTTTAAGGAAGGATGAATAGATTTCCACCATTCTGTTTCTGGCCCTAAAGAACATTCTGGAATGGTAACAATGTAGTGCGCAATTAGCCATATTCCTTCCCAGCAGTTATCAACCATAGAGGCCAACTGGCAAACATAAAGGAGAAAAGCAGAGAGGGCATAATCATTTTGCAGAGCTGGTTCTACTATGTGGATATTAATAAAGGAATAAAGATATGCAGGTATTAATACCTGAAACAGAAAAGGTGCTTTGGAAGAAACATGGATGCACTTACTAAAATTTTCACTGCTTCATTAAAGAAGCCAATGCTCTTTCTAATCTCATACAGGACATAAGAAGTCTCGAAAAATACATTTATGAATAAAATGGACACTGACAGAGTGCAATGAAGTTGTCACACTCTATTGCCCCCTCTTTAACTCGAATGTATATTTTCCTGGAACCAAAATAAAAATGACTGAGTGCAGATACTGGTGATCTTCAGTGATGATGATGATGTTATTCATTCAGTTGTGTCTGATTTTTGGTGATTCTATGGGCCAGGTCTCTTCAAATCTTCCGATCTTGAACTACTTATTTGAGTTTTTCTATGCTCTAGCTCAGGGGTGTCAAACTCATGGCATTACGGTGGCATCATGTGACATATTGGGACTTTTTTCCCCATGCTCCCTAAACCGGGCATGGGGGTGGCCAGTGCATAATGCATCCAGTCCATGGGCCGGGCGTTTGACACACACACACTGCTCTAGCTGCTGTCAGCTTTGATGATCTCTTTTCAATATGTTCTTTGATGGTCTATTTTCCTTCTATCGCTAAGTTTTCCAAACATAATTGCTTTCTTCAATAAATTCCCCAGCATAACAAGGCTAAGGTAAGTGAGATCATCTTTAGTATCCTTTAGCTAAACAAAGTTTACAATTTTGATAGAAGGGAGGGGATGTGGATAGAAGGTCGAAGACACAAAGAAAGAATTGCCACAGCTGCAGTAAGTGTGGCATTTAAGATGAGTTTGTGCATTATGTGTTGCCTTTTTCATTATCCATCTGCCTTCCACCTCAAACTGTTAATGACCCTACTGGAATATTCAAAGCCTAGTTTTCAATGTGAGCTGCAGTCTGAGGCACACTTGAGGAAAATGCAGGGAGTTTAGAATAAAAGAGGCAGAAATGCAGTGTGAATTTGACAAAATGAAATAAAGTCAAATAGATGTTGCTGGGATTTCTTTCCAACTGCCCCCATTTTCCCCTCAATATTTTATTTCAAGCACAGGTAGTTTGACTTGAAAAGAACTACAGGTTGAGGCATCTCACAACAGAATATTACTGTGGATTTAGTACTAATTCCAGCTTTATTCCCTCCTTAATTCTTATATCACATAGTCTCATCTATGCTGATAAACCCCTTGAAGTATGCCTTCTTTGATGTCTGGCTTGAGCTGGTATATATATATATATATATATAGGATTTGCTTAGAAAACAATCACTATTGTATTAGAGGCATACTTCACTCAAATCACCCCCAGTAGATTTTAATTAAAAAAAGCAAAACAAAGGCTTCCTTGATTGAATGCAATGATTTTTCTCAAAGAGAATGCATTCTCATTTTAAACTTCATACAATGAGTTATTGTATGGTCAAGATCTCTTATTGTAAGGGAGGGTCTGCCATTGCCACTAGAAATCTGCTGTGGAACTTTCTATGTGACCTGAAGTCCCAAAGTCTCAGAAAGTCTTTATTATTGATCCATGCTTAAATTAAGTGCACAGTTTGCTTCCTAAATAGAGATTCGTTGACAACTTTCTGCTTTAGCTGTCAAATGAGCACTCAGGGACTGAGATACGTAGACTGGGTAGCAGAATCAAATGAGATAATTCACTCCTTCTATAGCCACCATTAGCCATTTGAACCAAAGTACAAGAGAGTATGTAAAGCATTTGTCCCTTGCAATATACTCCCTACAGAGTTTGGTTCAATAGCAATAACATTATATACCACTTCACAGTGCTTTACAGCCCTCTCTAAGCAGTTGACAGAGTCAGCATGTTGCCCCCAACAATCTAGGTCCTCATACTATGAGTTATATATGGTCAAGGGTTGGTTGACAAGAGTTTGACCTCACCCAGGAAAAATGGCAATTACAATATTTTTATTTTTAGTGGTGGAGTTGAGACAGCTTAAAACCCCAACCAAAATCTTTTAATACTGCAGTAATCATGGGCTGGGCAGTTGACACCCCGTCCCCGTTTTCTTCCTCTGCAAAAAACACTGTTAATTTCTTACCATTATTTTGCTTTTCTCTTTCTTTTGATGCTGTTTTTACTTTATACTTGTGTTGAATGTAATTTACTTCGCTTTTATGTGCTGTCCAGGGGCAGCATGTAACTCATCCATTTCTCTTTTGAGACCCACAAAGACCATGTCCTAAATGGGTAGGACCCAAATTTTTGGCCTTTTAAAAATTTAATTGTTGGGGGTTTTGACAAATTAACAAAAACTGAATGGGTGCTTTATACTTCCCAGGTATTTGAGCACTCATTTTATCACTTAAATATTAAACATGAATCCTCCACTTCGAAAACTAGGGGTTGGCTGATTCCACTGTGGAATGTCACCCTTGATGTGTATAGGAGAAGAGCAAGCTGAGTTAAAGGCAGAGTTAAATATGTCATAAGTTTGGAGTCTCTGTGTTGCCACAAGAGACCCAAGTCCAGCCTTGTGAATTCCTAGTGCCAGCTTAGCCTTGACCATTAATTGACTAGATTCTTGTGTACAGGTAGCAATAATAAACTTTTCTGTATTTTGAAATCAATGAATGCTCCTGGCTATTTGTGCCTGACATGTGTTGTGTATAGCCTACTTCAGACCCTGGGTTGATAGAAGTTCTGAATCCCATCTCTAAAGCTTCCTTGACTACCCATAATCCTTTATTCTAAAAAGCAAATGGGAATTATTATCTGTTTTCTTTCCTTAGGATTTAAGTGAGAAATGGGAAACCAAGGAAGGTGCAGGGGTGATTGCACAGTGAAAGAGAGGAGACTCATATGCTCTTCAGTTATCACCTAACACATTGAATTTCTCTTCCCCTTAAATAAACCTTTCACCAAAAAATCTGAAGGACGAAGAAGCTAGTTTTGGTAGTGGATTAGTGTAGTGGATTCTGGATTAGTATTTAGAAATCCCGAATTTGGCTTTCAATTTGTCTACTAGGCTATTGAGTGACAGCAGGACTGACTTACAGACTCTTGCCAGATTTTTCAACCAAAGAGTCTTCTCAAGTAAAATTTCTATTCTCTATGCAAGGTCCGCATTAATTTTCAGCTTGACCTGAATATAATGGGGATGCCTCAACCTGCTGGAATGTTATATGGAAGAACATTTTATAAAACAAATTACTTTGCAAAGTCTTTTGTTACCATCTTTAACCAGCTGGCAGTGTTTCTCTGGGTGTCATGATAAAAGAGTTGCTGGCAGGCCTGTTGGAAAAATAACTTCATTGCATTGAGGGAACACTCTCTACATCTACAATGTGCTTTAGCTGTGAGCTAAAATTTCTCAGAAGAGATTTTCCTAAGAACATTTTAAAGAGGTTTGCTTTTTCTCACTTCTCCTGAAAATGGAAACCTTTTTACCAATGTTGTCTAAATATTCTTGAATCCATCTCAGCCTCATCTTAGTGAAAAATATCTCAGTATTCCTATGCCTGTCTTCATCCCGTCCATGAAAAAGGGCAGTTTAAGTGTGTGATCCTTAATAACCATCATTCCACAAGTTGAATAAAACTGATAAAGTCATTTAAATGGTGCTTGTTATCCCTTGTTGTGTCGTGGAGCTCTTATAAAGCAGGAACAGAATGTAGCCAGAACAGATCTCTTTAGGAAAATCCTTAAAATCCTGCAAGAGGCACGGAAGGAACAGATTAACGAAGAGACCGTTTGCATCAGTAAGCAATCCTTATGCGTACATGTTGCTTATGCGTCTTATAAAACGGGAGGGGGAGGAATTATTTGCTCTATAAGAAGACAGTAGAGCAGAGAGCTGGGGGTACTGGTGGCTCTCCTGACGTCGTGGTGACCTGAGATCATTTTCTTCCCAGAATGTTTCAGAAGGATACTTTAGCTGTAAGTTGCTGCTAGCCAACTTGTCATTGTTACTGTTGTCAGGAATAAGTCTCTAGGGAAGGAAATAGGTATCTTCCTGTCATAATTATTGCTGAGCTCCTTTCCCAATAAATCACTGGAGAATTCTTATTCCGCTCAGAGTAGAGAACATGGAAGAGATATATTCAAGAAAATGGTCTTTCCAAATTCTTTAATTAAGTATCACATGGCAAGGAACTGTACTCACCTTTCCCTACTTGAAAAATCTGAGCATGTGGAAAACAATGTTCCACATTATTAAGGCAGCGAGGTAGTTACTTCAGCAGAACTCCCACAGATATCAGCTCCCCTGGCATATTTAGCAGGGACATTTAGCTGTTTCTACCAAAGCCAACAAGATCACTAGGCTGCGTGTATGCGTGTGTGTAAAGTAAAGGCCAGCTTTGAGTACTTGGGGCTGGGATTCCGAAGCTGGCAGAGAGGCTTCAACTGATCCCAGGAACAAGATCAGAGTTCTCTGTCCAGAAGAAGTACAGCACTAGGAACCACTAAGAAATTGCACAAAACAAAATCCTCAACTCCTAGATCTATGGTAGATGATGTGAGATTGACGAATACGTATGCCATCCAGTGGTGGGCTGCTACATGGTCACAAGGATTTGGGCGAATCCTTAGCTCTGATTGCTGGCTGGGCCCACCCAGCTGCCCCTGTGCTGTGCTTTCCATTTATAACTAACTTCCTGGCTCGTTGACTGGCCCAGCTGTTATCCGCGCCACCCCTTCTGTACTCACCAGAGCTGCCTGAATTGATTAGGAGCATGTTTGAAGCTCCATTTCTCTCCCAAAGGGGTGCATGCGTGCTCACAACCAGTGAACACTTTGTTAAAGTAAATGCAGCCCACCTCTGATGCAGGGATGAAATGCTCCCGGATCAAGCCAGATTGCTCGGTCAGGTAGCGATCTTGGCCAGTAGGTCGGCGATCCGGTAGCGATGGTGGAGCTAAGCTCCACCCACCTGCCCAGGTGTCATTACTACCTGGTTTTATCCAGGAAGTAATGTGTTTTTTACCTTCTGCGCATGCGCAAAACCTGCGCATGCGCAGAAGGTCTGTGCATGCACATGATGCATGTGTGTGTGTGGGTGAGAGCTTCCAAACCTATAAGGAAGGTGAGTAGATTTCACCCCTGCTCTGATGCCATCCATATGTGTGAGAAGAGAATATCTAGTTTTGAAATATATTTTCAGATATCTAGAGAGCAACAGTGAGGACAGAATAATGGAAGCTACATAATTGCACTGCATTCCCAAAATATGAATGCAGATGTGATCAAAGCCACTGTGTCACCAAATCTGAGACTGTAGCCAATCTGGTGGCTTCTTGCACATGGACCTGGGATAAGAGGTTGCGGTATAATATTCTATCTCAAGCACTCAGTGCATTCTTCTGTCCCACAAATACGTACATGGACATACAATGAACTGTTTAAGGAATTTTTCTAATGTCAAACACACAAAGGAATAGAGACATTGTAAATCATATTCTGTAGCTTAGGAGTTAACAACACACCTTTTCATGAATAGCGGTATCTGTCAAATGCTTAGATTCCCCCTCCCCCATAAATAAAAAAGAATACTGGAATTGAACGAGACCCTAAAATGAAATAAGATTATCAAAACAATGGAAGACCTGACCATTTCATGAGACTGAAGGTGTACTTCGTTTACATGGGGGAACCTGTATTTTGAAATTGCTTTAACTGTACTGATATTCTTTGATCTCTGACCATAAATCAAGAAATTCAAAGAAGGACTTTCAGCAGCTTTACTTATGAACATCAAAAATACCAGTAGCTCAGTAATGCACCTAAAGATTTTAAGAGGCTACTTTTGATCATCTCTGCACTATAGATTGGGGTGCAAAGCTCCTGTTGAATTTAAACAACCCATGACATTGTGTGGCAAGTTGAGGATCACACTTCAAAAGAAGCAAGAGCAGGGGGACACAAAGGAGATGGGAATATTATTGCAAGAATGTTTGCTTTAAATAAAAAACTTTTTTTGAAGTTCAGAACATTGGGAACAGTTGAAAGAACGACACTAGGAATTTAATAAAAACAAGTGCCATTATCCAGACAAGAACTTGGAATAATCACAATTCACTACTTTGCTTTATTTTTACAAATAACTGAATATGGATAACATATTCACACACCTTCCTCTCCCTATTTTCCCTACAACAATAACCTTGTGAGGTCGGCTGGCTTTCATGCCTAAGGTGGGACTTGAATTCAAGGTCTGCCACTTTCTAGTTTGGTGACTTAACCACTAGACCAAACAGGCTCTCATACTTACTTAGTATTCCAATTATCTAAAATCAAAAGGATCCACTGAGTTACTTCTCAGAACATCCTCCATTCCATACAATTTCCTTAGAGGTCACTTTCTTAGCTCTTTGTTGTTGTGGTTTAAAGCTCATTTTCTCTCCTCCCTGTGATGACTGATCAGCTTGCAGTTCTGAAATAGGTAGAGGTGCTTAAGTATGCGGACAATGTGTGAAAATACATGTAAAGGTCTCTCCTGAAATCTGAACTGAGAATTTAAAACATGCTATCAATATTAATCAAAAGTACTTCAAGTAATTAAGCTGTCCATTTTTAATGATGAGAAAAAGAAAGGAAAAATAATACATTTTAAAGCCCCACAATGCAACACATATTGCCATATACAGATGTGGCCCTGTGAATAAAGATACCAGTAAGTAGGGGAAAGACATCAGAAAAAGAAAAGGAAAAGGTAACTTAGATGTGATAATTGTAAATTCACTGCCCTTTGCAAAGGAGACGTTCTTTCCCACCCAAAGTAAGGGAAGGAGAGAGAAAGGTACCAAGATTTTATTTCAAGTAAGTGAGGGCTAATAAATTGGCGGATCCTTGAGGCTGATCCTTAAGGTGCCTTTGCTGCAAAGGAGCCTGGATAGCTCAACAGACTAAATAGCCTGTTATTAACAATCAGCGGCTGCAATTATTGCAAGTTCGAGGCTTAAGGTTGACTCAGCCTTCCATCCTTCCTAAGGTAGGTAAATTGAGGACCCAGTTTGTGGGGGCAATAAGCTGACTTTGTATAAAATATATAAAAGTATGAAGGCTATTGCTTAAAACATTGTAAGCCACCCTGAGTTTCCAGAGAAGGGCGGCATATAAATCTAATTAAAACAAAAAAACCCAACAGACATTGCTCTGGAAATTAGATAGAAAGAACACTATAACGCTGTTACGAAAGAAGTCCCACAACTACCAACTCCCTCAAATCATGGTAGCAGCCTGAAAACCTTAAAATTTCCTATTTGCAAATCCAAATTTAATTTTCCTTGGTGTGTGCTTGTAACTCCTGCAAATTACAAATATTTTGAGGCTATAAATGCACAACTTCAATTTAATATAGCAAAAATATTTTGGGATAGTTGAGGCAGCAGGAATGAAATAATGATAGTGAAATGCCTTCTAAGTTCATCATGAAAACATAGGGCAAGAGAAAGCAATTTGACAATAAACCCCAGAAGTGTATTGCATGTAGACAAATTTTAGTCACTTCTTTCTTTGCTGAAAAAATGTTTTGTTCCGGGTTTTGGCAGTAGTCCTTTCAAGGAATCCTAGACTGTCTACTTTGCAGTCTCTTCTCAGCACATGACAAGTTGAGTTTATTCTTGGTACAATGGCAATCAATCTATACTCAGTAGCAATTCTGGCAGTTACAGTTTAAACCTATATAATACTGGAGAATCTTCATCAACCAGCATATGCTACAGATAGGGTTGTCACTGTAAGTTATTTGGAAACGCCATCCTAGTAATATAAATCAAGCAAAAAGTACGATGAGAGATTCTTGGATAATTTTTTTTTCAAGTTTGGGACTTTCATGCATGACTTGCGATATAGGTCTTCCTTTTAACCATAGTATATGTTTTTTTTTTTCATATGAGTGGGGAGTCATCTTCAGGTTTTCAGGCCTTAAACTGGATAGCGAGTGGGATACACATGACGATCCCCAACATTCATAAATATAAAGCATTTTATGTGTGTTTACTTAAACACAAATACATGTCTCAGTGTGTTTTGTTAGGGATTCAGATCTTGTAAAGAGCCATAACACATTCAAATAAGTGTCTTCAAATGGTTTCATCCATCCTTGAATTGTGTTTTTCTAAGAATTAAAAACAATAGATGAGAACAGCCTACTATCCTTTCTAGAAACATAAAATGTAAGTGAAGGTGGCAGAAAACATACTGGGAAGTTACAGGAGGGCAGCCTCGGGATATTTGCCTTTCATTGTGCATGGCTAATGTTATTGCAGCAGCCATTTTGTGAATGAACAAGCTACCTCACACTTCTTGCTTTCCAAATTTAAGAAGACCATAGTACTTTAGTCATTTCTGATCTAGATGACCAGTGATCTGGCATAGAGTCCGACATTTCCTATTTTCTCACATATATAATAAAGTTTCTTGTTTCTATCTTTCTCTCCAGAAGAAAAAGCTATGCCTCCTTTTCTTAGCCAGCCAGTCATACTGGTTCCATTATTGGCATAATCCAGGATTAAGCTTTAGTGATGGGCAAGATGGCTGCGTCTCTTAGATACTAACCTGAAGAAATTTAACTTGTTTGTTCAAGTGGGTTTTTGAGGGTAGGCCTGATGTCAATGCACCAAAATGAAACAAAGCAATAATCTTTCATGCTGTGTTCTAAGATTCTAAAGTGCATTTTGAGAGTAAGTGCAAAATGGAACCTTCAGTTGATAGTTTTAAAGCAAACTTCACTTTCATGTTAGCATTCAATGTCTTTTACTTTAGATACAAATCAGAGAAGCAGACCTTTATTCTGAAATAGCATAAACAAGTTAACCCTGATCCCTCTAACTGGGATAATGCATAATTTGGAATTATTTTTGAAGGGGTGAGTAAATACATTTCTTCACTCAAGTCCTTTTCCTAATTCAGCCAATATTACTCCCCCATTATACTTCATTCCTTGCAAGTAATTTTAAATTTATTTCTAAAAAGCAAAATATTTTGACTTTCTATTCCAAGACATGCTGGTTCTTACTCTATCTTTTAATAAGGGAAAGTATGTCAGAATGGAAAGCAGGCCATTGCTTCCATGGCAGGAATTTTTTTATTGATTATCAAATTTCTATAACACTTATCAGACTTGTGTGACCCAGGGCAGTGATATTGTTACTGGGTTAGTGACAACTAAAAAAATTAAAATGTTGCTCTGCCTATTTGTTTTTTTTTAAAAAAAAATAGTTTTCATTGAATGTTTTCCAACTTTAAAAACCACAAGTAAAAAAGAAAAAGAAAAGAAAGAAAAAGAAATACAAATACAAACAAATAAAAAACACAAGCAACAAAACAGTGTAATATAATTTTACAGCTCTGCCTATTTGAAGCACACACATTACAATAGGTTATTGGGGTTCATAATGATTTAGGTTTTCTCAGGATAACAAACAAGAAATCACAAGTCCAAGTAACAGATGCTTCACAAGCCATGAAATCTGTTTATTCTATGTCTTTCATATTCTTTCTGTGGGGGAAAAATGCGGTAGAATTTAGGTAACTCTTTAATAAAGACATTACCCAACTATACCTCTTTAGAGATTACTACTTAGCATCCTGGCCTAGTGATAATGTGCTATTACAGAACTTTTGTTTGATGAATCTTACTATCTTTTCAG
Source organism: Masticophis lateralis (assembly GCA_030761175.1). Taxonomy (NCBI): domain Eukaryota; kingdom Metazoa; phylum Chordata; class Lepidosauria; order Squamata; family Colubridae; genus Masticophis; species Masticophis lateralis. The sequence continues at coordinate 190,278,961 of JAUDYJ010000001.1, read as the reverse complement.
AGCCTAGAAAGGGAAAAGTTTGATTCACCTTCCTTATTGGTTAGCAGCTGCAACTCAGCGGTACGAGAGGTACATACTGTAGAAACATGTATGGTCAAATAGATAATTACAAGGATAAAAAAAGCTGTTGGTGTACATGATGGTGCTATTAATAGGATTCTAACAGCAATGATCCTGGGTGCTTAGTAACATATTTGCTTTTTTGCTTTTAAATGACCATAATGTAAATAAATGCAAAAATGGGAAGTAAGGAATATCTCATCAAGATGATATTAAAGCAGTTACACACTCACTGTAATATAATGAATAGTGAGCAATTAAAAATACTAGCAGAAATATTAGTAGACCCCTCACATCCTGGACATAAAGAGTTTCAACTCCTACCCACAAAACGACTCTATAGAGCACTGTACACCAGAACAACTAGACACAAGAACAGTTTTTTCCCCGAACACCATCACTCTGCTAAACAAATAATTCCCTCAACACTGTCAAACTATGTACCAAGTCTTCACTACTATTGATCTCATCTTCTCTTTGTTCCCATTACCCATCTCCTTCCACTTATGACTGTATGACTGTAACTTTGTTGCTTGTATCCTTACGATTTATATTGATATTAATTATTTCCTGATTGCTTATTTGTACCCTATAACTATTATTAAATGTTGTACCTTATGATTCTTGATGAATGTATCTTTTCTTTTATGTACACTGAGAGCATATGTACCAAGACCAATTCCTTAAGTGTCCAATTACAGTTGGCCAATAAAAAATATATTCTGTTCTATTCTAAATAACAAGGACTATCTAGTCCTTATCATAAAAAGATAGTTTTAGGATATAACTCTCTAACAGTAATAAAAAAAAGGTTGGAATGAAGAATGTCCTGAATCATTCTCACAATTCAGGTTAGCTAACTGTGGACCTGTGAAAGGTTATTTCTTCCCCAGTGAATCAGACACTTCAATGGGCATGGCACACAAGAGGACACACTGATGAATTGCACTGTCAGAACCAAGACTGATCTAGTTGAACCAACTGCTTCTTATGCTCATAATTCATCTTGAGAATACAGTTGACTATTCCAGACAGACTGTGTGTGAGTTTGCTATAGTGGCAGCAACGAAAAGACGTTCATTCCAACTTGAAAAACCAGAATAATTATTTCCACCACCCAAGCTTTTGCAAATTTCACTTGATGAACAAGCTCAAGTCCTTGAAATGTGCACCACTGTAAATATGGTTAGCTTTTAGGATGCCCAAAATTTTCACTTTCTTCTTCAGGACTAACAATGCTATAATGCTTTGACACAGCATTATACTACCACATGTATCAATAAAGACAGTGACACCTTCTTAATAGAAACCACAAGTATCTAGAACTAATGAAGTCTCTCTCTCTCTCTCTCTTTTAAATATCTCCAGAGAGCTTTCATTCCTCATCTTCATCTTCTGAGAAACGTTTTATTCCAATAATATAAGATAAAACATTGAAATGGACTGGCAAACAAAACTCAGGATATAATAAAGAAATCCTAAGCACACAAATTTGTAAAATAGAAAAATCCCTGAACCAAAACTGCTATACTCTATACAACAGTATTCTCTTTTACCGGCTCTATTCATGAAGGATGCTCTTAACTCCTGCTCCCTTCTCCAGTTTCATATAAAAATATGCTTCTTCCTAATTCCTCCATAGCCTTCTTAAACTCCTTCCTTCCTTCCTTCCTTCCTTCCTTCCTTCCTTCCTTCCTCCCTCCCTCCCTCCCTCCCTCCCTCCCTCCCCTTCTTCCTCTACTATAAACAAATAAACTAAATGCACATATAAACAGAAAAAAATGTAGTGATATTATTAAATCCTAGGTTTCAAGTTTTCAGGAGCAATTATATATAAATCACTCACAGTTACTCTTTCACAAATCCAGACTTTCTCTTCCATTCTTCCCTGTGCTGTAAGCTACTTGTTTGACACTGGAACAGCTCATCACTGTTTCAGACTTCTTCTGTTCAGTACTAGATTGATAATTTTCCTCTCCAGCTACTTTTCCTTCAATAAGGTCTTGCATCCATCGCTATCACCTCTTGCCTCAAGCTGATAACTTGGAACAAAACCTGGCTTCCTGAATTCTTTTTGTTTCTTATATGCAATTTATCAGCAAAATATATTCTATCTTCTTAGATAATCCTAAAAACTAGTTTTCATTTGGTTTTTTGTTTCATAAACTAAGAGACAGACTACACATATCAATCAGCAGTGTGTAACTATTTCTAAAAACTTCTTTTTGTTCTTTCCTTGTTCTTTGTTACTTTTTTCTTTAAAAAGAAACACAAACATACCGATTACAATCTACATTTGGAAGAGGAAGGAGATGCTTTATAATAGTTTTGTCTCAAGGAGAATTTACTCTGCTACAAATCACATTCCAATATTGCATTTTTCCAACACTGGCACTGAGGGAAATGTCTTGTTCTCTGATTTATTGTAACTAAATGAGAATTATTTGTGAAGAGACAGATAATTTGAACAGCTCTTATTAAGTTATGAACAACATTTGCCACAGAATTCTATGGGAGTTGTCTGCCAAAAAACCTTCAGTTTGTGCTGCAACTCGGCACGGTTATACCAGTGCCTTGTTTTTTTCCTGGCTAGCTAGGTAAGTAAGTAAGTAAATAACTACATAAGTAAGTAAATAAATAAATTAATAATTTTTTTAACCAAAAAAAATATATATTCCATTTGTTTGGATAAGATGTACCTGAAACAAACCATGTATTTTGGGGGAAAAAAATTAAAATTAGAATAGCTGTGTAATTTTTAAAAGAAAATTTTACACTGGGGGAATATGCATTAAAAAAAAGAGCCTTGGTGGCGCAGCGGACTAAACTGCTGTTAATTAGCACTTAGCTGCCAGGTGCCTGCAATTACTACGAGTTCAAATCTCACCAGGCTCAAGCCTTCCATCCTTCCGAGGTAGGTAAAATGAGGACCCAGATTGTGGGGGCAATAAGCTGACTTTGTATAAAAAAGAACACTGCTTAGGGGGTGCCAAAAGCCCTATTAAGCAGGTATATACAAAAGTATGAAGGCTATTGCTTAACACATTGTAAGCCGTCCTGAGTCTCCGGAGAAGGGCGGCATATAAATTGAACCAATAAATAAATAAATAAATAAAGATGTGTTGGTATGTTTGTCATCTTGAGTTGTTTGTAAAAATAATTAATAAAGGTGGATACAAAACAATTAAATAAAAGCTGTTTTCACCAGAGAAATGTATATGACTACAAATTATAGAAACTTGAATAATATAGGTTTCTTAGGGAATTTACATCAAACCTATATACAGTATATACAGTAGGGATTACAAAACCTCCAGATATTAAGAAACAAGGTTCTTGATAAAATAGTGGCAGATTAAAAAAACACATTAAAATGACAGCATAATACAGAATTACTTGTAAAGAGATCCATGCAGCCTAGGTTTCTACTAAGTAACATATCCCTGATTTGTGCAATTTGGTCCTATTGATTTAGCTAATTTGCTTTCTTATTTAATATATTTGTTATATGCCAGGCAAAACATTTTCTGTGTCCCTTGGAAAACTCAGCACTAAATTTAACTTCATTATTTCTTTCTCTCTCGAATGTGACATTCTTTTGCTATAGAGACAGAATTTTACGGTGAGTAAAGTTTAGGCATCAAAAAAATCACTTCTGAATCCTGTTCTGATCCTTATGCCATTCACTGAGGACAAATGACTGCCTTTGTTTTTCCACTGCTGAAATGCTGCTGCCTCAGCTTACTCCAGTCAAATGGCACTTATTAAATACTTTAAGCATAAAAAGTACTGTCAGAAGTAAAAGCATGTTTAATTCATTAGTCTAGTACATGAACTCCTGTTAACAAGGTCTTGGCAATTTCCCTTTGCCTCCAATCCAACAGAAATACATTAACCAAAGACATAGCATTCTTGGTTTGAAAGAGGAAGAGTGTTTTCTTTTAAATTAATTTTAAAGCATTCAATAAATTTGACAGATGGGAATTAGTAGATTAAGATGAGAGCAGCAACAACAAAAACTTGGTTCAACTCTGTATGTGTGTGTGTGTGTGTGTGTTTGATGATGAAGAGCAGTGGGAATACGTTGTTTTTAAAAAGTATAATGACATGCTGTAAATCCATCTTTCCCAATAATAATAATAATAATAATAATAATAATAATAATAATAATAATAATAATAATAATAATACTATTGCTGGAGATGATGAGAGCTATATTCTAGCACACCTGAAGAGTGTCTAAATGGGGGATCTTTTTGTTCTGAACACTTTTGGAACCATTAGAAACCAAACAAACTGCATAGAGATACCCTTTGATCTGATGATCATGGGGCTCCATGTAGTAAAGCTAAAGCTGAAGCTGAAGCTCTCCCTTCCTTCCCCTCTCAGAATCTTCATCAACATCCCTCCATATTGCTGATTCTAGCTAGCATAGAGCCCAATGACCTATAGCTTGCCAGCATGCTTCTTTCCTATCCTTTCATGCTCTCTGACCTAAGCTGCTATTTAGAATATATCCTCATCACTGCCAAACGTAGGTATGAAGTGGACGCTTACAAGAATTTGAAGTACCACTTGGAATAGAGTATAATGTTTAAATCATGAGGAAGCATAAAGGATCACTGAAAGGCTTGTATACAAAGAATCATTGCTTCCACTATGGTAAATGAATGTCTGAAGAGATTTTGTCAGAAGGTAGGAGAACTGACCTTGAGAGGTTTTTTTGCACCAATCTTAGCAACTAGACTGATTTGTATTCACAGGAAGAACTCTCTGGTTACACCAAAGAGTATCAATGGCCACTTTCTTTTAGAATATGTAGAGAGAAAAATCTTTCCCTGGCACTAATAAGAATACTTGGGTTCCTATTTAAGTTAAATTAAAGAAACAATATGGAATTGTTGGGGGTGCTTATATTAATATACTCTATGAATTTATAATTTTTTAAAAAAATTGATCCCAATCCCTGCTATTATTTACATTTCTTTTCTCAACAGAGCAATGTAACTGCCTACATTTCTTCCCCCTCCCCCTTTTACAGTGGTAACTACTGTATGATCTGTCCCCCCCCTTCAGAGACCCACAAAAACACAGCCAGCCGAGGGTTAAGACTCACTTGGCACACTCTGCAGTTCTTATCTCAACCTTGGCAGCGATATGCACACCGTCTGCCAAGGACTTTATTGGTTTACACAAACAAGAAAATCACCTACGTAGCTTTGCCGTTCATCCAGCTTCCAAGACTACGAGGTTGCTCCGTTTGTTTAGCTGTGCAGTTAGCTTTGTTCGTCACGAACTTCGTGACCCATTGTACTGTCTTAAATAGATATGCTTCTGGGTGTGGTCCAGTGAGTCATGGATCCTATGACTCCAATCCAATGACTCAGGATTTCCTCATACGCCGCAGCTGCAGTACCCTTTTCTCTCGCCTTCTTTGGCGTGCGTCCAGGAATGACGTCTCTCCCTCACTCTCATCTGAGACACCTGTTTCCCCACTACTTGGCTCTCTTTCAGCTGGCACCTGAGCCGGTGCCAGAGGGGGAGGGCTGGGAGATCTGGCTGGCTCCTCTTCTTCCTGCTCAGAGTTGCCTTCCTCCAAAGGGATAGGCTCAGAGGACGGGGCCACAACACTATCCCCCACCGCAGGGCCCTTCCCCCGGGTCTGACGGTCGGGATGGGGTCGGGACGGGAACTGTTCGTGGAAAGTCCGCACCAGGTCAGGGGCCTGAACGGCAGATGCGTCCACCCAGGTGAAATCCTCGGCCCCGTACCCTTTCCAAGCGATGAGGTATTGGAAGCGCCCCTTCAGCCAACGGGAGTCCCGAATACTGTCCACCTCATACGTCGAGGCGTCGTCCTCGTCGGCTGCGGCTGGGGGGGCAGGCGGCGGCGGGCGGCGGAGACGGCTAGTGGGAGTCTCAGGGACCAGGAGGGACCGATGAAAAACGGGGTGGAGCCGCATGGAGCGGGGTAGAGTCAACCGATAGGCCACCGGGTTGATGACCGCCTCGATGGGGAAGGGACCGATAAAGCGGTGGGCCAGTTTCCTCACCGGCTGGTCCGTGGGAAGGTGTTTCGTGGACAGCCACACCCGATCTCCAACTTCCAGCGGTGGCGTCGCCCGGCGGCCGCGATCGGCGAACCGTTTATAGTCCTCTTTCGCCCGGATCAGCTGCCGCCGCACCAGTTGCTGCACCGCCTGCAGCTCCGAGAGGAAGTCCCGGGTCTCAGGAACAGGGGAGTCCATGATGGTCAACGGAAAAAAACGTGGATGGTACCCGACGTTGGCATGGAACGGTGTCATCTGGGTGGAGGTATGTTGGGAGTTGTTAAAAGCGAACTCCGCCAGGGGAAGGTACTCGGCCCAGTTGTCCTGCTGCTGGTTGACAAAACAGCGGAGGTACTGCTCCAGTATGCCAATGACCTTCTCCGTGCCCCCGTCAGTCTCCGGGTGGTGTGATGACGACAGGCACACCTGCACCTCCAGCGCAGCCATCAGGCTTTTCCAGAAGCGGGCCGTGAACTGGGCCCCGCGATCCGAAACCACCCGGTCCGGCAGGCCGTGGAGGCGGAAGATGTGTTGCAGGAACAGGCGAGCCGTGGTACGAGCTGAGGGCAGGCCGCGACACGGGATGAAATGTGCCATCTTCGTGAGCGCATCCACCACCACGAGGACGGTCGTGAACGTAGCGGACAGGGGCAGGTCAGTCAGGAAGTCCATGGAGATGGCTCCCCACGGTCTCTCCGGTGTCGGCAGCGGCTGGAGGAGTCCAGGAGGGGGGCCGGACGCGGCTTTGGCCTGTCGGCATGGCACACAGGACGTCACGTAGGCGTGCACGTCGTGCCGTACCCGAGGCCACCAAAAAGTCCGCGTCACTAGGTTCAAGGTCTTAAAGAAGCCGAAGTGCCCCGCCGCGGGGTTGTCATGGCACTGGTTCATGACGAGGGCTCGGAGCGGACTTGTGGGCACGTACAGCCGACCCCGGTGCCTGAGCAAGCCCTCCTCCACGGTCCATGGGGACGCGGGGCCGACGTCCGCTCTCCGCTGCTGCGACCAGTCGTCCCGTCGCTGCGCTTCCAGCACCTGAGTCCGCAGGTCCACCGGTTCCTGGACCGCGGCCAAGGAGTCCGCTGGCAGCACCGTCCGGGGGGAAAGGGAGTCCTTTGGGCAAAAGTATTCCGGCTTACGGGATAGCGCGTCCGCCCTCTGGTTGAGGTGGCTCGGAATGTATGTGACGTGGAAGTTGAACCGGGCGAAAAACAACGACCACCGGATCTGCCGCTGGTTCAAATTCCTGGCCGTGGTGAGGTGCTCCAGGTTCCGATAGTCCGTCCGCACCTCCACCTGGTGTCGGGCCCCCTCGAGGTGATGTCGCCAAGCCTCGAACGCGGCCTTGATAGCCAGCAACTCCTTTTCCCAGATGGTGTAGTTGCGCTCGGAAGGAGTGAGTTTCCGGGAGTAGTAAGCGCAGGGAAAAAGAGTGCCACCATCCACCGGAGCCTGTAGCAGCACCGCTCCAATCGCCACGTTGGACGCGTCTGTCTCAACCACGAACGGACGGTGTGGATCGGGGTGCCTCAGGACCGGCTCCGTGACAAAGGCCTGCTTGAGAACCTCGAAGGCCTGCTGCTGCGGGGGCCCCCACTGGAACGGAACCTTCTTCCGAAGGAGCTGGGTCAACGGCACGGTCAGGGTGGCAAAGCCCGGGATGAAGGTCCGGTAGTAGTTGGCGAATCCCAACAGACGCTGGACGTCCTTCACCCGACGCGGGGGTTCCCAACTGCGCAAGGCCGCCACCTTGTGTGGGTCCATCGCGATGCCCTCGGGGGTGATGATGTGCCCGAGGAACTCTATGGAAGTCTGGAAGAAGTAACATTTCTCCAACTTCGCATAGAGCTGGTGCTCCCGCAGGCGCTGCAGGACCTGGCAGACATGCTGGAGGTGACTCTCCGGGGTCCGGGAATAGATCAAAATATCATCCAGGTAGATCACCACGAACCGATCCAGCATGTCCCGGAACACGTCGTTCATCAAGTGCTGGAAGACCGCGGGGGCGTTGGTCAACCCGAACGGCATGACGGTATATTCAAAGTGTCCGTATCGGGTGCCAAATGCCGTCTTCCACTCGTCCCCCTCTCGCATCCGCACCAGGTTGTAGGCTCCCCGGAGGTCGAGCTTGGTGAAAATCGAGGCCTCCCGCAACCTCTCCATCAGCTCCGGGATCAGCGGCAGGGGATAGCGATTCCGTACCGTGATGGCATTCAAGCGCCGGTAGTCGCAACACAGGCGCAAGTCCCCCGTCTTCTTTTTCACGAAGAGGACTGGGGCCGAGAGCGGGGAGGTCGAAGGCCGGATGAACCCACGGGCCAGGTTCTTGTCCAGAAAGTCCCGTAAGGCGGCCAGCTCGGGCTCCGACATGGAGTACAGGCGTCCCGAGGGCAGGGGCGCGTTGGGCATCAAGTCCACCGCGCAGTCGTAGGGTCGGTGCGGGGGCAAGCGATCCGCCTCCTTCTCGCTGAACACGTCGGCGAAGGATGTCAGCTCCGGAGGCAAGGAGACGTTCGGGGCAGAGACGTCCTGGCCGGCACAGGTGTGGCGAAGGTGGTCGACACACTGCAGGCTGGGGAACGAGATGGCATTTCTCGACCACGCCACCTGAGGGTCGTGCGCCCGAAGCCAGGCCATCCCCAGGACCAAGGGGAAGTGCAGGTCCGCCGTCACATAAAACTGGATCGCCTCCTCATGGTTCCCAATGGCAAGGCGCAAGGGCTGAGTAGCGAAGTTGATGGGCCCCGCCACAAGTTCCCGCCCATCAATAGTTTCGACCCTCAACGGAGGGTCCACTGGAACCAAGGGAACCTTGTAATGGGCCACAAAGGCCTGGTCCATAAAGTTCGTGGTGGCCCCCGAGTCCACCAGCGCGTGCGCCTGGAGCCCCTCCGACCGGTTAGCCAACAACACCCGGGTGTTCAAAATCAGGTGCCGAGGGGGCTCACAGTCCACAGCCGCCGCCTCCGGCGGGGCATGGTCACCTGCCTGACCCAGAGTTTCCCCTAGGCCAGGCCTGACCCGTTTCCCGGCTGGTCACGCCGAGGCTCCGGAACAGGCTTGAGCGATCCACTCCGCTTCCGGGGACACGAGGCGGCGAAATGTCCAGCCTCGCCGCAATAGAGGCACAACCCCCCTTGGCGTCTCCGCATCCGCTCCTGGGCCGTCAGTTGAGGTCTGGCTGCTCCGAGCTCCATGGGCTCCTCAGCCGTCGCCACCAAACGCGGTACGGTCCGGGGCGCTGTTGGTACGAAACGCGGGGGTGCCGGCACTGTCGGTGGTTCCGGAAGAGCCCTACGGGGCCGTCGCCGTTGTAGGCGGGCATCGATGCGCAGGCATTGGGTCACCAGCGTGTCCAGGGTCTGTGGCGCCTCCACCCGAACCAGCTCGTCCTGCATCTCATCGCAGAGGCCGTCCTGGAAGGCATCCATCAGCGCCGCCTCATTCCAGGCCGAATCCTGGCCTAGCAATCGGAACTCCGCAATATAGTCCTGCAGGGGGCGCTTGCCTTGGCGGAGGTCTTTGATGCGCCTCGCTGCCGTCTGCACCCGGAGGGGGTCCTCAAACATGGTGCGCAGGTGTTGCAAAAAGCCCTGATAGTCCAGAAGCAAGGGGCTGTCTTGCAGCAACAGGGGCGTGGCCCATCGGGCGGCAGTGCCAGAGAGGGAGCTGATAATAAAAGCCACCCGAACCCGGTCATCCGGAAAATCCTCCGGCCGCATTGCCATGTACAGCTGGCACTGTCCCAAGAAGGCCGGGAACATTTCCTGCTGTCCAGAAAACTTATCTGGCATGTTCACTGGGCATCTTGGACGGGGAAGGGGAGCAGGTGGAGCTGCTACAGGAGCATTTCCCAAAGCAAGTTGTGCAGTTAGCTGTGCTACTTGCTGTTGCAGAAGTTGATTGGCCTCCAGCATCTGCTGTACCTGCTGCTGCAGCTGTTGGTCCATCGTGGGTTAACGATGGAGTTTTGGGTGACGAACAAGATGATCTGTCCCCCCCCTTCAGAGACCCACAAAAACACAGCCAGCCGAGGGTTAAGACTCACTTGGCACACTCTGCAGTTCTTATCTCAACCTTGGCAGCGATATGCACACCGTCTGCCAAGGACTTTATTGGTTTACACAAACAAGAAAATCACCTACGTAGCTTTGCCGTTCATCCAGCTTCCAAGACTACGAGGTTGCTCCGTTTGTTTAGCTGTGCAGTTAGCTTTGTTCGTCACGAACTTCGTGACCCATTGTACTGTCTTAAATAGATATGCTTCTGGGTGTGGTCCAGTGAGTCATGGATCCTATGACTCCAATCCAATGACTCAGGATTTCCTCATACGCCGCAGCTGCAGTACCCTTTTCTCTCGCCTTCTTTGGCGTGCGTCCAGGAATGACGTCTCTCCCTCACTCTCATCTGAGACACCTGTTTCCCCACTACTTGGCTCTCTTTCAGCTGGCACCTGAGCCGGTGCCAGAGGGGGAGGGCTGGGAGATCTGGCTGGCTCCTCTTCTTCCTGCTCAGAGTTGCCTTCCTCCAAAGGGATAGGCTCAGAGGACGGGGCCACAACACTGTATATCCAGGTATTGTTTAGTTAAATCTATTGACTACCAGCAAAAACTGCTGGATTAGAATCCTACTGAATATTTAAGAATAAATCCAAAAATCAATTCACTTTCACTGAAATCCAGAGGTATGTTTTCTCTAAAGCATGAACATATCTACAAACAAAAGAAAGACAAGCTACAGCTTGCAGTTTACGAACACATTAACCCATCGTAGCTTCTTCTTTTAACTGGTGCCAATCTACAGATACTATAACAAAGCTATGCACACAATGAACATTTGTGGGGAAAAAGTTCTTCCAACTTTATGTAAGCAGAGCATCTTTTTTGACACATGAAGAAACCTGGGGGGAGACTTCCGGTGGCTCCGCAAGGCATTGCAGATGCTCCTTTGAGGAGCTCTAGCCCCGTGACTTCGTTAGCCACTAGAACAGCAAAAATCAGCTGTCTAGCGGCGAACCTTCCCCCCCCCCCCAGGAAAAGAGGGGGAAGAGAGCAGCCAGGTGTAGGGTAGAGCTCCCCAAGAGCCCTAGAAATATTTCTGGGGTTTGAAGGGTGAGAGCTCCCCAGAAGCCTGGTACAGCTCCAAAGCTGGGATGCGTCTGCCTTGAGGCAGAACAAAGCGCCGCGACCATCCCTGCAAGAAATTTGAAACAACAATGATTTCTGGAGCAGGCAGAACAAATACAGGAGACTGCAGAATTGCAAGTACTTTACTTTAATTACATTGGAACATTGTTTCTTTTCGAGTCTCTAAGAGCGGGGAAAGTTAAAGAAAGGAGAAAACGGCGCTGGCTTGTTAAGACTGAGAGACGAACGTGAAAGTTTAGAAGAAAGTGTTTATTAACTTGTTAACTTGTTAAAGCTACCAGCCCCGCTTAATACTGCTGGTTTTATTTACACACCTAAGACTTTGGGACTTAAAAATAAGATTTATTTAAAGTTTAAAGAAGAGGATTTAAAGCTTTTTTCTTGTGCTTTGGACTTCTGGCTTATTGAGCTGTCTGAGGCTGTGTAAATTTAAAATGGCTTCAAAGCAGACAAAACCTAGGGTGACTAAATCTGCAGGGAGTGTGGGAAGCTCTCCTGCCCAGACCACCAGGCTGCAATCTTTACTGGCCCCAGCAGATATACAAGCCCAAATACAACCACAAGTGCAAATATTAACACCTGAAATGCTTCAGGAAGCCTAAAAGAAATGCAGGGGAAAATTAAAGAAGGATTTAAAGAAGGTATCAAATCTGCATTCAAAGAGGTCTCAGAGGAAATGGCAGAAATTAAGGACATAATCCAAGAAACCTGAGGGGGGGGGGAGTCTAGCTGCTTTAATGAATATCAAAGAGCTACTGTACTTGCATCGGCTCCAAATGTTGCTTATAAATCAGTTCTGGAGCATTCACAGTACTGATCTCTAAGACGTATTTCCAGGGAAACAATAAATGTCTGAAAGAAACAATTAAGTCATTTACATGTTGACACGAAGACTTCTGTAAATAGATGCAGTTTACAAAAAATATTTCAGCTTCTTGTTCCCCTTCCACAAGACATAGAGAGCTATATAGTTACAGACCTAGATTACAGCAGAAAGACAATGCAAGTGATTTTAAATTGAGAGCTATGGATTCTGACAATAAGGAAACTAATCATTATGGTAATGCAACACATGATGGGCATAATACATGTACACATATCTGTTTCTGTGTAGGTAAGTACGTAGGTATGACTACTAGAATGTCCTTGGAAGAGTTATGAGTTGTTGCAGGGGACAGGTTGAGATGTTGAATGTTTGTTCATGTAGGTATCAGGAGCCTGAGGGTTTATAATGGATAATAATGATAAAAATAAAAACGATGAAAATAAATTTCTTATGGTAATAATAATAATTATTTTTTTCATCCTAGTTTTAGTAATGTAATCCCTATCTGTCATGTTTCCTCTGACAAAGTGGATAAATTGTAGGAAGAGAAGTAACTCCCTCCTGCTGTTGTATATTCAATAGAATCCATTTCAGTGGTGGGTTCCTCCCGGTTTGGCCAGGTTCCACCGAGCCAGTAGCGGTGACGATATGATGTCACCAAACTGGTTCTGCCCTCCCCCCGCGTGTTATTCTTACCTTTTATTTGGTCCCACCCCCAATGTATTGCTGCCTCCTGAGTCACAGTTGATTGGCTAGAAGGAAAAAAAACTGTTTAAAGTTTTTTTTCCGCGGGGCTTCAAAGGGCTGCCCTACAGCTGATCAGTGTTAAAAGGCAGTGTGGTGGTAGACTGGTGCCTCCAAAAACAAATGAGTAGACTGATGCCTGCAAAAATAAATGGGTAGACCAATGCCTCCAAAAACAAATGAGTAGACTGGTGCCTGCAAAAAATAAATGGGTAGACCAGTGCCTCAAAAAACAAATGAGTAGATTGGTGCCTCCAAAAAACAAATGTTTTTGTACTTCCTAACTTATTCGCTATCTTTTATAAAGCTATAACATAAACCAACTATATGTATGACATATCTCTCATAATTACTGTCATTCTCCAGCAGCATCTGGTGACATGTTTGAACTCAGAAACTAAGCAGAATCTTGATTAAGATTTGGGTGGGGAGACCTCTGAGTTTGTTGGCCAGACTGGGACATCCCCCCTCCAAAAGAAAGAAAATAGTGGGAAACCATTCCTGTATGCTGCTAAGGAAGTTGCATGAATTTATTCACAAAGTCATCAGGAATCAAATCCTTATCTATCATAGCTAAGTAATCAATCAGATATGTGATTGATAGGCATGGAGAATTTGCAATTTAGTTTGCCAATTTGGAAAGTAATGTGAGGGGTTACAATGTGCATTCCCAAGTGCAGTTTCTTATTTCTGACGCCTCCTGCCCATTAAATAGCAATAGCACTTAGATTTATATACCGCTTCATAGTGCTTTACAGCACTCTCTGAGCATCTTATAAATGTCAGCATATTGCCCACAATAATCTGGGTCCTGATTTTACTGACCTTGGAAGGATGGAAGGCTGAGTCAATCTTGAGCCTTGCATTCCTGTCTGTATTTAACATAGTAGAAGCAGTTTTAGACAAGTGAGGAGTCAGTATAATCAGATATACTCTTCATGGAGCTTAATATAAGTGCTTTCTTTGGCTCCAGCAGGCAGCAAAGTCATCTCCTAAGAGATGACAGGAATTAATAGCTGAGCCAAGCAGGAGGAAGTCGCTTCTCTCCCTATAACTGTTTATCTAGAGGGGGCATGATGGATAGTCCCTTTGAAGGGCAACTTCTATGACATGGTGGAACCTAGGTGTCAGGTTTGAAGTCCAGCCAGGAAGACTGATCAGTTTTCTGCTGAGGAAAGTAAGATCTGACTTGATCCACGATATAAATCAAGATGAGACATTTGCAACCCCTAAGGGAGATCATGAGCTGAAGGATCCCAATGAATGCCATTTATCATTGCGGGATAGCAGTCGCAGCTTCCAAGCTGCCTCTCATCTGGACGTTAACCTGAACAAATGTTCCATCCCAGCCAAATAAATCCTTAATCCATCCAAAGTAGTTGTGCAAGATACATGGATTTTTAAAAATACATTTTGTTAAGATGTAAGGATTACAGCAGTAGTTAGGTAGCATCAGATTTATTGCATTTAATTATTAAATGACACGGGACTGTGCCACAAGAATACTAACAAACTTTGTGCTGCTTTTTTCTCTTGCTCTACAATTCCAATCAACATAAGCTTGGATTTGTATGGTTATGCTTTCCAAATTAATTATGTATTGAAGGTCTGGGAACAGTGGTGTATACAGATAAGAAAGGTGTTTAGCCTTCAAGTGAAGAATGGCAGAGACTGAATGTACAATTTACTTTAGCTGTGCATGGCTGAGCGCCAATCATCTCTGTTGTAGAGTGACATCTACTGGTGCAGCTTCTGTAAACAAACTCAGTAGAACTTTGCTACAGGCCAAAGAAGCCAGTGCATCATGGGATGAGAGTATCCCTGATCAAGGAAGTAGAGAGGGTAGATTTATATTTCTCATTTCTCCAATATGCAGTTCTTCTTCACAGGGAATGGTAAACACTACCATTTCCCCCTCCAGCTTCCAGCAGAAGTTCACTTACCTCATTACCCATCATTCACACATCATCACATTTCTTTCTGTCTAGCGCCCATAAAATATTATACACTATTACCAACTTTTACAATGCTTGGAGATGCTAGACAGCCCCATGTCACATAACCAACACAAATCTTTCTCTCCCTTTCCAAGAAATCATTTATTTGCTATTATGTTTTATTATATGAATTTTATCGTACCCTGTTTTCCCCAAAATAAGACATCCCCTGATATTAAGCCCAATCGGGCTTTTGACCGCATGGCAGTAAGTCCAAGTGCTTATTTCAGGGTTCAAAAAAATATAAGACGGGGTCTTATTTTTGGGGAAACACAGTATTACTTTTCTTTAGTTCCAAAATAGGAAAAAGCATAGCAAATCAATATTAAATAAATAAATGGTGACAAGAACTTGGGTTATTTGCTGGTGATTTACACATTGATGATCAGAATAGACAAAAATACAAGAAAGCAAGAATCTGCTGAAATTGAGCATTGTTGACATGGCTACTGAAAATCAAATCCTCACTCCTCTGGACAATGTAGTATAGCTGAAAGGAAATTTGATAAGAGGAGTACAAATCTGGTTTTCAAGTTTTGGCAGGGATGTCTTAGGATTTCATATGATCCAGATTTTGAAATGAAGTGACTTGTTCTACTGGACTGAAGAGCGGATAAAAAAATACAGTCACTTCAGAAATTTCTCAACGTTCATCGTTCTATTAATTCTGAAGTTGTTGGTTAAAAAAAAATTGAAATTAAGTATTAAACATGTACTTAAGCACAATGCCCCTAATTTATTCATATGAAGTCTTTCCATGCTGCTTTTCATTATAGAAAATCCTGGAGTTGTTATAAAAGTGTAATTTAGAAATGTGTACCTTGAAAGATAAGATTATTAGACTTTTTATTTTGTGTTAAAATATATTAAAATGTCAAAAATACCAACTTTTACGCGGATTAAAAAAATTCCCACTGATTAGTGCAGAGGTGGAGCAGACTAATGACTTATTTTGCATGAAATCAAGCTTAAACTGGTCCATTCTCCATACTGAGAATTTGGATCTGGTTCAAGATTCTGTGTGATTCTGGGCATTTCATTAGAATTCCTCTCCCACTGTCAGAGAATTAAATATGGTAAGTGGAAAAGGAAAGGACTTCAGCGAATCAGAGAATTCAGCTTTCAATTTTGCTAAAACCCAGCCTTTCATAGACTATACAGGGTAGTTAGGGATTTGAAATTACTGATCAGTATTGTGCTAAGGAAAGCTTAACACAATACAGGTAGTCTAAATTTAAGCTTCTTTAGGAAATATACAAATAATGGAAAACTAACTCTCTTGAAGCAAGATAGGGAAATTGTGCAGAACATGGTTTGTAGAATTCTTTCCACCTCTTTAACTAGCTGCTTCCTTCTGGATCACGAGAGAAGAGTGGGGATTAAGAAGGGAGCTATTGGCAGACTTCCAAGCCATTTGTTACCTGTGTCATCTAGACAGATGCGTTTGTGGATTATTATTTTTTCATTATTATTTTTTCCTTCCACAAATCTGGTTCAGTCAGGACATTATACAAGCTTATACTTTGTTTTGCTGATGTATCTTCCTTAGAACCAGACGGTTCTGTTTGCAGAGTTACGTTAGTGGCCGAGAGACAGACAGATGGACAGAGCCCCGAGTTCCTTCCCATCCTTTCTTCCCAACATTCTGCTGGGTTGGCCAGAGTGTCTAATGCCAATAAAAAGCACCTGTGATACAGAACTAAGTTTTCCCTAAGTTAAGATTTAGAACCAATTTAAAAATAGATTTACAACCAATTAAAAAGTATTCTTGAGTTTAATGAGATTCATTAAACAGAACACTGGAAGACTGTAGCACATTTATTTATTTACTTTGGAGCCCCCTGGCTGGTGAATGTCTGTTCCCTTCTATCACTCTAAATGAATGATGTAGAGACCTCTTGTTAAGAAGTTAAAGCTCAAATTAATTCAAAGAAATTCAAGGCAGGAGGAAGCAAGGGAAGCCTGAAGTTCCCTTAGAGTACTGGCAAACACCAGCTCCTTTTTATTGATAGCAGAGACAAATAGGAGAAGTCTCATTTCTGAAAATCAGCTCCTCACTTTGTCATTTGCATTGAGTGAGAAATATTCTACTGTTTTAATCGGTCAATCTTTTTTGTCTCTTCTAGAGCCTTCCATTCTATCTCCTCCTCTTTCACCTCAGATGGTAATCATGTTGATCAAGGAAATAATGTGTAACCTTCAGAATTAGCTGTCTGATGGAGGACTGGCTTCGGCCACAAGTTTATTACCCCAGCAAGACATTAGAAGTAGCAGGGGTACATTCAGCCTTTGACTGCCTAGAAGTATTTAAAATAATCCTCCTCCTGATTTCTGATGGGAAAGAAAAGCAACAACCTTCCTCCTCAAGTAGAATAACAATCCAACCCAAGCTGTGTGAGCACTCCAGTCAAAAGCAGTAGCTGCATTATAGAAACCTATTACATCTCTTACACAAGGACAGCTTTGGCAGAACTGAAGTGGGTTTCCTTGCTGTTTTTTAAGTACCATCTGAATCACTCATGTACTCAGGCACTGTGTAAGTGGCTTTAGCTTTCAAATCTGTGCATCACCACTACTGTGAATAATTAAAGAAGGTGTCCTTTCCTCTATGTAGCATCTATTGTGTTTTTGGTGAAGAACAGCAATGGGCCTCCTCCATTTACTAACAAATATGCATTTCACTGGTTGCGTTTTTCAGTCCATTGGGTTACCATGTATATTTGCTAGGATGAAAAATAACTATGATCTAGGATTTTTCAAAAGTGGACCAGCTGTTTCTCTGACCTCCTTTTTTCCCCTCTATTAGGACAAGTTACTCCAATTTTTCTATTAAGACAAGTTACTATCATCAAGGGCACTTCACAGAAAGATACCAAGCCAGTTGGAAAGCAGCTCCAAATTTCCATGTTCTGGCATATACAGGTGAAACTCGAAAAATTAGAATACCGTGCAAATGTTCATTTATTTCAGTAACGCAACTTAAAAGGTGAAACTAATATATGAGATAGACTCATTACATGCAAAGCGAGATAGTTCAAGCCTTGATTTGTCATAATTTTGATGATTATGGGTTACAGCTCATGAAAACCCCAAATTCACAATCTCAGAAAATTAGAATATTGTGAAAAGGTTCAATATTCTAGGCTCAAAGGGTCCCACTCTAATCAGCTAATTAAGCATTAACACCTGCAAAGGGTTCCTGAGCTTTTCAATGGTCTCTCAGTCTGGTTCAGTAGGAATCACAATCATGGGAAAGACTGCTGACCTGACAGTTGTGCAGAAAAGCATCATTGACACCCTCCATAAGGAGGGAAAGCCTCAAAAGGTAATTGCAAAAGAAGTTGGATGTATCAAAGCACATTAA
Source organism: Masticophis lateralis (assembly GCA_030761175.1). NCBI lineage: Eukaryota > Metazoa > Chordata > Lepidosauria > Squamata > Colubridae > Masticophis > Masticophis lateralis. The sequence continues at coordinate 190,260,774 of JAUDYJ010000001.1, read as the reverse complement.
TAGAAAGTTATGTGGAAGGGAAAAGTGTGGAAGAAAAAGGTGCACAAGCAGCAGGGATGACCGCAGCCTGGAGAGGATTGTCAGGAAAAGGCCATTCAAAAGTACTGGGGACTTTCACAAGGAGTGGACTGAGGCTGGAGTCAGTGCATCAAGAGCCACCACACACAGATGGATCCCGGACATGGGCTTCAAATGTCGTATTCCTCTTGTCAAGCTGCTCCTGAACAACGAACAACATAAGAAGTGTCTTACCTGGGCTAAAGACAAAAAGAACTGATCTGTTGCTCAGTGGTCTAAAGTCCTCTTTTCTGATGAGAGCAACTTTTGTATCTCATTTGGAAACCAAGGACCCAGAGTCTGGAGGAAGAATGGAGATGCACACACTGCAAGATGCTTGAAGTCCAGTGTGAAGTTTCCACAGTCTGTGTTGATTTGGGGAGCTATGTCATCTGCTGGTGTTGGTCCACTGTGCTTCATTAAGTCCAGGGTCAATGCAGCCATCTACCAGGAGATTTTGGAGCACTTCATGCTTCCTTCCACAGACGAGCTTTATGGGGATGCTGACTTCATTTTCCAGCAGGACTTGGCACAAAAGTACCAAAACCTGGTTCAATGACCATGGGATTACTGTGCTTGATTAGCCAGCAAACTCACCTGACCTGAACCCCATAGAGAATCTATGGGGCATTGCCAAGAAAAAGATGAGAGACATGAGATCGAACAATGCAGAAGAGCTGAAGGCTGCTATTGAAGCATCCTGGTCTTCCATAACACCTCAGCAGTGCCACAGGCTGATAGCATCCATGCCACGCTGCATTGAGGCAGTAATTGATGCAAAAAGGTGCCCAAACCAAGTACTGAGTACATATGCATGCTTATACTTTTCAGAGGTCCAATATTGTTCTATGTACAATCCTTGTTTTATTGATTCATGTAATATTCTAATTTTCTGAGATTGTGAATTTGGGGTTTTCATGAGCTGTAACCCATAATCATCAAAATTATGACAAATCAAGGCTTGAACTATTTCGCTTTGCATGTAATGAGTCTATCTCATATATTAGTTTCACCTTTTAAGTTGCGTTACTGAAATAAATGAACTTTTGCATGATATTCTAATTTTTCAAGTTTCACCTGTATATTGGCTGCAAAATTACTTGCTACAGTTTGAAAGAAAAGAATTGCAAAAGCTTTGTTTTCCAGCTGAAGACACCTGAGCCCTGTGGGGCTTGAAGGTGGTCTGTTTTCAGGGAGGCTTCTTGTCACATCTCCTTTTCTATGATGGAGCTTCGAGTTTATTAAGCCTTCTAAGTCAGTTTTACAATCCCAACAAAGGGGTTGGCTGTCTCCAAGCAGCCTTTCTTAGGAACCCCATCTTTATCTAGCCATTTTAACAAGCCCCAGTTTAGCTTGGATTTCAGCAGCTGGAAAATATATGTGGCTGTGAAACATCAGAATCATGCCACTCTTACTGTTTCAGTGGGAATGACATGCTCCTCTTAGATTTTTTTGGGAGAAATAATCAAATGGCACTGACATATGTTGAAAAGGCAAGGAGAGGGATAGCAATGAATTTCTCCCTCTTCGTCTGTTGGAGCTTTGTACTCTTTATGCTGCCAGAGCTTTGGAGGCAGCATCTTAATGAGAATGCCTTGGGCAATAGCTCCGCATGTTCATATGGACCTGAAAGCACACAGGGAAGTTTGCATTTTGTATATCTGTAGATCCTCTGCATGAGGATGGTATAGAATTTGACATCTGAAGATTGTCAGTTTTCCAAATTTGAATGCCAAGATTTTAGTTGCCTTTATGCTTGCAGAGTATATTAGAATGTTCATCAAGGATGATTCAGAAAGCAGAAAGATTCTAGGCCATCAGGGGCAGCAATATTTGATACATGAGTGAATAAATCTTCCTCTCTGCTCTTGATCCTACATTCCTTCTACCTTTTCCCTCTTGGTTTTTGCTACTCCAATCCCTGCCCAAAATGCAAGCTTATTTATTGCTGAACATGAGTGTTATTTTCATCAACTGAAATAGGATAAAAACAACCCGTATTGTCATCTTTATGAAGCAGAAGAGACACAGCTTTGAAAGATAATTTGCTCTATTATGATGAAAGCAGAACAATGAAAGAAACATGCAGAAACCAGAACAATGAAAGGTGTGGCATATGTCAACGTATTGGACTTTTTATTAGAAGGTCTATCCCAAGTGGCTCGAGAAAATGAATTAAGCTTAATGAGAAACAGAAGAGAAGGGAAGATTTGTGCTCCAAGCATGTATGCATGCTTTTTTAAAATTTACTTCCTCAGCTTCAGCAATGTATAGCTCCCCCCACTTTCCTATCTCAGCATTTCTGAATGTGCTTCTTGACCTTAACCTGAGAATGCAGTCAAGCTTCTCTTGACAGAAATTATATTAATGCTGCTTTGTAGATCAGTTGACTTTAGGTGTTTCTGCAAAATGGAAACAGGCCATAGATCACACTTTCTTCAAAGGAGAAGTGATCCAAAGGCTTCTTGGCAAACTATCTTCGAGGGCCTGTGGCTACAGCTACAGGAGGAGTTGACATTGAGGTAAAGCAATGCATATCCAGTCCAATGGGCTGCAAATGGCCTAGATTGGCAGGAAGAGTGTACTACTCATCAGATGATTAATAATAAAGATTTAGAGTGCAGGTGACTGCAGCCTTTATGTGTCCTCTGGAGTTCCTGTCCTCCAGAGGCTTGACATACCACAAAAACAGTTAAATTCTTGTGCTTCTATTACCTTGTCTGCTTTCCCCCAGAGAGCAGATTCAATACTAGCAAAAACAAGTGATTTGCTTCCTATTTTCAAGATGCCTGTCTGAGAGGTGTTCTGGGTGGAGGGCAGTATGTGTACGTGCATTGTCTAGGACTCAAAATGCTGCTTAGTCTTGCTATTGTGGATGGATAACAGAATAAAACGAGAGCTTGAGTGCTTACGTGTCTTCCCTTCTCCAATTCTTCATTAACTCATGAGATGGCCTTAAGCAAGCCCCAGTCTCTCAGTCTCAATCCTCTCCTGCGAGTAGATGGAGAGGAGGCATCTCTGACATCTTGTCCCCAGGCAAAGGAACTGGTACCGTAGTTGTTATTTTGCAATGCAATCTTTTGCAAAGCTGCCTGGGGAATCATTCTGAGTGAAAAGTGGGATCTGGACATCCAAACAAAATGTATAATTTGCAGAGATGAAAACTGTCCTTGCAAGGACATTAAAAATTGAACCCTGGAAAATTATTACGGGCCACCTTTGCCCTAACACCACAAATTGGGAACCAAAGAGCCACTCTCTTTCAGTGGGGCAAATCCAGTGATGAAATCCAATTTTTTTTACTACTGGTTCTGTGGACGTGGCTTGGTGGGCATGGTGTGGCTTGGTGGGTGTGGCAGGGGAAGGATACTGCAAAATCTCCATTCCCACCCCACTCCAGGGGAAGGATACTGCGAAGTCTCCATTCCCTTCCCACTCCTGGGGGAAGGATATTGCAAAATCTCCATTCCCACCCCACTCTGGGGCTGGCCAGAGGTGATATTTGTCAGTTCTCCAAACTGCTCAAAATTTCTGCTATCGGTTCTCCAGAACCTGTCAGAACCTGTTGGATTTCACACCTGGGCAAATCTTTTAGCAACTCTCATATGTAGTACATTTCACAGTCTCCAATGTGTATCTCATTTTCTGCTATCATTTACACAACCAGAGAAACTGATCTGTGTTGCAGGAAAAGAAGCTGCCTTCATCAAAAGCCTGCATATGAAAATAAGCCAAACTTATTTGACTTTTTTTATCCCGCCTTATTTTTTTTATATAAATAACTCAAAGCAGCAAACATACATAATACCCTTTCTTTCTGTTTGCTCTGATGAAAATTCTGGAGAGCTGTGGTAAATACGTTTCAAATTTCACAATGGAGCATTTCAAAACATGGCAGCAGAATATTGCAATGAGGGAGAAAAATAACAGCTAAATGTCTGGCATTTACTTTAGTTCAGAAGTCAGGATAAACACCCCCTCTCTCATTCTCTTTTGAACATGATGGAACTTTCTAAAGCTCTACCACACGGATATAAAGACTTTCTTGTGCCATCAAGAAACAAGGCCAGAATGGGGACAGCTGAAACCTCAACTTCAAGCCAGCATAAAAAGGGCAGCTTACGTCCTTTTGTACTGTCACAATCCACTGTAAGCTGCTTTTTTCTCCCCTTGTCAAATCTTCAGATGAAAGAGCAGGCACATCAGAAGAGGTGGCCACCAGAAGCAACAGATAAATCCACATGGGCATTCAAATTCTAGGGACCTACCCCTTGTGTATGCAGTTTCACAATGCATAAATAGCTCACTCACTTTATTATTGGAGTTGCCAAACAATTCATCCAGTCCTAGGGAAACTGGAATTTTAACTGGAGTGGCCTGCAACAGGAGGATTCCTATACATTAAACCCAAGTCTTAGAGTTATTATTTTCCATCAAACTCAGAAATTAGGCACACACAGTCTTCTAAAAATCTTATACTTTATTTAAAAAGCCAGAGCATAGAGTGTGTCCATGGGAGCCAGGGACGAATAAATAAAATAAACCTGCAGCTTTAAATTCTATTTTTTCCTTTAGAGACATATCAATAATGCAGCTGTGTCCGAGGGCCATCCTTTTTTCTCTAACCAAACCAAAGCATATGTTGTAAAGCCCAGTAGAGTACTATAAACAAAAATGTTTGGTTAAACTGAAACAATTCTTATACTGAGCTGAAGAGAGATCCCAAGTCCTCATTAGCAGGATCAGGGATTTGGTCCCAAACTTGCTTTTTACATAGAAGTTGGACATTACCCATTGGATCCTTTAATACAGACAATACCAACTTGTTTTTTCTGCTTCTAGAATTGGGGAAGGGTCGTACCTCAGCAACAGAACCATGTCTACTTTACAAGAAGAAAAGTCCCTAAATTAATCCCAGAGTCTCTAGGTCAGATTTCTCACCTCGGCAATTTTCAGACAGATGGACTTCAACTCCCAGAATTCCTTAGCCAGCACTCCATTTACGGTAGTAAGATGGATGGCCAATAAATTTAATAAATAAATAAAAATTATGAGGAAATCCATAAATTCTGGTAAATTCAAACTTTAGAAGAAAACAAAACAAAAACATGAAATTATAAACGCATCCTTTACAGACAACATAATGGAGCATTTGAAAAGTGACAAAACATAGGCCTTCCTACATAGATTTGGTCATCTCTTGTCTTGTATGCATGCATTGGTTCTACCTTTGCCTACTGGAAACCTAATCTGAACAGTTGGTTAACCATGGAAGAAACAGCAAGAAACGGCTATGTGGAGGAAAGGCAGCTGGAAATTGAAGCCAAGAGAAGTCCACAATGGAACAACATATACTAGGTCATGCACAATCAAAACTTCTCATCTTTCCACCCCACTCTGGAAAATGGATTTGATGAAGTCAGGCTGTATATGCCCACCTTCCAAGAGATCCGGCTCCATTCAGTGGGACTTATTTCTGTGTGAGCAGGCAGATGCAGGCTTGAGCTACAGATAGGATATCATCTATTTTACCCCAAGAAAAAAAAATACATTCTAAGGCAAAGCCTGTTTTTAAGCAAAAGAGAAGAAGAAAAGGGATCAGGGTTCACTGTGAAATGCTTCCGTCCTCTAAGAGGGAAGTTATGCCCAAACAGGGGTGAAATCTAAAATTTGTTACTACTGGTTCTTTGGGCGTGGTTTGGTGGGGAGGGGGTAATGTGACTGGCTGGGCATGGCCAACTTTTTTTTTTTTTACTTTTAAAAGCATTTTTCTACAACCTCTTCTGCCAAAGAGGTTGCAGAAAAAAATGCCTTTAAAAGCCTCTGACAATCCCAGCTGAGCTGCACGATCATCAGAGGCTTTTTTTTTTTACTTTTAAAAGCATTTTTTCGGCCGAAGAGGTTGTAGGAAAAATGCTTTTAAAAGTAAAAAAACCCCAGCCTCTGATGATCGTGCGGCTAAGCTGGGCATGGAGGGGTGCCCAGGGATTTTTGCTACTGCTTCTCCGAACCACCTGCCACCATCTCTACCGAATCAGGCGATCAGGTCCGAACCGGGAGCATTTCACCCCTGTGCTCAAAGTATGTCTAGCACTAAGTGTAGGCATTTTGTGTATGGGGGGAGATGGAAGGGGGAGTGGGGGAGGGAGTGGGAGGGAGAGAGAGAGAGAGAGGGAGGGAGGGAGGGAGGGAGGGAGGGAGAATATGTTTAAAAAAATTCTTAGTTTAAGAGAGCTATGTACATAGAATAATCTAAGAGAAGGAACTTTTGACTCAAAGTAATGATGATAATTCTAGAAATAATTACCGCTTTGAGCAGTAGAAGGATGAATACAGGACGAATGACCTTTTTCCTTCCTGTAATACTAGTTATCTTGTCCTATAAATTTGCTTCGCTTTCCAGGCATACAAGCTCTTTTCAAATATGGAAGAACAGCCAGGTGCTAGCTTCTTTATCCTAGTAGCCTTTGAGGCTGTTCGTGGATTGCTGTTTATGGGATGTGAAAAATGCAAATGACCAGTAGGTGGCAGCAAAGAGCTAAAGAACTCTAATAATTTCCTGCCTTCATATTGGGAGAATCCACCTCCTCTTGGATGCAATTTAAACAGTACAGCAGTAAGGGGGAATCAAATCTGAGCTACTGCAGTCTTCTCCCACATTTTAAACTCTACCCCTGCAGACTTCATTTTTTTCCCGCTTTCTTGTTCTCTCACCTACCTCAACCCTCCTTTTTAATATCTTTCCTAATAAAGACATTGAAGATCTTCAAGGGGTACACAGTTACCTAATCTTTATAACACTCTGAGGTGGTTCAGCATGTTTTTCTTTTGATCAACATATTTTTGGCATGGGTCCCCACTACGGGGTAATTTCTGTAAGATACCAAGTCTTCGTTATCAGAATGGAAAGTTGTGTTCAAAGTTACACATTACATACAACCATGAAAATTCTGTACCAACTCAACTGAGAGTACACTTCATTAAATGAAGTCTGACTGATTTCTAAGAAAATATGTCCAGGGTATCCCTAATTCTAATAAAAAGCCTTAATATGATTTCTTCTTTGTCCACGAAGACTTAAAGCTGATGCTAATTAGGGTTGATTTGTTGACTTCTTTCCTGATTATTGCATTACAGCTATGCTTGGGCTTAGTATTCCTAGATTCAGTGTGGCTTTCTTTCAAAACAAATGTACTTAGATCTGCAAACCTTTTGTTATTTAACATTGCATTATGTTTTGTTGTACCCTGCACTACAAAATACTTGTCTTCTGAGAGTGGATGCTTTTCTGGCCAAATAACACCTGTGCATATAAACAAAATAGCAGCAATGGGGGGAAAACTAAATAGTTACATGCAAACTATGGGGGAGAGAAAAACCAAGCAGCTTAATAGAAATGATGATCCGTGGTGATTCAGTGGTTAGAGTGCAGTACTGCAGGCTACTTCTGCTGATCACCGGCTGCCAGCAGTTTGGCAGATCGAATCTCACCAGGCACAAGGTTGACTCAGCCTTCCATCCTTCCGAGGTGGGTAAAATTTATTTATTTTATTTTATTAAACTTTTATATCGCCCTTCTCCTACCGGACTCAGGGCGGTGCACAGCCAAGAATAAAAAACATCCCAATATAAAATTTAAAATTTTAAAAGAATTAAACAAGTTTTGGCCCAAAATTTAAAACCTCCCGACTAAAACCCATTTACAATTAAAAATATCTAAAAATATCTAAGGGGGGTGGGGACGGGTTTACGCCAGCCCAGCTTGATGAAATAGAAAAGTTTTTAGGGCACGGTGAAAAGCCTGGAGATCTGGTATCTTATGTATCTCCAGGGGCAGGTCGTTCCAGAGGGCAGGTGCTGTCACAGAAAAGGCCTTCCCCCTGGGGGTCGCCAGCCAACATTGCCTGCCTGATGGCACCCTGAGGAATCCCTCTCTGTGGGACTGTAGTGGCTGGTGGAAGGCTACCGGCGGCAGAAGGCGGTCCCATAAGTATCCAGGCCCTATGCCATGGAGCGCTTTAAAGGTGGCAACCAACACCTTGAAGTGCACCCAGAAGACCACCGGAAGCCAATGCAGCTCGTGCAGGAGGGGCATCACATGGGAGCGTCCCATCGCTCCCCTGGGTGGCTGCATTCTGCACCAGTTGGAGCCTCTGGGTGCTCCTCAAGGGGAGCCCCATGTAGAGAGCATTGCAGTAGTCCAGGCGGGAAGTGATAAGTGCCTGAGTGACTGTGCGTAAGGAGTCCAGATCCAGAAAGGGACGCAGCTGGCGAATCAGGTGAACCACGGCCGTCATATGCTCTTCTAAAGACAGCCATGCATCCAGGAGGACGCCCAAGTTGTGAGCCCTCTCCATGGGGGTCAATAACCTGCCCCCAATAGCCAGCGATGGTGACAGCTGGCTATATCAGGACACAGGAAGCCACAGCCACTTGGTCTTGGAAGGGTTGAGTCAAAGCCTGTTTCTCCCCATCCAGACCCGCATGGCTTCTAGGCACTGGGACATCACTTCAAGGGCATCGTTGGGATGGCTTGGGGTAGAGATGTACAGATGAATAATGTTGAATAAAAGGGGTGAGAGGACTGACCCCTGTGGCACCCCACAAACAAGGCGGCTCGGGGTCGACCTCTGCCCCCCTGCCAACACCGACTGCGACCGGTCAGAAAGATAGGAGAACCACCGTAGAACGGTGCCCCCCACCCCCAACCCCTCCAACTGGTGCAGCATGATACCATGGTCGATGGTATCAAAAGCCGCTGAGAGATCTAACAGGACCAGGATAGAGGAACAGCCCCTATCCCGAGCCCTCCAGAGATCATCCACCAATGCGACCAATGCTGTTTCCGTGCTGTGCCCAGGCCTGAAGCCGGACTGGAGCGAATCTAGATAGATGGCTTCATCCAGGTACTGAGGAAGGTGTCGTGCCACCACACTCTCCACGACCTACGCCACAAAGCGAAGGTTGGAGACCGGAAGGTAGTTAGCCAAAACAGCTGGATCCAGGGAGGGCTTCTTGAGGAGGGGCCTCACCATCACCTCTTTCAAGGTGGATGGCAAGACGCCCCCACTCAAAGAAGCGTTAATAATCCCCTGGAGCCAGCCTCACGTAACCTCCCAGGAGACCAGCACCAACCAGGAGGGACACAAGTTCAATAAACATGTGGTCGCATTCAGCCGTCCCAACATCCTGTTCACGTCCTTGGGAGCGACAGGGTCGAACTCTTCCCAAATGACATTCTCAAGACCGGCCTCCATCATCCCGTCTGTACTCACCCAGTCAGAGACCAAGCTTTCCCGAATCTGAGTGATTTTATCGTGCAGATACTGGACAAAATCCTCAGACCGACCCTGCAAGGGATCCTCCCGCACTCCCTGATGGAGGAGGGAGTGGATCACCCTAAACAGGGCGGCTGGGCGGTTATCTGCAGATGTGATAAGAGCGGAAAAATAATTACATTTTGCCACTTTTATCGCCAATAGGTAGGTTTTAATACGAAACCTTACCAGTGTTCGGTCAAATTCGGACCGGCTAGACCTCCAACTGCTCTCCAGGCATCTTTTCCGGTGCTTCATCTCCCTCAGCTCCTCAGAGAACCAAGGAGCCAGGTAAACTTGGCGACGGGTCAGAGGCTGCAAAGGCACGACTCGGTCCAAAGCGTCAGCGGCCATCCTATCCCAGGCGGCCACCAGCTCTTCAGCCGAGCTGTGGGCCAGAGCCTCAGGAAATGGCCCAATCTCCCTCTGGAACCTATCAGGATCCATTAGGCGCCTGGGGTGGAACCATCTAGTCTGTTCCACCTCCCTGCAGCATGGTGTGGTGGTTAGAAAGTCAAGCCTAAAAAGGGAATGATCTGACCATGACAAGGGCTCAGTCGCTATCTCCTCTATCTCAAGATCATTCATCCACTGACCAGAGACAAAAATCAAATCCAGAGTGTGTCCTCCCATGTGAGTGGGTCCATGAATTAATTGGGTCAGGTCCATGGCCATCATGGAAGCCATGAACTCCCGGGCCACCTCAGACGCTTCGCCAACAGATGGCAAGTTGAAGTCCCCCATGACCATAAGCCTGGTGGTCTCCACTGCCACCTTGGCAATCACATTGAGCAACTCGGGCAGGGCAGCCGACACGTGGCAGGGAGCCAGGTACGTAATCAGCAAGACCATCTGACTCCCATGTCCCCACTTCACAAGGAGGGACTCACATCTGGCTATCTGAGGTACAGCGGCCTCAGTTTGTTGGGATATGGCAATATGCTGACTCTGTAAACTGCTTAGAGAGAGCTATAAAGCACTATGAAGCAGTATATAAGTCTAAGTGGTAGTGCTAATGCTAGATGTGCTACATCAGGGGTGTCAAACTTGCGCCGTCATGGCGTTGTCATGTGATGTATTGTGACTTTTTCCCCCCTTCACTAAACTGGGTGTGGGCATGGCCAGTGCCTCATGCATCTGGCCGGCAGGCCGTGAGTTTGACACTGCTACATGAAATGTTGAAGGATGCTTCGATTCAACAAAGTTAGGATCAAATCAGCATATTGAGGCAGCTTCCATTCATAAATGGAAAAACACACTAACATTTTGGAGAAATACGATGAAAGGAGTGATTCTGAACCACACTGCATTTTTTCGAACTTTTTGGGACTGTAGAGCTGATATAATATAGCAGTTATCTTCCATGCTGTAACTTCACTGAGAATACTCAGAGAGCTAGCCCATGTACTGCATTTCTCACCTTATTCAAATCTCTGCACACCAGGAATATTTGGTGCAGCAAAGTAACATCCCTTTAGGTTTTCTTTCCTTTTCCCAGCTCTCAGCCACTTTATTTTATTTAACCCCAAGGTTTAACTTCCTTGCTCTCTTCTTCCAAGGAAATGTTACACATCCGGACAGGTTCCTCCAATGTGCCTGGTAGTGCAATTCACCTCTCAGCCTTCTGAACACGAGCTTCAGACTGATGATCCTGGACAGACACACGGGTCAACCTAAGCAAATACAATCTGCATGACTGTAACAGTTCATGTGTCTTGACGGTCGGTGACTAAATGCCAGGCCAACACAGGCTCTAGCCTTAACATTTGGCATTTGTAAGAAAAGGGTGCAGAAAGGTCACTCGTTCTTCTCCAGTCCCTTTCCCTGCCTATTTCAGAAGCATTGCCTCTCACTGTGGCTGTCTGCTGCCACCGCCTCTGCTAACAAAGCTAGAATACGGCCATGATGCCACAACAGTAATAATTCAACTCCATAGCTATAATTCATTTTGCATCTTTGAAGACCACTGGGAAAATTCAATTAGTGAAAAATGCTACAGCCCATGTGACTCTTTACACAGCTGCTGTAGAGCAGGGTTGTCTACCACTATCCTTCTTAGTGCAAATCTAAGGGCAAAGTAAATTCTTAGTGCAATTCCAAGAAGCTGAGTATCTAAGAGGCTGTCTTTCCCAAATAGGTTCAGCTTGCTCAATCTGGGTAGCCTCACAACTCCTGTTGAAGGTTGCTTCCTATCCAAAAGTGAGATGGGAGCTGTCCTCGTGACAAGTATTCCCCATGAAGGTATTTTCCTTTGGAAAAGGTTATTTTACCAAGACACAGGTAGTTTTCCAGGCCTTCCAGAAACATGTAATCTGTTTTTTTCTGGTTGGGGAATAGCTCTATGTGGAGCCTTTGGCACCAGGAATGACTTCTTATTATTTGTGTTCATTGTATTAATCATTATTAATTGAATTGTCAAGATTTTCCTCTATAATTGGATTCTGTACATCATTTAGAGTTCTTTGGATTGAGGCAGTAAATAAATCCCATAAATAAATAAACAAACATCTCAGGCACAGAAGAATCCTGTGACTAACAATGAGATTCTTTCCAAGAGATGACAAAATGGTTAACCAGTTCTGCCATCCTGCCTGTCAGTCCCCCCCAAATCCAATGATCAGAGACTGGAAAGGAATGGCATACTGTAAAACTCATGCTTAATGCTCATTCTTTCAATTCCTGACCCAAAGAAAACAATATAAAAATTACAAAGCTTGATACCCCACTGATGTCGGTGATGAGAGGTCTTGCTTAGGCAGGTCAATATTGCCAATTAACTTTGTAAAACCTCCTGGTATCCAATAAACTGTATAGTTGCAGACGCCAAGCCTTATATCCCACAAAGGCAACTTATGCTCTTCTTCAACATCATGCCTAGTCTTGATCCCAGAAAAGCAAATGGAAAAGTTTTGAAAGTTTTTTTTTTTAAAAAAGGTACAATTCTTGCTGTCTTGGTTCAGAATAACTAAGTCTCTTTGTTGGACAATTTTGAAGCTGACGTTTCTGTCCTTTCTCAGTGTCTACTATCCCTTCATTTTAAAAGTGCAGGGTGAATAATTCAGCAATTTATTGTGGTGAAGATATCCAGCTGAAATTGGGCGGAATTAATGTGCTCTAAATAGTTTATCATCCCTGCTATTTTCAGCCTATATTTTTCAAAAAATGAAGCAGCTACTGGTGTTTTAATGCTTCCTCATTACACCTATAAATGAATCTTTTTCTAATAGCAACACTACCATCTTGAATTGAACAGGTTTTCTTTCTAATAACAAATTCAATTTGAATCATGTCCTCTTTGATTGATAAATCTACATTCTGCGATGAATTGGGCAAAATTCATATAGGCCTAGACTTAATAGCTACAAAGCAAAATTCTGCTATAAGTTGCACTTGTATTCCCTTCTGGGATCTGTTTTCTGATTTGGAATAAGTTAAACAATATTTCCCAACTTTGGCAACTTCCAGATGTATGGAGTATAACTTGCAGAATTCTCAGTAATGGCTATGTCATCTGGGGCAATTTTGGGATTTGAAGTCCAATTCAAAGGTTGCAAACAAGGAGATAGATGTAGGAATATAAAGTATAAGCAAATGAAACATTTAGACTTATTTAAAAGTTGGATTCCCTTTAACATCTGATGAAGACATCAGATCTCTTATTGGAACAATTGAAACAAAAGACTATCTTACATCAAGCCAGACTGTTGGCTGATTTAGCTTAGCCTCTGATCTGAAAAGAAGTCTCTAAGATCTAGTCAGATGCATCGAATCTGAGATCATTATAACTGGTGGTCTAGAATTAATAGCTACAGTTCTCATTGGGTGGCTAACATTTGAAAATGGGTGGCATTAACCATTGTGCAATATCAAAGATGAAGTAGAGCACAGATCTTCAGTTGTTCCTATCTCCCATCATACATATTTTAAGAAGCAATTCTGGATAGGGATGCACTGCATGTTCTACTTATGAGGAGAACCTGAATTTAATGTATCAAACCCCCATGTGTAGAGAAAATTACAGCAATGAGACCTTCAGTGACTACAATGGGGGAAGGAACAATGCAGAAAAATATTTGTGTCCTAACTTTACTTGAAAGTTCTTTCTGCAGAATTATGTCTATGATTACTTATTCAAATATTCAAGACATCACTTGCCTCTGCTGTGGTCAAACAATGAGGAGATATGTAAGTGAGGGTCAAATTAAATTTTCTATTCATCTATTGAATTACAGAGAATTCAAGACACATGCTCTGCTGAACCCAAGAGTTTGCAAACTCTTGTACACACACCAAGAATCAGATCCTAAATATAGTTAGTTGGGTGCCAGTTGCAGTTAAATCAATAGGTTCTGACTATATTTAATATTGCTGTGGATCAGCCTCTCTCCTTCCCAACTCATCGTATACATATTCTTTTACAAAGAGGTAAAAAAAAAATCCTCTTGTACTAATAAATATACTTCACAGGCCTTCTATGAATCAAGTGTAATAGCAGTTGGGGTTTTTTTTCTTTCTTTTTTTTTGATATTGAGTTTTGCAAACCTCTCAGATGACAGCATGCCCTCAAATTGACTGTCATCCTCCTCTCAATGGTGTCCTTACAACGACAGGCCGGAAAGAAACTGTGTGCATCAGCCGATTAGTTCTAAGATGATAGTTGAAACATGCTAGATTTCTGAATCACGGATTGATAAATGGGAGCATGATAGTCAGCCTGCCCAATACATCATAGAACTAAGCCCAAGTCATGGCACTTGGATAACCACTGATCACCTCAAATGCACTGCTGTTTTATCAAGAGAATGCAAGCCTACTCAGAAGGTTCCTCTTCTATGTTTTTCTGATAATTTAGGGAACTGATCTTTAGTGACATAATACCAAGAACTCTACCCATTTTCTTTGGGAAGAAAAAGATGGATATTTTGTCCAGCCTTGTTCTAACGTAATGCGTAATGAGTATTACACATATATGGCTGTGTTTTTATTCCTAACCCTCCATTTCTATTCCATTCTGAAATAGCAAAATACACAACTAGGCATACAAATCTAATTTATGTTCCTGTTGCTTACTTTATTTTGTATAAGCCCAGTTATATTTATGACCTATCATCAAGACTAGCTGGAGTGGATGCCAGATCTTTCTGGCATTTAGGAGAAGACTTTCTTTGGTATTATCCAAGGCTATGGAAGGCAATCCCTCTGGAGCTGTGCTTGCTTTGGCACCATTCTCTCAATATTCAGGAATTTTAAGGGACTGAATTGTTAGATTACTTTAGCACTTAATGTTATTGATTCTATTCATGTTGTTAACTTTTTGTGTTTTGGTTTTGTTTTAAATTCTTTTAGCTTTCTTTGAGGAAGCTCTATCTTAGTGTCTATCCGAGAGACACTAAGCATTGTGACTTGGCCCATGGAAATTAAAGAGTGTGTGGCAAAAAAAATTAGTTTCCATTATTCAATATGGATCACATATCTTACATGTGCAAGCCCATGATCAAAACTCTTTATTCCTTGTGTTTATAAGATGCTATCTAAATTCATTCATCTCACGTAGCATGGATTATCTATACTGAGAATGGCGATGAATATTAGTAAGTAATGTTCTTAATCTTAATCTTCCATATATAATGTCACTTACAACATTTTGTTATTCATTAACAATCAGTTAAGGTCATTATAAAAATATATCCACCCAAGGGCCTACAAAATGAAACCGTCTGAGGTTTCCCTTAATCCAGCTCTAAGTGTGAACTAGAGTAAAAAGTTGGGTTATAAATCAAACTGAGTCCATCCATCAGTCAAATGGCCACACGCAGATAATAATGGCAGTCACAGTGGGAATTTGGGACACTCTGGGAAGACACATGGCAGAGTGGAAAAGAGAACATGCTTTGTAAACAGAAGTCTCTGGCCCTCCATGTCCAAATCATCTAAAGAAAGGATCTTCTGGTGAGGTTTCCTTGGAAGCAGCTGTTCATCCCAACAGACTGAGAGATGAGCATCCCAAACACGCAGCCTGCTGTGAGTAGTCTTTTTTTCTAGCTCCATCAAAGAAGGTTAAAACCTGAATTATAACAATGAATAAAGTTACATTCTGTCTTGGGTTTCTGATGTTCAGAGAATTATTGAGACTGTCATCTGCGCCTCTATAACTGTCTGGTTTGGTTCTGCAACCCAGCAAGACAGACACAGACTTCAGAGGATAATTAGAACTGCAGAAAAAACAATTGCTACCAACCTGCCTTCCATTGAGGACCTATACACTGCACGAGTCAAAAAGAGGGCTGTGAAAATATTTACAGACCCCTCGCATCCTGGAGATAAACTGTTCCAACTCCTACCCTCAAAACGATGCTATAGAGCACTGCACAGCAGAACAAGTAGACACAAGAACAGTTTTTTCACAAATGCCATCACTCTGCTAAACAAATAATTCCTTCAACACTGTCAATCTATTCACTAAGTCTGCATTACTATTACTATTAATCGTCTCACGTTCCTATCACCCATCTCCTCCCACTTATGACTGTATGACTGTAACCTTGTTGCTGGTATCCTTAAGATTTATATTGATTGTTTCCTAGTATGATTCAATTGCTTATTGTACCCTATGATTATCATTAAGTGTTATACCTTATGATTTTTGATGAATGTATCTTTTCTTTTTATGTACATTGAGGGCATATGCACCAAAGACAAATTCCTTGTGTGTCCAATCACACTTGGCCAATAAAGAATTCTATTCTATTCTATTCTATTATTATAGTACCACTGAACTATGCTCCTTTGTTTCTGAACCACGCTTCTTACAAATAACTTTGCTATGAAGCTTAATTCTGCTTTCTTGGATATGCAAATGGAATTTAAAGACTAAAGAGTGGGGGCAAGAGCCAAAGTCTCTCTCTCCTTTGTGCCCTGAAAGGAGACAAAAGAGAGAATTATAGTTCTCAAACCTGGTTCTCCCCCAAAGAGCCATCTGGTAATGCCAACTGGGTCTGAAACTCCCAACCTGCTTCTCCCTTGTGGTTACTGGATGTATTGCAAGACAGAGACTCCATCATCAGGTCTCACTCAGTCTATCAGTGGTCATGGTGACCTAGAATACGGTCTTACTAATTAAAATCATTAAAAAAAAAGGTTGGTCCTTATACCAGAGATACCTCTATTATTTTAAAATAATTTTAGTTAGCTAAACATTGACTCTGCACACCAAGAGATAACTAATATATGCCTGATAAGTAAATAATCAAGATCATATTATTTTGAGAATACTTTTATAATTCCTCATTACAGTAGCATTTATAATGTCCTCCTAAGCGAAATCATTCCTTTTGCAAAAGTCCCATAAGTGTTCTCCCCTCTTTCTTTGTTCGTTAATATTTCAAAAACTGTAACTTTTAAAAATGTCTCTGATGCCATTAATTTCAAACTTGAAATCTGTTGAGGGAGTTAGGATGTGCCGTTTTTTAAAAATTTAAAATTAAATTCTGTCTGGTGTTGATAATCAAATGAGAAGCTTTAAATTTAGCAGCTTGGTTTGACAGTCTTAATATTTTTGTTTCCTTTAAAATAACTTTCTGTGGACAGACTAATAAGCATCCTTGGTTAATAAATGATGCACTAAATTCTGTCTGCAACATTTGAGCTAATTCTAAAAATGATGGATGAGGATGTTTGGTGTCTCCTTTGTCTCCTTAGGATTGCTGTGCCTGTATAACATAGGTAACAAATCAAAAATAATCTTGCAATCAAAAATAAGCCTTTCCATCTCCAAATGTTACTAATTAAAACCACAGCAAAGCACATGCTTTATATCCATGTTCCTTGGATGCTACAGGTTTAAAACGGAATGCTTGACAACATGAGAAACTATTGTGTTTTTAAAAATGTCTGGATTAGAGTTCACATACATGGCTTAATATGCATTTAGCATCCAATTCGTTTCTGGTTTGATCTGCAGCAGATGCTACTGTGCTGTGTAATGTCTTCTGCAATCTGCTTCTGTAGACCACTGTTCCAAAATCACCGTGTTTTAATCCAAAATAGGGCTCAGCCAAAAGAAGAAAGGCTCTTCTTTTGAAAACTTCCAGTCAGAACAAAGCCAGCAAACAACCTAAGCGTAGTATCTATTTTGGTTTCTGAAAAAAATTCAGATTTATGGACAACCTTAGATACAGATACATACAGATAAGTTGGGAGGGACCTTGTAGGTCATCTAGTCCAACCCTCTGCTCAAGCAGATCTTATACCACTTCTTACAGATGGCAGTCCAGTCTCTTCTTGAAAGCATACAGTGATGAAGCTCCCACAACTTCTGAAGGCAAGCTTTTCCATTGGTTGATTGCTCTCACTGTCAGAAAATTTCTCCTTATTTCCAGGTTGAATCTCTCCTTGTTCAGTTTCCATCCATTATTCCTTGTCTGGCCTTCAGGTGCCTTGGAAAACAGCTTGACCCCTCCTCTCTGTGGCAGCCCCTCAAGTATTGGAACACTGCTATCATGTCTCCCCTGGTCCTTCACTTCACTAGACAAGCCATGCCCAGTTCCTGCAACCTTGATTCCTCTATCGTTATCACCTCTATTCCTTTATTGGCCAGGACTGGCCTGGTAGCTATTCCCCTTCCCCCAAAAGATATCAAAATAGCTTTTATATTAGCAAGATATTGAGGAACAGATGCCTTAATATATAATAACAAATAAACAATAGACGTTGTAAACAGGGAAAGGTTGAAAATACGTTGTACCAAGTAATGCTACCTGCATCTGGAAATGAATCCAACAAACATTCACTTAGTGGAACATAACAATGCATTCCTGAATATTTGAGTAAGAAACCAATAGTATCACAGAAGTTTTTACCAAGCATAAAACTATGCAGCTTAAAGCTTTATTTTGTCTAGGGCCATTCTTTTGATTCCAGAGATACAAGCATCAGAACAGATAACAAATGATCTATGAAAGCTCTCCCTAAACACAAAGGGGATCGATATGAAGTGCCAGCTTATCTGCTCTATCTCCCTGAAAGCCAACAACCACTGTCTGCGGACTCTTTCATTTCTGTGGTAGCATCTAGAAAGTCAATCTGAGTAACTAAAATTACAGGCAAAGTGATGTGGCTTTTCTTGTATTTGTACAGCAACAGGAGTTAATACATTGACATTGGCTAGAAAAAGCATTCAGTACCATTTCACTTTCTCATAACATCCTTGAAATTTATATGCAGTATTAACAAGGTTTGCCAATGACTTTTTATTTAATAGGATCCGTGAAAAGGCTCTGGAATTTCTTTGTTTTCCTTTAAGACACTGAGTTCATGTCAAAAATATGGTTCTCCCTAATTCCTCCATAGCCTTCTTAAACTCCTCCCTTCCCTCCTTCCTTCCTTCCTTCCTTCAAGTTTCTTCCATGATACTCTGCCAAAACACTGATGTTCCTTAAAAGAGCCTGGATAGCTCAACAGACTAAAAACCTGTTATTAACATTCAGCTGTCTGCAATTATTGTAAGTTCAAATCTCACCAGGCTCAAGGTTGACTCAACCTTCCATCCTTTTTAAGGTAGATAAATTGAGGACCAAGTTTGTGGGGGCAATAATCTGATTTTGTATAAAATGTACAAAAGTATGAAGGCTATTACTTAACTCATTGTAAGCCGCCCTGAGTCTCCTGAGAAGGGCGGCATATAAATCTATTTTTTTTTTTAAAAAAGGAGGACACCTGCAAGCTATGTTTATTTACTGGAAGTTGGGAGCAAATTTCCAACACATGATTATCACTTGCAGGTATTCTACTTTTAATTAGTAGCAGCATTACCTCTACAATTCTCTAAATGACTCGAGCCCTTTTCAGGCATTCCAAACAATTCTATCCGGTGGTTGCTTTAATCTTGCTCACCCATGATGCTGCATGTAGGAATGTAGGCTGGAGATAGGTAGTTTTACTGTATAAGGAGCTTTTTCCATGTGAATGGCAACCTTGTGCTTTTATCATAGTTTGGACTGAATGGAAGTCAATGTGTCTCCAGCTATACACACAGGCTTTCTCAATTAGGACATCTGCACAATGCATCCAAATGCTTGCCATGGTTATACATGACAGGGATAACATCACTGGTGGGTCCCAAAGGTGCTTTTTCAAGAGGCAACTGGACTTCCTGGTTTGTTTGGTTTTTTTGAAGTTGTTTCGCTTCTTATCCAAGAAGCTTCTTCAGTTTCTAAAAAGCACCTTTGGGAAAACCATGACCTGGATGACTGAGAATCTCCATAGACGTCACTGGTGGGGTAACTGATACTAGCCCTGCATGACAGATGATGATAATAAATTAATGTAATGACTAAATAAGGTTTCAAACTATCTGGACATCTCTACCAGAAATTAAGGAAATTAACCCAAAATAAGCAGCACAAAGCCAAGAGCCTGAGATATACAAATCCAGGATATACAAAATCACAACTATTCCCACAAATAGTCTTGTCTTATGTATGCAGAGCAAGGGGGAAGGAGAGAAAGGGAAGAGATAAAAACTGCAATTCTGCAACCAAGGTGGGAATATTTTTAGCCAACTGCAACATTGCTAACCAATCAGAAATCAAAAGCCATCCACCCCCCAGAAAAAAAACCAAACAATTATTTTATTTTACCATTAATTTCCATATGATAAAAGCAGTGGACAAGCAACCTTTTGCCAAAATGTGACTTTAAATAAATGTACATCTTGAAAAAATGTGATGTTTTGCACTCTCCACACATGTTAGGCCACATTAAGAAGCTGAGTTCCATTATCAACCTATTTTGGATTTCATGTCTACCATAGATCCCAGTCAACATTCCAGAGAATTAGCACTCTGGCAAATCAGGAAAAACCACAGAAACTGTGAATAATCCATGGCTTCCATGGAGAAGGGCCTCAGAGAGCTTGGATCCTAGATACCTCTTCTATCTCAAATGTTCTTCCAGGAAGGGCTAATTAATAATCTCCATTGCAAGTGAAGTCAAGGAAAGGAAGTCAAACAACATGCCATCTCTGTTGATGCTCCATCCTATGCAATTCCTGACCTCTTGAAATATAGACTATCCCAACTCTCCTTGCTTTTCATAAATTACTTAATATGATCTGTCAAGCAGGGCCTAATGGTATGGGAGCTGTATGGTTTGGGAGATGTGCCTATTTTGGGACCCAAAAGAAAATAAGACCCAGTCTTATTTTCGGGGAAACACGGTAGATAATTAGATATTGTTGTTGTTTCTGTTTTATTTGAATAATAAACTGTCTTAAATCCCATGACAATGAGCAGCATATAAAACCATGTAATAAAGATAAATAAACAAATCAAGACACATTGTCATGCTTAGGTTTAAAATTTTCAGTTAATAAAGCCAGAAAGCCTCGTTATCCTACGAGTGCACAACACAAGGCCTTAAAAATGTCGCTACTACCCTTCTAAAGATATGTTTACAATTGCACGGGAAGAAACCCGAGATATTATCTGTACACACATACATACCCGTGAAAACTTACATATATATATATATATATGTATGTGTGTGTGTGTGTGTGTGTGTAGGTCTTTGGTTATTTGGGTTTTCTCCCATGTAAAATTGGAAGTGTCTTGGCGACGTTTCGATGAAGTCTCATTCGACATCTTCAGGCTGGTGTTCTTGGCTTCGTGCTTCCAGGAGCAATGTGAGATTGCAGCTGTCTCTTCCTTTTAACTGCTAGTAGAGGTCTGAGCTGATTGGGTGGGAGTTTGGCTGTGTTCTGATTGGGTGGAAGTGTGTTCTGATTGGTTAGGGGCTTGGCTGTGCTCTGATTGGATGGGGGATTGGTTGTGCTGATTGGCTGGGGGCGTGTTCTGTTTGGGTGGGGGCTTGGTTGTGCTCGGCTTAGTCTGAGTTGCATTTGAGCTGGTGAGCTGCGTTGTTGTTGTTTGGCTTTGTGTTTGTGGCCGTAAGAGCTCTTCATGGTGGGTGTCAGTCTGCTTCATGTATGTATTGGAGAGGTTTAAAGTAGCTAATGATGCAGCTGCGGTCTGGCTTCTGGTCCTTGGTCGTGCCTCATTATTAGTGTGGGTTTGAGTCTGCTTTCTGCGTGGATGTGTGGTGGTGACATCCTGTGTGGCTCTCGTGAGTTTGGGTCTGATGTCATTCGTCGTGTTAGGGACTCGTTTGTCAATAAGGGCAGGTTTCCAAATGGCTGGTAGGCGGGAGGTATCATCTCATTTGTTCATGCTGTGTGGGCATTTTTCTATCTCGATGGCTTCTCTAATTATTCTGTTGTTAAAGTGTTCAGTTTTGGCGATGGTTCTGGTCTTTTTAAAGTCAATTTCATGTCCTGTGGCTTTAAGGTGTTGGACCAGGGAAGAAGTTGGTTCCTCTTTTCTGACTGAGTTCTTGTGTTCTTCAGTGCGTGCACTTATTCTTCTGTTTTGTTTGTCCGATGTATGTGGTGGGGCAGGCGGTGCATGGGATTTCATATACTCCTTGATTTTCTAACTCAATTTTGTCTTTGGGGTTCCTTAAGATGGTGGATATTTTTCGGCTTGTGCAGAATGCTGTCTTGATGTTATGTTTGTGGAGGATTTTGCTTATTCTGTCTGTGGTGCCTTTTATGTATGGGAGGAGGGCTTTGCCGTTTTCTTGTTCTCTGTCTTGGATTTTTTTATTTTAACTGATCCCATCTTTAAATTTTAGATAAATAATATTTCTAAGTTCTAGATATACAGGATACATTGGTAATAATAGTAATAATATTCCATATCATTTCTTTAGCTTGTATTTGATTCTCATTGTTTATTTTTAAATAGTTCATTAATTGTTTTGTTCTATACTGATCTTTGACAGAAATAAACTCTGACTGACAAAATAAGAACTGGAAGCTGTGACTTCACTTTGTTGTGAACAGTTAATAGTAATAGCAAAAATAAAAAAAATCCCTTTCACATTTCCTGATAACAATCTAAATGTCATAATGCTGATAATGTATATTTAATGTCAAATTTGGAGCTAGTTAACGTGATACTTTAATTATGGCTTTTCTTTTTATATATTTTGTTTGTGGTGGAAGTCACCTTTAATGAGAAGGCTTAGAGAGTTTAACATTATTTCTGTCTGCCTCCACCCTATGAAATTCCTGCCAGAAGCGTCTCAGCTAAAATATGTTAATTTTTTTCTAATGGAATAATGATGTCTAAAGGCTTCCAAGAAGGCATTACTATAGTAATGGGTTTCTTTAAAATGGTACCCAAAAAACAGAGCTTATGGGCTTCACTACTCAAAACTTCTAGCTTCCAAATTTTAATCCATACCTAATTTATAATAAGAATTCATCTTTTCTACACATTAAATTACCTCAAGTCACACACAAAAAAACCCAAAACATTTCTAATTGTAGAAATCCATTCATCACCTGACCCGCATGAGGCCATGGTGCACATTGGGATTTAATGGGAGATACAGATTTTACAGAACAATCTTCCAACTGAGAACATCAGTCTATGACACAGGGAAGAGTGAACGTACAGGCAGATCTTGTCCCTACAACATTTATTTTACTTCTGTTATTTCCTTAGGGAAAGGCAAGCATCTTTACAAGATCCTGAAGTGTCAAGCAGTGATCACTGGGAATATGTCAGGAAAATGGCTGGCCTTATCATTAGACCTCCAGGCAGCAAATTCAGTGCAATGAAAGAGGAGCATACTATGAATTATTGACATAACTTGCTGTATTTTAATGCCAGAAAAAGGAAGAGGGGTTTGCAGTGCTGTTGTTTAATTGTTATGTGTGACAAAATAATTTGGCTAGCTTTAAAATTGATATTCATTGGACAGATCAGGGATGGGGAAAGCAGGACAACATTTTCTACTGTATTTAAGGCAGCTTTGGGAAAATTGTCCTCAATTTATTCCTTGCTATTCAGATTTTACCAAGATTATCCATTTTTTTCAGCCCTAGGGTTACATATCAATTGTAGGCAAACATCCACTCAGAAATGGCTCACTTGTAGTTACATTCTCTATTGTATCCAAATGCATTCATATCCACATCCCATCCAGAACAAATGTACATTTATTTATTGATTTAGCGTATTTGTATGCCACAATAAAAAAGACTGTATGATTCACATAGAAAAGTACATCTAACAAATCCCATATCAAAGTTAAACAACAATAACATTACAACAAAAGAACATAGATATTCATACAATATGCCCCCCATATTACTGGTTGCATTTAAAACAGCTTTCCAAATGCAAACATGGAATAATGTTTGGAATAGTTAGGAATAATTGCCCCATGAAATGATAGGAGCAACAATTCCTCTTTCTACTGAAACTTTCCCAAAATATTCAGGGGCAGCCTTGAGAAAACCCTCCATTGAAGTTATTGTAAATCCCTTTCCAGCACAATTGGGGCTGGCTATTTTTTTTTAACTCTAATTGACGGGAAGAGGAATCAAGCAGGAAAGCCTGTGATTTGATTAGGGAGCACACACAACTTATACAGGTAGTCCTCTACTTACAACAGTTCATTTAGTGATCATTCAAAGTTACAACGGCACTGAAAAAAAGTGATTTATGGCCATTTTTCATAGTTACGACCATTGTAACATCCCCATAATCATGTGATCAAAATTCATATGCTTAGCAACTGGTTCATATTTATGACCATTGCTGTGAGCCAGGGCCATGTGATCAACTTTTGTGACCTTTTGACAAGCAAAGTCAATGGGGAAGTCACATCCACTTAACAACCAGGTTATTGACTTATCAACTGCAGTGATTCATTTAATAACTGTGGCAAGAAAGATTGTAAAATGGGGCAAAACTCACTTAACAAATGTCTCACTTAACAAAAGAAATTTTGGGCTTCATTACAATCATAAGTCAAGGACTACATGTACACTGTCTGTGGGCCAAACCAATCTTACTCCTGTCATATGGACCAGAAAGCAGATGGCTGATTCTGAAAAGAAATGCTTGAAAGTACTTCTGTGTATTTGGTGTACAACTTACTACCTGCTCTCTGTGTTACTATTCCACATTGTGCTAGGAGACCCTTTAAGGCTCAAAAGTTTGATGCAGAAGAAGCTGTACTAGGTAGCATACCTACATCAAATCAGGAGAAATTTGATTAAATTCAACAATTCAAATCAATTTGGAAAATAAGTCCAATTTGGTTTAATATCCAAGTGGAAAACTCAAATTGGATTGATTTTATTTGCATTACCAAATCAATTCCAAAGAAGTAATTTTGTGAATGGCCATATTGACTTTAGAGGCTTCTTACTGTATTCCATTTGATGGTTTATATACTGTATCACATTTTTTATTCAGTTCGGAAAGTCTAACATTTGCAGAACTGTATATGGCACAGAATCAGCAAAATGAGTGAGAATTCCTATCCTGTACAAGTTGGTGTGTTTTTTATGAGACCCTGGCTACTGAAAGACTCTAATAGATTTGCAGCAAAGGAAAGTTGCTTGGTATACTTGCATTGCACTGTACAAAACCAGTCCTTGGATCCAGGGATCTAACTCTTTCAGTAGAAAAGGAAGCCAAATGAATGTGTTAATTCTTCTCAGCCAAAACGCAGCCTCATGCCATCAAAAACAAGATCTACAGGGCTTCAGATGTTCCATTATAGCTTTCGATGGAAACAGATGCTGTTGAGGGAACAAATGGAAAGTGGGGGAAGGAGGGAGGGAGGAAGGTGGTGGAGAGAAGAGAATTGGCAATCTTTCCTGCAAAAGCTTAAGTGTTTTCTACTCTCAGGGGGATTGTTTTGATCCATGTCAGTGAGTTTAAAATCTGTAAAACAGCAAATGTATTGTTGGCAGTAAAAAGATAATATAAGGAAGCCTCACTGAATGGATCAAGTGGGTTTGAAGAGATGATAGGAGAAAACGTGTCCCACCAAAGGAAGATTAGGGGGGAAATGGGCTGGAAATGATAGCAAGAGGATCGGACAGAAGCTGCAAGAAAAAGACCAGGAGTTGCTTCTGTACTGATATAGTACTGGGAGTAACAGAAATCTGTAAGTTTTTTTTCTAAAGGAAAAATGGCTAAGAAAAATCCAAGATCCCTATTAAGAAAATACCTGTAACCGTATTGGGCTAAATGCTATGACAGCTCTGTTGGACTGAGTTCTAAATATGTACAATTTTTTAACAGCCTTTCAAATTACAAAGATTATTTCATCAAAGACATAGGAAAAATAATGAGTTCTCATGGAAACAAAATGGGAGGGAAAAAAGAGAGAAAGAAACTACCTACAGATTTCATGTAATTCTTCCCAACTTTTCAGCTAGCTAGGTAAGCATGAATGCAGCTGAACTTGTGGCAGAAAAACTATCAAGTCAAAGTTAAGATTTAAAATATTACGATCAAGTATTTTGCATTTTGCACTGAACTAAAACCGCTTATTGTAATTTCTAGACACGTCTTCTTTCTCTAATCATGACAAAGGTTGGAGAGTCCAAGAAGGAGGAATATATACATAAAAAGTCAAGCTTTGCTATTAATTGTCTCTGAAAATCTCTTTGTGGTTAGATCTTACATGAGAGAAAGACACATGGGAAAGATTTTTTTTCCCCTGGAAAAGACAATCTTAAGCAGCTGGAGAAAATGCAAAAAGCAAAGAGAGTGAGCTTGACAGAAATCCCCAAATGCTTAGGGTGTGGGAATAGATGTGGGGAATGAGTAATTTGAAAAAAGGTCAAATATCTCAAAGGAGTGACACATACATCTTGGTCGTCTTTCAGGCAAGCCCTCTATTTTGGACCGCACCCAAAAAGGAATTAAGTAAACCCTTCCGTCATTAATATCTTTTCAACCTTTCATGGATCATCACTGCTTGCCACATACCTTGTTCCACTGCAGCCTGGTCCTACTTACAGAGTGAATATTGGCTATTCCAGCTATTAATCAGCTCTTGTGAGGGCCAAAAAGGTTCCTCCTGGTTAATGGAGAGACATCAGATCTGCTGTGCTAGTCATCAATGAATTATAGATTTATTTTTAACTGGGAGAATGGTAACAATGCTGAGTGCATTGCTCTCCTTGAAACTCAAAGGAGATAATATAGCTAAGAAGCTTTCTGCTTTAATATAATAGCAGCGCTACAATTTTTCTTCCAGGTTTAAAATACGTGCTGTGATTCAACTACAGAAAACAAGAAGTCACGTATAATGATCATATCCTCTGTTCTAGAACCAGATTAGAGTTTCCTGTGAAGATGGAGAAAACAGTTCAAATGAGTAACGATCCTTCTTTTGTCCCTCCTCTCTGCCTTCCTTAGTTAAAATAAAATGGAAGAGTTGGTGTGATCCTAACTTTGATTCACCATTTCAGTGAACCTGGACACAGCTCTCTTTCAGTATATATGCTTTTTCCAAATGTTGTAGGACAATTCTCAGCTCAAAAAACATGCAGACAGACAGGTACATTTCAGTGGTCCAGATGTGGAACTGAAATATCAATCTTCCTTTTCGTTAAATTGCAACAACAACAAGAAAAGAGACAAACTGAATTAATACTGAAATCCTGAGCATTTGGCTTCTATTCAGATATATACTTGTCTGTCTAGCCTTTCACAATCCACCTTTAAGTTCAACCAATCTGCTATCCCACTACAAAGACATGAGCCATGGTAGTGCAGTGGTTAGAATGCAGTATGGCAGGCTAATTCTGCTGACTGCCACCAGTTCAATTCTCACCAGCTCAAGTACATCCTACTAAGGTTGGTAAAATGACGACCCAGATTGGGGGCAATATGCTGACTCTGTAAAGTGGTTAGAGAGGACGGTAAAGCACTAGGAAGCGGTATATAAGTTTAAATGCTATTGCTAAATGCAGACAAAATGCAGACAAAAAGCAAAATATTTCTTCCTATTTTTCATAAAGAAGATATACCCTAACCCTAACCCATCCCTTCCCTTCTTCTACTTCCCATCAGATTAAGCAGAATGGAGTACTCAATTACAAAATGATTTTCGTCCTTGCTTATCTACTGAAGCCTGAATACTGGCTTCAATTTCTTAAGACTAAACTACATTTCTCATAGTCTAGGAAACAAATGGCAGTTATATTTAGCTTAGCAGAGACATTGTAAGTAAATCTTAAATTTTCTTTTAATTCCAGAGACTTGGAGTTTAGCAATGAAACTCAGTGAACTATTAACCCAGTAATCATTAAAATATACCTTTAAACTAAGTTAGGGCCAATATATGATGACAGATTCCTAAATTATAAATTCTAAGTAGCTTCCGTTCAATAGGGCAATAATGAAGATTATTAAGAGGGCAAATATTGCATAGATTAATTTGAAACCTCTCCTCCTTTTTCCCTCTTCTGTCATGCTATTAGTAGTTTTTACATTATTATTTTATAAAAATAAAATCATTCCTAGTGTTAGAGTTCTTTCAGGCATAATTAACTGGAATGAAAAAGTTAAACCAGAAGTGGAGAGAGGCTGGATTAATTAACTTAAGATGCTCATTTAAAAAAAAAAGTGAGTTTCACTAAAGCTTTGTGATAATGTAATTCTTAATTCTATAGCACTGCGCTTTTTATAGAATAATAGATTAAAGCGCACCAAACTCCACATAATTCCTTTTGAAATGGTGCTGCTGCCTTTTTTTCCAGCGTTAGGGCAAAATCACAACAAAACATAGTACCATGTAACTGCACAACAATACACTCTTTTATACAAATATCTATCTATGACAAGCATGATGCATTACTTCAGTTTAACCTCACATTTCTAATCTCATCACATTTGTAATCTCAGTTTCTTCATTCACTGATATCATGAGACTCTTCTGAAATATGAATTGGTGATGTCATAAAGTTTGCCACACTTTTCTTAGCATGTCTGTTGAGGAATGAAAAGATTTGTGTGTAGGATAATACATCTCTTTCTGCTGCCTGATCTGTTATGCGGACCCTTCAATGCACTTGGATGGTGGATCGACAGATGAAGCGAACAGTGCTCCTGCTGATATAGAAAGCCTAAAATGAGTGATAATAAGGACAGGGAAGGGGAAATCATCTTTCGATTGGCTGAGTGTGGCAGCTATATAAAACATGGTAGTTAGTTCCTCACAATTATCGCTTCTGGGCAGGAAGGAAAATGTAGATACACTACTTCACAAAAATTGGCCTGTCCAGTGAAACCACAGCATGTTTGCCATAGCACGATCTGGCCGTCTGAGACTCAGATGGTCAAATTTTGTTGCTTCTCTCTGCTCCTACTCAAAAGAAGCTTTTATCTGAAGCTGTTTCTTCTTTCATTATGTCTGACCATAAATCTATCTATCATCCATAGTTATCACTCTATCTTTATTAGACAAGAATCTAAAATGGAAAAAAGTTTTTGCTCATGTCAGCGTAATTTCCCTAGCTGTCATTGTCGCACCGGAAATGGAGATCCAACCTCTTTCTTCTGCTTTGCTTCATGTTGGCACAGAACACCATATCTGAAGTTGAGAGGCAAGAAGAAAATGTAGAAGAGAAAGAATAAGGACTCTTTTCACGGTTTCTGCTGCCAATGTGACCAACTACATGACAAGGAAAACTCTCAAAGTCAAATCTCTTTACATTTGGATGTTATCTAAACCATGATGGAGTTCAGGAAAAGTCAAGTTCTCTTCTGATTGAATCATCTAGTTTTGAAAAGCCCAGTTCCAAATCAAACTGAGGATAACTTCCACAGAACCTCTATCAATCTATAGTGCAATCTATAATCAAAATACTGTCAAGCCCTGATACAGAGGTTTGGAAATGTTAACTGGGTAATTTCACATGAAAATGCGAGCACAATTTTCTTTCATCTTTTTTGGTAATTTAACAAAGATTGTACTGCACTGAGGAATGGAAAAATACACATATATTTTGGGAAGGAATTGGAATTTAGAATAGTTTAGTTTAATAAACTCAAGGGAAGGAAACCTGAAGGTAGAGGTCCTCTTTTGTAGATGTTAGGATAAATGCACACAAAGAAAGTAAAAGTTCTGCACACATTTTTTTTAAAAAAATTGCTTCCAATAATTAAATTCAAATCACCTAGTATTAAGGGTTATTTTCAAAGAACTTTGAAAATCACTTATTGCAGTTAACAAAAAATAATACAAATTCTATCTGCATATTTTATTTATTCCATTTCATATAGTAAATATTGCATTATTTTTGAAGAAAGAAATTAAGGAACGTCTCCCAAGCTACTTTGATTTACATTTACTGTCAATGTAATAACTACCTGAGTAGAAATGTTGTAAGACAATCAGCTTCATTCTAATCAAAATATTAGAGATGCGTTAAGCTAAAATATTTCAAGGACACTTAAGCATTTTACAATTCAGAAGTAACAAGATAATACTGGTTTTCACTTATTAAAATCCTGATCTTACCACATTCTCTGCAATGGTGGTTGAAAAGGTAAAAAATCAAGTATTTTTGTTTTATCTATTGACTTTTGCATGACTTTAATCTTAATTAGATTTCCCCACTGTACAGTAAATTTCACCAAACTATTTTAGAACAATATTGAAGAGTTCAGAGGTCTTTTATCAAGTTCAAAGTATTTCATTTACTCAAATAATCAAAGTGACTGCAATATGTATAGTGTGAAGCAGAGTGTGATTTCATCTCTATAAGAAGATTGAAAGCATATCTATGAACCATTGCTTTGTTTCTCTTGTCAGAAATAACAAGTAATTTACTCAGCGGTGAAATGCACTTACCTTTGCTACCGGTTTGGGAAAGTGAGCGCCCACGCCATTTCTCCACATGCACAGAGGGTCAAAAAAGGGACATAATGACGTCCCGGCGAGCGGATGGAGCCTCCCGCTGCCAGTGCTACCGGTTTGCGCGAGCCGGATAGATCCAGCTGGATTTCACCACTGAATTTACTGCTAAGAGTTGGACAGGTCCCATAAAACAACAGTCACAAATTATTGTTGCTTGTACTACTGGAAATCCTTTATGTACCAAATATTTTGTAATGCCTTGCAACACCCTCAAGATACCTCTAATTCATGCTTATTTTTTAGCCATATTAGTCAATGAAAGAGGGCATCACCACCAGAAATTTGGGTCTTTTATTGCTCCTTAGAGGATAGATCAGAGATTATAACATGTGAAGATCATCCAACATGATGTCAAAAATAAAAAAGAATATTTTTCCAAAGTTAATGAGATTTAGCCTTCCTTCTACCTGATGATACTGTACATGGAAGAAAAATCCACTGGACTCTAACAATGTTTGCATGCTTTATTTTCAAATAATTGAAAAGTGAAAACGTTAGTGGCATAAATATCAATTTCTTTAGAGTGCATTGAGAATATGCTGAAAATATATTTCTACAGATATCCTTTTTAAAGAATTATTACTGCATTACTGGGTACTATTGTAAACAAACAAAACAAAGCAAAACAACAGCCATATTAACAAAAAAAAAAAAAAAAACAAACCACTGAAGAAATTACTTTCTTTTCAACATATTTCCAAAAACAAACAGCTTCATTCTAATCAAAATATTAGGGATGTGTTAGAAGGCTAAAATATTTCAAGGGCACCTGAGCAGAAGTGAATTCAAAAGTAATAATACAGAAGTAACTTGTTCTGTTGTGAGTCAGTGATAAAATATTACTGCAAATTTTAACAAGTTTTGCAGCCATTTAAATTTTCACAGATTTATTGTGCATGAACTAAAGAGATGCTTTTGTAACTTTTAACGATTTGTAGGAGAATTGAACAAAACATACGTTGCTTCAAAATATAGGGTTGAATCTTTCCCAAACTGTAATTTTTTTAAATGTAAATATTATTTGATCCTTCCCCAAAGTGTGTTATAAATGCTAACGTAATTCTTTAGTTTGCTGAAATATTATTCAAGCTGTTCTCAGAGAAAAGCCTTTCTGTCCTCCCACACGGGATATTAGACATATTTACTACTGCATTAATAAGACAGATATCCCTCTGTATGAGATTACTAATATTCTGATTGCTTCTTTTCAGGCACATTTGTTAATGTGTACACGGAGATGGTTTATTTTTAATTGCTTTCCATTATACCATTAGCATGGTCCTTTCAGTTTCATGTGTTCATCTGGGGTTCAAAATCCTGAGAGAGAATGAACATTAAAGAATACATTAGAAGTTACATTACTTAATAGTATGGATCTAGCACCTTACTCTACTCTGTGCTGATTCCCAGCTTCCTTGAAATTAGATGTCAAAACACAAATCCCAGATCTGTCTGGTCGCTGGAAAAAAAAATGACATATGCAGCTTATCTTTTGTTTTCTGTCCCAAAGCACTTAACTGGCAAAAAATAATGACAAGACTGATGAAAAGGATACACTGCCCCAGCATTTTGGAACTTAACTGAACATGGGAAGGTTGCTTTTAGGTGATATTTGATTACAGCTTGTGAAGGTTATGCTTACAAATGTCTTATCAAACAAATCAGAAGTTGAAAAAGAGAAACTCAGTGGAAAAAAAGAGAAATGTAAGGTACTATGATTATATATATCGCTTAGAAAGGTAAGAGTTGGATAGAATATGTGTCTGTAGCCCTAACAGTGTGCTATTACATTGCTAATTTCAGTGAAAATCACATTAAAATATGGTTAAATTATGAACGGTTTTCAATATTTTATCTGAAAAAATGTAAATGTTTTTTGCCACACTTGGAAGTCTCTATTTTCCCTTTCTTTTGACAGATTGCCTATCATCACATAAAATAGGGGGTAACCCCAGGCCTCTCCAAATCTTGGTAAATGAGAGTTTACCATTGGTCAGCCATAATGACCAATGAGAATACTGGGATGCTGAGTGCAGCAATAAATGAAATACTACAGATGCTCCATACCTGAAAAATGTTGGCATGACTGGGCAACACCGAAATACATTTTAAAAAATCACATATCTTTGTTGTGCTACAACACATCGTAGACGGGAAAAGAGAAAAAAATGTACTATAAAAAGAAATTATGCTACCTTATGTACAGAGGAGATGGAGAAATATATGTAACACAATTGTAATCTCTAAGGGATTAGTTGGCAGGCTGGGAAAGGGACATGCCTATAGGCAAAGATTAAAACCTTGGGACTGGTATGTTAAATCAAATTGAAAACATTCCATTTCCATGATGATCAACCCTTTTCTATGACTGTCATTCTGCTCCCTGATCATTCCTCCTCTAAGGACTTTTCAACACATTCCTAGACCTGCCATCTCAGCTCCAGGGCCCATAATTTTATTCTCAGGCTTTTCTCAGTCCCAGATACCATATTCCTCTGCTCTAAAAGAAGCACTTTTGTCACTAAAATTGTTCCTAAGCATCACAGTTTCTCCTGAGATTAACAGAACACATCTGTTACGTTAACATAGGTTAAAAAAAGCAAAACAATATCTAAATATTATTTTAAAAAATAAGATACAACAACTGAGGTAAAATATAGTTGTTCTCCCTGCCTAATCCAAATATATTTCAAAAGGCTTTTGACAATACAAATAGTGAAATCAACCAATGATGTTGAGCCTCAGCTAAGCTTTGTTAGCAAGCAAAGAAGCAAAAAATCCCATCAAAAGTTGAAGTTATATGTTACATTTAGTCTCTTAACAGTAAGCAATCTATTTCCCTTCTACTTCAACTTCAATATGGATTGTCCTCAACCTTTCTGCTCCTATACTGCCAAATTCCAAAATTAATCCGTTGACTTATTCTCTAAATATCTACTCTTTCTTATTTCTAGTTACACTAGTGTGAGATTCATCTGTCTTGCCCTTTGCAAAAGGCCTTAACTTATCAGGTTGTGATAAAATGAGCAATATTGATATAGGACTCAATCAAATAGGCAACTAGGGACCATGATACAGATTTACAATCCAATTGCAAAGAAAAGCTGTGTTTTAGAACAAAGAAGAATCCAGACTTGTTGAGAGTCGGTCGGCATACAAGTTTAATAAATTATTATGGTTATTATGAAGTTGCACTATGGATAAGGGCAGTCATATAAAATAGAAATTATTTAGATTTGCACTGAGAAAAAAGTTTCTTTTTGCAAAAAAGACAAGAAATGTCAGAACAAGAGAAAACAGACAGATATCATTAATTCAAAGAGATTGATTAATATATTCTTAGAATTTCCATAACCATGCTTACTATGGAATCTGTACTTATTAAAAATGAGTACTAAAACCACAGATCAAAGACTGTAGACTAAAATTCAGAAGCAGAAAATTATTGCCCTCCCAGACACTAAGAAAAACAACATAACTAGGCAATCACAAAGCCACAAAACTATTTTCCTCTGATCCTTATCTACCTTGACCTACCCACTACTTTTGTCATGACAGATGTTGCCTGAAAAGTCTGTCCTATTATTTTTTGGACTGAATTCCATCCTGCAAAAGGATTTATAGCTTCAAGAGTCACTCTGTGCTCATATTCTGTGATTAAATCAAATGTCATGTGAGTGTTAAAAAAATCAATCAAAAGGTAACAGTGATACAGGGACATCTCAGCATTACACAAAGGAAAAACATTTGCTGGAAATACAGGGATCACATCCAGAAGCTTGGCTTCCTGAAATAAAGTTACACGTCACCTATGCAAGATTTCTGACTCTCTTCATCCTAACACTGCCAGAACTCCACGTTTAACTTGCCCTGTTCAAGAAAATTACCCATCTTACAGTTCCAAATGATCAGCTTCTGGTCATCGAATTATGCCAAGCTCTCAAACTCACGAGAAGGCTTTCTTTTACAGCGTGTTTCTCTGGACACAACGGTGAGGAACACAACGGAACTGGAAAGGTAATACGCGCATCCCACTTCTCGCCCACTCTACCTGCCATCCCCAAATTGCATCCCTAAAGGGGGCGGGTGGCTAAGAGAGGGGCAGGAGCCCTGTCAAGCGAGGGGAAAAAAAGAAGAGATAGCAAGGGGAGCCATATCTCGCTTCATGCGTCTTGCTTCTCCCCCACCCCACCTGCCACCCTTCTTGATAAAGAGACAGCGGGGAAGGGAAGCAGCTGTTACCATTGGGGTGGGGTAGGATGTGCTGGGTTGCTCGGCCGGCGCAAAGAACAAGGGGGGAAGGGCATGTCCCTCCCTCCCCCTCTCCAGCCTTGCTTCCTCAACTTATTTTGGTTGCGCAGCAAGCAACCAGAGGAAATGTGCAGGGACCAGCTGCGCATGTGTGTAAGTAGTTGGGGGGGGGTGTTATTTTGCGGCGGTGGCTTATATTATTGCATGCACTGAAAAGCCCAATTGGGTTTTTTATCCGGACATGTCTTATTTTCAGGGAAACACGGTAGTCATGCTGACCATATGAACAACTTTATGGAAATATTTTTGGACGTTGCTGGGTCTCTTGGCTAAGAAATGGAAATGAACACCACCCCCTAGAGTCAGACATGACTGGACAGGGAAAACCTTAATTTTTACCATTACCTCAGATCATATGTCTTTATTACTTGGTAGAAAATATGAATTGAAGGAGTTAAACCTTGCAGTGGAGTAGGCAAAATCTGAACTCCACTGGAATTAAAATTTTAATTTGACCGCCTAGATATCCTTGAAAATAGGCAGAAGAGAATGCAAGTCAAAACTATTCCTGAAGAATCATAAAACTATTGGTAAAACAAAAGCCATCTCTACATTCAACCTCACCTGAAAATTAGGAAGCGAGGAAATTCATCAAGTGTTTATGTCATACTTACTTTGATGATCAGTGGACTAGATGATAGCATTTCTCAATATTACAGCACAGGTTATCAAGATAAATGAACTGAAAATTGTTCCTGAAATAAACTGGAAGTCATTAATCACAAAGAAAGCTTAAAAGAGTTTATCTGGAATAAACAAATATTAATGGCCTTTTATCTGAATTGAAGCCATGAATATTTTCATGCTGTGTTTGTCTACTACCTGTTTTACCAATTTTAGTAGAGAGATCTAAGAAAGATCCTGTTTTTCTTGCTCAAACTATATTAGAAATCTAGACATCTAGCAGCTAGTCTACTAAATGATAGAATGGGTATGTCAATTGATTAAGCCTTGTATGACATAAGATGAAGAAGTTTACAATGCCTTAATTCTCCACTCAGAGCCTGGAGATGGGAAAAAAATTATATTTTCCTTAATTCAATATTGCTTTTGTGACATGTCATAGAATTCAGTTGTGAAATGGATCTATCTGGCTCGCGCGAGATGGTAGGGCTGGCGGTCGGAGGCTCCGTCCACCCGCCGGGATGTCATCACATCCCGTTTTTGATCCTCTGCACTTACGCAGAAGAGGCACATGCAAGCACAACAAGTGCATGCACATGCGTGCTCACATACCCAATCCGGTAGTGAAGGTAAATGCATTTTACCCCTGATAGAATTACACAGGTGTCTTATAGCTTCAATGTGAGACAGTAGAGAAATAACTACAGAAAGGAACCATTTCCTTACACTGTGAATTTGTTTTTTAAGAAGGGATCTGGGATAGAACATGTTTTTGAAAAAAGCTATAAATATCTGATAGTGCTACCATTATTCAGACACGTACAGTATCTTGGCAGTATAATACCATATTGATAAGCCACTCTAAAGCCCATACCTTCTCTTATGACTCTTGAACCATACTGCCTTCAAACAGAGGATGTTTAAAACAGATATGGAACTACAATCCATAGAAAAGCTTTATCTTATGTAAACCACATATTTGGCCATCCATTGGAATGTGCTGAACAGGATATTGATATCATCTGCTTATATAACCATCCATTTTTATTCTGTACAGTGAAGCAAGAAAAAAAAAAGCAGAATTTAAGTCTGCCTATTCTAATTCATCTGTATTTTATTATATTCATCAATTTTACTCCAGGTGGTTTACAGTATTATTTGATCAGCTAAAGGACCGTTGCTTATGATGTCTGGTAATTCCTGCACCCGAGGAACTAAATATTTTAATGATGATACATATGTATAATATTCCTTCCTGCCCATGCATAACCTCTCTATATCAGAAAAATAATTAAATGTCATGTATTACTTTGTAGTGTGTTTCCTCTTCACTCCTCTAAGCTGGAATTCATTTTTGAATTTTTGCCTCACCATAACTACAGACAATTTACTCCTTTGAGTCACCAGAATCTCTTTCCTGACAATTTAAGAATGCTCTCAGATTTGCCTATTTTAATAATTTATACTTTCAGAACCTTGTAAGACCATGGTAGGGGGAAAAAAAAACACCCTGCAGAATTCTGATTTGAGTTCAGTATAACTGTAACTACAAACAACCAAAACTGACCAACAAAAACACCCCCACACGAAACATCAATCTTTCATGGTTCTCCCCCTCCCCACTAAAACACCAACCCTTCATGGTTCTCCTGCATACGATACGTGTATAATGTATTAGTTGACAAATTTGGAACCAAATTAGTCTATGCTATACAGTATTGTGTGATTCAAACTGGCAGACCAAAGGGATGAAAGGCAAAAATAAGCTGGTAGCCTGTTTCTAAAGCTGGCAAGTGGAAGACAGAGGTGGATAACTTGTCCAAAATGTATTGTCCTGTCAGCAAATTTCTCAGATTGAGAGCTAGTTTTCTGAGAGGTTTTAGTTTCAGTAATCAGATTACGGTAGCTTCTCAGGCCACCAGGTCCTGAATGTGATACTGGTAGCCAATCAAAAATCTGAGGGCCATATTCCTTCACACATATTCCTCCTAATGACCGCTCATCTGTAGATAACACATTTTTTGCTGCCAACAATGAATACCTGGCCAAAGGAGACAAAAGGAAGGAGATCAGATCCCTTGGTCCCTTTAATGTTAATGACTGCAGAAGGAAATGATCCATTTCTACTGGCCAGAGATCCCTATGGCTTGACAAGATATACAGCTATACATGGTATCTGACTTTCTGACTACTTACCATTTAAACATAGGAAGTCTCCCTCCCTTACCTAGAGAAACTTGATTCTTCTAGTTCGCTAAAAAGTCTTTCTATGGTTCAAGATTACGCTATATCCAAGAGCATGGGAATTACACATAATTTGCAAGGCTGAATGACTGCAAATGAAAAAGGTCTTCTGTAGTCACGGCATAAGCCTAAGACTGAAAATCAGGCTTGTCAGATGTTACATCTTTTCTATCCTGCTCTATGGAGTAGAGAGTTGGTCTCTGACAGAAAACCACTTGTAGAAACTAGAAGCATTTGAAATGTGGATTTACAGATGACTGTTACATATAAACTAGGTTAACAAAATCACAAATGAGGAGGTGATAAGCCACCTGGGAAAGCAAAGGGAAATAATCAAAGCCATTAAAAAGCGAAAGTTAGAATATTTTGGGCATGTGATGCGACATGCAAAAAAATATAGCATCCTTCCCTTAATCCTCCAGGGAAAAATTGAAGGCAAATAAGGCCCAGGCAAAAGAACATCATGGCTTCAAAACCTTAGGGACTGGTTTGGACAAAACTCAGCAGCACTTTTTCATAAGGCTGTTGACAAAAATAGGATTGCCAACATGATCGCCAACGTCCTATGATGGATATGGCACAAGAAGAAGAAGAAGAATGACTTCAGACTAGATATACTGTATACCCCTCTGGTAATATTTGTGACAAGGCTGGGCATATTTGATCCCTCCAAACAAAACCAAGCCTGACAATTTTGAGAATTTGCCTTTTTTTATTTTCAGGAGAAAAAAAAAAAAGAAAGAACAAGGATGTTTTCTGAGATTGTGATGGTCCACATAAGAATAACAGCCTCTGCTGATTATCTGAGCCACAGGTGATTCAGGCTTATACAGGGAAGGAAATTACTCTATACTGCTTTAGAAAGAAAGGCAGCAGTGCCCTATGGTACATTGTCTTTCATGCAAACCAAAGATTTAAGTGGAGAAAAAAAAACTCAGTGGGAAGATTCAAGAATGCATATGAACATGGATTAACTATGAAAACAAGCAGTAATGTCTAATGTTATAAGGCCCCTAAATGCCCAGACACATTAATATACTTTTCATGATAGTTTTTCTTAAGGCCAAAGTGCTTCTTCTTATTTATGTAACTATTTATCAAATTTATATAGCCTCCCATCTCACACAGATCCATCTTCCTTGCCATATCTCCCAACAACCACTATCAATTTACAGAGTGCATGTGCAAGTCTTACATATCTGTCCAGAGAGTCTATTGCTATATATAGCTTTCTGTATTTGCTCTGATTTGATTTTTTTTTAAGCAGCACACATTTTGCCTATTTGTATTTTTGTGTAGCTTCAGCCCAAGATCCAATCCTTACTCAGCAGATAAAACTGTAATGTTCCTGTTGCTAAGTATTTTCCTGACAAAGAAGGCCATTTGTTTTTAATAGGGGGCGGGGGGGTGGGGTGGGGGGGGGGAGAGAAAGGAATGTTGTTCCATTTATTTCTTATTCTTTTGTATGAGAGAAGGGGAAAAAATAAGAAACAGTGCTGATTGGAAGGGGAAATATGATTTCTGGCTTGCAGGACAGATCATGTTGCATTTAATGCTTCAAAAAGGTTGTGATCTTTCTAAGCTCATGTTTGCTTTAAGGAGGAGCAGACTAGGCCAATGTGTGTCTTTTACATCCAATCAATGTTTGTTTTTCGATTTTGAATCACTTTTTCTTTTTCCCCACTTGTTTCTAGCATTATCATTTTCATTCTCGCAGGGGTAGAATGAAACTGACAAGAAACAAGTGCAGCATAACAAACTGATTGAGAATATAGCCCACAAAATTCTCAGAGGACAGATCCAGAACATATGCTTCAAAATGACAGGAAGTTAGAGGATGCCTTTAAAAAATATATAAAATAGGAACCTCTGTCTAAAATCTAATCAGTTTTCAAGTTCAAGAAAAAACATCTGAAAAGATCATATTGCCAGAAGGCAAAGTAACAGCAATGCTTTGGGCATTGTAGAAAGTCAGCACCCACCCTCCTTCCTAGAGAATGAAATATTTTGGGGAATATTAAAAAGGCAGGATAGAATATTTCCCCTAAAGGAGAAATGGAAAAAAATATTTTAAGGGAGGCAGAAACCAGCACCAATCTCCCTGCCCAAGCAGAAACAGTTGGCCAACTTTTAGAAATGCAGTTTTGGTCATCCATTCAGAAAGACTGGGCCAGACAGAAACTCCAGATAAGCAATTAGGCTGACAAGATTAACTCAGACAAACACCTAGGATTTGCATTTCCCCTTCTGCCTATAGAGCCAGCCATGACTCCATAGGAGTCCGACAACAGCCATTAGCATATTAAAGGACATGTTCTTGCACAGGAACAGGAAGCTCAAATACAAAGCCCAAAGAAGGTATAAAAACCCACCCACTCTCAACTCCATTTGGTCAGCTCTTCCAGAACTGCACGCTGTGTGTGTGTTGGTTCTGTTCACCATTAAACAGAATGGGCGTTAGTCTTACCTGATATGCCCTTTCTCTGACAGGCATGGCGGTCAGGCATGGCTGATGACTCCTGTCTGTTCCAATAGGACCGAGTCTGCTAATTAAATAAGTCCCGCCTCTTCCTGTGACTCTCCAGTTTTGAGATGAGGATGATAAAGCAGACTGATGTGTCTACAAAAACAGAATCAAGAGAATTAAAGAACTCTCACCCATCCCCGACAGCCGGGGACAGCCAACAACAGGGTGGGGCTGACTGCCATGCCTGCCTGTCAGAGAAAGGACATATTAGGGTATGCCCATTCTCCAAACGGCAGGACCGGCAGTCAGACATGGGACATACCAAAGTCCATCGTCCTACAGGGAGGGAATAGGCCGGCCCCATGAGGTGTCATCTGAGCAGACTCCTTGGAGAACCCTCCTGCCGAAGGAAGCAGCGAAGCCTAGGTGGCTGCTCAGCACACCTCCTCCAACGAAGCTTGCATGGACCAGGCCGCTGATGTGGCCGCACTCCTGGTGGAGTGAGCTGTGATGTTACAAGGTACAGGTAAGGCCTGAGTTTTGTAGGCCAAGGAAATAGTGGCCCTGATCCAACGGCCTAGGATGGTGGCCATAACTTTGGACCCCATGGAGGCCGGCTGGAATGACACAAAGAGAGCTTCAGTGTGCTGGAAAGAAGAAGTCCGGGTCATATAGATTCTGAGTGCTAGATGAAAAATGGGACCCTTGTCTAACCTGAATATCTTGCTGGTGACCGCCTCTGGCATGAAAGGATCATTGAGATTGGTGCTGGTAATACCCACTGTCAGAGCCCCGAAAGGAGTGGGAACGAAAGGAGCCCTATTGTTGAAATCCGAGCATCTCGACAGAGATGGTAAGAACTTGCATCGATCCTTAGTTTCGATCAGCAGGGGATCAAGGAAAGCCCCAAATAACTTGTCTCCAGAAAATGGCAAAGAAGCAAGGTGCCATTTGTTCCTGGCATTGGCCTGCTACTGCCTCAGTCATAAAAGACAGCAAGAGGCCATGGAAGTACCAATGGCTTTGGCGGAAAACCTGGCAGCATTAAGGGTAGCATCCGCCAAAAATTCTATCGCGGCCAGAATTTTATTGATGTCCTGATGAGATCTCAAATCTGAAGAGGGGATCCTCTCCTGTAATTGCCACAGTCAGAGGATAGAGGCCCTATTAAAAAATGAAGCCGCCGAGGAGGCTTGAATTGATCAAGCGGAAGCCTGGTGGCCTTTAATCAGAGTTAGTTCCACTTTCTTATCCTCAGGGCGTAGAGATTCATCAGGAGGTCCCGTAAGGGGAGAAGATGAAGAGAGAGCTACCACTGGAGCATCTACTGAAGGAACTTGTAGCAGATTAGAGAAATCTGATGCCATATTGTAGAAGCGTTTGTCCAGACTATTAGGTACAGGACCCGAGCTACAGAAAGACCACTGCCTCTGAATGACATCCGACAACAATTTAGGGGCAGGGACTACCTCTGCCTGAACAGAAGGCTCCTCAAACAAGGATGAAGTAGGATCAACTGTGGCCAAACCTGTTTCCGTCTGTGAAGAAGCTCCCCCCAGTAGCGTAGTGGTTTGAGCCTTGAATAACAATGACCGAAACATCTGAGGCCTGAAAAGGC
This sequence comes from Masticophis lateralis, assembly GCA_030761175.1. Classification (NCBI taxonomy): domain Eukaryota; kingdom Metazoa; phylum Chordata; class Lepidosauria; order Squamata; family Colubridae; genus Masticophis; species Masticophis lateralis. The sequence continues at coordinate 190,219,337 of JAUDYJ010000001.1, read as the reverse complement.
CGATAAAGGAAGGCTGGTCAAGTTCCAGGCCTTCATCCACAGAAAGATCCTGGTCCAGGATGATCTCCTCTTCCGAACGAGAGTCATGACTCACATTAGCTGGAGATGCCTCAAGCCCCCTGCTGTCTCTCAAGCCCTCAATGGGTTGAGACCGCAGAGAACGGCTATAATGGCTGACATAACTTGAAACCTCCGAGGGACTCTGTTGGAGTCCCTGGGTAATACCCTGCCTAATGGACTCCGAAATCAAGGTTGCCAAGGCAGGAGGAATCTCCATTGCCTGTTCTTCCCCTTGTCTGAGACCCGGAGCCATGGGTGTGACGGTGTCCACTCCTGTGCCCTGGGGGGTTGACTGGTGTGGAGAAGCAGGGGTGGCTATCAGAGGGAGCTGAAGGGAACACTGAGGCAGCATCTGGAGGATTGACAGAATCTCCCTGAATCAAGACATCAGGGGACAAAAATGGCACATCATGAGCTTGAGTAGGAGAAACAACCAAATCAGAATGAGGCAAGGGAGTAGGAGGAGCCACTGAAGCTACGGAGGCTGTCTCCTTGCTTGCTACCAGTCTAGCCTTTTGAAAGGCCCGTTTCATTGCCCTGTGTCCTCATCCTTAGCAGAGGTAGAGGACTTAGAAACCCCAGAACAGGCTGGAAGGGAAGGCTCCAGAGTCCTGGTAGCCTTAGGGCGGTGGTGGTAGCCCGATGTACCCTCTCCAGGGTTAGAATCATGGCCTCGGTTTCCCCTAGCGCTGCCCATGCGGGAAGATTTCAGATTCCTGGCACCACTATAAGAAAATGTCGACAGCCCCACTCCACAAATCAAAGCCTGCAACTGGTGAGGGCACTACTCACTGCGCCGCTGTAAATAATACAGAACCGAAGAGTCTCCAGCGTCTTCCCAGGAGATTGGCGCTGCAGAGGAGTCAATCTGCTAGCCGTCTGGCTAAAACGTGGCTCACCAATAAGCGCGGAATAAATCTCGCGCTAACAAGCTGCTGAATGAAGGCTCTGATCGCAGCAAAACTCCCGCTGCAGATAGTAATGAGCTGGGATCCACTGGCTAGCACGGCAGTGCAAGCATGTGTGCGCAGCTACCAGAGCTGCCAGCTGGCAGTTCGAAGCCACCCTGTGGCCGTCAGTGGAACTTGGCTATGCCCTTCACGCTTGAACGAAACTCCTGGGAAGCTGTGAAAACTCCAATCTCCAGAAATATAAGTGATAGCCAGGAGCAGCAGTAGACACAACCGTCTAATTCCAGACCAAGTCGAAAAACTGGAGAGTCACAGGAAGAGGCGGGACTTATTTAATTAGCAGACTCAGTCCTATTGGAACAGACAGGAGTTATCACCCATGCCTGAATGCCGTTCCCACCGTTTGGAGAATCTTTCTTTCCAATCAGCCTCCATTTTATTCCCGGCTTGGAACTGAACCTGGATATTTCTTTCAACAGTATTAATAGAAATTTTAACCAATACCATTGGCCTTTATGCCAGGGGATGATCATGTTGCATCTTGAGAAGTTATAAGTGGTTTTTCAGCATCATTGGGATGGTTAGGGTTAGAGTCAAGGACCCCTTAGGAGTCCATTTCTGCCTACGTGCCTGCCCTTCATCACTGACATTTTGACTTCTGTACTGAATAGATGTGAGGTTGCTGGACCTTGCAACCTTTGAAGAAATCATTATTTTTTTTTAGAACTCTATGGTCTTTAGAAAATCAGCTACTGCTGCAACACTGGTGAATTGTGGGAAGAAAACATATTTTTCCCCCTCTTCAATCTTATGTTTGTACAAGTCTATACCAATAGACAGGGCAAACAGGTTGTTCACCCTTCATTTAAATTTTCTAAACAGTTATAATTCTCAACCCTATTAATTTTTTCCAGAGTGCAGCAGTGTTGCTAAGTTAAAAAAAAAAGAATATTATTTTCTATGATTTATGGGAGCATTTGATTAAAAAGTCCTTCAGGAGATAATTAAGAAAATCTAACCCAGAGAGCATTTAAAATGGAATTAGAAATGTTGAGATTATAGAGAAGAAATGTAAATAAATTGCTCACCTTACAGAACTTTGGACAAGGCTGTTTAGTTGAAAACATGGATTTAAATGTGCATGAGGAAAAGGCCTTCTTGTTCCTGGATTGCTGCAAGCATCTTTCCCTTAATACCAACATAGCTGTTCTTTTTATATTTGGTTTCTTCACTGACTGAATGGGACATGGATGCTCAGTGGCAGAGTTTGTTCGTTCTTGCAACATGTTTGGCACCAGAGTTCAAAAGAGAGGATCAGAAGCTTCTACTGGAACTTGTCACTCTAGCATGAAAATATACTGTTGTTAATGAAAACAACAGATGTCCTGGACTCTGAACTGCTAGCCTTAGCCTTCACCAATTCAAATATAATGTTCTATAGGCCAAACAAGGATCAAATGATCTATGCAGTCACTTTATAAGGATTTACCTAATCACAAATATTGATCCCTTTTTCCTACAGCTGAAGAGAGATCTCAGAGGCATACAATTTACTTGAGGGGTTTTCAAAACCAAGGACATTTTTTGGCATACTTTTCCTGAATTTCTGACATTTATATACTACTAAGGCTATCATTGTGTTTATCTGTTTGCCTATTGAACCCTCAAATTAGCTAGATGATGTATTATACTAAAACACATTTTTAACCAAGATATCTAAAATCTGCTAACTTAAAGAAAGTATAAAATCCAAGACCCGTTACTACGGAATTGAAATTTCCATGAGGTTCACACCAGTTTTATTTGCAAAGTGTGGCTTCTGTAACATCTCCAATCATGTGATTTCATCTTCTGATGCTCCCTGCCTCCTTCCTACAAGAATGTCAATGGGGAAGCCAGTAGAATTTGGAAAGTTCTCCTGACTCCCACAACTTTTTTGCCTGCCTGTGGCCATTCTGTTTATTTATTTAGGTAAGTAAATATTGGCTTGTTATTGAAGTTCATTTGCCACTGCAGTTATGTTTTTCTATTTATAATATATATTCTTCTCAGATGATCATGGGACCAGCCAGCAATTAGGTAAAATATTACTGTTAGCCTAAAATTTAATGTTCATTCTGGTCACATTAGACTGTATTATATTTCTCTTAAAGGATGACCCAACCAATCACAGCGTTGTTTAATTTATCCATAAATAATAGCTTGTAAGAGTAGACAGTAACTATTTTGAATTTGCATTTTAATAAAAAGATGCCAAATCCTTGCTTCCTGAATTACTATGTAAATCAGAAAAAATTATCCTTCATCATTCTCATTTTTTTCCAAAATGAAGAAATGAATAACAAAAAAGAGAAGGGAACCTCCAAACCCATCCTACATTAGGAGAAAGTACCCATGGAAGTCCTTGCATTTCTGAAAAAAAATGCATGTCATAAATTTGGAATTGCTTGAAATAACAAATGAGGCAAAACTGTACACAAATAAATGTATGTTAGTTGCAATGTGCATGAAAATTTAACTATGAAGAATAATGATGTGGAAATTGAACTGAGCAAACATGAAGGGGCAAGTAGAATTTGGCACTCTACCTTATGATTAATTTTTTTGTAGTAAATATTACAAAATACACAAGGGATTCCTTGTGTACAGTCACTCATGCTCTCGTCACTTCTCGTCTGGACTACTGCAACGCTCTCTACCTGGGGCTCCAACTGTTCCAGAATGCGGCCGCGCGGGTGATTATGGGAGCGCCATGGTGCTCCCATATAACACCTCTCCTGCGCGAGCTGCACTGGCTCCCGGTGGTCTTCCGGGTGCGCTTCAAGGTGTTGGTTCTCACCTTTAAAGCGCTCCATGGCTTAGGGCCACGGTATTTACGAGACCGCCTTCTCCTACCGATAACCTCCCACCAGCCAGTACGTTCTCACAGAGAGGGGCTCCTCAGGCTGCCATCAGTCAAGCAATGTTGGCTGGCGGCGCCCAGGGGGAGAGCCTTCTCTGTGGGAGCACCCACCCTCTGGAATGAGCTACCTGCTGGAATATGAGTGATCCCGGATCTCTGCACCTTCTGTAAGGCCCTGAAGATGTTTTTATTTCAGCAAGCCAGCCTAGCCTAAATAGGTTTTTATGGGTTAGTTTTTAATTGTATAGCCTTGGGGTTTTAAATTGGGAGGCCGATTAATTTAATTTATTTTTAGCTATTTTAATTTTTATACTGTATGTTATTTTAAATTTTTGGCTCACTGCGCTGAGTCCCTTGGGGGAGAAGGGCGGTATATAAATTTAAAAAATAAATAAATAAATAAATATGCATTATTTTGTCTAAATATATACATTAGTGACTGCTTCAATTTTTTTTCATAATAAATGCAATCTTTGCAACATTTGCTGTAAGACATGCTTTTTTGTCTACTTTTCTGATGCACACGCTTTCATACACATTATTCTGACTCACAAATTGCTCTGCAATTTTTTTTTAAAAAAGGATTTTCAAGTGTAACTGTTCTGAATCAGGAACTAAGATATTCACATCAGTATCTAAAGCAAATACATTTCTTTTCCACCTGAACTTGGAAGAGGAAAAATAAGAGCAATCAAAGTGACAGATTAATCTTTTCTGCAATTTGAACTGAAATCTCTTGGTCCACATTCTGTATACTATTCTATACATCATACCAGCTCTCAATTTAGATCACTCACAAAAAAGAATAGTCTGTCACAAACTTGTCCCTCCTCTTTCGGTCACTGCAGAATCATAAGTGAAATTGCTAAAAGGAGTTGAAAACTCTTCACAGGACTAGTGAATAAATAGTTGGAGAGCAATAAATGAGCCGTAACATGGAAGGTTGGAGGTCCAATTGTATTCCTACTTTAGATTAGAAACATAGTAGCTCAAGCTACTATGGAGTTCAAACCGTGATGATACAGTGGTTAGAATGCAGTATTGCAGGCCAATTCTGCCAAAAGTCAGCAATTTGATTCTCATTGGCTCAATGTTGACTCAGCTTTCCATCCTTCTGAGGTAAGTAAAATGAGGGCCTACTGATAGATTGTTGGGCACAATATGCTGATTCTGTAATCTGTTTAGAGAGGACTGTGAAATGGTATATAAATCTAAGTGCTATTGCTATTAGTACTACCACCTGTCTTCCAGACGTTACTCTCCCTAATGAAGCTGCTTTATAGTGATTAAAACATAAACAGGAAGTAATTTTTATAATGCAGCCACCTAGGTGTGTGGCATAGATAGATATGGCTAAAGGATTCAGCCGTTCTTGGGGACAGGCCAATTTGAAAAGGCATAAAAAAGAACCCCCAAAGCTTTACTGTACAAATGTGAAAAAAAGGTCTCTGTTTGATTTTTAATATCCTATCTTCAAATACTCTAGAATTTGCAATAAATACTTCTTAGTAAAACAGGAAAATTTAAATGACTGAATCATATTCCGAGTAAACAAAAAAAAAATTGGTACTAGGGTTACTAAAATATTGATTTGGTTTGGGGTCCAATTAAATGTCACCTTTAAAGCTGTACATAATTTGATCTCAGAATAACTTCTTCCATTCTGGCCCATTCTGCCCATCTTTGCAGATGATTCCGTACAAGTCAAGAGCCTCACAGCTAATGATATGCCTTTTCTCTGGCTGCCTCTGTAACTGCCTTCTATATTTCTGGAGTATCTGACCTTTTCAAATATGGAACTCCCTAATTTTTCTTTCTTTAAAAAAACAATCATTCAAAGCATATGCTCTAATGGTGTGTGGGTTGTTTTTTTTAGATAGGTTATTATTGTTGCTGTTGCTGTTTTGTTTTGTATAGCAATTGCCTTGAGGCTCTTTGGAAATGGTTGGTATATAAAATTGTGTAGTAAATAAAGAATAAATAGGATTTCTCTGTTCCAAAGTTGCAAAAAAAGATTCCTTATCATTCATCATTCATATCATCATCATCATCCCCTAAATATTAGAAACCCAGTTTCCTCATTTATACAAATAAAGAATCAACATCTCAATGTCGATTCTTTTGTTAAACTGGTACCTATTTATACAGAAATTAAAGAGATTCTCTCTGCTTTTCTATTTACCAGGACTCCCGCAGAGATTCCTGGAGATTATAGCCAGGTATCTGGTTGTTTGGGGAAATGGTGCACCCATTATTTTCCAGCTTTCCTTTAGGAACTTCTCCCTTGGTTTTTTTTGGGGGGCGGGGAGGGTGGACAAAACAAAAGGCTTTTCTATTTCCTGGGAGGGGGAAGATTAGGGAATCTCTCTATCTCTACATCAGGGGTGTCAAATTCACGTCGTCACGGCAGCATCAGGGGACGTTTCGGGACTTTTTCCCCCTTCGCTAAACCGGGCGGGGGCAGGGCCAGCAAATGATGCATCTGGCTCACAAGCCACAAGTTTGACACCCCTGCTCTAAATGATATAGATCACTTCTTCCTGATGCTGCTCTATAGTCTGCCTGATGGTGTGCACTTTGCATTTTGCAGAACTCATGCATACTTTAAATAGAAAATAAATAAACAGAAAAGGTAATCTGTGGATATAAAAAACCCATACATCTATATTTGGATAATATATTTACTTCCTGAAAGATCTCCTCCCCCACCACCAATAATCTTGACAATGTTTTGATTCCCTTTGATCAAGAGTATCAGTGGTGGGTTTCAAAAAATTTTACTACCAGTTCTGTGGATGTGGCTTGGTGGGCGTGGCATGGCTTGATGGACATGGCTTGGTGACCGTGGCAGGGGAAGGATACTGTAAAATATATATAAATCAAATAAATAAATAAATAAATAAATAAATAATAAATAAATAAATAAATACATACATACATACATACATACATACATACATACATACATACATACATACATACATACATTCCCTCCCCAATCCAGGGGAAGATTACTGCAAAATCCTTACTACTGGTTCTCCAAACTACTCAAAATTTCCGCTACCAGTTCTCCAGAACTGATCAGAACCTGCTGAAACCCACCTCTGAAGAGTATCAATATATACTTTTTGTATATAATATTTCCACTAGAGGCCTGGAAGCATGGGAAACTGGAGTTACTCCTGATCATCAAATTCTCTTCAAATACTCTATCCTTGTAATATGCTTAAAGCAGTGCCACATTGAGAGCATGCTTTCAAGTAAGAATCACGCTTAATGTTCTAAGTAAAGACTCTTAAGTAGTCTATTCATGGGGAATATCTCACTGTTATCTATTTATTTATTTAGCATATGGCATATCATACATGGACTAGCAATACATATTAACATTTCATCTAGATTAGTACAGCCCAATAAAATATGTATGTTAAAAGGAACTATGTTCAAATACCAGTGTCTGGGCCATTTAATCATTGAAGCACGGCATCATTTATATTAAAAATGGTCAGGTACTGGACTGGTATACACCCTCAGCTTACAGCCAGTCACGATGTGATCTACAGTTGGATGTGTGATCCTGCAGTTACACTGAGGGGAGGATACCATGCCCTGTTTATACAGAGAGTTCCAGCATATACTGTGTCAGGTGAGAATCCTATTCAGGATTGTCCATTCCTGATGTGGTAGTTCAAAGCCTGGCACGTTTTTATGGGGTTAATATCAATTAAACAAACAGTATAATAAGGTATATATACCACTGGCGTCCCTTGTCTTTCCCTCACCTTCCATGACCAACATTTTACTGTACACTATGTGTAATGCATGTGCTGGGCCAGCTTTTCTTCAGTGGGTGGTGTTTCTATAAAGAATTCAAAAGGCCTAGAAACACACCACAACTTAAACAAGCATTGTAATAAGAGCAGATGATAATGCGCTCCCATTTCCTCTCTTCCAGCCAGTATTAAGGAGAATTACTACCCAGCTTTTAATACATCTTGATTCAGCTGTGTGTACCCTTATTGTTTTCTAATTACCCGCACAACAATTTGATCCACATCCAGACTCCAGCACTTCTGTGACTTCTAACATCACAGCATTATTGTGCAGCGCTAGGCCGATTTCTCACACAGTAAGCAGTTTGCCTCTGTCTTGATCCCCCGGGTGCCTATAAGCAGATGTTGCATTAAAACCAGTTTTGCAAAAAATGCTTCTGTTTGTGATATACGTATTTTTAATGAAATCAACTGTGTGGATTAAATACGGAAGGCAATGAAGGGGGAAAGCAGGGTAAATGAATGAATGAATGCAAATTCACTAGCAAGAGCTGTCCTTGAATTACAGCAAGGGCCCCTTGGCTATCTGGTTAAGGCCAAACACTGACAGGTGCCTATGCAGAGGCCAATCTGATAGTGATTAGGGAGATTTATTTTGGGGCTTAGAAGACAGGACTTTTCAAAGACCAAACAAGAGTGATTCCTCAAAATAAGCTACTTTCAAAGTTGTGCTACTATCTCTGTTGTCCAAGATAGTTGCTGCTGATTTGAAGAAAATAGACAATTCTAGTGAATATAGAGTTGAACATGGGATTTTCAAGACACAAAAGATCCCAGCTACAAAGTATAGGTAGTCCTCAACTTACGAGCACAATTGAGCCCAACATTTCTGTTGCTAAGTGAGACATTTGTTAATGTTTGCCCCAATTTACGACCTTCTTGCCACAGTTGTTAAGTGAATCACTTCAGTTGTAAAGATAGTAACACAGTTGTTAAGTGAATCTAGCTTTCCCATTGACTTTGCTTGTGGGAAGGTCACAAGAGGGGATCACATGACCCTGGGACACTGCAACCATCATAAATACGAGTTGGTTGCCAAGCGCCTGAATTTTGATCACATAACTATGGGGATGCTGCAATGGTTTTAAGTGTGAAAAAGGTCATTTTTTTATTGCTGTTGTAACTTTGAACCATCACTAAATGAACTGTTGTAAGTTGAGGGCTACCTGTACAACCCTGTACTATGGCCTCTTCCCTTGTGGTAATGCCAGAAGACAATATGTAATCTGAGGCATTTAGAATGTGATTTTAGATGACATTCAATATCCTTTGGGTTCATTTCCCCAAGGGTTGGATTCATCTGCTGATCTCCTCATTCTCAAAGATTTCCCTCACCTGAGATGAAAATATTCATTCTGCAAAATGAAAAGCACTTAGGACAGCTGGATACAGTGCTGCTGGAATCCTAATCAGAAGATCCTTTGATCCAAATGTTTTATGATAGCCACTACTGCGTTCAACAAGGTGAACCTCTTTCATAGCTCCCCTCTGTAAGAAATCCATGATAATGCAATGTTAACAGAGAATTCAGACTTTCTTCATTTCTTTTGAGTTGATATCTTACTTTCTACTCTTTCACTGACACCATTTTTCTAATTTGTGTCTTGGAACTCACTGTTTTGGTTCCTGATCTAAGTGGCTCTAGGAAAGGGTTTGTTACACAGAGCGACACAACAAACCAGGAAACCAGAATCAGGCATAGAAATGTAATAAATAAGTTAATAAAACACACAAACCCTTCTCCCTGCTAAGAAAGCTTTCTAATACAGGTAGTCCTTGACTTATGATTATGTGAGCCCAAAATTTCTGTTGCTAAGTGAGACAGTTGAGAGATGAGTTTTGCCCCATTTTATGTCTTTTCTTACCACAGTTATTAAGTGAATAATTGTAGTTGTTAAATTAGTAACATGGTTGTTAAGTGAATCTGACATCCTCATTGACTTTTCAGAATGTTTGAAAGGTCACCATAAACCGCCCATTTATGGCGGTTACAACACCGTAACCGCCATAAATACATGCCAGCTTGCCATATGTTTGAATTTTGATCACATGACCATGGGAATGCTGTAACATTCGTAATTGTGAAAAACGGCCATAAGTCATTTTTTCCCCCAAGATCTTTGTAAGTTCAAACCATCATTATAGGAATGGTCGGAAGTAGAGGCCTACCTGAATACGATCAGACCTCTGTGCTTCTGAGTACAAGGCACATTTTCTCAAGTTCATTCCTTACTTTCATGGTAGAAAAGGAAGGTTTCCTGACTTATTACTTTCAACCACAAGACACGTGAACAACATATAAATAAAGATATAAATGTATGGATCATATGACCTCTTCTTTCTTTTAGTTCTTAATTCAGAATTAAAGGTATTGTGCACCATATATGACAGGATTTTTTTTTTTAAAGTGTTTTGGACTGACAGAGAGGGAAGGAAGAAGTGAATGCTTTTAGCATTTGCTCTGTTCCCTTTTTAATACTGTGTCATCAGTACAAGAGTAAGTAGATGTAACGCTGGAGGTCTCCCACATGTTTTTAGTGTTGCAGCTGCAGAGGGAGGTAATCGGATTAAGGCTACAGGGCTTGGAGGAAAAGGTTAAGCTTCCTCTCCTCTCTCTCCATAAAACGCCACTTCCTGATTAACAATGCCCTCATTCTCGAATTATTATTTCTTTTGGGAGGATTAAAAACAGAGATACAATAGGGCAGAAGCTGGCCAAATGGCTACCGCAGGTATTGAGATAACTGTGAGCCCACTAGATGGCACCCTCTCACTTTCACTTTTTTAAAAATTAAGAATTCAACAACAAAAAAAGAAACTCTTACCAGCCAAGATTTGCAAAACTTGCAGTGTTTTTTTTTTACAAGAGTTGATTCCCCCCCCCTTTTTTTATACTATTGGCACCCATGACATTTGTGAAATGTCATCTTAGCGTCCACTGACACTTTCCTTTGGGTTTTCCCCTGTGGAAGAAATATCAGTGCTGAGTTTGAGGTCTCCTTAGGGAAATTATCACAAGGTAGTGAGTTAGATCCCCTCTTTCAGCTTCAGTGTTCCAGTGCAAAAATCACGCTATTAAAATGTAACAAAAACTGTAAAGTACAAAATACTGAAATCATTTTTATTGCCAAAAGTGGTCTTTAGCCAGTATAGTTTTGACCCCCTCCCTTGTTCTGAATACAGTCTCCGCTTAAACTGGACTCTCTATGTCAATAGGAAACATCTTTGTGATTTCTTGCATCAACAGCATAAGATGAATTACTCTGAATGAAAAGCAAGTTCTCTGGCATCTCTCAGGATAGCAGTGGGATGCTCTTTCCAAATGAACCAGAGGACAGCAGTCTGAGACCAAACACAAGGCAGGTGCTTTCTCTACCAGAGGAGCTAACAGTTTGCTACTAATTGGATCTCTTGGATATAAAACAGTGGAGCTGTGTCCTCTAGCAAAAGGAAGCGTAGTAATTTAATAATATAATTAGGAATCACTGGCCTAGACCACATGCTGCTAAAGCTTCCTCTTTGCTTTTAATATTGGTTGCCATTTTCTTCTAAATGCTCTCTTACCTATTTGACACATGACCTTTGAACATTCTTAAGTACAATAACCTTTTATCTAGTGTTTGCAAACTCTGGTAAGATGGTCTCTTTTAGATTATCCATTAAGCCCATAGGGTCTGATTTTTGGTACACCCTATATATTACGTGCACAGAGAGAGAGAGAGACAGAGAGAGAGAGACAGAGAGAGAGACAGAGAGACTGAGAATGAGAATGCCTACAGAAACTAGCATGTCATCTATTTATTTTCTTCCATGAGCTTCATTCATTTCCACAGCTCAAAATTGTCCCATTCCTCCAAAGATCTTGAAGGCAGAGTGAGGCCTCCATCTGACCCAACTCATTGTCTCCATGGTGCAATATATGACACCAAGGAAACCAATAGCATGATCAATAACTAATTGCCACAGAGTGGTTGTACTTTATAGAAAGTTGTGGGAAACGGTAAGATAAGAAATCAGAGGACAAATGTGCGAAACTTCCCAAGGGAGCCATTTAATGATCAACCCCGATCCATCACATAGCTGTTCTATTATATTTCATGCCACCCAAGACATGGATGTCCTGTCTTGGGTGGCATTAGCTGCTCCTTGAGCCAATGTTCCGGGGCTTCAATCTTATGCAAGCAATTATAAAAGAAAGATGATTATGCATTCTTATCTCTGTCTCTAACCAGCTCCCAGGGAATTTTGTTCACTTTTTGGCAATCCTGGCTTGTTAATTGGAGGCAAACAGTATGAAAGTGAACTGCTCATGCTAGATCACTCATTTTTCAGATAGGAAGGAATCTGGACAAAAAATGTGACTTGAGTTAAGACTTCTTTCCCATTTGCTTAAATAGATTATATGCCAGGCTCCAAAAACAAAGTTGCATAGTTTTTTCTAAGCAGTTTCCTTTATTGGTCCTCACCTGTAAACAGAAAACTTACCAAATTAAAGCAAATTACTCGCATCTTATTATGAGAACTTCTACGAAGGAGATGTCTTAACCCTCTTCCTCCCAACCAAACTTCTCTATTCCTCTGGAAAGCAGCCCCTCCCTCCTAGGAATCTGGATTGTATTCTATATTCTATATATCACAGCACTAGATACCGCTCTGGCATGGCTTCCAAATAAATAAGGTGTACATAAGTCATAAGACTTTGTGATCATAAGGCAAAGCACACACATGATCAGAAGAAATTTTCTGGACTTTTTTGTGGCTGTTGTTAAATGAACCGATACATTTGAATGGGCCCTTTTTTGCTAAACAACCAGTAAAAAGCATTGCAAATCATAGTCACATGATCACAGAATACAGCTGTAAAGCTGACCCACCAATTAGGTGACTATGATGTGTTTGTGTGTGTGTGCGCGTGCAATTACTTATGACAGCTATGAATTCAGGATGTAAGCCACCCATAACTTCAAACATTTGAAAAATGGCTGATTGTTAAGCGAGGACTATTTGCAATTTTGGGTGGGCAGGATAAATCTGTCAAGCATAGAAAAATCAAGAAGTCCAGGCAGTTCAAATGAATACAAAGGTTTATTGCAAGCTTAGACTCTCTGTAAAAATCTGAATTACTAATGGTCAAAGCAAACAGGTGATAGATAAGAGTCAATGGAATTCAAGGTGAGCTGGACTTAAATCTTTTGTGGGCGCAAAGCTACTCCAAACTTGACATATGTGACCCCTCCCTCAGGCTCAGCATGGTCATCTCCTGCAACATCTTGTTAAAGGTGTCAGCTTTGGAAGCATATTAGGCCGGAAGCTCCAATGCTGCCACCTTCTCACGTGTGGAAAAGTAGGAGAGGTGGTTGGTAGACATAATAGCATTCTTCCTGTCGGTCATGGTCACGGCAATCCCGCATCTGGAGAAGGAGTGGCCAGGGGGCTGGATCAGGATGGAACGGATGTTGATTGGAGCATGTGACTGACTGGGTGGATAAGGGGATGGTTTGGGGAGCTTTGACTTACTGAAGAAAAACCCGGGCTTTTCAGATTCGGGTTTCCCCAGATGTGCCAGTTTGCCTATTCTAGTAAAGAGGACTTTGGAAAATGCTTGCTTCTGTGTCTTTACTTGGAGTGGGGTTTTTTTCTGGAATGCTGATAATAAGAGGCAGATAAGGATTCGTTTTTCCCTATAACATTAAAGGAAAAAAAATGGGCATCTGTAGGTCTGCCTAAAATCTTTTAGCCATGAGATTGGGATATTTGGTATGATAGAGTGAGATGGTACATAAATGTTGTTTCCTCTATGAGCAACCATTAAGGCAACAATTCAAAGGTCTATTGCTATCAGAGCTTAATTATAAAGAAAAGTGTGAAAAAATATGTTGCTTCTTTCAGGTTTAGACAGCTTAGTGACCCTGACCACCAAAAAACTAACCATGTTTCCCAAAGGCTTCCTATTCCAATTTTTTAAAAAAAACAACTGGAAAAGTATAGAGCAGATGTGCTGCAAAGCAATCCACCAGCCTACAGTTTCATTATTTTTTCCAAGAATAGCAATAGCACTTAGACTTATATACCATTCCACAGTGCTTTACAGTAGTCTCTGAGTGGTTTACAATGTCAGCTTATTGCCCCCAACAGTTTGGGTCCTCATTTCACTGAGCTTGGAAGCATGAAAAGTTGAGTCAACCTTGAGCCGGTCAGGTTCACACTCCTGTGGGCAGAGTCAGCCTGCAATATTGCATTTTAATCACTGTGCCACCACAGTTCCACTGTGCTCTCATATATATAGTTATGCTTAGAAAATAAAAATGGTGGGTATGAATAGCCTTTTATTTGACTGTATGCCCATCTATTGAGAAAAAAGGGGGAATAGACGAAGTGCAGGAAGCATCTTGACAACTAGAAGGGAAGATGGAAGCCAGTGTCATTTTGCCTTTTGTGTGTTGCATTTGCATGGTAAAAATGGCCATGATAAACTCCCACATTCAAAATGTCTTTGGTTCATTAAAAAAAATATACATGCACAAAACATGCTGGGTTTTTATGTAATTGAACATGGGGAAGCCATCTTTTTTCCACCCTTGGAATCCAGTTTTTTACTTTTCAGCATCCCTGCATCCTAGGTTCCTACTTCTGACCAAAACTCCTATTTCAAAACAGGTTGATTCAAATAGTTCAGCTTCTAAACCCTCTTTCTTCTGACAAATCCATGCTAATAAATTGTTGCTTGAAAATGTATCTGATACAATTGGCTCAAGTTGTGAATTCAGCTGATACGTAATTACGTCAATAAGCTACTCTCTTCCCTAATGTGGATGGCTCCTTTTAGACATTTACAGGAAAAGGCCAACTCTGTTGGATCTATATTTGCCAGATGAGCAACCTTTAAGAGTTTGCTGAAACCCAACAGAAGTCTGGAGAATATAAGTTAAATCTGAAACAGCATGTGAGCATTTTAAAAGACTTTTTGACTATGATGTTATTATATATTGGTACATTTAGAACTCAGGGGAGCTTCTTGGCAAGTGGGGGGAATCCCAAATATATTTTAAAAAGAGTTTAAGAAAAGGGCAAAAAGAACCAGGAAAGTATTGACTTGGATGTTTAACTATGAAGTCTGAAGGAGAGCAATACAGACTTTCCCATTTCTAGAAAAAGAGGCTTCCCTAGGCAGCACAAAGATCTGTAGTTAGGGAGTATATATAATGAAATCTTAACATGTTATAATTATCAGGATAAGGAAAAGTCCTTTAATGTCAGATCATACTATTTTCCAACTTTAAGAAAGTCAATTTAAATAATTAAATAGTTGGCCATAATTAAAATCCTGACTAAAAACCAGTTAAAACTATTTTAAAAACCCATTTAAGATCCTTATTCCGTCAGACCAGCTTGCTGAAATAGTAAGGTCTTCAGAGCACGATGGAAGGCACGGAGGCATTAGAACAGCAGAGGCATAAATGCTTGGTGATTCTAAAGTTTGTTTTTTGTTTTTTAAAGTAAGCTACCTGAGCTATCTTTTAAATGTCACGTATGTACAAGTTTTGTTTTACTTTTCAGAAGAATTTAGTTATTTAGTGCAAACATGTTATGGCTATTTCTTGTATAAAAAATAAGTGCAGAAAAAGATTTGACAGATATAAGATAAAAGGAAGAGAGGAATTTAAAATATACTGAAGTTCATCCACTACTGGATGAACTTACGGTTAAAGCTAGGCCTCATTTCAAAATCTAAAATCAGTAATCCTAGAATTAAGATATCTAGAGGTGAACCATATCATGCTGTTCCAGAAACATAGTATAACTAAATCCAGTTGTTTTTTTAAATAAGCAATTTTTAAAAAAATATCAGCAGCTGCAGTTCAGGTTCCCAAGAGATTTTCCAAGCTCCTTGGTATAATTTCTCAAAAGAAAATATGATAATTTTCTTCGTATGTCCGGGGGCAATTCATTCCATAGGGCAGGAGCCCCCACAGAGAAAGTTCTTCTCCTGGGGGTCACCAGTCGATATTGTTTGACTGACGGCACCCTAAGGAGCCCTCTCTGTGAGAGTGTACCGGTCGG
The DNA here is from genome assembly GCA_030761175.1 of Masticophis lateralis. Lineage (NCBI taxonomy): Eukaryota > Metazoa > Chordata > Lepidosauria > Squamata > Colubridae > Masticophis > Masticophis lateralis. The sequence continues at coordinate 190,203,570 of JAUDYJ010000001.1, read as the reverse complement.
TGGGAGGCAATTGGCGGCAGAAGGCGGTCCTGCAGGTATCCAGGTCCTAAGCCATGGAGCGCTTTAAAGGTGGTAACCAATACCTTAAAGGGCACCCGAAAGACCACCAGGAGCCAGTGCAGCTCGCGCAAGAGAGGTGTTACATGGGAGCGATGTGTCGTCCCCATTATCACTCATGCGGCCGCATTCTGGACCAGCTGGAGCCTCTGGGTGCTCCTCAAGGGGAGCCCTATGTAGAGAGCATTACAGTAGTCCAGATGGGAAGTGACGAGGGCGTGAGTGACCATGCGCAAGGCATCCCGATCCAGAAAGGGATGCAATTGGGCGATCAGGCGAACCTGATAGAAAGCCCCCCTGGCCACGGCCGTCATATGATCATCTAAAGACAGCCGTGTGTCCAGGAGGACGCCCAAGTTGCAAACCCTCTCTGAAGGGGAAAAAGACTCATCCCCAATAGCCAGCGATGGCACCAGCTGGCTATACCAGGACGCTAGAAACCACAGCCACTCAGTCTTGGAGGAGTTGAGTCTGAGCTTGTTCCTCCCCATCCAGATCTGCACAGCTCCAGGCATTGGGTCATCATGTCAAAGACATCATTGGGGTGGTCCGGGGTAGAAATGTACAACTGCATGTCATCGGCATACAGTTGACATTTTACCCCAAAACCACGGATGATCTTGCCCAGCGGCTTCACATTCCATGCTGTTTCTATGTTATTTTCCTCTCAACAAAACTCAACAGAACTGTGTAAAACTATTTATATTTAAAATGTTTAATCTAATATGCACCATGAATTCAGTAATGGTAACAGTATAACAGAGTTGGAAGGGACATTGGAGGTCTTCTAGTCCAGACTCCTGCTCAAGGACGCCCTACACCAAATGGCTGTCTAATCCCTTCTTAAAAACCTCCAGTGGTGGTGCATCCACAACTTCTGGAGGCAAGCCATTCCATTGATTAGCAGCGTCATTTTGGGCATCTGGATACCAAATGCCAGCCAAAGAGTTTCCCTTTCATCCCCTTTGTAACTTCCCAGCCAGGTAGGAAATTCTCTTGCAGCTGTTCTAGATCAGCCAATTCAATTAATATTAAGGCTGAGCTGCAAAGTTTGCTGGGCTTCATAGACACATTGTCTGGAGAAGCCTTGGAGACTGAAGGAACTGACATCCAATATATGGTGGTGTGTGCGTTGTGCGTGTGTGTGTGTGTGAGATAGAGAGAACATTAAAAGTGCTCCGTTAGATATAAGGAAGAGTTGTTATAAATACACAAGGGTCCCTCTTTTCATATGTCAAACTTTGGAAAGGAACGTACACAGCTCAAAGATTAGCCTTCTGAGGCCCCATGCCATAGATTATTTCTCTTGAAATGGATGGGAAGGGAAAGTCAGAATCAAACAGTGTTTTCCAGCTGCCTTAGCCCACTTTCATTATTTTCATGTCTGTCGTGAAGCTATCGTCCTGTAACATATTTGGGTATCATCTCATTCAAATCAATGTGCGCTTGTTCTTTTATTGAGTATTGTGGCTAAGTACTGTTGCTCAAGTGGTGTTTACAGTAACACTCATTTTGCCCTCTATAGCCCTGCTTATCAATCAAGCACCCAGTAAGGTGAAGATTAAAAAAGCAGTGGTGAGAAGAAACAGAGTTGCTGGATTTAACAGTTATTCACACCAAAATAGCATTGAGATAGGTACACATGTTATGTGGGCCAAGGCAGTGGTTTATATGCTTTGTGTGAGAGAGGCACCAGAGCCCATTTGTGTGTTCCTTTTAAGCAGAGAGGGAAAAAAAGCAGAGAAGAGTAAATGTGGAATTAATGGGAGCAATGGCCATACATTACTGCCACAGCATACAAATACTCAGCAGCAGAACTGAATTAGGCTTTCTTCTAAATGGGAACTAGAAAAATAATAGGGAAGATCTTTGCTTTAATTAACAGCAAGTTTCCCCATGTACAGTGTATCTAAACTGCTCCCTATTCACAGAGCACTATGTTACTGTCCAGAAAATAAGTCACTCTTTAAAGATATACACATGGTAACATCTCTTTTTTTCCAGGGGGCTAGACAAAAATGGATTGGCTGTGCTATGAGCAAATGAACCATCCTCTCTTCCCCACACTCCACTGACAATATACTCCCTCCCAATAAAACAGAATCTGTCTTGGAAACTAGGCCATCCCTATGTGGAGAGTGGGGCAAGAGAGATGGGAAAAAAAGGAAGGAAAAATATTTTCTGCTGGCAAATGCTATTCTGTCCCGGAGGGACATTTTTTGGACTCTCACCAATGTTTGCATAATTTAAACATCTATACTGAAAGCAAAAGATGCATATTCCATTTTTGTGAGAAATGCGTGTTGCCCCCCTGCTTTCCACCCACCAAATGTCATCAAAAAATTCATACCGAGACCCAGTGGAAATACCTAACAGAACTTATCAGGGCAGTGGTGAAATGTAAAATTTGTTACTACCGGTTCTGTGGACGTGGCTTGATGGCAGGGGGTGGGGGATTAATGTGATTGGGTGGGTGTGGCCAACTTTTTTTTTTACTTTTAAAAGCATTTTTTTCTATAACCTCTTTGGCGGAAGAGGTTGTAAAAAATGCTTTTAAAAGGCTCTGACGATCCCAGCTGAGCCATGCGATCATCAGAGGCTTTTTTTTTACTTTTAAAAGCATTTGTAGAAAAAATGCTTTTAAAAGTTAAAAAAAAAGCCTCTGATGATGGTGCGGCTCAGCTGAGCATGGGGGGGGGCAGGGAAGTTTGCCACCGGTTCTCCGAACCACCTGCAGTCATCGCTATCGGATTAGGTGATCCGATCCAAACCGGGAATATTTCATCCCTGTATCAGGAGCACCAAAAATTAAAACAAAGTTTTTAACTTCATTGACTACAGTACAGTATGACAGGTTGTCTATAGCTTTCTGGGACAAGATGCTTTTGGAAAAAGTGTCCTTGCACTATTGTTGCCCAAATTCTAGGAACTGGTGGACTTTCTATTTTTCCTTTTTCTTATGAAAGGAGAAAAAAAACCCCTGTGTAAAAGTTGAAAATAATTTACACAGCACAACTCACATTATTAAAATGAACCTGCCTGTAGTTTCCCAAGGGTCTCTTTTCATGGGGCCTTCTCAAACCCAGCAAAGATTCAATAGTGAGACAGACTTCAGAATAAAGACATATGAACAATATGAACAGAAAACAACCAGAACAGCTATAGCAGCCACTGTTAACTTTAGCAGTGAAGTGAACTCAAAACACACCACAAGCAGAAATTCAAACAACACACTCAAGAATAAGGTAGAAAACCAATCAAATTAAACAAATGAAAAAGAAGAAGAGTTCTGGAAAATTGCAAGGAAGTTTTCAGGACAGTATAATATTCCAAGGTTCCTTTATTTTTCCTCAGAATTTCTTCAACATGTTTTGTTCGTGTTACACATTTTTTTCCTTCTAAAATCCCTGCCATTTATGGATTTATCACCCTTGTAGCCCAGCTTTCTTCACAACATTGATAATAGTTTAATTTACACACACTCCAAGGAAGCTGCAAATTCAGAATTAAAAAGCAATCAAGGCCACCAATGAGTCTGATTAAAAGCCTATCTTTCCATCAAATTAACACAACACCATAGACTATTGTCGTCCTTCTTCACACTTTTATAGAGAAAACCAGCAAGCCATATAAACTGAAGACTCCCGTTGTGGACATTGTATCCTGAGAGCTTAGTGCAGCAGATCTGATAACCTGGGCAAACCCACAGGGTGACAGTCTTTCCCAATTTCTATCTGTTTTTATATCACTGAGCTAATGTTGCGGCTTGATCATAATTCCAGTGCCGAGATCCAGTGGCACACATCATTGAAAATGCAAAAGAAAGTATCCAGCATCTTCCATCAGCCAGTAATCTCTTCTCCCTCCAACACTTTCATTAATGACAACCAAAATTATGGTTTTTATTACATAGCATTATACCAGTTAAAGGAGGATGCTGTGCAAGTGTTTAAATGACAGGGATTATTTCCCTCCTTCTGATACATTAGCAGGCTTCTGCACCTGGAACTGTATTGGTTGCCTATTCAGTCATGAATTTTCTACACATGCCAGGCAGCTCTGCAGATTTTAAAAAGGAAAGCAATGATCTGATCCTGCCTACTGCATAGTTCTACTTTCCTACAAGTTGCCGAGTCAATCCCTGAGGTCTTGTTCTACTTGTTTTTGTCAGCCTGTGCTTTTTTATTTGAAATTGTTTCGAAATCATTTCTTTAGTTGCTATGGTCTGGCATTCATTATCTAGGAGAATGGCTGATTCTTTTCCATCTCTATATTTCAGAACAGCATTAATCTGTTCCCCACTTTTGTTTGGTGTCTTCTACTGCAAAATATAGCTGCCACTTTAATGTAGCTCTCCTGTAAGAAACTAACATAAATAATCCTCTCTCCTTTCTGAAGATATATTTTGGCCACATTCCAGAGCTACAAAAAGGTGAAGATATTGATGCAGACTAAAGGTACCTATACTAAGAGTTTGATAATTTTCCCAGCTCTTTTCTCCAATTCCAGTTATCAAATAATCTGCAGTAATACAAATTACTGCAGATTATTCCACTTCATATGATCTTTGTCACTCTCCTCATTACATGACAATAGCTTAATACTGTAGCAAAATGGACGTTGTCTTACCTGAACGTCCGTTTTCTGAGCGCTGCGGATACACTCCATAGCTGGGTTTGATCCTCTTCTCTGACAGCAACTGAGAGAACTTAAATCTATTATTCTTAGCTCTGTGCTCCTAACCACACCCCCTTTTCCCATACTTCCCCAGTCTTGAACGAAGATGCTGGAGACAAGAAACCATCAACCTTTTATTAAGAACCAACAACAGACCACAACCACAATTTCCAAGACACAACCAACTAGGGGAGGGAATGGAGTGTATCCGCAGCGCTCAGAAAACGGACGTTCAGGTAAGACAACGTCCATTTTCCAGAGCGCTGCTACTACACTCCATAGCTGGGACATACCCAAGCTGAACCTCAAGGGGGGGGGGACCTAACGATCACTAGAACTGGAAACCACACTTTGCAGCACCCTCCTCCCAAAGGACGCCTCCGCCGAGGCATAGGCGTCAATCTTGTAATGTCTAACGAAGGGTGACAACGATGACCACGTGGCGGCCCGACAAATGTCCAACACCGAGGCCTGAGTGGCCCAGGCCGCAGACGTGGCCGCGCTTCGTGTAGAATGGGGCAGAATCCGCGCAGGAGGAGTCCTAGCTCGATGTTCATAAGCCGACGAGATGCAGGCCTTGAGCCAACGTCCCACCGTAGTCGACGAAACCTTCTGCCCCAACGATGCCGGGTGGAACGAAACCAGCAGAGCTTCTGTCCTCCGAAACGAAGCCGTCCGTCGGATGTAACGCCTCAGGGCCCTGCGAACGTCTAAGGTGTGCCACGCCACCTCACGATGATGCCTCGGATTGGGGCAAAAATCAGGCAGAACAATTTCCTGTGCCCGATGGAACCACGAGTTCACCTTAGGGGTGAACGCAGGATCCAGACGAAGCACCACCGTATTCTCCCGGAAGATGCACAGATCCTTCCTCACCGACAGGGCAGCAAGCTCCGAAATCCTCCTGGCCGAAGTGATGGCCAGAAGGAAGGCCACCTTGAAGGACAAGTACTTCAGTGAAACCGAACCCAACGGCTCGAAGGGCGGCTCCGTGAGGGCTTGCAACACGAGGGACAGGTCCCAGGACGGATAACGATGAACCACAGGAGGCCGAAGATTCGAGGCCCCGTGAAGGAAGTCACGGACCCAAGGATGGTGAGACAATGATCTGTAGGGTGGTACCGAAAGAACTGTGGCGAGAGCTGCCACCTGTCTCCGTAGCGTCGTAGGCGCCAGACCTTTGGCCAGGCCCGACTGCAAAAACCCCAGGACATCCTGGATTACTGCTGAAGTAGGATCCACGTGACGGTCCGCACACCACAAGCAGAAAGCCTTCCAGGACGCCTCGTAAATCCTGGTCGTTGAAGGTCTGCGAGCCGCCTGCATAACAGCAATCACCTCGTCTGGCAGGCATCCCTTCTTCAGTATGACGCGTTCAAACGCCAAACGGCCAACTGCAGCCACTGGGGTTCTGGATGTACGATTGCCCCTTGACGTAGAACCAGCCGGTGCGACGGGATCAGCCACGGTGTCGCCACCGAAAACTCCACCAGATCGGCGAACCAGGGTCTGCGCGGCCAATAGGGAGCCACTAACAGCAACTCCGCTCGTTCCTCCACCATCTTCCGGACCACTCGAGAGACCAGCTTGACCGGAGGAAAGGCGTACAACAGGCCCGGGGGCCACCTGCAGCGTAGGGCATCCGAATCTTCGGCTCCTGGAGACGGGTACCTGGAGACGAAGCGAGGCAACTGGGCATTTGCGGGGCTGGCGAACAGGTCGATCACCGGGTCTCCGAACCGAAGTGACAACTCCCGAAATAGTCTTGGATGAAGTTGCCACTCTGTCTGGTCGATCCGCTCCCGGCTGAGCCAATCCGCCTGCACGTTGGCCGCTCCGGAGATGTGGTCTGCTCGTATAGACAGCAGGTGTCTTTCCGCCCAGCGAAACAGACTCTCTGACTCCACCATCAGGGCACGTGATCTCGTGCCCCCCTCCCGATTCACATGGGCTTTCGCTGAGGTGTTGTCCGTGAGGACCAGGACGTGACTCCCGTGCACCACAGCCGAGAAGCAGCGCAGGGCCAGACGAATCGCCCGCAGTTCGAGAAGGTTGATGCTCAGGAGCCGCTCGGAACTGGACCACTGACCTTGAGCCACCTGGACGCCCAAATGAGCCCCCCAGCCGTGGAGACTCGCATCGGTGGTAAGCACCACCCTCTCGTGCACCAGGAAAAAGCAGCCCTGCCGAAGGGCTGAAGACTTCCACCAATGCAGGGACAACCGGACCTGTGGGGGAACAAAAACAGACCTCTGATTGACAGCCTCCCCTCTCCTCTGGAATGGCAGCAGGAACCACTGCAGCGGGCGGGACCGTCTGCGTGCCCAGGGAACGACATGAATGCAGGACACCATCTTGCCGAGCAGTTGAGATAGTGTCAGGACAGGAACCGACCTCTGGGCCAGAACTCGATTCAGCAAGACTCTGATACTCCGCCTCCTTTCGGGGGACAGGAACACTTGTCCTTTGAGAGAGTCTATCACTGCTCCCAGGTGCAGGATGGAGTGGGATGGTCGAAGATGACTCTTGTCCCAGTTTATGGAAAACTCGTGTTCCTGAAACGTTGCCAACACCCTGGCCATATCTTGTGTCGCCCGAGCCCGGGACGATGAAAGCACCAGGATGTCGTCCAGATAACATAATAGACGGATCGGGACCGGCCGGAGGGTCGCCTCTATAGCCGCCACCAGCTTGGTAAAGGTTCTGGGGGCCGATGAAAGACCAAACGGCATGGCACAGTATTGATAGTGCCTGCCCGCAAATTCGAAGCGTAGAAACTTGCGATGACTGGGATGAACAGGAACGTGGAGATAAGCCTCGCGCAAGTCCACCGACTGCATAAGATCTCCTTTTCGTACTGAGGCCAAAATCGACCGGAGCGAGTGCATTTTGAACTGTTGATAACGCACGGCTCGGTTCAACTCTCTCAAGTTGAGGATGGCTCTGACTCCCCCGGAACTCTTGGGAACCAAAAAGAGAATCGAGTAAAAACCGGACGCCCACTGGTCTTCGGGCACCGGTTCGATCGCCTTGATGTCCAGCAAGTGGGAAATCTCCGCAGACATCAGTCGACAGTTCTCGGGGGACCGGGGCACCGGACAATGGATGAAGCGGCTTGGAGGGTGGCTGGAGAATTCGATTTGTAGACCGTCGGCCACCGTGCGACGTACCCACACATCTGTCGTCGAGGCCGCCCACTGGCGATGGAAAGCTTGAAGCCGACCGCCAACTGGACCGGCCGGCCACGAGTCACTTGCCTCTCCTGTAAGGTCTAGACCCGGAACCTCGAAAGGGACGTCTTGCCGCTGAAGACTGCCTGTTTCGATCCCGGAATCTCTGCCTGTCGGAGAAACGATCTGCAGCAGAGAAAGGTTGACGATAGGACGACAAAGCTGCCTGCCCCGAAGGCGGACGGAAAGGAGGACGATGGGAATAAGGGTGGAAACGCCTCTCCTGCCTGCGGAAGGCTGACGGCAGGATCTTCCGCTTGTCCTTGTCCTCCACTAGTAACGGATCCAGGGCCGCCCCAAAGAGGTTGGGCGCCCTGTACGGAGCAGTGGCCAACTTCCCCTTAGTCTTAATATCCGCCTTCCAGGGCCGTAGCCAGAAGAGGCGCCTCGCAGCGATAGAAGACGCCATTGCCCGGGAGACAAACTTCACCGAATTCAGCGATGCATCCGCAGAATATTCAGTGGCAGCTATGATCTTGTTCACGTCATGATGAAGACGGGTCTCCTCAGGTGGTAGGCGCTCCTGTAACTGTCGCAGCCATATCAGTGACGCACGGTTGAAAAAAGAAGTCGCGGTGGCTGTCCTAATCGCCCAGGCCTCCGCCAGGTGGGATTTGCGGAGGGCCTGTTCCATACGTCTGTCCTCCGCCTTTAAGCCGTCCAAAGGGTCCGAGGAGATCACAGAGTGAGACGTGAGACTCTCTACGGGCCCGTCGACCACAGGTAGGTCCAGCAAGGTGTCAAGTTCCGGAGCCGAGCAGAAAAGCTTCTTGTCCAAATTAGTTGGCGCAGTCGCCGAACCAGGCTGGTTCCAAGGAGTCTGCAGTACATCGAGAAACAGTTGAGGACAGGGAACAAAGTCCTTCTCTTGTTTGGACTGTCTAAACAAGGCATCGTGTGGCCCCGCCTCTGGAGGAGCCGTGGCCGGCTGGGCACCAACCGAGCCGAGATTGGTAGTCTGTCGAGCCTTGTGCAGCAGTGATTTGAACAAGGCCGGTCGAAAAAGACCCGTGAAGGCCGGTGTCTCAGGTGCCAGTCCCTCATCCTCGGAAAACTCGAGGTCCTCGGGATAGTCTTCCTCCTGGTCCGATTCAGAAGACGGTTCTGACTCCAGAACGCGAGAAGGACGGGTCTTGCGAACAGGCGCAGTAGAAGAGGCCCCCTGACTGGTGCTGGGGAACGTACCCTGGACCGCTTGCTGCGCCCCTGCCGCCATGATAGAGGCCAAGGCCGTAGAGAACATGGTTTGAAAGTCCATCTGCGGCCCAGCCAGAGGCGCTTCTGGAGAGCGGAGGCCCGCTGCCGTGGGTGTAAACGTCGCAGAAGGTGGCTGCTTACTGCTAATACGAGAGGAAGCTGTCCCAACAGAAGAAACGTCTGGTAAGGACTGTGACACTCCTTTAGATAAGGCCAGAGGCACTGGTGAGGGGGAACGAACGCGGGTTGTTGCCGAGTCCTGGCCCCCGGATGCAGCGCTTGCAGCGCGTTTGGCTATTTCGTACTGTCGCTCAAAGGCCTTATGCCTCCGTAAGGCATCTTTATCAGCAGCAGCGGACCTCTTGGCCGGAACAGAAGAGAGGCTGGCAGAGGCAGACCTCTTAGAACTCTTAGACTTATGAGATCTGACCGACCTGGGCGGACTGGTCTCTTGCTCCAGGTCAGACGACAAAGAGGAGTCAGCCATAACCACACAACACCAGAGTCCCAACGCAGTGGGAACCAAGGTAAGAATGTATTATTATGAACTTTTTCTTGTTTTTTTTTTTTTTTGTAAATTATTGAGTAATTTTAAATTTTTTTTTTTAATTAATAATTTTAATAATTTTTTTTTTATTAATTAATTTTTTTTTTTGTATCAAAAATTTTTTTGAAGGCAACCCATGCAATTGATATGAACAATGTATATACAAATATGCTAATTTATTCGTGCTTTGTCCCTTTTTTTTTTTTTTTTTTAATATATACAGTACTTGTAAACCAATCAGAAGGCCCTGGCCAGCTGGCTCAGGTACCAACCCACGATGAGGCAAGCCTTCAGTAATGGCAGATTCCCTAAGGGGAAATGCAAGCCCAACAGTCAGAAACAAGAATCAAGGCAGGTAGGGTAAGGAAGTACCTCCTGGGGCCAGGCAGGTATCCCCCCCCCTTCTCCAGGCAGTAGGGTCGAAACAACTTTATACACCCTTACTGCCAACCACAAGCAAACAAGGCAATAGGATGCCAGGCAGCGTTAAAAGGGGACCCCCCAGAAGCGGGCAGGTGACCTCCCCCTTTCTCGGCTCACAAAAACGGCCGCCACAAGGACTCCTGGCGGTCCGGCGAAAAAACCAAAAATGGCGAAACCAAAATGGCGAAAAACAAAATGGCGGGCGCAACTACAGGCGAAAACAAAATGGCGCCCGCCACGTGGAGGAGAGGCCGCCGAGAAGCCGAAACGGGGTTGAGGCTAAAATGAGCCTCCAACACCCCCCCTTAGCAGGGAACAAGGCCAGCAGCCGCCCAACAACACGCTGTCGGCTGCTGGAGAGTAACGCGGCGCCGCCCGCAGTCGCCTGGCGGGACGGACGCCGGATGCCTGAGAAGCTTCGGCCTGCACTGAGCTGATAGCAAAGGCAAGGCAGGACCGAAGCGCCGCTAGTTTGGGGAAGGCCCCAACAACGTGGATTCGAGGGGGAGGCTAGAAGGGACGGCGAACCGCCCGCTCGCTAGTCCACCCCCCCCAGCGGCAGCGAAAGCCGGATCTGCCCCGAGGGGTCAGAAAAACCGGTTGCTGGGAGCGCTAAAGCGCTGAGGCACAGCACGACCCAGCAGGGCCGAAACTGGCAAACCAGCCACAGGCAAACTCAAACACACCACAATAATAAACAAAAAAAAATGAATACCACTCTAGTAATAATTAAGAATACACTCACTACAAAACCGAAAGAAGCAAGAACACTAATCAAAACTAAAAGAAATACCTACACGCACTAACTTTTCCAAGAGCACAGCAACTATACGTCTCAGTCTGTCAGCAACTGAGAGAAAGACTGGGGAAGTATGGGAAAAGGGGGTGTGGTTAGGAGCACAGAGCTAAGAATAATAGATTTAAGTTCTCTCAGTTGCTGTCAGAGAAGAGGATCAAACCCAGCTATGGAGTGTAGTAGCAGCGCTCTGGAAAACGCCTTTCTACTTCATGGTCTCTTCCACTCATTTTTAGGTAGAGCTCTGGGGTTTGCCCCAAAGTCCTACCCCAATGGCTACATTTTGCTCATTTGCTTGAAAGGGCTCCCCTCGCAAGCTTCCAAGCTGGCACATGGACCACTGCTGAGAGCTGAACAAAATGCAGTGACCAACACAGCTGAGAAATGGTTTTGCAGAGCATTAATCTTTTGTTTCCTTTGCATCTATTTTCCCAGAAGTGGACTGCTCTTTTCCTAACAAGGGTAAAACGAAGTTGATGGTAATCATGCAATCTAGTGCCAGGAAATATATATGAATATAGCATTCTTCTCCAACCCACGTACTCTTAGTAACTCTATTTTGTTACATCAATCTCTGTTTTATTAGGGGCTGTGGTGGCAGAGTGACTAGAGTGCAGTACTGCGGGCTACTTCTGCTGACAACTGGCTGTCTGCAATTTGGCAGTTCAAATCCCCCCAGGCTCAAGGTTGACTCAGCCTTCCACCCTTTCGAGATGGGTAAAATGAGGACCCAAATTGTTGGGGGCAATATGCTGACTCTGTAAATCGCTTAGAGAGGGCTATTTATTTATTTATTTATTTATTTATTTAAATTTATATACCGCCCTTCTCCTAGTGGACTCAGGGCGGTGTACAGCCAAGAATAAAAAACACTCCAATACAAAATTTAAAATATTAATAAAAGAATTAAATAATTTTGGCCCAATAAATTTAAAAACCCAATAAGCAATTAAAATTTAAAACCCATAAAACTTTAAGCTTAAAAAAGAGAGGGGGGGGGTTACGCCAGCCCAGCTTGACGAAATAAAAAAGTTTTTAGGGCACGGCGGAAAGCCCGGAGATCGGGTATCGTACGGATCTCCGGGGGCAAATCGTTCCAGAGGGCTGGTGCTGCCACAGAGAAGGCTCTCCCCCTGGGTGTCGCCAGCCGACATTGTCTGGCCGACGGCACCCCGAGGAGTCCCTCTCTGTGGGAGCGAACTGGCCGGTGGGAGGCTATTGGTGGCAGAAGGCGGTCCCGCAAGTACCCAGGCCCTATGCCATGGAGCGCTTTAAAGGTGGTCACTAACACCTTGAAGCGCACCCGGAAGACCACCGGAAGCCAATGCAGCTCACGCAGGAGAGGTGTCACATGGGAGCGCCCCCTTGCTCCCATAATCCCCCGCGCGGCCGCATTCTGCACCAGTTGGAGCCTCCGGGTGCACCTCAAGGGGAGCCCCATGTAGAGAGCATTGCAGTAGTCCAGGCGGGAAATGACGAGTGCCTGAGTGACTGTGCGTACGGAATCCCGATCTAGATAGGGACGCAACTGGCGTATCAGGCGAGCCTGATAAAAAGCCCCCCTGGCCACGGCCGTCACATGCTCCTCCAAAGACAGCCGTGCATCCAGGAGGACGCCCAAGTTGCGAGCCCTATCCGTGGGGGCCAATGACTCGCCCCCAATGGTCAGTGATGGAGTCAACTGGCCATATCGGGATGCCGGAAGCCACAGCCACTCGGTCTTGGAGGGGTTGAGTTGGAGCCTGTTGCCCCCCATCCAGATCCGCACGGCCTCCAGGCATTGGAGCACTGTAAAGTGGTATATAAGTGCTATTGCTATTAATAATTTTTTTAATCACTTTAAGTGATTTATTAAAGTGATTTATTCACTTTAAGTGAATAAAAAGAAGAAAAGATGGAAAAAAACAGACAATGAAGGACACATTATCAATAAAGATGTGCAACTATCATAAAATTTAAAATTATTTCATTGATTAAATAATGTATAGAACCAGGTTCATTATATAATTTTAACAAATAATCAAAAGTGTCTACAAAAGTCAAAATATTAATATTGATAATACTACTTTCCATTGTTCTAAAGCTAAATGCCCATAATCATAGAAAAGTAAAGAGAGAGATGGAAAAGAATAATTACAATTTTTAAAAGGAAAAATGAACAAAAACAATATTCCCATTATACCTGGTTGGTGATTGTATCAAAATTTATAGATTTATAGAATTTATAGAATTTATAAATTGCTTCTATCTTATTATAGACCAACTTTCCCCAACCTGGTGCCTCCAAGAGCTGATGTTGAGAATATATAGTCCCGTGCATCTAGAAGACAATACATTGTAAATGCTGCTTCAGAAACTATCAGAAAAATGGGAATATGTTTTATCTATAATGTTGTAGTTTGATGACACGATCCCCTTCTTAGTCAAATTAGCTATATGCATCTGTCCAATTATTTGTTTCCTGGGCATCTGAGTTCTAAGTAACCCTAATCTTAATAACAGTCCCTTTTATCTGGCAATCTTTTTTGATATCTGCCAGCCGGTTTGGATGAATGAAACTATTTGGATAATGAGATTCTTTTGAGTCCCAATAAAAATGGAAATAGCTCAAAATCATTTATTTCCTTTGGAAGCATGAGAATAGTCCCATGTAAAAAGCATAAATATAAACAAAGGAAAACATTGATAACCAGACAATAAAAGATCACAAATGATAATGGTTTTGAGAAATGTTAATATTAACTCTGAAATCTAAGACTATGAACAATGAGGAGAAAATGAACAGAAAGCTATACAGCAGTGGAGTTCTAAAAAAGAGGAAAGTCATTTTCAGAAAAAAAAAAACCACTATATTATAAGCACTTATGTTAGAATGATAAACGTTATCATCCAGGTCAGAATGGTTTTTATGTAATGGATACTGTAGAGCAGGGCTGTCAAAGTTGCGGCCCGCGGGCCAAATGTGCCAGGCCAAGGCCACGCCTGGTTTAGCGAAGGAGAAAAAAGTCTCGATATGTCACGTGACGCTGCCGTGACGACGCAAGGTTGACACCCCTGCTGTAGAGAAACAAATGACTACCATGACTGAGAAAAGAAACTGGAGAATCAACATAGCGCCTGCATGGAAATGATACCAAAAGGACACCTAACCTTCTCAAAGACTGCAAAATGTGCTAAAATGTGTAAAGTTCAATCATCAGGTTAAAATCCCAAGGTTCAGTCACCTTGAAAATTCCTCTTCAGCAATCAAATGGCAACTTTTTAGACAACTTTGGAATCAACACACAAGCAACACATATTTTTAGCAGCATAATAGAATACCAGAGTTGGAAGGGACCTTGGACCTTTAATCCAACCTCCTCCTCAAGCAGGAGATCCTATGCCATTTCAGACAAATGGCTGCCCAATCTCTTCATAAAAAAACCTCCAGTGATGGAGCACCCACAACTTCTGAGGGCAACCTGTTCCACTGATTTATTGTTCTCACTGTCAGGAAATTTCTCCCTTAGTTCTAGCTTGTTTCTTTCCTTGATTAGTCTCCAACCATTGCTTCTTAAGAGAATCTACTGTCCGTACAGACCAATTCATTCCCTTTTGGTAATCTTGCAAGATTAGGTATACCAGGTGTACTCCTTTTACCGAATATCATTTATTAATGTCCATTAACACTATAACAAAATAAGTAAAACTCATAGGAATTCCTTCCTTCCAAGTATCTCCTCTTTTAGTCCTATGGATCTAAGTTAAACCAAACAGCAACGTACAAATATATCACAACTCTTCATTAGGAATGAGACAACAAAATCCCATTGGCAAATATGAAACTTCACAGTAAAGCTCATTTGGATGTCAAAAACAAAACAAGATAAAAACAAATCATAAAAACAAATCAAGATGACATCAAACTGTAGGAATACATTTATGCACACGTGTGTGATGAGGAAGGGAGAGACGTGATCATACTCGTATGTATGCATTCTCAATTTTTAGCCCATTCCCGAAAAAGTGACTTCAGCAATATAGATATTCTCTGAGTAGTCAGTCCAAATATAACATGCTTAAATTGGAATTTAATTTAAATTTCATGAATTTTAGTTCTGTTGGAATACATGGGTTTGTATAGCCAGTTTCTATGCATATTCACTCAAAGATAAGGCCCATATATACAGAAAATGTAGCTTGTTGCTTTAATAACTATTTATAGGATTTATTTGTAACCTATTATTTATCTGGATAGCTTGAGCTTACTATTTGCAAAAAGGCCAGACCTAAATGATAAGCAAATCAAGATGGCATTATGCTGAAATAAACATGCTCAGCTGTCACTTTTAAAGCCTTCATTTGTCTATTTAATTTGGTGTAAATTTTCTTTCCAATGCTTTGGTTCTAAAATTCATATTCAGAATGAGTAGGGATCTCTGGAGGAGAGATCCAAAACAACAGTGACATTTTGGAGAATGCAATGCTAACATAAATAATCAGCTACATGTAACAATAGTAGTAACAGCAGATGGAGATAGAGTGCCAGTTAAATAGTGAATAAAACAAAATTCTACCAGAAGTAAAACATCTTTCTGAATTTCTATTTTAGAACAGCTAAGAGTTTTTGTTTGAGTAAAATGCAAAATGTCACTTCCCAGAGGAAAACATAATCTTAGCAATTGCAATACAAGATGGAATAACAAATCTAGAAAAGCCACAGTAACAAATCTGCAAGGGAATGGGGGTGGGGGGTGGGGGGAGAGAGAGAGTTTTAAGAAAACATTCCTACCTCCATCACCTGATCCAGAGCCTGCATCTGTAAGGAAAAAAAAGAGGAGGAAATAAAATACATCTGCATTAAAAACAGCTCGTATGTTTGCAAAGCCGGATTCCACTTCATTAAAAGTCTGCTAGCAAATCATGGTTCTGATGTCATTCCTCTGCAAATTGATATACATTGTACTCTGTGTATTTTGATTTATCCATTGATGCTGATATGTGCTTATCAAGTGCCTTAAAGATGCTACTACTACTGCTGCCCTTAATTCTGTTGCACAAACCAGTGATTACCAAATTAGATTAAGCATGAGCATTATATTTTCTTCCTGATGATGTTTGATAAATATGTTGTATTTTTAAATATCAATTTTTTAAAACAATCAAAAGAAGGACTCATGAGTTATAAGGCCATCCATCCATGATCTTTGATGCACTGACCAGAGTTCTGCATCCCCGTAATACCAGCTTAGGTCTGTGATAGGCAGTGGTCAATAGAAAAGATGATCAGGTGAAATGCTAGTTTTGTCTACATCATCAAGGTGCAAATTGGGTATTGTCCTTCAAACCTGCATGAAGCAGAATATTGCAACCTGTTCTGCTCTATGGTTTGGTCTGAAGATGGAGACAATACCAGGACTCCATGAAACATTGAACTGGCCTGCTGGAAAACCTTGTCCTAACAGCAAAAGAGCATTAGAGCATTGGAACCACTACCTCAGAACTGATGGAAAGTTTTCATTGCAGAAGATTTGAGAGGGAGCTATAATTCTCCAGAAGACCACATGAGATCCAAGGCCACTATTTTCCCACACCTTATCTAGACCAGTGTTTTTCAAACTTGGCAACTTTAAGATGTGTAGAGCATGTTGGCTGGGAATTCTGAGAGTTGAAGTCCACATATCTTAAGATTGCTAACTCTTAAAAACACAGTCCTACAACACACAGTCCTTTCAACACTTCCAAGAAGGCTCCACACCCATTTGCACTACTCAGGTGACCCTGATGACACAGATAAACCTCCAGGTGGTCTCAAAGAATGCAAATGGACCAGCTGCCTGCAAGTAGTATAAATCCTTCCATTCCCCACCATCCAGCCAGAGCTGAAGAAGCTTCTTGGATGAGAAGTGAACATCTTCAAAGAAAAACCAGAAAGTCCAATTGCTTCTTGAAAAAGCATCTTTGGGACAACTATGACCTGGATGACTGAGAATTTCTATAGTCGCTGATCTTCATACACTAATCCAAGAGCTAAACTGGGAAGAATGACAGCTTTAGCAAGCAGACCTCAAATGCAACAATAAAGGAATTAATTTACTAGGGACAGTATCAGAAAGCCAGGAGTGATCCCAACAAATTGGAACTGTTACAGCATATAAACAAAGACTTCAAACATATGACAATTACAGGTAGCGCCTGGTGAATAACAGTAATTAGACCAGCAACTGCATTACCAAGTGACAAGCATAACATCACATGATTGCACTGACTTGGTATGGCAGTTCTGGCAGTTCCAGCTGTGGTCATTAGGTGGAAACCACATGGTTGTTAGATACTATGACACATAAACTCAATTTGCCACCTCCTGTTAGCTTCCCCATTGACTTTGCTTCTCAGAAGCTGGCAGTGAAGGTTGAAAATGGTGATCACTTGACCTTGGGGCACTGTGACCTTCAAAATTGTGTTCCAGTAATCAAGTGCCTGACCATGGGATTGACATAAAACTCCTTGTTCAGTGACATTGTTACTTCATACATTCACTAAACAAATGGTCATTAATCTAGGACTACTTGCATGTGCCTAGATAACTAGTTAAGAAAAGCTCTTAGTTAAACAGTCCCGTAATTAAATTTCAAATGCACGTTCAACATCCGAGGAGCATGAAAAAGACAGTCTTAAAAGAAATTGTGAATTTTAGTCAGTTTTTATTAATGAATCTAAAAAGAAGGCAAACAACAAAGATCAGTGCCTTGCTGTGGAAAAATTCTTGTCAGAAATGCTTTTCAGTGTTGCAGATGATTAGGAAGGTAAAAAGGAATGCTGGGAATCAAAATCCCAAATTATTTATAGTCAGATCCAGTTAATTCAGGGCAGGCTGTGATCTTCCTCTGTCATTCTAATTGGTTTTTTTTTTAAAATGTCCATTTTAAAATGAAACTGCAACACTTCTCAAATCATAGCTATGTTTTGGCAAACATAACAGAGCATTCATCACGTATCTAGCAAAAAAAAAAAAAAAAAGACAGAGCGAGCCAGCAAACAATTTTATACATTTTTTTTAAACGTGCTGTGCTTGTTTTCCAGAGAAGGACTTAGAAATAGGACTATTTTATCACATTACTGCCATTTGCAATGAAACGTCCCTTGCAGCTGTAGCCTGCCCTCTGTGATTCCAAATGAGATTATCATCCTTCTTATGTGCAGATCCTTCTGAATGGGAAGTGTATGAAATACCTGCTTAATCATTAATTTTATCTCGCAAGGGAAGCAAGATTTCATATTTTTTAGCTCCTCTCTCCTACTTGCCTCCTGAACTAGCCTTCGTATACCCCAACCTTAGCTGGAAGAAACATAGATTACTGTTTCTGCAACTTGATCCACAAGAGAAGGTCTTTGTCTCATTCCCTGCTGACCATAGAGGCAGTTACATTCATCTTGAGCTGTTCTGATATTAAAGCGGCATTTTCTCTTTTCTCCCAATACAAACTGAACAGTCTGCCATGACTCATTTATGTTGACTTAGTCAAGATCTGGGTTTGATCTAACTCTCATTCACCCAGTGAAGTTGCTGAGTTCCCCACTTCCCCCTCCAGTTCTTCTCCTCTTCCCCGACGTTGTATTCCAGGGCCATTCTTCCCCTCAGTACAGTAGTGATATCCAAATTTTTTTACTACTGGTTCTGTGGGTGTGGCTTGGTGGGCGTGGTGTGGCTTGATGGGCATGGCAGGGGAAGGATACTGCAAAATCCCCATTCCCTCCCACTCTTGGGGGAAGGATATTGCAAAATCTCCACTTCCACCCCACTCTGGAGCCAGCCAGAGGTGGTATTTGCCAGTTCTCTGAACTGCTCAAAATTTCCGCTACCGGATCTCCAGAATCTGTCAGAACCTGCTGGATATCCCTGCCCCAGCCTCAGTACCAAAACATTATCGCTCCCCAGTTCCCCTGCCAGATCCAGCAGAAAATCCCCAATCTGCTTAGATGGCTGGCAAGATAAGGGAGAGAATGGTTCCTAAACTGCCAGTTCTCGCCAAAGGATTGGAGAACTGCAGTTAAAGAATCTGTGTTAGCTCCCATTTGCTTCCCTTGAAAACTTTCCGAGCAATGACCTGAAGCACTTGGTTGTGCAGCAAATTTTTTTTAAAGGGGGTCTTCAGCATCCCTGTTACTTCCAACCCCATGGATCAGTTCTCTCAGGAAAAGGTTTTTACAGATAGCTAGACTCAGGGGATGTCAAAAAAAAACTACCTCCTTCCATAGGAAGAATAATAGGTAATTGTTGCACATTTGAATGGACTTGAAGAAGACTCCATGCTTCTCACACATTGTAACATAATACATTGTAATGTATTATGGCATCCTAGTGGCCATGTGGCCCACATTCTGAGGCAAAATAAGCTATTCCTATAATAAACGCCATGCTGTTGCTCAAGACATAAGACCCTTTTTGCTTCTTTAAGCCTATGATTTACTTTACTCACATACTGGTTGGCAATTCCCTCTACTTTTCTGTGAGATCTTCCCTCTGTTGAGAATATGAAAGAGAATAATCTAGTCCAAAGGCCAAAAGCAGTCTGGCCATTTGGGAGATTTCCAAGACTTTTTCGTTTTTAGCTTAGCAGGGTCAAACATTTGGATGAGGAACTGGTAAGAAATCTCAGGGTTGTAGAAAAGACACATGGAGGGGGGGGGGGTGGAAAACCTAAAAGATGACTTGGCACATCATTTCCACCAGGGGATATTCCTCTTTCTGTTATTGTGATTTGCAATAACATGGTTTCAAAGATTAGTCCCACTTCCAGATTTCACTATAAAGACTGAGCACAATGCCTTAAAGAAACAAAATATATGATTATAGGCACCCTGAGTAGATGATCTCCCATTAATTCAATCACATGAAAAGGAGAACATTGGGTCTCCCATTAACACTAAACAGTCACCTGTAACTTAGGAAAAGAATCTGAAATTCGTAGTTAGTCTTTTCTTCTCAACCCTCCAAATGCTAGATTTGCATTACTGACATTCAACTGCAAACCATCAAAGGGCAAAGTCTTTATTCTATTTGACACTTCCAAATTATCTGGTAGGAGAAGCTCAACTATCCAATCCAAATCTAAATCCATCTGCCTTGCTCCCTTGTGACACTGTCTCTGAATTCCCTCCTATCTCTATGATTCTCAGAGCTAAAAACATATCCTCAAACAACGACTGCTGGCCCCAAAGCACTCCTCTATCCTTCCTTTGGTTGGACAAATACATTCTGCCCCAATCATTGGTTTTCTTCCTTCCTACAAAAGCCATAGAGCCATTTCTGGCTACCAGCCTCAGGTCTAGAATGCCATGACAAGAAATCAGAATGAACTTTCCATACACTAGTGGCATTAACTCACCAACTATGGCTTTAAAATATTTTAGTTTTATTATCTATGCTGATCTTACTCTAATTTAACTGCCTCAGAGCTAGTTTAATACGTAAAATCTGACACAAACAAACCAAAGTTGAGTAGACCAGCCCTTCTTAAACCTATTCCTCTACTAGGAGAGGCAGCTTCTGCATTAATAAATATTGTTTAGATGGATTTATACATCACACTAAGACATAATATGGTTTCTTTGATATTGTAAATTGTAAGGGTGTTGCACCATGATTAATGTATGATTGTGCTGCATGAACATAGACAGTTGTGGCTTACTCAATAAATAAATCACTGCTTAATGTAGACCTTTAGGTGGCAAAATATCTTACACAAATTTGTCCACAATCAGATCTACTCCTCCATATTTATTTATTTTTTTAATATTGAGCAAACAAAGCATTTTGGGAAGCCTGGTTGGTTTCTGCCATCTTTAACTGCACATTGGGCAAAACACTGCAGAATAAATAAAATGAATACTTGAACAAACGGCAACTGTTTCCCAGGTAAGGAAAGAGGATGCCAAAGCAAGCAGAACCGATTGGGCTGCAGCATGAAAGGCACGCTTTCAATTATTGATCTAGGATGAATCTGACAGGAGCACAAAGGAGTACTCATGAAAATACACAGTACTGGTTGGGCTCACTTGTCAACGGATTCCTGCATAACAATATGTAGCACAAAGCCTGCTGTACCTACCGGTGGCACACGATCCTTCTGACGCCACAAGTATTTCACTTTGCTGCTTGCAGGCAGCTTGTCTCAGATAGCATTCATTCTGATAGGTATCGCCATTGGAACCACACACAGGCACATAGTCGCTGTTACACTAATGAGCAAAAGAGAAAACAAGAGATAGTGCAGTTAGTAAAGATGTGCACAGACGTGAAGACCATTCTCCTTTACGTTTCAGGCCCCTTTCTGCAGATAGTCGCTAAAGAACAAAATTATAATGTTGCAATTAACATTCACTTTCCTAAACCTTTCCAGATGGGCAGGTTGCCCAGGTGAAAGGAATACAGTCCTCTATAATATTTCAGTGGTTCTGCTAGGATTAAGGGGTTCAGGATGAGATACAACCCACTCACCCTACATTACTGGATTTATCCTTCTCTGTTGTTTCATATTGTTTCCCTTCCCTCAATGTCTCTGTGCTGTTTTAATCTCGTTCCATCCTTTTTCAATTTCTTCTTCCTTTGGGCAAATAGACTCATTTAAAAATTAAAGGAAACCGAGAAAGGATGCTTCTGATACTGTTTGATAAGGGTATAAGAAAAAAAAGAGAGCAAGTATTGTAGATAGAGCAGGCAAAAGACTTGCAGAAGCCAGGATTAATCTCTGGATTTTTTTAAAAAAAAATACATGTTAATCAATGGGACTGAATGGGAAGATTTCAAGCTGTGGTGGTAGGTTCCTGATCTGGCTTTCTAAGTAACGTAGACGTAGAAAGATGCTCTTTCTAAGAACCAATTATTAGTGAGACAGGAAAATTAAAATAAAGTATATCAAAACTATTACTACTCCCCATTTAATCAGGTCAAGGCTGTGGACAGAGAAGACCAGATCTAGACTAGTTGACATCGTGCTTGGGGTGTATTTGGAAGCATCCCACAAATACCTATGCCTGCCTACTATTTCCTGCCTACTGAGTACACATCAGTACTCTGTCTAATTTCTCCTTGACATAAGGGAGACAAAGTGAAAGTTGACAAGATGACCACATTTTATGGTCTCTTTGCAAGCCACTTGAAGAAGCAAAAGATTAACCACTATACTAATGATTATGAAGATGATGGAAGAGTAGGCACAATCACTGAATGTTATTCTGCTTCAGAGTTTTTTGAAGAAATATTAAATTTTTGCTTGTCTTGAAGCACTGCACTGCTACTAATAAGGTATTTCATTAGGCACTTAATTATGTGTCCTTATATCATATATAGCTCCATTGGTTGGTGGCTGTGGTTACAGAGGAATAACTTAGACCACCCTTAAGCCAAACCTGCTCTCTCTATTATAAGGCTCGTGTGATCCCCAATCAAGTAAAGTCTGTGGGACAAGATGGCTTTCTCTCTCCTCATTTCATGGCCAAAAGCCAACCATCAGTCACAATGGGGCACCTTCTTTCATTGCACCCAAGGATTGATTCTTAGCTGAGTGAGTTGGTTGAAAACAGGTTGGCATACCCAACTCTTCTGGTTCTGACACTTGCCTCACAATAGGATCGGTCTGGGTACTTTATCACTACACTGAGGAATTTGAAGATAAATGTGTGTAGGCTCCTCAAAGTCTACCCAGTCACAGTCCTGGGTTTTGCAGATCACAGTGTCACTCTTTGGGGAAAGGGGGGATTTATTACATATTAACCAGGGATGTCAAACTCGATTTCATTGAGGGCTGCATCAGGGTTGTGTTTGTGTTTCACCTTGGGGGGCCGGGTGGGTATCACCAGGGTGGATGTGGCCAACTCAACATCACTCGTGTCGAGGGCGCCTGTGGTGGCCCAAGTCCTCTGCTAGCAAAAACAGAGCTCGGGAGTGTCACATGTGGCCCTCCCAAGCTATGTTTTCACTGGCAGAGGGCTGCAGGAGGCTGTCACAGCCGAAAACAGAGGTCAGGAGGGCCTTCTGTTTTCACTGGCAAGAGTCATCGTGGGCCAGTCCTTCGCTGTTTCCAGGGCGATCCCATGGACCAGTTCTAAGCAGCCTATGGGCCAGATCCAGCCTGCAGGCCTTGAGTTTGACACCCCTGTATTAGCCAATCTGGATGTTCACTCTTAACTTGGCATACCATTAGGAGTTGTGGATGAACAATGGAGCTAAATGTTTTCTCCTTGTGCATATTAAGAAGAAAACTGTTTGCCTCCAGTTACAATTAGCTATTCCTTCTAAAATGGAGAATTGTGGTTTCCTGTTAGCTTTTTAAATGGGAACACCAATCTGCTTAGGTAAATTGGCATCAAACTGCGGTACCTCATTAATATAATAGCTAACTGACCTAACCAGGCAGTAAGATGTAAGGCAGAAGGCAGAGAAACCAATGCTTCCATTGTTTGTTTTTCGTAAATTAAAGAGACAGCATCTAAACAAGCTGCAGAATATTACTGGCCCTGGCCAAACGAAATAAAACAAAGGCAAACCAAAGTTTCAAAGATGAACCTGACAGCCCTAATGACAGAAAACTGTGCAAGTTCATATACGGTAGATATATCATTGAGAAGGGTGTTATTGATTGGAAACTACTGCAATGACAACAGAAGTAATACCAACTCAAACTTCATAATAAAAGAGATTTTGTCCCAGCTATTCTTGTATGCAGCACTGCTCCTCAGTGCAGCTGATCTGACCCTCTTTTTTCCACTTCATGCAGAGCCAGACATATTAAGTCCAGAGTTATTCATATCATGGCAAAGTCACGTGGGTGAGAACAAGAGAGCACCTGCAGTTAATGATTAATCCACATTCTATCAACCCACCTGAAATTCCTGCCAGGCATGGGAGGCCATCAGCTTTCTCATCTTCCATCAGAAGAAAAGGGCAGCTTCCCCCACTACCACCCTTGTTCATATTAATAAAAATAATTTGATTTTATGATGAAAATTAGGCAACCTACCGGGTGCAGTTATCACAAGAAAATCATACTCAGTGGCATTAGAGATACTTGGCTGTGTCCTGTACCAGATAATTATGCCTGGGATGTGATTATCTCATGATTACTGTACTCTTGATATGTCTCATTGTTTAATTAGAACAAATGTAATGATCAAGATTATTATTATTTACAAATGATAAGCTCTGTTTAAAACTAGTTAAAAATAGGAAGAAGACACACTGCCAATTAGTTGTTCCACACTTAAATATCTCATGACATGCTAATATACATGATGCAATTGAGATGAGGAAAGATGACAGACTACAGACTGCCTCCAAAGAGGAATGATTATATAGGCAAATAGAAAAGTTATCCTAGTTGACATTTCCACAAAGAAGCAAATTCCAGAAAATTATTACTACTTGGGCAATGTGGCATTTCAGTTAGCTATAAAATTAAACATCTTCCCCTATCCCTTACACCATAATGCTTCTGATCTTATTCAATCATACAGGCTTGAAGTCTAACTTTTACTAATCACCTGTCCAATATTATCTTCTACAAACCAATGAAATCTCTGTGAAGATTCTCTGCTAAACTGGTAATTTCTCAATATCCCTTTCCATTTTGATTTATCTGCTGAAATAGTTTGACAGCCTCATGGAGAGGCAGTGTGATATAATGATTACCTTGTTAGTCCAAAGCTAACAAGTACTAACTAGATCTGGGGTCAAATGCCCCAAATGGAAGCACACTGGCTGACCTTTGGCCATTTGCTGGCTGAATTCAGATATAATATGAAATCATAATTGGATCTCATTCGTGTGTGTGTGCCTGTGTGTGAGCGTGTGCATGCACATGCACACACACCTTTGAGTCAACCTTGATTCCTAGCTATTGCTTGGAAAATTCCATGCAATTTTGTCTGTAATATGTTTGGAAGTTGTTTGCCATTGCTGGCTTCATGCTTAAGGCAGAAGTAAAACTTGGAGTCTTCTATCTTCCAGCATATGTATTATCCAAATTAGTTGTCTTGCTTCCTTTTCGCTAAGCATGAGGGATTAGTTAAAGTTTGTCCCATGTAACAAGCAATAGTTAAATAAATTACACTTTAGTGATAGGCAACCAGCAAGCTCTATGTGTCCATTCAGTATCCATTTATCAGTGAGCTCTGATAAAAACCTAGTTAATATTTCTTAAATCTGGTGGCATAATGTTCCATTTCTTTTGCTTCAAAAATATTCCAAAAAATCTCGGTGAGACCTAGTGCATTTATTCTATATTTAAACCTATCCCTCTCAACTCAACAGTAACTCTGGATGTTCAAAGCAGATGGTTCAAGGAAAGAAAGTAATGGAAACAGCAGAGCACAGCACAGCTAGAGCTAATGAAGAACTGACAATGTTAATGTTTTTTTTAAAAAAAATAAAGCTCAGAAATATGCCTGGAGTGTAGCGGTATGTGGGAAAGACCTTGGGAGATGGGGCAAAGAGCTGGCCCTAGGGAACAGTCAGATAAGAGATAGGCATAGCCTGAAGCTAGATAGTGGGCAGGCCAAGAGGCTCAAAAGAAGCCCTCCATAGTTTCTTGGGATATAAAGGAGATAGTGGGAGAGCTGTACTTTCAAACTTGCAGGATCCTGTTAATGTAGCTTTATAATAAGGTAGAATTATCTTATCTGACTGTGTTTCCTGTCTGGTCTACTTGGTAAGATTGACATCAATTTTGCCAATCTTTTCCACATCATTACAGATAGAAATGGATTACAATCCCAAACATGGAGTACAGGGGTATGAAAGAAGATTAAGAATACTGGTCAATAGTATGATTCCAAGAGTACAAAATGAAAGCTTATTGAACTTCTCATTATTTGAGTAAACAATACCAGAACAAACAAACTGAGATATATACTTAACATTTCTATTCTGATTTTCCCAAACTAATAATGGAACAAATTTAAATTCCAAAAAGTAACTCAAATTTGTTGGATGATACTACATAGTTCTGGAGTTATGACAATAATTGAGCCCAAAATTTATGTTGCTAAGTGAAACATTTGTTAAGTGAGTTGTGCCCCATTTTATGAATTTTCTTGCCACAGTTGTTAAGTGAATCCGGATTCCACATTGACTTTACTTGTCAGAAGGATGCAAAAGCTGATCCCATGACCCCAGAACACTGCAACCATCATAAATAAGAACCAGTTTCAAAACATCTGAATTTTGATCATGTGACCATGCGGATGCTGCAATGATCATAAGTGTGAAAAACGGCCATAAGTCATTTTTTTCAGCTCCATTGTAACTTCAAACAGTCACTAAATGAACGGTTGTAAGTTGAGGACTACCTGTACAACTAATCCGCCAACTAAATTTAGGATGAAATGAAGCTACCATATCTGTGCTGCAAAAATGACAACTAGATGGAAGCCAACTGATTGTCCTAGCTTTTGCTACCCACAGATGCTTCAAGATTAGTCATTTCTCCATTATTTCTCCATCAATTGGTTTTGACCAATTTGAAAATCCTTTGGTGGATAGAGGATTGACAGTCAAAAAGGTATTTGCATATTGGCTGTTTTCTAGGAATAGTTCCTTTTAATTTAATCAGTGGGGAAAACATGTATCTTCTTAATTTAAAAAGAGGGAAATACATAAACCATCAAGTTTCAACCCATTTACATGATCCAAAGTATTATTCTTGCTCCAAATACTCTCCCAGATCTCTTGCCCTGCTGCTTTGAAACAAAATGGTTTCTTGAGCCAATAAATCAGTATAATATTAACAAGAACAAGCAAGACACAACTACATAAAAACCAAGGACCAATTGATCTGAACCCCTCTGTAATATGTGATAAGCTTCCAATGGTCTCTCCTGAGCAACCTTAGAACTTAGAATGAAAAAAAAAGAAAGAAATGAAATAAACCAAACATCCATCTCCTAAAAAAGCCTGCCATTTTACAAAAAACAAACAAACAAAAAAATGCCTGCATACATTGCAAAGTGGAATTTTATTTGAAAGCTGCAGTGCCAGGTTTCATCCAGAGTCTAAGCAAAGCTTCCAACAGAGCTGGAGGGTAAATTGGCAAAATTTACTAACACAATTAACACAGTCTCTAGGAATCTGATATATTCAGGCAGTGATCAAATCTTAATCAGAAATATGTCTTAGCAGCCTTGCCTGTGATTGTTTATATGAATACGTAGAAGTGGTGCAATCTATCAAACGTGCTACTTGTTCAGCGCTGGAAGGCATGTGCTTACTGCTGCCTTCCTCCAGCAAACATGAGTTTTTCAGGAATTTCAATTAGGACAGACTGCTTAAAATGACGGGGAACGTACTCTGCCTCTTCCTTATTTGTAATGTTTCCAGTTTGTGTATGATGTGATACAATTGCCTATAGTTTCGCCACCAGCTATAATTTTAAAATCAGGACGAAGGGAAAGATTCCGATAAATCGCAAGCCCACATTCGACTCTTATGGCTCCATGAGATGAGCAGTTTCCTGCAAAGTGTCTCAAACTGAAACAGAGCTGGGTAGAAAGTGGGAGCCAAATATTTGTGGATGATGGAGTGGTCTCCATGAGCCTTCCTTGTATTCCTAATCTATCTTTAGATGAGGAAGACGCAACTGCAGGGGTTGAAGTAAGATTACTCACCTGACTACTGTACGCAGAGAGAAATCAGTGCCCCAACCCTTATGGTTTTCATGTTAGTTTGGGATAAAAATAGAAAAGCTGCTTATCAAGTAAATAGTCCCTAGTGATTATCAAAAGTAAAAGATTCAACAATACAATTTCAATGACAGCTTAAGGATTGGTCACTTAGCAACTGCTTGAAATTACCCCTCAAAAGGCACTTACGACTTGATTTTCAAGGACTCTCTCTCTCCCCCCCCACACACACACACTCACACAGCAGTCACATGATCACATTTTGGCCTCTTGGCAACTGGCTCACACTTACAGCCATTTTCAACAATTGGCAATCACATGACCACAATTTTTGACTTTTTTTTTTGACTAGTTTCTGGTATTTTTATTTCTGGTTTCCAGCAAAAATTGCACATTGGGTATAATTGATTTGCTTAACAGCTGTGGAATTTGCTTAACAACTGCCGTATATTCTTAACGAACTGTTGCAAAAAAAGTTTATAAAATCAGGCATGGCCGTGTGGTGTCCCACTTAATGACCACCATGACTTACAACTGTAATTCCTGGCTTATTAGTTGAAGACTACCTCTATGCTTCTAATACACACACTTGCTTACAAAGTAGCTAGTTTGAGCTATTCACCACTGGCTGCTTGTTTGCAGACAAGAGAAATTCTGCACAGTACTGAATATCAGGAAGTAAAGGCTCATATTGCGGACCAAATCATTACAAATATTAGTGAGATTAATTCATCATGTCATTTAAAAAGAAGATAGTTCAGGGACAGGCATGAGTTTGTGACCAAGGACCACAGTGGGTAGAGACCAATGATACAAAGGGGATAGTGCCATGCCAGATGTGGATTTGTTTCCAGTCTGAAGTTAATTGGGAAATTCTCTGGAACAAGAATAAGCCACCAAAAACTACATTTATGTTATGCTCATCATAATTAATGATGCCAGATTCTCATCTATTTTAATTATTTAATTAGTCAATGTGTTCTATTCTCTTCCTCTCTATGCAGGTCTAATAGCATTCAGTGTATGGATGGATGTATAAACATATATATTCAGAGATACATACTAGATTAAATAATAGACTAATAAATTGCCATGTAATATCCTCATTTTCAGATTTGTATTTCTATTTTATTCTGAATCTGTAAAATGCTTGCTCTTTGGCATGTGGTTGGAGCTCCAGGCCAGCTTAAGTCAAACAAACTTTATGGCATTGGATCTTTCACAGATCTGTATGCTCCATAAAGAAAAGTATCATATATCTGACTCTTACTAGAGCCATTGTTTCTCTCGGTCATATGCATCTCATATGATATTCACTCACTGCCAAATTACAAAGTTTAATATGTCCCTCTGACCCTCGTGCAGTAAGAGTTCATGAGCTCCATACCCCATACGGAGAAGCTTAAAATATGAATTTCACTCTTGAGAGAATTTAAGTAGCATCCATTATTTCCCTTTAGTCATATGTATCTCACATGATAGCTTTTTTAAATCAGATTTATATTTTTGACTCTGCAGGATAATGAATAGCAATAATAAAAAAAATGATGTAGAAGTAGCAGAACACCTGAAATGTCTAATGTACATTTAACACTGAGAAGATGCTCCTGGGAGACATCAGTGCCTATAGAGTTCTCCCTTTGGTGCTCGCTACATTTCTTTCCTTATCTGTCAATGTTTAAAGGACATTTTTAAAATGAGAAAAATAGATGAGGATCTGACATCTTTTTTATTTCCAATAATGTTTTGGAGATCAGATACATACTCACAGGTGGGTAGAAGGGGATGGTTTGAGGACTACAAACTAGTACTTTGGAAAGTCACTAATCTGTCCAGCGACAAGGAAACGAGATTGGGGGCACTAGACAATTTCCCCATAGCATTGGGAAGTAAGGGTTGCTGGCTGGGTACAACTTCACCAGTTTGCTTTTCTTGGTAAATGGATACTTGATTTCATGCACCCACATACCCAACTTGACAATATTTTAAAAGGGCTCTGTCTTTAGTCACAACAGGGGTAACAGGACAATGATAGCACCATCTCTGGCACTGAGCTTCTAAAATTATTGGCTTGACTCCAACTCTGATATTGTTCTACTTTACAATCACTTTCATTCCTGGGCACATGGTCAGAATAGCAATTCACTTAAGACCACTTTTGACCTTTGTTCTGTGCTTAATTCTATCTTTATTCTTATCCAGCAGATATTTCTCTCCCTGCTGGCTTCTACAAATGTCTCCAGCTGGAAAAATAAGAGGTAAGGACTAAAGCATCCCCTCCCCCATCTTATCTTCATGCATGCAGTAATTGGCCCCTCCAAGCATGACCTATGCTTTAAAACCAGGCTTCTGCAGACTTTAACTAGCTATGCTCATCTTGGCTACCACAATTTTCTTTGGGTTATCCAAATAATTTGGCTTCCTCTAGGAATGATGCCAAACTACAGGTGGTGTAAAGGTCTAAAAGAAAGGGAAAAGTACTAAGAATGAATCCCCTAATGAGCACATAGGACTGCTCTCTGCAAGAAATAGTGTCTGCTCTTTTTGAAACAGATGTGTAATAAGCGTGCTCAGTAGAGAAATAGAAGTCCCTCACCGTGAGTATCTGGTGGGTGCATGGTGCTCTTTTTATTTGCAGAGTTCTCAAATAGTATGGATAAGTTTCTGGAGACAAAGTGTCTTCCTGAGATAAATCAGAATGCATTTGCACAATTCCAAACGATCTGATCTGAACTTGCCCTTTGAGAAAATGGATGTTATTTTATTTTTCCATTCTTGTACTTAATACTACCAATACATTTTGTATAACTATAGAAAGAAGACATGGAGCTTCAGGCAGTACTGTTTCTGCTATAGCAAAAGGTTTTGACATTTTCTTTGTGGAAATGATAACTTTTCACTCAATGCATGAACACAATACACTGAGCAAGGGAGGGGGGGCTACAAGAGTTAAGGTTAAAATAGGCTGGCCCTACTATTAAGTTGAGTAGGGTGACTAAATTAGGCTGGAAGGTGCACGGGCCAAGTGGCTTTTACTCTACCTCAATTTATCCACCATCCCAGCAGTAGTGGTGAAACAAGATTCTTGTCCAATTCTGAGATGAAGGAAATTTTGAGTTTCAACCTAGACTGCAAAATGTTTTGACTCATATTTTATTTCATTTATTTATTAGATATTTTTTATCTTGCCTTTATTACATTAAAAGTAACTCAGAGTGGCAAACATGCCTAATACTCCTTCTTCCTATTTCCACCACAACAACCCTGTGTGATGAGTTGGGCTGAAAGTGAGTGACCGACCCAAGGATACCCAACTGGTTTTAAGGTGGAACTAGAATTCACAGTTTCTTGATTTCTAGGCCAGCATATTAACGAGAACACCAAACTGGTATTATTTATTTTGTTAAATCTTATGATACATACAGAGTGATCATTAGTTAAATAATTATCATGGAGAAACTCCAGAGCAGTTATGTTTCTTTGTTGCAGAAAAGCTAAAGTCAAAATGTCTTACAGACTAACTTTTTAAAAATTCAACATTCATGATTTAAACGTTCTTTATAAGGCACATAGGAGGTTATTTTCAGTTAAAAATTATACTGTTGACCATATCTGAATGTGGTGAAGTTGTGGTAGGGTATTATAAATATTATGGCTAAACTGGCACAGAGTGAGGTTAGTCACACCGTCATAAGAGATGCAATTTAGTTCTAGCTACAATCTTTTGTTTCCCAGATGGTGTAGAAAATCAAAATATTTTATTTCTTTGCCCAAATTTTGGGAAGTCAAAAGTGCTGTTATCAAAACTAAGCAAATACAAATCTGGGATTCTCTTCTCTTTGATATACTTTGATATATGTTTGAATCGATGACACAAATCTTTGCCTTGAATAAATCCTCCACTGCCAGATTACCTATCCTGAGCATAAATGAAGTTACACGCTCCGTGTGGTGGGGGTCTATAAAGATCAACTGACGGAGCTGTGCTACCTTGCCAGGATGACAGTACTCAGACAGGTTCCTGATTTTGCAGGTCCTGCATGAGTCTTAGGTTGATTGCCTGAATAATATATAGTAGTTTATGAGATTAACATTAGAAGCTTGATGTTAAGAATTGGGGGATGGGGGTTTCCTACAGACACAGTTGAAAGAGAAAGGAAAAAGAGGAGCCAGAAGTGAGACATATTGTTCCAAGCAATGTGACTACCAACTGATATTGGGAAGAGAAAGAAAAAAAAAACTATGTTAGTCCTTAACTTACAACTTTAATTGGCACCAGAATTTCTGTTGTTAAGCAAGGAGGTTGTTAAGTGAGTTATGCCTGATTTTACAACTTTTTTCTTGAAAGAATTCTTAAGTGAATTGCTGCAGTTGTTAAGTGAATCATGACATTAAGCAAACCCAGCTTCCCCCATTAACTTTACTTTACTCAGCCGGAAGCTGGCTGAGAAGGTTGTGTATGGCAACACGTGACCCCAGGGCTTTTATAACCATTGTAAATACATGCTGGTTACCAAGCATTTGGATTTTAATCACGTGAGGATGCTGCAATGGTCATAAGTGTGGGGACTAGTCATAAATCACTTTTTTCAGTGCTGCTGTAACTTTGAATGGTTGCTAAGTTGTAAGTCGAGGACTATCTATATTCAAATCGGCAAACAAAGCCCCCTATCACCACAATCTGATCTGTTCTCTTCTCCTTCTCTCTGCCATCTTCTCATTTTCCTGATCCTAGCTGCACTTAAGGAAGAGAAAGAGGGTTGCTAGGACTGGTGCAACCACCCCATGTAATGTCAGACATGCGACTCTTCAAATTTCCAACTGACTGTCTCGGCCTGGTGAGCCAATATCCAGATAGAGCTTCCTGTTTCACTCATAAACAAGGAAGGGCTGGAGAAGAAGAGTTAATTTCCATCATATTTTCTAGACTTTTTTAAAAAATTTGATTTATATGCCGCCCTTCTCCGAAGACTCAGGGCGGCTTACAATGCGTTAAGCAATAGCCTTCATACTTTTGTATATTTATACAAAGTCAGCTTATTACCCCCACAAACTGGGTCCTTAATTTACCTAATTTACCTAATTTACCTTAGAAAGGATGGAAGGCTGAGTCAACCTTGAGCCTGGGGAAATTCGAACTGGTGTAATTGCAGACAGCTGGATGTTAATTACGGTGCTTTAGTCTGCAGAGCTAAACCAGGCTCTTGATACTTAACTAGATAGCTATCTGGATAGCTTAACTAGATAGCTAGAACTGTGCATGTCCAAGACGGCGGTGCTTGCCTGAGATGTGTCCGAATGATGGGGTGACTTTGTGCTATTTTGGGGTCTCCTGGGCCAAAATTGACCATCTTGGCCCCTGCCCCGGCTAAGGGAAGTCCTTCCTAGGCTGTTGAGGGCTTTCTTGCCCTCCGGAACGTTGCGGCTAGGAAGGAATCCCTGTTCGTAGGCGCCACGGGAGGACAGTGGTAGTGCCTGGCTGGCAGTGGTTTTTTCTACGCCTGAGGTGGTGGCGGTCGGTGTGGCAGCGGTACGTGGCGATGGTGGTGGCAATGCAGTGGTCTCCCTCCAGACCCTGGGTACCTCTGGGGCTTCTGGAGGCTTTGGGGTGTGTAGGGAGCCCTGGCGGTGGCGGTGGCGGCAACGACGGCTGCAGTGGAAGTGGTGGCCACTGGACAGCGGGGGTAATGGCACTGGCAGCTGGAGGCTATTGACGAGGGCGAAAGGAGATACTTGGATGGCTTATCATCTGGGATTGCCTGGGCCTGACAGGGTGTCTGGCCAAATTTTGGTGGACCAACCCGGCAGAGACCTGAAGGCCTCCATTGAAATTCGGGGGCTGGAGCCTGGAGGTGCAAAAGACTTGAACGCTGGAAAGATCTGGGGGGTTGGAGAGGCTGGAGGATGGCTGAGGACTTCTGGTCACCTCGGGCTGTCTCCCCCCCCCACTTTTGGCCTCATTTCAGGCCTTATCATGGTCATTCGTCTCCAGCTTGCTTTCCTTGCTGCAAGTTATCTACCTTTTTGTCCTTCATCCGCCCTCTCCCGGGATTATTACTATTCTGCCTCTATGGATCGCCACTATATTCCAGCTGCACCCCTTAACCGTATGGAGAGTGGGTAATCATGATGCTGGACTAAGGGAACCGGTTTTCATTGCCATCTCACCATTAGATGGGATAGACCATTGAAATTTCCACTGCCTTTTCCATCTAGGCCAGCCACCGTGAGAGGGTGGCTTCAGATATTTACCCTCTGGTTACATTGAAATGGCATGAGATTCCTCCCACTGCCGTGAGAGGACAGTGGAGTCTACCTGCATCGAGGTTTTGCTTTTCTGCTCCAGGACCTTTTAGACTATCTTGTCAAACCCTGGCCAGATGTCACCTTCCATCTCCAGCTTTTGGATGTACTTGATGGCTGAGCTTCTTGCATTGCAAGACTCCCCCCTCTCGCAGGTCTGGCCCTCCATACTATCGAAGGCCTACCTTGATGACGGGTTTTGGAAACTCGAGAGGTGGCATGCTGCAAGGAGGAGGTTGAGGGATTTTTTGGAGAAGTTTTTAGTTAAAATTTTAAGGGGTTTGGGGGGGGCGGATTGTTTTGTGACGGGACCTGGGGGGATCCTTACAGATCCTTACAAATCAGGGAGTCAGCCTGTTGGATGGCTTCAGTGGGGAGAGCGGGGAGGGGGGACCGGATGGGATATGGTGGGGTGAGGGTCATCCTATCACTGTGGTGGTTGGGAGATATGGTGGTGGAGGGAACAGAGGGCGTAAGGACATCAGTGGGGTGCGTCCCTGCTGCTTGCAGCGGGTTCAGCACTCTGGCCCTCATGATTCTGCCTGTGCCCCTGGGGGGGTTAGGAGTGTGGAACCCGGGACTCTGGCTGGTGTATGTTAATGCCAGGTCCATTGTTAATAAGGCTCCCCTCGTGCAAGATCTAATCGACGAGGGGGGTGCAGACCTGGCTTATATCACTGAGACATGGTTGGGTCTGGAGGGAGAGGTTCCTCTCTCTGATTTATGTCCACCAGGTTTCCGTGTGTTACACCAGCCATGACTCCATGGGAGGGGTGGTGGAGTGGCAGTTGTTACTAGGGAAAGTCTCAGACCTAGGGAGGTCACTGTCCCTCAGATAGGCGGGTGTGAATCACTTCTGTTGAAGTGGGACCCTGGAGTGCAGTCGGCTCTGTTTATTATGTACCTGTCTCCCAGCTGCGTGTCTTCAGTCCTGCCTGCACTGGTTGAAGTTTTAGCCAAACTGACGGTTGAGCTCCCCAACCTGATGGTTGTGGGAGATTTTAACCTCCCGTCAGCCGGCAAGACATCTGAGTTGGTTTGGGAGTTCATGGCCTCCATGACGGCCATGGACCTGACTCAAGTTGTACAGGGCCCAATGCACAGTGGTGGGCACACACTCGACCTGATTTTTATCTCTGGGCAGTGGATAAATGCTCGGGGTAGGGGTGAACTTTCCATTCTGCCCAAGGCACCTGATGGACCCTGACAAGTTCCTGACGGAGCTTGGGACATTTCCCACTGACCTATCCTGTGATTTGCCAGAGGCCCTGGTGGATGCCTGGGAACGGGCTGCCACCGGGGCAGTGAATTGAATCGCCCCTTTGCGGCCTCTCCTCCAACACGGATCCCAGGCAGCTCTATGGTTTTCCGTGGAGCTGCGGGAGATGAAGCATTGGAAGAGATGCCTAGAAGGCTGTTGGAGATCTTCCCGTTCCAAACCTGATCAAACACAGTTAAGAACCCATATTAGGTCTTACCTTGTGGTAATGGAAGTGGCGAAACGTGACTATTTTGCTGCTTTCATTGCATCTGCAGAAAACTGCCCAGCAGCCTTTTTCTGAGTGACCCGCTCTCTTCTCAATCAGGGAGCGAGGGAGGACCCCTTACAAGGAAGTGCTGAGGACTTTGCACAATTTCTGCAAGACAAAGTCACTCAGATCCGGATGGGTTTAGACTCTGACTGGGCAGGATCCGATAAGGAGGTGGGAGCAAGTCGTGAAGTAACATCTGGGTTGACTTCGATCCTGTTTCCATAGATGAAGTGGACAGGATTGTGGGTAGATTGGGGGCCTCAACATGCTTGTTGGAACCATGTCCCTCCTGGCTTGTTGCGGCAACAAAATAGGTGACTGAAGACTGGATCCAGGCGATTATCAATATTTCATTGAGGGATGGGGTCTTCCCCGCCGCACTTAAGGAGGCAGTGGTTCGTCCCCTTCTCAAGAAGCCTGCTCTGGATCTGGATCCCTGAACAACTTTCGTCCCGTCTCCAACCTTCGCTTCATAGCAAAGGCTGTTGAGTCTGTGGTGGCCAACTTCCACAATTCCTGGAGGAAATGGATTATCTAGACCCGTACCAATCGGGTTTCAGGCACGGACACAGCAAGGAGATGGCATTGGTCACCCTGGTGAATGATTTCTGGAAGGCCTGGGATGGGAGTTATTCCTTCATTCTGGTGCTACTTCACCTCTCAGCGGCTTTCAATACCATCGACCATGGTATCTTACTGCGACGGCTCCAGGGATTGGGGGTAGGGGGCACTGTTTTACAGTGGTTCTCCTCCTACCTCATAGGCCGTATGCAGTTTGTTTGGGCGGGGGGGGGTCAGAGATCCTCTCCGAGGCCCCTCACTTGTGGGGTGCCACAGGGGTCGGTTCTCTCTCCCCTGCTCTTTAACATCTACATGAAGCCACTGGGTGAGATTATTCACAGTTTCGGAGTATCATAGTATGCTGATGATATCCAGAAGTACATCTCCACCCCGGATCAACCTAGGGATGCCCTTTCTGTGATGTCTAAGTGCCTGGCAGTGGTACGGGTCTGGATGGGCTCAGGCTCAGACTCAACCCCTCCAAGATTGAGTAGCTGTGGATGCTGGCATTTCATGATCTGGTATCCCCATCACTTCGGATGGTGGGGGGGGGAGTTGCTTACTCCCTCTGAAAGGGTTCATAATCTTGGCGTCCTCCATGATTCACGGCTGTCCTTGGTGGATCATCTGATGGCCATGACAAGGGGGGCTTTTGCACAGGTTCACCTGGTGCGCCAGTTGCACCCTTTCCTAGACAGGGATGCCCTCCGTACAGTCACTCATGCTCTCATTATTTCTTGGTTGGATTACTGCAATGCCCTCTACATGGGGCTGCCCTTGGGGTGCACCCGGAGGCTCCAGCTGGTCCAGAATGCGTCCATGCGGGTTGTTACGGGAGCTTCCTGTTACACCCATGTGAAAACCTCTCCTGCACGAGCTGCACTGGCTGCCAGTGGTTCTTCGGATCCGCTTCAAGATGCTGGTACTTACCTATAAAGCCCTTCGTGGCATGGGCCCAGGGTTCTTGCAAGATCACCTCCTACCGGCCTCCCACCGCCCAGTGTGCTCACATAGGACTGCCCTCCTCCAGGTGCTGTTGGCCAGACAATGTCAGCTGGTGGCCCCAGGATGAGGGCGTTCTCTGTGGTTGCACCGACCCTCTGGAATGGGTTATCCACCGGGCTCTGGACAGCCCCTGACCTCCACACTTTCCATGCCAACCTGAAGACATGGCTTTTTCAGCAAATTCCCTGATCTGCTGCAAGGTTTTAATTGTTTGGGGATTTTAAATGGGTCTGTTTTAGCACTGTTTTATTGTTATGCTGTTTTTATTCTGTGAGCTGCCCCGAGTCCAACGGGAGAAGGGCGACATATAAATTTGATTAAATAAATAAACTAAATAAACTAAAACAGAATTGGAAAAAAAAGTGTTATGTCTCTCCCCAACCCCATCACTACAAAATACAATTTTAAAAAGACACTGAAGTCTAGACACAATGTAAACTCTCAGAGCCACCACAATCTTGGATGCTACTATTATTCTCATTCCAAATTTGTTTCAGAGTAAAATGTTTAATACACCATTAGAGGCCAATTAATAAATGTGTAAGCAGTAAATGTAAGAATGCTTACTAATTCAAATGTAATTTTTCCCATGGGTTTTCTTGGTCCTAATCCTGCCTCCATTTTGAAGCACAGCGATAGGCACCTACTCAAAGTTCAAGTAGGGCCTTTGCCCCTATCTGAAAAACTTGCACTTCCCTCTCATTCTTGACTTTGTGGGATTTATATAACACTTGTTGCAACCTATCTATTAAAATTAATGGAAGAAGGTCAGTTTACTGTACATATCTACATTGATTCCAGCCATTCATTTTAGGTTTCTAACAACAATTATTGATCCTTGCTTCTGGATCTTCCCCAGCAGCTTAATTTGCAGGCCTATGTAACCAAATTTAAAAAATAACTGTATCCTGTAATGAAGTTTCAAACCCTGATTTCTCCAGATCATGCTATTGCTGATGTATTCATTTCGGTTCTTGCTCTTTTCCCATAGAAGCTCCGTCGCAAATACCATTCAAAGGCAGGTTAGGTTAAGAAATTTCAACTTGTATATGTTTGTCCACAGAGCTCTGAAAATGAGTGATGATTTCAGCCTAGATCTTCTAACTCCAAAAAAATATCTAGTTGGTAAGGAAGGACATATCTGCCTTAACCCCATGTCTTCGAGAAAGTTTTTTTTTTTAAGCAGAAACCTTCTGATGAAACTTTTAATGCATGTCATAAATACTATCCTTCATAGATTGTGGAGATCCAACACAGGCACACAAGCAATCCACCAACTGTAGGTGGAGCCAAACTCTCATTTTATGCCACCTCATTTTATGATACTCAAATTTAATGGGGAAATGGTTGATTCTCAATGGCACTGTCATGACCTCATCGGAGTCTGAATCTGTGGGGAAAGATGAGCTGGAACAAGAGCCGACAGAGATCAAGAGCGCAGCTCTATTGGCCTTGGAGGAAACTGGGGAAGGGTAGAGTCAGTCTGGGCAAGACTTTTCGGGATTAGAAAGGTTTACATACGGGGAGGAGCAGGAGAGACAGAAATCAGGCAAAGAGCAAGGACCACCCTCCTGATCCTAGAGCACGGAGAGAAGAGAGAAGATGAGACCAACACAGACTGAGCCAGCTACAAGGATGGAGAGTGCCCCACTCTCCTTCACAAGACATACCTGGGGACTGAAAGGTGCCAGTGGGAGGTGCTAGTGGGAGGGGAGGGGCAATAAGGAGGTGCCAGTGGGAGGGACATTTGTTGGGAACAAGCATTGAATCTGTGGAGCCTCATGTACTTGCCGACACCTGGAGATAACTGTGCTCTGTCTTGTGGGGCTCGTCCAATTTGCCTGCTTTGCTGAACTTCTTGCTCTGGTTCCTGTTTGGCTAACCTGGCTAACTGGACTGCTGTCCCCTGTTACTGTTTGGCTAACCTGGCTTACTGGGGAGAATGCTGAAGGTGCATGTGAGAGCTTTGCTCCAGGATCTGTAGTAAATGTTTGAGGGACGTTAGGGGGTAAAGTTGGAGCAATAAAGGGGAATTAGACCTGTTCCCTGGCTGTGTTGTTTTCATGCCACGCCCTGGTTCATCACAGGCATAGTGTAGCAGCTTTTTCCCAAATGCCTCCAGTTCTACTTCTAAATTCAACTGCTAGAAAATAAACCACCTCGGAAACAGTGGAACCTACTGCTAATAACAGTGCAATTCTGCAAAACACTGTATCCCAAAGAAGTCCAATTCCAAAATTAAAGAGACCCAAGTAAACGCCATCCTCCATCAGTGATTCCATTGTGTAACTGAACAACAACAACAACATCCTTCTTGCAAAGAAACCTAAAAAGGTATGCTACTGAAACATCTCTACGGAAAATGCTCCTCAACTGAACGACAGAAATTACAAAGGAACTTTCCATTTAAAAACGTCTATGTCGGAGAAATGTACATGTCAAAGAACCCTCTGAGTTTTGGTAAAATGACTCACAAAATACTCCCATGTCATATGAAAGACTAGAAGCACACTTTATTTTCTTACATTTTTAAAATGAGCCTAAAGAAAAATCAGGAGTCCTACTGATTCAAGATGGTATAATTGACAGGATTATTAGCAATCTACCTATTCTTACCTGTAGTAGAAGCAGCAGCACAGTGTGATCATGCTTTGTAGTTTTTTAACTTTCCTATTTACCCATGGGCCTAGAGTGACATTGTTGGAAATTAAATAATTAGACGTAGCCGCTAGATGCAACGCGAAATGTTGACCAGGCTTTTGATTTTAAAAGAGCAAGCCAAGGCAAAACACTATAGCCTGATTTAAGCTGATTTAACTTGTGTGACCATTCTTGAAAACATGCCTTGTATTGCCAACACAGATGATATACCCTGAGCACCAAAGCAGACCCAAGGTCTTAAAAGGACTACATCAGTGGTGGGTTGCCCCCGGTTCGGACCAGTTCGCAACCCCGCCCACCACCCTGGATGTTATGATCGGTGATCTGCTCATGTGCAGAAGCTTCAACGATCCCGTTGCGAACCAGTAGTAAAGGTAAGTAGAACCCACCTCTGGACTACATAATAAGTTTACTAGGACAACTAGCCCTAATAAACTAGTTGTTCTAATAAGCTTATTAGCATGAGTATAAGTTTATTAGTACATAGCATATTCTCATATGAGCATAACACGAGTAGCAAATTTGTTTAGCATTCATTTTTAAACAAACAAAGCTAATTTAACCTTCAAGACAAATATGTGGGACAAAATATGATTATATTTCAGACCATACCACTTTAAGCTCAATGGCGACACAAAAGCTAATGTTAGAAGAAAACTACATTAAAAAAAATTGTTAGGGAAAAACTGCATTCAAAAAGTGTATATTCTAGTTGGCGGGATCCAGGAGAAAAGCCTTTGCTGGTGTGGCCCCCAGCCTTTAGGAACATCTTCGCCTGAGGTGAAATTGGATCATGTCACCCTCCAAACTTTCTATAAGAACCTGAAGACATGACTCTGTCAGTTGGTTTGGGGCCCCAATGGGAGACTATCGCACTGTAGTTGGTTGATCAAGTAATAGCAGTATATTCTACTCCCTTTCTCCCCATCTTTAGTTACTTACAACTTGTATTTTACTGCAAATTCAATATGATTTTATACATATACATACATATGCATATGGAGGGAGAGAGAGAGACAGACAGACAGATAGACAGACAGACAGAAGATTTTACTTTAGTCATTGTCAACTATAGGGGGCAGTGCTCATCTCCATTTCAAGGCCATTGAACCAATGCTGCCTGAAGCCATTTCCGCAATCAAGTGGCCAGCATGACATCATTGTTACCTTCCCACTGAAGTGGTATCTATTTATCTATTTGCATTTTCCTTCTTTCAAACTGCTAGGTTGGCAGGAGCTGGGGTGAGAACAAGAGCTCACCTTGTCACATGGCACTCAGGTATCGAACCTGGTGACTTTCCGCCCAACAAGCCCAACATCTTAACCACTGAGCCACCGCCATCACCCAAACAGACAGACAGTTCAATCGACAGAGAGACGAACAGACAAATAGATACAGATAGACAGATAGACAGATAGATGGATAGATGTAAACTGCCCAGAGTCGCCTTGCAAAGAGATAGGCATCAAGCAAATTTAATAAATATAAATAAATAAATATTGCAGAAAACATGTATTTTTGCCACAGATATCCTGATGGGTCTGTCTACAAACACACAGTAGATGTCTAATATAAAATCTAATTGAACTGAATCTGACAATATATAAATTCAATAAATAACAATTCCATAATTCATTTACATAAAAGGAGTATCAGGTTGATGGGGAAACTGAGCTGAAAACTCTTTAAGACTGAATCCATGAATAAGATGACACACATCCATTTATCGTCCATTTATAGATATGATCGTCCATTTATAGATATGTCTGCCATATTTCTTCAAATGGGCTACCTGCCATTTGGTCAGGCTAAGGTATTTTGAAAATTTTATTTCCTTGGATGGAAACAAAACAATGAAAATGAGACCAGAGGAAGGGTTGTGCCATGGCCTTTGCACTGATTTTAGGAAGAAATGTTTGGCACAGCCTTTCAGGATTCTTGCTTAATGTTTACCTTCAATCAGGAGACTGACTTTTATCTTTCTTAAGATAGATTCAAAATAGCAGATGTACTGTAAAGACAGACTTCAGCCAAATATTATCCAGAAGTCAGATCCCAGCAGTACCATTTCCTTCCTATTTACCAGCATCAACTTGCCATTCAGTCTTGGGGCTTACTGGCATAGCAGTCAAATGGACTACAGTTACTCTCATATGTACTGTATGTGTGCGAAAGAATATAAAGGATTTATATACAGTATATCCATCCGTCCATCCGTCTGTCTGTCTGTCTGTCTATCTGTCTTCACAGGGTTCAAACAATCTCCAGTACCACCCCAAGAAAGTGAGGTTCTAAGTGACAGAATAAACAGGCTGAAGACCAAGATGCAGTTGACGAGTGGCAAAGCCTACCTCTCAACTCCCAAAAATAGAGTTACCAGGAAAAGAGAACATTTATTCCTTATCTACTTTCTCTTTTTACTTTTCACTTTTGCTATTCCCTCCCCAATATTAGATTGAGATTATACTAAGAGAGTGGGATGTCTCTGGGTGTCCTGGTTTCTACCATCTATGCAAGCAAGGTTTGATGGAACAATTAATCTCCTTGTACAAGCAAAATGTTCATCATGCTTTGCTTCCTAGTACCACATGCTGAGAAAAAAAATAATAAAGCACAACAAGACTCCTTAAGGTTCAGCTCTAAACTTTGGTTTTGTGTTGGGGGTGAATCCAGGAACTAGATGGTCAACCTTTAAAGTGGTCCCAGGTGTTGTGTCTGAATCTGCAGCAATGGGCAAATAGACCCATTCTTCCCCAGAAAAGTATGGTCAGATTTCCAAACCAAATGGTGCAGAGCTTTTAGGAGGGCTTGAATTTCTAGGGATTCTGGGGTTAGAAAATAACCTACATTCAGTTCTTGCAGAGGTCCTGCATTAACTGGATTCTGCATAACTGAACCCAGGTAGTGTCATATTGATTGAATTTATAATCATTTATGATTTATTACTTAGCAGGGTTTGTTCTTTTGAGTTAGTAGAATTTGGAATGAGTTGTTTTTAGCATGAGAACGAAAGATTCGATAGACTCCATATACTCCCAGAAGCCCTTTCTGTTCTTTGGGAAATAGCTTCTGTTGCCTCTGCTATTATGAAAGCCCCTAATTCAGTCCACTGTGTTCCCTAAATTTAAACCAATTGTGAAGCCCAACTGGAGCCAGACAGGAGGAAGTCAATGTGCTCTGAGCTTGCTTTGAGTTTGCTGCCGTTGGTGCTGAATTTGCTGCCGCTCCCCATCAGGCAGTGATACAAGGACAAAGCATTAAATCAATGCCTTGGAAGAAGCAACTTCCAAGGAACTCAAGGAAGAGATTCATTTGAGATTTACAGAGAATACCTTTGTTCACCCCACTCCTCTTTTGGCAAGAGTTTGGGTCTGGAAATATGACACTTGAATGTAGTGTTATTTATAGGCTTAGAGATAACATAAATATAAATGCAATGTGCACAGCATGGCTTTAGCAAGCATTATGTAATCCTAATACCTAATTTAAAGATTGATTAGGCACTGGCTATGAAATGCCATGCATGCTTAGAGAATCCTTATTCAATTAAAGGCTTATCACATATGGCTGCTACTACTACACTGTTAGATGATAAACTAATGATTTTTGCGACTATGATTATTTTCATGGAATCCGAGAGGAAGTAAGGCTATAAAAGAACAACCTCCCATTCTCTCCCGCACTTTACTAGGATGTCTTTACTTCTAAGGCATACTTCTGATACAGTTTTGGTACACAAAGCAATATGCAAAGGAAAGCAATTTGAAAATACTACACAATGAAATTCTCTTTTTGACCACTTGTAAACATCTATTTCATTCAACGTTTTGGAGAAAATATATTCATTGAGGAAGAGAAAGAACAAAAAATGGGCTAAAAAAGGTAAGATACAGTGGAGTAAACAAGGGATTGACAAATGTCATAAAAATTATACTTTTCCAGTATATTAATTGACTTAGAATAGCTAAATATATTATATGGTATTAAAGGTCTGAAAATGGTTATTAAGCTCTAAGGAAACCATAAATATTCTAAATATGGTCAGCACAGTACAAATCATAAAATGAAATAAATTAAAAGTGATTGATTTTTTCCATGCTAAAAGTCTATTCTAATTTACAAGTTCTATAAAATTAAAATAAAGACTTCATGCAATCAAAGAAAACAAAATGTGGCATAAACTCATGTATTGAGCTATAGTCTAGGAATGACACTCAATTTGAATGAAATTCTGTGGGTGGGTTTACTTTTGAGTTATGAACTTCCAATGTTTGCAGAAGAAAATGTAATAATAATTTATCTGTGCAGAAATATATTATTATTTATCGTTCTTGATGTTCCATTAAAGTCTGAATTTAAACCACTCCTCTGAGGGAAACTGCTGATTTCAGTCATACATTTAGGGTAGAGAAACTGATTGTAATAAGCCATTTTAAGCAGAATTCTGTGAAAAAAATGCAGCTTGCTGAAACCAATGGGACTTATTTCCAAGTAATGTTTGCTTCTAAGTGCCAGTTTAACACAGCAGCAGTTCCTACATTTCACTTAACTAAGAATAGCTTTGCCTTCGCCCTTCCAG
Source organism: Masticophis lateralis (assembly GCA_030761175.1). Classification (NCBI taxonomy): domain Eukaryota; kingdom Metazoa; phylum Chordata; class Lepidosauria; order Squamata; family Colubridae; genus Masticophis; species Masticophis lateralis. Next base: position 190,159,345 of record JAUDYJ010000001.1, on the reverse strand, counting down.
AGACACCTTCAGGTTTATTAACACATAGGAAGTTTTGTTTCAGACAATGTGGACTCCACCCTTAAAATCAGTAGAAACCGATTCAAGTAATATTTACACTTTCTTGGATTTGGAATTGAGAACCGACTCCAGCCAACCAAGATACACTTCTCTCTTGGAGGAATAGAACAACCTTCTTTCCAATATTTGAGCTCATACTTATACAGACCTTCTTTAACCCATCGCATCAGTATATGGCCTGCTCAATCTTTAACTGAAGATCTGCCTGATTAGGAGAATGGAGAATGAGCAGAACAACTGATTTTATAAAGGCCACCACAGTTCAAGCTTACATCCCCGCAAGCACCTAACTCTAAGGAAGCATTGGAAGAACATCTTCATTTTTTCCCAGAGACTCTATCTTCTTGACACCAGTTGGCTATCCTGCCAGCTCTTTAAACTTGCCGCCAGCCTTTCTCCCTGACTTCTCTTGTGCAGAGATATAAACTGCCAAGTGATGGCTTGTAAAGCAAGATTCCTGATTTGTATCCTCATTAGTAAATGACCAAATGAGAGATCAATCTTCTTACCTTGAACTGACAGACGCAAGTCACGGTATCACCAATCCTTAAGCACTCCCCGTCAAATTTGCAAGTATTGGTGTCACAGAGAAAGAGATCATTTTCTCTGTCATCATAACCTCAAACAGAAGAGAAAAATGCTGTCAGCTTCAGTCTGGCAAAGGGACAGGAACAGGGCAACTGCTTTTTTAGGCACCTAGCATAACAATCCTTGTGGAAGAAGTATATGCTATTTTCTCATACCCACTTTGGCTAGCATCCTTTCTCCAAAGGAGTTTGCTATTCTGGTATACTCACCTTGCTGCTGCCACCTCACCTTTTTCTCTGTGAGATTCTAGTTTCTCAAAAATCAAACATTTGCTTGTAAAGCAACACATTTCCTGCCCCTCCTAACAGCTTTTCTGCCCCTAAGTCTAAAATGGGAATTTCTTCAACGCTCCTCTAATAATAAAGATAAACCAGCTGCATGATTTTTGTGATAGGCTGCCTGGTTCCAATGAAGACTGATCACCTCCAGGTTAATAGGAGGGAGGGGGCAGGTTTTGCAAAGAGCTGCTGAAAGAGCCTTTCCTCCAGTTCTGATAGGCAGGTTAACAGATCTGGCTAGCGAGTCATCTCACAAATGCCTAGTCAGTTGCCAGACCTCAGCTAGTTGCCATCCTATTCTGAGGGTGTGTAGCAAGGGATTAAACCAAACAGCCATTTTTCAGGCTCCGAATCTAGTGTTCATATGATCCTTATGTTCTAAGGTTGTGGAGCTTGGCTGTGTTTTAAAAATGAAAACATTACTCTAGGGCAAAGGCAACATTGCTCTGAATGACTTGGGTAGTGGAGGCACAGCCTCCACCAAACCATGCCATTCCTGTAATGTATCTGAAGTAGTTGGGGGAATACTTTTAACATTACAGAACAATAGTACCAGGCTAAATCCTAGATATGCTGCAAAGGTGACTGAGATAGGAAGCTTTGGGTTTGACTTAACCAAATGAAGATGAGGAAACTGCAGTGCTGACCAAACGATGTATTCAGCAGGTATTGTCCCCACCTTCTGTACACAGAGAGAAAAGATCTGCTTTTGCTTCAGATTCAGAGTTTCACACTTTTTATGGGGGGAAAGAGAAGCTGCATTTTTCTAGTGGCTTGCCATTTTACTCACTGTGCATGCATAGATGCACAGTTGTAAATAGGTCCTTACATAAGAAATATAGAGATTTTCACTGGAAGGGAAAGTACAGCCAGAAACATTTGGAAGTCAAGCTCATGTGGGAAGCATGATAGCACAGCTGGTAAGCACATTTCAGACAGAAGAACAATTAACCTTTTGAGGATGAGCCTGATCATCGGAAAAGACAACTGATCGGGAGAGGTAATAATAACTCTCTGGTGCTGCCTCTTCCTTATTCAATTAGAGGGTTTCAGTTGGAGGGTGCCTGGAAAACCACTTTGAGCAGGAATGAGACTGACCAGAGAAATCAGGCAAAGGAAGCCTGCTTAATGGCAGCTTTCAGAAACAGTAGGCAGCTTTGGATCCGATTTTTCATACTTCGCTTATCTTCTTGGGAATAAAGTCTTTCCTCCAATTTAACTCCTTTCCAGAAAGCATCTCATATTTTAAAGTTAAGAGAGAAAGAGAAAGAGGCTGTGAAGGAAAGAACTCACGGTCACCCCAAAGAATTAAAAATGCCCAAAGCCACAAGGCAGGTGGAAATGATCTTTCTGGACTTGCCGGTTCTTGGTAAGCAGTCCAGACTTTCCTGCACAAAATACCATCCCTTTTAAGTGCTCTCTTGTTTGCTTGCTCTAACTTTGAATAGCGGGCAAGCGTCCTAAGAATCATTTTACAAGATCCACCCTTTGCCGGCACGTCAATTTGCGTTCAGACAACACAAGCCTAGCGAGCTTCACCATCCAAAGTCAGTCTCGAACACAGGCAATTCAAGGCGGGATGGAAGTAGCAAAAAAAAAAAAAAAAAAAAAAAAAAAGCTCGTTAGTCTGTCTAACATTTCCAGACAGCCCCGCGGTGGGCCGCTTTTCAGAAGCGCATCAATCCCACCCCTCGAACCCTCTTCCTCTTTCGCCCGTCCGGGGAAAAAAAAAAGATGCCTCTGCTTGCAAATGGAAAGACTCCATTTCTGACCCCACGTTCCCACCCAAGCTTACCGGAGCAATTCCAGCCGGTCGGCGTTTGGCAGTCACTTAAGGAGGTAGGGAAGGCTGCAAGTTTGTCCGGCCGGGCGACGATGAGCAGTGTCACCGGCAGAAGCAACCAGCAAAAGCAATCGCAAAGTGTCCAGCTGCTGCACTGGCGAGCTGCGGAAGATTCCCAAAACACCATGACTTCTGGAGTCAACTCTAGAGCGGTCGTGAGAGGGAAGCTCCCCAAAGCAGGTCGGTCTCGGACAGGCGGGCAGCAAGAGGCGTCGGGGGCGACTTAGCATCCCGGGGGCCCCAGCCAACAGGAAGCTAGGAAGAAGCAGCACCCAAGTCCTAGCATGGTGAAGATCCTGAGAGTTTCGGCAGAGATATCCAGGGGCCTAGCCCAGCCCGGGGAGTGGCAGGAGCAAGGGCGGCCAAAGAGGAGGAGGAGGAGGAGAGCCAGGAGGCTGGAGCAGCCGCTGCCATAAGGGGTCGGGCTGGGCTGAGCTGGAGAAAAGAGCGTCAAGGCGCTTCGCAGCCAAGCCGCCGCCGCCGCTGCCTCCTCTCCTGCTCTGCCGCCCGCATCCCTCTGGCGTTGGGAAAGCAGCAGGTCCTCTCAGCCCGCCGGGGTCACGTGGCGCAGGCAGAGCCGGCCCTCATTGGACGAGCGGGATGCAGGTCCCTGGGAAGGAGGGGGAGGGAGGCAGGGTGGCGGCGGCGGCGGCGGCAGCAGAAGCAGCAGCTGGAGCTGGAGCGAGAGATGCTGATGCTAATGTTGGTTGGGCTGGGTCCTCTCTCTGTGAGGCGCACCGGGGAAGCTCGGGGGCGGCAACACCCTAGCCCGCCCTGTGAGCTGGTGGGGCTCAGCCGGCAAGTGGCGGATGAGAGAGAGAAGCCGCTTCTTCCCCAGACGGACGAATTGATTCGCAGCAAAGACTCGAGCGTCGGGGATCTCGGACTGGGCGACGTCTTCTGCACGAAGAAACCCCCTCGCTCTTCTCGTCCCCTGGCCGGGAAGAGCCGCCAGTTGGATCTACGGCGCGATGCTTCGTCGGCGCCCTCTCTAAAACCTTGCATCCTTCCAGGGCTGAGGCACTTTCGCGGCGCAGCGTCCGCACCGCCGCCGCCGCCGCCGCCCGCTTTCCCAAGCCCTCCCGTAGACTGTGCGCGCAGACACGCGCTCATTGAGCCGAGGTCCCAGCCAGGCGCACCACAGGCGTGTGAAAGTTGAATTGCGGTCACTACGCATGTGCGAGCGCTGGAGGTCCGCGAGCGCGCGCGCGCCTGCCTATATGTGTATGTGTGTCTGAATGAGGGAAGCGTATGTTGTGCATGTGCGCGAAGAAGCAGCGGCCGCGGCGGCTGTATTTTTAGAAGAGGCGGCGGAGGTAAAGATCGGTAAATGTGGGCCCGTACGCGCGGAGGGAGGGTCTGTGGAAGAGGCTATGGCCCCGTTTACACAGTTCTTGGATGCGTGAGTTTTTCTCTCTCGCCAGCCGGCCGGCCGGCCGGCCGCGCCTGCCGTTCTTCAAGAGTCTTCGTGAGTATGTTTCTTTCGTAAGTGACCAGGCAGAAAACTGGGCTGCAGCGCGTTTCGCAGCTGGAAACACCCAGCTGAAGCGCGGGGCCTCTTAGCCCGAGGCTTTGAAAGTTCGTCGCGACAACCCAAAGAGCGCCGTTTACTCGTGGAGGTTCTGGAAAGGGAAAAGAAGGAAGAAGAAGAAAAGATGGAGGAGTGAGAACAGGAACCAGAGAGAGAGAGAAAGAGAGCAACCGCTAACAATTCAATCTCTCTCCGAAGAACGGACTATCCGCCGCTGGGGGCGTGGAGCACTGCCGCAGGCGCCGTCCGCGTCAATTCATCAGGAGTGTCGTCCTCCCCGGTTCAGCTCCAGGGCTCGGGCGGAACCACACCCTGGCCAGCTCTCTTCCCTCAAGTCGTCGAGAGGACTTAGTCAGCACGCAGGATCCCCCGCCTTTCTTCCCACCCGTCCGGACCGGGCTGCAAGGCCAGAGCTCGGGTTTTGTTTTTTTGACTGTTAAAAACGCGTGTATGTTGTTGTAGGAAATGTACGTATTTCTTGAGAAAAATCCGGAGGGGGGGGGGGGATGAGGAGGAGGAGAAGAACGGAAAATTTAAGTGTTGATTTCTCTTTTTGCTCTGGTCAAAAGAAAACCAACGAGAAAAGGAGGCGTCCGCAAGAATGGAGAAGGGGAACCCTATTTGCTTCTCCCTAGAACCGAGGGCGATGCGGGAGAAGAACGAAAAGTGTTAATCGGCGCCGCCCGCCCCTCGTTGCCTAATTTGTTTCTGCCTTAATCTCGACGCCTCTGGCCGACGGCCCCAATTATTCCCCACGGGCAAACGTTCTGAGAACCTTTCCGCCCGCGCCGCTGCTCCGCTTCCCGCTTGCCTTTACCCTTCTCCCCCTTGCGCCCACTCTTCTCTCTTTCGCCAGCCCGCCCCGTGGCAGCAAGCGGAGAAACCGCGGCCCTTCAGTCTGCGCTATGCAAGCGGCTCTCGCTCCTTGACTGCATTAGAGCGAGCGGGCGCGCGTGCTCGCAGGAAGCAACCCGGACAAGCAAGCGGCGATCAATTAGCCCTGACGGCATCGAAGAAGCGTTCAGCAGACGCAGCTGCATCAGGTCTTCGAAGGAAAAGGGGAAAAAATGCCCATTAGAGAGACGGAGGAGGAAGGGGGCGGGGACAGCCCTCATCCAAGAAAACAAGAAACACCAATTAAATATATCGTTCACACACACAAACACCCGCGCGCCTGTAGATTCGGCGGCCGCTTCAGCCGAAGTGATGGCATCGGTTTGCGCGAACGGCGATTTTAATCGCTCGGAACTTGCAGGCGAGGCAAGCAGTGTTGCGCTCCCTGTTCTTTCCAATCAGCCAGGTTGGCAGTTTAATCAGGCTCGTCGGGGAGAGAACCCGCGCTTTCAAGGAAATGAAAGCAAAAGCCCATTAGCAAGCGTTTAGGCCGCAATTGCAGTGATCAAGTAAAAAGCTGAACCTCGCGGGAGTTCAGGGCTCGGGTAATGTTTGCGGGGCGGGAAAAGGGGTGAGGCATGAAAGAGGCAGAAATTAACCTGCCCTTGGGTACGCGTTGTCAGCTTTAAAAGCCATTCCAGTAAATTCGCGGTCCTGCTTAAAATCATCTTGCTGCGAAGTTTTTTGTTTTTAATGCGTGTGTTTGCATCCGTTCGGATCGTCTTTTTTTTAATGCTCCCTCCGTATTGGACAGAGGAAGAATTGTTAAGTTGTTTTAACATTTGGGCCTCAGTCGCTCTTTCTCTCACTTTCTGTGGCTTCTCATACAGGGAGACTGAGTTAATCCACCAAGGGAGCATAGAACACAAAGCTCCACCATGTGGCAAGAGCGCATCAGTCACTGGATACTGAATACTAGAAATAGCAGTTGAATAAAAGAAATGGCTTCTCGGTGAATTCTGACAAGTCAAAGGCTGCCAGCAAGTGGAGAGAAAGTGGTGGGGGATAATCACTTAGTGATGTTTCAAGAAGCAGCCTCTGTCAAACATTCGTCTCCAGCATTATTGGATGTATTCCTGTTGGCAATCCATAGTCACATGGGTGGAAACATTAAAGGCTCAAGAGCTGGTAGAGAAGTGAAGTTAGACCCACCCCGCTCACCTTTATCAGGGCATCATTGTGAATGAGATATAGAGAAATCTAAGAGAAAATGATTTGTATGGTAGCATATATAAATGGCAGAATTCAGCTAATTTTGGCTGATTTCAGAAAAGCTTGTTGGTAACCAACTAAACATGTTGGTTAGTACTTTGATGAGAGACCACTAAAATTCCATGGGAATGGGATATAAACTAAACGGGGGGGGGGGGGGGGGGGAATTAAAAATAAATCCTTGAAGAAAGCAACAACAAATGCTTATGCCCTGTTGCTAAAGTAAAATCATCATTGCCCTGCAGGAAACTTGAATAGCATTGTGGAAGATTCAAAATCTGAATTCTAGCTTAATAGGTGACCCCAACTTTGTGTGCCAAGACAAACAGCCTGATGCCCTTAGGAGCTCCCATCTGTCCCAGTACTTAGCCAATACTTGTCTTGCTCCTTCAATTTTTGAGCGCAGTGCTTGAACCCCAGGCCTTTGATGTGAGCTGTGACTTTTAAGGATAAAATGTGTCAATTACACAGTCCTCTGATGTGTTGATAGAATAAGTCCACTTTCTTTTTCTCTTGATGGTGCTACTACTACTACTACTATTGCACCTTTTGAATATTCCCAAACCCATCTGGCATTTTACATAGCATGTGAGTGGCTAACTGGCAACTAGAGTTGCATCCATAGCTACAACTCCTCTTTGTCAGCCACGTCTGATTGAGCAGATTTTCTTTCCTATATGAAATAAAAGGAGCTTCCATGGTCATTACATTCTCATGCAGATTTTTTCATGTTGCCTTTCGATCTTGCCCGGGAGTGATAATTGCTAGGCTCCAGGCAATTTGTGCCAAAAGTCTGAATTCCACTGAAATTCCCTGCAGTTAAATAAATTTCAATTTTCATTGTTCTGAGGAGCAAATCACTGTGAATATTTCCTGGTTGGACTACCTATGAGTTTCCTCCATACATAGTATCCTGATATTTCATTATCAAAGTACTTTTCTACCGTATTTCTAAATAAACAATTAATAAAAGCCACCCATAAAAGTAACTCTTCAAGATCAAATTCATTTTTGTCAATTTATTTCAGCATTCTTTTTCTCATTGCTTGATATAGATTTTGAGGAGTGAACAATTTGAATGTGGATAAATAAAAGTAATAGTTCTTTTATTTTTTTTTATTAGTTTATAGTATAAAACTATACAAACAAATAGGAAAAAGAGAAGAGGGAAAAGAGAAGGGAAAAGTGTAGAAAAGAAAGGAAAAAGAAAGAAAAGGCATTGACCTTTGGTGCAGTAAAATAAGATAGTAACATCAAACCTCAACTTTTTACTTTTATAGAGTAGTATAAAGTAACCATTCCTATACCAACAAATCGGTAAAACTGAAAATCAAAAGTTTCATTTTCCCCACCTCAAGCACAAAGTCCAGAAGTAGTTTCCAAGTAGAAACTTTTTCTTATAATAGTCAATTTAGCCGTAACTGCTAACTCCATCAATTTTTGCAGTCATTCGTCCATTGTGGGAATCAAAATGTCCTTCCATTTTTGTGCATAAATTAATTTTTGCCACCGTCAACCTATATAACATCAAAGTTCCAATTTTTTTCCAACTGTTTTTCCATTAAAACAAAAAGGGAAATTTCTGGTTTTATCTTAATATTCACTTTAGGAATCTTCTGTATTAGAATATGTGTCTCACTCTGATATTTCTTTGCTTTATCACATGTCTACCACAAATGATAAAAAAGTTCCTTCTTTACATTTGCATTTCCAACATTCATTTGAAGTATCTTTATAGATTCTTGATAATTTATCTGGTGTTAAATACCAACAATATATCATCTTACAAAAATTTTCTTTTAAACTGTAATTTAGTGCAAGTTTTAAACCTCTCATCTACATATTCTCCCATTGTTCAAGCTTTACATTATATGGAATGTTCCTTGCAGGGGTGAAATGTAAAATTTGTTACTACCGGTTCTGTGGGCGTGGCTTGGGTAATGTGACTGGGTGGGCGTGGCTAACTTTTTTTTTTTAACTTTTCAAAGCATTTTTTCTAATGCTTTGAAAAGACTCTGCCGATCAGGAAACTCAGCTGGGATCGTTAGAGAGGTTTTTTTAAAAAAATATCTCTCTGCCGATCAGGCAACTCAGTTGGGATTACAGAGAGGCTTTTTGAAAAACACCTCTCTGCCAATCAGGCAACACAGCTGGGATGTCAGAGACTTTTCAAAGCATTTTTTTACCACCTCTAGCCAAGAGGTTGCAGAAAAAAATGCTTTGAAAAGCCTCTGACTATCCCAGCTGAGCCGCGCGATCATTAGAGCCTTTTTTTTTCACTTTTAAAAGCATTTTTTCAATGGAAGAGCTTGTAGAAAAAATGCTTTTAAAAGTAAAAAAAAAGCCTCTGATGATCGTGGGGCTCAGCTGGGCATGGTGTGGGGGGGCAAGGATTTTTGCTACCGGTTCTCCGAACCACCCCCCTACCATTGCTACCGGATCAGGCGATCCAGTCCAAACCGGGAGCATTTCACCCCTGGTTCCTTACCTGCTGAATCATACAATGTTTTACATATTCACTTTCCAAATTCAAATTGAATAGCATTTTATGAACCTTAGCAGCAATATGTTCATCATTACCACACAGTAGGATTTCCAATTCATTTTTAACAAGGTCAAACCCATAGCACTTTTTGTCTAATTTAAATCAATCTTTCAGTTGTAAATATGTAAACCAATGGCACACATGTCTCCTTCTGATTCTAGTTCTTCCTTAGGCTTGAGGATAGGATCATCAAGATTAAATGATATTATTTTACCATAGGTCCACTGGTTTGGCTTCGCCATCATTTATTTATTGGTTCGATTTATATGCTGCCCTTTTCCGGAGACTCAGGGCGGCTTACAATGCGTTAAGCAATAGCCTTCATACTTTTGTATATACCTGCTTAGGGCTTTCGGGCCCCCCTAAGCGGTATTCTTTTTTATACAAAGCTTATTGCCCCCACAAATCGGGTCTTTTCTTTTCTGAAAAAAGCTTATTGAGGGAATATCCTAAGAGGCATCTTCGTAGAAAATCTTGTTTTACATTTATTCCAGACTCTTAGAGTGGCACATCTAACAAAGTGGTTGTTAAAAATCAATATTTACTTTAACCTTATGATATCAGAAATAACCATGCCATCCAGATCTTAATTCATGACTCTATAAATCAAGTAGCCTCTTATTCTGGAGGTTCACCCACTCTTTTAGCCAGACCAAACAAGTATCAAAGTAGAATTTCAAGTCTGGTAAACCCAAAACCCCTCTTTCCTTAGCATCTTGCAGTACTTTAATTCTTCGTTTTTTCCCTTGCCATATATTAGCAATATCGCTCTGCCATTGTTTAAATTGAGTATCAGTTGCAAGTAAATGTCTGAAACAAAAAGTGCATCTTTGGTAAGACATTCATCTTAATTACAGAAATTCTACCCAATAGTGATAAATGCAATTCATCCATCTTAATAAATCCTTTTTAATATCATTCCAGAGAGGCACATAAGTTATTCTGAAACAGTTATTTATATTTGTCAATATGACCCTCAAATATTTCACCTTTTTGTCAATCCTAAAACTAAATATTTTAGTCAATATATTCTATATATTCATATTCTTAGTAAGCATTGTTTTCTGTTTGTTTATTTTTAAAACTTGCTTAAAACCCCAAACTTATATAATTTCCTCATCAAATATTCTATATTATTTTTGGGGGTCTTCCAAGAATATAACCAAATCATCGGCAAATGCCCTCAATTTATAAACTTCCTTCTTGATACTTACACCTGTTATTTTCTCATCTTGCCTGATATATCTATTCAAAACTTCCAAAATAAACAACAAGGGAGACAAGGGTCATCCTCGTCTCACCCTTTTGGATTTCACATGAATTGATTAAATCAGTGTTATTAACAATTTTTGCTTGCTGTGATATGTAAACAGGTTTAACTCTTTGGATACAATTCTCCCCAAAGTCCATTTCTTCCAGAACTTTAAAGATAAAAGCCCAATTTAGATTGTAAAAGTAATGGTTAAAAAGAAACAAAGGAGTATAGCCTTGAGAATCATTACTGACAATAAGTAATATTGTCTATATGTAGTAATATATCTTGTCTCCTTTGTTTTAAAATATTTATTTAGAAGAAGGCACTTTAACTTTTTCCTCATGCAGTTTTCAATTTTCAGGGTTATATGTCTGGATGGAAAAACTTTTTCCTGGAAAAAAAAAGATGATATATATCATCCCTTTTAGTTGATTTTAATTTTGTTTCTATTGGTGCTATTGTTTCTTTTCTTTTATGTACATTGAGAGCATATGCACCGAGACAAATTCCTTGTGTGTCCAATCACACTTGGCCAATAATAAAAAAAAAAATCTATTCTGTGCTCTTTCAGGAATTATGGAGAGAAAATCACAAATAGCAGTAATGAGAGATAATTAAGACAGTTGAGAGCAACATACAAAGGTTTTCCACTTAATTCTTGACATTTTGAGTGCACAGGTTGTGGAAGAAAGACCTCTGGCTGGAACCTCTTCAAGCCCTTTCCTCAACCAAACAACACTGAATTTAGCTCAGTATAAGCCAATGTTTATCTAAAGCAGTTGCCCTCAGCCTGCTGTACTCCAGATATGCTAGGGCTTCTGTTTCCAGAATTTCTAATCTTCATAGAAGGAAAATTCAAAAGAAGACCTATAACATTTGGAAACAACGGACTGGGGAGTGCTGATCTAAAGCTCTTTACTAGTTGAAATTATCTTTGGTAATCTGATTGATTTATCAATGACTTGTTTGTTACCTATCAAAATGATCCATTGTTAGAGTTCTTCCTAATGCTTAGTTATTTATTAACATCCATCTAGTACATTTCTAGACAATTTAGCAGGCTTTACGGTATTGTAGATGTTAGGATATTAGGAAGTTAGTCATAATACTAAACCATAATCATGATCACGTTTGGTTTCTGAACTTTCTGTACTCTAAGAGCACTCCCGAGATAACTAAAATTTGTTCCATAAACAAATATGTAATTCCCTCCCTTTTTTTCCTGGAAAATAAAAGAAAATCTCATAACTTGATTTTAGGGCATACTTAACAAGTCTAGAACAGTGCAGTAATAAGCAGAAAAAACCCAAACAAGAAAAAAACTGAAATTTTTGACCTGTCTGTATGTATCATATAATTATGGCTTCTTCACTGAGTAATGTGTAGCTCCAGGAAGCAAAATTGCCCCTTTCTTCTTTTATAACTCCAGGCACCCCACATAGGAGTCTGTCTTCTTTTCCATCCTTTACCTTCTTTTAAATTGCTCTCCATGTATCTTTTTTAATGCAGACATTGCTAGTGTTTTCTATAAAAAAAAGCACATACGCATATGGTTCCTGCGATGCTCAAAGCTTCATATTTTGGAAATAAAATTCAAACAATATTTCTATTTCTGAATCTAAATAGATTTGGACTTCTAAAAACCTCAAAAAAGGCATTGGGCAGTTATTTATGTCCTGCATGATTTGGGTATGTCCTCTTCTTTTTCTCCCTTTTTGGGAGAATACTTGGGCAATTATCGTAAAAACTATGGACAAAGTAAAGCATATTTCCCTAAAAATGACAGGTGACTTTCTTTTTGGCTTAGACTTTGTTTTCTCAAGCATGTGAGATGTACCCCTAAAGGAACACATAACAAAAACAACATCTGCTTGTTAGATTTTAAATAGCCCAACAGCAAATGTTTGTTATTTCAAATGAAGCAAACTGACAGTGCAACCTAAGAGTTTACAACTTTAGTGTAGAGTTACTTGCTTTAGTGAATAAAGCCCTAATTGCCAGATATACATACCATGTATCCACTGAAATCTGTGGCAAGTCTCCCAATTAACTGGACTGTACACAGCTCCTGTCAATCATTTTACAGCCAAACTAGGTGATAAAAGAGTCCTTGCTTGTCATCCTGCTCTAGTTTTGGAGGCTATTTTAGTTAATTGTAAGCACATGGTGATCCAATCTGGATGTGCATAAAGAAGGGAAAGTGTAAACTTTTCCCTCGGCCCTTTTGTTTGTTTTGTTTTTAATTTACCTTCTCTGTGCAAGAACAGAATTTTAAAACAAAAGGCTCCATTAGCGACAAAGGAAGCTTGCTTCTTGGCGTTTTTTTTCTCCCCTCCTAAACTACATTTTAGAAAGAGGGGATGCTTTTTAAAGAAAAGGACTAAACGAAAAGAGTAGTAGTACCCCCCCCCCCCTACATAGTGGTCATGATCCAAATCAGGGCTCTGTGTTTCTCAGTTGACAGACTTAGAGCATCACCTCCCATTAGATCATTAAACAAGTCACTGGTTGTTAAGGGAAACATAATGTCACCACAATGTACAATGTTTTCCATTAACTGCGTCTTGCAAGCCGATCAGGAAGCATGCAGATAGCAATCACATGACCATGGGACACTGCAATGTGAGGATTGGTCACAGCTTTTTTTAAAAATACATTTGTATCTTCAAAGTTGCTAAATGAGGTAGTTAGTAAGTGAGGACTACTCACTGTATATTCTGGTGCTTAGAGCCAATCGCTCTATTACATGTATTTTCCTATCCAATTCATATTTCCCATATCTCCATGTCTTTTTCATCAGAGAGTAAAGGACTGACTGCTGACCAACTAATTACCTCAGGAAAGTGCTTTCCTGTTTGAATCAGGATTCATTAAATGAAGGGAAAAACACTCTTGCAATATCACTCCCTGGGAGCTATAGTGAGGCATATAAATTGTTAAAACTCTCCCAGCTTTCATCATTAGATTAATGGTACACATTCAGTTCTCAGCTAGGGTTGATTAAGGTGGCCTTACGTTTATCGCTGAGCAGGTGATGCTTTTGATTTTTACGAGAATGATAGTGTTCTCCATGGTGTTAAGAAGCCTATTACAGTAAGCACTTTTAAAATGGATTGTTAAGAGCCACGAAAAGAAAACTGATCAAGAACGTGGAAACAAGACATCTCCATATTTCATTATGGCCTTGTGGGGTAGATTCAGCAAAGCACCTTTGCTATCTAAAGGAAAGCTGGTCTAACATGATCTTGACAAGAACTTATCATACATCAGCGTTTCTTATTCCTCACTTACAGTAGGAAATACCTCAGCATTATCCAGTTGTCTGTGCCCCAAAATTCAGTCTGAAAGTCCAGTCTGAAACTCTTGAAACTCCTATTGGAAGAAAAAGGACTGCATTTTTTTATAATGTTCAAAAAATGTCACCATAATTAGCAATTATTTTCCATAGTCATTCCCCTAAAAAAAACAAGGGAGTATGTCCTTGGGCCACAAAAGATGTAAAAAAAAGAGAGAAGGATTTGATGATCAGAACAGTGATGCTCTACCTATGCAGCAGCATTAGGCTGATCACATCTCAGCCTACAGATGAAAGAAGAATCCACTTTTCCATCTGTTTCAGAAACTATAGTTTCTAAGAGGTTTGGGGGACCTTAGATTGTATTTGAGGATAACTTTATTATGAACCAATCCCCAAATATCTGATGTCATTTCTTGTATCTACTGAAATATCTCACCTACTGTACCAGTGGTGGTTTGTGCATCTGAATATGTTCAAGAAATACACTTATCTAGTGTTACTGCCTAGCAACTGGATTTATTGTAATAATCAGAGATTTGCTTATCTCTTTCATTGCCCTGTGAATTGGTCTTGATCTTGATAAAACAAAAAATAAGCTTCCTTCTTCCCCAAATTAGCATCTCAGCCAAACTGCATTCACAACTATTATTTGTAAACTAAATGATGGTCACCTTAATAGACTTGCTTATGTATTTTTAGAATAGAGTAGAGTAGAGTAGAGTAGAGTAGAGTAGAGTAGAGTAGAGTAGAGTAGAATAGAATAGAATAGAATAGAATAGAATAGAATAGAATAGAATAGAATAGAATAGAATAGAATAGAATAGAATAGAATAGAATAGAATAGAATAGAATTCTTTATTGGCCAAGGAAATTGTCTTGGTGCATATGCTCTCGGTGTACATAAAAGAAAAGATACGTTCGTCAAGAATCATAAGGTACAACACTTAACATGGCACGTATGTAAAGTAATGTTGAAACTGAACCATAACAAAGATTTTTTTTTTAAAAAAAGTTACATTATAGTATGATATATTATTTGGAAGATAAACCTTGTATATAAAAATCTCTTTTGGAACTTTACCTTCCCAAAAGGAGAGAGGTTATAGAATTAAACAAAGAAACAACAATAGCAACATGATTTATGTGGCTTTAAGGTTGATAAAAGATAGATCTGAAGCAATCCTTGTATTCCTAAATTACATTAACCTCTTGTGGCTTATCTGATAAAAAACTGATTCATCAAAGATTTTGAAATTACCCTGATCTGGAGTTTGTGTGTGTATGCATGTGTGCACTTTCAAGTCAGTTTTGATTTATGACAAGTACCAGGACAAGTCCCTCAATTTTTCTTGGCAATATTTTGGAAGTCATTTGCCTTCATCCTAGATCTGAGAGAGAATGACTGACCAAAGTCACTAAGATGGTTTTGTGCCTAAAGCAGGACTAGAACTCGTGGTCTCAAGATTTCAGGCCTGATGCCTTAACCAATATACCAAACTGGCCCTGGATTTATTTATAAATGTTTTTTTTTAAAAAAAGAATAGGAATTAAACGTTACTGATGAGTTTCTTCGGCTCTCCTTCTAGTTGATGTAATAGAATGAGAGCTGAAGAAAATTATACCAGGCTGTAAAAATAGTTGCTGTGACGGCTCATAAAACTAGGATATTGTTTAAATACCACCTTCCTACATACAAGAAAGCTGGATGCCAACAATAGAACCCTTGCCTAACAGGCAGAAAGTATCAAGATTAAAGTTCCTTACACAGCTTTCTTTAAGAGAATCTAAGCTGGTAGAGCTGGGAAGGGCTTCTCTTTTGGAGAACTATTGCTAGTTGAGCAGATGCTATTGGGTTACATGCAACAAATGTTTTACACAGCTTCGTACATAATGCAGGAGTGGGCAAATTTGTGTCCTTTTGATATCTTGAATTAACTTAGTGCTAGATGGCATATGATTTTGGGAAATATAATCCAAAATATCTGGAGAAGAGTAGATTGCCATAATGCATAAAAGAGCAGAGAATATATTAGGATGAAACTTTATCTTGGGAATACACAGATCATCAATCTGACTAAATTGGTGGGAAACCCATTTGGTCAACTCAGTCCATAATGAATACCTTGCCTTCTGAAATGCTTATGGTGCTTTAACTCAGCAATAGCACAGTAGGAATTTTAATTGATCTATCTATGAAAGAGACAATTAACACAATGCATTAAACGTATGATGGTGGGAGTGGGAGAAACTTGTGACATCAGATCACATGTCTCTGGGGATGTTGCAAAAGCTGCAATTTTGACAACTAATACCCCCTTGTTCATAGACGTCATAACTTTGAATGATCACTGAACAAGTGATTATTGGCCAGAACAGTTTTTTAGGCATCACAATTCTTTACGATAAAACCTGCAACCCGGAAACTAAATAAACAAAATGCCTAGCTTTTTTTTTTTTTCTGAACACCTGCAAAGAAAGGACCTAACACTAGGTGTTGTATTTAATATAATGTATGTAATCCAACTAGTAATTCCCATGTTTATAATACAGAATATTTCTCTATCCCAATTTTGGACTGAATCCAAAATTACTGAATCTTGAGTAGATGGTCTATCACAGAGCAATGATTATCCTGCTCTATGACAATTTCTAAAGGAAGGAAAGACATATAAACAAGCACCTGAATGCTGATTTAAGCCCTAAAGTTACCAGTTAAGCCCTAAAATTATGCCCTATTCTGCATGTCTTTCTTCCAAATTGAGGTAGTTGAGTAGTGATTGAGAATGGTACTGTTATTAACTAGTCTTTCTTGATGCTTTGGCATTTTAGTGGTACAAGACAAAAGAATGTTTACTCAAACCTTCAAACCCTTTTGTGGTATTTTGTGTTTCAAAGTAGTTTCATACCTGATTCTAAACATGTTCTAGTACCAATTACTCCAATTTTTTAATTATCAGTAGGCAATCCATGGGTTATAGTTTCAGAGATATTTCCTTATCAGATTCCTCAATGTTTTCAACAAAGGCAGAGCTTCTAATGTACTTGTAAATTTTGTAAAATATATTTAGAGCTGTTTCACTCAGTTTAAGGTTACAGATGTTAAGAGTTCTAGCAGTATATAGATTTTATGGTTGCTGTTACTACTACTGTACAGTATAAATGGAAAGCTTGAATTGCCATGTACAACTTTTGGATTTTGACAATATATATATAACAACCAGACTAACCAGGCCTTTAAGGTTTTCCAGTTGTGAACTTATTGCCACTGGCAGGAGATCCATATTATGGAATGCTACTTTCTTTCTCCAGAAGAATGAGATGCTACTACAGCACTGTTTATCCTATTGTGGCAACTACACAGATGCTTCAACCAAGTAGCCATTAGGCTCTCAGCTTTGTGTTCAATTACCTTGATTTGCTTCTCATCTACTTGATAGTTCTCCCCAGGTGACCCGGTGACCCCACTGGAATTTTACTCTGGTGTAATTGAGACCAAAATTAGGTCCAATAGCTTTATAAAAACAGAAGCTTCATAATGAGCCATTAAAGAGCGCAACTCTAATATAATAATAATCAGAGGCTAGTAATTGCACCATTAGAGGTGGAAAGAAGGACCATTTATATTATCATTGCATTGATAGACAGGCACACATACAGAAACACCAACCAAATGAAGGACAACCTGTGACAGGTCTTTTCTGGATGGAATTTGTTCATGGTTAAAGGAGAGTGGAAAGAAGGGAGAGAAAAGCAGGATGAAAGGAGAATCCATAAAAATCCAGTGAAAGAATCCATGTTCACACGAGCAGACATGGGATCTAAACCTGTGGTAGTTTGGCTTCACCTCAGTAAAGAACTCAGTGAAAGTGACACAATTTTCAGTGTTGAGGGGAAAAGCTAACTTGATTGTGGTGTTTCACCCATGTCTTGCAGCTCTTGCAGCTGCCTGATTGAGACAGAAGAAGTAAGCAAGAGGACTGATTCACTTCGTTCTTAGAAGTGAGAGGAAATCAGGGATGCACTGCTTCATAAAATGCCTTCTCGTAGGTACTTTGTTCATATCTCCATTGAAGTGAAGCATCCCCAACAATATTTGCAATGGTCATAACTGGATCCAGCCATATATAAAAGTATGCAGAATAAAATGGGGGGTCCCACTGCCTTTACTTTCTCAGTCTGTTGTGTTCTCTTTCTTATATGGTTGGTATTGACTTGCAGCCAGCCAAGAGCAATAGTTAAACTTATATACCAATTGCTTCAGGAGTGAAATGATACCCATTCACCTGAACCAGTAGTAAAAAATGCTATTGGTTCAGGCAAACCAACATTTCCGATGAACAGCTGTACTGCGCGATTTATATAGTGGAGAATTTAAATTGCGTGGCACAGCTGTTCCCTCCCCTGAGCTGCTCTACTTATCTTTGCAGACTCAGAAAAGGCTTCTTAATCCTCCTTTTTCAGTGCTGCGGGGTAGGGCCTGCGGTGCACATGCCTGCACGACACATGCGCACGAAGTGAACTGGTAGCAAAGTGAACCAATAGCAGATGTCCGAGCATTTTACCCCTGGACTGCTTCATAGTGCTTTACAGCCCTCTCAGCAGTTTACAGAGCCAGTATATTGCCCCCAACAATCAGGGTCCTCATTTTACCGACCTTGGAAGGATGGAAGGCCAAGTCAACCTTGAGCCAGTGAGAACTGAATTCCTGGAGTGAGCAGTGAGCTAGCCTGCAGTACTGTATTCTAACCACTGTGTCACCACAGCTCATCATAATTTGTTCTTTCTTCTAGCAGCCACAGTTTGGTTAGGGTGAACAGATTTTTCTGTGGAAAAAATACGATGGTGTAAAGTTTACATGTATTAATTTTAGTTTATAACTCTACTTACCTAAAGTCCTGGACAAAAATGACTCCCCCTGCAAACCCCCCCCCCCCAAACCCTTAGAAAATTAATGTTTGTGAGGCATTCTGTGTAATGAAACAGCTTTCAATAATACCCAACAGTTCAAGTTTTTATTGCATGCAAAATGAAGTACTTATAATCCATGCTCTACAACGAAAATTACTTCATTATGAGACGTTTTCAGCCCAGTCATCTTCTTCTCAAGTTTGTTCATTAATTATGCATTCCAATGTCTTTAGGGGTTTCTGTATTACAGCCAAAGAAGTCAGATGACATAATTTGATCCCCAGGGGCAGAAAAAATCCAAGCAGAGGGTGGCACTATATATGTATGTATGTATGTATGTATGTATGTATGTATGTATGTATGTATAAATGCATTAGTCCTTGCAGTCAAAAACAGGCTGAATGCGGGTGGTTGTTCTTGGTTAGTAAATGGCAATTATTAGCAAAAAAATGTTATCTGCTTTTTGCCAGTTAGCAAATATGTTTTGAGTACCTGCACTTATACTGACATGTCTCTATGCAAGTCCTATTTTGAAATGGTATGATATTGAGATCTCAGGGGGGCTTGAGCAGTGCCACCACAAGGCAGGGCTTGTCAAAATTTATTTAGCTTTGTTGCAGTCACCCTTTGCCTTCTCTCTCTCAATCCCTCTTTAATGACACAAGCAATTAAAAACAGGAACCATCACAAGAACCAGAATGGGGGTCTGCCAAAGATAATCAAACCAAGTAAATCCAAACCTGTGAACAAATGTTATCTACAGAATTAACATCCTTCCTGGCTTGTTCCACTCACCATGTGTGTCTACCCACTACCCTTGCCCAGGCATAATCAGCCCAAATTAATCTTTGCCCTTTTCTTTAAGTGGGGGATTAATTTTGTGTCCAGCAGAAAAGGAGAAATGCAGAAGTTTCCTTTAAATTTTTTTTAAAAACTTGTTTAAAAAGAAAAAAAAACTACCAATTTCACCACAAGAGAAAAAAAGAATAGGACCAAATAGGTTCCCCCGGGACAAGTTTGGCCTGTGATTTGAGTATCAAGACTCCTGCCCCTTCATAATGTTTTTCTTCATTTTTGAATTTGATCTGGATAGTTCTTGAAACACTTTTTTGTGATCATGAAGTGAAGGTGAGAAAAGCCAAAGGCAGTGTATGAAATTATTCTGTGGCTGCACTAGAAGCCAAGATAGGAAGGAATTGAAAGGTATAGTCAAGGATGTTGGCATAGATTAGATTAGTTTTTAGATTTCCTTTCTTTTTTGATTACCTCCTGCCAAGTAGCCCTTAATTCTTTTTTTCCCATACTACATTTTTGCTCTTTCAACACTGAGCTTTGCATAATGTTGCCTATCGCAAAAGGGAATAATGTATGTACAGTATGTATATTTAGATGTACAGTAGTTCTTCCAACAGAGGATGCCTTCGGCTATGAAAACATTTTCTTTACATATTAAGTCCTAGTCCCACTCTTTTCTCTCTTTTTTAGTCTCTTAACTGCTTCTATAGTTGTAAGTACACATATGAAGAGGAAGCTTTGGTAAAAGAAACATGCTCAAGGATTTAAAAACAAATACAGTAGATCTTTTCTCCCTGACAAGTTAGTATGCTGTATGAATAATATTGTACGGGCTTCTGTGAATATTTATTTATTTATTATTTATTTATTTATTAGTTAGATTTATATGCCGCCCTTCTCCGGAGACTCAGGGCAGTTTACAATGCTTTAAGCAATAGCCTTCATACTTTTGTATATATCTGCTTAGTAGGGCTTTCGCCCCCCCTCCCCCAAGCAGTGTTCCTTTTTATATAAAGTCAGCTTATTGCCCCCACAATCCGGATCCTCACTTCATCTACCTCGAAAGGATGGAAGGCCGAGTCAACCTTGAGCCTGGTGAGATTTGAACTTACAATAATTGCAGGCAGCTGGAAACTAAGTGCTACTTTAACAGCACTTAGTCCACTGCGCCACCAGGCTCTTATTTTGTTTGAACCTGCAGCCTGTTGTTATTGTTCTGAGTGCTTCTGTTACTGCCTTGTCATTCATCTGTACTTAAGCTGCCATACTTACATTATTGATGATTATAGACCACTGTGGGATGCTGTTTAGATAACACAGTAATGTACCTGGCTTTGACTAATCTCCAAAACAAGGTTAGATCTTGTTAGTATTTGGCTGAGAAATCGCCAGAAAATCTCAAGGCTATATTTTAGATTGGAAAGTAGAACCCCACCCCAGGAGGCAGCAGTGATGGCCATTTCTATATTCTTGCCATGTTATCTGGAGTGAAGGTCAATTCATAAAAATAACAGAGTTGGAAGGGACCTTTGAGATCTTCTAGTCCAACCCCCTGCTCAGCCAGGATATCCTATACCATTTCAGATAAATGGTTGTCCAATCTCTTCTTAAAATCTCCATCCACAACTTCTGGAGGCAAGTCGTTCCTTTTAGTACAGCAGATGCCAACCCAGCTCTACAGTCACTATGTGTTGATTCCAACAATTAACGTATGTAAACTAGATTAAGTGTTGTAATGCTCAGTACCATTCAGTACTGCTGAAAGATGTAAAAATTGTCTTTCAAATGCTTTGACATCAAGAGTATTCAAAATAACAAGATATTGCATCATTGTTTAGGACAAGCCTAGAAATGGAGGATTTGGACAACCATTCTCAGCAACTCCAACTAGTAAACCAAGCTTGAACATGTACAGGCTACCAGTTTCTCAACCGTCATTTAAAGAATCATTTAAACGGAGACAAATATTAAATGACACATAATATGAGAAGGTTTGCCTTGCCAGGTACTCACTACCACCCTCATTTTTGCAGTCCTGGCTAATGAATGATCACAGAAAGATCATAAATCTCCATGTGGCAGAAAGGCTGTGGGTGGACAACCAATTAGCTATATGTGGTAAATGTAAAAGGGAAGCATGTTTAAGGTAGAGCTTCGGAACAGCACACCCACTCCACCTCACAGTCTGTTGCTGCTCTGTGGGAATGGCCTGAATCCATTTTGGGCGGACAGTTCTCCATCTGGCCTGTGGGAAACAGCCTTGCCTTCCTATGTTTGATGCTGTTCCCATTTCTGTTCCCAGATTTTGCCCAGGGAAGTAGTTGCTTCCAGAAAGTGGTTACTCTTCATTCCACTTCCTAGACCTGAGGGACACAAGCTTTTTCAGTTGAAAGGTTTAAAGGTTTCCCCTGTTCAGTTGTGATCAACTCTAGGGGTGGCGCTCATCTCCAATTCTCAGCTGAGGGAGCCTCCATTGTCTGAGAGATGCTGCCATCATCATGTGGCCAGCATGAAAATATGGAATGCAGTTGTGCCAAAGTGGTACCTATTTATCTACTTGCATTTGCATGCTTTTAATTTGCTAGGTTGGCAGGAGCTGGGGCAAGTAAGGAGGGCTCACTGTGTCATGTGGCACTCAGGTCTTGATCCCAGGCTGCCTGCTTTCACACTGACAAGCCCAGGGTCTTAACCACCGAAGCATTGCAATGCCCCATTGCTATTCAAAGGTGGCATCAAACATTTGAGTTGCAGGCTAGAGTGGGATGGAGAAACATATTCAAAGGACAAACATAATGTTATGTTTACTTCCTAAATATGGTAGTCCTTCAGGTACAAAGAAGACACACTGTTGTGCAGTTCATCTATGGGCATACAAGTGGCTCTGCAGTCCAGTCTGGAAGCACGAAGTCTTGCACAAATGGGCCCTAGAAGTCCATTGTTGTAGTAACTCTGGGTGTTACTTTAGGAGTAGGGTTTTTTTAAAAAAACCAAACCAATGGAAACCTTATACTACAGGGCTCACCAGGAAGGAGGACGCTCACAAGGCATATGTTTTGTGTTCATCAGCATCAGGTGAGGTTTAATATCTTATTGGTAAATATAGGCGCTTTTATTATTCAAAGAGATAAAATTATTATAGTCATTGACCAAAGTACAAGGAAATAATTATATTTTGGCACACTTATTTTTTTTAATAATAAATTAAAAGCAGGGAATTTTTTTTTTTAATTTCTCTTTGGAGGGGAAAATATTGGTCTAAAGAAGATGTGTTTTAGTTCTGCATATAAGAAATGAAATGCAAATAATAAAAACAGAGATTACAGTGATGTGGGATGGAAAATACTCCACTGCTATGTTATTTATTTATTCAATTTCTATAGCTTCCCATCCCAATCAATGATTTAATCACTCTTGAGTGGCTTACAGTTCCAAAAGTATAGAAACAGTAGAAAACATCTAAAACAAATTAATATTGTTGTTATTATATTTATTTGCTGCCCATTTTGTGATTTGAGGCAACTGAGTGGCTTACAATGTGATAAAATATACAAACATCAAGGCAATTATAAATATAAGAACAGACTAAAATACAAAAGAAAAAATAAAGCTAATTAATAACCCTGAGTTTGGAGTAGAGAGATGGTGATGCCTACTCTATTACTATCTTCTCTATTATAAACCACATCCAGCCAACAGTTTCTCCTTCGGGACTCCAAGCCAAGTGAGAGGGGATGGATCTCAACTGTGGCAAGATGTTCCAAAGGGCAGCAGCCATAGCAGAAAAGGCTCTTCTGGACCCCACCAGCTGCAATTCCTTGGCTATTTGGATCCTTAGTAGGCCCGTTCTGCCAGCACAAATATATACTGAAGGTGAGTCAGTTAGCCATTTAACAATAAAGCCAAGAAAAAACAAGAAAGCCAAGAAAGCCTTTAACACATTTGGCACCTCAAGCTGGAGATGTGGTAGAAATTCTTGTTGCACAAAATTAATTAGTGATATAATTAGTGAATGAAGTATGTTAAATTGAAATAGTTACAAAATTTTTTGAAAATTAAAGATTTATTTATTCATTGGCCAGGAATTCTTATCAAAGAGCTATATTAACATACACAATTCTTTGGGCCTACTAAAATTAGTAAGTTGTATTGAACAATAATTGTGTCATTTTTAATAGCCATTTTCATTAATGCAAGATGGGATAATAAGTTTTATTCCAGTTCACCTTTCTCAATGCATTAAAAATTATTTGGGGCATCTGTAGACTATTTTGGGATATGGCACTATAAAAAGCATCTTCAAATATAGGTTTCAATTTCAATTTATGAATGCTTTGTTAAGTGTTTCTTGTTATTTCAGTTTAATTACTTTTAAGTACCTGGAAAAAACTGTTTTAAACATTTTGTATAGCATATTCAATTAACATGATATGCTTGTCTTGTTTTTATTTTTACGTCCCACCTTTTTCAAGTATGTGAACGATTTATATGAATGAGAACATAAAATGGGATGAGAAAAACTGTAAATATCCAGATACTTTTTTTTCAGCTGTCATCACTAGTTTAAGTAGGAAAGCTGGGACTTATAGCTTGGATTGGTGACTTCTGATGTAAGGCAGGACTTAATAAATTTACTGGTTTCTTTTTTGACACATAGATTCTTGTCAAAATGTGGTCTACAAGTTAAGAATTGGTTCTACCCATAGCAAGATATTAACATGTTGCAAAGTCTTACAGAATTAGAAATCTTAATTTGTAATGTCTTTTTAAAAAATCAGATTCATTGCAGAATTGTCGCTTGTGTGGGCAGCTTGCTGGGACAGACCTACCTTATTCTAGCAACAGAATTGTCTCATTTGCCTTCAGACAATTCTTTGATTTTGTATGATTAGTCCCTACAGTTGTTTAATTGTACAGCTACATTGTAAGCCATAAGTGATGGAGGAATTAGGAAGCAACATTAACATTTAATGAGAGCAGTGACTGGGGACCTTCAGATTTAAAGAGCTGTCTTAAAGCTGATCAACTCCATCTAAGCAATTGATCAGCTCCATGTGATCAAGAGTCAATTCTGTCTGATTTCCCCCCACTATTGAAACCTGACTGAATGCATTCAAGAATTACTAAACATGATTGCTTGTTGTGCATGAAATCAATGTTGGAGTAACAGAAGATTGCCACAAAAGTCAACTAAAGGAAGCACAGAAGTGCAACTGTAATATGCAACTTTATAATGTTCTTCAGGTACGTTGAATTTTCAGCTTTTTTGATGAGTTGGGATGTTAGTTTCAAGTACCTCCAGTGTTCGACTGAAAGCAAGCTTTCTCAATAGAATATTTTCATGGTTGGTGAATTCAAAGCATGGCAAATGAAAGTTGTAGCCCAATACATCTGAATGGCAACAAGGTAGAGACAACTGGCTTAATTGAATGGGAGAAATGACAATGCATGGAAAGTATTGTTTATATTACATTCCAGGCTATACATCTATATTTTGCCCTTCACTGCTATGGTTTAAATGTAGAAATTGATTAATCTTGTATAAAACACTATGTTTTCCTTTCTCAAATTGTGAAGAATTTATTATAAACACAACAAAGATAAAACCTTTCCAAACGTGGGGTTTTTTTTTTTTTTTGCCATCATTGTTTTTCTTGTTATGGTTGTTTTGCTAGATTTGTTGATCATGTTCCATCAAATGATTGTAACTATGTTTAGATTTAATTATTTTAATCTGAGTGTATTTACTGTGGATATTTTAATTGCATTTGTCTCATGAATGTTTTAATAATCAATTGTAAACTGCTGTGAGTCCTGGCAGGTTCAGCTCTACTGAATTATAGTACTTACGTACATTCAAACACACTTAATCTTATAGGGCATTTAAGAATGCAGTTGTAACTGTTCTAAATTGCTTGTGTGACAATATTAAGTATGAACACAAATTACATTTACGTAAACTGAACATATGGCTGAGCTTTCTAAGAAGGCAAGAAATCCAACATTACGTTGCAAAGATATAAAGACAGCCTAAATCTCAGAAGAATGCTTCTTTTGCAAACAGAACGGGCCCATCTCTTGCAAAAGCTGTAGCTGAGCCCTGCGTACATTAAGTAGTGAATTGGACAAGGACATTCCCCTGTGATCCTTTGTAAATCTTTGGATTTCTGACATTATAGAAAGATTGAGAGATAGAAATCTGTCTTTAAAACATGGGAAGGGGTCTTAAACTAAGTCATCCCATCACTCTTATCTTTTTTATGGCAATGATTCTTAAGGATTTCAGGCAATTTTTTTCACCCTATCAGGATAAGCTAAACATTTCAGCCCAGGACCAAATATAATATTGGTATTAAAGTAAAGGAAGATAACCTTGATAAAAATATGTAGAAACTGTTGCCAAGGCACAAGAACTGAAATATTTTTCAAGTCCAGAGCAAGAAGGTAACATTCATAAGCAGCTGAGGCAGACACCTGGTTAATTTAGTGATTTATAAGAAGGAGGAAGAGATATGGCACAATCAGACTTGCAAGTGTGTTATTATAGCCAAGCTCAATAAAAATAGTTTTTTACTGTCTTGTAGAGTTGATTTCCTGGTCTGCTCTACCTAGTGAAGGTGACAATCACTGTGAAAAAGGCACAAAGCAGTACCAGAGAAAACATTTGAAAATTATCTTTTAATTCTTTGAACGTGTAGCAGATAAGTGGATATGGAATAAAGACATATGTCTGTGGACAACAGTGTGGGAGTAACTGAAACCAATAAACTTTTGCTAAGAAATTAGAATACATGGAAGAGGATGATAGCAATAGTACTTACCTCTATACCGCTTCATAGTGCTTTACAGACCTCTCTAAGCCGCTTCATAGTGCTTTACAGACCTCTCTAAGCGGTTTACAGAGTCAGCCTATTGCTCCCAACAATCTGGGTTCTCATTTTACTGATCCTGGAAAGATAGAATGCTGAGTCAACCTTGAACCGGTGAGAATCGAATTGCTGGCAGTTTGCAGAAATAGCATGCAATACTACATTACAAACCACTATGCCATTACAGCTCATGTCTTTGTAGTGGAATACCAGGTTGATTGAGTTTAAAGGTGGATTGTGAACCACACAAGAAAAGCTAGACAGACAAATCTATTTCTAAGATGCCAAGTGCACAGGATTTCAGTATTACTTCAGTTTGTCTCTTATTGCAATTTAACAAAAAGGATCATTGATACTTCAGCTCCACTGAAATATAATCACCGGTCTGCATGTTTTCTGAGCTGAGAATTGCCCTACAACATCTGGAAAAGGCATATATTCTGAAAGTGGCCTATGTCCAATTTACAGAGTCAGCATATTGCCCACAACAATCTGGGTCCTCATTTTACTGACTTCAGAAGGATGGAAGGCTGAGACAATTTTGAGATGGTCAGGATCAAACTGCTGGCAGTTGGCAGAAATAGCCTGGAATACTGCATTCTAACCATTATTCTAACTGTGCCATCATGGCTCTTCTAACATCTAATAATCACAATAGACATACTTTGTTTGAAATGATCCTTGACATCAAATGCAAAACTGTAGTCCACTTGTGAAAAAGGAATGTCATTTCTTTCTCTAGTAAAGATATCATGCTCTTGAGAAGGTGTCAAGCTGGCAGCCCATAGGCCAGATGAGCCATGTGCAGGCCACGCCCACCCAGCTCCACAAATAGAAAAAAAGTCACGAAACATCCTGTGACGCCGTGAGTTTGGCACCCATGCTCTTGAGGATACTGATATATGACATCATGGCAGAAATAGCAAAGGCAAAATCTAGTCAGAGTTTTAAAAAATAGGCAACTTTCCTTCTCCTCTCCCTCCTTCCCTTCTCTAACCCAATCCTTCATGGGTGCATTATGGGAACATTGGAATTATTACTTGCCAACTATTTGATTCTGTATTCCTAAATAGAAGTGTGTTCCATTGATTTTAGTGATGCATCCAAGAAAGTATGGTCATGCTTTTAGGGGGGGAGTATATCAATAGAAAGAGAATTTACAGAACAATCCATCATACATTCAATGAAGCACTATAAAGCTAGAAAGAGATCTTCATTGCTGTTTCTAATTGATTTTCACAATTTTACAAAGCTCAGGAGGTATGCACAGCCCAATTGACTTCAGTGAATCTCAAGAAACTGAGCCAACTCAAAGCTCTTTAGTACTTTGAGAGAAGTCCATCAGGGGAAATGATGGTTTTTTCTCAAAGTCCTCCCAAGATTATAGGGTGGGCTGGGACATAAACCCCCCCCCAAACTTAGTATATGGCATTGAGAAACAATGTTGTCAAGATAACAACCAATAAAGGAGAATATTTGTAGCTCAGGGTTGAAATGAAGGGTCCTTGGTGCTCTCTGAGCTTGCTTGTTTTCTTGCAGAAAAGCTTCAACAACTATTATGTAGGACAAACTGGCAGAAGACTAACAGAAGGCATCCATGACAGAGGTGGGTTCTACTTACCTTTACTACCAGTTCGCAACGACAGAGCGCGCTTCTGCGTATGCGCAGATTGTCAATTATGACGTCTGGGCAGGTGGGCGGAACCTCCCACTGCTTTTATTACCGGTTCTAAAGAACCAGACATAACCAGGAGCAACCCACCATTGATCCATGAACACCACCTGGCAGTCAGAGGCATGACAAAAATTCTTTAATTGCACAACATATAGACAGATTTACCTACAGTTTCAATTGGGAAAATGTGACAATCCTAGACCAGGCTAAGTTCAAAAATGCCAAGAAATTTCAAGAAGCCTGGCACTCTGACAAATGAGCCATCAATAGACATCTAGACATTAATAATATCTATAGACCATGCAAAAGAGACAATCAACCAGCCCAAAAGAGAGACTCCAGCACTTCTCCGCCAGTAATCACTCAGATCAGCATAGATTAACTCCAAGGTCAACATCAAACCAACAATCAAGTAAGCAATATCCCAATCAAGAAACTGCCAAAGAGCTATCAGTAAACAGCCCAAACAAAGAATCCCTAACACTGCCTCCACCCACACAGACAGGCAAGACACCAGAATATAAACTGACAGCAACAGCACTTCTTACTAGCACTGATGATTTATAAAGTCTATTATAGAGATTCTCAGTCATCCAGGTCATGGTTGTCCCAAAGGTTCTTTTTCAGGAGGCAACTGGACTTTCTTGCTTTTTCTTTGAAGATGTTTTGCTTCTCCAAGAAGCTTCTTCAGCTCTGACTTCAGCTCCATTCCCCACCATCCAGGGGAATGATGTTACCTAGTTAGGGTAATGAAACATCTGCAAGAAAATAAGCAAACTCAGAAAGCACCAAGAACCCCTCAAGATAACAACATAAATGCCCCAATGTGGTCAACACTCTTAAGAACCTTTATTAGGACTTATTTAGTGGCGATATGGGTGGCAAAATGTTCGCATTTTTCCGCACTCATTGCATCCGCTGATTTGCGCCCAGCCACCCTATTTAGGGTGATTCACTCCCTCCTTAATGTAGGGGGAGTGGAGGAGCACTTGCAGGGTAGAGCTGAGGAGTTTGCGCAGTTCCTGTCGGATAAAGTCGCTCAGATTCGGATGGACCTGGACTCTGATTGGGCAATTCCAACCGAGATGACGGGGGCAGGTCTTAGTCCTATTGTGTGGGATGAATTTGAGCCTGTGACTCCTAAGGAAGTGGACAAAGCTGTAGGAGCGATGAGTTCCTCCACTTGTTTGTTGAACCCCTCCTGGCTTGTGGGTGGCCAGCAGGGAGATGACACGAGGCTGGCTCCAGGCTTTAGTTAATGCGTCCTTGAGGGAAGGATCCTTCCTGCAACCATTAAAGGAAGCAGTTGTAAGGCCCCTCCTTAAGAAGCCTTCCCTGGATCCAGCAGAATTAAAGAACTTTTGTCCAGTCTCCAATCTACCCTTTGTGGGAAAGGTTGTAGAGAAGGTGGTGGCACTTCAGCTCCTGCGGTCATTGGATGAAGCGGATTATCTAGATCCTTTTAAGTCTGGCTTCAGGCCTAGCTACAGCACAGAAACTGCTTTGGTCACTCTGATGGATGATCTCTGGTGAGCCTGAGATGGGGGTCATACCTCTATCTTGGTGCTACTTGACGTCTCAGCAGCTTTCGATACCATTGACCATGGTATCCTTCTAGGACAACTAAGAGAGTTGAGAGTGGGAGGCACCATGTTACTATGGTTCTCCTATCTTTCTGGTCGGTCACAGTCGGTGTTGGCAGGAGGACAGAGGTCGACCCCTAGGCCCCTCATTTGCAGGGTGCCTCAGGGCTCGGTCCTCTCTCCCCTCCTATTTAACATCTACATGAAACCGCTGGGTGGGATCATCCGACGATATGGGGTGGGGTATCAGCAATATGCTGATGATACCCAGCTGTATATCTCCACCCCGTGTCAGTTCAGTGAATCAATGGATGTGATGTGCCAGTGCCTGGAGGCTGTAAGGGTTTGGATGGGAGTCAACAGGTCAGACTTAACCCAGACAAGACCAAGTGGCTGTGGGTATTGCCTCCTAAAGACTATGTCGATTGTCCATCCCTGGTTCTGGGGGGAGAGAAATTGTCCCCCTCAGAACAGGTTCGCAATTTGGGTGTCCTCCTAGACTCACAGCTAAGATTAGAGCAACACTCTAGCAGCTGTGGGTAGGGGGAGCTTTGTACAGGCTCGCCTGGTGCACCAATTGTGACCCTACTTGGATCAGGAGACTCTCCTCACAGTCACTCATGCCCTTGTCACCTCACGGTTAGATTATTGCAATGCGTTCTACATGGGGCTACCCTTGAAGAGTGTTCGGAGACTACAATTGGTCCAGAATGCAGCTGCGCGAGCTATCATGGGTGCACCTAGATACACCCACATTACACCAATTCTCTGCGAGCTGCACTGGCTCCCTATTGGTCTCCAGACACAATTCAAGGTGTTGGTTATTACCTTTAAAGCCCTACATGGCTCAGGGCCAGGCTATCTTCGAGACCGCCTTCTACCGCATAGCTCCCAGTGACCGGTAAGATCCCACAGAGTTGGTCTCCTCCAGGTCCTGTCAGCTAAACAATGCCAGCTGGCGGGCCTCCGGGGGAGGGCCTTCTCTGTGGCTGCCCCAGCTCTCTGGAACCACCCTATTGGCCTTCCAGAAAGCGGTGAAGACCTGACTTTTCTGGCAGGCCTGGGGCCGTTGATCTCACTGTTCAATCTTGCACGTTCTGGCCATGGATTGTGTGCATGTGTTTTTAATGTTTTTAAAATGCTTTTATAATGTTTTTTTAAAAAAAATTATGTTCACTGTTTGTATTATTTCTGTTGTAAGCCGCCCAGAGTCCTTTGGGAATTGGGTGGCATAGAAATATGATAAATTAAATTAATTAAATTAAATTAAATTAAATTAAATTAAATTAAATTAAACTAGAATCAAATTCAACTTGAGTCTTTTATCTTATTGCTACCCAATTTTTTTGGGTGTGTGGGGGGGAGACATATAAAAGTGTGTAGGCATACTAAGCAGTGACCTTCAGATGAAAACAAAGTGTTTTAAGTGAGACAGAACAACTGAGTGAGCAAAGATGTCGCCTTCCCAATAAGAAAAGTCATGGATGCAAATTGAGGGCAGGGAAACCAATAAAAAAGGTATAATTCCAGTGTGAATGATGAAACATAAATTGTTAAGGAAGAAGCAAAATATAAGATACAAAGTCTGTAACAAGATTTATTATTCTGGCGCCCCCTTTGACTATGCAAATTGGGAATTCAAAAAGTTGAAGCTGCCCGGAGCTAGTGGTATCAAGTTGCCGAGGGCCACCCAGAGCATTGCAATTGTAAGATTCATATTCAGTTCAATAGAAAATATGCCTTTTTAGATGAAGGGCAAGATAGACAAATCAATTCTGAAATGGCTCACTCTTCTGAAGAGAAAGGGAATTAATATAAGATTTAAAAATGAGAAGATTGAATTCCCCTAAATTCTACATAGAAATACTGGAGCACTTTAGTTCCCTCATCAGCAGGCCAGAGATTCCTGACATTTGATTTGCATTTATGTCAAAGGTGTGTTTTATAACAATTTATCTCTAAGCAGTATCAGCAAGACACTTTGATGAGCAAAGGTTCCCTTTCCTTCTTTTAAAGCATCTGCCTATTTTAGCTGTAATTACTGCTAGCAGCTAATTATTTCTAGCTTTTGGCTAAAGCAGAAGTCCCTGCAATTTATTGATAAACTTCTATTTTCCACCCACATCTTAATCAATTTGAAGCTTTGCTTCCTGCTGGAATTAGCTTTTTATTGTTGATGAATATCCCCTTATCTTCATTTTGCTTGTTTTTTTAAAAAATGTGTGTTGGAAAGTGTTACAAAAACTCATTGAAGCTAAATAAGCCTGAAACAACAACAACAACATTTTAATGTTCTTTCTTCTGTCTATAAAGCTGTATTGTGGGTTTTTGGATTCTTAGCTCAACTGTTCAATGCAATTAATTAAGCAATGGGATCTCAAGAGAATTATGGTGATAGAGAAAATAAAAGGGGTAAGTTTTACACAAATCTCTGCACAGTTACTGTTTTCTACGTTGTTGTGGAATTCAGTAGTTCATCTCAAAAAGACTGCAGCCAAACTGCGACCAAGGAATAGCATCTTGCAAAAGCTGTGTTGTTCTGTCGGGGGTTCCTCAGCTTCCACCTTCAGCTCTTGGCCTTGTTTTTTCAATGGGAGAATACCGTTTCCCCATCTGCATAAATAGTAGCCATACCAGCCTGATCAACACACAGCTGAATCACACTATGCACGTTATATTGGGTGCAATAAGATCTACCCCCACTTTTTGATTACCAGCTTTCAGATATATTCTTCCACCATATCTATGAAGAGAAAATGTTCTACTGTGAATATAAGAATATGATTAGTAATATTCACCTGCCAATCAATGCAGATATTACTGATGCTATATACAACAGGCTTTACTCCAGATATCCACCTACTGGGGCAGCCAGAAACTTGCTGGATAACAATTTCAACCTGCTTCAGGCCTGGTTGCAAGAATGGTCCTCTAGTGTAGAGTATCACAACATTCCCTGCTTTAGAGCTGAACCAAAAGGATTCAATCTACCCTGCAAGACCTGGTCCAAGTCTTGTAGGGTATCCAAGCCTCAATAGGATTCGGAGTCAACATGGCAGGTGTGCTAGCCTCCTCTGTAAATGGGGAAAGTTCTTGTCCTTGGAATGTGTATGTTACATATTTTATGTTAGATGTTATATGAATATATCACAAATATAAGTTATGAAAAAGTATGAATGCATGTATGAATGATTTATTGTTGGTGATACCAGGTAGAACATTAGTGGGTGTAAAGAATGTAGTAGATTTGTGCAATGGAGTAAGAATGTAATTCAGAGTAAACAAACTGAGTATAAAGTGAATTACTGGGAATGAACCCAGACTCCTGAAGTTCGAGGCGATTCTTGTTGGAACAGCAGATACCCTGAGTCTGCTTCTGAGACCACTCTAATGCAGCCTGATCACCTTTCTTGAGAGTGTATGTGACCATTTTGTGAATGAGTAGCCTAGTTGGGCAGTAATACTTACAGCAACTTGAGTAGCCTTGCTGGGCACAGTTATTTGAATAGCCTTGTTGGACATAGTAACCTGAATAGCCTTGTTGGCAGGGGTGAAATCCAGCAGGTTCTGGAGAACCGGTAGCGGAAATTTTGAGCAGTTCAGAGAACCGGCAAATACCACCTCTGGCTGGCCTCAGAGTGGGGTGGAAATGGAGATTTTGCAATATCCTTTCCCCAGGACTGGGGAGGGAATGGGAATTTTGCAGTTTCCTTTCTCTGGAGAAGGGCGGGAATGGAGATTTTGAGTATTCTTCCCCTGCCATGTCCACCATGCCATGCTCACCAAGCCACACCACGCTTACAGAACTGGTAGTAAAAAAAAATTGGACATAATTTATTGTACTAGGATAACTTTGGAATTAGACAAGTGTATGTGTATGTATGTATGTATGTATGTATGTATATATATATATATATATATATATATATATATATATATATATATATATATATATATATTCTGAGGTTTTTGCGGGTGTTTGTATATAGGTCTTTGGTTATTCGGGTCTTCTCCCGCGTAAAATTGGAAGTGTCTTGGCCACGTTTCGACGAAGTCTCATTCGTCATCTTCAGGCTGGTGTTCTCGGCTTCGTGCTTCCAGGAGCAATTGCTCCAGGAAGCATGAAGCCGAGAACACCAGCCTGAAGATGACGAATGAGACTTCGTCGAAACGTCGCCAAGACACTTCCAATTTTAAGCGGGAGAACACCCGAATAACCAAAGACCTACATATGTATATATACATACATACATACATACATACATACACACACACACACACACACACACATA
Organism: Masticophis lateralis; assembly: GCA_030761175.1. Taxonomy (NCBI): domain Eukaryota; kingdom Metazoa; phylum Chordata; class Lepidosauria; order Squamata; family Colubridae; genus Masticophis; species Masticophis lateralis. Next base: position 190,125,722 of record JAUDYJ010000001.1, on the reverse strand, counting down.
TATATATATATAGGAACTAATTAAGTTTAATTTCCCTCTTACTTTGCTTTTTGTCTGAATAACACAATAAAACAACTATTGGAAAACTCTATTTTGAGTGGCTTGAATTCAATTTTATGACGTAGCTGGGGTGCTCCAAAGCAGGCAGTGTGACATATTGTGGAACAGGGCCCTCTGAGCACATAGGGAATCCCAGGGACTTTCTGTATGCAACTTCACTTTGTATTGATTATATAACTAGTCTACCCTTGAATTTGTAAATAGAGTAAATAGTTTTATATTTGCTCATTGAGAATGTAATTGTGATGTGTTTTTTAACATTTTTCCATATGCTAAATAAATAAATTAGTGGTTCAGTTGTTGGACTAGAAATCAATGTTGGCGAACTTTTTCGGCACCGAGTGCTGGCCGGTATGCGTGTGCATTCCGGAAACCAGAACATAATCTTCCCAGCACATGTACCCGGCAGCTGCTCTTCCAGTTTCCGGTGCTCCCGCACACACGAAGACCAGTGCGCCAGAACCCGGAAGAGCAATGGGTGATGGCTCATGTGCCCGGAGAGACGGCTCTGCATGCCACTTCCGGCACGCATACCATAGGTTCACCATCACGGGACTAGATGAAGTCTTTCTGCCTTTGAATTTAGAAAAAATGTCAACAAAAAGGACAATTAAATAGAATTGAAACAACCTTTTTTCATTATAAGGATTATCTGGAGCTCACCCTGTAGATCTCAACAAAAGGTTTTCATTAAAATACTTGTTTATGAAACACATTTATAGAACTGCTCTTCTGGTCAATGGGACTCTAGGCAGTGATATCACTATATTATGAAATGATCAGAATACGATTCTACAGAAATTTGAAAATATCTGATGTTCACGTTGAATTTATGTGAGCATAAAATACACTTGAACTTTGAATTCAGATTCTTTGTTCTGGGAAATGGTTAAAGTGCTATGTTGATGCTGAATTGGCCATTAACTGGCACATGCTTGCATTTGGCTAAGTTCATTGACCATAGGAACAATCATGGATACGTTAAGAATTATAGATGGAGAAAGAAAAAGGGGAGGAGGAGGTGGAAAAGTAACCCGAGACCTTTAAAAATCTGAACTGTTAAACAAAAGTTGTATCAACAAAAACCAACCTTATTTTGACAGCAACGACATGTATATCCTTCAAATTGTAAGATACCTTCAGCTCTATTATTTATTTATTTATTTATTATATTTCTATACTGCCTTTCTCCCACAGGACTCAAGGCAGTGTACAGTCAAGAAAAAATAAAAGATACATAAACATCATAAAATTGATAATTAAAATTATAGAAAAGTTTAACCCAAATTAAATAAAACCCAGAATTATATAATATTTTAATCATTCCCAGTTAACATGCTTAGCCCCGCCTGATTGAACATCAGGGTCTTGAGGGCACAGCGGAAAGCACGGAGATTAGGGATGTATCATATATCGGGGCAGTTCATTCCAAAGGATTGGAGCCCTTACAAACAAGGCCCTCCCCCTGGGAGTCGCCAGTCGGCACAATTTGACTGACGGTACCCTGAGTAGTCCCTCCCTGTGAGAACGAACAGGTCAGTGGGAGGCTATTGGTGGCAAAAGACGGTCTCGTAAGTACCCAGGTCCTAAGCCATGGAGCACTTTAAAGGTGATAACTAACACCTTGAATCGCACCCGGAAGACCACCGGGAGCCAGTGCAGCTCGCGTAAGAGACGTGTTACATGGATGCAACGAGATGCACCCATAATCACCCGCGCGGCTACATTCTGGACCAGTTGGAGCCTCCGGATGCTTTTCAAGGGGAGCCCCATGTAGAGAGCATTGCAGTAGTCCATATGGGAGGTGACTAGGGCATGAGTGACTGTGCGCAAGGCATCCCAATCCAGAAAGGGATGCAAATGGCAGATCAGGCAAACCTGATAAAAGGCCCCCCTGGCCACGGCCATCAAATGGTCTTCTAAAGATAGCCATGAGTCCAGGAGGACACCCAAATTGCGGGCCCTCTCTGTGGGAAGCAAGGTCTCATCCCCAATTGTCAGTGATGGTACCAGCTGACTATACCGGGATGCTGGAAGCTACAGCCACTCAGTCTTGGAGGGGTTGAGTCTGAGTTTGTTTCTCCCCATCCAGATCCGTACGGCCTCCAGGCAACGGGACATCACAGTAAGGGCATCGTTGGGGTGGTCTGGGGTGGAGATGTATAGCTGAGTGTCATCAGCATACTGATGAACATTCACCCCGAAACCATGGATGATCTCGCCTAGCGGTTTTACATAAATGTTGAACAGAAGGGGTGAGAGGACCGATCTTTGCAGCACCCCACAAATAAGGTGCCTTGAGGTCGACCTCTGCCCCCCTGCCAACACAAACTGCGAACGGTCATAGAGAAAGGAGGAGAACCACTGAAGCATGGTGACCCCTATTCCTAACTTCTCCAGCAGGTGCAGTAGGATACCATGGTCGATGGTATCAAAAGCCGCTAAGAGATCTAATAGGACCAGGATAGAGGAGCAACCTCTGTCCCGGGCCCTCCAGAGATCATCAACCACCACGACCAATGCCGTTTCCGTGCTGTATCGCGACCTGAAGCCCGACTGGAACGGATCCAGATAGACATCTTCATCCAGGTATCGGGGTATTTGTCACACCACCACACTCTCAACAACCTTCACAACGAAGCAAAGATTGAAGACTGGACGATAGTTTGATAATAAAGCCAGGTCCAGGGAAGGCCTCTTGAGGAGGGGCTTCACAACCGCCTCTTTCAAGGCGGCGGGAAAGAAACCCTCACTCAGAGAAGTATTTATAATCCCCTGGAGCCAGCCTCATGTAACCTCCCGGGAGGCCAGTACCAACCAGGAGGGACACAGGCCCAATAAACATGTGGCAGCGTTAAGCTTTCCCAGAATCCTGTCCACGTCCTCAGGAGCTACAGAGTCAAATTCCTCCCAGATAACGGTCTCAAGATCTACCCCCATCTCCTCCCCTGGATCTACCCAATCGGAGTTCAGGCTATTCTGAATCTGAGTAACTTTATCATGCAAGAATTGCACATAATCCTCAGCTCATCCCTGTAAGGGATCTTCCCGCGTCCCCACCTGAAGTAGGGAGCGGGTCACCCTAAACAGCGCGGCTGGGCGGTTCTCTGCAGATGCAATAAGAGCGGAGAAGTAGTTAGACTTTGCCGCTTTTATCACCACTAGGTAGGTCTTAATATAGGATCTCACCTGTGTTCGGTCAGATTCAGATCGGCTTGTCCTCCAATTGCTCTCCAGGCGGCTTTTCCGACGCTTCATCTCTCTCCTTGGAAAACCAAGGAGCTAGTTGAGATCAGCATTGGGTCAGAGGCCGCAAAGGCATGATGCGGTCCAAGGCCCCAGTAGCCGCCCTGTCCCAGGCGACCATTAGGTCCTCAGTCGAGTCGTGAGCCAGAGTCTCAGGAAATGGCCCAAGCTCCGTCAGGAACCTCTCAGGGTCCATCAGGCGCCTGGGACGGAACCATTTGGTTGGTTCCGTCTCCCTGCAGTGAGTAGAAGTGACTTGAAAGTCCATGTGAAGGAGAGAATGATCAGACCATGACAAGGGCTTGATGTCTATATCCCCTATTTTAAGATCATTCGGCCACTGGTCCGAGACAAAAATCAAGTCCAGAGTGTGATTTCCCCAAGTGGGTGGGGCCTTTAACTACCTGGGTCAGGTCCATGGCCGCCATGGAAGCCATGAACTTCTGAGCTGACTCCGACATTTCACCAGCAGATGGAAGGTTAAAATCCCCCATAACAATAAGTCTGGGGGTTTCCACCGCCACCCCGGCTATAACATTGAGCAGCTCAGGCAGGGCCGCTGTTACGTGTCAGGGAGCCAGGTACGTAATCAGTAGGCCCATCTGTAACCCCCGACCTCACTTCACAAGGAGGGACTCACATCCAGCTATCTGAGGAACAGTGGCCTCCCTCGTGCAAAGACTTTCTCTAATAATTGCTGCCACTCCCCCACCCCTTCCCTGAGACCTTGGCTGATGAAATGCATGGAAACCTGGTGGGCACATTTCCACAAGGGGAACTCCTCCCTCTTGGCCTAGCCAGGTCTCCATGATCCCTGCCAGGCCAGTACCCCTCTCCGCAATAAGATCGTGAATGAGGGGAGCCTTATTTACCACTGACCTGGCATTACACAACATCAGCCGTAGACTCAGGGACTGAGGCTCTGAACAACCCGGGAAACGAGCGATGCGTTGGGGGTCGGAGTGTGCAATCACATGTAAACATCGAGTGCGCACTCCCGAGACATAAAATGGCCCCCTGCTGCCATCATATCTGCCCCTCCCACTTACTATACTAATGCCCATCGTTTCATCCCCCTGCATCCTAGTCAGATCTCTGTCCCCGTCCTCCCCGCCGTGATCATCAGACCCATTACGCCATTCAATGGATTTATGGATCCCCCCAGATCCATTCCCACAATCCCTCCCAGGACCCCTTAAATTAGAATTTAAAAATTTATCTAAAAAACCCCAAAGCCGTCAGTTTTTTGCAAACCACCTATTAGTGAACGTGCATTATTGTCACATTAATCCTAACTCAAAATAACCCTGACTATATTCTCTGGGCCCATGTGTCTAGCAAAGAAGGACCAACTGTTAAACTGTGCATTTATTGCAGTGGTGAGTTACTACCGGTTCGGTCCCGATCATGCGAACCAGTAGTAACAGAGATGGGAGGTTCTGCCCACCCACCAGACATCATCATGGATGATCTGCGCATGCGCAGAAGCACCATGCGTGAGCAAAGTGAGCTTGCACATGCGTGTGCTTCTGTTGCGAACTGGTAGCGGTCAATGGAACCCACCCCTGGTCTATTGGTTTATGTTACATTATTAAGGGGGTTTGTTTTTGAGTTTTGGATTGTCCTTTTTATATTTCTAGTCAGTTCAATTTTGTTATTGTTTGTTTGTTTCACAAAATACTGTATAGAAGGTCAGGACTTTGCATGCAAAGGTTCAATTTGCCATCTGAGAAATCCTGTCTATAACTGCTAACAGCCAGAATACATCAATGCAGGCCAAGGATAACCATGATTAGCATCTGCCAAATTCTTTGACTCACCTGAGCTTATTTTATTTTAAACAGGGTACCTTCTTTCACATGTGGTGGACATGCCCCGAAGCAAAAATATATTGGAGTAAGATTCGGAAATGAATACAAGAAATAATTGGAGAAGATATTGAATTGGCACCAGAAATATTTCTCCTGGGAATATTAAAAAGGGCCTATGGAAAAAAAAGAAGTATCTAGTAATACATATTACTACAGCTGCCAGACTGATTTATGCACAATACTGGAAAGAAAAGGGATTGCCACCAGAAGAGCATATAATTAGAAAAGTATGTGCGGAGATGAGTAAACTAACCCATGAAATAAATGAGGATGAAAATTCTGACTACTAAATGGATGGCTGACGAAATAAAGGAAGGAGTAAGGGATGGTGTGACTAATAAAAGGAATAAGTAAATTAAGAGACATCATGTATATATTCTGTATCTATGTATAAACACTGCCTATCCGATGCTAGTAGAATTGTAATACTATGTACTTTCATAAAAATCAATAAAATTTTGGGGAAAAAAAGAAAATTTGACTTTGGGTTTTACCAATTAGATCTTTATAGAAATGGCTTGTTCATATTATTATGAAAAAGCAAAAAGTTGTGATTTGATGTTAATGCCTTATTTTACTGTAACAGAGAGTTGACAGTCAATGCTTCTTTTTCTTTTTTTCCCCTTATCTTTCCTTACTTCTCCTTTCCTTCGCTCTCCACTGCTTATTTACTTTGTATTTTGTATTTTATAATACTTTATAATTCAATAAAAATGTTGACTGTTAACTGCGTTTCACATGGAAGCCAGGAATTGTGCAGAATATGATGGGGACATGTATGTTGCTCCCTGAATCATTACTGCTTTTATTGGTGGAGTCATTTGGCATTCATTGTTGTGTCAATTTTGTGAGGTTTGCACAGGATTGTCAGGAATGGGGTGACCTACAGATAGATTAAATAAATAGATAAATAAATAAATAAATAAATCCTATTCGCAAAATTCAAAATGTGTCATTGCCTTTCCCTAAACTAGTCAGTGCTGCTTTAGGTAGACAGCAATGCTTGGACTGTGGTGGATTCTCATGAAAACTACACTTTTAAAAAATAATGTCAGCACAGGAATGGATGCATGACAGTTCCTAGGAAACTAAGACATCCTGGTTTCGCATTATAAGCCAGGAGACTTCTCTTACTAATGCAAATTAAAAAAGAAAATGTGTTGGAAACATTGCCGCTGAGAGGTTAATCAAGTCCCCGAATTTCCTCATATTTTCCTTATTGTTGTTTTTTCTTAAAAGAACTCAGCGTATTCAGTAATCGAGACATCTTCAAAATGAAGATTTCTGTATTTGTTTCACTATTTTCTTTAATTATATAGTCTCTACTCTAAGCTAATTAAGTATGAAATTAATATATACCCTGCAAATATATGCGTATTTATGTCAGTGCACCAGGGATATATCCCAGATCAGACTCCTGATTTAGTGCAGTCAGAAAAGATGAAGCACAGCTGCCAAACTCTTTTTTCTATTCAGTATAGACATCACCTGTGTCTTTGAGAGAAAGATGAAGAAGTATGCAGATCAGTTAAAAAAATATGGTCCCTAGCTTTTATGTATTATTATATTTCAGATGTTTGAGAGCATGTGATTAAATGCATTGTTGTTTCCCTACAGTGTGGAGAAGAGAATGAGGGTGATCTCCAAGACAATTGATGTGAGACAAGGTGAGATATGAAAATGTTTCTGAGCCCTGAGCAGCTGGTAGCCAGGAGTAGTTTGGTCTGATTCTCCAGCCTCTTTGAGAGCGTGTAAAGAGATGGAATTGCAGTGGCATGTAAAAAGGGCAACGCAGATGAGAATTGGATTTTAACTCGCCTGCATATCTCTCATTGTAGGTTACTTATATTTTGGTTCTGCCTAATTCACTTCTTTCTTTCATTTGGGACCTTGCTTCAGACAACTCAACTGTGAATATTGCAAGCCACTTAAATACAAAAGACATTTGTTCCTGTTCATAAGTATGAAAAAATATTTAATAGCCAGAGTTAACTTTTTTAAATGGAGGGATATTGAAGTCACTAAGTAAAGAGGGTTAGTGTTTTGGGGTGGAAATTGGGGGCTTGTTTTTATTTTTAACAACGCTGTAGCTATTTTAAAACTTACATTATTTCCATCATGGTCAGATGGAGGTCCAGGAGCTGAAGAAGGTGAATATTGGATTTGGGATCATAGACTGTTCTTCCTTGCAGTTGGATAGTCTAATGCTTCCTCCAAGGAGTTGTATTTATGCTTGTCTTGTTTTCTGGATTCTGATTATATTGGTTGGCAGAGTGAAATACTTGCTTCAGGGAGTATATTTTGGGTTGCCGTTAAAAAAACCACAACCCCATAGCTATTGTCCTTCAATTCATGGTTACTGCTTATACTGAAAAGGGGAGAGGTTTCTTTGAGGTGTTTCTGATTTGTGTGTCAAAGTAATTTGACTGGGTATATGACCTTAGTTGATGGAGAAACCACTTGAAGCCACATCTCAGTCAGGAAATTATGGAGGTCAACTTGGTTCTTCCACAACATTTAGAATAAATGTGATTACAATGTCCAGTTTAGTTCAAGTACTGGTGCACTGATCCTTTTCTGGACAATTGCTCTGTTGGTGCAGTTCTGAACAATACTTGAGATTTGCAATACGTAACTGTCTTGTTGGATTGTTAAACATGAGGAAAAGGTTTATTAACAGATTTATTTTATTTATTTATTTATTTTATTAATCATATTTCTATGCCACCCACTCTCCGAGGACTCTGTGCGGCTTACAACAATCAACAGTATACTAAATAGCATATTGCCCCCAATAATCTGGGTCCTCATTTTACCCACCTCGGAAGGATGGAAGGTTGAGTCAACCTTGAGCCGGTGAGATTTGATCTGATGATCTGCTGAACTAGCAGTCAGCTGAAGTAGCTGCAGTACAGCACTCTAACCACTGTGCCACTTCAACTCTATTAAATAGAGATATCTGCTCTATTTGTAGAGCAAATATCTGCTCTATTTGTATACTTATTAGCAGTGGTGAAATGCATTTTTTTTTTACTATTGGTTCTGAGGGCATGGCTTGGTGGGTGTGGTGTGGCTTGGTGGGCATTGCTTGGTGAGCATGGCAGGGAAAGGATACTGCAAAATCTCCATTCCCACCCCACTCCTGGGGGAAGGATATTGCAAAATCTCCTCTCCCAGCCCACTCTGGAGTCAGACAGAGGTGGTATTTGCCGGTTCTCTGAACTACTCAAAATTTTTGCTGCCGGTTCTCCAGAAGCTGTCAGAACCTGCTGGATTTCACCCCTGCTTGTTAGGCTACAGAAAAAGAATATACATGTCTGGACCAGTTGTTATATAATTCTGCTCATGGAAGTAGTATTGAAATAAGACTGATTTATGAAAAGTGTCAAAAGAAACTATATGCTCTAAAGCTCCACTTGAGCAGGAAGACTCATGACTGAATTAGGATGAAAGTTGCTAACAAAATGTGACACCTCAAGGATCTGGCATGTTTTTCAGCCAACTATGCTCTTCAAAAGACAATATAAAAGGTAACCCTTAAGAATGAAGGAGGCTTTACAGTACTGTGTGTGTTTTTCTATATTGTAGAACATGTATTTATTTATAATGAACAGACTATTGGATGTTTTGTATTTAAGGATGCTAAAAGAAAAATAAATTGAACTCTAGGATAACGCTATTACTGTTCCAAAAACTGGATTTTGTTGCTTGGAATTTCAAGGGATTTTTATTTTTGTTCATAAAATCAGAGGGGACATCTATCAGATTAAATGTAGTGTACACAAGCAAAGGGGTTATCAGTTTCTGTGGTTGATGGTGAGAAAGGGTGGTGATTGAGATGATTAATAAATATTACAAGGTAATTTTAAAAATTTAAAACCCAGTGAGTTTAAAAAAACAGCACAAAACAGGACTGGAATTTTCTCTGCATGCTAATCATATTGCACTGCTTCTATTTATCTACTCATTAAAAAGCGCAATAAATTTGCCCTAAATACAAGTTACCAAGTGCTTGAATAATTTGATTCTCATATGCTTGGATAGCTCCTCCTTCAGCTCCACCTCCAGAGCATTTCAGTGAGAAGGCCAGCATACACCCCAGACACCTACTCTGCCTTTATGGCTACTTCTGGAACCAGCAGTTGCAGTGACTCATAGCCCTTGATACAGATGTATATCTGTACAAATAAACCTATCCATTGGCTTCAAGTGAAAATACAATTAAATAAAATTAGCTGTGTGCTGCCTTGGTGCATATTAATATTAATTTGTACTTATTGGCTACTTTTCAGTCAACACTCTCAGAAAAGCTTATAATAAAACTATAAAAGCATGATTGTAGCACAGGTTATAGACAAATAACATGAGACATAATACCAGCAAATTAGATAGGTTTATGCAGGAGAGGGAAGATATTTTAGAACTGGTAACATTTATATTTCAGTTCATGTTTATGACAATTGATGGAAGATTTCCAGGGGCACATAAAAGGATGAATAAAGATATCGCTGTACAGTATCCTGCACAGTTTACACAATGGTTGGGGAATATGCATAATCACTAGAGTTTGCCAGCCAGAGCATGGACTTTTCTCCATTATATAGCTCTGCCCTTCTTAAGTTTAATTTAAGACACTGGTGTGATTAGTAAGGAATAACTTTCTGTGTCCCAAATGAAATAGAGTGATGAACAACTCAGAATGTTCAGAAAATTAAAGCCAGTAGGTAGGTACATCAATTTAACAAACTGTTTTCCATCCCAGATCTCATTTTTCTTATCAGTTTGTGTTTGATTTAATTTTTGCTAATGACCCTTTCATCCTGCAATTTGCCATTCAATCGGATCTAAACACAAAACTCATTTTTCTTTTTAAAAATGTGCCGTTGCTAGCACAGTTGTATATTGTTCTGGCATATGGAACTATTAACATTGTACATTTATCTTTCTGTGGCACAGGAGATGTATTAACAACCTTAAAGTTCAGACAAAATATTAACCGCTACTGTTGTATCTCTGTTGCCTCACCATATTCTTCTAGTAATGCCCTACAATGCCTTTGAATAGATCCTCTTATTTTAAAGGGCAGCATTTCTGGACTTAATTTCAAATTAATTTTGGGCAGCTTTAGATGTGTAAAACATGGGGTTTGGCATCCCCATCCTTGCCTGCGTGGTGTGTGTGTGTGTGTGTGTGTGTGTGTGTTTTAACAATGCTCAACTCTTAAAATGTATAAATTATTATAAATAATAATAAATTGAGAAATATAAATTATTACTTGCTTCTTAGGGTTTATGTTTTCTATCCTATCTATTTCTGAGGAAGAGCTTTCCTTTTTTCCTTTTTTCTTTTCACCCCTTGGTTATAGTGCAAAGTGAAGAAGCACTACATAATCTAAGGAACACTGAAGCATAGACAGATACAATAAAAAAGCCCTTTCTGGTTATTAAATCTGTGCTCTTGACTTTGGCAAATTGCAGAATCTGCTGCCATCACTTTCTGTCCTTATGTAAGGTGCAGCTGCAGACAATTTGATGAATATAGGTAGATTTTAAAGCAGCATAGTAGTAGCAACAGTAACAACAGTAGTGTTTGATCTGTATGGCATATTTGGGCCAAGCATTACAATTATTTGATGTATGTTCCTTACAGCCTTCCTTTGTGATAGCTCTGTATTAGATTAACTCTGGAATTAGATATATTGGAAGCTGGAGGGCTGCAATTAGAGCAAGCCCTGGGTTCTCAACTTAAGATGAGGTCAAAAGACGAGGCAGCAGAAGGAAAGATGCATTTTGATTTCAGAGCCGTGGTGGCGCAGTGGTTAGAATGCAGTATTGCAGGCTAATTCTGCTCACATTGCCAGGAGTTTGATTCCCTCAATCCTGACCGACACAAGGTTGATTCAGCCTTCCATCCTTCTGAGATGGGTAAAATTAGGACCCAAATTATTGGTGGCAATAGGCTGACTCTGTAAACCGCTTAGGGAAGGCTGTAAAAGCACTATGAAGTTGTATCTAAGTCTAAGTCTATTCAATAGCTATTGCTATTGAAAAGAGATGGACCAAACAAAGATATAATTACTAGTAATGGATAAATGGCACTTGATACTTACAGCCTTCCACATAATGTGGTAGACTAGGCCAACCAATTACAAATTTTCTCGCTAGATTTGTGTAATATGCTAACTTGTGTTAACCTTGGCTAGTTTATTGATGCTTTGGTATATTGTACTAACCCAGCCTGATCAATGAGTTTATGTTTGCATCAGAAAAATGGGTTAGAGCCTCTTTTGCAAATGCATCCACACTGCAGCAATGTCACATTAGAGCTGCATACCTTTTGCTCAAAAGGTTTGAACCTAAGTGTGGAGACTTGGGAAATACAAAACCTCAGCTAAGAAATGGAATTGAGCACTGCCCCTTAGAATCAGACACGACTGGACAGTGGGAACCTTAAGGGGTTGCCACAAAGAAGAGGCGGGAGGGGTCAACTTATTTTCCAAATTCCTAAGAAACTTCCTAGTGTATACTGGAGGTGGAGACTCTTTAAGAGCTGTATGCAATGAAATTTCATTTTAATATATGCCTATTAGTGTACATTCAAAGTGGAAATAAAGTTATTCATTCTCTCTCTCTCTCTCTCTCTCCCTCCCTCTGTCCCCCTCTCCCCCACTCTCTGTGCATGTGTGTGTGTGAGAACAATTAATCAGTGGAACAGTTTGCCTTCAAAAGTTGTGGGTACTTTATCACTGGAGGCTTTTAAGAAGAGATTGGACAGCCACTTGTCTGAAATGGTTTATGATCTTCTGCTTGAGCAGGGGGGCTGGACTAGAAGACCTCCAAGGTCCCTTCCAGCTCTATTCTGATTTTAAATAATGATCTTACAGTGCAAGGTGTTAGTATACCATGTGGGGCTGGAGCAGAATTAGAGAGAATAATCCTTTTCTCCGTTCCTGGGATTTATAATATTAAAACAACAGATGAGTTCAAGGAAAAACAGGACTTACCTAAAGTCATCCAATGACTCATTCACTTAATTAGCATCCTACATTGTCCTTGTTTATTTGAAGAATGTTCCATCTGTACAGCAGCCGTTAAATGACAATCATGTAGATCCAAAGTTGTTGCTGAATCATATGCAAGGGGAAAGCAATAGCAGCTTTTACTGTTCTCCCCTTCCTCCATGATCCTATGTTTGTCATAAGTCCCAAAGGGAAGCCATGTCCAGAGAAGTAACAGTAATCAAAAATAACTCAGCAAGAGTGGCATACCTGCACCCAAGCAAGCAACCTGAAATCAATTGAAACCAGAAAAGACCAATGATGGGATTCAAATAACTTAACTGATTCTCTGCCCTAATGACTGGCTGGTGGGCGTGGCCATGGTAGGCGTAACCAGGGGGTGTGACAAGCAGCACTTTGCCTCCTGCACCCCCTGGGAGCAAAAATGGGCCGTGGGGAGGTGCACCACCACCCTGCACCCTGTTTTGGGCCTAGTAGGCCTCCCTGCAGCCTCCTGGGAGCAAAAATGGGCTGCAGGGGGGCCATGCCATCACCCTGCACCTCATTTTGGGCCTAGCAGGTCTCCCTGCACTTACCTGGGAGCCAAAATGGGGCATGTGCGGGCTCCTGGAAGGGATGGGGAGGGGAGGGACCCGCCAGCAATTTAACAACTGGTTTGCCCAAATCGGCTGAATCCCACCACTAGACAAAACTAAAACAACCAATAAGGAATAACCACAAGGCAGCAAGTCATAGTTTATCCAATAACAGCATAATGATAGCTGAGATGATGTGTGGTAGACAGAGGGTTGTGTACACAAGATAAAAAGAAGGGTGATACAAGGATTAGTCAGAAGAGTCCATCCATCCATGCAGTCATCTATCAGGCATTCTCTGTTCTCCAACACCCCTTGTATTACCTGGCCAATACTGTAATGGGTCTTGGTGGATAGGAATGTGCGAGTGTGTGGTGCTTGTGAAAATCTATCCAATAAATCCAGAACTTAACAAAGAGTCTTGGCAATGCTGTTTTTCTTGAGCCCTTTACTGCTGCATAACATCTTGAAGATCAATTTTCTAACAGGTTGATCTTCCCTGACATGCGTCAATCTTGCTACACTTTGTTGACACCTTTTTTCTTGAAACCACAGATTGAAAACAAAGAGGAGATTGGGATCACCAACTGTAGAGCAATATTGCTCAGAAGTGATTCCCTCACACACACTTGAATCACAGATGTGAACTCTTACATCCTAATATCCAGAGAACTCATGGTACAGACAGCACCGCTCATTAATGCTTTCTGTAGCTGCAAAATTATGAGGAAGAGAATGATCATTAGGCACACATTTGAGGCATTAGAACTACTTAAAAGATTGTGGTTTCTTTTTTAAACAAAGCCATTGTTTAGTTCTTATAACTGCAAATAAGCTGTAAATATTTGAATTGGGAAAATCCTTAACGGATTGGCTATATGCTTTCCCTAATATTTTGGGTGCTTAATGACTACATAGATATTCTGCCATTAGGTGAAGTTGAGCAGATTGGGAAAACTACATGCAAATGGCAAGTCTGAATTTTTGTTATTATTGTACATTTGAACAAATGAACAAAATAGCAGGTATCAGAAAATGGTGAACAAAAACATAATTCAAATTTTCTCTTGTTTCCCCAATGTAAAACAAAACAAAACAAAAAAGCAAAAACCAGTTGCCACAGTTGGAAATATTTTCCATTCCTAGGCTAATATGAATAGCTACATTTATTTAATAATGCACAAGGACATATTTGTTGTCTTTCCTTTAGGAGCTCAAGGTGATGAACCTAATGCTCCTCTTCTTTTTCCTTACTACAGCAACCCTGTTGTTGTTGGGCTGAAGAAGAGGCACTGGCGCTAAAGTTGGGGGTCTTTGGTGCTCCCTGAGCTTGGTGGTTCTGTTGTAGATATTTTATTACCCAAACTAGGTAACATCATCAGTGCAAGAGTTGTTATCTAGTAAAAGTAATGAAACATCTGCAAAAAAATGAATCAAACTCAGAAAGCACTAAGGTCCCCTCATTTCAATCCTAGGCTACAAATACTCCCCTTTACTGGCAAAAAGTTACCTAGTTTGCTCTTATGACTACGAGTTAACACCAGTCCAACATATTAACCATTTTACTACACATGGTCTTGGAAATGCCAGAGGAGCTTTTTAGTCTACATCTACAGTTTTCTGAGTGAGTGAATGGCCCAGAAAATATCCTATTTAAAGATATGTTCGATAGGAGAACATGGGAATTTGTTCCTTTAAGATTCGGTCTGTGTTGGTATATTAAGATCATTAATAGATTTTTTAAAAGATGCTCATGTTGCACATTAAGAAAACTTGATGAAAAATTAGGAATAGTAAAATAAGCAATATTGCCCTTATATTGACCACACTTATTAATGTAAATGTGTATAATGACCTCTGCACAAGGGAAAATCTCACTGATGCTTACAATGTCCATTGTAGACATTTAGAAGACAGCTAACAAAACACAAGTCATTCTCTGATAGATTTTGCCAGTCTGAGCCTCCTGATGCCACAAAGAAAATTGATAATTGCTTCCAACTCTTAATCTACCAATAGTGGCCTGAACAAACAGGCTTCAATTAATTGTTCACCTGCAAAGTCAAAAACAAGGATATTCTTTCTCTTCACTGTATCCTCTTCCTTTCCTACTTAGATCATCTTTTTTGGGAACATTCCAAGCAGCCAAGGTTCAATTTGTTAATGTTGTTCTGTTTTCTGAAAACAGAAAAGCCAAACATCATTACTGGATCAACTTTGGTTGACAAAATGGCCAAAGAATATTCATTAATGAAGCAATACCCTTAGAGGGGTAATGATAGATATAATGTACTAATTCCCATATGGACCTATCTATTTTCTGGTATTCAGTGGGAATGCCACTGAATCTAGAAATCACAAATCTATATATGATCATTTGAAGAAAAAGACATGAATTGTGTTTCCAAACTTCCTTGTCATTTGGACCTGAGAAGGACCATAGGGGTTCATATCCACATTCTGGAAGCCAGGAAGTCTACAGAGGAAGTCTCATTGATTAGTTTGGTTCCGTAAAATTGCAAGTTTGTTTAGTTCATGCTTCCACACTATCCAGGGTGCACCACAGGGGGCAAACTAGCTCCACAGAAGTTGGTTGTTGGCATTTAGTGAAAAAATAGAGATATCCAAACTCTAAAAAACTCTGAATAGGATTTGCACCTGGCATGGCATCTCTCAAGATTCTGTTTAAATGGGACAGAGTATCCTACCCTGAATTTGACTGTGGTGGTTTTTGCCAGACACTGGATCATATAGTGACCAGCTACCATTTGAGAGCTTATACAGGAGGAAAAGCAGATTTTCTTCATCTAACTTAATATGCTTAATTAGCTAAATGGTCTAGATATTAATATATACAATAGTTATTCCATTCTCATGAACCAACATATTTCAAAATGTAACCTATAACTTCTTGAATTCCTCATACTTTACAAAATTGCCTGCCTATTTCCATCAAATGTGTACCACGGCATCCTGTGCTTTTATATATTTCTACTTTTGTTATCCACTTATTTCGTACATGAAATAAATAAACAAAAAAAGATATTTGTTTCAATGTTATTAAAGAGTCCTTAGAAAACAGGGATCTAATTGAAATTATTACAGAAACAGTCCAGTGAATGATCAATTAACCACATGCATTCCTTCAGTTCAGAAGCCAAAAGAACACATTTCACCAAAGGGGAAGAGTGAAGAGTGTTAGAATGTTTATCTTAGCAAATTGGTTAATGCTAACTATGATTGTGCTTGGCTTCGTCTATCTTAATGGACCACTATGCTATCCTTTGTTCACGAAGAATTGACTACTGACCCAATGAGTTCAAGTTAAATATAAGATATTCTCCCTGGTAACTAATCAGTATTTCCATGGTCGGCAGGAGCAATACGTTGCCATAGTAATGGTTCTTGTCTGGGTATTTTGAGGCCCAGATAAAGGAGTAGGTCAGCTCAAAAAAGTGTCCATAATGTCCTGAATGAAAATAAAAATACAGCCTGTTCTTTTTAGTATAATTGGAAATTTGGGATCAGGTTTCTAAACTCACCTTTGTACGTTGGGTGTAGATTATGCTAAAGGCACCAAATTCAAAAGATTGCTGACAGCATCAAAATGCTACTAAACTGCAGAGGTTGGGAAACACTGATTTAGAGACATTTATAAAGCTAACATCAGGAAACAGATTGTTACAGAGTTGGTGTTAATTGCAAAACACAGAAAAAGCTTGTGTCAGGGTTCCAAGTAACACCCCCAATGAAAGAAGACTCAAGCCAGAAGTTCCTCAAAATTCCGTTTTATTAGAGATGTCATATTGGCACATTTGGGAATCTGAAAGCTTCCAGGTTTTCCCCACCCAAAAGAAAGTCCAAGTCCCTTCCTCCTGTACCCACATGCCCATCACATGGTCCAATCAATGCACCGTCCCAACTGGAGATGACTCCCAATCGTGCCATGCCAGGTGCAGGCTGGATGTCCTCGACTCTCAGAGAAAAGAATGTTATTATGGCTAGATATCCCTGCAACTCCATGCAATCCCCCCTCCCAATTTCCCACAGCTCTAAGTATGGCAGCCCTAAAGATCCAAAGGAAAAGATGGCCTCCAGGGCTGACAGCTTGTTTTTAGGTCTTGTAAGCTGGTCAAAGATTTGAATTTTCATTTGCTGTTTTAGAGGAAGACCGGGGGGGGGGGGCAATCAGGAACCTCCAAATGTCTTCACCCTCAACTCCCATCATTTCCAGGTAGATAAGGCATACTCTGTACTATTGTAAACCAGCCAAATTCTTTTTTGGCAAAGACAGCAGGAAAAAAAAAACAACCTCTCTCCATATCTTCCAGTAAAAAAAAAAAAAGAAAAGAAAAAAGCAATAATAACACATTGAATTGACTGAGTTTTGACTCTATGCAAGATAGGGACAACAAGGTACAGTATATACCTAAGGTACCCCTATCTTACATTAGGGCCGGCCTTGATTGGAAGAGTAGGTCAAATTTCAGCTGATTGCTTGCCCTCAGAATAAAGTACAAGGGTAAAAAGGTTTCTCCTTGCTCCTATTTTACACAGTTAAAAAGGAATCTTAGCAGGTTCATTTCTGAGCTGGAAATAAAGAGTGCAGACATTGCTTGAATAAGAGGTAAAGTTTATTCCGAGAGCACAATATACAAAAGTCAGCTGTCAGAGGTGATCATGATTTGAATTTCTCTCAGTAGTTCTTTCTATAGAAAATAATACAATTTGCTTCTTGAAAGTACACAGAAGTGCTCTCTATAGGAATTCTAAGAAAACCCGCTTAATCATCTTTCCAGAAACACTACTATTGGTGGTTAGACATCCTATTGTCAGGCGAAAGCAACCAGAAACACTGGTGAAGAGCCTCAACAGTTCTTTTATTGCTAAACAGTTACAAGAATCTTGTCTGTTTTACTGCATTCCCTTTAGAATGGTAAGATAAGGATTTAAGGATTCTACGGAAGGGTAGGCCTGAGCAGCTTCTTGCAGGGACATGACCGCAAAGTCAGACCCCTCTTAACTCCTCTACCTGGAGATTCCACCACACCTACTGAGCTGTGACCTCTGCTTGTTTACAATGATTGGAAACGGTAGTCTCATTGGAGGAAAGATAGTTTTCTGTTACCTGATCAAAGACATCGCAAGCTAGGTTTTAGACAGGGAAGAATCTTCACCTGATTACAGCTGGCTGTTTCCCCTTGCACTTTGATATTTGTCTACAGCAGGAATCCCCAACCCCTGGTCCACAGACTGGTACCATGGCGGGTGAGTGTAAAAAGCTCCATTTGTGCAACCAGCAGGCTTGCCCATCACCTCCACCCCCACGCCATTACTGCCACTGCCATTGCCGATCTGCAGAGCCGGAAAGGTTGGGACCGCTGGTCTATAGCCTATTCTAATTTGTGATTTTGAATTACAGAAGAAGCATGTGCAAAAGGAGTACTTGATTTCTTTCCCACAACACCCATATTATTGGGTGTGTGTGTGGTGAGGGAAGCAAAAGAATGTTTTGTTTTGTTTTTAAAGTCCTATCTGAAGAAATTAATTGAAGGCAAACAAGGTTGCTGAAATTCTGGCTGCAAAAGACATTTTCCTGGTGAATTACCCATCTGCACGCTTGGAACAAGAACAATATACAGCCTTGTATCTGGGCTGATGTTACTATTTAATTTGCTTTCCAGTAAATCATTCATGAAATTCATAGCTTCAGCTGATACCAGTTACTGCATTGCCTGTTTACATGTTTGCCTTGAAAAAACTGGCCAGCATTATCCTTTTAAGAAGAGTGCCCCCTTTTTTCTAAGTGTTTCTTACAAAGGCATGAATAGTTATGCCCCTGGTTTTTTTTTAAACTAAGTGCAGCATGATGTATCTTTTTACATATGTAATTGGTCAATGACGACACTATAATAAATTAACACTACAATAATAGTTCCAGGAGCTCATTTCTGCTATCACATACAGTAGTATAAAACAACTCAGATTTAATGTAAGAAGACTAATTTTCCCAGATAAACAGCAAAACAAAAAAATTCTTTAACTAATTTTTTAAATTAGGGTAAGATGCTCAATGTTTGGGGTGGGATAGTGGGTTAAAGGAGAGTGTCCTCCTCTCAGTTCTCTGCATTCAGACTTCCCAATAGGAAATACATTGAATGCAAAAGCTCTCTATGAAACTTGTGTGTTCTGATTGTTTTTAATAAACTTGTTTTTCGCAGAAAGAGCAAGACACCTGAATAACTGAAGAAAAAAAGAAGTTGGGCTGGGAGAAAGAACAGCCAAAGCAACTTGTACCCTGTCAGAGATCTGCAAGCAGCAATCCCTTACGAGCCATTTAAAAGAAGCCAATTTAAGACAAAGCAACATATTTTTTCTCACTCCTCCAGAGGTGGGTTTCAGCAGGTTCGGACCAGTTCTGGAGAACCGATAACAGAAATTTTGAGTAGTTCGGAGAACCGATAGTAAACATTCTGACTGGCCCCACCCCCATCTATTCTCTGCCTCCCAAGTCCCAGCTGATCTGGAGGAAATGGGGATTTTGCAGTAATATTCCCCTGGAGTGGGGTGGAAATGGAGATTTTACAGTATCCTTCCCCTGCCATGCCCACCAAGCCACGCCCACCACACCATGCCATGCCCACTAAGCCACACTCACAGAACTGGTAGTAAAAAAAATTGAAACCCACCACTGCACTCCTCATATCTTGATTTTGGCACATAGAAGTTTTACTATATAACCCATATTTCAGGAATATGCTAAAGTAAGCAGGTCCATTTTCCCCCTTAAAAGCATGGGTTTTTTTCACTTTATTGTTTTTTTTTTTAATTTCCAATGAAGTGGTTTTACTTTACAAAATTCAATTTAATCGTTTTTTGACGCATAGATTAAAATGTAGATATTCGAAACATGCTTCCTATTTCTTCCTTGCTCGATCCTAATAGCAATTAAATAATTGATCTTGGGATGCTTAGACACATTTATTTATTTATCATTGTGGAAGATCTTATTATTACAGAGTTTGAGAACTTCTGGCTTAAGTACTTGAGGGCGAAAAAAAATCTATTTTAACATGTTATAGATGTTTACCCATAAATTCTGTGCAGATGAAAACAGCTAAGAAGCCTCTCGGTTTAGAGACAATTTAAGATGGAGACAAACATTTTAAAAACTAGTTTGATTAAAAAAAAGAAGATAGAGACTTTTTTTAAAATTGAAAGGCTATGTTAAATGTGTTAAATGTAATCAATATTGTTTTATTTGTACCAAAATGTCTGACACTCAGGCATTGTGTTCACGCATTGGTATGTTTTTTTTTTTAAAAAATAAAAAACTTGGGGAAAAAAAAGAATCCTGGTGAGTAAGTAATTCCTTCTAAGTTAAGAATTGCATTAGATTTTCTGTTTAACCAAATAGGCTATTTGAGCATTATTACTTTCAGCAACTGCACTGGAAGTTAATCAAGTAACTAAGGTCACTGGAATCAATCTGAACATAAGAAGATAAGAAGTACCCTACTGAGCCAGCCTGAAGGCTCATCTAGCACATCATTTTATTCCATAGTGACCAGCTTGATGCCAGCGGGAAGCCTGCAGGCACGACATAAAAACATCAGAAATTTTAATCATCTATTACAATAATAAAAAATAAGAAACAGTGGGTTTTTATTCGGCTAAGTAGAAGACCTAAAACCTAACTGCACAATATGTAAATGTTACTAGCAGTGGGTCTTTTAAAAACAGGAATTCTGGCCAGGTTGCATTTGTCTGCTTTGCTACAAGTGCTATGGTTTTGACAGAATCCGAAAAAGAAACTCAGAATTCTCCACAGCCGCTCTTCTCTTTTGTACCCGTTTCTTACAAATTCAGATCATTTGCAGGGTAATCTTATACCTACTTATGCATCTGTCAATCCCATTAAATTCAATGCACCTTAATCCCATGTGTGTCTAGGATTGCAACCTTGAATTTTTATTGATCTCTGTGATGGAGAGTTAACTGTGCACTTAAACCTAGGAGTGGGAAAGAAATATACCATGGATTCCAAAAGAAAAGCATTGGTAAGATCTCCCAAGGAGACTTTGGTTGTTGAGTGAATTGGCAGTTGCTATCCATTATTTTGTACTCCAAAATTTGCACAGGAAAGTACCGGGGGGGGGGGGGATGTATTGTCCCTTATAGAACCTTTCATTTTTCTTTTTAAAAAGTTGCATACTATATATAATATACTTAGAGCAAGAATATATGTTTGTTAGTTTTGTGTGTGTGTATGTGTGTGTGTGTGTGTGTGTGTGTGAGAGAGAGAGAGATGAGAGACAGACAAAGAGAGAGGGAGGAGAGAGAGAGAAAGAGAGGGGGAGAGAGATGAAAGAGATGAGAGAGACAGACAGACAATGGGGGGAGAGAGAGAGAGAGAGAGAGACAGACAGACAGACAGACAGACAGACAGATAGACAATGGGGCTGGGGGGGGGGATGAGAGATCCCAGTATTTTGTTTCTGTGGGAAACAGGTCCAAATGGCTCTTTGAGTGTTTAAGGTTGCAGAAACAGGCAGCCAAGCTAAGTGCCTGAAGGACTCCATCCCATCCCTGGGAGTCCAGGCGCTTCAGCAAGAGGCGAGCTGGATTTGTATTAGTGGTCCATGGGGTTTAAAATTATGAACTTAGTGGTCCCTCAGGTCCGAAAGGATGGTGACCCCAGCATAGATCATGTTTAGAATAAATATGGAAAGACACCAGAAATTTCCTCATTTAAAATATCAAAATGGTATAGCTGATATTTTAAATTCTTGCTGACAAGTTTTTTTTTTCTTAGAAAAAGAGCTGTAACCGGTGATCTGGCCTCCTGTGGCCTCATTTCTCTTAATGCTTGTTACTGGCTTCATAAGAATATATATATTGGGAGAAGGGTGGAAGAACATCAGTATTTGGGGGGAGTTTGAGTGGTTTTAAAATATTAAAACATTGCAGGGCTGAGCTGAGGACTTTGTGCAGTATCTGTGTGATTAAATCGCTCAGATTTGGGAAGGTCTGGCCTCTGACTGGGTAAGTCCGATGTGATGAGTGAGGCAGGTCCTGAGAGTGTGGTTTGGGAGGAGTTCGATCCTGTGGCTCCCGAGGACGTGGACAGGATTCTGGGACGACTGAATGCAACCACATGTTTATTGGACCCGTGTCCCTCCTGGTTGGTGCTGGCTTCCCGGGAGGTTACACGAGGCTGGCTCCAGAAGATTATTAATGCTTCTTTGAGCGAGGGTGTCCTGCCGACCGCTTTGAAAGAAGCAGTTGAGCAGTCCTCAAAAAGCCCTCTCTGGACCCGGCTGTTTTGGCTAATTACCGTCCAGTCTCCAACCTTCGATTTCCTGCGACGGTTGTTGAGAGTGTGGTTGTATGGCAGCTTCCCCAGTTCCTGGATGAAGCTGTCTATCTAGATCCACTCCAGTCCGGTTTCCAGCCTGCGTACAGCACGGAAACGGCATTGGTCACGTTGGTGGATGATCTCTGGAGGGCACGGGATAGGGGCTGCTCCTCTATCCTGGTCCTATTAGATCTCTCAGCGGCTTTTGATACCATCGACCATGGTATCATATTGCGCCGGTTGGAGGGGTTAGGTGTGGGGGGCACTGTTTTACGGTGGTTCTCCTCCTATCTCTCTGACTGGTCGCAATCTGTGTTGACAGGGGGGCAGCGGTCGACTCCGAGGCACCTTGTTTGTGGGGTGCCGCAAGGGTCGGTCCTCTCTCTCCTTCTGTTCAACATTTATGTAAAGCCACTGGGTGAGATCATACGTGGCTTTGGGGTGGAATTCCATCAGTATTCTGACAACACCCAGCTGTACATCTCTACCCCAGGCCACCCCAACGATGCCCTTGAAGTGATGTCCCAGTGCCTGGAAGCCATGCGGGTCTGGATGGGGAGAAACAGACTCCAAATTAACCTCTCCAAGACCGAGTGGCTGTGGCTTCCGGCATCCCATCATAGTCAGCTGGTGCCATCGCTGACTATTGGGGGTGAGATGTTGGCCCCCACAGAAAGGGCTCGCAACTTGGGCATCCTTCTGGATGCACAGCTGTCTTTAGAAGAGCATATGGCAGCCGTGGCCAGGGGAGCTTTTTATCAGGTTCACCTGAGACACTAGTTGCGTCCCTTTCTGGACTGGGACTCCTTACGCACAGTCACTCATGCTCTTGTGACTTCCCACCTGGATTACTGTAATGCTCTCTACATGGGGCTCCCCTTGGGGTGGACCCGGAGGCTCCAACTGGTCCAGAATGCGGCCGCTTGGGGGGATTATGGGAGCGATGGGGTGCTCCCATGTGACACCTCTCTTGCGCAAGCTGCATTGGCTTCCGGTGGTCTTCTGGGTGCGCTTCAAGGTGTTGGTGACCACCTTTAAAGCGCTCCATGGCTTAGGGCCTGGATATCTACGAGACCGCCTTCTGCTGCCAATAGCCTCCCACCAGCCAGTACGCTCGCACAGAGAGGGCCTCCTCAGGGTGCTGTCGGCCAGACAATGTCGGCTGGCAACCCCCAGAGGGAGAGCCTTCTCTGTGATGGCAACTGCTCTCTGGAATGACCTACCCCTGGAGATACGCAGGATATCACACCTCTGGACTTTTCGTCGGGCCCTTAAAACCCACTTGTTTCATCTAGCCGGACTGACTTGATCCCATCCTCTGTTTTAAATTGGAATTGATTTTAAATTGGATTAGTTTAATTGTCGGCCAAAATTATTTAATATTTTTTAAAATTGTTTTAAATTTTATATATATCATGTTTTACTTTGGCTGTTCACCGCCCTGAGTCTGTGAGGAGAAGGGCAGTTTATAAATTGAAATAATAAATTAATTAATTAATTAACTGGGTGCATTAAATTTAAAACATTCATTTTACCCAATAGAACTCCAGGATCTGGCTCCATATTTACCTCTCAATATGCCTCTCAATATACAACATGAAATTATTCACAGCAAACGAAGCTATGTATCCCTGTACTACCAACAGTTCTAAACAATAACATGGATTTTGGGAACATTTTTAAAACATTGTGAATACTTAGCAGAGAGGAAAAAATCCTATGAGATGACATGATTACAGTCCCATGCACTGAATTACTGATAGCCTGGCATGATTACTTTTGGCTAAATGGGAAAAGGTTCCAAATGGAAGTAATGGAACTGCCTTGACTCTTGGGTTGACTGTTGCAATGTCTGAAGGATTCATACTTTGCACCTTCTATTTTCCACCCTCCTCAGCTTCCCTTCCTATCTTGTATCTTTTCTTTGATTTCCTTCTGCAGTAAGAGGAATGAACTAGAATGGGACTGAAAACCATTTTTATGGCAAATATATGGTTAGATTTGGTTAATGAAGTGTGTGTGGACTTATTTCTGCCTCTTGTTTTGCTCTTATATTCTGGCAAATCATCTCCTCCTAGCAAAATGAGTTACATCCAGTAATATCCATGGCTGTATTCGAAGCATGATTAAGTTTGCATTTTACCCTATGACTTTTTGCCACATGGACGCCATCTAATTGAAAATGTTCTGCATTTCTGTAAGATTTCCATGAGGACAATTTCCATCTAAAGAAGATTCTCTTGCCCCCTATGGTGACATAAAATGAGACATCTGTTGTGGCTAGCTTTGACAAGAACTGCAATTTTGTGGATATTATTCAACCTTATAATTAAGACATCCAAACTACTAGTCACCAAAAGTACATAACACCCCGCTAGTAGACACTCTGCAATTGTGAGATTCCTATTTAAAGTTGTTTGCAATGAATGCATTATATATGGGGAAAACATTTGGCTCATTAACACAGTATTTGATAGGTTGCAAATAACCTGTGGAAACAACTGTAGCTGAACAGAGTCAGCAGTGAATTTCATTTCCTTTTTGAGACCTATTTATGGGCAGCTTTCCTTCCAAACCAAGATATTAGTTCTGAGTTGTATCAAATACAAACTACAACAATGTTTTTTTCAGATAGAAGCAGCTGTCAGGGCAGTGCAAATCTCATTTTTCACTTCTCTTTGTCAAGATAAGCACTGTTCAGCAGAGAAATCCAGTTTCAAGCCTTACTAAATGGGGACGAAAAGTTTTTTTTAAAAAACCTTTTAAAATTTTGTTTCTCTATAAGACTTTGGCTACAAGACAGGGGGAGGGAAAAATAATCTATTTTGTATCCTTGTCATTTTTCCAAGGTTTTTTTTTAAAAAAAAACATTTTTCTTTCCCTTTCACCAATATATACATTGCAATATTATTCTGAAAAAGTATAAAGATCAGGGGTGGTATTTACTTACCTTTGCTACCAGTTCGTAAGTGTGAGAGCCAACTTTCTTTCTTGAAAGTGGAACCTTAGATTACTGGTCAAAATAATGATTTGGAAAAAGTTATCTTATTCGATGTACAAAAGAAATTGTCTGGAAATTTTAAAAATTAAGGAGGAAATATAAATGACAAATTAAGAAAATGACTTGGAAAATGTTTTCTTATTGAATCTACAAAAGAGGCTTGTTAAACCCTTATAGAAGCTTTTTTGAGAGGGGATGAAGAAGAATTGAAGATAAATCAAATCCTATAACAATATTTGAGTGAACTAAAGAGTCTGTTAGAAGTATAAAGAAGGAATATAAAATTGCTTTGATTTGATCAAGGTTAAAATAAGACTTCCTTCCTTCCTTCCTTCCTTCCTTCCTTCCTTCCTTCCTTCCTTCCTTCCTTCCTTCCTTCCTTCCTTCCTTCCTTTGCAAAGTTCTGGCAACAGTTAACAGACTTTTTGCAGATACCAAAGGATTGAAAATTGATGTTTTATGGGTTTGCTTATATATAAGAGATGGAATAGTGAATGAAAAGTGAATGTTCATCATATTGGGGATGAAGAGTTACTAAATTTGTCTATACTTGTTATAATTAAGGTTGGGAATCACTTCTTTATATATTTCTTTTTCTTTTCAAATTCTTTTTCTTCTTCCTTATGTACTTTTTACTATTCTTTATTTTTATTCTTTAAGTTTAGTTTGTATTATATTTTACTATTATAATTGAAATCCTTCATAAAATTATATACACAAGAGTCTTAGATCTTAGTATATTTGGTTAAGTCATCTGTGGTGTAGTACTGCAATTGATTGCTTCACTAATTCTGGATCTATGGATATGAAGAATGCTGTGCCAGTGAATGAAATATAATTTCATCTTTTTTTAAAATAATCAGATCTATCCCTAAACCTAAGCAACCTCACACAGCACTATGAAACCACAGTTTGACTCTGACCTACTTATATTTTCTTCTATTGTATCGTTACGTATTATTTGTAGTAAGAAATGATTTAAAAATCTCATTTCTCCCTTCTCTTTTTGCCCCATATTCTATCTGTGCAATTTTGTACATTGCAGAGCAGAAAACCCAGATATTTTATATCGTTTATTACTGATGATAAAGTTCAGTTAGATGGTAGTTGTTTTATTTGAAATAATTGCAATGTTATGAGATTTAAGGATCTCTTGCAAGACAAGAGCTGTCTTAGTAAAGCAGATATGGGTGCAAAAATGGAGTACAAATGGGATATTAATTTACTCCAGTGGTTTCAATATCCCTAGCTATGTAAATATACCACACCTCCCAAAAAATCAATTTGGATCAATTAAATATGGACCTTTAAAATGTTCTGCATGATGTAGCAACAAAAAAAAATCCAAAAAATACATGCTGTTTCATATAAATAGGGCAAGAAAGAATTTCATAACAAAGCAAGAAATGTGGCAGTTGGTATCTCACAAGACTATCACAAGACTGTGATCCTCAGAAAGGAGTCATAATGTGTTTTGGATCACCCACTCTGCAAGCAGTGAGAGATTTTCAGAATCCCTCAGAAAGTGGTGATGATAATAGAAAATAACCACAGAAATTTCTGATGTTCATTCCTCAATGCTAGAGCTTAACAGAAGTGCAATTAAAAGAAGGAGAAGGATGAAGAAGGGAAAGGCTGGTGACATTCCATGGATATGTCAGAGAACATTTAGAGGAAGTAAGATTTAGCTTGGCAGAAGGAACAATTTCCATTTTCTCATATGATCTTGAATTGCTAGCAAATCATTGGTGAATTAATTTTTAATAACTGCAATACAATATAACTGGACAGAAGTGGAGAGGCAAGGGGCAAAAACTCATAAAAGGAAGAAAACTAAGCAAAGCATCATTCCAGTGGTGGGTTGCTCCCGGTTCACACCGATTCACAAGAACTGGTAGTAAAAATTTGTAGTAGTTTGGAGAACCGGTAATAACATTGGCTGGCCATGCCCCCGAACCAGTTCCCGGCCCGGTCGCCACTTGCTTACCCCGCCCACCTCATCAGAGGCTTTTTTTTTTACTTTTAAAAGCAGTTTTTTCTGCAACCCCTTAAGGTTGTAGAAAAAATGCTTTTAAAAATAAAAAAAAGTTGGCCACACCCACCCAGTCACATTACCCCCCACCAAGCCACACCCACAAAATAAGCCACTCCCACAGAACTGGTAGTAAAAAAAATTAGAATCCAGCCCTGCATCATTCCTCTCTTATTTTCATCCTGCTGATGTAAGTCTCGCAGGTCCTGGATATGGCAAACTCTTATCTTTAAATGCTTCTCCTTTCATAGCAAAACAGAATTGCTGTAGATCAGAGCCAGTCAATAGTAATAACTTTGTAGCAAAATCAACGACCCAGAGAAAGAGGGAGAGGGAGCGCACTCCTGTTCGTTGGAAATATTCAAGGCAAGATTAGATAGCTATAACGGAGGTTTTAATTCTTACAATGTGCAGTGGATTAGTTTTGATGTGCTAGTTCAGTGATGGCGAACCTATGGCATGCATGCCTGAAGAGGCACACAGAACCATGTCGCCTGGCACGTGCGGTGTCGCCTGTTCCTCTTCCGGGTTTTGGGCACATATTGCACCCGATGATCAGCTGGCGTTTGTGCATGCGGCAGTGCCAGAAACCAGAAGAGCTGTTCTTCCATTTTCCGGTGTCAGCATGCACTCTGGCCAGCTGATCAGCACATGTGCATGCATGTCATATATGCTGCCGGAGTGCATGTGCGTGCCAGAAATTGAAAGTACCTTATCCAGCACACGCATGCCCCCTGGGCAGCTCCTCTTCCTGGTCATGGCCCTGACGAGCACACACGTTTGGCACTTGGGCTAATTGATCTTTTCCAGCTCTAGGCTTCTCTACGGCTTTAGTTATCCATGGTCATTTGCCTTGACATCTGCCTTGGCGCACATCACACATGAGTTTAGTTTTAATTCAAAAAACATACAATGATTATGTGCGGAGCTGGTTATCTGCAAAGCTCCCACCTCTCTCATCTTTTCTTTCCAAGAAATCCAGCAGAGCCCATTGTAATCCATCAAATATAAAAAAAGGCTGATGGTTGTACATTGTGTCCTCATTGTTGTGACCCCGACTCCCGAGCCTGTCCTAACAGAGGAAGAGGACTCAGAAGGTGATGGGGAGGAACTGATAAGGCCTCCCTCTCCAGGACACTCCTCTCTGTTAATGCATCAGGTTCCATCCGAAGGCCAAGAGGAACAGCCTGGGATATGCCAGGAGGAAAGCATATCAGAATAACAACAGATAGGGAGCGAGGATGATGAATCCTGGCTTGATCCCAGGCAGCATCGGAGGGAGAAGCATGCGCAGCAACGAAAGAGGCGTGGGAGGCCATCCTGAGTCACTGAGCCACACCCCACAAGGAATAAAAGTGGGTGTGATTGCTCTTCAGGCTTTGTGATGGTCAAAGAGCCTGGATAGCTCAACAGACTAAAAGCCTGTGATTAACATTCAGCTGTCTGCAATTATTGCAAATTCGAATCTCACCAGGCTCAAGGTTGACTCAGCCTTCCATCCTTTCTAAGGTAGGTAAATTGAGGACCCAGTTTGTAGGGGCAATAAGCTGACTTTGTATAAATATACAAAAGTATGAAGGCTATTGCTTAACACATTGTAAGCCGCCCTGAGTCTCCGGAGAAGGGCGGCATATAAATCTATTTTTTTTAAAAAAAGTTAAAAACCTGAGAGTCACATCGCGTTACCTGAAATCTGGCTTGTGCATATTTGGACTGTACCTTGGCTAATTCTTACTTCATGGATTACTTTTTGCTACTGAACCGGACTGAGGATAAACGTTCTCTTGCTAACTGTGAGTGATAACTGACTTGGCAGGCATTTCGCAGTTTACTGCCAAAACTCTTATCTGCAAGGGTTTCTAGTCTGATTGCTTAATAAAATCTTGGCAGATGTGCCTGGTTGAGTGTTTGCTTGTGTGGGGAAGGGGGACAGAACACTCATGATGTGAATCTCCTCAGAGGAAATGTTGAATGAACTACCTCACAAACCTGGTCTCTAAGGAATCAAGTCTACCACTATAAGCACAGGAAAACACTTTGCCCCTTGCTCATGAAACTCCACACAGATCTGCAACCCTATCAAAAGGCAAAGGGTAGAACATTGGCAAAACATTATTATTTTTTTATGGGGAGACACCTTGGACAGTGATGATCTACTTAAGAACATGTTCTTACTCCTGAGCAGTCTACCTACAGTGATCACAACTGAACAGTAGTGGCTCAAATTCCCGGTTTGAAAGCCTTTACCTGAAAACAATTAGAAGTTGGAATGATTTCCATCATAATTTGACTGTGTATTTGTCTCAACTCCAAGCCAACTCCTAAGCATCCTTGAGATTTTTCCTGGCTTGGACAGAGCCTTCTATTCTGTCCTCTGGATCCTGCTTGTGCAAGGCAAAGTAGAGGTACTGTAAAAGTTGCGTTGGTCTCTGTGCAAGCCTGATTTTTAAAAGATCTGTAACCTGCCAAGTTGCTTGTGATCCTCTGGGAGATCATGACTCAGAGTGAGAATCCCTGTGCTACTGAACTGGCTTTCATCTCCAGATCTTAGCAGCTGTTTGCTCAGATGTCTTCTGTAACATCCTGAACATTCACAGTAATGTGAATTACTTGATCTGGTGTTCCTCTCGGGGCAGTGGAGACACAATCTGGAATTAAGAGGTATAGATGTTTCTCCCTTGTCATAGTCAGATCATTTCCTGCTGAGGTTAGACTTCAGGGTGCTACTCCCCCATCGCAGGAAGGCGGAGCTGATTAAGTGGTTCTGCCCCAGATGCCTAATGTACCCTGAAGGGTTCCAGAAGGACCTTGGGGAGATACCTGACTCCCTTGCCCACAATCCGGCTGAGTCCCTGGTGGCTGCCTGGAATAGGGCGGTATCTGGGGCACTGGACTGGATTGTGCCTTTGCGACCTCTCCATGGCGGTGGATCCAGGAAAGCTCCCTGGTTTACCGAGGAGCTCCGGGAGATGAAGCACCAGAAGAGACATCTAGAGCAAGGCTGGAGGAATAGTAACTCCGAATCTGACCAAACAGTCTTAACAGCTTTTATTAGGACTTATTGAGTGGCGATATGGGCGGCAAAATATTCGCATTTTCCCGCACTTATTGCATCTGCCGATTCTCGCCCAGCCACCTATTTAGGGTGACTCATTCCCTCCTTAATGTAGGGGGGAGTGGAGGAGCCCTTGCAGGGTAGAGCTGAGGAGTTTGCACAGTTTCTGTCAGATAAAGTCACTCAGATTCGGATGGACCTGGACTCTGATTGGGCAATTCTGACTGAGATGACGGGGGCTGGTCTTAGTTCTATTGTGTGGGATGAATTTGAGCCTGTGACTCCTGAGGAAGTGGACAAGGCGGTAGGAGCAATGAGTTCCTCCACTTGTTTGTTGGACCCGTGCCTCTCCTGACTGGTTTCGGCCAGCAGGGAGGTGACATGAGGCTGGCTCCAGGCTTTAGTTAACACGTCCTTGTGGGAAGGGTCCTTCCCGCAAACATTAAAGGAAGCAGTTGTAAGGCCCCTCCTAAAGAAGCCTTCCCTGGAGCCAACCTTTCCTTTGTGGGAAAGGTTGTAGAGAAAGTGGTGGCACTTCAGCTCCTGCTGTCATTGGAGGAAATTAATTATCTAGACCCTTTTAAGTCTGGCTTCAGGCCTGGCTACAGCACAGAAACTGCTTTGGTCACACTGATGGATGATCTCTGGCGAGGCCAAGATGGGGGTCATTCCTCTATCTTCTTGACCTCTCAGCAGCTTTCGATACCATTGACCATGGTATCCTTCTAGAATGACCAGAGAGTTGGGAGTGGGAGGCACCGTGTAATGGTGGTTCTCCTCCTATCTCTCTGGTCGGTCACTGTCAGTGTTGGCAGGAGGACAGAGGTCGACCCCTAGACCCCTCGTTTGCAGGGTGCCTCAGGGCTCGGTCCTCTCTGCCCTCCTATTTAACATCTACATGAAGCTGCTGAGTGAGATCATCCAACGATACGGGGTGGGTATCAGCAATATGCTGATGATACTCAGCTGTATATCTCCACCCCGCGTCAGTTCAGTGAAGCAGTGGATGTGATGCGCCGGTGCCTGTGAGGGTCTGGATGGGAGTCAACAGGCTCAGACTTAACCCAGACAAGACCAAGTGGCTGTGGGCATTGCCTCTTAAAGACTATGTCGACTGTCCATCCTTGGTTCTGGGGGGTGGGTGGAATTATCCCCCTCAGAATGGGCTCACAATTTGGGTGTCCTCCTAGACTCACAGCTAAGATTAGAGCAACATTTGGCAGCTATAGCTAGGGGGACCTTTGCACAAGTTCGCCTGGTGCACCAATTGCGACCCTACTTGGATCAGGAGGCTCTCCTCACAGTCACTCATGCCCTTGTCATCTCATGGTTAGATTATTGCAACACGGTGTACATGGGACTACCCTTGAAGAGTGTTCAGAGACTACAATTGGTCCAGAATGCAGCTGCGCGAGTTGTCATGCACCTAGGTACACCAACATTACGCCAATTCTCTGTGAGTGCATTGGCTCCCTATTGGTCTCTGGGCACAATTCAAGGTGTTGGTTATTATCTTTAAAGCCCTACATGGCTCAGGGCCAGGCTATCTTCGAGACCACCTTCTACCACATAGCTCCCAGCGACTGGTAAGATCCCACAGAGTTGGTCTCCTCCGGGTCCTGTCAGCTAAACAATGTCAGCTGGTAGGTCCGCAGGGAAGGGCCTTCTCTGGGGCTGCTCCAGCTCTCTGGAACCAGTTACCTCCTGATATCTGGACTACCCCCACCCTATTGGCCTTCCGGAAAACGGTGAAGACCTGGCTTTTCCGCCAGGCCTGGGGCCATTGATCTCGCTGTTGCAATCTTGTGTGATCCAGCCATGAATGGTGTGCATGGGCTTTTAATGTTTTTAAATATTTTTATAATGTTTTAAAATAATTTTTCTATGTTCATTGTTCACATTATTTTTGTTGTAAGCCACCCAGAGTCCCTTGGGAGTTGGGCGGCATAGAAATGTGATAAATTAAATTAAATTAAATTAATCTTATGAAGTTGCCATTTAAACTGAAAATTGCCCATTCCTCTCATCTGGCACATCTGACTCTGTGCTGATCTATCATCTAGAGAGCTATCAGATGCTGGCCAATTGTGTTCTGGTCCCATGATTTGATCACACAGGCAAAGAAGCTGTAAGTGGAGTCTGATAACAAAGAGCCATGATTTCAGGACGGGCCTGCCAATTGCCGAACTCAGTTCTTCCCCCATTTTTTATCCATGTACATTCTATTTTCTTGTTACACACATTTTTATGTCTAAATGGTTTATGAATTCT
Source organism: Masticophis lateralis (assembly GCA_030761175.1). Lineage (NCBI taxonomy): Eukaryota > Metazoa > Chordata > Lepidosauria > Squamata > Colubridae > Masticophis > Masticophis lateralis. Next base: position 190,093,235 of record JAUDYJ010000001.1, on the reverse strand, counting down.
GTTACAAAAGTCAAAGTTGTAAAAGTTGGGCCCTAAAGAATATTTAAGCTTTCTAAATGGGTTGACAGGGAAACCTTTCATGTTATCTTCTCTGGATTGGGCTTAAACATCATAACATGCTTTTCCTGAACTTTATACGATTATTTGATTCAAATCTTTTCAATGGTGAAAAAAAAAGTCTCCGGTGAAAAACATGATTATTTTTGAGATAGAAAAATTACTTTTCGTGTGTAAAATTGCTTCACATCTACAAGGGTAAGGAAGGGATCTGATAGTGAAATCTCCAGCATTTCAATATCCTTTTAATTTATCACTAAGCTCTTTTCCAATTGCATTTGTCTCGTCAGCACACAGATAGCAGAATTCTAAAAAGACCCGGAGCAAAAATAAAAATATTTTTACTTTCTGTTCAAATGAATAGCAAGTGTGACTCAAACACAAACTTTATCAAAAACAAGATTTCAAGAGTGCAGGTCTATTTTCTAGTATAGCAAACATTTTTCTGATCTATTCTCACCTTTTTTGTTTGATTCCTATTATCTCGGCCCTGCAGCAAATGAACTTCCCATTCACATAATTATACTTAGATGGTACTTCATTTATGCTATAATCACAAATAATTTTATGATTAGTGCTATTATCATATTAATATTTTGAACTCCTAGAGCAATGTTAAACTAATGATCCTTAGTTTTTGGAGAATATATTACAACCTAACAGTTTGCTTTGATAGCAGAACTATCGGTGTACATAGCAAACTGAGAGTAAAACAGAAAGCTATCAATGGCTAGAAAATCTGCATCCATGGCTAGCATTTGTGCTGCCATGGATGCAGATTTAGAGATGTATAGATTTAAAATGAGAAATAATTATTTGTGATACATTTCATGAAAATTAAGCCAAATTATTTCCCATCAAATCGTCTGAAATAAATCCTTTAATTAATCATCACTCTATCAGGCACAAAGAATCTTGGTTACACAAAGTTCCAAAAGATTCATTGCTGAAGCCTATACACAAGAATTTGGTCAGCTAATGGTCAGCATTAAATTGGCTCTAGATAAGAGTTAACAGAATCCAAGAGGGGCTGGACTTAGATCACTTGAGGGAATGTAATGATTCTAGGCTGAGTCCTATCTTGATTCCACCCCCAGGCTCTGCCTTTTCCAGTCTTTGAGGGGCTGCCACAAAGATGAGGGGAACAAACTATTTTCCAAAGCACCAGAAGGCAAGACAAGAATCAATGGATGGAAACTAATCAAGGAGAAAAGCAAAAGGAGAAATTTCTTTTCAAAAAAGTTTTTATTTTTATTTCTCATAAACATGTTTACATGTACAGTCATTTATCCACCATTTTTCATTCATCTTTATCTTTTAACTTTCATTTTTAATTTTTACTTATTTGGGTCTGCTCTTTTACCATTTACCCTTCTTTATTTTGCCACAACCTTTCTCCTCCTCCTCCCCTTCTCTTCCTTCCTCTATCTCCTCCTACTTTCTTTGTTCTTCCTCTCCTTCTCTTTCCTACTTCCCCTTCCCTTCCCCCACTCCTTTCTTCTTCCCCCCTTCTAACCTTCTCTCCTACTCCTCTTTCCCCACCCTTTTCTTCCTCTCCTTTTCCCTTTCTTCTTCCTCTCCCTCTCCTCTCTTCTCCCTTCCTCTCTCTCTCTACTTCTTCCTCTCTGTCTTGTTGTTTCCTTTTTCAGTTCAATCTAGAATGGTATTCAAGTTGCTGATTTTCTGTTATGCCGCCCTTCTCCGGAGACTCAGGGTGGCTTACAATGCGTTAAGCAATAGCCTTCATACTTTTGTATATTTTATACAAAGTCAGCTTATTGCCCCCACAAACTGGGTCCTCAATTTACCTACCTTAGAAAGGATGGAAAGCTGAGTCAACCATGAGCCTGGTGAGATTCGAACTTACAGTAATTGCAGACAGCTGGTGTTAATCACAATGCTTTTTTAGTCTGCTGAGCCACTAGGCTCCGTATCCTATTCTCATTTCAATTTCTTATTTGATACACACACACACACACACACACACACACACACATATTTCATCATTTGTGTACATTTTTATAATAATCTCACTTTTTCCCTTTACCGCCCCCCCTTCCCCTTTCTCCTTTTACCTAGGCATCATCTGGGTTTCTATTTTTCTGATTATTTTCTCCTATCTTAGGAGAAATTTCTTAACAGTGAGAACAATCAACCATTGGAATGGCTTGCCTTCAGAAGTTGTGAGTGCCCCATCACTGGAGACTTTCATGAAGAGACCGGGCAGTCATTCGTCTGAAATGGTATAGACTCTCCTTCTTGAGCAAGGGGTTTGGATTAGATCAGAGGTCCCCAACCCCCTGGGCTGCAGCTCACCACTCGGCCATGGCCTATTTGGATTTGGACCACACAAGTAGCAGGCTGGAGTGCACGTGTACAGCTCAATTTGTGTGAGAGGCAGGCTGGTGGGCCTGCCACAAAGTGTGTGAGGGCCGGTTTGCTGCTTGTGCTAATCAAGCTGCGTGCGTGCATGCCAGCCTCTCACTTGTGCAAGGGTCATGTGCATGCATGCTCGTGCAACCCAGTTCCCCCCTCCCACAAGCTGGGCAGCCAAGCTACAAACATTGGACTAGATGACCTCCAAGGTCCCTTCCAACTCTGTTATTCTATGTTTTATGTCCTATTCTTCTTCTACATACCCTGATGTAAGAGATAACCAGGCTGAGCCTGAGGGTGGAATCAAATGCATCATCAGTTTGGACTGACTATGCCCCCAGAGGAGACCTAAGTCCAGCCTTCCCCTTGAATTTAGTTGATTCTTATCTAGTGCTAACTTACCTTAACCACCAGCAAACAGAAACTTGCATATAGGTAGTATGACATAAACTCTTAGTATTTTTGGATTCTTTCCTAAGTCCTGGTTTCTTGTGCCTGCTTTTAGATTACCCTCCATCACTGTTCTTATATTGAGCTCAATTTCTCTTCAACATTCTTCTGTATTTCCTTCTTCACCCCACAAGTTAGTTAGCATTAGTTCATTCAATACACAGAGGGCATCTTCTTTAAGCCATGTATTGCTTTTTCATGCTTTTGGTGGGTTTGGGTGTTTCAAATACTTATAAATCTTTTGAATTTCTTATCTGGGTTCATTGTTCTTTGTTGCATATGAGAATGACCCAATAATGAATCACTTTTTGTGTGTTTGAATGGCAGTTTGAGCTAATTAATCTCCTTTTGTGAGCCATAAGTAGTTATTCCTTAAATTAAAGAAACCACAGTTCATAAACCTTCAGTATTTATGCTCTACTTTCCCCCCAATCCCCAATGATTCCTTCTTCTGCCTTGGGAAAGTAGTAGGTATATATTTTCCTCCTGTTCTGTAAATTATTATTTTTAAATTGATTGATCATGTGCCATCAAGCTAGTGTTGACTCTTAGTTATAATATATATAGATTTATTATTTTTAAAACTGGCGGCTTATGGACTAGCTTTTACAAAATATTATTTTTATTTGTTTTACCCTTTTATTTTATATATGGTGATACATATCTGTTGGTGTTTATTTTTGCTTCCTGCTTTGCTATGAGAGATGCCTTGAACATTTCTATTATGGGTGGGAAAAGGGTAAGATAAAAAGAAATCCCATTGTGAATCATCACACCTATAAATTGAATTTCCTGCTGCGGTGCCATATGACTTGTAAGCCAATCACATCCTCTGATTTATTTGGTTTATCTATTTTGTTGTCATCTTCTCTGGAAAACAATGACATAAGAATTTGTGTGTTGAAGTGACTTTTCAAAAAGAGATGGAACAGTGTGGTGAAAGTGTAACTGCTTTGCAGTGTAAAGATTTGTTACAAAGCAAATATGCTCAAATGTGATGATTATCTACAAAACTAAGGGCAGGTAACCAAAATGCAGAAAGAACAGAAGAGATGGCAAAAGCAACAGAGATATTATTCTAGACATCAGTCCAGACTTTTTAAAAATCATATTCATGAACTACATAGTTGTATGTATGTATGTATGTATGTGAGTCGGGTGGGTTCTAAATTTTTTTACTACCAGTTCTGTGGCCATGGCTTATTTTGTGGGCATAGCTTGATGATCATGTGACAATTCTTTTGTATTTAACAGAGGTACTGGTCTACCAGGCTTTTAACTGCTTACAGAGCTGTACCAGTCTACTCATTTGTTTTTGGAGGCACTGGTTTACCTATTTATTTTTGCAGGCACCGGTCTACCCATTTATTTTTGCAGGCACTGGTCTACTCACTTGTTTTATTTTAACACTGATCAGCTGTAGGATGGCCCTTTGAAGGTCTGCGGCAAGAGTTTAAACAGTTTTTTCCCCTCTAGCCGATAGCTGGGACTCAGGAGGCAGGAATAGATTGGGGGTAGGGCCAAATAAAAGGTAAGAATAATGCAGGGGGTGGTAGTGGGGTGGTGGGTGGTGGGTGGTGGGGAGAACCAGTTCAGTGATGCCATATCGTCACCGTTACCAGCTCGGGAGAACCGGACGGAACCGGGAGGAAGCTACCACTGATGTGAGTAAGGGTGAACCTGCTCTCTTGCTTCTCATGCTTGCTACTGTTTACCGCTACTTCTATTGATATTATTGTAATTTCTTCAATTGTTGGGAGCCATACATAGTTATTGAGAGTTGGGCAACATGAAAGTTTAATAAATTATTATAATTATTAAACTGCTGTTATTTTATACAAGTATCCCTTTTAGATGATTAGGATCTGTATTTTGCTTTTTACTATTTACCCATAAACAACAAAAGTGACACACCGTCACGACATAGCACAGAAGCATCTAATAAGCAGGAGTAAATTATTAACACATTAGACAACCTTGCTACAGTCAGAACAATACTTTCTGAAATAATTAAGTCTTCACATTTATATTAAATGGATATTTATCCATCTAGGATGTTTCATAACAGGGAACCATAGCCTGTTATGTAAATATATAGCCATATATTTATAGGTTTGTCAAACAAGGCTAGCTTTGTTTGAAGAGGTTTGGCTTCAATCAAAGGCTCCCTAGCAAACCTTTTCTTTTATTGCCGGGAACTAAAATTATCTATAGAAAATTAAAAATAGTGATATAGACAATACCAAGAGATCATTTCAAATGGTATCTCAGAAAGTGGTGTTAATGCTGATTGGCCTTTGTGGAATGCTGAGGCTCTGGCAGCTACTAAAACTGGACTCTCCCAGTCATGGGTTCGGATGGGAACAAAGTAAATGCAGGCATACAACAGCATACTGTAAGTACTATGCTGAGTTGTGCAACTGAGATGTGAACTAGGGTATCATCAATTCACATGGCTTGTCAGTCATGGATTGAACAGGAGCCTTAGCTAAGCCATCACCATCAGCCTCAAGCTTCCACCAATGATGCAGGGATAATAACATGATCCAACTGCCTTACAGAGAATACTGTTAGGAAGCCATCTGAAAACTCTTTATTACATAATACTTTTCTGGCAGGCTACAAAAAGGACAGACTCTCTGGCTTTAGTGTTAGGATCCTGTAGGATAATACCAGTGGTGGGTTGCCCCCGGTTCGCACCAGTTCTATAGAACTGGTAGTAAAATCAGTGGGAGGCTCTGCCCACCGACTCTACGTCATCAGAACGCTTCTGCGCATACGCAAAAGTTTCTGCATATGCGCAGAAGAGCATGCATGCACACGAGTGAAGCAAACACACATGTGTGCAGCCTCATTGTGAACCAGTAGTAAAGGTAAGTAGAACCCACCCCTGGATAATACCCTTGTACACTATTTTATATGAGGCAGAACTTTTTCCACTAAAATTAATGGGAGAATTGCATTTGATCTGGCTGTCATGCAATTTTAATTTACTCTATACTGATTTATTTATTTATTTAGCATTTGGCAACTACAGAGGTCATGCAATCATTGATATACAAATTTAGCTTAAATAAAGTGTCAGCAAATATCATAGATAGATAGATAGATGGATGGATGGATGGATGGATGGATGGATGGATGGATGGATGGATAGATACATAGATACATACAATTTTTATGGTATCAGGTGAGTTTCCTTCAATAATTAAGAAAGAAGTTTAAGTATAAATTTTAAAACTTAAAAAGGTTTTTTTAGCGAATAAACAGCAAAAGGGTGATTAGAACTTTGATTTTGAAAAATTACCAATGGACTAAGGGTCTAGATGAATTTGAAATAAGATTTAGAATTAATTATGAGAATCCTTCCCTTGGGAAAATGCTTTTGTTTTGAATTCTCTTTAAAAAATATGATAAGATGAGATTTTGAAAATTGGACATTAGAGGGAGCCAGATGGAATTGAAGATTTAATTAAAGGAGAAGAATGTTTAAATTTGACTTGCTAATCCACACTGGAACAAAATATTTGAAGATTAGACATATTGAAGGATATTTTTGGACAATGGACCCAGAAGTTAATTTTAAGAATGTTTGCCTCTCTAGATAGACTGTGTTTAAAAGATGCTATATAAGAACACATTTACCAGACAAGACGGAGAGAGATTTGAAAGTGGATTTAAAAATGACAGGTTACAAGAATGACATGGAAAAAGATGCTACAATGGTCATATAAAAGAAACTGGCCTAATAATTAAAATGTCTTAATAATTAAAAGGGTATACAAATAAAATAATAAGTTGGATAATCATCCTGTATTTTATTTACATTCTTTTATTTGTTAGAGTTTTGAAAAACATTGTGAGGAGGGACAAAGAAAAAAAAAAGAAAGTTCTAGGAATTATTTGAAGAGTGTGTTCAAGGATCAAGTGTGTTAAAAGTAAAAGACAGGAATGTAAAGTGTGTTTATTTGATCAAAGTTAAAATAAATATCTCTGGAAACTCTTAATGGACTTTTATCTTTTAGGACTAAAGATGAGGTTTTAAAGCTTTATATATGGATAACAGATATGGGAGGAAGAGATCATTTTAAGAGGTGATAAATTACTAAAATTGTTTATACTTGTGATGAAGGGAAATAATTTCTTTATATAGTTATATAGTTCTTTTCTTTTTCTTTACTACATTATTTTCTGTTTTTCTCCAGTTTTCTTTCTATCTATTTTTCCTAGATTTCTTCTTATTCTTTTATTTTTAGGTTGTATAAATTTTTTATTTTTTGATTTGTAAAGCTAATAAAATTACTATGGAAAATGCTATGCAACTCTTGTTCTTGGCATTTTCTTATGCCTTTTTGACATACAAAAACTAATGCAACATTTCATACTTCTTTTATAGTGAAAACACAGAAGGATATGGATATTGGACTGACTTTTGTTTGAATATTCATGAAGGCAGCATGACGATGACATTTTCTATGGAGTAACAGGCTTAGGGAAGGACAGATGCATGAGAATCCTAACTTTTAGTCCACCACTTTAACAGGCTTAATGGTAAACCAAATTAATCCCAGTAGCAGGATTACTCTACTGGATTTCTGGTTAAGAGAGTATATTGAATTCAGCAGAATTCCAAATACTGAAATGGGCTGGTCCAGACAATTGAAGATGCTTCCTCTGAAGCAGACTGAATCTACATCTGATCTCTCCTAATCATTCTGAGGTTAATTTGACTATTTTCTGAATCACTGAATCTTGTGGTCTGCGCATATTCTTATTTCTTGGCAGTCCATTCTCACCGGGGAATGAGCTCTGCATTTTAAACTGCTGCTTTGCGTATTGAACAAAATGTTAATCAATGGAAGTACCAACTGTGCCCAGGATGTTCTGCAAAACACTTCTAAGTACCTACCAAAGTCAAATGAAGAGGGTTGAGATAGGAAGAGCAAATATCTGAACAGATACATCCAAATGGCATGATCTTGCTTACAATTTGTAACAACTGGATCTAGATGATAAAAACTAATCTTCTATACTTTAGACATATTTTCTAATCAGCAATCCATACGATTGTATCACACTTCTCAACACTAAATTGTCAGAATCTGACACCCACCTATGAGGATTTAACCAAAATGTTCACCTCTTTTGAGGGGGGTGGATGGGGGAAGAAAGGAAGCAATTTCTCTTCCCTTGAACTGAAAGAGAAAAATCAATGGATCACATTGGGCTGATGTCACTCTGTTGATTGAATGCTTTTTGAAGCTTTTGTCAATGTAACAGGAAGGCTGGCTATTTTTGGCAATCCCTTCTTTCATAGCAGTCTCCTCAGTTTGAAAGGGTCCCTCAACTATCCTGACAGGAAGAAAGCAAACAAATTAAAGAAGGAGGAGAAATAACATACACAAACCATTCTTTTTCTCTTTATCCTGCTGATGAAAGCTTCTCATTGTGTCAATAGAGGGAAACCAATTAGTTTTGGTGGCACCCTCTGATAAAATATGGACTGATGCCTATGGAGTTTTATTTTCTCCTTGAGAGAATCTCACCCAAATCAGTAAGTTAGCCTCTCTCTCCTGTTGCTTGGCTGGAACTGAAGATTGTCAGGCTCCCAAGTAGACCAGACATGAAACACAACAAGATGAGCTAATTCCACTTTATTGTAAGGCTACAGTAATAGAATCCTGGAAGTCTGAAAGTACAGATCTCCTGCTGACTCCCCTTACTGACTGATAATGTAGGGCAAGTACTTCCTAAGTACTTTTTCTGTCTGTTATTCAGTTGTGGGCTCCTCTCCCCTTTACCTGATTGTCTCCAAGGCAGCATCTCTTCTCCCCACCTTCCAAGGTCACTGTCACATTCCATTACAGAAATGTCTCCACCTTAGAGGGAGATGTGAGGTGTAGTAACTGTGTTCTGCGTTGTCTTTTCTTTCTTTATCAATCAGTTTACTAATTGCCAAATCTTAATTGGTTGACCATTAAAGCATGATGGGCAACATTTTAGTGGTCAGGGGCCACATTTTGCTTTTGGAGAGGGCTTGAGCCTGCAAAATGTATGGAATCACATCTCACATATGGAAAGGACTGTGATATTTGAGGTTTCTCTTTCTCTCTTTTTAAATGGTGATATCTCTGTTTAGCATATACAACAATTTCATGTTTTCCACCATGAAATGTCCAGAAGTGGTGCTTCAAAGGAACAGTGGGATACCAAAGACTGCAAGAAAGGAACTGGGAAACATACTGTTTGGATCTGTTTGGCACATAAGCCATCAAATGATAACCAATATGGCCTAATTCAAAATGGACAAATGTAGTAAGAGAGAGTGGTTAAAAAAAATAATTAACACTTTGAGCTAGGTTGCTATTGCTTAATAATAATGTTAGCTAACAATAATAACACCTGGTTAAATGCATGCACATATTCATATTATGCTTGTTGTAAATCTTTATTTATAGGTAATGAACATAGAATCATAGGGTTGGAAGAGACCTTAGAGGTCTTCTAATACAACTTCCTGCTCAAAGCAGGAGTTTTATATCATCCCAGTGAAATGGTTATCCAGTCTATTTTTGAAAAAACTCCAGTGATGGAGCACCAACAACTTTGGGAGACAAACTATGCCATTGATTAATCGTTTTCACTGTCAGAAAATTCCTTACTTCTAGCTTGGATCTCCCTTTAATAAATTTCCATCTATTACTTCTTGTTCTGTCCTCTGGTGGTTTGGAGAATAAGTCAATCCCCTCTTCTCTGTGACAGCTGGAATTACTAAAAAATAGCTATCATGTCACCCCTAATCCTTCTCTTCAATAGGCTAGACCAGGGGTGTCAAACTTGCGTTGTCACGGTGGCATCATGTGACATATTGGGACTTTCCCCCCCTTTGCTAAACTGGGCATGGCCAGCGCATGATGCATCCAGCCTGTGGGCCATGCATCTGGCCCACAGGCAGCCCTGGGCTAGAAATGGCAGCCCTGGGCTGCCCTGGGCTAGAAATATTTAGCTATTCTGTCCCCTCCCACGAGTGGCCTTGCAAAGGCTCAACTAGCCTGGCAGTAACAAACGCAGACTAGAGATACTGAAGCTGGCCCTTTAATGAATAGTTCTCTTCCAAAGTGTATATCAGTCCAATAGTTACTGGGCAATGTTCCAAAAGTCTTGGCAGACAGCCAGCAGGCTAATACAAGAATGTAGACTCTTGTCAAAAAACTCCAAACTAACAGTTCTAACTCCACTGCATCCAAAACGCCAACAAATTGTTTACCACGCCTTTCCAACCCAGCCACACCCCTTTTATACTTTGTAGGGTGTGGCCCTACGTCTCCTGACCACACCTATTAGGACATGGCAATAGCTGTTCTTTACGACATCTCCTACATCTCTCTTTTGCATCCAATAGGGGCTCTCCCTCATTGTTACTGGCCTCTGTTTCCTCCTCAATTTGGCTGGGGTCCATAGGCACATCAGCAACTGCCAGTTCTTGCTGACTCACCAGTGAAGATGGCCCCTTAGGCACATAGATTGTGACAGCTTCCTTCTCCTCCATATCATCCTCCAAATCAGCATGCGAAGATAAATCAGCCTCCGGGGCCGGGGTCACAAGACTAGCTGCCTCAACTGTTCATCATACAATTTAATCTCCAGATCTCTTCTCACCTTTATTGTTCTTCTCTGCAACTTTCCAGAGTATCAGCATCTTTTTTGTATTGTAGTGACCAGAAGTGGACACAGTATTCCTTGTGTGATTTCACCAATGTAGTATAAAGTAGTATTACTTCTTGTGATCTTGATGTTCTCCCTCTGTTGATGCAGCTCAGGACTGCATTGGCTCATTTGGCAGCTTGCCAAATTATCAATAAATATAATTATTAATAAAATGTTCCAGGATGCAGGAACAACAGCAGAGAAGAACCTCCTCTTGGACCCAGCCAGCCAGAATAATCAGGCTGATGGGACCCGCAGCATGCCTCCTCTGCCAGCATGAATGGTATGGGCCAATCCCAGTGGGGTGAGACACTCCCTCAAGTAACCTGGACTCATGCCATGAAGGGCTTTAAAGGTGACCATCAACACCTTGAATTGCACCCAGAAGTAGACTGGTAACCAATGAAGCTTGTGAAGCAGTGGTGTTACAGGGGCCATTCTTGCTGCAGTTGGCACCAGCTGTAACTTCTGAATGCTCTTCAAGAGTAGGTCCATGTAGAATACATTACAGTAGTTCAGTCATCAGATGACTAGGGACTGAATGACTGAGCACAGGGGATCCTGGTCCAGGATAGGCTGCAACTGACGCACAACATGTTTTCACAGGAAATCATGAAGAAATATAATTCTATCACTTTATGGGCATAGATATTTAGCATATAAATACACCAGTATGGCTTTGCATTTAAATTTCCCTTTCAGTTTTCACAAAATGGCACAGTCTGATCTCACATGCAAGTGAATTTTCAATTGGTCATCAGCAGGGCTGCTATTCAGCAGGTTCTCACAAGTTCTGGAGAACCAGTAGCAGAAATTTTCAGTAGTTCGGAGAACTGGCAAATACCACCTCTGGCTGGTCCCAGAATGGGGTGGGAATGGAGATTTTGTAATATCCTTCCCCTGGAGTGGGGAAGGAATGGGGATTTTGCAGTATCCTTTCCCTGCCATGCCCACCAAGCCATGCCCACCAAGCCACACCACACCCACCAAGCCACATCCGCAGAACCGGTAGTAAAAAAAAATTGAATTCTACCACTGGTCCTCAGTCTATTAAAAAATTCATGGAACATCAGAGGACAAAGCTGGCATACAGTATTTATAGGGAGGCTGTTCAAATCCAAGGCCCCAGAAGTTGCTTTCAGAAATCCCTGTGGATTCTGGAAAGCCAAAAGACACCTGCAAGAAGCATCCATTTGGCCATACTGCTGCTGGAACAGAGGAACCAATTTTCCAAAAATTGTGATCGGGGGGATGGGGGGTGGGGTCCTCTTTTGAGGGGATACTAGGCAAATGCCTAATTTTCCTATGGTATAACACACCATTACTTGGATCATTACTTTCTTAAACAAATGATTCATCCTACTCTTTGAAGACAGTGATTTAAACAGCTTCAAGAGATCATTAATAAGAAGATACTGTTTTGGTATTAAGGTTTAACTTCATTTATGGATACCCCCAGGCATTTACATAAGAAAGAAATCATTTAAAGTAAGTGGTTCATTTCACTTTAATTATGTGGGTCAAAATCAGTTTAACTTCTGTCATTCATAAAATCTGCCAATAAGGACCATTATTTCAGCAAATGCAGTGAAATAATAACCTTTTTAAAAACTCATATGGATTAAACAAAGATGGATCTAGTTAATATTTGAATGAGGCACCTTCAGAGAATAGTAAACTTGTTAGCTCAACTGGGAAATGAAAACAAAAAGGAAACCATTCCCAATGAAGGCAATTTCATATTCTTAAGCAAGAAAATTACATGGGTGTGTGTCAAACTCACCAAACTCCACCTGAGTCATTATTTACCTAAACTTACATGAACATTTTGAACTTTGCCCTCTCAAATGACACTGATATTTCTTCCACATGTTCACAGAAAATCTCTGATTTTGGTCAAGACTCTGCTATATTGTTGAGGAATCAAGTTGGTATGTCTGCCATGTTCCATGTGCATCTAAATAAGGCACAAACAGACACAAACGCTTCCTCTTCTTCTGTGGCAAGTGTCAGATGAAGTGCTTGAGTGCAACGTTATACAAGACACAGCAAAGAATTGCTAGCAAAGTCGCTAGTGCACCTTGTCTTAATTTAAGCATAAAATAAAAAAGGAAGTTATTCCTAAATGAAATTTATTAGCCATTTGCATCCCAGGCTTTTAAAAATAAAGTAGTCACAAATCTTAATGCACGATGTCTCTGACAATTCCTGTTCTCCAATTAAACCAATATCTCGCTTGATTAGTACCATGCTTTGTTCTGGTAGCTGGAGCAGAATGAGATTTTATTTACTTCACAAGTGCTTGCGATGTGATTAGCAGGAGTGCATAAACATACATTTATGTGGCAACTAATCAGGCCTGTGGACAGAAACAATATATATTTTATTCTCCTAGCATGTTTCTACTGGAAAATTCTTTCCATAGCAACAGCCTCTGAGGTATTTGCTTAATTTTGCTGTTGCCTTTTGTAATTACCAGTAGATTGATATGCCTCTTATTCTAAATGAATTGTTTTTGTTTTGCTCGTTGCCAAAGAAGAATGTCTTCTTGGTAAGGAGATAATATTTTCTGTTATGTTTTACATTTTTTGAAGATTCTTTTTATTGACAAAGCTTTATGAAGCTGCTCATTATTTCTTATTCAGAAATAGATTTTAGCAGTATTTACACATTACATTAATCACAACTAATAATCTAAGGAAGTGGCTGTCAGTTTTTCGTATGTTGGTCTCAACCTGTAACATGGATCCCATTTTAGCATCTCTTTGAAAAGTGGATGAAGTGCATCATCATCATCATCACAATCATCACATACTACTACAAATTCTCATTCCAGCTAGTGCTCAAACCCTCCTTAATTTAGTGACAGATCAATATATTTATTGTGACAAGTCAACTGGGAACCTATTGGAAGGATAATAAAAAAACTATGCCCATAGGATGCTCAGTGTGATATCTCTAATGAGTAGTGTAAAAAAGGTAAGAGAAAGGAATCCCTACAAATTTTACTCCTTTAGTTGTTGCCAACTATAGGTGGCAGTGCTCATCTCCGTTTTAAAGCCATTGAGCCAGTGGTGTCCAAAGACATTTCCGTTGTCATGTGGCCCGCATGGCAGTACTATTACCTTCCCATAGAAGTGGTGTCTATTTATCTACTTGAATTGGCATGCTTTCAAAATCCAAGGTCGGCAGGAGCTGGGGCAAGGACTGGAGCTCACCCTGTCATGTGATGCTTGGGTCTCGAACTTGGGCTGTCGATTTTCCAGCTGACAAGCCCAGTGCCTTAACCACTGATCCACTTTTAATGCCACATGTGTGAGGACTGAGATAGTGAGTTCGCTTCCACATTGTTTAATAGTGAACTTTGCTGGTATTGTCTTATTGTGCATTCTATATTATGCCAAGAGCTCTTCTAATGGAAGCTAGCCTAAAGGTTGGGCACATGTGGGAATGAGAAGTGGCGTGTTCAGTATTCTCAGTTGTGTTTCTACCTCTTATTCCAGGAATGCATCCCTCCCATCATTTTTTTCCTTTATACAGCACCATGCTGGTTGTTCTAGAGGGGGAACTTTTTCTTCCTCAATGGATCAGCTGTGGTTATTTTTTATTTTACTCTTAATCCTGAAGTTTAATTATGACATTTTCTTTTCAATTATTTTAAATGATGGAACATGCTGGGGTTCCTCTCATCTTAATCCCCATGAAGATAGTTGTCAGATTGAAAAAAAATATGAGGATTTGTAGGTAACCATATTAATCTCCCATGTTATTCTTCAGACAAAAAATCTGGCTGGTGATTCATTTTGTTCATGCTTGGATGACCTGCAGAAATAAGGAAGAATGATGCATTGAGTGGGCATCCTCATGCCTTGGATATCATACAGCTTTTTTGGACAGAATGGAACCGTTTGCCATGGCTATCTCACTGCACCCATCTCACTGTGGCCATCTCATGGCAGCCAACTCACCATGGGAAAACTGACCATGGGACAACTCGCCACGGGACAATTCCATGCAGGATAACTCAACAGGGCCTTCGGCTGATGCTGTGCAATGCCAGGTCCGTGGTAAATAAAGCCCCACTCATCTGTGATCTTATTCAGGAGGGGGGCGCAGACCTGGTGGGTATTACAGAGACCTGGTTGGGCCAGGAGGGGGGGTCCCCCTCGTTGATATGTGCCCACCTGGTTTTCATGCATTTCATCAGCCAAGGTCACAGGGGAGGGGCAGTGGAGTGGTGGTTGTCATAAATGAGGGTCTTGCCCCGAGGGAGGCCACTGTTCCTCAGACGGCTGGCTGTGAGTCCCTCCTTGTGAAGTGGGGTCATAAGGTGCAGCTGGGCCTGGCTCCCTGCCACATAGCAGCAGCCCTGCTCGACGTTATTGCCGCGGTGGCAGTTGACCCCCCCAGGCTTATGGTCATTGGGAATTTTAACCTGCCATCAGTTGGTGAGACATCTGAGACGGCTCGGGAGTTCATGGCTTCCATGATGGCTATGGACCTGACCCAGTTAATTCATGGCCCTACTCACGTGGGGGGAAACACGCTAGACCTGGTTTTTGTCTCTGGACAGTGGTTGAGTGATCTTGAGATAGGGAATGTAGCGATTGAACCCTTGTCATGGTCAGATCACTCCTTCCTTCACTTAGACCTTCGAACTGCAGCACCTCGCTGCAGGGAGGCAGAACCGGTGAGATGGTTCCACCCCAGGCGCCTGATGGATCCTGATAGGTTCCAGACGGAGCTTGGGCCATTTCCTGAGGCTCTGGCACACGGCTCAGCCGAAGACTTAGTGGCCGCCTGGGATGAGGCGGCCACCGGGACTTTGAACCGATTTGTGCCTTTGCGGCCTCTGACCCAACACCGATCTCACCTGGCTCCTTGGTATACAGAGGAGCTGAGGGAGATGAAGCGCTGGAAAAGACGCCTAGAGAGCAGTTGGAGGGCCAGTCGTACTGAATCTGACCGGACACTGGTAAGAGCTCATATTAAGAATTACCTAGTGGCGATAAAAGCAGAGAAGAGGAGTTACTTCTCCGTTCTTATTGCATCATCAGATAATCGCCCAGCCCGCCCTGTTTAGGGTGACCTGCTCCTTGCTACAACAGGGGGTGTGGGAGGACCCCTTGGAGGGTAGAGCTGAGGACTTTGTACAATATCTGTATGACAAAACCGCTCAGATTCGGGAACAGCTGGACTCAATCCAGGGGAGGTGACTGGGGCAGGTGTTGAGAATATTATATGGTAAGAGTTTGACTCTGTGAATCCAGAAAACGTGGACAGGATACTGAGCAGTTTGAGCACAGCCACATGTTTATTGGACCCGTGTCCCTCCTGGCTGGTGCTGGCCTCCCGGGAGGTGACAAGAGGCTGGCCCCAGGGGATTATAAATGCTTCTTTGAGTGAGGTGTCTTCCCTGCCGCTTTGAAGGAAGCGGTGGTGAGGCCCCTCCTCAAGAAGCCTTTCCTGGACCCGGCAATGTTGGTAAATTATCGTCCCGTCTCCAACCTTCGCTTCATTGAGAAGGTCGTTGAGAGTGTGGTTGCGCGACAGCTGCCTCAGCCTATCTAGATCCATTCCAGTGGGGCTTCAGATCCGGGTACAGCACGGAGATGGCATTGATCGCATTGATTGATGATCTCTGGAGGGCTAGGGACAGAGGATGTTCTTCTGTCCTGGTCCTATTAGACCTCTCAGCGGCTTTTAATACCATTGACCATGGTATCATGCTGCGCCGGTTGGAGGGGCTGGGAATGGGGGGCACCATGTTACGGTGGTTCTCCTCCTTTTTCTCCGACCGGTCGCAGTCTGTGTTGACAGGGGGGCAGAGGTCGACCCTGAGGCCCCTTGTATGTCGGGTGCCATAAGGGTCAGTCCTCTCGCCCCTTCTGTTCGACATATATGTGAAGCTGCTCGGTGAGATCATCTGTGGTTTTGGGGTGAAGTACCATCAGTACGCTGATGATACTCAGCTGTACATCTTCACCACAGACCACCCCAACGATGCCCTCGAAGTGATGTCCCAGTGCCTGGAGGCCGTACGGATCTGGGTGGGGAGGAACAGATTCAGGCTCAACCCTTCCAAGACCGAGTGGCTGTGGTTTCCGACATCCTGATATAGTCAGTTGACGCCATCTCTGACTATTGTGGGTGAGTCATTGTCCCCCAAGGATGGGGCTCGCAACTTAGGCATCCTCCTGGACTCACGGCTGTCTTTAGAAAGGCATATGACGGCCGTGGCTGGGAGTTTTTATCAAGTTCGCCTGATTCGTCAGTTACGTCCCTTTCTGGATCGGGACTTGTTACGCACGGTCACTCACGCCCTTGTCACCTCACGCCTGGACTACTGTAATGCTCTCTACATGGGGCTCCCCTTGAGGAGCACCCAGAGGCTCCAACTGGTCCAAAATGCAGCCGCGGGGTGTGTGTGTGTGTGATGGGAGCGACATGGCGCTTCCATGTGACTCCTCTCCTGTGCGAGCTGCCCAGTGGTCTTCTGGGTGTGTTTCAAGGTTTTGGTTACTACCTTCAAAGCGCTCCATGGCTTAGGACCAGGGTATCTTCGGGACCGTCTTCTGCCACCAATACCCTCTCACCGACCAGTCCGTTCCCACAGAGAGGGGCTCCTCAGGGTGTCGTCAGCCAAACAGTGTGAACTGCCAGCCCCCGGGGGAGAGCCTTCTCTGTGGGGACACCTGCCATCTGGAACGAACTCCCCCTTGAGATAAGGATGATACAGGACCTACTTACCTTCTGCCGCGCCCTAAAAACGTTCCTATTTCAACAGGCTGGTCTGGCTTAAACCTCCCCTTTATAATGGGTTTTTAAATGTTTTGTAAAATTGGATTTTAAATTGTTTCAGCCTAATTATTTAATTTATTTTAAATATTTTTAACTTTTGTATGTCATTGTATTTTTATTCGGCTGTGCACCACCCTAAGTCCCTTCTGGGAGTAGGGCGGTATATAAGTTTGATTAAATAAATAATAAATAAATAATAAATAACATGATAAATATGATAGGCCACTCTTTCTTCAACATTATTTCCATTGACAAAAATGGAAATAATGTAGTAGAAACAGTTACAGTGTGTATTGTAACAGTGTATATTGCTCATCTGGAAGAGAATCTCAGACCAAGCTCACCAAATTTTCTTAATATTACTTTTGCTGTACTCTTCCATTAGCTAAAGAACAGCAGCAACAGCAGCAGCAGATGATCTTTGGATCACAGCCAACATTTTAGTTTCAGCATTTTTCTCACTATATGACATGCCTTGCAGTGCTATCATGTCATTTGCCATTTTATATTTAGTCTGCAAAAAGAGTTCTTATGTATAGGGAATACATGGCTTGAATGACTCTGATATAAAAAGAAAACAATAACAAAAAGCCATATTGCTGAAAGAATAACAGGAAAATCTTGACAATATGACAAGACATGCTGAACTTTCTTTGCCTGAACAAATCAGATTGACAAGTTCCTTTTCCTACCTGATCTCTAGAGCAACAGAACAAACACCTCTTACTCATTCGGTTTTTGTAAGACATATTGTGATTTCTCCTGCTCTCCAGATTAATCAAATTTTCTTTTGGAAAATGGAGTGGAGGAAAGTCATGATTTTTAGGGATTCATGCCCTGGGCAATCACCTTTGGCTAAATAATTTGCATTGTCAATATTCAAGCACTTTTTATTGCAGCATCCTAGCATGAATTACAAAGGAACCTTGGATACTTTTACTCAGGAATAAATCTTACGCACCCTTCTGAGGTTTCAAGCTATTAACTTCCAAGGAATTTACTCCTGACCAAAATTTGATTTGTATAATCTAAAATGTAAATGCTAGAACACTGGTTTTTTATATTTAGCTTTGAATCTTGCACAATTTAGCTGAATTCATATTTGAACAATATCTGGAGGGACATGTGTTCCAGGTTTAAACAAATTGATATGCTGTATATCAGTGTTTCCCAGAATGTTGAATGGGAAATTCTGGGAACTGAAGTCCACAAATCTTCAAGTTAATGAGATTGAGAAACACTGTGGTATATCATCTACAAAGACTCAATAATCGGTAAGGTGAAATGGCATGCAAAATTGATCATAGTTTAAAATCAGGTAACAATTGTTTATGTTTGTGGGTGGTTGGACATACGATGTAACAACCTACTTGAGGGTAAACTAAAAAATGTGAGTAAGTTAAAAAATCCACCACAGATGGATTTGTAACTGGCTGACAAAATCACACTCAATGTGTGGTCTTCAATGGAACTACATTTACATGGAAGGAAGGAAGCAGTGGGATACCCCAAGGTTCCGTTTTAGGCCCAGTACTCTTCAACATCTTCATAAGCAATTTAGATGAGGGAATAGAGGGGAAAGTCATGAAATTTGCAGACAACATTAAACTGGCAGGAATAGCTAACAGTCCAGAAGATAGGCTCAAAATTCAGATGGATCTCGACAGACTTGAACACTGGGCCCTATCTAACAAAATGAAATTCAATATAGAAAAAAGTAAGGTTTTACACTTAGGCAAGAACAATCATCAAAAGCAAATTTAAAAAACCCAAGAAAGCTGAGGGAAGGGTAAACTAAAAACGTCTGTGTGAATACTGAACTGAAGAAGTTTCATGGTTAGAATTTTAAGAGAGAAAAAGAAAACCCCTCTATTTGCTTTTTTTTTTTTTGAATAGCATTTTGATGTTCACCAGTGACTGTAAGCATCAATCCAGACAATGAGATGTATTCTACTGTATTTTAGTATACTTTGGTTGTGGCTCTGTCATCCCAGGAGATCTCAGGCTGTCTTGAGCAAACTCCAGGATTTATTGTTATTACCTACGAACCAAATGGCTTCAGCACTATCATGGCTTTCTCAGTGTTGATTCCCAAGAGAGTGCTGTCACTGAATAGATCCCAACAAAACAGTACACAGCTTCAAAGTGCCTGATAGCCCTTTCCAATGAGAAGCACTCTGAAATAAATCCTCAGGGGGCTTAGAAATAAACAATCAAATAAACAACAACAACAAGATGTTCAGAATATCCAGCAAGTATTTCTTACTGCTCCAAAACCTACCTGCAGAATATCTACCAGAAATCTTTCTCTATTTTTCCTCTTCTATATGCTGGAAAAGAAGCTGGAATTAAAATATAGAGGACATGTTTTTAAAGAATTAAATTGTTGGTCCTGTTTTAAACTTAGGATTGGGGGTTTTTTGGGGAGCAAAAAAAATCATCATGAGATTGTTCAACAGGTTAGGTCTAATTCAAAAGTTAAAAATTATTGGGTTTTTTTTTTTTACATTCCCCAATTTTGATCTTGAAGGAAGCTCTAGAACAATGATGGCTAACCTTTTTGCTGTCGCATGCCAAAAGCTGGGGGAGTGCGGGGGGATCACATGCATGTGTGCCCACACTCAATACCCCCTTGCACTCTGCGCCCCCACACAGGCTTTCTTGGAGCTTGGGGAGGGTGAAACAGCCCGTTTCTTGACTTCTGGTGGGCCCGGAAGGCCCAAAAATCAGCTGGCTGGTGTGCACATGCATGCTGGAGCTGAGATAGGACAACACTTGTGTGCCCACAGATATGGTTCCGTGTGCCACCTCTGGCACGTGTGCCATAGGTTTGCCATGACAGCTCTAGAATGTTATCCCATCGTGAATATTCACTTTCCTAGGATGAGAGAGAGGGAGCTATTCAGGATTGCTCAGAAAACCTTGTGGCTGAGCAAAGCATTGTCAGCTGTTGCTGAACACCAGGCAATTACTTTCATATGTTTTTTGAACCACATGAACCCAAATGATGCTCTGAAAGACAGAAGAGCTTCCCTCAACATGTGAAGAAAGAGCTTTTCATCAACCACCACAAAATGATCAAGATATGGGTTTAAGAAAAAGTCATTTATAAGTGGGTATTTTCACAATTTACCAATCAAGAAATTGCAAGTGATTAACTCTGAACATGAGTCATCTAGCTGGTATCCATGGACACCATGGTGTCCATAAAATGTTTCGTGCCATGTTCATATATGATATTTTTCAGATTCTTTTAATTAAAAACATTAATGGGAAGCTGGAAAGTGTCAGCTTCTAGCAATATTTTTATTTACAAGTATGCCTTGAGGCAACGCATAGGCCCTACAGGCATTCCTCAAAAATTTAAAGACTGCATCCCAGTGCTGTGGCACTACAAGAGAAGAACAGAAAGGATATGAGATGGAAAAGTTAAGGGAAACAGAGAGAATTCTTATTATTACTACTGTACTGATATTCAGCAGGATCTTATTTTGCCAGTTGGGGATTAAAAAGGGTGATATGTTTAGAAAAATATGTTGCAGTCTGTGTCTGCATTTAACACTAATGCTAAGTTATCAGAGTCCTCCTCCTTTATAATAAAAAGCTTGGAAGATATATTCTTATTTCCTATCCCAGCTTTTTAAAATGTCTGTATTTACCATGAGATGCATCTCCCATTCATGTATACAATGAAACTTGTGCTATAAAGTTTTGAAAGCATCAATTTTCCTTCTATTCCTTGCTAAAAGGCATTCTATTGTTCTTAGGTGGCACATTAACATGATAGACTTGTCTAAAAGATTAACAAAGGACTTCAAGGAGCTTGTCATGACAAAATAACCTCTGTCATTATGATGTTTCATTTCTTATTTTTGGTTAAGCCCCTCTTTCTCCAGTTCATAGTGTGAAACTCTTACCCCAAAGTTCCTGCCACATCATTGGTTGGGTAGCCTCTCAGCAGGCAGGAATATAAAAGAAAAACCAGGGCACCTGAATTCTGAGGGACACTGCAGCTCTATTCCTTCCCTTTTAATGGATAAGAGATTGAAGTGCATGTTGGGGACATAGGACTCCTAGCTTTGTTGGGATTTAGGAAATCCTGGACCAGTAGTGGGATTCAAATTTTTTTACTACTGGTTCTGTGGGTGTGGCTTGGTGGGCATGGCAGGGGAAGGATACTGTAAAATCCCCATTTCCTCCCGATCAGCTGGGACTCGGGAGGCAGAGAATAGATGGGGGCAGGGCCAGTCAAAGGTGGTATTTATCGGTTCTCTGAACTACTCAACATTCCCGCTACTGGTTCTCCAGAACTGGTCAGAACCTGTTGAAACCCACCTCTGCCGTGGACAAAATTCCCGCCCATATACCGATACATTCCTCTTTCTCTTTCCTTGTTTTATTCTGGAATATTTTCATTTCTCCCCCCATTCCACCCCACCCCACCCTATCTGTCTTTCTTTCACTTCTTCCTCTCCTTCCTTCGGTGTGGATAGGAATAGAAAGAGACAAGAGAAGTCCTTTACCTGATTCAAAACATAAGCTATAGGGGTAGAACTGAAATCTTAGCACCTCCATAATTCTGGGTCCTGGACCTGTGCCTATGGATCTAATCCAGATAGCATTTATGGCCTGGAGGCTGAATCTGAATTTTGTTTATGAAATATACAGTATGTAATGCTTTGATCTATCTTCTCTAGGCTGTTTACAGTTTATCAGTCTGCAAGAGTTACTGTGAAGATTTGGTTACTCTGTGATTTAAATAATTGTATATAATGTAATAAATGTAAATGTTTGCCTCTTTCTGTCTAAGTTATGGGGTAGAGAGACCAGTAACAGATCAAGAGAAATCTGAAGAGATGAAGACCCTGTACTCTCAAACATGGTCTACCAAAACTATATCTGGGAGTTTGACAAGAAGGCAAAATATGATCCTAGCCTCTAGCAATCTGATACTATGTCTATAGATTTGGGTAAAAAAGTGTGCTTATGAAACATATCAAAACAGAGATATACCAGAAGTAGATTTTCTGATACTTTGCTGAAAATTTCCACTCAGAGGTGAGACTGGAAAATATTTTGGGGATTTAATCCAGTGGTGGGATTCTACCGGTTCTATCCGGTTTGGGCGAACCAGTAGTGGCGGCGGGAGGCTCCGCCCACCTACCTGATGACATCACGGATGCTCTGCGCATGTGCAGAAGGCTCTGTGCATGTGCATAGGTGATGCGCATGCTCACATTTGTGAACTGGTAGCGAAGGTAAGTGAATACCACTACTGATTCAATCCACTACTCACTGGTGATATCCTTGCCAGTTGACTTAAGATAGGACTTTCTTCATGGTAATGTCCTAAATTTGGAATGTCCTTAGCCAAGGAATATGGAAGAACCCTCTTTATTGACTCTTTGGCTCTTGCCTAAAATTACCTGTTGCAGTAGGCAGTTTGCAGCAATTAGTGGGGCATTGAAAGAATAAATTCAATATTATTTGTGGCTTTTTATTTAATCTATTATTGATGTGACTGGATAGTTTGGAGCATTAATATACTTGCTCTAATGGAAACATCATTGTTTTATATGGCTGTTAACCTCTTTTTTTCTCTAATGAAGGCTGGGTTATAAAAAGTGGGAAAGAAGGAAAAAAGACCTTGCATCTTCAATCTTGTTAAATCTAATGGAAATAGGACGTATAAATATAAAACCATGGAGTATAAATGCTGAACCTCTAAATATTCCAGGTTCATACAATGTGTTAAACCATAAATGGTTCAGAATGGACTTGTACAGCTCAATATAGCTAAGTGACAGCTGAGGGTCATTTAGACAGTGAGATCGACGGTATATAAATTTTATTAATCAATCAATCAATCTACAAAAATATAAGTTGATTTTAAACTTACCCTTAGCACAGTGTTGGCAAATCCTTTCGGCACTGAGTGCTGAAACGGGAGTGTGCACACTGGAAACTGGAAGAGTAACCACCTGGTGTGCGCATGTGCACCTGGCAGCTGCTCTTTTGGTTTTTTTCAATGTGCATGCGTATCAGCCACCTGGTCTTCTGGTTTCTGGCATGCATGCATGCATGCATGCATGAAGACCAGCTGGCAGGTGCACATGCACGCGGTGGAAACTGGAAGATAATCTTCCCGGTGCGCGCATGCGCACTGGGCGGCTGCTCTTCCAGTTTCTGGTGCTCCTACATGAGTGAAGAATAGCTGGCCAGCATGCCAGAACCCGGAAGAGCAACAGGTGATGGCTCGCATGCCTGGAAAGATAGCTCTGCGTGCCACTTCTGGCACGCGTGCCATAGGTTCACCATCACAGCCTTAGCATGTTGCATTATTATGTGAATGTTTCACGGTGTACAATGTTCTTATTTTGAAGCTATTTGGAATACTTTGATCTTGTGGCTGTAGAACCGGTTAATTTTAAAATGCTTGTGATTTTTTTTTTTTTTTAAAGGAACATGACTGTGTTTCCGAACAGAGTTTTGAAAATGATTTTTTCGGGCTTAATGGTGTTTGAAACTAGTAAGCCTAATTCAGAAGGTCTTAAAAATCAACTGGTTGGCAGAAATCTCATTCATTTTTAATTTCTGCCATCAGGAACTCTTTCCCCCCTCCTGATGTACCTTCATCCCCTTTCTTAAAGTCTCCTAAGTATACACAGTTGACTATTCTATTGGCTTTACAATATTCTGCTTATTAGATAATAAAACACCATCTATAGAACAGAATCCACTAACTAAAAGTCTTTTATGCAAAGTCTTTTGAGCTCATAATGACTTTACAGTTACCCACAGTTACCTCTTTTGTTCCATTACAACTTAATAATATGACTAAAGAGCATGCCGTCAATTTTTTGCTAATTAGAACAACGATGAGTAAAAAGCTTTTTAGAAAATGACTGCATACTGCTGAGCATATTTGCTTCATAGCACAAGAAAATTGTTTTTTTTTTAAAAGGAAAAGGTTCTACTTTTTTATATTGCTTTTCACTCTTTTTTAAAATAAAAAATATCAAAATAGCACTTTTGTCTCTCCTTAATGCATCATCTATATTGCTAATACGTATATTGTGTGATCTTTCTTTTTCCAGGGACAATAGAGGCTAGGTAAATTTTTCCTTCGGCTTGGCTGTCAGAGCTAAAGGAATCCATTTGCAAGGTATAAACTCAATCTTTATTTTAAGTTTCCTAAAGTTGAAAAATCAGAATATCACTTCCAACCCCAAGCAAAACAAAAAACTGAGATGGTATTAATGCTGTCAGAACTGGAATATATCCATTGCAGTATTGATAGACAAGCTGAAGGGAACATTTAAAGAATTCATCCAGAGAAAATTTTTTGGAGCGTTCCTGATTTATCCTAACACTGGTTAAAGCCTTCCTTCCTTCCTTCTTCCTTCCTTCCTTCCTTCCTTCCTTCCTTCCTTCCTTCCTTCCTTCCTTCCTTCCTTCCTCCCTCCCTCCCTCCCTCCCTCCCTCCCTCCCTCCCTCTGATTCCCCTCTGCAGGGGTGAAATCCAGCAGGTTCTGACAGGATCTGAAGAACTGGTAGTGGAAATCTTGAGTAGTGCAGGGAACCAGCAAATACCACCTCTGGCTGGCCCCAGAATGGGGTGGGAATGGGAATTTTGCAGTATCCTTCCCCTTGAGTGAGGTGGGAATGGAGATTTTGCAGTATCCTTCTCCTCCCACACCCACCAAGCCACGCCCACCAAGCCACACCATACCCACCAAGCCACACCCACAGAACCGGTAGTAAAAAAAAATGGATTTCACCACTGCCTCTCTGGTAACTAAGAAGCAATACCATCCAAGCAAAAGAGGGTATTAGTAGAGTCGCAGAAATTTCAGGGCTTGTCTTTATTCTTAGATTTACTTTTTTTTCTAAACAACCTTTTCAGAAATGATTGCATTTTGCTGTTAAGAAAGGCTGATATTAAGGAATGGATATTAAAGCAGAATATCCTGGAACGGGCCAAGCTGGAGCTCTGAAAAGCAGCAGTATTTCATAGTGTGACATTTTGTTCCTGACCCACTTGAGTTCCCAAAGTGCAATGATGCTACGGAGCAGAAAAACAAGAGGTGATTTTAAAAGTTCAAAAAGAAATGTGTTTGATTGTCTGAAAAATGCATTGGGCAATAACTTAGACCAGGAAAGCAGCTTCTTTGCCTGAAAAATATACAGTCGTTCCGAGTCTGACCGTTCCCAGTTGAGATTGTTCACACAATCTTATCTGGTGGCAATGGAGGTGGCGAAGCGGGCATACTTCTCTGCCCGCAGATAATTGCTCAACCTCCCTGTTTAGGGTGACTCACTCCCTCCTGAATCGGCTGTGGGAGAGGACCCTTTGCGGGGATGCGCCGAGTAGTTTAGTCAGCATCTGCTGGATAAGATCACTCAGATTCGGAATGGTCTGGACTCTGACTGGGCAGGGTCTGATGGTGAGGAGGCAGCTGGTCTTGGGATTTGGGAAGAGTTCGATCCTGTCACCCCTGAGAGAGTGGACAGGATCATGGGAAGCCTGAGTGCCACTATGTGTGTACTGGACCCGTGCCCCTCCTGGCTTGCTTATGTGGCCCAAGAGGTGTCACAGGATTGGATCCAGGTTGTAATAATGGCACATTTGGATGAGGGGATCTTCCCTGCCGCCTTGAAGGAAGCGGTGGTGAGACCCCCCTCAAGAAATCTGCCTTGGATCCAACTATTCTGGATAACTTTCGTCCAGTCTCCAACCTTTGCTTTGTCACAAAGGTTGTTGAGAGCATTGTGGCACAGCAGCTCCCGTTGGCCCTGGAGGATACAGACTACCTAGATCCATACCAATCAGGTTTCAGGCCGGGGTACAGCACGGAGACGGCATTGGTTGTGCTGGTGGATGATCTTTGGAGGGCTCAGGACAGGGGATATTCCTTGGTTCTGGTCCTCTTGGATCTTTTGGCAGCCTTTGATACCATCGACCATGGTATCTTGCTGTGACTGCTTGAGGGGCTGAGAGTGGGAGGCACTGTTCTATGGTGGTTCTCCTCCTATCTCTTGGGCCGTATGCAAGCGGTGTTGGCAGGGTGGCAGAGGTCAGCTATGAGGCTCCTCACTTGTGGGGTACCTCAGGGGTCGGTCCTCTCATCTCTACTGTTCAACATCTATATGAAGCCGCTTGGGAAGATCATCCGTGGTTTTGGGTGCGGTATCATCAGTATGCTGATGATACCCAGCTTTTTATATCCACCCCAAACCAGCCCAGTGATGCCCTTGACATGATGTCCCGCTGTCTGGAAACGGTACCGACCTGGATAGGCAGGAACAGGCTTTGACTCAACCCTGCCAAGACTGAGTGGTTATCTTGGTCTGATCGAGATATTCCATTGTTGACCATTGGGGGTGAGGTGTTACTCCCTGTGGACAGGGCGTCCACAGGGTGTCCTCCTGGATTCACAGTTGTCTCTGGAAGATCATGTAACAACCATGACCAGGGAGGCATTTGCCCAGGTTCTCCTGGTGCGCCAGTTGCAGCCTTACTTGGACCAAGATGCCCTGTGCACTGTTACTCATGCGCTGGTCACCTCCCATCTTGACTACTGCTTATGATGCTGATTATGCATTTTTATTGTTGTGAGCTGCCCTGAGACCTTGGAAATAGGGCGGCATATAAATTGCATAAATTAAAAAAAATATCTTGAAAGGGGAAAAAAACACACAAATCCATTCAGTTTTGTGAAACTTTTGAGAAAAATGTTTAGGACAATAATTCTGAACCCACTGCCTCCTTTGGAGACAATTTCAGTGAATCCTGTTGTAGTTAAACCATAATTAAGTTACATAACAGCAAGGAAACACAACATTTTTCAGGCTAAGGGCTTTCCTTGACTTTTAAATCATATGAGATCTGCACTCCAAAAATGTGATCTGGTCAGAATTAAATTGGGTTTAATTTAAATTTACATTCATTAACATTTAAATTTACCTAAAATGGAATTATCAATATATTTGTTCCCATTTTGTTCAATTATTATTCTCTTACTGTCACATTTAAAAAAATATCACACATTAATGGCCAATTTTGGAGTTTTGGCCTGTGAGAGCTGTGTGATGGTAGAGTGTAAGCAACAGTGGGGCTAAAGATTATTCACTCCTTCCTTACAGAGCAATAATTCATTGCTTCATGGACTTAATATTCAAATTGGAGGAGTCCACAAATGGTGAGGAGATTCAGTGGGAGAGAATATATTTTCATTTACACTAATTTAGGCATAGATTTAGTACAGTGGATGAAGGAAGAAGCTGAAGAGATGAGAGTAAAGTAAAGTATGCTGAAGGTTGCTGAGGGCGTGGCAATGTACAATGTTCTACTCACTATCTAAATTACTATAGGATTTCTCCAGACGTTGTTTTCCCTAAAACCCGGAAAACTCAATCTGTGCAGAGTTTAGTTCTGCCAAACTGATTGAACAGTTGGGCAGAATTTCTAGAGTGATATGTTTTGTAGATTCGAAACAAAACATATTTTTTGCTTTGTGCGTACTCTCTACTCTCTCTTTCTCGAAAGCTAATACCTGAGGTACAGTCTTTGCATAGAGGCTTGGAGTTCTACACGTGACCTTCTATAGGAATGTTCCTAGCCAAGAAATATTCTAATTAAGGTATAAATAATCTATTGAAATAATATCCCACAATTTTAGAAACCTCAGTTTATTAATACTTAAATAATATGCAGTAAAATTATTTGAAAGGTAATGTGCATATTGCAGCAAAAAATAGCCATAATAAACTTATACCAATTAGTCATTTTCAGAGAGCAAAGCATTATAATAAAAGAATTGGAAAAAAAAGATTAAAGCAAGGAACATGCACACAATACAGTCTTCTAGGCACAAGCATTTTAGCAAGGGTTCCATAGGATTGTAGGGATAAACAGGTTATTTCAAAACCTAAAATCCCTGATTATTGGATGTGTAATTGCTTTCATTGAAAGATTGGATATACGGACTGCATTTGTTTCAAAGGTGTCTTATGATTTCAGAAATTATAAGACTTTTTTAAAGCTAAGGGTTGTATTTTTGGGGAGAGAGCTGCCTCTTTCTGCTGAGTTTTTTTGACCAGTTATTCAAGGTGCCTGATGGATCCTGTTGAGTTTTAGAGGCATTTCAGGGTTGTTCCTGAAATTTTGATGTGCAGTTCAATAGAGGCCTTGACTGGCCTTGGAATAAAGTATTTGTCAGCATTCCAGAAAAAACCCAACTCCAATTAAAAACGCTGAAGCAAGCATTTCTCAAAGTTCTATTTATTAGAGTAGGTATACTGGCACATCTGGGGAAAACTCTGGTGTTTGAGAGTTCCGGGTTTTCCCTCAGTAAATCAAAACCCCCCAAACCATCCCCTCACTCATCAATCGATCACATGCTCCAATCACTATCCGTCCCATCTCGAGACAGCACTCCAACCGCTCCTTCTCCAGATGCAGGATCGTCCTAACCTTGACTGAAAGGAAGAATGCTATTTTGTCTAAAGACAATCCCTCTACTAAATCCCCCCTACTACTTTCCCACACATGAGAAGGTGGCAGCGTGGAAGCTTCTGGCCTAATATGGTTTCCAAAACTGACAGTATTGATGATAGCCTAAGATTGAATTACCTCTAGGCGGCTTCTCTTGGTACATGAATCCTGGACTGACTTGTGGTTTTTAAAGGAGATTTGAGAGATGAAATGATAGAAGCAGCATTTTCTTCTTCTAAAAATGAAGAAATTGATTGAATACAGGCAACAACTCTGATTAGAGATTATTTTGCAAACATAGAAACAATGTTTTAATGCTCTTATTGTGGTAACTGGCTCAAAGTTCTGTTTAGGATGACCCAGATACTTCTGTGAAGGGATGGTCTGGAGGACAATTTGCAAAGCCCTATGACACATGTGTCACATACTGGCCACGCCCACCCCCATTTTAGTGAATGGGGAAAAAATTACAATATATCATGTGATGACAAAATATTGTGAGTTTGATATCCCTGCACTATGAGAAATATTCTAGGACCTGTGCAGATCCATGAAGCTGAATGAGAAATTCTTGATCAAAGGATTTCTGTCTGTGTTATCTAGGAAAAGCTGTGTTATTTGAGAAAGTGAACAGAATCCCTGGAATTCTATTATCCATGTCTCTTCTGCTGGTCAAGGCTGCCCAGGAGATCACCTGTGGCTGTGTCCAGTTAATGGTTAATTTATTGTTGATCAAACGATTGGCCCTATTGTCAATTAAAGGAGATGCTGTTCCATTCCTTCCCAAGAAACCATTGTTGGACCCAATGAAACTGGGAGATATTCATCCAGTTTCCAATGTTGCCTTTTTAGGGAAAGTTTTGGTGCAGATGATCAGAATGCAGTTTCAGAGGACTTTGAGAATATGGATTATCTGTATCTGTCTATGGAGATTCTCAGTCATCCAGGTCATGGGTGTCCCAAAGGTGCTTTTTTCAAGAGACAAGTGGATTTTCTGATTTTTCTTTGAAGATATTTCGCTTTTCATCCAAGAAGCTTCTTCAGCTCAGCTCGATCTGAAGAAGCTTCTTGGATGAGAAGTGAAACGTCTTCAAAGAAAAATCAGTTGCCTCTTGAAAAAAGTACCTTTGGGATTATCTGTATCCTTTCAGCAGGACTGTTAAAAAGTATTTGCCTACGACAGGCTTAATTGCTCACTGCAATATCCTTGTGATTATGGCATGGGTTCGTAGGGCCACCAAGGCAACCCTAACTCATGTGATTGGGGGAAAAAGTGCAAGACAGCCCAAATAAATAATGATGTAACTGGTCAGTGTACAAAACTCACTCATAGGCAAAAACATTTTGGTGGGTAAAAAAGAAATAAGAGCTGCTTATTATTCCAAATGATCACCATGATTGAATTGGAATTAGCAGCATCCAGTTTCTTCATGGTGCAGAAAAGAGGAGGCCTCACCTGGTGTCCTGCTTTCCATCTCTATACTATAGCTATGTACATAAAAAGTTTAAAGTTTATTTTTGTTAGGAATACTTCCAGGGACATATGACAAAAAAAAAAAAAAATACAATACTTAATCCTACATATTACAACAGCAGCAAGAATAATATATGCACAAAATTGGAAAAATAATAATATACCAACAGAAGAAAATTTGATCAGAAAAGTTTTGGAGTGTGCAGAGAAGGACAAACTCACAAAAGAAATACGAGATAATGAGGAAACGGAACACTACATGGTATGGGAGAAAAGGTATGAACGGTTAGAGGAGAGGTATAAAGGGCAAGGAAAGATTAAATGAGAAAGATACAGGAGTTGAAACAAACAAATGGAACTGACAGAATGTATGATTGTAATTTACTACACTGTTATTTTTATACATACGTATAAATAGTAAATTGAAGTAAGGGAGAAAAATGGATATATAAGAAATGATTACTGATGTGGAAATGTTGTAAAGAAGAAAATTGTAAAAAATATTGTTTATTTAAAAAAAAACTAATAAAAATATTTTTTAAAAAAATTAAAGCTAGAATGACTAAAAGTCACTATATGGATATATACAGTAGATAATGTAAATCTCAACTTTATTCTCTCTCTGTCTCCCTCTTTCCCTCTATCCCTCTGTCCCTCCCTCCCTTCCTCTCTCTTTCTCTCTGTCTCACTTACTCACTCACTCACGCTTGCCCTTTATCTCAGCTTTGCCACTTAAATATTTTTGATGTTTGATGGATATTTAATAAATAAGGATCATTATATTTTTTTTGTTCCTGAACTGAATGGCCTGTGTACTCTGCTCTGGACCTAAGGATTAATTGAATGAATGCTGGGTGCAAACTAAACTGGATATTACTCCAGTAATTTCTTAATCGGTTCACATTCTCCCTTGACTGAAGTAACAAAAATGAACGAAACTTTTCTTATGAATTGGGAAAGTGACTTACTCATTAAAATTTTGATGTTTTCATGTGAGTCTTTCTGTTTACCAAAAGGGTACTTTTTGTCGTTTAGTTAGATTAAAAATATCCCACTTTAATTAAAACACAACTGTTTTTCACTGCTCTTGTAATATGTAGGTATTATGACAATATGGCATATATAATGAAGTTTAATGGAGCTGCAAGCTAATAGAATGTATATCTTTGAAAATGTATTATGGAAAGGAAAACAAAATGAATGAAGTGTGACAGGCACAGATGATAAGTGTTAAAGACACCCACTCCCCCACCCCCTGAAATTCAATACCAATTCTTTAAAGGACTTTTTAGACATTGTACTTTTCAAGGGCTTTTCTCAGTCCTATGGTGCCACATATTCCAAAAATATTTTTGGAATATAGCAATAGCATTTAGACTTATATGCCGCTTCATGGTGCTTTACAGCCCCCTCTAAGTGATTTATAGGGTCAACATATTGTTCCCAACATCTGGGCCCTCATTTTACCAACCTTGGAAGGATGGAAGGCTGAGTCAACCTTGAGCCAATCAAGTCCAACTGTTGATTATGGACAGAGTTAGCCTGCAATACTGTATTCTAACCACTATGCAACTACAGCTATGGCACAGTGCCACTACAGTGTCACAGCTATGGTAGCAGTGCCACAACAACTGGATTAAATAACTCTGATTTCTTGGGTACTAATGACCAATGTAAAAGCTGTAGAAAATGTGCACAAAACCTAGAATCATGATGGCAAACCTATGGCACGTGTGCCACAGATGGCACACGGAGTCATATCTGTGGGCACACAAGCATTACCCTAGCTCAGCTCCAGTGCACATGTGCGTGCTGGCCAGCTGACTTTCGGGCCTTCCGGGTCCACCAGAAGTCAGGAAATGGGCCTTTCTGGCCTCCGGGGGTGGGGGTGAGGAAGGCCAAGAAAGCCTCTGGAGCCTGGAGAGGGTGAAAAACAGGCCTACTGGGCCCACCGGGCCATCATGTGCAAAAAGCAGGGGTCACATGGGGGTCACACATACATGCACAGGGACAATGCATATTGAATTATGGGTGTGGGCACACGTGCACGCGACCCTCCTGTGCTCCCCCCACTTTTGGCATGCAATGGCAAAAAGGTTAGCCATCACTGACCTAGAATAATGCCTCCCTCCAAATGACACACTGAAAGAAGGATACTGAAATCAGGATTGGGCAACCTGGAATCCTAAAATGGTATGTCAGTTTAGATGGCTAAACTGCTTTTGGTGGGGGTGTTTGTCCTCTCTTGACCATGAATGCTGAAAATAAGCTGCATGGTTTGTTGACATTTTAAGAGAAACTGTACTATAAACCCAGACATAGATGTACAGTATGATCAGTTTAAAAAATCCAATATCTATCTATCTATCTATCTATCTATCTATCTATCTATCTATCTATCTATCTATCTATCTATCTATCTATCTATCTATTTAAAATTATACTCAAAGGGCTGCTGGTGGGGATTGTATGGATTAAGGAACTCTGGCAATATGTGTGACCTGCTTCATTCTAGCGCTCTGATTCTAATGCTCCTCAAAATATTTTAAGTGAGTTCTCTGGCCACCAACACCTTAATTATCATCATCATATAAAAGCAATGGATCTTTTACGGATTGCGCTGCTAACAAAATGTTCTTAACGTTGTAGGAAATTTTGTTAAGTTGAGCAGTATCTAACCATATGCACTTCTGATAGGTCAGTGAACATCTTTCCCACAGACTACTGCAAAATGCCCAAATATGAATGATTGAGAATACACTCACACACACGTATGTATATATATACATACGTGCACATACATGTACATACACATACACACACCATTCCTCACACAGAAATAGTGCATCTTATTCTAGGCAGAAAGAAGTAGAAGTCTCTCTGTCAGTTCACATCCTCCTATGTCATTGGTGAGCCAATTAAAGCAAAACAGAAACTGCACTGCTGAGTTGATAATATTATACACATCTTCCACTTGATCTCACCAACACAGTGCCTATCTGCAACATTAACTCCAACAAAAGTGTGTTACTCACAATAGACAGATCTAATCAGGAGAAAAAAATAATAATTAAGCAGCCAGTTTGGTTTAGGGTTGATGACAGACTTTGCAAGACTGCCTCTCACATATATCAGGAAATCACCTCTTTAGTACGGAATTGGGAACATTTGATCCAAAAATCATGGAGAGATGGTAAACACAAGATCCCAGGTTGCCCGTTTTTTACAGCCACTGTTCCAAGCAGAGCTGCAGGCTGATGAAATGAGCAGACATTAAAGCTTCAATTAAAAAAGTTAATTAAGAAAATGAGAAATGTTCTTTACTCTGAAAAACTATTTTGTCATTTTGAAAAGTACAATATACTAGTGTAAAGTTTAAACTGAGCTTGGTCGTATGAGCTTACTGTTGTATAAATGAAAGAATCAGCTCTAGGTAGTAAAAATACTGTACAGGGATCCATAGATAGAAAAAAAAGAAGAAAAGAAGAAATGTAAAAAAATATATCAAATACCATTAGGTCATTAACAACCTGGAAAACCGATGTATAGAAATGGACATAAATGCATTCACACAGACACATATAGACACTAGTGGGATAATAGTATCATATTGCTTCTTTAATGAGTAGCTGAAAATGTTTTAAAAGAACAAATGTACATTTAAAACATATCATAAAACTCTGGGTTCAGATATACCAGTTAACAGTAGACTTAAGTCTTGAAATATTTTTTATTTCACTCATCCAAGATGGGGATAAATATTATGCCATGGAAAAAGGAGTCAGTAAATAAGACTATCAAAGAGGGAATATTATAAAGAAAATACCAGAGAAGAGGGTTCATCAGACTGAAGTGCCCAAGTCACAGAAATTGCACTGAAGGAAAGTTAAAGATTAAAAGAATCTGACTTGTTACAAGTAGAGGTAACATGAAAGGAAAAAAACAATCAAAGGGTTTGGTTTCCATGTGTACCATTAAATAAAAGTGGGAACAACCAGAAATATAAAACATACATTTTTTAAAAAAAAAATAGAGGATCATTAGTTTAGAGAAAGCTTTATCTATGGGGGATGAAAGCACCAGGATTTCAGATGTCATTATCTCAAGGAAAATTGAATTTTGTGGATCTCACAATGTACAAAGTGAACTCAAATAAAGGGCATGTAAGTCATTATTTTCTCGAAGGTGAGCCCCTATTTAAAATGTAGAATAGAGTTGAGGGTGAGCAAGGCCTGGCTATGGGATTAAGGTTATAAGAAGGAGCCAAAAAACAAACAAACAAAAAAAACCCTCAAGAACTGAACCATCATCCAGGATCTGAAAATCTGTTGCACTTCAAATGAAACAATTGCCTGACTAGGTGGTTCAGTGGCTAAGACACTGAGCTTGTCTATCAGAAAGGTCGGCAGTTTGGCGGTTTGAATCCCTAGTACAGGTCTCCTGTATAAGCAGGGGTTGGATTAGATGACCTCCAAGGTCCCTTCCAACTCTGTTACCGTTACTTAAGTAATGGCTTCAGCTATCAATACTCTCATCACTTGTGGGCAACTCTTGCATTTTGGAGCTGGACATCCTTTTCTATCCTGCCAGATATGTCTGCTGCTCAAGGTGTCACCTGGTTAGCATTGTGTGCACAGTCCCTTTTCAATATGCACCTTTGTCATGAACTGAGCAAAGCTGAGTAAACCCCTTCCAATACAAGGAATTGCATCAAAGTCACATCATCATTAACTCCTCCAAGTTTCCTGTTTGAAGTAAGAATACTGCTGATTGATTTATGAATTTTTATAATGTGTTTAGGTGGATAATGTACTTGAAGTTCTTCCAATTGCAAACAAAATGCAAAAGTGAAACCTTTCTCTTTTCCCATGGTGAAATCCAATTTTTTTTACTACTGGTTCTGTGGGCGTGGCTTGGTGGGCTTGGTGGGCATGGCAGGGAAAGGATACTGCAACATCTCCATTCCCACCCCACTCTGGGGCCAGCCAGAGGTGGTATTTACTGGTTCTCTGAACTACTCAAAATTTCTGCTACTGATTCTCCCGAACCTGTCAGAACCTGCTGGATTTCACCCCTACTCTTTTCATACCTTTATGGAGAGGAAATTTCATTCTGTTGGTATTTAGGATGGTTCATGTATATATCTTGGAGCTGAGGTCTCTTAGTCATTTAATAACTTCTATTTGAAAATGTATATGATCCCCAATGAAAGTCTGAAGCAGACTTCACTCTGGGTAAAACAAAAACCCAGTTTGGGTGGGTGATAATAGATTGGAGGGACAGAATCTGTGGGGACTCGATTCAAATAACTGCTCATCTGAGAAATAAAAACAGCAATCAACAAAGGAACAGTTCTTTTTATTTTGCAAATAGTTAACTGATCCAAAGCCATCACTTATGCAGAGTATAGGTGTAGCATTGATAACTGTTTTTCCAATTCAGGCAAAACTGGATATCATTGAAGGAGTTGGATAGGTATCCACAGCCTTAGCATCATTTTGCATCCCAGCCATTTCCAAGGACAGTGCAATAGGAATGGGAGTTAATTGGGGTTGTTAACCCAGTTAACATCTAGGAAAGAATGTACTCCCTCCTCCCTCTGCCCTTCATTTTTCTCTTTTTCTTTCTTGGCACAAGACAGAGATCTGAGAGGAACTCTATCTCGTTTATCATTGTTAGATATACATAGAACAAGAAAGAAACCATTTTTTTCCTGTTGCGATTGAGAAAAAGAAAACTTGAAGCTGTCAAAGCAATCAGATGCTTCTTTGGAGATGTAAAGATGGCACATATGATATGAATGGAGAAGTTACTGAGGTAAAATTTTATTCTTTTTAACATAATTTTTAAGAAATATTAAATTCTTAAAAATTATTATTATTATTAAGAATTCTGATTACAATAGTAAAAACTCATACAAACTAAACTTAGATTAAGAGAAGAGAATAGAGAAAAACTGCAGAAAAAGAATGAAAATAATAAAAAGAAATGCTGATGATAACACAAAGATGTGTAACAGTGTTGATGTTCCTGAGGGTATTCTTAACATGGAAAATGATTTGGCATTGCTGGAAAACAGATCAAAAATGCAGAAACTGCAGTTCAAAGTTTCTAAATGTAAAATCAAGTACAAAGGAATCCTCTGACAGAGTACAGTGTTTGGGGTAACGTATTAGACACAACAGCAGAAGAAAAGGATTTGGGTGTGCTCATAGCAGACGACTATAAAATGAATAAACAGTGTGGCCAGACAGTTGTGAAAGCAAACAAAATTCTGGGGTGCATTACTAAAGGGATCATCAGCAGGAAAAAAGAGGTCATAATTTCGCTATATAGGGCTCCAGATCCCACTTGAAATACTGTGCCCAGTTCTGGAAATCTCACTCCAAAAAAGATATTGGTAAGATTGAGCGAGTCCAGAGATGGGCAACAAAAGATCTGAGGGACAAAACCTATCAGGAGAGATTAGAGAAACTGAATATATGCAGCCCTGAGGACAGAAGGGAAAGGGGAATGTGACTGAAACTTTTAAATATATTAAGGGTGTGAATAAGGTTCTAGAAGGCAGTATTTTCAATATTAAACAAAAATCATGAACATGGAGCATAATCTCAAACAGACAGAAGGGAAGTTCAAAAGTAATATTAAGTATTACTTCACAGAAAGAATAGTG
Source organism: Masticophis lateralis (assembly GCA_030761175.1). Lineage (NCBI taxonomy): Eukaryota > Metazoa > Chordata > Lepidosauria > Squamata > Colubridae > Masticophis > Masticophis lateralis. The sequence goes on along the minus strand of JAUDYJ010000001.1, from coordinate 190,056,200 downwards.
GAAGCTTGGAAAAAACTTCCAGCGGAGGTAGTAGACTAGTCATCAGTAACTGAGTTTAAGCATGCTTGGAATAAACATATGTCCATCACCCAACAATAAAATAATAAATAAATACAGAATAAATCAATAAAATAATAATTAAAAACAATTAATTATTAATTAATTAAAAAGAAAACAGAAACATACAAGCAGAAGCTCAAAGCACTGATTTGATGGACCACTGGATTGTTTTCTGCCATCAGTTTTCTATATTCTTGAAAAAAAAATTTAGAAAAAAAGTGACTTTCAATCTTCATCACAACCAGTAAAAACAAATAGGGGATAAAATCCCAGAAAAGGATTGCTTAAGCAGGATTCATTTCCAATTCTGGTTTATGGACAGGAAACAAGCAGCTGAAGGCTGCAGCACAGGAGAACTCTAAATGTCATAAAAAGCGGAGTTTGGCATTTCCCTGTGGAGGAAAAAGCGACAACTGAGGAACTGCCACAAATATTGTTGTCAGCCCTCTGAGATAGACAAAAAAAGACTTAAAATTCTACTTTATTGACGTAGGCTATAATAACAGAACCTTGAAAGCTTCACAGAGTTTCCCCTTCCCTCTCTCTTAAACCAAAGAATGTCATAGGCCAATCTTGAATTTCTTCCTCACCCTTGTTTATCTCTCCAGGCTAAGCTTTTTAAACAGCTGCAAAAGGTTGTCTATAGTAAAAGGCAGAGATATGGTGGCAAGATGGCCAGAGTTCCCACCAGGTCAGGTGGCATTGACATTGTGCATTAAATCATTTCATAATTCAGTATTATTTAACACCATATATTAGGTAATTGGTATTATTATTTGTAAAAGTATTCCCTGGCTTATTTCTGCTTTGTTTGTTTGTTTGTTTTTTTGAGCCCCAATAAATTTTCATAGCTTTTTGGGGTAACATATGCTAATTAGTTTAAACTGAGCCACACTCATTAAATCCTATTAAACACTGGTAAAAGAGTGAGGCACTTGCAAAGAATTCTATTTAGAACAGCTTTCAAACAGTAGATTTTGTTTCTGTTAACAGCATTGGTCCAGTATGAGTAGTAAATGCTTTATAACATCTTGGGCAAGGATAGCTCAGACGAAACCTAAAAATATTACAAGATAAAATAAGACTTTTTTCAAAGGCACAGTCCATCTTGACCATAAACTGAAACATATTGATAAAGATTTTTTTTTATTTCTTTTGTTTATTTGTCCACTAGAACACATACTCCTTTTGAAGTGATTCTTGGTTTTAACAAAGCTGAATCATAATAAGGAAGAATCTAGTTTCAAATACAAAATAATATGAAACTGAAGACCACTAATGTCTGGGCAAATCCTTATTTGAGAGACATTTTATATAAACAGTGAGGGAAGAGCTTGGATTGTCTCATTTACCAGCCAATCCCATGGAGCTGATTTATACCTCCGGCAGCTATGTTGGATGAAATTATTTATTGTGCAGTCCTACCCAGCTATTCCTTTTAAGCTGCAATTCCATGCTCCCTTAACTGAGCATAAATTCTATTGGACGCAAACAGTTTGCCTTGTGAGCGAAGATAGATTTATTTTGGCATAGTTCTATATTTACCAACATCGAACTGTGCAAGAAAAACTGGGGTTTGTGTGCATTCTGGCCACACGAAGCAACATCTCAGAATGATTGTGCTGTTTTGTTTAGAGGTAAAACTACATGGAAGCAAGGGGAACCCTGGAATGGTTGATGGCTGAGGATTATGCCCAAAGGCTGCTCCTCCTTCAAGCCTCCGACAGGGTTAGTGTCAGGAATTGATGCAAGTCTAATTAGTTGCTCTGCATACCTGTTGCATAGCAACTAGGGGGAAATCAGGAAGTTTGCATTAGGCTTCTTCTTGTATGTACAGCAATATGCACAATATACTCTATGTTCTTTTAAAATGTTTCTTTTACTGTCAAAATGGCAAGCTTGTCTTGGTTCTGGGCTGAGTTAATTTGCCAAAACCTTCACTCCCTAGGTTCAATTTATTTATTAAGAGATACTTGACAAACAAGAACTCTGCAGAGCTTCAAAATATAACTGCAGAACACCAGTTCCATACAGCCGCTTTCTGAAATTACCCTTTTTGGTAGGACAGGAACAGTGGTGGGTTTCTACCCGTTCGCCCCGGGTAGTGGCAGTGGCAGAAGCCTCCACCCACTCACCCAGATGTCATCACAGACTTATGCACATGCGCAGAAGGTTCTACACATGCGCAGAAGCACCGCAAGCAAGCACAGCAAGCACACATAAGCGAGTGCTCAAAGTTCCGAACTGGTAGTGAAGGTAAGTGGAATCCACTACTGGACAGGAACTCCATCTCCTATACTCAACTTGGAAATCCTATCAGAAGGTCAAGCAATGAAAACTGCTGAGAAGTCCATGTTAAGGAAAAAAATTCACATCCCTCTTGCTTTATGGGAGCTCATCCCATAAAGTGTTCTCCTTGTTATAAATAGCTCCCCAAAGTAGAGTTCTGCTAAAAGTTGCAGCAGAATTATAATTCTAAACATGACCTAAGACAATGTTCCTCAACCTCAATAAGTTTAATTTGGGTGGACTTCAATTGCCAGAATTCCCCAGCCAACATGCTGGGGAATTGGGAGTTGAAGTCCACACATCTTAAAGTTGCTGAGATAAAGAAACACTGACTTAAGAAGACTATTATTTGCATAGTAAATAATAATATTGACTATGTTGGATTAAATCTAAATTAAACGAAATCAATTTTGACTTCTGACCTGGTTTCAACATTTTGTTGTCCTTAGCCATACAGCAACTGTGTATAACTTTTTAAAAAGAGTCTCGTCCTTGCAGAGCTTTTAAAGGCCAAGTAGCAACCTTGTCCAAACATGTAGGCTGTAAAGAGTAAAGGGAATGGCCTTGAAGGGCAAGCTGAAAAGCTTCTACCAAGGCAATGGTCAGATAAAAGGGGCTTGGCCATTGATTCTCATCTCTCTTGTAGAGTTGATACACACTCTTTTAGTGTGTCCCCAATTTCTGCCCCAAAGTCAGATGTGAAATTTGATTGAAATCAGCCACTGCTCTCTCAAATAATTTATTATTTATTTATTTATTTATTTATTTATTTGTTTAGATTTGTATACCGCCCTTCTCCTTGTGGACTCAGGGCGGTGGACAGCCAAATAAAAACAGTATACAAAAGTTAAAATTTCTTAAAAAACATATAACTTTGGCTAAAATTAAAACCATTAAATAATTAAAATACCCAACCCTATAGTACAGATCTTAAAAATTCAGCGGGGTCAGGCTAGACCAGCAAGCTGAAAGAGATGGGTTTTTAGGGCCCGACGAAAAGTCCGGAGGTCAGCAATTGTTCTCAGTTCTGGAGGAAGATCGTTCCAGAGGGTAGGGGCTGCCACAGAGAAAGCCCTCCCCCTGGGGGTCGCCAGCCGACATTGTCTGGCTGACGGCACCCTGAGGAGACCCTCTCTGTGGGAGCGCACCGGCCGGTGGGAGGCTATTGGCAGCAGAAGGTGGTCCCGTAAGTACCCTGGTCCTAAGCCATGGAGCGCTTTAAAGGTGGTCACCAACACCTTGAAACGCACGAGAGATGTCAAAACAATTAATGTTTTGATGTTAACCATTCAATTACAGTTGTTGAAATCTTCCAGATCCAGTATACAGTAAGTTGCTTCAGGAGTGGTTGAATATCTTTTTAAGGCAAAAATAGAGACTGTGGATTTCATTTGTAGTGCAGAAATATATACGTTTTCTCCTTCCGTCTGTTATTGAGCTTCCTAGAATAAAGCAGCCTTATTCTTTACAAGAAACTCAAGAATAATTAAAAAACACAGTGATTGTTCATATCTTGACAGATATGCCTTTGAAAAACAATTCACTTGAATCGTGTATATTGCCCAGAGTCATTCTGTGAGTTAAATGGACAGTCTCTAAATTTGATAAATAAATATTCTTCATAGGATCTGTTAAATAGCAAGTGGAAGCCTCTGCCTTCTTATTCTTTTCATTGTGTTACTATCTTCTAAGGAACACATATTGTCTGTTCCTTGTGAAGAGGCCAAGGTGAGGTAATTCAGATGTAAAACAAAATGTCAAAGAAGCTGCAACAGATAGGGGAATCAATTAAAACAATTAAGGTTTTACATATGTGACTGCAGGCAGTGTAAGAAAATGCACTGACTGCCACTGTGCTTTACATAAAGACACAGGAAAGGTGGGAGGACCCCTAGCAACAGCATTTTGCACCAGAAGTGATGGAAGGCATTAATAAATATTGTCACAGCATGTGTTCTTCATGCAGAATATGGTGACAAATGTCTATGCAGTTGAAAACAACACAACATTAAATTGTTTAGTCCTCCTGCCAATTTTGTATCATTTATTTTGAGAGACTTCAGTGGGTGGATTGCTTTAAGTATAAGCACGATCTTAACAATGACCAAATGATGATGTCTCTTCACCCACTAATCTCCTGCTTTGGGCTGACTGTTATTATTGTTCATTCAAAAACTTTATTTGTGACGCAGGGCAGATGATTCTCCAGATGCAGTCTGAGAGTCCTGGTGTTTTTTGTTTGCTTGTTAGAGTTATGTCCTATCTGACTAGGTGGTTCAGTGGCTAAGACACTGAGCTTGTCGATCAGAAAGGTTGGCAGTTCAGTGGTTCGAATATCTAGTACAGGTCTCCTGCGTGAGCAGAGGGTTGGACTAGATGACCTCCAAGGTCCCTTCCAGCTCTGTTACTGTTATCTTTCTTCAAGAGCTCTGGTTGATGTATATAATCCTCCTCCAATCACCGCCCCCCCACAACCTCTAATGCCTGTCCTGTGAGGTAGTCTGGTGTGAAGGAAGAAGTGATGGGCCCCAAATCACCCAAAGAATGCCTGTGACTGAGAGTGGACTTAAAGTTGGGTCTTTCTCCCTCTAGTCTTACACATTAACCATGCTTCCCTTTGATATATGTATCTAAGACGCTATTAATTAAACTATCTTAATATCTATCATGGAGCAAGGAAGAAGGAGGCAAGGATAGTCTATTGTTGATACCCATGCTAGTCTGTAGGGCTTTTTCCCAGGATCTTCTGCCTCCCATCCTAATTCCCTGGTTTCTGACTAGGTTTAATTTCTCCAATGAAAGCATTCTACTTGGGTAGAATTATGCTGCCATCACTCATTCTCAATTAGGATAAGCCTCTTCTCACCTGAGATCTGGATGGGGCATTATAGGAACTCCACTCTCCCCAATAATATATGTTTTAAATAAATAGTCCCATTTTCATCTTTTAACCAGGGTTTCTAGGCTCAAACAGTTCTGGAATACCTTCCGGTAGATTACAAGTCAAATATGAGAATAATCAGAGAAGAGGCCAGGAGACTTTAATTCATCTGCTTTAAACCAACTTGACAACTCATTGGCCAGTCATATTTCTTAATCCAACCTTCCTCACAGGATTGATGTTGGGTGGGGAAAAATGGAATAGGATCCTTGTGGAAATAAACTTGTGGTTTTTGAGGAAAGGCAGAATATAAAGCAAACAAAGATTCTAGAAAATAATAATAGAAAATGCAATAAATTATGCGAGGCTGAAATCTATATTCTAAAGACTCCAATTAGAAATTTATGTATTAAAACTTAATAATTCTTAACAGAGTAATTCCTATTAAATTTACAAATTACCTTTTAATGATTCCATTGTAGACATATGTCACCTGGCAAATATGTTCACAGGAGAGATCTGCCTACTTTGTTTTTACAAAACAATCTGAGGATGTAATGTGGTTTTATCTCAGTGGCAAAATGGAATGACATTTTCTGTATCTCATAGCAATCACTTAGTGACCTACTCATCAAATAGCTGTCTAGATGAATCTTTGGTGGAAAGGGTGATTCCAAAATGCAGTAGTCTCAGACCATCAGCCTTGAATAGCATCATGCAGATGAAGAAGGTGGCATTTCCCCCCTCCCCCAAAACCACTCAGAATTCTGTACTTTTCCCTTCATTCCAGTTAAATGGGGGGGGGGACATTACAGTGAAAAGTACTAGCAAATAAGCATGTAGGCATATGCTAAGCATACACACTTACCAGAGAAGAGGAAGATCATGTAATGAGCTTTCTAATCCAGGTCTTGTTGAATGTTTTAGGAAAACAACATCTCAGTAGGCTGGATTTGAAACTGCCCTGTTTTTAATCCATTTTCAGAAATATTCATCCTGTTTTCCTTGAGCTCTCATAGTGGAGAGATGCAGATGTTACATTATGTCATGCCTCCACATATGTGGTTTTATAAGACTTTCACTTCTTTGGGAGAGGGTAGAATTTCTCTATTTCTCATACAGTGTATTTTCAGACTGGCTGGAGATACTTTGTGATCACTTTTGTTCTTATTTTAGGACTCCTCAGTTGTAGATAGCCCAATAGGTATGAAAGTTGTGTAAAACCCTATAATTAGGCCAAATCATAATGTAACATCTGTATCTCTCTGCTATGAGTTCTTGAAGGAAGATGGAAGTATACATATCAATCTTCTAAATATTCCTCCTGGCAACCGATGAGTGTGAGGACCTGGATAGTTCCTGAAGCTAATGCATTGTATGTAGTCATCTAAAGCAGGGGTTTCCAACCCTGGCAACTTTAAGCCTGTGGATTTCAACTCCCAGAATTCCCCAGCCAGATTTGCTGGCTGGGGAATTTTGGGAGTTGATGTCCTCCAGGCTTAAAGTTGCCAAGGTTAGAGACTCCTGATCTAAAGTGCGAAAGTCTCTGAGTTCAATTCTACTTCTGATGGGTAAAGTATTTTGACTATCTATATCAACTTTGCCTATGGTGATTATTTTGCCCAATAAAGTTGAGAGATGATTTTTTTTTTTTTAAAAATGGCTGGATATTCCTTGGTGGCTCTGGCTTTTGAGATCTAACATCTCCCAAAGTTTGTGGTAGGAAAAGAAATACAAGTTTTACCATTTCAATTTTGGAACTGAAAAACAGTGAGAGAAAGTTGTCAAAAAGCAGAAGGTGAGGCATCAAGCTCTCTTTGGGAAATTGGTGCAAGATCAACAACTGTGTCGTCTATTTCAGGAGGATTTTTTTAGTTTCCAAATTGGTCTGTAGCAGGAATGAGTTATTGTCTATAGGTTTGGTGCCACTTCACTCAAGGTAAAGAAAAAAAAAAAAACCCAAGTCTAGAATATGGCCTCAAAACATAACCACCCAGGGCCTTGGAGAATACAATTAAGGATGTCAAAGCAAGATATGCTGCTTTGGAAAGTTGAATGTCCCATTGAGTAGAAGCTCAAAGGCTAGTCTTTAACGTCTTTAATACACCCACACAACATATTTCAGAATTGCACTTTACTAAATAAGAGGGTTGCCATAGTGAGAGACTGGGAATCATAGTGGATGAAATGGTTTTAGAAGTTTCTTTTCTTCTCAGTAAAACCCTGAAATGCATACACTGTTTTAGGGTTTGTTTTTTTCCCCTTAGACTAGCTCAGAATTTGTAAGATGAGTTGTAACAAAATGTAATTTGTGGGACTTCATGGTAATTTGGAATTTACTATAACTCTAGATATATTGTACTAATTAATGTTCTGTTCGTCTTCAAAACTTTATTTGTGGAATTAAATCTTTTGATATTGAGAGACTGGTTTGAACATTTCTCAACACTGGATTTTCCAACTGAGATTTATCAGAATTATAGCTGAGCAATACCTGAAGGGCCACATGTTCTCAGACTTGAAATCATACCAGCAGAAATTCATGTGTCTTGGAAATAATCTGACATATTTCTTTTTTTTAAAGTAACTCCTTGCCAATTGTCATCGCCAATCATATTAAACTCCTGACTGTTCTCCATCCACATGTCAGGGGTCATTTACTTAAGTATTGATTTGATTGTTCCATTTCCTCACAATCTGAATGACAGTTTATTAAACTGTCTCAGCGGTTCAGCAGAAACGAAGCTCCCTGCAGAGAGGGAAAACACCAGAGTCCAATCTTTCTTTTCATCCTCCCTTCCCAATGCTGACAAGGAATTAAACAGAAAAGGAGAACCTAGTGAGTGATTCAACATCTTCTTTTTCTGTACATTGTGAGATGGTGGGGTGGCAATGCGGTGCCTTTTTTCAAACATTAAACTATGACAAACAGCTAGGTTGACATATCTGTTAATATGACTAGTTTGAGCATCACTTGTTTGTCTGTCTAAACATTCTGTTGGTTGGTTGGCTGACAGTGAGGAGTTATTATCAACCAGCTTCTGATTAGAATGATTTAAGACTGCATACCATGGTTCACTAAATCTGTGGAAATTGTGAGAACAAACTATCTGGAGAGGCATACACTGTCTTATGCTAAGTAAATCCCTTGATTGACCAGACAGTAGCATTTCTGGAGGAGGCGGGGTTTGACATGTGATATTTCTAGTCAGCCCAGAGATGCTGAGGATTCAATCTTGGGTAGGAGCTAAGCAACTGGGAATTAAGGAATCAAGATTGCTCTAATGCTGCAGTTCATCCCAGACAAAAGATTAATACTGTGCTCCATTGCTCTCTGTGTTCCTTTGGGCAGTCCATCACACCAAGAGATTTACCAAGTCTAGCCCTATCTTTAGATTAAAAAAGGGTAGTTCATTCAAATGATGGACCGTTAACTAATGGGCATGTTGTTCACAAAGACCAGATTGTATGAATTAATATCCACTCATATGTATTGCAAAATCTCTTATTAAACATCAGATTCATTCAATAAGTACAAAAAATATTTTGTGATGTTAACCGCATTTTAAATCTTTAACATTAGTTCAAGAAAACTTCCACTAGTTTAACAACAGGCTAAGGCTATCGACCTCATTATTCAGAGGTCATGTTAATAACTAATATCAATTTCCTTCAATTTCCTTTGAATGTTTAGGAGTCAAAGTGAATTCTTTTATACGGTATTCATGTTGTCAAGATTCCAATAAATGATCCCATTTTCAAACAGAACTCCAAGGCAGATTCTCAAAGAACAGTTTTTATTCTGGAGACATCATTTTGGCATCAACTGGTGGAAAGACAATTGAGTTTTCCCGGGCTTTCCACCTCAATAAAACCGAAAGTTTCACTTTCTCCCAAAACAATAAATCACATTGTCCAATCCAGGCACTGGCTGGTTACTATCCTCTGCCTCTAGCCAGCCGGCAGTTGAAATATTCTTGACCTAGGAATGAATTAATTTGTTTTAGTTACACCCACCCCCCTCCCCTTTAGCTCCAAGCTTTGTCAAGACCGAATCCACGTGAAAGAATCCCTAATAGTATTATAGAAAAGGAAAAAGCTCACACAGCCAGAACAGCTTCGGGGTTGACACATGTATTTATTTGGTAGATATACATGTCTGCCCATCTCACATAGATAAATCTGGGCAGCTAGCAAATGATAACAAACATGTACATTTTTAAAAAAATCATAGCAGTTGGGAAAAAAATCATAAACAAACATTCAGAAATGGGCTCTGTTCCACACCCAGGCATAGGCTCGAACACAGAGTTATATCTTTAAGGCCTTATAGAAGGCCAACTGAGGCAGAGCCAATCTAATTTATGGAGGGATGCTATTCCAGAGGGTGGGTACTAGGATTAAAAAAGGCTCTTCTCCTGGCCCTTCTAGCCAATGTTCCTTAGTTGGACTCGGAGCATGCTCCTTCTGATTGGATGAAGTTTTTAAGGTCATCTCTCTGGGAAGAGATGTTCCCATAAGTAATCTGGCTCAAAACCATGAAAGTGATTACTGGGCACTTTGAATTGTACCCAGAAGCACACCAGTAACAATGCAGCATGTAAAGCAGTAGTGTCAAATGTACCAAGGCACAGCCCTTGCTAATTGCCTCTGCTATCACATTCTGTACCAGCTGAATCTTTACTTTCAAGGGCAAATGAGTATGGAGATTGCCAATCATCCAGGTCATGGTTGTCTCAAAGTTGCATTTCAGAAAAGGCAACTGGACTTTCTTGGGGTTTTTTTTCTTTGAAAACATTTTGCTTCTCATCCAAGAAGTTTATTCAGTTCTGAGCAGTCCCATGTAGAGTACTATGGAACTTTGTCAGAATATTCACGACTGGGAAGACATAGTAACAAGGTCAGCCAATGAATAGGCATGGCAACAGAACAGATCATCCAATGGGAGCTGAATTGGAAACTGAAACTGGAAGAAGCCTGGGCGTGACTCTGCAGATCTGAGTCTGTGCTGAGAACTGAAACAAGTCTGAACTTGGCTGTCTGCTGAACTGAAACTAAGAATTTACCATCTTTCCTCTCTACCACGTTGGAAGAATCTGCTGTTGGTATTGTAAATTTACTTCAGGTGTTATTATGTATATAAAGAAGTTAATGAATCCTGCTGAATCAGTTTACCTGTGTGTGCTTTCTGGATTTGAATTTCTGCAACAAACTCTGACAAACTTGAAAAGCAGCTCAACCAAATAATGAAAATAACAAGTATCTGAGTGGACTAAAGTATGAAAAAGAATTCCTTAAATGTAATCAAGCTAAAGATTTTTATTTTACTAATTCTGCAGAAATTTTAATAATGGTTTTCTCAGCTTTAAGTACATCCAAAATAAAGAGAGGATTGATTAATCCCCATATTGTTTTTTTAATTTCAGATTGAATTATTCTGTAAGATTTTAATAGCTAAAGGGATCCAAGTTATATTTGTGGACCAATATTTTCCATACATATATAATGGCATTAGGGGAAAATACTAAAACTGATTCCTGCACAAATAGGAATCTCATTTGAGAAGCTCTAGGAGTCTAATATTTCTGAAATTGCATCTGAAAAGGGGCTGGGTTTTTACTTTTTGTATTCCAGCCAGTGACCAATAAATTCCAAATAATAAATCCAAAAGTATGGAAAGTTAAATATGCTTTTCCATTGACACTTGCAATTTACACAGTGAAAATCTTGTAGAGTACCCTATAAATTTATTTTAAATAACAGAATGGAATGAACATAAGACATCCTCTCAAAATGTAAATCAAACTTGGAGTTAAATTCATCTTAATTACATTTATCTTCTTTCCAGTATTAAAGATTTGTCTAAATCTTTCATTTGTATCAAAGCAAGAGAGTAGTTCAAATGTATTGTATGATAAAACTTTCTTGGAATTCCTATATCATGCTAAAGATTGGTCTCCATTTTGATACTCTTTTGAAAGGCCCTGAAGACATTGTTTTGCTAGTGAGATTGGAGCCCCCCAGGAACTCATCAAGTGGTTTCTTTGATCATAGCTGCCAGAGTTTATTATGAAATAAAGGTTTATTATTGAGTTTTGTATTTGGGGTTTTACTTCTCTAAGCCACCCAAAGACATTGTCAGTAAATTGGGTGGCCTTATAAATTTTCTTAATAAATAAAAAAAGAAGTGCTAAACTAAGGAGTCAGAACACAGTAATTAGAGAACAATGTTTCTAAATAGAAAAGTGTATCAGCCTCAATGATTTGTGGTTGCTATTGGCAAACATGTAGATAAATCTGTTGGTTCCTTTTAAAACATTCTGGGTGAAGGTGGCATTATCTACTTCTACATGGAAGGCATTTCTGTTTAAGAATAAGAAGCTTTTTAAATGTTGCCACAATAAATAGACTCAATCTGGCTCTTAAGAATGTACTTCTGCAGAGCCATAGCACACTCACCTTACAAGCTGAGAGTCTCAAACCTCATTTATTTCACAGCAAAATCCCCTGTTTTTCTCAGTGTGCAGCACCTTAAACAGGTTGCTGCTCCCACCACTAACTGGGACTAAACCTCTCTGTGTTACACCATGCTGATTAATGCTCTTTTCTCCCTCCAGTAACTTTCTATGAATTCTGATTAAATGAATTCAAGCATCAAGACTCCTGAGGTGTTTTCATACAGTAGCATCTCTTTCACTGCTTTTAATCTCTCTTTTTTGATTACATGTGGTGGCTCTTACAAGTCTTAAGTCAAACAGTGCATTTGGATCTATTAAAAGACCACAATTTTATTTTCTTTTACTTTTGTTTATTGGGTGAAGCATTAGATAAAGATCAAAGCCTATTGAGCCACCTGCTAATGAACAAGATGATTACATACAGTCAAACAACTAAAATTAATGTAAGAGAAAGTTCAGGGCCATTAATAATTTAAAAAGTTAATTTCAGTATGCAAATAGCTTTATTGTGAAAATATTCTAAATGTTCACAATAAAAATTAACCAGTTTTAGCTTTCCTTTGTTTTTCTTGTTTTAATGGGTAGCTATATAACAGTGGATGTAGAAATGGCTATATAACAGTTGTAGAAATGGATTTTTCCTCTAAAAATTGATAAGAAATATTTATTTAATTTTATTTATTTGTTTGATTGTTTATTTAATTTATTATGATGCCATCTGCCTCCAGATCAACCCTTTTTGTCATGGGGGAAGAAGGGAAAGGAGAAATTCTTCAACAATTTCTCAAAGAGAAGAATGTCATAAGTGGTAGCAATAATACCAATGCTTTAAATGGAAAACATGCATAAAACGTTTACAATGGCATTGTGATCCATAGTCCTTAAACATACACCATATAGTTGTAACTTCGAGCTTCTTAAAGAGTCACATTTTCAAATCTCCATTTAACAATTCAATATTGTCAGAATCATTTAATGTTCTTTCTTACAAGAAGAATGCACTACTATGGACATCTAAATAGTGGGACATTCTGTGGGAATAATGCAACATTTTAAATGGCAGCTAGTTAATTTTAGCAACAAATGTCCTTATGAAGATGGCTTATAAATGTATCAAAAGAAAATTATGAAAATAAAGTCATTAGATGAAAAATTGCTTGCGGTCGTCATTGCCAATTTATTACTTAAGTAGATGGCAAAATGCTTGAAAAAGGTACTTCTTTCTTGCCATAAAGTTAGAATGGATTTCTTTTTTTAACTAGTGGGCTATAATGCTGTTTCAGTTCTAAGATTTCCTAATACTGATACACATTCTGTTCTTTAGAGTTAATAAGACAAGCATTACAGATAATAACCATCTACCTTTTCTTTCCTGTGTCTCCTCTTCTAATTTCTGTCAGGTATTGTTTTAATTGCATTTCCCAGTTTTATTGTTTTTATTATATATTTGGCCCATGATATTCATTTGAAAGGTGTCGCTCTAAACGACATATGTGGCTATGACTCAGCTTATTATTGTCCAATTAAGAAGGCTTCATGCTGATTCAGGTTAGAGTTTGGAGAACAGCAAATCACTTAGCTTGTGGCTCACAAACACGGTTTGGGTGTGTTGTGAGTGTTACAGGAGAGAAGCAAAATGAGAAAATCTTTATACTTCTTACCTTTCTCCCATTATATCTTTGGCAGATAACTCACATCTCTTAATGGGAAATTGATTTCATGGGGCAGGAAGTAGGATGGAGCTCTGCTGTAGAGAAGATGGGATGCTAAGACCTTCATGTCACATGTATAGTTAGGCATTCTGCAGTTACAATGCAGGAAGAAAAAAAAGTTGAGGCACAAAAAATTGAGTATATTAGGATCACAACTTTATTCAGTCTACATAACAAGTCTGCAATTGTGTAGCTATCATGTTTCCTTGTATCACTGAGACTCAGCCATCCCAATCTGAAGATAATATAATAATTTGGATGAAGAAATCATGGGATAAAGTAAAAAAAGAAAAGAAAAAGCTACTCGGTTTATAAAACATTGGGTATCTTCAAAAATATGTGCTAATGAATGCTATTCCAGATTTGGGAACAATGAACCAACTGACTGCATCTGCTTCACTACACCAGGTGGCCAATGGTGTCCTGACTTTCCTAAGCCTCATAAATGAAATTTGGGCCCCCAAATTTTTTTTTGACTCTGAATATCATAGGCTTGTTGGCAAGTTTCTGGAATTCTCTTTTCAGCAACTCTTGGAATTTTTAAATGATTTATAACTTTACATAAACTTCCCTATAGTATCATGACAGATCTGAAATTAAGAGCATCCATATCTCCTCTATATAGATGCTCAGCTTTCCCAGTAAAGAATAGGTGGGGAAAAAAAATCCTCCAGGCTTATTTTAGTATATAATGAAAAAACTCTTATTGATTTTAGTGCTGATGGGTTATACCATACTATATCATGAAGGAGCCTTGAAGAAAAGTTAGGGCCATCTAACATAATATGGGAGAACTTTTCACAGCATGACTTTTCACATTTTCTCAGGCCATGGAACCTCTTTAAAAAACCCTGATGAAGTTAAAGGGACAAGTTCTAGTGACCAAAAATTGCCTTTGTTCAAGTGAAGTCTTTTTATATTACACAGTTTGAGAAACCCTACTTTGGAGTGTCCCTTTGGAGGAGACCCTCTACAAAATTGCTGGTGCCCAATGGCTCTTCAAACTCTATCAAATAGCATTTTCCAATGTTCCAAATAACATTTTCATGCATTGAGACTTCCATTTCCTAACATTTAAAAAATTTCATTGATTCTATGTGACCCCCATGTGTTTAAATATCCTTTCTGGACCAAATGCAGTGATGGGTCATATGAAAAATCTCAAGTCACTGATCTGGAACCTCATCAAAGTTGTCAAGCTGTGAAGAATATCATAATTCATAAAACACAAAACTTTGGGACTGAAGTTGTGAATGCAGCCTGAAAACACTGTGATTTCAGTTAATCCCAGGGTCACTTGGCATCTGTCTCAACTTGATTTTAATACATCAAATACACTCTCCATAAAATCTGCTTCATTTTTATAAAATAATCATTGTTTGCTCTTTAGAAATAATATTCTGACTGAATTCTTATGAGCTGAAGTACATCCTGTTGTGTTTTCAGAGAATTTAATTTATGAAAATTGCATTTGTACTTGGCAAACTATCCCTCTGAACTATTCCTTTGCCTAAGAACCGGCATGTTGAGAATCATTCCCTAGAATCAAAACAAGCCTTCTTCTAGGAGCCTGCCAAAAGGTCCATTTTCAAATATGATTTGGAAATGGAAAAGAAAAGCCAAAAGCAATCTAAACAAACACTGCAAAGACATATTTCAGCTCTTAAAGAGCTTCTCTATGACTCTCTTTTTCCTATATGTTGATATTTTAGGAGAAATAACAAATGTCATCCATCACTTTGTTCCCCATTTGAAGATGGCATCAGTGGTGGGTTGCTCCTGGTTCTGTCCAGTTCTTGCGAACCAGTAGTAAAAATGGCGGGAGGCTCCGTCCACTCACCCGGACATCATAATGGACGATCTGTGCATACATAGAAGCACGTGTGAGAGAAAGAGCAAAGCGAACGCACACAAGTGCTCCCGTTGCAAACTAGTAGTAAAGGTAAGTAGAACCCACCCCTGGATGGCATGATTATTTTTTTCTGTCACAATGAAATCTGTTTCAGGAACAGTTTTGTCGGATTCCAATAATGGATATAAACTCTCAAAGACTTCTTGAACCCATCCAGGAGTCTAACTGATTTAACACTCCTGTAAAACTATTGCTGTGGGATCTGGGCTCCAAAGGTCCAGTCAACAGGTAGCAAAGAGACACAAAGAACTCTAATTATCCATTACTCTTTGGTGGATCTCATTGAAGGGGACAGGGGTTTTATATTCTGTTGTGTAATATGGGACACTGAATTAAAGTAAACATTCAAAATGACCATAGGAAATCATTTTCCCATTAATCATTTAAAACACTTGCCTTAGATAAACCCTAGTTCTGTTTAGGAAGCATTGCTAGATAAAACTAATTGTTTAGGTTAGCGCTATCAGTCTCTGTTAAGAAATTCTGGAAGATCACTAGGCAGAGGCTAAGACTTAATGTTTCCGGGACCTCTTTGGTGCCACGTAAAGATCGTCTGAATTTTTGCAACTTAAATCAAGTAGTCCTAGTTTATGTCCTATTGAGAAAGCAAAGTGTTTATTCTCACAGTGGGCTATTATACAGTGGTAACTTATACAGTAATATCTAGGGGTCATTTACAATTAGACAAAGTCACTGAACTATATTTACAGTTTTGTGTTTTACTGTAAGTTTCAAATACACTAAACTCCCAAGTTCCCAAAATTGAATGGATTAATTGTTTCTCTCCATAGATCCCCAATGTGTTCATAAAAATAAGTTTTCAAATTAATAGGAGCAACTCCATAAGCAAAGGCATCACTGATACACTGAGTATACTCAGAAGACTTAAAGAATTATTTTCACTGTTGGCTAAGGATGGAAAAATACTTCCCCAAATTTTGTCTTGGAAAAATGGGGGAAAGAAAAAGAGGACAAGTACCAGGTTCAGCTGAAATTTGGAGAGATACTTGGCTTGGGTTGCAATGGTTTGGGACTTTCCAGAAAATGCCATTTGCAAAATGCAAGTGGCATTTTCCCACTTGCATCAAATCACTGCACAGTTTATTCTACTCCATCTCTCCATGAAGTTGCCTGTGGGCCATTTCTAACATACACCTGGAGCGCCTTTAATATATCCTTAGCTATTAAAGTGGCATTATTAAGAGGTAACATACCATAGCTGTGATTATAAGCTGACATACTGCACTTCACAGTATTCAATTGGGGTTGCAATGAGGTGGCTTCAGAAAACAGATATGCCCACTCCTATTGGGGGATTTAGGATGGTGTGAAGCAGGGGTGGGTTCTACTTACCTTTACTACTGTTTTGCAAAGGGGCCGCATGCGTGCTCTCGCTCCGCTCGTGTGCGCGCGCACTCTTCTGCGCATGCGCAGAAGCATTTTAATGACATTGGGGTCAGTAGGCGGAGCCTCCTGTCGGTTTTACTACTGGTTCTATAGAACTGGTGCGAACTGGGGGCAACCCACTACTGGTGTGAAGACATGACCCCTCTCCTTTCTGCTCACTGTAATTGTTGGGTTATTCTCATTCTCTCTCCCTCGCCCTCTCCCTCTCCCTCTCTCCTCAACTCTACCTATCTCAGCAGCTTCAGATGCAATTGTTTCCATGCCTTCAACTGGTCTTTGGGCTGCTTTTGACAATGGGTTTGACAATGGGTTTTTGACAGCAGTGGGATTCAAGTAATTTAACAACCGGTTCTCTGCCCTAATGATTTCTTCCAACAACCAATTTGCCAAACTGTTCAGAAAGTTAAGAACTGGTTCTCTCGAAGTGGTGCGAACTGGCTGAATCCCACCATTGGGTTTAACCCTCTCCTGGAATTGTGTTAAAATTGTGTGTGAGTGAAACTCAATGACCAACCCTGCTTTGGGATAATTTTTTTTATACAAGTGCCTTCAAAATTCAGTGACCAACTCCTTTCTGCAGAGTCAGACTCCCTTTAAAAGCAGTTGTTTAGCCCTTGTGTTAAAACAGCTGGTTTTGATGGGTGACTAATCTACTGGTATATACATCGGTCTGAACTTGCTCCTAGCCCCATCTCATATTAAGGAGGGGGACTTTCCTACTAGTTGTTGACATTTGATAAGTGAATAGGGAAACAAAGCAGGGGGAATTTATTAATTCCTGTTCTTAGCCTTGTACATTATAAAGAAGAACAACACTTTGTCAGACCTGGTAGAGTAGGTGTTACCAATGGAAGCAGCAGATTTTATACCCATATAGTTTAATCTGTCAGCTCAAGAACTGGTGAATAACACTTTCATTGGGCTGTGAAGAAGACCCTATAGGCATTAATTTCTAAAGCTTTCTACCATCCTTTCAGAAATCTCCCTCCACCAGTACTGTAACTTCTCAAGGGCTTGGTTAAAAAAAATATTTGATTTTTTTTGTACATTTCCAGAAAAGAGCAGAGCTCAGCAAAAGGTAAACAGCAGTTTCTACTGTATTTCAGATTAATTAACTGTAGCTGAAATGAACCGCAGTTATTGCTAACTAGAGTTAAATATTATGTCCTGAAAGGTGTGTTCAACTTCTCTATCATTCCTATGCCTCTGAGAAGCTACACTGGGGAAGGATTGATGGTTAATTGGATCCCAAGCTTAAGGCTATACAAGCTATAGGTGAACTTGATCTGAAGAAATGAAGGAGATTATTTCTATTAGAGAAAGCTGACTTCTATAAAGAAATCATGGAAAACTCACTCTATATTGGTGCGTACCTTTACTTTAAGAAGTATATATATCTCCTGTCCAAATTCTTTTTGATGTGACAGTTGCTATGGTAACAGTGCTTTCCCTCTTCTAAGAGGGAAGCAAATAAAAGTATAAAATTCACATCCAGCCAATTGTCAGTATGTAAGTTGCCACTGCTGAGGCTGAAATCATTTACAAAGCCTCCATTTTCAAAAGGATGCTATTTACTTTTAACCCATTGCTGCAGTGGAAATTTATAATATATTTTTTTGAGGGGGGGGGTGCCAACACTTTAATCCCCCAATATAATTTGCTACCAGTTGGCATGTGGAAGAATAGAATTGCTACCTTGAGACAGAAGTCATAAAAGGAGAGAGGCCAAAAGCCAAGTCTCAAAGGCAGGGAGGGAGAGAGAAAGTGTTCTATTTATGAACCAGGTGGCACTCAGAGGCAAGGATGCAATAACCTTTATTAACAGATCAACACAACGACAACGAGATTCAGAACACACGAACTATCTGACAGCTCCTTAAATAGGGAGCTATCAGAACAGAAGAACCAATAGCAAACTGTGTTTATTCCCGCCTGATTGCTGCCCGCGCCTTAGCCAATCAGCGTGGGGTAGCAACACGGACAGCTCTGAGTCAGTTGCAATGGCGAGGACTTAACACCCCTCTGTACCCGGATGGCGCATGCATAGTCTGCTAGGTACGCTGGTCTGCGTCAGATCCGCCCAGATCTTCTCAGTGTAGGAGTGGCCGTGGAAGGAGGTGGAATGTCGGACTGCCAAGAGATGGAGGCGTAGTGATGGGCGGACCGTTCGCGGACTCCGGCGACCCGGAAATGTCAGGTGAGTTGTCCAGCGGGAATGGCTCAGGTGTGAGTGGTCGGCTGGATAGTGGTTGGCCCATTTGGGTATCTGGAGCCCGACCTGCAGATTGTGATGGTAGCTGGTCACTGGAACAGGCCGCAGGCAATACTCTCTGTCGTAACTGATTTACATGCTGTCTCCACACCCGGCCATCATCCAGGAGGCCCTGTTAGTTCATATATATGTCCCGGCAGCCATTTATTCCCAGCACCAAAGTTTTGGGCGTACACCGGATCCCTGACTGCAAATGTCCAGCAATGCGGACCAGCTGCTGGGGTAGTATCAGGCTCGTATGATGGGTGCAGCCGGTCCAAGGTTGTTCGCAGTCACCGCTCCATGAGCAGCTTGGCTGGGCTTGCTTTGGTAACTGGGCAAGGAGTCGTATGCTGCGCTAGTAGATTTTGGCATATCTTGTGCTGCCAATTTCCAGGCCCCAGGTGGCTCAAGGCTTCTTTGGCCGATCTAACAGCCCTTTCGGCCAAACCATTAGCAGCCGGATGAAACGGGGCCGTGGTGGTGTGGCGGGTACCTAATCATGCTAAGAACATTCAGAATGGGGCCGATGTAAATTGGGGCCCATTGTCAGTTACTATGGTGTCTGGCAACCCATGGGTTGAGAACAACCCTTCTAAAACCTTAGTTATCACTTCCGAGGATGTGGCAGTCATCATTGCTAGCTCAACCCACTTTGAATAAGCGTCGACCACCACCAGGAAGGTGTGTCCCTGAAACGGACCCGTGAGATCCATATGGATCCGTGCCCACAGAGCCCTGGGGGACTTCCATTGCCTTGGTGGTGCTGTGGGGGGGGCGCCCTCGACTGCTGGCACGTTGGGCAGGTAGCAATGCATTGCTCAATATCCTGGTCCAGCCCAGGCAACCACACATATCCACGACCCAGAGCCTTCATTCGGACCACCCCAGGGTGAGCTTCGTGGAGACAAGCTATGATTTGCTGGCGAAACTCGGGGGGAATGACTACTCTACAGCCCCAGAGAAGACAACCCCGCAGAGTGGACAGTTCATGCTGCCTGTGGTGGTATGGCAAAAACTCTGGAGAACTAGGACCCTGCGGCCAGCCCCTGTGCAAGCAGTCGATGACACGGGAGATAATGGGATCGGAAGCTGAGGCCATTCTGACATCGGAAGCGGTGACAGGGGAGGGCAGTTCCTCCAAAAAGAAGATAGAAGAGGTGGGGGTGGGGTCCTGGACCGGGGATGGAAGGGGGCAACGGCTGAGTGCATCAGCATGCCGGATAGCAGAACCCAGCTTGTACACCAGCCAATACGAGTACGCTGTAAAAATTCTGTCCAGCGGGACATGCGAGGTGATGGAATCGCTTGATTCCAGCCACCGCCGCATGCGCCTCATGATCAAGCTGACTATAGTTGCGCTCAGGGGCAGAAAAGATGCAGAAATAAAAAGCGATTGGGGCTTCCACATCATCAGGGAATGTGTGACTGAGAACAGCCCCTACGCCATAAGGTGAAGCGTCACAGGTTAAACAGATTAGGGTCATACTGCACTAAAACAGCCTGAGACGTCAAAAGGTCTTTGACAGCCCGGAACGAGGCGGCTGCCACTGGGGTCCAGCGCCACGGAACCTTAGCGTCCAGTAGCCTATGCAGGGGCTCAACCAAGGACGCTTTATGGGGTAAAAACAGCATAGAAATTAAGGAGCCCGAAGGAGGCCTGCAATTCTGCCTTACAAGTCAGAGCGGGGGCATTCTTAATGGCGGAAACTTTAGAGGGAGTGGGGTGGATGTCTTGCACATCTATCAAAAATCCCAGAAACTCTACTTGTGGCATCCCGATGGCACATTTCTCACGTTTAAGGCGCAGCCCGGCTTTGCGCAGGCGGGACAATACAGCACGTAACTTGGAGAGGAGGCCAGAGTGATCACTGGCAGAGACAAAAACATCATCAAAATAGAGGACAACCCTGGGGATACCCTGAAGCATAATCTCCATGAGGCATTGAAAAATCCCTGGGGCAACGCTGACCCCAAATTGAAGGCTCATGCACTTAAAAGTGCCTCGGTGAGTAACAATAGTTTGGGCCAGCGCAGTGGGTTCATTGACCAGGAGTTGTTGATAGGCCTGTGCCAGATCTAATTTAGCGAACACCCGGCCTCTCCCCAGTGAGTGAAGCAGGTGCTGTACCACGGGTACTGGGTAGGAATTGGCACTCAGGGCCTTATTAATAGAACATTTGTAGTCCCCGCAGATCCTGATAGAACCATCTTGTTTAAGGGGAATAACTACAGGGGTCTCCCAGCTTGAATGATCCATGGGAACAAGGACCCCCTGCTGAATTAGTTTGTCCAGCTCCCTGTCAACCTGGGGCCTCAATGCCAACAGCACCCGACATGGCTTAAGGTGGATGGGTGCCACCTGGGGATCAAGATTAAAAGAAATGGGGTTCCCTGTGTATTTTCCAAGGCCATCCCTGAATACGTCACTAAATTCATGAGCCAGCACCGCTGTGATATCAGAAAATGTGGAATGGACCTCTGACATGGTGAGATTCAGGGCAGCAAACCAGTCTAAACCCAAGAGGTTGGGCAAGTCATCTTTAACCACAATGAGGGGCAGCCGGCCTGAGAAAGACCCGTAGGACACCAGAAAGGAGTCAAAACCCAGGGTTGGGATGGTCTTGCCCTGGTAATCTCGTAATGTCACCGGGCAGGGCTGCAACCGCTGGCGAGATATGCGAGGCAAGAGGCGAGACAAGGTGGACCATGCGATGAGGGATCGTGACGAACCAGTGTCCACCTCGAAATGACAGGAGGCCCCTTCCAAACAGACAGTAATGAAGATCTTACTGGCAGCAGGTGAAGAGGAGGCGAGAGCGGCATCGCAGACATCTTCATGCTGGGAAACTGCAAAACACTCGTCATGATGAGAAACCGGCTTCCTGGCTAGGCGGCGGTTCTGAGGGCCATCAGCTGGTATGGGGAAGGATGGAGTGGCCGCGCGGCAGACCTGGGACAGGTGGCCTCTTTTACCACAGTGGTGGCAAACTGCAGTCTTGAACTGGCAGTCAGTCCTGTGATGTGGGCCACTGCAACCATACAGGAGACAGGCAGCAAGCTGGCGGCTGCCGCAGCTTTTAGTCATTTTGTCGCCTTCAGACGGCCGATCAGCTCGTCCTCCTTGGAGGACCCGTCATGGTCAGAGCTTTCATGGTGAACCGCCAAGTATTTCCCCACAGCCGCGGAACAAGGCTGGAATTTCTGTATTTCGGTGGAGGACTTGTCTGACATTTCTGTGGCCCGGGCCTCATCAAGGGCCACCTGGAGTGACAGTTCAGATTGGGCCAGCAAACGCCGCTGTAATTTTAAATCTTTAATTCCGCAGACAAGTTGGTCCAACAACATCTCGTCCAACTCGCAGAACTCGCAGTGGAGGGCAGCAGAATGCAGGGAGACCACATAATCATTTACAGATTTCCCCTCGCCCTGTGAGCGCTGCCAAAAAGCGTGTCGCCGAGCAATGCATGAAGGAGCCGGGGGAAAATGATTCTTCAACTTCGCCAGCAACGTCTCCCATGGCACCTCGAAGACAGGCTGAGGAGCGGCTAGGGCTCTAGTGGTTCCAAATATTTCGCTGCCGCAGGAACTGAGGAAATATCCTCATTTTCTAGCACTAAAGAGACCTGTCAGGTCATTGGCTTGGAGAAAACATTCAAAACGTTCGAGGTATGCATCCCATGACTCAGACACAGGTACAAACGGTGCGAAAGTTGGCAAGAATGTTACCACAGTGGTGTAGTGCTGAGATCATCTCACGCAACGCCAAATCTGCCGTGACTGGGATCCGCGGTTTGGATCACCTCAGCGCACTCAGAATTCAGTGGCCTGCTCTCCGAGTGATCCCACCCTCGTTGCCAGTGTTCTATTCATGAACCAGACGGCACTCGGAGGCAAGGATGCAATAACCTTTATTAACAGATCAACGCAATGACAACGAGATTCAGAACACACAAACTATCTGACAGCTCCTTAAATAGGGAGCTATCAGAACGGAAGAACCAATAGCGAACTGTGTTTATTCCTGCCTGATTGCTGCCCGTGCCTTAGCCAATCAGCACGGGGTAGCAACACGGACAGCTCCAAGTCAGTCGCAATGGTGAGGACTTAACAGAAAGTTTAGCAAAGGCCCAAATGCAAAACAAAAGGTTTAAAAGCTAGAACAAAAACATCCATTTTAGACAATTTCTTTATCATAGCCCTCATTTGAAGGCAGAAATTTTGAGGCTTGTAGAAACGATCTCCAGTATTTCCTTTAGGAAACAAAACCAAACCCATTTCTGAAATCATTAGAAAATTGTGAATCCTATTTTAAGAGTATGCAGTGGGGATTTTTAGAAAGGTTTACTTGGTTGGATTTGAACAGCTTTTATATTCAACAAAAATCAACAAGGTTTCTTTAAACAAAAAGAACACTATTTGGTTGTCAGTTCTTGCCCCTTTCTTGCCTCAGTCTATATAGACTGACTCAAAATATTACCCAGGGAAAATGAGTGGCAACTGTATTCATTCTATTTTCATGAGTGTAATCTCACTCCCTAATAGAAGTGACATTTTACTGCTGAAATGAATTCTTCACACCATTAACAGTGTGAATAGAAAGCCTATTGTCTGCTGGAGTGGTTTCCTCACTATTAACACTTAATAATCTCTGACACTTTTTACTGATCAGGACTGGCACAACACAACCAACTCTGTAAACATTTCTGATTTTATAAAAGAAAAATTTCACAGAAAGTTGGGAATAGGAAATGAATAATTCAGTCTTGGTGATGATGGCAGGCAGGTGAAACTTCATCCTGTAGATGTCACTTGGGCATACAAAATAAATTTTGGATCCTAGGTCTCACGTTCAAGTTTCAAACTAGTTCTCCAGAGAGTCTCATCCAGAACTGCTTCAATGTTGGGTGAGTACTATTATTATTGAGTACAGTCGTAAAATGGATCTGGAGCCAGTTGTATTTTGGTGGAATTTTCCACACTTCTTGATTGGAGGGGGCGGGTGGGGGATCAATGGTATTTTTGCTCACTTTGTCAGATTGCTTCCTCTTCCCTGACAAACACACCACCACTCTCAAATGTGGAAACATCTACCAACATTTTTTTCCTTCTAATCTGGATCAAACTTTGGGAACTAAGCTTCATAGAGCTGTAGGAAGCTAGCACCCACCCCTCTTCTAGAAAAATGAAATATTTTAGGAAATATTAAAAGGGCAGAATACTTCCCTTAAAAGGGAGGCAGAAACCCAGCCCACCCCCCACCTTTGTCAATGGGCCATTAAGGCCTGGGGCAGTCTATTCTACATAACAAAGACCTACCTACTTCAGGCAGAACCATAATAGGAATCCCAAAGCCCTTTCATTACGTCATCATCCAGCAAGGCTCAACCAAGCTTGGGAGTCAAAAACACAACCTACCTTGCATGGCCCCATGGGAGTCTGACAACCAATCAGAATACAAGTTCAAATTCAAATCCCGACAGAGGATATAAATCTCTCTCTCTCCACTCCATATGCCTTTTTTGCCCAGGACCTCAAACCTTGTGGCCCTGTCCATCTTTAAAAACCATCTTTCCAGTCAGCCACCATGTTTCTAGTGTCTTTCTCCCCACCTGGAACTGAACCCAGATGGACATTTCTTCCAACTGAGCCTTTTACTAAGATGGTGATACATATTATGTATGAAGTTTTATACAATTTACTTTTAAAATAAAAAAAATATATGTATAAGTGAGTCTGAGTTTTTTCCTGCTGTTCCTCTTGTAGAGATGAAATGGATAAACATATTTTGTCTACTTTATCTCTAGATAAATGCAGCATAGGAAAGGGAAAGTTGAAGCTGTTGTATGTAGCCGTCTTAATATGATCATCCTTATAGTGTGAACATTAAATCTGTTTAAAAATATGCAGTCCTAAGCATTTGAACACTGAATGTCAATATTCCACATAAACTGCATTTTTCAAAAAAAAAAAAATCTTCCCATATTATAAAGACTCAGACTTTAACTGATCATACATGTCAATATTGGGAAATCTGATCTGCTTGTCTTCACCTTCTTTTGTAGAGCTTTTTGAGATTTAAAACAATTAACCATTACTAAAGCTCCCATTTGATGACTGACCCTCTATATGATGATGCACCTCTATAACTGTCTGGTTTGGTTTTGCAACCCAACAAGACAGACACAGGCTTCAGAGGATAATTAGAACTGCAGAAAAAACAATTACTACCAACCTGCCTTCCATTGAGGACCTGTATACTGCATGGGTCAAAATGAGGGCTGTGAAAATTTTTACAGACCCCTCGCATCCTGGACATAAATTGTTTCAATTCCTACTCTCAAAGCGATGTTATAGAGCACTGCACACCAAAACAATTAGGCACAAGAACAGTTTTTTCCCGAACACCATCACTCTGCTAAACAAATAATTCCATCAACACTGTCAAACTAGTTACTAAATCCACATTACTTTTAATCTCCTCATCATTCCTATCACCCATCTCCTCCCACTTATGACTGTATGACTGTAACTTGTTGCCGTATCCTTACGATTTATATTGCTTGTTTCCTAATAAGATTTGATTGCTTATTTGTACCCTATGGCTATCATTCTGTTGTACTTTATGATTCTTAATGAATGTATCTTTTCTTTTTATGTACACTGAGAGCATATGCACCAAAGACAAATTCCTTGTGTGTCCAATCACACTTGGCCAATAAAGAATTCTATCTATCTATCTATCTATCTATCTATCTATCTATCTATCTATCTATCTATCTATCTATCTATCTATCTATCTATCTTGGCAAGAAAATATAATTTTATTGTTACAGTAATTAGTGTGCCATAAAATGTCATAAAGGTCTGGAGACGAAACCATATATGAAAAACAGCTGCAGATTTTGGGTCCGGCTAGTCTAAAAAAAAGAAGAATTAGGGGTGACATAATATCAGTATTTCAGTATTTGAGGGGCTGCCACAAAGAAGAGGGGGTCAAATTATTCTCCAAAGCACCAGCGGGCAGGATAAGAAATAATGGTTGGAAATTGATCAAAGAGAGAAGCAACCTGGAATTAAGAAGAAACTTCCTAACAGTGAGGACAATTAACCAATGGAAGAGCTTGCCTTCAGAAATCATGGGCGCTTCATCACTGGAGGTTTTTAAGAAGAGACTGGACAGTCACTTCTCTGAGATTGTATAGGTTCTCCTGCTTGAGTAGGGGGTTGGATTAGAAAGAGCCTTGGTGGTGCAGCGGACTAAGTGCTGTTATGTAGCACTTAGCTGCCAGCTGCCTGCAATTAGCGCGAGTTCAAATCTCACCAGGCTCAAGGTTGACTCAGCCTTCCATCCCTCCGAGGTAGGTAAATTGAGGACCCGGATTGTGGGGGCAATAAGCTGACTTTGTAGAAACACCACTTATGGGGGGCCAAAGCCCTGATAAGGAGGTATATACAAAAGAATGAAGGCTATTGCTATAAGTGCATTGTAAGCTGCCCTGAGTCTTCGGAGGAGGGCGGCATTTAAATTGAACTAATAAATAAATAAAACCTCCAAACCTCCTTATGGCTTGATTCTATTCTAATTCTAAAATGCATTTATTTATTTAGAGGAAAACTGCTTGCGAGAAAATTACACACAGAAACATGTGTGTCATCTTCTCCAAACATTCTGGACATTGTAATTTATTTTCCTCCTGCCCATTTTATTTTTGCCATAAGTCCCATCAAGTTTTGTCCCACCTCAACTTGTTCAATTGCAAGCCATTCCCAATGCATTATAAACTCAACCCCTTTTTGCCGGCTTTTCTTTCACAGGCTAAAATTCACAAGTACTTTCAAGTGCTCATTCCCCACTAACTGCATGTCTGTGAAATCTAAGCCAGGGGCATAGTACAGTTACTTCAATAATAATAGTAAAAAAAAGTACAGGCGAAACAGAATGTTATGTACATTTCAGCAGGGAGCAGGATGGTGGAGATTTTGGGAGAGAAAAAAAATATTGGTTTTCTGAGGCTGTCGAGCAGCCTTTCTTTCTTTTTGTACATATATAGAGCATGTCCTAATATCTGTAGTATAATACATAAATAATAAAATTCAGAACAATTGTTTATAAAACATTCCTGATTTATCATAGCCATATGTATTTGGTTTGACTACATATGAAAGCTCTGCCAGGTGATCTGGGATCCTGGCCTGAAATGGCAGGAAAAGTCACCATTTGATACTGGAGTCTTTGAATGATAACTATGGATGAACAAACACATCAGTTGCTTAATTCTTTTTTAAATTGTTTTGAAGCTTCTTTTGGTACCTAGCACTGAAATGAGATTTGGTGTTTTGTTCATTTCTCACCAGCTGTGGAACAGCTATACGGTTTCTGTCCTATTTTTTGAAAGACTTCTGAAATCATTTAAGAATTCCTTAAGACTGCTTGTACTTCCTTGAACCTGCATAGATGCTTAGATCATTCTTGGAGTCCCTTCTTCAAGACTGCTCCATTTTAGTTATGTGAAATAAGATTGACTGCAATTGACTGGCTTTTGAAATGAACTCACAAAAGGTGAGCTAGTACAACTATTTTCTTTTGGCATTGACAAAGGTTTGTTTGCCAAGATCTTTCGGGTTTTTAAAAAAAATTAGATTTATATGCTGCCCTTCTCTGGAGACTCAGGGTGGCTTACAATGCGTTATGCAATAGCCTTCATACTTTTGTATATTTTATACAAAGTCAGTTTATTGCCCCCACAAACTGGGTCCTCAATTTACCTACCTTAGAAAGGATGGAAGGCTGAGTCAACCTTGAGCCTGGTGAGATTCGAACTTGCAATAATTTCAGACAGCTGAATGTTAATAACAGTCTTTTTAGTCTGTTGAGCTATCCAGGCTCGATAGCTTGGTAGATTGTACTATGTACCATACTTTCATGACTGTAAAAATTCTGTTTTAACACCAAAACCCTTAGTTACATATCACAATGGGACAGGACCATGGAGGTAGATTAGAGGGGTTTTCTCCATTTTCCCCATCCCCCCCCTTTTCATTAGTCAACACAGGTTGTAAGAGCTCTGTTTCTCACATACTGGGGTTAAGGGGAAAATACCAGGTTAATTTTCCCCAGAAGATAAAGGGTAGGAGGTGGTTAGAAGATAAGGGTAGTTGAAGATGTGTAGACCCAGAGACTTTCTGAGAGAAGTAACTTGAGACTTCCAGCAACCACTGGACAAGGATTTTATTGTTATGACACTACCCTTTACAGATGCAAGTGCCCCAAATGTTCTTCAGAATTTTAAATATTAACAGATTAATAGATTAACAGAGCTGGAAGAGACCTTGTCCAACCCCCTTCTCACGCAGGAAACCCTACACAAATGACAAATGGCAGTCCAGTCTCTTCTTGAAAGCTTCCAATGATGAAGCTCCCACAACTTCTGAAGGCAAGCTATTCTATTGGTTGATTGTTCACACTGTCAGGAAATTTCTCCTTATTTCTAAATTGAATCTCATATGTATATATTGGGGGCAGTGTCACTGCATTTTTGTATTTACCAGCTGAGCTTTTATTTTTGGACTTTCAGACTTACGGTAGTTCGCCAGACCCTTATCAGTAAGCTACTGCGCATGTCTACATTACTTTCTTCTTCTCTAACTTTTCTTTGTTCGCCTGCCAAAAAGAGGTCAGGCTGGGAACGATTCCAAAATGTAACCTAATTAGAGTAGTAAGATTGTTTTTATTTCTTTACAATAAATATGAGTTTCATTAGAATGTATTTTCATTTTTTTAAAAAAAGTATACTCAGGGAAAAAGCCACGATCCACCTCTAATTAAGAGCAATTACCCCAGGATGGAAATGGGGCTGATTGCCACTCTGACAGGCAGGGCAGGTTGGTTACATCTTTCAGATAGATATGCTTTTTCTGTGGATTTTCAATGGAAGAAAATTGGACCCTGTTCTATTAGATTCTTTTCCTACTCCTGCTGTGCCACAATGGAGTAGGTTTGGGTAATTCATTCAAATTACCTCACAAAGATATCCCTGGAGGATTTATTTTTTTTATCCAGAAAATCCAATGCACAAAACAAAGCTTGATGAGAAGGAATGACAGAGAGAGCTTTTATTTTAATATTCAGGATATTAGTGATTCACATTTTGTGCCTCAAACGTTGCCCAATCCTCCTACTGGTTGGCTTTCTTTTATCATTTTAAAATATCACTACATGTATCTTCCCAGCCTCTCTTCAGTAATTGTTAATAATGCATCTGTTTGGATGGGATGGGAAAACCTGTTTCATTAGGGCTACTAGATACAGACTGGAGAAACAGAACCATTTTATAGAAACAAAGACTCAATATATGTATATGTATATGTATATGTATATGTATATGTATATGTATATGCATATGTATAAGTATATGTATCTCTCTCTATCTATATCTTATGTAGGAGATGATCAGGCTGAGCCCAAGGGTGGGGGTGTCAAATGCATCATCAATCCCGAGTCCCTTCGCACCCACAAGTGATCTAAGTCTATCCCTCCTTGCATGCCATTTCCTACTGCCAATTTTACCCTGATCATTAGTAGTTCAGATTCTTGTTGACAGCTAACATAGAATAAACTTGTACTCATTTGAACAACTCTGGTTCCTGGTTTCTTACACCTGACATTTAGGCTGCCATCTAGCAGTCTTTTGGATTTTTGTGGCTTGAATTGGTAAACTTAACATAATAACATCTCTATGAACATTTTACAGTGCTTAGTGCACTAAGTGCTGTAAGATCTTTTCTGGAGATATTTGCCTGTGGGAGAAGAATCAGTCCATTTCATGCTTTTGACACCCTGTTTCCTTGGGATTTAGTTTAGCAGCCACATGCTTTAAATTTATTTAATATTAATTTTTATGCCATTGAAGCCAATTGGCTTGTAATTAAACTCATTTTCAATGTTATTCCCCCCTTATGTTATCTCATTTATATATACACCAAAGTAGAAACACAAATCTCCATCCCCAAAGCTGCAGTTAAGGAGAAATGATTATTGAAAAATAAAAGCTTTCAGAGTCTACATTGTTGAAAGTTATAGTTAACCGCTAATATAATATGAAACACTGTTTTTGCACATTTTACATGACAGCCTGTTTATATGAAAGAAATGCCTTTATGTAAATATAACGTTTGTAAGAGTAGCTCTAACTCTTATCTATGGAGTCTCTATGGAGATAAGAGATAAGAGTCATTCATGTCATGGCTGTCCCAAAAGTGCTTTTTCAAGAGGCAACTGGACTTTCTGGTTTTTCTTTTGAAGACGTTTACTTTTCATCCTAGAAGCTTCTTCAGCTCTTCCCCACCATCCAGTCAGAGCTGAAGAAGTTTCTTGGATGAGAAGCGAAACGTCTTCAAAGAAAAACCAAAATGTCCAGTTGCCTCTTGCAAAAGTACCTTTGGGTCTAACTCTTATCATGTTTCAGTGTAAGAAATGGAACAGTACTCATCAGCATTATTTTAAGATAGAAATTATTATTAAATCTGGATTATGCATGCAGAGTGCGAGCACAGTTTCTACTTTATATTGTTTACATTTCTACATTTTCTTTTTCAGACATCTCTTCTGTTCTTTGTGAAATGATGCAGAGAACAATGTCTTGTGAAGTAAATGTAAATGGTCCATATTTAAGGATGCCTACAGAAATTGGCTGCTTTTGTCCAAAATGTTGCAAACAGTATTGGACTATCACTGTATATGTGCATGTAATATCATTATGCAAACTGACATGAGGTTGGGGCTTGCATCATACAATGCTGCTTTCATTATTTTGCCCCATTTCTTGGGACAACATTAGTTGCTGTTGCTTAGAACAGCTTTTTTTCCCAATCTGGGCACTGCCCAGACATAACAAAGCAAGAATTTCCCAGTTAGCTGGGCCATGGTTGAAAATTTTGGAGAAGTTGGAAGTCCATATTGATATATGGCCCAGAACTTGCTTTGGATAGTGACGTGGGTACTATATAAACTTAGTAAATAAACAATAAAAATGCCTGGAGGCTGTCCAAGTTGGAGACTAGCTTACACGAAAGAGGGTTCCTTCCACAACTACTGCATTCTTTGGCAAACCAAAGGTTACTAATATTTAATGGCATCCGTTGTTCATTTTGTTACTGAACCAATTTCTGTGGACCTAGTAGAACAGAGCCGAACTCAATATATATATTCCAGCATTGCTCCTGGAAGCACGAAGCCGAAGACACCAGCCTGAAGATGATGAATGAGACTCAAAATGATTCACTGATGATGCACCATAGACTTAGAAGCTTTTTCAGAAAAAAAATGACAGTAAAAAAAACTGTTACACCAGGGATCATATTATCATATGTGGTGGACATGTCCAGAAGCAAGAAACTATTGGGTAAAAAGTTGAACATGGTTAGAGGAAATGATACAACAATATATTGATTTTAAACCTGAACTGTTCCTATTGGGTAGCTTACTGGAGAAATATAGTAAAGAAAATCTCTCTCTCTTTTTTTGGAAAAGTTTTTTAGCTTTATTTCTTATACACATAATATAAAATGTACATTTTCTTATACATAATTAATCCTACATATACATGTTTTCCTTAAAGAAAGCATTAAAATAAGACATTTTAATTACATTTGGAGTTGCTCTTCTACCCTTTCTTCCCTCCTTTTGCAACAACCCTTCTTCTCCTCCTCTTTCCCTTCCCTCCCTCCTCTCTTCTCCTACTTTCTCTTCCCTCCTCTCCTACCTCATCCTACTTCCCCTTTCTTTCCCTCACCCCTCTCTTCTTTTCCCCCTACTCACTTTCTCTCCTACTCCTATCCCCTACCCTTCCTTCCTCTCCTTTTCCCTTTCCTCCATTCCTCTCCCTCCCTCTCCTCTTCCTACCCTCTCCTCCTCTCTCCTTTCTATCTTCTTTGATGTGGAATATTCTCCTTGTTTGGTATCCGAACAACTCTGTATTCTAATAGTATATATTTTCTTTCAATTTCTTTTTAGATTTATTCTCTCAGTATTTTCATAATAATTGTACACTTATTCTTATTACCTTCTTTCTTTCCCCCCCTTCCACCCCCTTTTTATTTACTCTGGTGTCATCTGGGTTTCTATTTCTTTTTTATTCTCTCCTTCGTTTAACTTTTTACTATCTAAATTATTTAGCTATCCTCTTATCTTCATATTTCTTTTCTAACCATATATAAAATCTTCCCCGTGTCTTGAAATACACTGATTCATCTTTATCTCTTATTCTTAGAGTTAATCTATTCATTTCCACACAGTCTAAAATCTTTTTTTAATTATTTCAACTTCTGATGGATTTTTTTCTGTCTTCCAATTTTGTGCAAACACAATTCTTGCTGCTATTATTATATGTATATTAAATACACATCTTCTTTACTATATGTCTCTGGGAGAATACCCAATAAAAAAAATCTGGTTTTAATTCTATAGATTTATGTAATATTTCTTCCAACCATTTCTGTATTCTAGACCAATAATTTTTTGCTTCTAAACATGACCACCACATATGATAGTATGATCCCGGCAAATGCAAACATTTCCAACATTTGGCTGATTTATCCTTAAACATCTTTGCTAATCTTTCTGGTGGCATATGCCACCTATAAAACATTTTATATAGATTTTCTTTATATGCAGTTGCCATTGTCAATTTATAATTCCTTTCCCATAGTTGTTGCCAACAATTCTATTGCATATCCAAAATTTTTCGCCCATGTTATCATTGTCTCTTTTACCGCTTCATCTTCCAATCTAATTTGCAACGAATAATTATACAGTCTTTTAATCATTTTTTTAATCTTTTCCAATCATTATCTGATCCAACTCTGATTCCCCCAAATTAAAACCATATTGTTTCAAATCTTTATCATATCTTGATTGTATCTGTAGACATGTATACCAGTCAGTCTCAATCCCTTGTTTTTCTAAGTCTTGTTTCTGTTTTAATTCTCCCTTCTCTGTTAAAATGTCTTTATATCTTACAATCTTGTCCATGTTAATCATATTTGGATGTGTCAACACTTCTATTGTTGAAAGCCACATTGGTACTTCCATATAATGTTTTTCTTTCACTCTTTCCCATACTACCAACAAGCCATTCCTTACACAATGTCTCTGGAAATATCCGTGAATCCAATTTTTTCCATACCATAAGAAAGCATGCCATCCTAGTTGTAGGTCATGTCCTTCCAAAGTCAATAGTCTTGTATTTCTCAATAAGATCCATTCTTTAATCCAAGTTAACATCGCCGCTTGATGATACAATTCCCAATTTGGTAGACCAAATCCTCCTCTAAACCTGGAATCTTGAAGCAATTTAAGGTTAATTCTCGCTTTTTTCCTTTGCCATATGTATTTCCACATCATTTTATTCAAACTTTAAAAATATTAAAGAAAATATATATCTGATTATACATGTAATAAGTGCAGCGAGGATTGTATTTGCACAAAATTGGAAAGCAGAAAAAATCCCTATAGAAGGAGAAGTAATTAAGAACATATTGGAATGTGCAGAAATGAATAGACTAACATTGGCAATTAAGGGAAAGGAAGAACTGGAGTATTACAGGATATGGGAGCAATTCTATCAATGGATAGAGATGAGATATAATAAAAAGTAATATAAATGCAAGAAACTTGGGAAAAAATGTAATAAAGTAAATAGTAAAATGTAAAAGTAAGATAGAAATGTAGTAAGAAAATGATGGTAAAGGAGGAATATGATGCACAAGAATATGTACTCAAATGACACACTGAGTAATTAATGATATATTGTTTGTTTAAACATAAAAATAAAAAAACACTTTTTTTAAAAAAAAAGAAGCTGTTGCACCAGTCAATTATGTGTCTTTCTCTGACTCTCTAAATGTTTCAATAGCTCTTGATAGGTTTTGTTCCATCTCTTAACTTTGATCGAGGGTGGTATGTTGCTGTAGAATCTGTCCTTTCTGAAGCCACAAGTTTGTTTCAATCTGTACTAAAGGTTGTTGGCTATGGCAACCACATTCCTTTTTCTTTAGATGTATTGAACCAATTCTAGACAAAATGAAGCAGACATGTTTATAGACAGATAGGCATATATTTTCCAGTACTGGAAATTCTCTACACGCAGCCTACTTTCTCCTTATTGACAGAGCCCTCTTTTAGTGCTAAAAATGTATTGTACCCAAACTGTAATGAAAATAACATCTTGTGAGCTTTTGTTCATCTTTAATAATAGCAGAAATCTTTGTTTTAGAACAGATCTAAAAAAGGAAGAAAATCTGTTGTATACAACAATTGTCTGTGCCATATCTATTCAGGTCTAGTCCACGAAATTTGTGCCTGACTTAACAAATGACTCACTCCAAATAAAGGTTACAGTGCCAAATAAATATGCTTTGCAACTACTAAGAAGCATTTTCTTTCAATGCTGCGTGACAAGGGCCTCGAGATTGCTAAGGTTTCTGGTAAAAAGCTCTGTTATTATAGAAGATCGAGTTTTCTAATGAGAATGATTATACAAAACAGGGAGATAAAACTTGCCAGATCAAAAATAAGTCTGTTTGGAAGGAGGGGTTGTTTTTGTTTTAATTCAGTTTAGCTTATCTTTTGTCTTAAACAACTTGGGAAAAATAAAATGAATTTGAATTAGAAGAAGATTACTGTAGTGACATGCACACGAAAGAAGACAATAATCCAACCAAGACAAGTAGAAGATTCTGATAACTGCATTTCTGTGCTTTTTTTTTTTAATTGTAAAGGAGATTAATGAGTCTAAAGTAATAACGAAGGGCAGGCGCTTAAATAAAGTTGCTTTATTACAGAAGGTAGTGATGTACCAAATGGGAGATGTGTAGAAAAGCAATATCCCAACAAATCTTCTGAAACCAAAATAATAACATTCCGTAAAAGACACAGAATGGTTCCCTTAGGATTACCCATAAGTCCTGGATGTACTGGATTTCTACTGGAAATTGTGGACTGAAAGCTCTGGATGGTAGACTGCAGGAATCCTGCATTTGTGGCTCCAGGGTAAGAATAAAATGGGATTCCGTCCCTGGGAAACCACAAATGCTATATTCTCTGTCTGTTCCTTTCAGTTGAATTTTCCTCTTTTGTTGGTGATGTAAATTCTTGCAGGGTCCAATCTGGGTCGGTCATTGGGACCAGACATTCAGTCTTCTGAGCTTTTGGACTCATGCTGGAGCCCATCTTCAGGCAATGAAATTTTAGTTTTCCTTGTCAGAGAGAAATTCCCTGAAGATAGGCTCCAGCACGAGTCCTAACGCTCAGAAGACTAAACCTCTGGTCCCGGTGACCAACCCAGACTGAATCCTGCAACATTATCCTGGGACACGTATATTTGCCTTTATTCATGATGCGAATTCTTTTCAGTTGCCCACATCTGCATTTAATGCACTGCTCCCAAACAATAATATAAGGTTCCCATTTTCAGAGAATGGATCAATGGGCAAGAGGCTGTGTCTGTATATAAATTGCA
Source organism: Masticophis lateralis (assembly GCA_030761175.1). NCBI lineage: Eukaryota > Metazoa > Chordata > Lepidosauria > Squamata > Colubridae > Masticophis > Masticophis lateralis. Next base: position 190,020,710 of record JAUDYJ010000001.1, on the reverse strand, counting down.
GAGAAGAGCAAAAAAGATGATTAGGGGATCGGAGGCTAAAACATATGAAGAACAGTTGCAGGAACTGGGTATGTCTAGTTTAATGAAAAAGATGAAAGAGGGGAGACATGATAGCAGTCTTCCAATATCTCAGGGGCTGCCACAAAGAAGAGGGAGTCAAGCCAGTGGTGGGTTCTACTTACCTTTACTACTGGTTCGCAATGGGGCCACATGCGCAGAAGTGGGGTCGGTGGGCGGAGCCTCCCGCTGGTTTTACTACTGGTTCTATAGAACCGGTGCAAACCAGGGGTAACCCACCACTGAGTCAAGCTATTCTCCAAAGCACCTGAAGGCAGGACAAGAAGCAATGGGTGGAAACTCTTCAACGAGAGAAGGAACCTAGAACTAAGGAGAAATTTCTGACAGTTAGAAGAATTACTGGTAATCAGTGGAACAACTTGTCTCCAGGGGTTGTGAATGCTCCAACACTGGAAGTTTTAAAGAAAAGATTAGATAACCATTTGTCTGAAGTGGTGTAGGGTTTCCTGCCTAAGCAGAGGGTTGGACTAGAAGACCTCCAAGGTGCCTTCCAACTCTCTGTTCTGTTCTGTTCTGTTCTGTTCTGTTCTGTTCTGTTCTGTTCTGTTCTGTTCTGTTCTGTTCTATTCTATTCTGGCCTTGGGAAGAAAAAGAAGGCTGTTTCATAAGTCAGGGAAAGAGCTCTTTAGGACCAGTGTCCCAAATATATCTGTTCCTATTCTTCCAGCTCTTTCCAGGAAAGCCTGTTAAATTATGCTGCTCACTTTGGAAGACGAGGTAAACCTGATATGGAGGTAAAAACACAATCTATTTGTTCATATAAAAGAAAAGAAACATAGCAATTAAGTTATTAGTTCCCACCAGGTCCTGCCTGTTATCTGAACTATTTTTGTCAGCCCCATCTCCCAGTTCTTGCACTTATGATGTGGATTTGTTTCTTTTTGTTCCTGTTGTGTATTTATCATTCTTGCCCTCTTTACTCTTCATTTTTATTGTTGTATTTTTTTTCTTGTACTTAATGGTTTTATTTGTAATTGCCTAGAGTTGTTGGGAGTTGGGGAGCATTTAATAATAACAATACCAGGAAACAGTAACAGTAACAGAGTTGGAAGGGACCTTGGAGGTCATCTTGTCCAACCCCCTGCTCATGCAGGAGACCTATACTAGGGGTTCGAATCACCGACCTTTCTGTTCGACAAGCTCAGCGTCTTAGCCACTGAGTCACCATTGGGTTTATCTTCTTACTCCTTCCTCATTGCTCAACAAAGAACAAATCATTTCAATATGGCCATATTTTGGAGAATAGAATAAGGAACTGCTAAGCCATACAGCTCCCATAGCTGTTTTTGGATACAGCATGGACTCCTAGGTGAACCCATAATTGAATGGGGGCTAGTCAGACACCCCCAAAATGAGGAGCAGTCTTACGTTTTACTACCTGTATCAACTGGTGCCAAGTTTCTTTCATAGGTTCCATAGATCCTCATTATTTTTTTTTCTATAGAAAGTTTTATTATTTATTTTAGATTGTATAAATACATGACTGAAAGTAAATGTTGGGTTCTTCTTATGATTAAATACCCTTTTGGGCCATAATACAGCCATGGGTAAAGTACCCATGATGGAAGGTTGTTCTATAATAGTTAACTAAGAGGGTCTTGCATAGACTTAAGTGGCGTATGCTTTTAAGAGCTCTGCTTCTACGCAATGGAGATCTATAATGTTTTGCAAGGTAGCTTCCTTTAGGCGGTTGCGTTTTTGTGAGCCATGCCAGCTGGTAATTTTCTGACCCACATGTTTATACAAAGTCAGCTTATTGCCCCCACAAACTGGGTCCTCAACATCAGAATACCTTGAAGTAAATGATGGAAATCTGGATTTGTGGATTTAATTGACCAACCTGCAGCTTTCTGAGGCAGTACTTTTAGAGGATATTCTTGGATTGATTGCCAATTGGATTGGATATTCTTGGATTGATTGTTAAACATTTAGATGTTTAAAGTCTTCTATCCTTGTAATGTTCAGATTCAGGCTATTGGGCAGGGAGTGTCTTGCAACTATCAATATATAGTTGCTTTTCAGATTGTGTGTATATATATAATTTGGGGGGGGGGGGGTAGGAGTGCATTAAGTTCACATTTGAAGAAACGTAAATCCCCACTCACATCATTGTTTCAGATATGACATTAGTGAACAGCTACAGAAATCTTGCTCTTTAAAATTTAAATTTCCACTTATTTTGTGCACACAATCTCTGTAATTTAGTTCTTCAGATATCTCTGTTGTAAAGCACTTTGTTGTCTAATGCAAACCTTCCTCTCCATTGCATTCTTTAGAATTAAAAAAACTTGAAAGATTATAGTAAACTTGAATTATGAAGGAATTAACTGTGACTCCAGTACGTGTTTCTGTAAAATGATCTTAGGCTGCATATAGGAAGGTTTCCTGAATTTCACAGCTCCATACTGGAGCATTATTTAAATAAGGCATTTTATAGTATGCATTTTATTTTTAAGATTCTTCTGTGATGGAAATAAAGGTGACTTTATATTTATTTATTTTATTTAATTAAACTTTTATACCGCCCTTCTCCAGAAGGACTCAGGGTGGTGTACAGCCCATAATAAAAACAACATAGACACAAAAGTTAAAACAATTAAAACAGATTCAATGATTTGGCCGTATTATTAAAACCCCAAGACTAAAGTACCCATTAAAATTCATCATTCCATCAGACCAGCTTGTTGGAATAGTAGGGTCTTAAGGGCAAGAGACTCTAAAGGTCTGGGAAGATTTTAATTTCCCCAAATGAGTTGGTATAATCTTCTGGGAAATGTCCTTTTTATGTGCAAAGACTACCATTGTAAAACAAATATTAATAAATGATAGAAATGTTGGATGTAGGTAAAGTATATTAAAAAAATAACAAGGTCAGCAAATTTCTGTCTGATCTACACAATACAGAACATTTTGCAAGGCATGATTTGTAAATAAATACATTAAAAAAAAGAAATAAGTAACTTGGAGGTTTAGATTCACTTCTCAAAGGCTAATTCCACATCAAATTAGTGATATCTAGTCCGGGAATGGCAAGATTTATTGGCTCCCATCAGCTCCAGCACAGTTGAGTTATAGTTCAATATATCTGTGGCTACTGAAATGGATACCTTAGACCCAAGTAGAGTGGCAAAGAAACTGTCTCCCTGTTACTGTACAGAGTTCCAATCTCCATCTAGATAATCTGTCACCTTTGTTGACATTCAAATCCCATCAGTCCTAGTTAACGTTATGTATTTCTAAAGTGCTCTTTCACAGGAGTTAATTGATAAAGCTAGTGCTGTGGGATAATGGGATTTGCAATTTCAATTTGCAGGGCTTGAGTTGCCCTAGATCTCCTGATCTAGATGAGGTGGAACTGGGTCAAAGGAAAGATATTCAATTGCCACTGACATTAGCAAGTAAAACAGACTCTTATCTGATGGTATCGTGCACTAGCAATGATTTTGACATTCTGGCCTGAAATTCAGTGTGAACTTGGTGTGCTTGCCCAAAACGGATATTTTCAGTTAGTGAATTTTGGAGCTGTTGAGATATTTTGGCCATTTAAACCCCAAAACAGGCTAATTTTAATTTTAATTTTAATTTTTAGATTCATAATTTATTTGAGGCTCACGTGTGTCACAGGAGCCCATCAATATCTACAGCTCTGCTTTTTCTTGGTTTAAAATTGCACCTCAAAGCATTCTTCCTTTATTCTTTAAATTGTCACCAAGTTGCAATTTTACAAAATGATAAAGGTGAAAAACTATTAAATATGTGGGATTAATAATTATACATGCTATATTTAATTAATGTAATTTTATTAAAAACATTTTGCTCCTGGACTAACTTATTTTTAAGAATGTGGGCCCCAACATGCTTTTCAAAGAGCAAGTCTGCTTTCAGCCTGCAAAAATTTGTGTATTCCCACATTAATCAACATCAAGCCATCCATCCTTCTGAGGTTGGTAAAAAGTGGATCCAGATTGTTGAGGGCAATATGCTGACTCTGTAAACTGTTTAGAGAGCACTGTAAAGCTCTGTGGAGTGAAAGAATAGAATAGAATAGAATAGAATAGAATAGAATAGAATAGAATAGAATAGAATAGAATAGAATAGAATAGAATAGAATAGAATAGAATAGAATAGAATAACAGAGTTGGAAGGGACCTTGGAGGTCTAGTCTAACCCCCTGCAGGAAACCCTACATCACTTCAGACAAATGGTTATCCAACATCTTCTTTAAAACTTCCAGGGTTGGAGCATTCACAACTTCTTGAGGCAAGTTGTTCCACTGATTAATTGTTCTACCTGTCAGGAAATTCCTCCTTAGTTCCAAGTTGCCTCTCTTCTTGATTAGTTTCCACCCATTGCTTCTTATCCTACCCTAAGGTGCTTTGGAGAATAGCTTGACTCCCTCTTCTTTGTGGCAGCCCCTGAGTTATTGGAACGCCTCTATCATGTCTCCCCTAGTTCTTCTTTTCATTAAACTAGACATACCCAGTTCCTGAAACCGTTCTTCATATGTTTTAGCCGCCAGTCCCCTAATCATCTTTGTTACTCTTCTCTGCACTCTTTCTAGAGTCTCCACATCTTTTAAGTGCTATTGCTATTAATGTTGTCTACTGCCACATCAAAAGAATAATGGTCTAATGGGAAGAATTCTTGTATTAATTGGTAGAGCCATAACTGTTGATTCTAGGCATCATGAATGGAAGAACCAAAGCATGACATTAAGTTATAGTATCTTGTTGTATTCCAAATAGCTATATATGTGAGAAGAAGTTACACAGCTAATGTTCCTAGAATTTCACACAGTGTATCTACAAAGATGAAAAAAAGGGATAATGTCTGTAGGCAGTAGGTGGGACTCAGATATTGCTTGAAAGCAATCTCATGCTTATTGATGTATGCTGCAATACATCTCCAGGGGAAAGAAGAACAAGATGCTTTTTTTAATCCTTTAGGACAGGGCAGGCAGTAAGCAGAAATTGTAGCACCCGCTGCAAGATTGTGGGAGGGAGTTAGCTCATGAATGATAAATGATGATTGTTGATGCACTGGGTAGCATGCTCCATGCTTTTCCCACCCCACCCCAACTTCCTTGTCACTATTTTGGTTCTGGAAATGCTGTAAAAATCTCAGTAGATTTTCGTTGCATGGACCACCATTTAAACAGGTCATTATATTCAATAGCCACTGAGTGCACGGTACATTTTGAGCATGGAGTCACAATATGATGTGAATAGCTTAGGATATTACAGTATGCTTTAGTGTCACATAAATCAGAATAACTCTTTTAAACAGTAGCTGTATTTTTATTATTATTGCTCAGCAATACCTCCGTTCCATTTCCCATGGGCTACATGATATAGCACCAGTTGACACGAAAGCTCTCTAGAGACTACAAATTGTTATATTTTGCAATATTGGGGACTTTGCAGAAATGAAATACAGGGGATAGGGTGGTAATCACCCCAGAAATATGGGATGAAGAACTTTGTAAATTCCAGTGCAGTTTGCAAACATTGGAACCTGACTTCAAATTGGCATGGTTTTGTGTGTGTGTGTGTGTGGGGGGGGGGGGGTTATGTAGTATTGCCTGCAATGAAGATTAAGAAATAAAATGGGAATGAGAACTCCCTCCTGATGCATCACTTCCTGATTTTAAACAAAAGCTCTTCTCAATACTTTGGATACTGGGAGATAACTATGGTTCAAGTGTTAAGAGGAACAGTTTGCAATTAACAATATTTATTCAGCATCCAAAGCAATTTACCATTTGTAATTTAACTAATTTCCTGGAGAAAAATCTAACTATGTGGTTGCTAAGAGTCAGCACTGACCTGATGGGATATAATCAATCACACAATTTAATTTATTTATTCATTAAGTATTCAAAACAGTTTCAGGTCCACAAAAAGTGCAAGTATTGGTGGTTGGTGAAACAGAACAAAGAAGAGTAATAAGCAATACACATGTTTGTTGATGGGACCAAACATGGTCGTGGAGGAATGGGAAACCTTCTGTTGAGTACCTACTTAAGGAATGGTACTGTATATTAGGACACTTGTGAATAGAAACAATAACACAAATAGCATATGGAATGAATAATTTTCACCCACATGATCTATATTCTTTTAATTTTTTTGGGGGGGGAGGGAGGAGTGTGAGAATAATCCAATTCAGTACTGTAGGTCAAAATTCTCATCAATATACAGCTGTGTTAAGATAATGCTGTATTGAAATACTCTGTGAGAAATGTTGTAATTTGGAGTTAATGTTTAATATGAATGGTATTATTTTGACTACCAAGTATGCTCATCCATATACTGTTTTGCTCAATAGCAATAGTAAGTAGTAATACTAATAGTAATAGTTAGTTTTCCTTAGTAGAATAGCAATAATTGTGCCACAAACAAAAGACATAGAGGGTTTTTGTTGTTGTTGTTGTTGTTGTTGTTGTTGTTGTTGGGAAGTTCTTCATTGGGTGAGAAAATTAAGTCCATTTTGTCCATGTCTCAGTTCAGCTCTGGTAATAACTGCTTCTACTTACAGACTTCCTAAATGATGGGTGATCCTGTGATAATTCATAAACCTGAGTTTGACTCCAACATTTTCACTTGGTGCACTTAATATAAGTCTTTTAACACCTTGCCTCAGAACATGTTGCTTCTCTGACTGGTTGTTTCTTTATATTATGTACAAAAAAAGAGGTCAATATGGAGTTATAGCCAAAGGCAAACCGGCTTCAAAAGCATAAGAAGTAGGCATTCATGGATTGTAGCCATGTTGCTAATAAGAGGAAAGGATGGGATGTAGATATTAAGTCGTTCTAAAATACAGCCTTGTAGATACAGAAAATTAATAACTGTCAAATGGGAGTCAGGAAACCCTATATTGTCTAATAAACACTACGGCTTCTAATTTGAGCTTTAACTCAGAGTCATCAATGTTTCTGACATCTTGACTGTGACTGTGAGAGACAGAATAGTAGGCTCTTCAGTCTTAATTAATTCCTACATTTTAGGAAGTAAATGTCTCTCAGTATAAAACAGCTATTCTTGATCCCAGTTCCAATCAATAGGCAACCAAACCATTTGTAAAATTTAGAGGGATAACATCTTAACTCATAAGTAACAGATATTGCATAATAAAAAAAAGCAAACTCAGGGCCATGTATGGATAATTGAAAATATCAACTCACTGAGTTGAGAAAATTTTGGGGATACTGATTATTTTCTAGAAAAAGGATTCAAAATGTGGCCAGTAATATGATTTTTGTAGTAAACGTTAGCATTAATTAAACCTTTACAAAATACCAGTTTTAATAATATAAGGTAGTAGATTGTTATCTATAGTGTGATCATGTTGAAAATATTGTACAGTGTTCTGATTAACATCTACCTTATCTACAGTAGCGCTAAATTGTGGATTGGAAAAGATAAGCCAAATGATCAACGGATACCTTCCCTTTTAAGTGAAAGCTAAAGCAGATGTGGCTTTTTAGCATAGGAAAGTTAATGAAACGAGGCATGGTTTAATGGTATTTTCTCTCTTTGCTCTAGCATGATGCGGCCTGAACTAGGGACAATGTGTTGAATTTTATTAAAATCAGGATATGCCAAAGAAAATTTGCCTTGTATGGAATAATTCATTGCACAAAAAGGTGTTGATGGTCAATAGATTAGATGCCTTTTAAAAAAAATGTTATGGATCATCAATCTGAGAATGGTTGTTAGCCACTTCATGGCAACTTCAGTAAGTAATTGAAAGCAGTCGCTAGAAGCAGCAACAAGGGAGGATATCATCTTTCTGGTAGATTTGAAGGTCTCAAAGAAGCACCCAGTTAGCCACTGTGAGAAGCACGCAAAATGAATTACTTGCCTTGATCCACCAGGGCTGTACTTTTGATAATTTCTTTTTTTGCAGAAATATTTTCTTTTAGCTGACTTAAACTTTTGAACTAAGTTCCGTCCCAAAGAAATAGTCCCTCAGCTGTTTGCTTTAGTGAAAAGCCAAAGAGCAAGATAGAATTATATATTGATAGATTCTACTTTATAATCATTCCACCCTCCCTCCCTCCCTTTCTTTCTCTCTTTCTCTTCTTAATAAGAAGGAAACACCTGCCAGTGAAGTTCCAGAAATAAAGTTCCATTCTGCTTTCATGTGCTTAATATGTATGGTCTCTGGAGGATTAAATGAGTGGAATGCATCATCATTTAAAATGTTGATGCTGCATTAAGATGAATGTGTACCCAATGAGCTGGGAAATTACTACTGATGCCTATTTGAAGATGGAGCAAGGAGATAGAATCACATTGGACCAGCTAATTAAGTCCAGGATATGCTTTCTGTATCCCAAGCCTACTAGTATAGCTATCTGATAGAAAAACATAGTCTGAAATAGCTATGCGCCATAAGATGAAAAGAACAATATTCCTGAAGACTCTTTCCGTGTGAATTTTGATTTTGAAATAAAATTGGCAATGCAGTTAATAGGAAAGCTGAATACTGAAGGTATACTGCCTAATGACAGTTTCCAAAATAATTCTGAAGTAAGTTATTCAAGTGAGCCTGCTAGGAAGAATGAGTTTGTTAACCATTTACTACTGGGAGAGGGATATACAAGGAAGACTGAAGGCAAACTATGGTATGGGGAAACATTATGACAGGAAAAGGAGAAATATCAAGTTCAGTTGTTCTTAGTTCACTGCCTGGCATCAGAGCAAGGAGAATGTAGGATAATGAAAAAAAAAAGAGAAAAGAAAAGAGAAAAAAAGGGGTCTCACTAATTTGGTACAGTGCGGTTAAGTGGAAAAACCTAAAACTGATACCTGTTCATAACTATTCTATGAAAAAGTGGGATTAAAATTAATAAAAATTTACCTAACGTAACCACCAGTGCATCTTAATCAATCTGTTCTTTGTCCAGCTTTCAAGAGTCCCAGGGGCTGCTTTAAAGGTGGAATTCAATTTATCTTTACTATCTCTTCCTATATCAGATCTGGAAGTTTTGCAAGGTTTAATGTTTCTTGTCCTGCTTACAGGATGCTTTACAGGTGGATGCAGTATTCGGTTTTGGTCACCACATTACAAAAAAGATGTTGTGACTTTGGAAAAAGTGAAAAGAAGAGCAACTAAGATGATTCAAGGCCTGGAGACAAAAACATATGAAGAACAGTTGTAGGAATTGGGTTTGGCTAGTCTAGAGAAAAGAAGGACCAAGGCTGACATGATAGCAGTATTCCAGTTTTTGAGAATTGCCACAAAGAAGAAGGGATCAACTCAGGGGTGAAATGCTCCCGGTTCGGACTGGATCATCTGATCCGGTAGCGATGGAGGCGGGTGGTTCGGAGAACTGGTAGCAAAAATCCCTGCCCCCCCTCCCCATTGCCCAACTGACCCACGAAATCATCAGAGGCTTTTTTTATTTTTTAAAAGCATTTTTTCTACAACCTCTTTGGCTGAAAAAATGCTTTTAAAAGTAAACAAAAAAGCCTCTGATGATTGCGTGGCTCAGCTGGGATCATCAGAGGCTTTTAAAAGGCCAAAGAGGTTATAGAAAAAATGTTTTTAAAAGGAAAAAAAGCCTCTGCCGATCAGGCAAGTCAGCTGGGATCGTCAGAGGCTTTAAAAGCATTTTTTAAACAACCTCTTCAGCTAAAGTTGGCTGAAAAGTTGGCCACGCCCACTCAGTTATATTACCCCACCACCACCAAGCCACGCCTACAGAACTGGTAGTAACAAATTTTACATTTCACCACTGGGTCAACTTATTTACCAAAGCTCCTGTAAGCAGGACAAGATACAATGGGTGGAAGCTAATCAAGGAGAGAAGCAACCTGGAACTAAGGAAAAACTTCCTAAGAGTGAAGACAATTCACCAATGGAACATCTTGCCATCAGAAGTTGTAGATGCTTCATCACTGAAGGGTTTTAAGTAGAGACTGGACAGTCAGTCACTTGTTTAAAATGGTATAGGGTCTCCTGCTTTGAGCAGGGGGTTGGAATAGAAGACCTCCAACTCTATTCTTTCCCTTCCAGCTCTATTCTGATTGATTGATTTAATTTAAGGTCAAGCAGCCAAACAAATGTTTTGTACTGCAACTGCCTTTGATCCAAATCAATCTAACTAATAACAAATGTTAATTGGGATTGCAACAGAAAACTTCTAGAGGACACCAAAGTGTATGCCCCATGTTTTTTCTGTCAGCAAGGTTGTTTTATCCTGACCTACTGAATCAGATGGCCAATCCAGTAAGCTTCCAATCTTAGTTGAAAAATCTAGGGATTTAAGTGATTCCTTGTGTGCAATAACATATACTGTATTTCACCTATTGTTTAAGATCATTTGCTCTGAAGATGTTTTCAGCCAATTGTGTGTCTGTTGTCATTCATGATAGTCTTTGCCTGCCAACTGGCCAACTGGCATACAGGAAGTTACCTTCAAGCTGTGTTCTATCAAGAATACATCAAAAGTTCTACTTCCTCTCTGAAGACATGGTATAACAAATTGGCAAAGAAGAGAACAAATGGAAAAAAACACTTTAAAAAATATCTACTGTAATAAATGTGCTGCGAAGTAAGAACCTGAGATGTACTGTTGCAGCCTTCTTTCAGACCTTCCCTATAGACACTTTTTTTTTTTTTTGCAAAGAAGAATGAACATAGGTGAAATCCACAAAGGTGGATTTTTAGCATTTGGTGCTAAAAAGGTGGATTTTAGCATTGAGCCTTGGTGGTGCAGCAGACTAAAGTGCTGTTAATTAGCACTTAGCTGCCAGCTGCCTGCAATTACTGCAAGTTCGAATCTCACCAGGCTCAAGGTTGACTCAACCTTCCATCCTTCCGAGGTAGGTAAAATGAGGATCCGGATTGTGAGGGCAATAAGCTGACTTTGTATAAAAAAGAATACCGCTTTTGGGGGGGGGGCAAAAGCCCTACTAAGCAGGTATATGCAAAAGTATGAAGGCTATTGCTTAAAGCATTGTAAGATGCCCTGAGTCTCCGGAGAAGGGCGGCATATAAATCGAACCAATAATAATAATAATAATAATAATAATAATAATAATAATAATAATAATAAGAAGAAGAAGAAGAAGAAGAAGAAGAAGAAGAAGAAGAAGAAGAAGAAGAAGAAGAAGAAGAAGAAGAAGAAGAGGAGATTGGGCTTGATTATAGCTACATTTTAAAATTGTATTCTGACGCTGCAGAACTTTATCCAACTTGCAGATACTGTATTTTTGCATCATCCTTCACAATTAATACTGTGCATATATTAATATCAAATATCAAATATGTCATTCTTTGAAAATCCACAAGGATAGAAAGAAATTGCCTAACCTCTAATGCTACTGGGTCTTACATTTTGCTGGTTACAGCTTGGAGATTTTATTTGGCACTTGAGATTGGAATTCAATGTTTCATGCAACTGATAAACCTATTGAACATTATGAATACAGTCAGGGCTCTGTTTTTATATTAAGTACCTATTCCTTGTCTAAAAACTTCTTTTGTATCTCTGTGTAACGTGCCTCCCCTAGAATAGACACATATTTTCATCACTTACACCACTTACATCAATGCCCTCTAACCTTTGGGGCACCAGGGACTGTTCTGTGGAGAGAGGTTTTTCTGCGGACCAGAGGGGGTGTGGTTTTACATGCATCCTGCATCCCATGGATGGGCTTCGCTTGTTTGCACAGCCCAGTTTCTGGCATCTGAGATCTGGTGCCTGTCTACAGACTGGGTGAACCCTGACTTACATCCTCCCTATTTCAATTCAGTTCTCTTTCTCTTTTGACTAGGACTTACATGGTTCAGGTACTTTTTCTCCCTATTGGCTCTTAGTTGTAGATAGATCTAAGTAGCAATAGCATTTAGACTTATATAGGGCTTTTACAGTCCTCTCTAAGCGGTTTACAGATTCAGTATCTTGCCCCCAACAATTTGGGTCCTCATTTTACCCACCTCGGAAGGATGGAAGGCTGAATCAACCTAGAGCCTGGTGAGATTTGAACTGCTGAACTTCTCCACCGCTTTCTTTACTTACTAAATAAAACTCATCTTTATTTTCTTTAAAACTACCAGCAGCCTCAAGAATACAATACTTCCCTATCACCAGCCCTATGATTCTATGATATAATGTTAAAATTCAAGGTTTTCAAAGTGAAGTCAGGAAACAGCTATTCAGCTATAAGTTATTTATAACACATGGTCAGATAAATGAACTGGCCATCAAGTATCATATTATATGTGGTGAAAGAAAACATAAATCAAGGATGGTGTCAGAAACAAAATTCTTAAAAAGAACAAAAAATCATAGCAACAATTTAGAGCTTTTCAAATTGTATCTAGAGTTTATGTGTACACTAATCCTGTAATACAGCTTTTGTTGTTGTATTTTCTACCTTGTCTTTGTATTAGACAACAGCTCCAAAAAAATCGCCAAGCATCGCCAAAATGTTGCTGAACAACTATTCCAGAAATGCTTCACCTGGTTGGCAATAGTAAAGGACACTGGGAATTTTAGTTCATCAACATCTGGAAAGATATCAGTTTCCTATCTCTGCCATAGGGAACATAGAAAAATTGTAGTTATATCTGCATTGCGTTGATAATGGCTGTTGCAAAGAAAGTCTGCATTATTATCTCCTATAGTTTTTGAGAAACCTCATATATGCTACACTGAAATTAATGTACCAGAGAATTTTGTAAGGAGCTCTAGCTGTTTTTCATAATGGTACTATCAGACAGCTATTATCTTAGTACATCTGGAGAAAATATTTATATCAGCCTTTTCATCCCACCTGACAAGCACTCTTAAAACAACTTGCAGCATGGATTTAAACATCCTTGGGCAAGGAAAGGGCAACCACAAGTATATAAGATCAAACATTACAGCACCAGTAATATTATTAACGCCGAAGCTCTATGTAAGAATGTTTGTCAATCTGTGATTGTGATCTTAGTGACAATAAAGTGATTGATATATTTGTTTTGCTTTAGCAAAAGTTTCCTTTGACTCTAAACAGCTCTTTTCCTCCTGCCCTGCGTTTCTCCCTTTTGAAAACATATGGTGTTATAGTAAGTTATTGCTACAGCTACAGATGACTCAGAATCCATGATTTCATAATGCCATTTTAATGTTTATAATGGGGCACTCAATCACAAACACAGCTGCATGGATTCAAGTTAACACATAATGATCCCACTAAGTACCTATGTGAAAGAGGCCTCAAATGGCCACCAGCACTCTCTTGTCCCCAGTGGCTAACTACAAATCAACTCCTATGCCAAAGTACAAGGCTGGAAGGTAAAATAATAATAAAAAAAGCCAATAATTTACTTTTGACAGTGATTTGACACCTGGCTGATGGAAGGAGCTAACATTCTGACCTCTAGACTGTAACTTCTGCTAAGAGAGAGATATTCACTTGAAGCACCCATGGGGGTTTGGATTCCTGCTAATAGCAGGCAGTAAAATGGATTATAAAATTATGGCACAGTACAAATGTTCTCTCAATTAATTTCCCATCATGTTATAGCTATTATCATTGGACGTCATCTAGAGAAATGGCTGGGGGAAGGTGGGCAAAGTGGGAATGGGAAAAAAAAAATCAGGATTTCTGACAGTTCTATGCATATAATATGCAAAATCAGAGACGGTTGGAGCTTCTTTATTAATTTTTTTTGTATGCAAATGAAATATCTATTTCAATTACTTGGCTAAAAAAATGCAGCAAAGGAGGCAAAAATCAGTAGTATACCATCACTATTATATTAATTATCAGCTTGCTTTCTACCTAGCAAAAAGGAAGTAAGAAAGGGAAGAAGGAAGGGAAGGATAAGATATCTCCAAACACAACCAAAACGATAGAATTACAGTATTGTGGGATCTGGTGAAGGTATAAAGTAATTTTATTGGGAAAATATTATGTTTTTATTCCAAATAATATCCCCCCCCCTCTCTCTCTCACACACACAACTTTTATACTTCCTTTTGCATGCACACCTATTCATGTGGAGTTGGACTAAGAGTGGGGAATCTCAGGTTCAAATTCATCCTCAGCCATGGAAACTACATCACAGGGTTGTAAAATGGACTTGTAAAGTAGTGGAACAAAATAGGAGAAAGAATTGCTCTCAATGACTCTGAGTTCTGGAACAAATAAATGTAGTAAGAAATGAGGATAACGAAAATGAATGAATGAATAAACAAATAAATGAGTAAATAAATGAATGAATAAATAAATAAATGAATAAGTAAGTAAGTAAGTCATTCAGTCAGTCAGTCAATTCAGGGCCATGTGTGATCTTCAAATGCTTTCAAATAGGTTGTGGTCAGACAGTAGGCTGATATCTTAAAATATATAGGAGGTGATCATACTACACTGAAGGAAGTAATTATTTAAATTATCTCTCTCTTTTTTATTCCAGATCTTGGTTAGGCCCCCCCATATGTAGCATATGTCCTTTACTGCTTCTCAACTACTGAGATTGTTCATCAATACTCTCTCTCACACACACATACAGAAACACATCCATGCATACATAAATATTTGGCAAATTAGCAGTTGGATTTTACAGGATGTGTGTATGTAGCCTTTACAGTGGTAAGCAATAGGATCTCCATTTCTTTCAAACATCTGAGAAATATCCTCTGACCAAAAATTCAGATTAATATCGGCCAAAGAGGAGAGAGAAAGAGACAACATCAGTTTAGAAGTCAGGCGTTCAGGAGTTTGGGAGATTAATATTCCCAAAGTCTGGGGAATTGACTATTAAGTATATATAGGAAACTGAATTACCTCTATTGTGTTTCCCAGAAAATAAGACCTACCCCGAAAATAAGACCTAGTCTGATTTTGAAGTGTGCACCTAATATAAACCCTAGCAAAAAAAAAATAAGCCCTAAGTGAAGGGTGTGGGGGTGCCCAGCACAGGAGGTGGTGAGCATGCATGGGCTGATAGTTTCCGGCAGCAGCCGCAGCCTGCACAGTACAGTTGAGTTGATTACTTGTCCAAGCAGCAGGCAGAGGCAAAGGTGGAGGGGAGGTACATGATCCGCACACACTGAATGGGCCATGGGGAAGCTGAGAATCCGTGGGCTGGAGCAGTGGGCAGCCATGGGAGGCTCCTCTTCATGTAGCAGCACCGGCAGCAGATGGAAGCAGAGATTCAGGGAAGGGGGAAGGCAGGTGATCTGGACGTGCTGTGCGGACCACGGGGAAGCCGAGAGTCAGTGGGCTGGAGTGGCTGGCTGGCTGTGGGAAGCTCATCTTCATGTCTCTCAGCTTTCCCACACAGTGATTCCAGATCACCTGCTTCTACCCCGCACTTCTGCCTCTGCCTGCTGCTTGGACAGGTAATTAACTCACCTGTTCTGTGCATGATGCGCAGCCCCAGAGAGTGCTGACCAAGGGACTGGTAGGGTGCAACTGCTGCTGGATACCGTTGGTCTCTGTGCGCTTGCTGCCTCTTGTGTGTATGCTGGAGGGGCACCCACCTGGGCTGATCACCTTGAAATTGTGTTTCCCTGAAAATAAGCCCTAGCGTTTATTTTGGACACCCCCTCCCCAAAATATATGACCAGGTCTTATTTTTGGAGAAACGCAGGTATTCCAAGAAATCCATAACATCAACTTTAAGACAAACCTTTTACTATGCGTCTAAGTTTTTAATGTGCAATATAATACAGTAATAAAGAGGTGCTAAATATATTGAACTAGCTCTGTTGAGGGTTTATCCTTTTCCAACATTTCTCCTTGTTGAAATTGTCTTGATGTGTTATGCAGGGCAGGGCAGAGAGGTGGATTTGACATTGGCAATAGAACTGCTCCATTACTCTTGTTTTTATTGTTTTTATTAAGTAATGCAGAAAAGGGAACTATTAGAAGTAAAACAGGAGGGGAGAATTATTTGTGCCTGTTGCCTAGCAAAATAAGCTCTCTGGAAAGAAATATGATACAGCTAACTTTTAGAACACTGTTTCGAGGTTGAAGTGACAGTAGATTATGTAAAATCAATATAGTCCTCCTCACAACTGTACAACATAGATTGTGAGGACAACTTGCTCCTTTAGAGAACATTCCTGATGAAATCTACTACAACATAATTTCAATATAGCCAATTCTTCATAGTTTATAATTATATATGAGGCAGGCATAGTATTCCAATGAACTGTGATGGCGCAGTGGTTAGAATGCAGTAGTGCAGGCTAACTCTGCCTACAGCCAGGAGTTCAATCCTGACTGGTTCAAGGTTTATTTAGCCTTCTATCCTTCCAAGGTCAGTAAAACAAAGACCCAGATTGTTCAGAGCAATCTATTGACATTATAAATCTCTTATTTACAGAGAGTGCTGTAAATAAGTCTAAGTGCTGCATATAAGTTTAAGTGCTATTGCTGTTCCTATTGCTAAATTTCAAGGGTTGTGCCTAGAAGCAACAGGGCCTGCAGGGAATATAGTGTAGACTGTATCTTTCAAAGCTGGCAAAAATTAAGCTCCACTCTTTTTAAATTTGCACATGTCATTGATACACCGTATGCCATTTTGCTGATTATGACTCTTTCAAATGTCACTGTCCAGAAATTGTTAAGGAGCTTGTGCTTTAAACTTCTGGACTGACGTTCCTGAACCATTAGCCTTCAGTTCCCTTCCAGGGAAATTCTCAGGTGTTCTCCAAGCTTCTCTGAATGATTGTAATGGAATGTATGGATGATCTTGCAAAATGAGGGAAAGAGATGCTACCTAGGAAACAATCAAACAAAAAAGGGAGGGGACTGCAGTGGCTTAATAGTCAAAGGTAGCTTAGAAAGGACCTGCCCTAATTGATCAGGCAGTTAAAAGTAGCAACAGAAGGTTTGTACATTTAGACTAGCAAGAGTCTGTTAATGTATACTAGCTCTACCATAAAGTAGAATTAGCTTATTTAGTCATGTTTCCTGTTTGGTTTATCTGTGAAGGCTGACAATGATTGACCTAAAGGGCAGGCAAACTTCCTTTGCATATACTCTGCAGAAGCACTTCCACAAAAATTCATATGATTATAACTTGTCCTGCGGACAAGTCTATGGTTACAGCATAATCAATTTGGTTACAGCAATTTGGTTGGTTCCATTTTTTTTTTTGAGACACTGAAGAACTTTCACTGGTATAGGTTTACCTTGGTTGTGAAACAGCTTTTACCTGACTGAGGTTCAGTGTAAAAAGGTCTGTCCAAGGCAGAGGTGGGTTTCAGCAGGTTCTGACCAGTTCTGGAGAACCAGTAGCAGAAATTTTGAGTAGTTCAGAGAACCGGTAGTAAAAATTCTGACTGGCCCACTCCCATCTATTTTCTGCCTCCAAAGTCCCAGCTGATTGGGAGGAAATGGGGATTTTGCAATAACCTTCCCCTGGATTGGGGAGAGAATGGAGATTTTACAGTATCCTTCCCGTGCCATGTCCACCAAGCCACGCCCACCAAGCCACACCCACAGAACCGGTAGTAAAAATTTTTGAAACCCACCACTGGTCCAAGGACAGCAGATGTGAAGAGGATAAATTGTCTTTTCAATCTTTTTTATTATTTTTCAGATTGAAGAAAAATACCCCTGATTTGTAGAGGTACTTTTACTCTACTCCATGGCTGTCAAACTTGTGGCCCATGGGCTGGATGAATCATGCTTTGGCCATGCCCCATGCCCTATTTAGCAAAGGGGAAAAAAGTCCTGATACATTATGTGACACTGCTGTGACGATGAGAGTTTGACACCCCTGCTCTCGTCAATGGGAAGTGTAATTAAGTCAATGTACCATCTCATTTAGAAAAGGATATTCTAAGCCAACATTCATAAAGCACACAGAGTTAAAGTCAGAGGAATATATCTGACTGTTGAAATGTATTTGAATATAAGTAGCTCAAATTGGTAGTTTGTGATGCAATCACAGAAAAAGGTATCTAAAGGCCAGTGCTGTGACAGACAAGCACAATTCAAAGTGCACTGTCGATGTCTCCTCAAATAGTGATGAAATGTTTGCAACCAAATTGCCAAGCTAGGAGCTCAGACCAGCAATGCCAGTTTTTATATGTGTATGTACAGTGCTTTTTTGGCAAATGTCACAATTAGTAGAACTAAAGCAAAGATAAACACACAAAATTTAAAATCCTTATTAATTTATCTACATTAATGCATCAAAGCTATAATAAAATTAGAACAAATCGCTGTTTTAAAACTTGTTATTAGTTTTTTAAAAAGCCAAATTAAAGAGATGCGCTTTCTGAAACAATGAGTGCATAGGGACTAATCTTAATTCTGGAAGAATTGAATTCCACACTTGGAAAAGCAATGAGGGAGAAAGATAAATAAAGATAAATTATCGATAAATAAAGAGAATAGAAAAAGGATTTGAATAAACTATCCTATGGGCCTTTTCTTCTTTCTCTGCCTATAAGCATTATCTGACTACATTTTTTTAAAAAAGTATTTTCTGCTTATCTATGTTGTGAGAGAGTAATCACTTTCATGCCAATGTAAATGTAAGAGTTTCTCCAAATCATTAAGAGACTTATACTTTCGTCATAAACTATATGGTCTTATGTTCTGTGGGGAAAGGGAACAGTCCAAAAAAAATATGTGTTCTGTCTTCATCAGTAGTCAGACAAATTTGCAAATATGTTATGAAGCTGACCAGTCATGGGATTTGGGCCAAGTCTTGACCTTTGATGAACTACATGTTCTCTGAGAGAATGTGGCATGATTGGGTTGAGAGCAAGAATTCATGTTCATTTATCAGTTACATAAATGAAGAAGTTTGATCTCTTCTGCTTCTAAAGTAAAGGGTCGATGTTCTACATGGTAGTAAGGCTCACTTTGATGTTTTTCAGGGGTCAAGGGCAGTAATGGGATGATGTCATCAAAGGACTCAAGATGAAGCTGCTGATCTTTTTTTTTTAATAGCTGGTGTGGGGCGAGTCTCTCTTTTATAGATGTATAAATCTATCACCCTTATTTTCCAACATAAAATAGATTAGTAGTAAGTCTATTACTAATTTTCAGTATTTTTCTTCTTTCAGCCATGAAATATTCTCCTTTTATTGTTTTGGTAGTACAATCTTACAAGACTAGGGAGAGAGAGAAAGGGAGAGGGACAGAGAGAGAGAGGGAGAGATTGCATAATTTGGGGGCATTTTCTCTCCTTTTCAAGAACAAATGTCTAAATTGCAAATAGCAAGCAGTGTTCCAGACAAGAGTGAAACTGACATGTCAGAAAGTAGCAGTATCAGGAAAAGCATGAAACGCCATGCAAAATCTGGATCCTTCTCTTCCCTATAAAATAAAAAGATAACAAACAAATGTGTTAATCAGCTACCCACAAAAATAGTCTCCCCTCACCAAATAGATAAGTTTAAGATGCCTGCTGAACTTTGTAACATACGAGCAAATTCACTCATTTATAGCTTTTCCCATTTTAGTTTTCCTATTTTCTCACATTATGTTCTCCTGGCTTCAGTAAAAGAACATTGGAATATTAAATACCATAAGGCTTAATTTATGAGATAGGATATTTGCAGAGAGGGAACTGAGAATGTATTTGCTGCTCTCGCTATTATTATTAAATATGACTTTTAGGTAACTTCGAGATAACTTTAATTAAAAATGTAAAATATTTGCAAAAACGTTGTTTACACAATCTCTGGATTTTCTAGTATTGAACAAAAGAGCCCATTTTTCGTTTGATTGTTAAATGAATCTTGTTCTTTGCCAAAAAGCCAAAACCATTATTCCTAATGGACAGTTCTCCTCCCAACTGGTATTTGAGCAATTTAAAGACCCACAGGAGAACATTACAAGTAACCGTTTCATGCTGTATCAGAGAAGCAGCTACCATCTGAAACTGTAGAAGTAGAAGAAGAAACATCAGAGCTTTTCTTGCCACAACCTCTCTTCAAGCTGACATCACATTCTTTTTGCTGGCCTCATGCCTAGAACAAATTTATTTTTGTTAATATTTATATCTAGCTTTTCTACTTAAAAGATGCACGCATTTTATGGCCACAGTTTCAGCTTAAACTGAAATGTTCCCAAAAGCAAGATGGGAAAAACTGATTTACAATGGGAATGTAGAGAATGGAAGACTAGGCTACTTATCTAGTTATGTTGTTGTTGTTGTTAATTGAGAAGTCATGTCTGACCCATCGTGACCCCATGGACAACATTCCTCTAGGCCTTCCTGTCCATTTAAGTTCATGCTGACTGCTTCAGTGACTCCATCCAGCCACCTCATTCTCTGTCATCCGGTTCTTCTTTTGCCCTCAATCTTTCCCAGCATTAGGTTCTTCTCCAGTGAGTCCTTCCTTTTCATTAGGTGGCCAAAGTATTTGAGTTTCATCTTCAGGATCTGGCCTTTTGAAGAGCAGTCAGGGTTGATCTCCTCTAGAACTGACCAGTATCTAGCTATAGCATGTGTAAATAAATGTTCCTTAGCATCCAAGCTGGTATGCCCCAAATCCAACATAAATGATTATTTTGTCTTCTTTTACATAAATAGAATAGAATAACAGAGTTGGAAGGGACCTTGGAGGTCTTCTAGTCCAACCCCCTGTCCAGGCAGGAAACCCTACACCACTTCAGACAAATGGTTATCCAACATCTTCTTAAAAATTTCCAGTGTTGGTGCATTCACAACTTCTGCAGGCAAGTTGTTCCACTGATTAATTGTTCTGTCAGGAAATTTCTCCTTAGTTCTAAATTGCTTCTCTCCTTGATTAGTTTCCACCATTGCTTCTTGTTCTACCCTCAGGTGCTTTGAAGAATAGTTTGACTCCCTCTTCTTTGTGGCAACCCCTGAGATATTGGAAGACTGCTATCATGTCTCCCCTAGTCCTTCTCTTCATTAAACTAGACATACCTAGTTCCTGCAATTATTCTTCATATGTTTTAGCTTCCAGTCCCCTAATCATCTTTGTTGCTCTTCTCTGCACTCTTTCTAGAGTCTCAACATCTTTTTTACATCGTGGCAACCAAAACTGAATGCAATATTTCAAGTGTGGCCTTACTAAGGCATTATAAAGTGGTATTAACACTTCACGTGATCTTGATTCTATCCCTCTGTTTATGCAGCCTAGGACTGTGTTGGCTTTTTTGGCAGCTGCTGCACACTCCTGGCTCATATCTAAATGGTTGTCCACTAGGACTCCAAGATCCCTCTCACAGTTGCTACTATTGAGCAAGGTACCACATATACGGTACCTGTGCATTTTGTTTTTCTTCCCTAAATGTAGAATCTTGCTTTTTTCACTGTTAAATTTCATTTTTTTTTAAAAAAAAAAAATGATTTATATGCTGCCCTTCTCCGGACACCCAGGGAGGCTTACAATGCGTTAAGCAATAACCTTCATACTTTTGTATATTTATACAAAATCAGCTTATTGCCCCCACAAACTGGGTCTTCAATTTATCTACCTTAGAAAGGATGGAAGGCTGAGTCAACCTTGAGCCTGGGGAGATTCGAACTAGCAGTAATTGCAGCTGAATGTTAATAACAGGCTTTAGTTTGCCACGCCACCAGGCTCTTCTATTTTGTTAGATAGCGCCCAGTGTTCAAGTCTGTCCATAAATCATTATGCTGATATAAATACACTCTAAGTTTTTCCCTATGATCAACACTTCCTATGTAAAGAAAGTGTAAAATGATTCCTACATTTTGTCCTCCAAAGCCATCCCCCCCCCCCCCCCCACCGAAATAGAACCTCAGAGTTACTAGTCTTTCACAAATGAAGGCAAATATGTGTCCCAGGATAATGTTGCAGGATCCAGTCTGGGACAGTCACCAGGAGCAGAAGTTTAGTCTTCTGAGCTTTGGGACTTGTGCTGGAGATCATCCTCACGGAACTTCTCTCTAGCAGAGTGTATCTCTACTAGTCTTTATATTGCAAAATCTTTTGTGGCCGCAGTTCCAATTGCTGCTTTCCTTATTTTCCCACCTCGAACAACTCATTTCAGCTGGAATAGGTGAACACTTAGGGATTTTTTCATTTAGACTATAAACTTTTTAATTTTTTAAATACATATATATTACAAGCGCACATGCTATTTCTAGATATGTCTTGGGAGATTTTTCCCACTGTGTGCTGTCTGTATATGGTTTAGAGAGTTCAAACTGCAAGATTTCTTTTACATACATACAAGTGATCAAACACTGGCAACTTGAAGTTACTTTGTCACCAAATTTGCTCGATAAACTTTGAACAGGTTTCCCCTCTTTAGAATGAATGAAAACATAAGCTAAGTCAATTCTTAACATTGTACTTGGATTTATGTCCCAGTGAATAGCATCTTCCAAAAAAGAGGGATCAATATAAGAAGCAATTGTGGAATCATTTCCAATGCAGTCATTAGGAAAAGGCTGGGAGAACTGATTTGATGGGCTTGTCGACAATTTTGTTGTGAGTTGTAATGGAGACAAATTGTATACAGTAGATTTTTCAGCTTGTTTGTAAACACAAATGTGGAATTAAAAATGTAGGATCTTTTTTTCTTAGAGCAAGGTTGAAGGTGTCTTATTCATCAATTCTCAGTTCTTTGTCCTCCTGGCTGGAGTATACTGCATTTGCCCCACATGTACCCAAGGTCCTTTGAGAATACTGTATATGTGTGCGGGAGAATAACACGGATGGAAAAATGGAAAGATTGAGCAGAGTTGCCTGTTTAAGCAAGGGTGCTTTCTGCACACAGAATACATCTCTAAATTCTAACTCTGAACTTTAGACTTTCAATTACATGATAGAGGAGTTATTATCTGGAATGTATAAAATACATGAGCTGTGAACACAATCTATTTGGAGTTTGTTCTAACATAGTTTTTTAACTGATCATCTTGTTTATTTATTTTGTTGTTTGTTTGATTTGTTTGATTTGTTTGATTTGGATTTGTTTGATTTGCTTGATTTGTTGGATTTGTTTGCTGTCCATCTTGCTTTGAGGCAATTTGGGGTGAATTACAAACATTAGAGACCAATAAAACCATGGGCAATAAATATTCCTAATAACAGTAAGATGATGCGAATCTGGTATTGTTAGACAAAGGCCAGAAAGGGAGAGAGAAAAGTATCATAAATAAATGGATTAATGATAAGAAGGAAGGAAGGAAGGAAAGTTAAGTGTCATGTGAGAAATAAACAAACAATCTAGTAATCTAAAATAAGTTGTAAAGTTGCCGGTGTTGATTGAATCATAGCCAACATCTAGGTTTTCTCTTCCTGGCTCTTCCAGGAATATGTATATGGTTAAACAGATGTTGCTTGTCTTCTGATGTGGATTAACTTTATCTTGTACCTTAATTCTTACACCATTTGTGATTCAAAGGTATTATTTTTGTTATAAGTTTTTGGTTGCTGCCCATCATGCTTTGAGGATAAATTATAAACTTTGAAAGCCAATAAAGCCATGGACAATAAATATTCCTAATAACAGTAAGTTTGATGTGAATATGTTTTTATTGATTTCTTCATGTGTAATATACATACAATAGCAAAGAATGGAACTATACTAGTCATCTTTATGCCACATAATCCTTCTACTTGATCTCTCGGTGGCTTTTGATAGCATCAACCATGATATCCTTCTGCAATGGTTTCAGGAATTGGGGTTGGAGGGGCATTGTGTTGCCTGGTTCACTTCCTTCGTCTAAGACAATTTTCTAATTGAAGGCTGATTTCTGGTGACTTCACAAATATGTCTGGGTAGTAGAGAAGTGGTTTGCCATTTCTATTGCTTGGGGCATTTTGGGACTTTCTAATCTAGACTCCTGAGGGACACAGTGGTTCAGTGGCTAAGATATCACAACATGACATGCATAGCCTTTTACTAACCATCAAGTAAGTTCCAAATCATCACCCTGAAAAATCTAAAATACCATGAATATGATAGACAAGCAAAAGCCTCTTTTAAGAAATTGAAGAATAGAGTTGGTATTGAACTGCACTGCAGTTATTTTGTATAACGTATGACTTCCAAGGCCAAATGTAGCTCTCCCTTCCTTCTGTTATGAATTCCATAAATTCTGGCCTGACTCTGCTTGCAGAAGGCATAGGGCTGTTTAACCAAACATTATGTGTGATTAAAATATTTCTGCAGTGGGCCTTTTTCTACCTATACAGAAAGGCTAAATGCATAGGGTGGCAGGGAAAATTTCAATGCTTTTCCTTTATGCAGTTTAGGTAAAATGCAGTATTTTGGAGTTAGCTTTACTCCCTCCCCCCATTTTGGAAAACAAGTTATATAGAAAAAGCACACACATATACACAGAGTGGTTAAAAAGAAGCTTTCTGCTCCTGTTCCCAGATAACTGAATGCTGCACTAGTTTCAGACTGGGTATACCAAGTTTCTCATTGCCTAACTACACATGGAATAATGATGGGCTGGATTAAAAATTTATCTCCCGTAAAGTCTGGGTGGTGAAATCTAAGAACCGATTTGTGACCTACTAAAGCTCAACCACCTGAATGTCAAACACTTGATAATATTTTAAAGGCATGATATAAACCAAAGGTATCAGCGAGTGCTATGTAATAGATGGCCCGTTTGCCAAAGGACATGCCTAGAACGCTACTTAGAGAACATGCCTCCCAGCTTATGCCAAATGAATGCTTAGCCCCAGGTGGGTTGCTTCACTGACTTTTTGGCCTAGATAGCATATGAGATCACACGGTTAATAGAAATCAATAATGAAGCAATGCAGTCAAGCGAAATAATGGAGCTATGGTAGCTTTTCCCAAGGTACTGTCAAGATGTTCAGCATGTTGGAGAGAGGATAAAAGAGAGGTTTATTTTATTATTTATTACTTACACTCACTCACTCACACACACACACACACACACACACACCCCTCTACCCATCTCACTAGAAGCAACTCTGGGACAATGAGAGAGGTAAGAAAAAAAATGACAGGGAATTCTTTCGAACTTATGTTACTAACCTCAGCTTTGTATCCGTCTGCACTGCAGGTATGTATTGGGTAACATAAGGAGGGAAGTTTGGCAGGGAGGAGAGATGGCGGCTTAGACTGGAGGCATCAGCAACCTTCTAAGCCACCATCCAAATGGCTCTGCCATACAGAACTGCCATTAATAGCAGTGGTAGGTTGCCCCTGGTTCAGAACCAGTAGTAAAACCGGCGGGAGGCCTTGGCCACCACCCTGGATGTCATCAACCACAATCTGCGCATGCGCAGAAGCAAGCAAAATCCCATTGTGAACCAGTAGTAAAGGTAAGTAGAACCCACCCCTGATTCATAGGCATCTGAATTGCCATATAGAGGCATCTGAGTCATTCCAACACCCCCCACCCCACCCGGCCAGCTTTTGTTCTTTCCAGGCCATTTTTGAACATGATTTTGAGAACGGGATTGGCAGCTCCTCGCCACCCCAACAAATTTGGGGATTTGTTTTTGGAAAGTTACCATGCTGTTGAACAGATGGATGGGTGAGCACCCACCCCTACCCCCTTCCTTTTTATACAAATTCTCTCCTGCTTGCCTTTGGGTGGGAAAGAATAAAAAACACAATTATGCTACTTTGCACTGACCTCGCCTACACAAGCAACGGGAGACTGTATTTCAGTATGTTTGGAAGCTTTGTACAGCTCATGTGACAACAAAGATGAGCAGGTCGGCCAGTGAAGTGTGAGATTTGGTAAGAATAGTGTGAGAAAGTTTTCTTGGAGTATCTGTTCTATGCGAGGAGAGGGTGGCATGGGCGGTCTCTGTTGGAAGCCTTGCACTATGAAACTCCTTGCCTCTAGAGGTTCCAGCAGCCTCCTTCTGCCTGCCATTTCATGAAGCTATTAAAATAACAGCATTTCCCTCTGCTGTTAACAGAATTCAATGCTTCTGGTTCTCATCAATGAAATTTCTATTACTGTAAGCATTTTGTCTTTTTCTTTTTCTTTTTTTTTATTCTGTAGCTTTGCTCTCTTGGATACTATCCAGAGTTTACAGATTGGGCACTAAATAAAATAAAAAATAATAAAATAAAAATAAATAATAAAATAAAATAAAAGTTCCAGTTCTAGTTGCCTGCTTTGGCTTTTCTGAAAGACAGAACTTGAATTGTCAAAAGATCAGTTTTGGCAGTGCATATGGGACGAATCAACATTGCAGGCAATCATAGCTGTTTTCAAATCTATAAGACACTATACCTGTATTTACCAAATGTGGACAAAGCAAGAAGTAATGGGCTAAAATTCAAATGGAAAAAGACAGGGAGGGTGAACGTGATTTACTAATGGTGAAAGAGAGGTGGAACATTAGGAATTGGGTGAAATTTCCATCCCAGGTGACCAGTCAGTAAATATGTAAGCAACACTCACAATACTTTGTCCCTTGAAATAAAGGACAAATTGTTTCCCTTCCTCCATTGTTATATACCATAGTGGCCAAAATTGCGGAAATCTTTTGGGAAAAGTGTATTTTTGATGGCTAAAAGTGTATTTTTGATGGCTAATAACACACATCCCCCTCCCCCTTTTTTTGGAGTTTCAAGATAATCATATTCCACTGCTGGAATGGCCTGGGAATAGCCCAGACCTTAACCCAAATGCAAATCTATGGAGCTGACTAAAGAAACTTGTTAGTCAGAAGCGACCCAGCAATAAAACCCAGTTAATAGAAGCAATCCTTCAATCTTGGTTTCACATTATAACAGCTGCAGAACTAAAAGACTTGGTTCACTCCATGGGAAGACGTTGTAAGGCCGTAATTCATGCTAAAGGTGACCCAACTAAGTATTAACTGATGTGATAATTTTTGTATATCTCATTTTTTCTACGCGTTTCACTTTTCTTCTTTATACTGTAACTGCTACTCTAATAGAAAATCCTTCATAAAAGTGATTGCATTACATTCTTGATTAAATTATCTTTCCATTGATATATAATTTTATGCTACTACTAAAAAAAAAGTGGTGTTATTAGCTACTTTTAGAAAATACACTTTTCCCAAAAGGTTTCCACAATTTTGGCCACTACTGTAGAACTTAATTATTGGCAATTGAATCCCGTTTCAAGGAAGTGTCTTCTTTTCCTGAAAATAGCACCACCAAGCCAAACAGAAGAGTATATGTAGAAAATACAACTCCCCCTTTTACTGGAGGGATAGATGGGAAGTTTTAGGAGAGATTCTGGAAGGCTTCTGCCTACATCACCCAGTTCACTGTTGCATTGGCCCTGCTACATGTATCATTAGAATCCCACCCCAAATGTTCATGAATACATGCTTGTCATCACATACTACCACCGTTGGAAAATCATTGGGAAGGCATTATCTGAGGGTTCTGTTTTCTTAGATGCATTTTCAAATCTTTTTCTGAGAGCCAAGGAAGCTAAATTGCTAATATTTTCTTTCTTTCTTTCTTGTTGCTCTGAGTAATGGAGAAAGTGTCTCAAGGTGAAATGAACTGAAATCACTAGGCTGTTTAAAAGACGTCACTGCTCTAAAGACCCCCAACAGATGCCAAAAGGTAATCTGCTGTAGGATGCCTTCTTACCCCAAGCTTTTCAGCTTGCTATCAGGCATTTTTAAGCAGCTCTCCTTTTCAACCTTCTTTTTGATTTCAACACAGGCACTGCCGTGGTAATAGAACTGTGGGAACTTTGTAAAAATGGTGTTTCACTGCTGTTTGATGTGATCTCTTTGAGCCACCTGAAAAAAATAAGTATCTAGGAGGAAAGTGGATTTTTGTCTACAGGCCCATATCAAATGGCATTAAATGTTAATTTTTAAAAAAATTCTCAAGGCACACTATGATTCTATAAATCAAAACTGTCTATTGTACTGCTGTTGAGAAATCACCTTATAGTCTACTATAGATCTCTATGAATTTCAGTGAAATAGCACTACAATCAATATATTTATAGATGGTATGCAATGTTTTAGTTTCCAACATCAATTCTGTAAAAATGGATTTGGAAAAATACTTTTCATAGTAAATGTAACCCCAACTCATCAACAGTTCTATTATTGATTTCTTTACTGTGGAAATCAAAAGAAACACCCAATTGCATTCAACTGCTATCTTTCTTTATTGGACTGAAAACATTTTGGTGCACTGTATTGGTTAAAACACTGGCCTTAGGTAGCAATATACTCTTCCTGTTAAATTCCAATTTCTGATATCTCACAAGAGATTTGAAGTTTCTCCAGCACTGCATGCATCCCGAAAGCAAGCACAGAAGGAGAACAAAGTTTTATTTAAAGGAACAAAAGCCACAGAAATAATGGGGAAATTTTGCAACTACTGTATGTAATCAATTCATCTGTTTAGGTAAAGATTGTGTTCATACACAATGTTATAATGTTTTTAGTCATGGTCTGCTTAACAGGAGTGGGTGGATTTATGTTCTTGCTCTACCAAGAATAACCTAATCCCATTTTGACTGAGACTTGTATAAATTCTAGATCAATACAATTTTATTCAAAGGACAATTAAAGACATTTTTTATATTCTTTTGCTGTCAGACTTCTTGTCCAAAAAGAAAGTTATTGTTAAAATAACCATTATATTAATAGCTGGCTGAGCAATTTTACATTCTGCTCAAAATCTTTGATGATGGACATCTGTGACATATTCAAAATCTATGGCCTGCAAAATTGGCAGAATGAAAAGAAAAATAAATATTTTCCCCAATTTTTGAACAAACTAACATTCTTTCAGTTTGCAAGTAAATGGCTGGTCTACAACCTCCTCAGATTGGAACAAGATAAAAGTGGTGACAACCTTCTACCCCTTGAAAATGGGGGCGGGGGAAGAAGGGAAATCTAAGGTTGGACCTCCCACTCCTTTGTGCATTGATTTTGGAAGGAAGAAACTGAATCAATTTATTTTATTTATTTATTTCGTCAAGCATATATTAGATAGCAGATATAAGTATAAACATGATTATGAATACATGAAATGGGTACAAATAAAAAGGGACATTAGGACAGGGACGGTAGGCATGTTGATGCGCTTATGCATGCCCCTTACAGACATACAGGAATGGGGTGAGGTCGACAGTAGACAGTCTAAGGTTAAAGCTTTGGGGTTTGGGGATGAAATCACAGAGTCAGGTAGTGCATTCCAGGCAATTGACTGCTCTGTTGCTGAAGTCATATTTTCTGCAATTGAGTTTGGAGCGGTTTACCTTAAGTTTGTATCTATTGTGTGCTCGTGTATTGTTGTGGTTGAAGCTGAAGTAGTCATTAACAGGTAGGACATTGTAGCGGATAATTTTATGTACTATGCTTAGGTTGGACCAAAGGCGGCAGAGTTCTAAGTTGTCTAAGCCCAAAATTTCAAGCCTGGTGGCATAAGGTATTCTGTTGCGAGCAGAGGAGCGGAGGACTGTTCTGGTGAAATATCTCTGGACTTGCTCAATTGTATTAATGCCCGATATGCAGTGCGGGTTCCAGACAGATGAGCTGTATTTGAGAATTGATCTAGCAAATGTTTTGTATGCCCTGGTTAGCAGTACGATTTTACTGGCACTGAGACCACAGAATGATGTTTTAAAGCACGGGTGTTACACTCGCAGCGTCACATAACCATCATGTGACATTTTGTGATGTTTTTCCCCTTTGCGGAGCTGGGTTAGGCGTGGCCTATACGTGATGCATCCAGCCCACAAGCTGCCAGTTTGACACCCCTGTTTTAAAGGGATTACATTGCTTTTGAGAAACAAAGTAGTGTTTCAAACATATATTGAACATAGCCAGGAAAAACAATTATTCAAATCACTGCTAAATTGTAAAGCTTACTGACTGATCTTGGAGTGAATTGATCTCTGTGAATTATGATTAAACACTGAATTAGTTCTACTTTATATATACCAGGAACCAGATGATAGACCACACTGAGGGACTACATCACCTGAGCTTCCATAATAGCTAGTTTTTTTAAAAGCACTCAAGTGAAAAATCACATACCCATAAATACATATTAAACATTATATTTTTTCCATTGAGGAAAGGCTTACAAGTGGATGACATCCTTTTTGAAAAGTGGCATGATGTATACCAAATATACAAATAATACAGGTATAAAAGTAACTGCCAGGTGGTAGAAAGTGGCAAGCTGTTGGCTACAGTTTGATTTTCTTAGCTGAGGAATAATTATGTCAGAAAGCAAATTCTTTAATAATTTAAATATTTTATTAATTGTACCTGCCACCTAACCCCAGTAACTCTAGTTGTGCCTCCCACCTAACCCCAGTTTACTAGTTGTTAATTTAAAAGAAAAACAAGGAAAAGGGAACAAGCAGAAAAATGATACAAAATAAAAAAACACACAAATGGTAGAGGAAAGGAACACAGATTGGAGCAAAAGAAAGGAAGAAAGAGGCAACCATTGCTCTTACCAAAGATGTAGGTGAAGAGCCATGTCTTCAGAGCCCCTCAAAATAACAGTAGAGTGTGAGTTGTTTGAATCTCAGGAGGAACCTCATTCCAGAGGTCAGGTGCTGTACGAAGAAGGCACTCTTCTAGGGTCCCAATAAATGGCATTAATTAATTGATGGGACCCAGAGATTGAACTATTTGGCTAGATACCATGGGAGGCAGACAATCTTTCAAGTAACCAGGCCCAATGCCACGTAGGGCTTTATAGATAGCAACCAGCACCTTGAATTGCATCCAGAAGAAAACTGCCAACCAGAGTAGCTCACAAAATAGAGATGTTATATCACTACCTGAGTCACTGCATTCTGGACCAGCTGAAGCTTCTAGGTGGTTTTCAAGACCTGCCCCATATATTTGCACCTTGCACTAAACAGGTTCTGAGGTGACTAGGACATGAGTAATGTTCTGAAGGACTCCCTAATCTAGGAAAGGTTGTAACTAGAGCACCAAGTGGAGCTGGGCAAAGACCTTCCTGGCCACAGCTGCCACCCGACTCACAACTGTAAGCCCAGAAAGACTTCAATTGTCCAAATTGAGCAAGGAGAGAGGAAAGGGAAAGGGAAAGGGCAGGCAGGCAGCACAGCAGAGCAATGGCGCTCCAGAGATGAGCAATTGCCTCCCCGCCTGATCCCAGAGTGTGAAAAATGGGGAGGAGTCGGAGTTAGGGAAGGGCAGCCCAACTAATCAAGAGGAGGGCATCCCGCCCCTCCTCACAAAGCTCACCTGCGGAATAGTATTTAGGGAGACACCATGAGGAGTGGTGTTTGTTTGCCAGGAATAAGTGTTTGTTTTCAAATTATACTCCCCTGGCCTTGACTGAGATCTTTTGCCTGGTCGTGAAGACTGCTTTTGCCTTACTTCAAGGACTGCTTTACTTTGCTTTGAGGATTGTTCTTCTCTTGTCCTAGCCTTGAAAACGTTGCCTTCGGAACTGCCCTTGTCTTAGGTCTGAACTTTTGACTTCTGGACTGACTGTGGGACTATCTATGAACTGTTGTTTGGGGGACTGTGGGTGGAGACTTACTGGTCAGTGGAGGGTCATTTGTTTAACCATTTTTGAGAGAAATAAAGAACTCTCTTGAGGCTTGCCTAACCATGACCACCTGGGTCATAACACTTTTTCAGGAGACAACAGAATGGAAGGTTTTATAGTCCTTGCAGACAGCTTGGATGAGAAGCGAAAGTCTTCAAAGGAAAAACAAGAAAGTCCAGTCGCCTCCTGAAAAAGCACCTTTGGGACAGCTAGTGACCAGGATGACTGAAAATCTGCGTAGACTTCTATGTCTACCTAAACTTTTGGAAGCTATTAATTTTGGGGAAACTACATTAGAGAATATTTCACAATGTGTCTGCAGTGCTCCGAGCACTGCATCACCCTGCTGTAATTTGTTCAATATTAATAGATCAAAAGTCTTGCTTCACCTATTTTGCTGGTAATATTTCACACTTCAAATGTTTATAAGTCTGTCGTGTGCTGGATAATCTCCCTATGAAATATCCCAGCTGTAGAATCTTTAAGAATGACTGGGTCAGAAATAGCATATTGATCATATCAGTCTGTAAATACACTGCAACATAGCAATCAATAACTTACAGGATGATGACAGCGAGTGCAATGAGTCATTTTTGACTCTTAACTACAGGAGCCTTGATTTTACTTTTTGAAATTGAAGAGAAACATTGGTGACCGGTGTGTATCTATGCACACATGGAATTTAGGAAGAGATAGATCCCATTTATTTTATATGAAGTACAGATATCTTATTTTATAGTTGTTTAAGTCTCAGACATAAGACTGAAGTCCAGGATGGTTACTCAGAAGGTACTTTATTTAACAAGGTCAGATTTAAGAGTCTCTCACAAATAACTACATTTTGCTATAGATTTGTTTTGAAACTGAATATCAAATCAGATTTAGAATTCTAATTACCAAATACTGGATATACTGCAAATTCTATGTAGCAAAATTGTGAAATCATGATTTTTACTTTCTTAATTTCTGATGTAACTCAGTACATGTAACTCAGGGGGAAAAAAGGCCAATTCGTCCTTCAGATACAGACCAACTT
Source organism: Masticophis lateralis (assembly GCA_030761175.1). Lineage (NCBI taxonomy): Eukaryota > Metazoa > Chordata > Lepidosauria > Squamata > Colubridae > Masticophis > Masticophis lateralis. The sequence continues at coordinate 189,988,166 of JAUDYJ010000001.1, read as the reverse complement.
GGACCTTAAATCCATTTTCCCAAATCCTTTGCAGCTTACTCAACCTGGATAAATGGCTAGAGACAGACCTTCTCAGTAATGATTTATGGTACTTCAATTTTACAGGAGAACATCTGTAGCAAACCTTGCCTGCCAGCTTCTCCGTTCCAAATAAATATTTGTTTTAGGAGCTGCTAGGTGTTTTGTCATATTAACAATAAATGGTTTGAACATCTGCTACTGTTCAACTACTACGGTTCAGTGGTGTGGTTAAACTGTTGAGCTAAGATTTGACCATGAAACTTAAACTGAATTATTTTGGACCATTCTCTTTCAGCCTAACCCTCCTCACAGGATTGTTATTGGGAAAAGATAATAGGAAAAATATAGGTAGAGATAGATAACTTCATGCCCTTGAATGAAACAAATTAAACGATAATCTCATGTATTAACAAGCAGATTATTAGTTTATTTACAATTATTATTATAGGTTGTTTTAGCCTTTCTAGGAGTTCTTTTAGAGTTTAAGTGAAGGTTACTAATAATCCTCAGTAGTTTAAATAGAACTGCTTCTTCCTCAGTTCAGTTAGAGTTGTGCCCTAAGGACAATATTGAGCTAAGGACTTGGCTTGAGCTAGTTCTCTTATTGTCCATTTGTCACTTTTAATCCATGACTGAAACCAGGTGTTAAAGGCAGAGTCCCACAGATGCTGATATCTACCTGGGTGGATAAGCAGCAGAATGGGAAGGGTCTGGAGGCAGAAGAATCACTACCTCAGAAAGAGAGAGCTGGCCCTTTAACATAACCAAAGCAAATTAAAGTGTAATATAACTAAAGCAAATTTTCAGTGTTTTAAAAAAATCTGTATTATTATTATCCCAAAGTAATCACTATTTTGTTTCCATACTTTTAACTTCAGGGATTGAATCACTGAGGTTCTGTGGAGTACAGCGGTGAAAAATAGTATATGTAAATGTAACATTTAGGCTACTGGATTTTTTTTTCTTTCCTGAGAAAGCAGTTCAAAGAACACCAGCTTGAAGCTATTGGTTAGCCTGCAAAATCTGAGGCAGGAGACCAAACTCTTCTAACCTCAAGGAGACTTTGCATGGGGCTAATTAAAAAACAAAGCCATTAGACTGGTGCTGATTAGTTATTTACATTTTTGATGAAAAGTTCTGAAGCAGTGTTTTGATCGTTAATTAGAGTTGGCCTTTGTAAGCAATTCTTTCCTACACTTTCAACAAAAACTAACTCAGAATTCTTCACTCAGTTGGTTAAAATAAATAACATAGTGCTTTTAGCTCTCCCCGAAGCAGGCATTTTAGCAAAATAGGTGCTGGAAGGGGGAGAAATGGAGGACTGATTTACAAATAGCCAATTTAAAGCTTTCCAATCTCTCACAGGTTGGAAATAATTTTAATTTTAAATGACAGGAAATCAAATTCTCCTCTTCTTCATAACCTGAGCTACAGAATAGTGGTTGTTTGTAAAGAAAATGATGCCCAAGGGGAGCAGGTTTCTGACTGATCATTTTTTTGACATGTTAGGGTGGGGAAGATAATGTTCCACTTTAGTTACTGATGCAATTTGATAGCATCTTGTTGCCTCGGAACATATGCTTTTCTTCATATGAATCATGGTTTGCTTTTCTAAACAGAGAATTAGATGAGAACAGACTGGCTGTTCCATAATCCAGTTAAACGGAGCTCCTCGGATGCAAACTCCTCCAGTTCTCATTGGTGTGCATGGCGTTGCATGATTCAGATATCAAAGCAATGAATTCTTTGGGAAAAAGATAGTAAGTAACCACATTCAACCTGCCAGATTAGATGTGATAATGCAGAAATAATTGCTGTGAAAACCTATTATTTAAATGAAGAGAAAACCTGGCTTTAAAAAAAATGCAGGGAAATCATTTTTATTGGGAAAAATAGGAAATGAAGCACATTCAGGGAAAAAGAAGCAAAGCAAAAAGACTCAAAGTAATGGCAGATTTGAAATGCACCATTTCTGTCTTTCAGCTTTTAGCTCTTTAGCCTTGCATTTTCACCCACAATCTGTGACCACAACTTTTTGGTTGCTTTGATATGAACCTCTGACAAAGCAACCACAACCATAGTATTTAAGGAGGCATCTAGGGGTCCAGGTAGCCAGATTTATCACCTTTCACTTTTCCTACTTCTTTGGGTACACAGTAATAATTTGTAACATTTAATATGGTCAAATTTTAAAATTCAAAATTCGCTTATCAGTCAGTTTTATAAACCAAAACCAGAACAACAGCCATACATGTCTTCCTAGTGCTGATTTATCTCTGAGAAAGCAAATTGCTGGAGCTATGCCCATTCATCTTACATTGCTGCTCTGGGAGTTTTTGTGGCAACATCTATGCTTGCTTCTTTCTATAACACAAGGAAAGCAACATGGGTAACAGCTACAGTAAAAGTAGACAATTATGCCTAGCTTGCCAGAAAGGACATGTCATTCTCTAGCTGCTGGTAGAAGAAAGACAGAAGGCTTCCCTTGTCAAGTCAGACCCTAACACTTTGTCTCTATGAATGAGTCAGAGATAACTGTGGAAGTTCCCCAGTGTTGCATAATGACCAGATCCATCAAACACTTCATACAGAATTCAGGTCAGCTACCATTGTTAATATCAGCTAAGACACTAAGACATTTCTGACTAGTATCTTATTTGTAGATTACTGATCTATATTTCTCATTTCTTGCAATCAACATAATCAATGTTTAGAACTGATGATATCTTCCATAATAATTGAAAGATTGAGATATTTCAAGTTTTCAAAAATCCAATAAAACTAGTGCTATACTTATGCAAGCAAATCCCAATGAGTTCACTGAGGTTTACTTCTAGGTAAATGGGTCCTGAAAAATAGCAGTCCTGAAGGAAAATTCTACATTGAACACAGATTTTTGAACCAGAATTATCATAAATAACTCAATAACAGTACTATTTCAGCAAAATAACCTGCTTTATTTATTATTATTTTAAGAGCAAAAACATCTGTTACTGCTGCATTTGTTTTTCTTCTCTGGCTTTTTCAACCCATGGTTTTGAAATGAAGATAGTACAATTGAAAATGGGTTGAGAACATATTTCTGCTTTTACAGAAAATATGGACATATTCACTTCATACTTTTTTAAAAAAATATAGCTCCAAAAATATGAACAGTTCACCAAAATCAGCAACAGATGGCAATGCTAAAAAGTGGCTCATAGGAGCATATTTACATGACAGACTTAGCTCTGGTTCACACATGCAAAACGATGGTTTGATGAAACCAACACTAGGCCATCACTGATCTGTGCAGTTCAAATTATAGTTCATGTCATTTCAAACTCAGCACTTTTTATAGAAGCCAGCTCATGTATTCAGCAAGAATGACATGTTGTACAAGTTTTTTAAAATGTAGCACCATATAAGCATAAAAGAAATAATCCCTAACATTAAGAACTATTCAATAATGAAACAGAGGGATTGGATGCATCCAAGCAGAGGATGGATAGCGTGCAAGGGATGCTACTAGTAGAAAATTCCTTGATTGAGCATGGAATTGGATGAGATGAACTCTACATTTTCTTTCACCTTTCTTTAGTATGATTTAATAATTCTATATTTAACTTAGGACTTGATTACTTTGATATTTCATTACAGAGTTGGACTTTTGAAGTTCATTACCAAACTGCGAGTAGACATGAGACTGAACAATGCAGAAGAACTGAAGGCCGCTATTGAAGCATCCTGGTCTTCCATAACACCTCAACAATGCCACAGGCTGATATCATCCATGCCACGCTGCATTGAGGCAGTAATTGATGCATAAAGGGCCAAAACCAAGTACTGAGCATGCTTATACTTTTCAGTTGTCCGATATTGTTCTATGTACCATCCTTGTTTTATCTATTTCATGTAATATTCTAATTTTCTGAGATTGTGAATTTGGGGTTTTCATGAGCTGTAAGCCATAATCATTAAAATTATGACAAATCAAGGCTTGAACTATCTCGCTTTGCATGTAATGAGTCTATGTCATATATTAGTTTCACCTTTTAAATTGCATTACTGAAATAAATGAACTTTTGCACGATATTCTAATTTTTTGAGTTTCATCTGTAATTTTCTGGAATATAAGCACACTAAAAAGTAGTCATTAAATCTACAAGCACAATGTAATCTTTACATTTTTAAAAATAGAAGACCCACAGTGGCTGCTTTATCTAATGGTAATAATTATGTGTTAATATTTGTAATACCTACCGAAAACCCCATGTTGCCTTTGGCCTATTTTGGGATTTATCTATCTCCCCTTCTTGTTTTCCCTATTTGGTGAGAATCAACAGTTTTGGAGAACCTAAAAGCTTTCATACTTTCATGTTCATTTTGGTTTATTCATGTCTATGTTATCCCAGAAACCAAACTCAATTTGAGGGAGATTTCAAGTATAGTCTATCTGAGGATTTTTTAAAAAAAAATGTTTACAAACATTTAGTCTAGAGGAAGTTCAAAGTAATTATAAAGTAAGCTACAATTCCTGGCTTGCCACCTCAGTATCAGCAATTCAGTGATGGGATTCAAGTAATTTAACAACTGGTTCTCTGCCCTAATGATTTCTTCCAGCAACCAGTTTGCCAAACTGCTCAGAAAGTTAACAAGCGGTTCTCCCGAAGTGGTGCGAACTGGCTGAATCCCACCACTGCAGCAGTTTGTTATCAGTCCCTGATAACAAACCAGAAAAAGCCATTTCCACCCATTATTCCACAACTGTAGACTTATAAAAATAAGAAGAAAAGAAGTAGATTTACTGTGGAAACCTTTCTCCTAGTTTGGCAAGGGACACAGGGTGTCCTTTGCTAAAAAGGGATTTACCACACATGGCACTCAACATATCTATTGCAATACTTGATACAAATGATTAGGATTTTATAGGTGAAACTCATGAGGACTACATGTTACAACACCATGCTCCATTTCCCATCACCATGTGCAAGATATGATATATATATGATATGTAACTGCTATGTCAGCTATTTATTCTTGGAGATGTATGAATCACATCCTTTCAATTGCCCTGGACTAATGGGAAAAAGTTCATCTGCCAACTGAATATTTATAATTCAACTAAGATAACCATGGTCACTACTTGATCTTCTCATTTTTGTATGCTAATGTCACCTGGAAAATTTCCTTGCACTACATCTGCCAAATGTCCAAAGCACATTTTGAATATGAAAGGATTCTGCAAAAGAAAAGAAGATTGCTGCCTCTGTACCTTTTGAAAAGATACAGTTTCATTAGCAGGTAGTTTAAATCAGACTCCACCCAAGATCATTTTCCTCCAGAAAACAGGGGGAAAAAAATCAGTGTTCTCCTTTTAATTCCTTTTAGGGGAAAATACAGTAAGTAGATTATCCAACTTCCCTATATTCTCACAACCTCCAGAATTTTGAAACTTTCCTTTTTGTCTTGATGCAAAGAGTAACAGAGGAAATGGTTTATTTAGTTGATTTGGAATTATGAACGTTAGCTCTTCTAGCAGATGCATTATTGAAATTAAACAGAGATGACTAAAACTCATAGTTATTTTGGAGGCTGTACATGTTTATGGTTTTGGCATGGATTGTATAGCACAGGACAGTACACAAAAGCCTCATAATAGTCCAATAGTTTAAAAATAGAAGAGCTATTTAAATTAGCCCAGCTCCTGTTGGAGTTATTATTTTTCTCATAAAAGCTAAAATGGAAAGGTATCTGGATTCTTACCAATGTTTCCACACTATAGTGTCTGCTGCTTTTTAGAAAAGAATAAAAACAGGCTTTTTTTTTTTTAAAAAAAGATGCTAACTATATCGGTTTAACCCCCCACAAGTCTAGATTGACCATAAAGCCAAAAATAAAAAACCCTACATTTTAAAATGTTTTACATAGAAGTTCAGAGCACTACCACGCATTTTCAACCTATGTAGGATCAGACAGAATATTTTCAGTTTACTATCAATCCTCAGTTGTATTTTCAACTGATCAGATCTATGAAACTTTTAATTTCTGGTATTTGCATGCTTTGCACTATTTAGACAACCTGTTTTCAGTTTCTAGAAATGCAGCAGGTTAAAAATATCCACTAGATGGTGCAGTACTGGTTTCAAGGGTTGAAACCTTGAAGCTCTCCACCCAACAGCGTCATCTCAGTATGAAAATGTTTCTCCATGTGGAATTGTTTAAATGATTTCTTTTTTTTAAAAAAAAACTAAGATTGTGGAAAATGAAATTTAACTTGGGAAAGCTGGCAATTATGTGTCCTCTCATATTTAAAAACATGCCATGTATCAGTTAAACAAATGAGCAAATTACGGTAATACAAACCCTGCTATTGACTAAATGTAGCTGCATGCTGATTATGAAATTCAAAATGCCAAAGAGCCATCAATAAACAGCCCAACCAAAGAATCCCCAAGACTGCCTCCACCCATACAGACAGGCAAGACACCAGAATATAAACTGACAGCAAACAGCACTCCTTACTAGCACTGATGATGTTTCTTAGTTAAAGTAATGAAACATCTACAAGAAAACAAGCAAGCCCAGACAGCACCTCCTGTTTGCACAAATGGAGCTATGTGCACGTGCCATCAGGGGTAGGTTCTATTTACCTTTATTACCAGTTCGCAACAGGGCCGTGTACTTTGCTCGTGCGTGCATGGGCTCTTCTGTGCATGCGCAGAAGCATTTTGATGATGTCGGGGTCAGTGGGCGGAGCCTCCTGCCAGTTTTACTACCGGTTCTACAGAACCGGTATGAACCGGGGGCAACCCACCACTGGTCCATACACTTATTCGCCACTTGTGCAAGTGGAGCTGTGTGCATGTGCTCGCCCACTGCTTCCACAGTTCAGTTCCAACAAGCTGAGGCCTGGTATTGGACCCTGGCCTGGGGGTTGGCAACCCCTGTTTTAACGTATTAGCTTTCCATGTATAGAGAGGTTTTGATTTTGGAAGGCATAATTCACATCATTCTGATATGAACTAATCAACTGAGAGAACTGTATCTGCCATGACACACATACACATTCACTCTTGAATATTTGGATATAACATATTCTACCGCTTGAGTCAATGTGATTGCATCCTCCAAAGGTGATTTCTTAATTCACCTGATGCCATGAAGTGGTCCCTCCATTTTGTATGTTTGTGTATAAGAAGGAAGGCTTAGTGACAAGGTCACTTGAGGTGATCATTGCCTTTGAACGCGCGCGCGCACACACACACACACACACACACACACACACATCATAAAACGCTTTGGGATCCTGGAAGGAAGAAGAAAGTCAGGTAATACTAAAGACAGAAGAAATCTTGAAATAATATCATTTGCCTTTTCACTTCCGTGATGTCTTTCATCTCCAAGGATCCCAAATTGCTCCATAACTATACATAATGGCTGCCATTAAAAATTTTATGCTCTGCGCAATGCAGCATTCATCTTCCCTGTAGAACGTTCTCTACTTTGAGGTGGAATAGTCAATCTAAGGATGGAAATAAATCCCACAAAAGGAACTTCGTGGGCCAAAGTTTTGCCACTCATGTTTTTAAGGGTAGCGATGCAAGAACTGACACTATGTTTTTCGTATAGGAGACAAATACGCCATTTAATGGTACAGTGCATGCTGGGCAGTGACTGATTCCAACAATTGTTTTGTCTTGAAGTTAGCCCTTCCAAAGATAACTTAGTCTAGTCAATAACCAGGGCATACTGGTCCTTCTTTTTAAAATGGTATATCAGCAAAGGTACAGGAAGTCAGAACCACCAATAAGATAGGGCTTCTCAAACTTTGTCATGCCATGAGCTACTGACATTTCAAATTGCACTGACCTTTCTTATCACCTTGATATCACAAATTCAGGAATCTGCTGTAAATAATACAATTTAACTAAAGTTCAACTGAAACCTGTAAGAAGAGCAGTGGGTTTGGAATGTAAGACTGGCAAAAAAAAAAAAAACCCAACAAGTTCCATTTAAAGAATTCCTTTTGAGCTGCATGACATTTCTTAATAATAAAAGGTTAGAAGATTATTCCTGCTTGTTTTACTCAGAGAACTGGAGATACATGGAGAAATAGCCTGATATCCCTCGTGAGTGGGGAGAGTGAAAGGATGGTCACTAAGAGATTTCTTTTTTCCTGATTGAACTTCTCTTTTTAATATTATTTGCATGGTGCTGAGTTAAATAATGGCAACAATTGTAAAGGTTAAAACTGTTAACCTTTAATTTTAATACCTAATTAAGAGGTATCAGATGCAATCCTAAACTTGCTGGCCATATTTCTGCTTAGAACTGGGTTGAGGTAATAGAATTTTATGACCAAAGTCCTATGTAGGGATATATATGTATATAAAAAAATGTTCTGTACTCTTGACTTATGCCTGTTATGGCACTCCATCTGATGAAAGTCTTCAAAAGAGATCTTTCCAAGTCTCCCTTTTGATATATTAGATAGAGCCTGAGTAGCGTAGGGGAGTAATGCCACCTACAAAGACAGCATTTAAGATCCAGCTGCTGCAATTACTTGCTAGTTCAATCCCAGGCAGGCTCAAGGTCGACTCAGCCTTCCATCCTTTATAAGGTAGGTAAATTGAGGACCCAGTTTGTTGGGGGCAATAAGCTGACTTTGTATAAATATAAATATACAAAAGTATGAAGGCTATTGCTTAACGCATTGTAAGCCGCCCTGAGTCTCCGGAGAAGGGCGGCATATAAATCAAATAAAAATAAAAAAAAATAAAAATAAAATAAATAAATATTATATCTATGAAATAAATTCTAGTTGGTTGACCAGGATCTTTGGTGTTCTTGATGCTAATGAGTAATCAAATTATGCTTTAAAATATATTTTTCTAAATTAAGCTTACAGATCCTGCTTATTGTATCTAACACATTGAGCTTGTCGATCAGAAAGGTCAACAGTTGAGCAGTTCGAATCCCTAATACAGGTCTCCTGCGGGAGCAGGGGGTTGGACTTTATGACCTCCAAGGTCCCTTCCAACTCTGTTACTGTTATTATTAAGTCAGTTGTGTTGCTACTTGGGGATGGCTAGCAATAAAAAATATTTTCAAATAAGAGAAAGGAAGAACTCAAAAACAATAAAGAGGATAGATAGCACTAAACAGCAGTTCACTCGCAGGGAAAAGAGTAATACAAAATGAAAATATGCTGTTAAAAATGAAATTTAAATATAAGTTCCCAAGATGCCTAATTGGAACAGGTAAAACAACATTTTAAAGCAGATTAAATGCTTTAAATACCTAGAGGGCTCTATTTCAAGTCCCAGGTTAAAAAAAAGAAAAGAATGACTTTAAGAATATTGAAGTAACAATACAGAGAAGCATTGTAGTTAATTCAAGTTTCCCCCCATTTGTCATCAATTTACTGTCCTCAAATCGTTTAAGGTTATTGTCCTCAGATCATTTAAGGTTAAGGTTAAGTTGCTAGGACAACTTTTATTTAATATTCAGTGAGGGCTCTACCCCAATTAATCTCTTCTAAAGAGATATAATATGAATCCCTGGAGCAATGTTTCAGATTTCTGAGCGTGTTTTTAATGTCGTCATGTGATTGGAGTCTGTCTTATCTAAGAAGGAGACTGAATTCTTGGTAATCCCTGTTGAAACTTAACTCTGCCCATTGAATCTGCTTCCCCTAATGATTTGTAATAAATTCCATTCAGCCTGGAAAAAGACCCTGTTGGATAAACTACCAACCTACCAACTCTACCCCATTTTCTTTCTGGGTCTTGAATGGCAAAACAAATGAAATCTCATTTTAATGGCGTATGATCCTAGAGACTGAATCTGAGTCTGGAGTCCATGTATTAAAAACTTTTCCTGCCTGCCTGTCTGCCTGTTTTCCAAGATCGCACAGAAAATAATTGGGAAACTTTTGTATAGCTTCAAAAATCATGAATCCTGCCATCGGTCAAAATTACATTGACCTCCAAACTAGCTAACACTCTCAAAAACCCAGTGGACCTCATTGTGATGATTGGTCTCATTAGGGGTGTACATTTGCTTTAGGGCAAATGGAAAAGCAGACCAAATAGGCCCCAAGTGTTCAATTTCCATTCATTCTCAAGTAAGTGCCAAGAAGAATGGATCTCCCATATCTAGAGGCATTAGTAATGTACCTTATTTCCCAGTTGCAAGAACAATTAAATTAAAAATAAAACTCTCCTGTAGTGTGGTTTGTTGCCAATTTGTAATAGCAGGAAATATATCTGCCATGGTTGAAGGCATCCTCAGACAACAGAAAGGCAACATCTATTTTGTATTTCTTTCAGTGTACAAGCTGTAATGATACAGTGTCCATGATGAATCTAGCAGACAGCTTTGTCTCCCAAAAGGTAGAGAAGAAAACTAGAGGGTCAGCTATTCTGGACTTAATTCTCACTAACAGGGATGAAATAATAGAAGGGGTTGAAGTTGTAGGCAAGAATGACCATGTGATATTGGAATTCAACATAATGCAGGCAAGAGTTAAACTAGTGTCTTAGATTTTAAGACAGCTGATTTCAAAAAACTTAAAGAGAGCTTGGGAAGGATTCCATAAATAGAAATCAAAAAAGGGAGAACAACACAAGAAGCTTGGGAAACTCTGAAAAATTATAGTATAAAAGCCCAGGCTAGCACAATACCACTGAAAAAAAAAAGATAAGAAATTCTAGAAAAAAACAGCAGGGCTGCAAAAGAACTCTCTGATCAACTGAAAGACCAAAAGGATAGGTATAAAAAGTGAAAAGAGGGACACATAATCAAAGTAGAATACTAGCATATAGCCTGAATCTGCAAATATGAAGTCAGAAAAGCTAAGGGTCAGAATGAACTAAGACTAGGAAACAACAACAACAACAACAACAATGATGTCCCTCGCATCCTAGACATAAATTGTTTCAAATCCTACCCTCAAAATGATGCTATAGAGTATTGCATACCAAAACAGCTAGATACAAGAAGAGTTTTTTCCCCGAATGCCATCACTCTGCTAAACAAATAATTCCCTCAACACTGTCAAACTATTCACTAAGGCTGCATTACTATTATTATTAATCTTCTCATTGTTCCTATCACCCATCTTCTCCCACTTATGACTGCATGACTGTAACTTTGTTGCTTATATCCTTACGATTTATATTGATATTGTTTCCTAGTATGTTTTGATTGCTTATTTGTACCCTATGACTATCATTAAGTATTGTACCTTATGATTCTTGATGAATGTATCTTGTTTTTTATGTACACTGAGAACATATGCACCAAAGACAAATTCCTTGTGTGTCCAATTATACTTGGCCAATAAAGAATTCTATTCTATTCTATCTATAATAGTTTCTTTCAACATGTAAAAAACAAGAAAAAGGGTCAAGGATACTATTGGTCCACTAATGGGAGGTGATGTCAAGGAAATGCTGGGTAGCAGGGACTTAATTCATTCTTTGCATCTGTTTTTACACAAAAGGAAAAAAAATAGTCCAACCTATCAAAAGTAATTTTATAAAAGACAGATTAGAATACAATTCAAAATAGGCAAGAAAATGGTAATACAACACCTATCCACTGTAGATAAGTTTAAATCACCAGGACCAGATGGATTACATCCCAGAGTTCTAAAGTAGCTGGCAGACATGATCTCAGAACCACTGAAACATATCTTTCAAAGATCCTGGAGCACTGGACAAAGTGATTAAATTAATGGATCAGTGAAATGCTGTTGACGTAGTATACTTGGATTTCAGTAGGGCTTTTGACAACTTAGACCACAACCTACTACTTGATAAAATAGAAAAATGTGGGATAGGCTGCAAGGTTGACTCAGCCTTCTAGCCTTCCAAGGTGAGTAAAATGAGGAGCCAGATTGTTGGGAGCAATATGTTGACTCTGTAAAACTGCTTAGAGAGGGCTGTAAAAAACACTGTGAAGTGGTATATAAGTCTAAGTGCTATTGCTATTGCTATTACCACCAGATGGATTTGTAACTAGCTGACCAACTGCACTCAACATGTAGCCCTCAATAGAACTACATTTACATGGAGGGAGGCATGTAATGTTGCGTCCTGAGGTTCTGCCTTAGGCCCAGTACTTTTCAATATCTTTAGAAACAATTTAAATGGGGGGATAGAAATTTGCAGGACACCAGGCTATGGGGAATAGCCAGCACTTTAGATGATAGGCTAGAAGGATCTTGACAGACTTGGACTCTGGGCCCTATCCAACAAAATGGAATTTTGGTTAGAAAATTGTGGAATTGTGGTTAGAAAAGTTATGTTTTAACTTAGATAAGAAAAACCAAATGCACAGGTATAGAATAGGTGGTACCTGGCTTAACAGTAATAACTGTGAGAGGGATCTAGGAGTCCTAGTAGACAGCCACTTAAATATGAGCCAGCAGTAAACTGAAACTGCCCAAAAAAGCCAATGCTGTCCTAGTCTGCATCAACAGAGGGACAGTATCAAGATCATGTGAATTGTTAGTACCATTTTACACTGCATTAGCAAGACCACATTTACAGTACTATATCCAATTTAGGTAACCAAAATTATACAAAAAAGGTGTAGAGACTCTAGAAAGACTGCAAAGAAAAGCAACGAAGATGATTAGGACTTAATCATATGATCAATGGTTGCAGGAATTGGGGACATCTAGTGTAACAAAGAAAAGGACCAGGGGTGACATGATAGCAGTCTTCCAACATTAGAGGGACTGTCACAGAGAAGCGGGGGTCAACCTATTCCCCAAAGCACCTGAGGATAGGATAAGAAGTAGTGATGAAAACTTATCAAGGAGAGATCCAACCTAGAACTAAAGAGAAATTTCTTGACAATGAGAACTGTTAATCAGTGGAATGGCTTGCCTCGAGAAATTGTGGGTGCTCCATCCCTGGAGGTTTTTAAGACAGATTGGGCAGCTGTTTGTCCAGAATGTTTTTTTTAATTTAAAATTTTTATTTTTCATTTGTCCAGAATGTTATAAGGTCTTCTGCTTAAGCAGGGTTTTTGACTAGAAAATCTCCAAGTTCCTTTCCAACCCTATTATTCTGTTAGGTTGTTAAATCACAGGCAAACCTAAATGGCACCCACCATTACCAGCCGTAGGATCCACCTTGTTCTTGAATTTTGTTAAAACCTAATGTGATAAATAACACAATGTAATAAAAACAAGAGAAAATCACAGTGTCTGAATTCACCAATTCATCATAAGATCCACAGGCTAAATATGGAACAGAATAACATTTTTGAAATCATCACTTGGGAGAACTGTTAAAGCCACCCAAATTTTTTTGGTGATATCTATAACAATTATTGGAAAAATACATTTACTCACATTCTTACCGGCTCTCCACTCGTGTAAATTAGGGAATGGCCCTAACAATTTGATATTATATATTTTCATAACAGGGATGTTACTATTCATGATTAATGTCAGTATTATTTTTAAATTACTGTATATCTATTGCTGGTCGAGGACCATAATAAAGTTTTATTCAAGTTAAAAGCCACCCCACAATGATTAAGAGAGCAGGTCTTGGTTATCACCTTTAGAGCGTTCCATTGCATAGGACCTGGTTATTTATGGGACTGCCTGCTACCACCAATAGCCTCCCACCGGCCAGTATGCTCCCATAGAGAGGGGCTCCTCTGGGTGCCATCGGCCAGACAATGTCGACTGGCGGCCCCCAGTGGGAGAGCCTTCTCTGTGGGGGCATCTACTATCTGGAATGAGCTCCCCCCAGAGATACAGAGGATCCCGGATCTATGCACTTTCCGTCGCACGCTCAAGACTTTCTTATTTCATCAAGCTGGCCTGGCCTAAATCTTTTCCCCTTTTTAAACAAAAATTTTAATTTTTTAAAATTTGGGTGTTTAAAATTTGTCTCAGCCAAATTATTTAATTCGTTTTTATTCTATTTTAAATTTTTGTATTTATGTGTTTTATTCTGTGGCTGTTCACCACCCTGAGTTTTTCGGGAGTACGGCGGTATATAAATCTAATAATATGAAAAAAAAAATGAAATGAAATATTAAACATACTAGAAAGTAGGAAGTAAATACTAAAGTAAATTACAGAAATAAATTCTATATAGTTTCATATAAACATAGATATATCCAAACATACATAATGATAAATCCAAATTTTTGACTAGGTGGCTCAGTGGCTAAGACACTGAGCTTGTTGATCAGAAAGGTCGGCAGTTCAGCAGTTCAAATCCTAGTACAGGTCTCCTGCATGAGCAGGGGGTTGGACTAAATGACCTCCAAGGTCCCTTCCAACTCTGTTACTGTTAAATCTGTTAAATGAAGATATACCAGCTTTCAAAGCTACTGTGGACTACTGTGGACTTCTGTGTTCATGCATGCTGTGAGATGTAAAAAATTATGCAAAGTACAAGTTTCACTTATGCTATACATGCATAAATCATACAAACATACATATGTATGCATGTGCACTCATACACGCACACAGACATCCCTCCACACACAAATCCCAACCATGTACAAAAGGTTGTGGTTACTTTATGATGATACAGAAAGTCATGTTCTTTGGGGTTTACACTAAATCATTTTTTCTCCTTCCAAGTATGGTAGAGGACAATGGGTATTGGACAAAGTTTGCTAATACTTTATTTATATGCCTGGCGACGAGCTCCACCATGTAACCATCAAATTAATGAAAGACATTCCTTCATATTTTAAGACTTTATATCACACCTGACTGTCAGAAGTTTTATTAAAACTGATGCCTTCTCATCTCTTAATGCTTTGAGATTATTTGGGATCACTAGTACAAACTTGAACTTTTTTGCAGCATCAGCAAGAAAAGAGATAATAAAAGTATAGCAAATATAAAACAGACAGCAAGGATTCATGCCAATTTCTCAGTTTCTCAAATGAAATTGACTACTTGGCTCATCTAAATATACATGTGCTAAAATCGGGAAAACGTTGGACATAAGGAAGCACTGACACCATAAGGTGCAAATTTGACCGAGAAGAACTGAACTGGTTCTCAGTTAAGAACAATAAGCACATACAAAATCATACACATCACAAAATCACAAGTCAATGTGAATTACTGAAAATGGTAGCAGGAAGCTTAAAGTCCATATGAGTGAACCATTCATTCCATTGATATGAGTTTCTTGTTGCATCTTTTCTAATCTATGGAAAGGTCTACTAACATTTCTTCTTTTTAAAAAAATAAATTTTATTAAGTTTTCCAAGTTAAAATCAACATAAGACAAAAACATTGATTATACATAAAAAACCCATACATTCCCCTCCCTCCCCCCCATTCATAACAGTAAACATACAAACACGTCTATCCCAGCAGATAATATTTCTGCCCTCATTAATAAATAATTATGCCCACAACACAGAATAAAGTAAATAATCCCCAAATATGGTTTTCATATAATTATCTTTCAATCTAGATAAATATCTCTCTCCTTATATTGACTTAGGCCCTCACTTCATCTCAATCCTTTTATTCAACCACCAATACCAACTGTCCCAACTTTGAAAGTATTCAGAATCCTCTTTTTCTTTCAACCTATACATCATTCTGACTGCTTCAGCGCGCTCTAATACTTTATTTATAATTTGGGGACTAGTCGGTATCTCTTTTTCTTTCCACTGTTGGGCGAACATTATTCTAGCTGCGGCTAAAATATGTAGAATGAGATACCATTTTTTCTTTCTCAGCCCCTCTGGCCAAATAACTAGTAAATATATCTCAGGTTTCCATTGGAGGTCCACATTAGTAATTTCCTTAATCCAATTCCTAATCCTTCTCCAATACCTCTTTGCCATTATACAAGTCCACCATTGATGGAAATACGTATCTCTGGTTTTCCTACATTTCCAACATAACTCTGATGCACCCGGAAACATTTTAGCAATTCTTGCTGGTGGGAAGTGCCAACTATACCACATTTTATATGCATTTTCCTTGAAAGACATTGCCATAGTCATTTTAATACCCCCTCCCACACACATTTGTTGCCATTTTCCTAAAGGAATTGAGTACCCAAAATTCCTCCCCCAGGCAATCATAGTGTCTTTTACAACCTCTTCTCCTATCATTCGCTACTAACATTTCTTCTGAAGGGCTCTAAATACTCCATATCAGATATGAAGGGACATATGAAGTGTCAGAATGGTTGAATAATTGGCAACTCCAAAACTCAACTAACAAATGCTCTGTCTTAAACATTGGCAACAAAAATCAGAACACCAAATACAAGCTGGATGGATACAACATTATAAATGACCCTTCATCTGGCAAGGACCTAGAAGTGCTCATCTCAAACGTTCTAAACCCCAGAGCTCACTGTAACAGCATTGCCAAAAAGGCATTAAGAGTTGTTAACTTAATTTTGCGAAGCTTTTTCTCTGGTAACACTGTACTGCTAACTAGGGCATACAAAACTTTTGCCAGACCAATCCTTGAATACAGCTCATCTGCCTGGAATCCACACTCTATATCAGACATTAATACAATTGAGCGGGTCCAGAGATATTTCATGAGAAGAGTATTCCACTCCTCTGCTCACAATAGAATACCTTATGCCACTGGGCTTGAAATTTTGGGCTTGGACAAATCCTTGAACTACGCTGCCTATGATCTGACCTAAGCATAGTACACAAAATTGTCTGCTACAACGTACTACCTGTCAACGACTACTTCAACTTCAAACACAATAATACATGGGCAAACAGTAGATACAAACTCAAGGTAAATTGCTCCAAACTCGATTGCAGAAAATATGACTTCAGCAATAGAGTGGTCAATGCCTGGAATGCTCTACCTGATTCCATTGTTACTTCCTTAAGCCTCCATAGCTTCAACCTTAAACTGTCTACCATGAACCTCACACCATTCCTAAGAGGTCTGTAAGGGGGCATCCATAAGTGCACCAGCATGCCTGTCCTACTGTCCCCATTTATCTGTACTCATTTCATGTGCTCATGTCCATGTTTATATTTATACCTGTTATCTTGTACATGTTTAACAAACTAAATAAAATAAAAATAAATAAATAAGAAGGAGCAAAGGGGTGGGAGAATTTAATTCCCTAATCGTCTATTTGTCCAGGAAATAGACACAATTGGAATTACTCCAACATCATCTCATCTGTTGACAGCTCCACTTATAAATCAAGCTTAGTAACACAGCATGATCTTGTTTTTCATATTTGCGTTTCCATCATTCTTTTCCAGCTTTTTCTGCCAAAGTCTGCATTCTAGTAAGTAAAAGAATGACTGAAAGTGACCATTAATACAGTTTTTTTGAGACTAGAAAATTCATAAAGCACTGAGATCATATCTAATCACAAATGAATGAAAATGACCTCTTTTGCAGCCTCAAAAGTACAGAAGCTCTGGGCAAATATAGTAATCTGATATTAAAAAATAAAGGAATTGAGAATAATAAATGATTCAAACTATGAATAACTAGATCCCATTGAAATTCAAATTAGACATTAGGTTTTCTATAGAAATCTGTGGATCAGAATTAAGCTATGAAATGGCAAAATTGAATTTCTCCAGTAGATATTTTAAATATTCTCCTTTATTAGGGATGCTGGTAATCAAACCATTCAGGGAACTTCAAGGTATGTACATTCCTGTTTTACAAATGAATTTTGGCCAATTATTTGTCATTGGAAACATATGTCTTTCAAATTCTTGAACCTATTTCTTCTTTAGTTTTTATAAATAAACATGCAGTAAACCTATACGATATCTTGCGTAACTGTCAAAGTTTACCACTATTGTATAGATCAGGGGTGGATTCTAAATTTTTTTACTACTGGTTCTGTGGGCGTGGCTTATTTTGTGGGCGTGGCTTGATGGTCATGTGACAATTATTTAGGATTTAGCAGAGTTACTGGTCTGCCAGGCTTTTAACTGCTTGCAGAGCTGTACCGATCTACCCATTTATTTTTGCAGGCACTGATCCACTCATGTATTTTTGCAGAAACTGGTCTACCCATTTATTTTTGCAGGCACTGATCTACTCATGTATTTTTGCAGGCACTGGTATACCCATTTATTTTTGCAGGCACTGATCTACTCATGCATTTTTGCAGGCATTGGTCTACTCATTTGTTTTCTTTTAACACTGATCAGCTGTAGGGCGGCCCTTTGAAGCTCCGTCACAAGAGTTTAAACAGTTTTTTTCCCTCTAGCCATCAGCTGGGACTCAGGAGGCAGCAATAGATTGGGGGTGGGGCCAAATAAAAGGTAAGAATAATGCGGGGAGTGGGGGAGTTCGGGGGTCAGGGGTCAGGGGGGCCAGAACTGGTTTGGTGACGTCATATTGTCACCGTTACTGGCTCAGTGGAATCGGAATGAACCGGGAGGAACCCACCATTGGTATAGATATAAAAGGAAATTAAATGTGTATGTTTAATAAATCCCATGTATGACTAATGAGAAGAATTTTCTTACTTTTGTATTTATCTCATAAGGTTCAAAATGCAAATGTCATTAACTAAGTTAATTATTCTTAATTTTCTATTCCTCGTACTTTTAAAAAAACATAGAGTATTGAGTATTGAGAGGTGGGCTTCACATAATTTAACAACCAGTTCAACCAGAATCAAAAATGTGACAGCGCGCATGCGCACATTAAAAATACGGCAATATATATAGGACAGGATAGCTTCACTTGCGCATGTGCCTTGCGCTGAGTCAAAAATATGGTGATTGTATAAGACGGGATAACACCCAGGTAGGCGAGTGAACCCAGTAACTACTGGTTCACCTAAACTGGTCTGAACCGGCTGAATCCCACCCCTGGCAGTATTGTTTTTCATGTAACTGTTAGCCAAGGATTTCTACCCTTCTGAAATCTTTGTTCCTTCTCTCTGTTCTCTGAACTGTAAATTAAATTGTTCGAGAGAAATAGATATATGAGGAAGGCTCAAGTGACCAAGATAATCATATAATGTTTCAAAATAATTGACGTTTTATCTAGCTAATGAGGTAACTGGGAAAATTATTATTTATCACTGGAATAGGGAATCTCCAGATGTTGCAAAACAAAGCAATAATTCCCTGCAGCTTCAGCTAGTATGTAAAGGATGTTAAAAACTGTGCTTCAGCAATATCTGGAGAGCACCACAATCCCCACCTTTCATTTCAAATGATGCTGCATATTGCTTTTTGTACATGTCATTTGCAATATTAAAGGCACATCTAGGACAAAATGTTTGCTGCCTGAGGCAAAGGCGAAGATAGCATATCCTACTCCTAAATTCCGCCATATGTAATTCTGTTTCAAGCAACTCATTCCTGACATGCCCTCAGCTAAGCCATTGCTTCTCCTCGGTTTATTCTTTGCAGCTGCAACCCACATGCAACCTAGCAGAGTGTGTTTTCAAAAGGCAACTGGACTTCCTTTGGCTTTTTTTCCCTTGAAGTTGTTTCACTTCTTATCCAAGAAGCTTCTTCAGAACTGAAGAAACTTCTTGGATGAGAAGCAAAATGTCTTCAAGGGAAAAAACCAGAGGAAGTCCAGTTGCTTTTTGAAAAAGTATCTTTGGGACAACCGTGAGCTGGATGATTGAGAATCTCCATAGACATCTTTAACCCAGGAGTCTCCAAATTTGGCCACTTTAAGACTTCTGGCAGCATGGCTGACTGAGGAATTCTGGGAGTTGAAGTCTACACATCTTAAAGTGGCCAAGTTTGGAGACCTCTGTTAACCAATCAGCTGTCAGTTCAAACCAGCCAATAGTTGAGCAGGGAGCATTGAAATTTACCAACCACTCCCCACATATCCTGTGCTCCATGATTTATTAAGCAGACATCTTCCCCTGCCCTTCATAAAACCAAGACTTAAAAATTATTGCCCACCACCCTTTCCAGCAACATACATACAATTCATGTGATTGTGCTGACAAGAAGCCTCACTTGGACTAAACTAGATGAATTGTGAATCTAGAAGTGGGGCTCACGATAGGGAGCAAAACCAATTGGCATGTAAACAGTTATGGACTGTGTGGAATCAGAAGTACATAAATCCCACATGTTTAAAAAAAATCAGGTTTTTTAAGGAGAAAAAGAGAAGATTCCCCTCCCCCTTTATTTTTGGAGCACTCCTTAGCAAGGCTGCAAGTGAAGGAGGGTGTCTAAAATAAAAGAGGCAGGACTTTCCTTCCAAAAGAGTAGACCACAGTATCTAAAAAGAAGATTTAGAACTGAATTTTATTTCAATGTTGACTATAAGGTGGCACCAGGGGTGGGTTCTACTTACCTTTACTACTGGTTTGCAATGGGATCATGCCCGGAGCCTCCGGATTTTACTACCAGTTCTATAGAACTGGACTGAATTGGGAGCAACCCACCACTGGATGGCACCCTTACATGTAAGGATCATAAACTTCCTTACATTATGGAAAGTAACTTTCAAAGTGCACTTTATTGTTTTTTCCAACATCTTTGCTCCTCATTTCTCCACATCTGCTGCTGAGGCAGCCACTTCATTGCGCCTAATGGCTGGACAAATAAATTAAAATAAAAAGCCATACACTGGTTTGCCGAAGGAAATCCAATATGTGAATAGCCTTTTTTTACCTCCACACTTCCTAGAATATTTCACCCATAATATTTCATCCATACTAATCAGTGAATAGTTTGAGGGTATCGGATGCTGTGTTATTGTTATACCTAAAGAAATTGGACTGTGAATAGATCGAAGGCTTTGGGGAACTGACTGCTATGAGCGTACCACTTGTAGCATTGTACCTGCAGAACTTTTTGACTATTGGAAAATTATTGTTTCAGAAAAAAAAAAAAAAAAAAAAACACCAAGAAATGTGGAAGCCACTTATTTCCAGAATGCCTGTAAATACAACAGTTTTGGCAGCTGTTTTCCAGATACGTGTATTTCCCAGCCCTGTCTGAGAATACCAACTGAACTGAAGCTGGACTATTCCATATGCAAATTATTGGTTACAATGACTGCTATGGCCATAACTGGCTTTACAAGGAGCTTTTCTGATGGTTTGGATTAGAATGATAAGGATTTTACATGTTTTCTTGTTAAATCCTCCTTCAGTAGACAAATTGGCAGTATCCATTCATCTTGTTGGTCATATTGACTTCAATCAAATCATATCAATAAAGGACACTATTTAACTTGCTATTGTTTGCATATCTGGGGAAAAAGTACAAATTTATTGAGACAATCCAAACTTCTGATACAGAAAAATTAATTTCGTATTCCAATTTTGAGCCTCTCCAATCTCACGATGACTTTGGTGGTTTACAATGAAGTAAATTTAAAAGTAACAGATAACAGAGGAAAAAAGAGACAAAAGACCAAAGAAAGAAAAACTAAAACCAGCTAAAATGAAATAAAAGAAAACAAGAGGGAAATTCCTTGAAATAATTAACATTGTCCAAATACCAGAAGTCAGGAATCAGGAGAGTAAATCTGAAAACAAATAATCTGAATACAAATCCTAATTTATTCTACATACTTTCATTCCCCATCTTCAGCTTTCTTCTTTAGTTAACTGGTCCTGTTTAATTGAAACTTGCCTGCTCAGTCCTGATTCCTTTACGGCTACATTTACAAAACAAGTTTTAAGTCAAGGAAATGAAGGAAGTATTATAGAAAGAAACTCAAACTGATTCCTCCTTATCTCTCTGGGAAGGGAAAACAAATCCCAATCAGGCTTTCAAGATTCTGTTATTATAGCCCATATAAATACAATTTCAATCATTCTTGAAGCAATAGGTTTCCTGACCAGCCTACCAGAAAGGACTGCCACTTAGAGATTTCTGAATTATGGCATGGTAAATTGTCTCCCCTCCAGTCCAGAGATCCCTAACACTATTATCATGGGTCCCAAAAAGTCATTTCTTTCGCCACTATCTCCCCACACAAAACTATTTTCCTGGTTTTCAAGCAGCCTCTTCCCTCATTTCTAATCCTACAGATGTTCAGTTTCACTATAGTTATTGTCCCTCCTACCTGAGCAATGTGTAATTCTCTAATTCTCCTGGAAACAAGCTCACCAAGACTTTCTTTCAGTCTTTCCAGAGGATCTGCTTCCTTTCACATCTCCTAGTTCAGGGGTGTCAAACTCGATTTCATTGTGGGCCTCATCTGGGGGGTGGGGTGAGCGTGACCAGGGTGAATGTGACCATCATGACATCACTCATGTTGGGAGTGCCTGTGGCGGTCTGAGCGCTCTGCAAAAATGGGCTCCCGAGCTTTGTTTTCGGCTGCAACCCTCTGCCAGTGAAAACGGAGTTTGTGAGGGCTGATCATGGCCTCTCGAGCTCCATTTTCTCTGGCAGAGGCACGCAGGCTGGTTCCTTGCTGTTTCCAGGGAGGGCCCATGGGCCAGATCTAAGCACCTCATGGGTCAGATCTGGCCCCTGGGCCTTTGGTTTGACACGCATGTCCTAGTAATATTCCTTCTTTGTCTTCGTATACACGTTTTTGCCACAAGGAGCCTGGGAGAACCTGTTAGGAAAGTCTGGACAAGCCTCTTCCCTCACCCTGCCATCTTATTGTAATCTTAACCATACTTTTAATTATCAGTTTTCTCCATCACCTGCTTGTGAGCACCTTGGGGGCATCATATTGGCCACTGTGAGAAAATAAAAACTTCTGAAATAAAATAGGCTTTAGTCTGATTCAGAAGAGCAGGGTTGTTTTCACATGAGTTTCACATGAGGACCACTTTATGAAAAATACTGTGGATGTAATATGGTCAGTGATGTATATGCAAATATGCTTTAATCTTAGATTAGGGCATTGCTCTCTATATACATTACTAAAACAATGCTTTTTTCCTTAGAAAATAAAATATATATCAATCAAGGCTGCTTAGAAACAATCTCCTGATGATGAAACTGACTAAGAAATGAAACTGCTCTGCAATCTGCTTGCATTACATTGTTCGGGTCCACATGAATTACTCTGTTTTATTGATGAACCAATTTCCATTTTCCCCTCATTTTTTTTTTACTGATGCCTCTTTCAATTAGAATAGTCTCTCTTCAATGAGAATTAGAGAGATTCTATGTGGCCTCTGGTCTTACCTTGTGAATCCTTTTCTTGTTCTTCATATTCACTGACAGGCAATTCATACAATTTCATTTATTTCAGCAGAACTGAAGCTCTAGTAAGTTTGCTATATCCCCATAGAGGAAGACATGGCTTTCATATCTCATTCCTTTAAGGGGAGTTCCTACTCAATATTTCAGTTATAAACTGGAAGTTTATCAGAGTATAAAATTCTTTATTTGAGCTACCCTGAAAAAAAATTGTAATCCCATGCTGTTCAGCAGATCCATGGATTTTTATAAATGCGGGTCACTGAGAGTATATATATAATATGTGTTAGGCTTGTGAAATATGATGAAAGTACTTCTCCTAATGTTACATAATATTAATACTCCCCAATTTTTTTTAATGAAATACTTCTGTAATCAGAGCTAAATATTTCCCCTGTAGCTGGCAGAGACAACTCTTACCTTTACATTTAAAATGAAAAGCAGCTAGACTCTTCAGCCAGTTAGTAGAAACTTGAAAGAAAACTCTGCTTTGCGGATGATAGTCCTTCAGGTGTGCATATAATTTAGTTGGAAAAACGAAGCAGATGTCTTTGACTTAGTGATCTTTTCAGTGTTTTGAGATCTGCGGTAAGAAAATGTAATCCTCAAAGATCAAGCCAACCAGAAACAAACAAGACCATTCCATCGATCCTGCTATCTCTCTCATCTCTGTCATGCTGCCTTTTCAAATGTCACCAAATAACACAGAAAATTATTCTTTTTCTATAGAACTGATATCCAGCTGGTCATTATATATAATTCTCAACTGGATTATTATAACGCCCTCGACATGGGGCTGCCCTTGGGATGCACCCGGAGGCTTCAGCTACTCCAGAATGCGCATGCAGATTGTTACGAGAGCCTCTCGTTACTCCCGTGTAACACCTCTCCTGCACGAGCAGCACTGGCTGCCGGTGGTCCTCCGGGTTCGTTTCAAGGTGCTGGTGCTCACTTATAAAGCCCTACATGGCTTAGGCCCGGGGTACTTGCAGGGCTATCTTCTGCCATCCTCCCATCTTCCCATGTGCTCTCACAGAGCGGGCCTCCTCAGGGTGCCGTCAGTCAAACAATGTTGGCTGGCGGCCCCCAGGGGGAGAGCGTTCTCTGTGGAAGTGCCGATCCTCTGGAACGGTTTGCCCACCGAGCTTAGGACAGCCTCTGACCTCCTCTCCTTCCACCATGAATTGAAGACGTGGCTTTTTCATCAAATGGACTGACCCATTGAGGGGGTTTTTACATTGTAATAATTTTAATTAATTTTAATTGGATTTTAATTTATATTTAATTCATATTGTTGAATTTTTATCTTGTAAGCCGCCTTGAGTCCTTTGGGAGAAGGGCGGCAAAAAAATCGCAATAAAATAAAATAAATAAAAAATAAAATAAGAAAATTAGATGATATTTTTCCTCCTCCCTCCCCATCCCATTTTCTTCCAGTGCCTCTTTCTAAACCCATAAGCTTCAAATACATACTACATACACAGGACTTTTACATACAACATGTTTAAAGTTATTAAGGTGAAACATGCTAATGTAAAGAGTCACTAAAATATTTTAATTAAAAAAACATAGATAATGTTAAGGATATCAAAACTATGCCTGGTCACATAGACATTGTTGATAATAAAAGGAGGCAGAAATATGTCAACCCATTCTACATATTTTTTTATTGTTTATTTTGAGTACTACAGTAGTGCAATATCCCTTCAGTCATCTACTATGCCATCTTTAAAATCTGGCAATTCAATTGATTTAGCAAATTACGATAAGGGGAACCTTTAGAGCGTTCATGAAGGGATAAAAACTAAAAGGGGAAAAATTTCAATGTTTAAATGGATGAGACTATCCAGTATTGTTAGAGTTTGGGTCCACCATCTACAAGTAATCCTTTTTCTAGGCCTGAATAATAGAAAGTCTTTTTAATAAGAGTTATTGAAGTGAAAGGGATAGGGTTAATCAGAATTTCAGCAAAATAGGTTATTTCCAACTAGAAATCACTTCTCTTCTGAATTATTAAAGTTAAGCATGTATCAAAATATTGTCCACGGTAGGCAGCTTTATGATTCTGAAGATATAGAAAAGAATCAGGAGACCACAACACCACCACCTGTCTTTACGCATACTTGAACAGTTATCTGTATGTGGGTGCAAATAGGTGGGAATCTTTTGTAATTTCTTATTTTTTTTTCTATAAACAGACATAAAGGCAATTCTTTTTTTTATTAATATTTTTATTGCGTTTTTAAAAATAAATCTTACTCATCTTATGCAGAACTGCGACCATTTACATACCATAACATTCCAATTCAAATACACTCTCTACATTTTTACTCTACATTTTAATTCTACTTCTATTTTGTCTATTTCTTTTCCTTTTTTCTGTTCTCAATCCAATTGTATCACTTCTCCCATATTGCAGTATTCCAAACTATTTGTCCTTTCAGTTCAATTGTTAATTTATTCATTTCAGCACAGTCAAATACTTTTTTAATTACTAAAACTTCGGAAGATATGTTTGTATTTCTTCAACATTGCATGAAAGCTAATCTTGCTGCAGTTATTATATGTAAAATGATATATATAATTCTTTTATCATATTTCCTTTTAGCTACCCCTAGGAAAAATAGTTGTGGAGTATATTCTATCTGATGTCCTGTTATTTCCTGTAACCATCTATGTATTTTCTTCCAATAATTCTTCATTTTAGGGCACAACCACCATGTATGATGGAAGGTACCTTGTTTTTGACCACATTTTCAACAGTTCGGGCTTAAATTTGGATATATCTTTGCTAACCTGGAAGGTGCCAAGTGCCAGTGATAGAACATTTTATATTGTTTCTCTTTGTATTTTGCCGATTTAGTTATCTTATAATTTCTATTCCAAATTTTCTCCCAATCCTCCAATTCAACACTATGCCTGACATTTTTTGCCCACGCTATCAAAACCCCTTCACTCTTTCTTCAGTTCTATCAAATTCTAATGAGTAGCTATAAATTTTTGTTATCAATTTTTCATCTGGGCCAATCAATAATTTGTCCAATTGTTGCAGTTTTATTTGTTTATTATTTATTTATTATTCGTATTTCTATACCACCCAACTCTCCGAGGACTCTGGGCAGCTTACAACAAAGACAGTATGAATAATATACAATAAGAGACATTAAAAACCCATACACACGGCTCATAGCCAGATCTCACAAGATAGCAATGGTGAGATCAACGGCCCCAAACCTGCCAGAAAAGCCAGGTTTTCATCATTTTCCTGAAGGCCAGCAGGGTGGGAGGTCCTGGCCTCAGGAGGTAGCTGATTCCAGAGAGCCACAGAGAAGGTCACAGAGAAGGCCCTCCCCCACGGACCCACCAGGTGACATTATTTAGTTGACGGGATCCGGAGGAGGCCAACTCTGTGGGATCTTACCAGTTGTTGGGAGCTTTGCGGTAGAAGACGGTCCTGAAGATAACCTGGCTCTTAGCCATATAGGGCTTTAAAGGTAATAACCAACACCTTGAATTGTGACCAGAGGCCAATAGGAAGCCAGTGCAACTCACGGAGGATTGGTGTAATGTGGGAGTACCTAGGTGCACCCACAACTGCTCGAGTGGCTGCATTCTGGACCAACTGTAATCTCCGAACACTTTTCAGGGGTAGCCCCATGTAGAGCGCGTTGCAATAATCCAACCATGAGGTGACAAGGACATGAGTGACTGTGAGAAGAGCTTCCCAATCCAGATAGGGTAGCAAACAGTGTACCAGGCGAACCTGTATAAAGGTCCCCTTAGCCACAGCTGTCAGGTGTTGCTCTAATCTCAGCTGTGGGTCAAGGAGGACACCCAAATTGCGAACCCATTCTGAGGGGGGCAACTTCTCCCCCCCCCAGGGCTATGGATGGACAATCGACATGGTCCTTGGGAGGCAATACCCACAGCCACTTGGTCTTGTCTGGGTTAAGCCTGAGCCTATTTACTCCCATCCAGACTCTCACAGCCTCCAGGCACTGGCACATCACATCCACTGCTTCACTGAAATGATGCGGGGTGGAGATATACAGCTGGATATCATCAGCATACTGCTGATATCCCACCCATATTGTTGGAAGATCTCCCCCAGCAGTTCATGTAGTTGTTAAATAGAAGGGGAGAGAGGACCAAGCCCTGAGGCAACCCACAAATAAGGGGCCCAGGGGTCAATTTCTGTCCTCCTATTAACACCAATTGTGACCGACCAGAGAGATAAGAGGAGAACCACTGTAACACGGTGCCTCCCACTTCCAACTCCCTTAGTCGGCCTAGTAGGACACCATGGCTGATGGTGTTGAAAGCTGCTGAGAGGTCAAGTAGCACCACAATAGAGGAATGACCCCCATCATGGGCTTGCCAGAGATCATCTATCAGCGTGACCAAAGCAGTTTCCATGCTGTAGCCAGGTCTGAAGCCAGATTGAAAAGGGTCCAAATAATCCATTTCATCCAATGTCCATAGGAGCTGATGTGCCACCACTTTCTCTACAACCTTCCCCACAAAGGGTAAGTTGGAGACTGGATGAAAGTTCTTTAATTCTGCTGGGTCCAAGGAAGGCTTCTTAAGGAGGGGCCTTACAACCGCTTCCTTTAATGGTTGTGGAAAAGACCCTTCCCTTAAGGAGGTGTTAACTAAAGCCAGAAGCCAGCCTCGTGTCACCTCCCTGCTGGCCAAAACCAGCCAGGAGGGGCACGGGTCCAACAAACAAGTGGAGAAACTCATCACACCCACAGCCTTGTCCACCTCCTCAGGAGTCACAGGCTCAAACTCATCCCACACAATACGACTAAGACCTGCCCTGGTCACCTCGGTCAGAATTGCCCAATCAGAGTCCAGGTCTATCCGAATCTGAGTGACTTTATCTGACAGAAACTGCACAAATTCCTCAGCCCTACCCTGTAAGGGGTCCTCCACTTCCTCTATATTAAGGAGAGAGTGAGTCACCCTAAAAAGTGCGGCTGGGCGAGTGTGAGAAAAGTGTGAGAAAATACGAACATTTTGCCGAGTATCGCCACTAGGTAAGTCTTAATAAAGGCTCTTAAGAGTGTTCGGTCAGATTCAGATTTACTGGTCCTCCAGTGCTGCTCTAGACGTGTCTTCTGGTGCTTCATCTCCCGGAGCTCCTCGGTAAACCAGGGAGCTTTCCTGGATCCACTGCTCTTAAGAGGTTGCAAAGGCACAATCCGCTCCAGTGCTCCAGACGCCACTTTATTCCAGGCAACAACCAGGGTCTATGCCGGGCTGTGGTTGAAGGAGTCAGGTATATCCCCAAGCTCCTTCTGGAACCTTACAAGGTCCATTAGGCACCTGGGGCAGAACCAGTGGTGGGATTCAGCCAGTTCGCATCACTTCAGGAGAACCGGTTGTTAACTTTCTGAGCAATTTGGTGAACTGGTTGTTGGTTGTTGGTTGTTAAATTATTTGAATCCCACCACTGGGCAGAACCACTTAATCTGTGCCACCTCCCTGCAATGGGGGAATGGCGTCCTAAAGTCCAACCTCAGCAGGAAATGATCTGACCATGACAAAGGAGAAACGTCTATAGCCCTTAATTCCAAATCACATCTCCACTGCCCTGAGAGAAACACCAAGTCGGGACCTTGAATCAATGATGTGGGTCAGACCCTGAACTACTTGGATCAGGCCATGGTTGTCATGGAAGCCATGAACTCCTGAGCGACATCTGAGGGTTCTCCAAGCGACGACAGGTTAAAGTCCCCCAGCACCATAAGCCTGGGGAACTCCACCGCCAACCTGGCTACTTCCTCTAATAGCCCAGGTAGGGATGTTGTAACATAGCTGGGAGGCAGGTATGTCAACAACAGACCCAACTGAACCCTTGAGTCCAACCTCAAGAGGAGGGACTCACATCCAACAATCTCCGGGGCAGGGATCCTGTGAGGGCAAAGACTCTTACGGACAACGACTGCCACTCTTCCACCCCTTCCCTGAAGTCTGTGATTCTGGAAATACACAAAAAAGTCAGGAGACCACAACACTCACCTGTCTTTATGCATACTTGAACACTTACCTGTATGTGGGTGCACATAGGTGGGGATCTTTTGTTCTTATTTTTTTTTATAAACAGGAAAAAAAGCAATTCTTATGAAAATGGATGAGCCTATAGTTAATCATGGCACAAATGAGTTATGAATCCTTGTCAGTCTGAGATTCCAGCCAAACATGGCACCTGCAGGACAGGTTATAATATTCCTGTAACTGTCAATAGCTAATAGATTATTGTTTAGCTACACATGAGTTTGCTATTGCTGAAAATCATTCAAGAGCACAAAATTACATATTGTACTGTCAGAAGAGTAATTTGAGGTTTCAACTTGAGCCGGGGTTATGCAAGAATAAATATCAATCCAGCTGTGAGGAAAGAAGAAATATTTATTCTTAAAAGCAAAACAGTTTGCATTTAGGGGCAAGCTGCAGAGAAATGGGGTACAGCAGCAGATTTTTATAGTGGGAGCCTGTCTGGGGTTGGAAGTATCTATATATTGATTCTAGGGTGACACTTGAGGAGTGTGTGTGTGTGTAGGTATGTATTCTTATGCAGTTCTGCTGGAAGACCTAATTTAATTAACTCTATTGTATTTGCAGACTTTATCCTTTGATATATGGATTAGGTCTGGGTAACTTATTTGAGAATTTGAGGAAGTTTGGGTAAAGGATTTTCCCCAGTGATGAAATGTAAAATTTGTTGCTACCGGTTCTGTGGGCGTAGCTTGGTGGTGGTGGTGGGAGGTTCATGTGGCTGGGTGGACATGGCCAACTTCTTTTTTTTTTACTTTTTTAAAGCATTTTTTTTTACCACCGGTTTGGGCGAATAGGTAGTAAAAAATGCTTTAAAAAAGTTAAAAAAAGGTTCCAACAATTGTGCAGCACAGCTGATTGACAATTGACAATCAGCTGTGCCGCATGATCCTCGGAACCTTTTTAAAAAACTTTTTTAAAGCATTTTTTTTTTACTACCGGTTTGCCCGAACCAGAGCAAACCGGTAGCATTTCACCCCTGATTTTTCCCCATTTGCTATTTTTACTTGATTAATTTAGTTTTAGCTTGGCTGTCAATTATTTAGTGGAGACACTGATTCTTAGACCATTGTGGATTCTGTTAATGTTTTAAGAGAAGATGGACACATTATAAAGAATAAAATATATTTAGATATAAAACTTCTCATGGTACAGCTTTAAATAATAGAAATATATTCTCATCAGGTAACCTGTTTACTTAGGTTTCAAATATCTGATTCTCTTTTTAAATGTCTAAATCTCTCTCTCTCTCCACAGTATGTATGTATGTGTATTTGTACACAAACACACACTTTTTTCTTTCTTTCCCACCAAACTATTTGGAGATTTGGAGATTTATATTAAAGTTCACACAATCTTTTTTTTCTTTAAAAGAAAACAATAAACTGTACTAATTTAAATTAATTTCCATTTTTCTTTATCATGTTACATTATTCTTATTATTACTGTTACACCTCCAACTTTAAAAGAAACATTTTTTTCCAAATCTTTCCAAACTTAGCATGGTATTTCAGAATAATAGAACAGTAAAGATGTCCCACGTGTTTATAAATTAATTTGAAAAAAAATCTGAGATGAGCCAACAGTATATTGACACAACCATTGTCAAAAGTAACTTCTCTAAATGAGAATTACTGTCATCACCTTTACTGATATGGTAGCTTTAAACTTTTTAGATATGGCTACTTCCATCTGTTCACACTAACGTTGCAGAGGTAGTGATAAAGAGTTGGCAATATGGTTTTCTTCTATTCCAATGAGTCAATTTGATAAGTTTGAGTTTGCTTAATTCTTTTTTTAGTGTTACAGACATAAAACAGGTTACATGGAATGTACATGCTTTGGCCCTTAATATATGTGCCATTCTCAACATGTAGTTTCCCTAGAAATTTCTCCAATATAATGTATCTTTGTGCTCAGCATGCTGTGCCAACATTTGTAGCAGCACATCAAATTTCCAGAACAACCTGCAGAGGGGGAAAAATACTAATAGCCCTATGTGGAAGAATAGGATTGAAATAAATTCTGTAAATTGTAGTGTTTAGGGGGGAAAAAGTGATAAAAAGAATCTGCAAACTGTGAATATAATAGTGAATCTGCAAATGCAGCTGGCATATGGAAACTTATTAAGCAATTCCTATAGTTGGCTTATAAATGGCCATGTGGCTAGTTCAAACTGAATCTATGCCTGGCAATTTAAGAATACTATTATTTCCCCCCTATTTAAGGGAAAGTAGCAAAAGTGAATGCAAAAACTACAGGAAGATTAGTGAGCCATGCTGGGGATGGTCTTTGCTCCAGCAGTTTGAGTCCTGATACTATGTGGCAAGTTGAGCTCCTGTCACTTGCCTCAGCTTCTGCCCACCCAGCAGTTTGAAAGCATTCTGTGTGAGTAGATAAATAGGTACCACTTCAGTCCTGTGGTTTGTGCGGATGGTTAGAATCCTGCCGGCACTGAATCTTTCCAGTTGTGAACCCCATTTGTGAGGTGGCTTTGGTGGAGGGAAAGGGCCTTGGATGACACTGCAGGAAAGCTGCTCATCTTTCTTTCTTTCATCTTTCCAATTGCGTGCTAGCTATTTTTTAAAAAAAAGATTAGCTTTAAAATAACAGGGCTGAAACACTGGATAAGTGCTTTCAAACCTTAATATAAGAAAATGAAACTGAATCTTTATACTGTAAGTTTTAAGAATCTAAAATAAATACAAGGTTTTGAATAATTTAAACGGATGAAAACATTTGAATATTTGATTTTGAGTATTGACTGTGAAATTAATTTTAAAGAATAAATACATTTTTTTGTTGGAAAAAAATACTTTTGATATTGAAGATAAGCAACTTATAATGGTGTTCAAGATATTTTTGAGGAATTGCATCGGGACCTTGAATCAATGATGTCAGTTGTTTGTGGGCTTTTAGGAATAGTCTGAGGGAGGGAGGGAGGGAGGGAGGGAGGAAGGGAGGAAGGAAGGAAGGAAGGAAGGAAGGAAGGAAGGAAGGAAGGAAAATTTCTGATGCTCCCTGCCAGCTTCCTTCAAGGAAACTCAGTTGAGAAGCCAGCAGAAAATTGCTCCTGCTCCCACTGTTTTTTGTTTTTGTTTTTATCCACCCAAGGTAAGGAAATATCTCTCAGACAATGATCCTATGAGGCATGGGTTGTCTAGTTTTCTTTATTTCCTTTTGTCTTTTATTTTTCTTTGTCTATTTTGTATTATCTTTTACTATTAAAATTAAAGAGACCTAATTGGTGAAGTAGTTAAAGCATCAGGCTGTAAACTGGGAGGTTCTGAGTTCCATTCAAACAAAGCCAGCTGGGTGACCTTGGGCTAGTCTCTCTCTTTCTCAGCCTTAGGAAGGAGACTGGCATAAAATTTTTCCAAGTTAAAATGTTGGCCCGAGTATTGTCATGGAGCCTGATTGGTCTTTTTGTTTGAAAAAATGTTCTTGTAGTTCATACCAACTTTCTAAGATCTATGCTTGCTATATCTACATTGTACTTTGGCCCTTTTAGGAAATACCATGATCTTAGATTTTTGGAAGTTACCAGCTAATGCCCTTCTTAAATTAGAAAAGGGATACTTAAAACTGAAGTTGGGCCATGGAGGCTGATGTAAAATTATTTGCAAAATATTCCCCTCAAGCTTAATCCTCCTAATATTGGCTGACGACTTTCCATCAAGCTGAGCAATATCAAAGAAGAAAAATTAATGTTATCAGCCAGGTTTATAAGATTCCCAAGGCATTTACCATACCAAACATAACACTTCAGCAAAAATTACGTTACTGTAATTTTTCTTCCATTTGGAAGGAAACAGCTTGGCACAAGGAAGGAGGAATTGAGTGGCAAAGGACTTTTGGGAAGTGTTCAGTTGTCTTTCCTCTCTTAAATTTCCAAGTTAAGGAAAGCCCTTTTCTAAGTGAAAGTTAATATTTTACTTTAGTTTTCTTACTATTACAGAGAAGATATTCCAAGTTTTCATAAGATATTGAAACTGTTAAAAATGTGATATTAACCTCAGTTACCCTAAGCTAAGCTAAGATAGGCAGCTAACAAATTTTACAAATAAATAAAAAAATAAATTTTACTTTAGCATCAGTAGGGATATCTGTAACTCTTGCATTTTACTCCTGCATTGTCAGGACCCTGGAAGAACAGATGACATTTATATGAATTTAATTTTGTCAGACTACTGCAATCCGGCAAAGGGTGCCTCAGTGGAAGATCTGAAAGACTGGGTTATAGATAGATGACAGGAAGAAAATCTATGTTATCATTCGGAGTTGAAAATGACTCGATGTCATATAATTAATAAATCAAACCTTTTACATACTTTAGAGCATGTTTGTCCCCCAATTCTGTCATACCATTGATTATACTTCTATTGGATATTTTTGATGCAACTCCTAATGAGGTGATTTACAGTTTCATCTTTGATCTTATATAATTAGCATGAATTAGCATTTCAAATATCTTCAGTTTTGAAGATATTTGTTTGTATACCCTGATCTTGTGCTGCAGTTTCTTTAAAAAAAAATCAGTTTGAAAAAAATTGTTTGAAAATCTTAGTTTTGAAGTCAAATTTTGATATGAGTTCCCTTTAGTATCATGTATATATATTGACCAGGAAGAAGTTTAGATTTCCAGGCATTAATCTGATTTTCAGTTTTCTTTCTCTTCAATAGTTTTTCTTTACCAATTCTCACCAGGGTTACTGCTTACTGTGGGTGATAAAATAATTCAAGCTGTGTTACTCTTCTTCCAGTGTTTGATTTACTTGGAGTAATCCTCTCTTAACTTCACTTCTGGCAAAGTAGAGCCTGTCAATATCACTTCTTGCATGGAAAAAATGATTCATGGGCATTAATTTTCTTGTTTTCCTATCAAGTATGTCTAACTCAGCTTGTGTCCAATCAATTACACTTGCAGTATTTTGAAGAATTGGAAGAGGCCAAGTGTTAGAGGTAGCATTTCTTTTTAATTTGGTCATGTCAGGAGCTTCCATTAATTCTAAGTATTTGAGTCTTTTTTTGGGGCCAGGTGTCTTGCTCAACAATTTTGCTTCGTTTAATTGCCAGAGTTACAGATAGATAAAATTGTATTACAGTATTCTCTCAGACTTACTAGGTAGATCAGATGGGAAACACAACCAGATAAGTTAATTCCAATTTATTGTAAAGCTACATTAGCAGAACTTTGCAAATGTGAAAGTACAACTCTCCCACCATCTTCTTTATAAGTCCAAAAACTAGGAAGGATCCTTTTGGAATCTTTTGACCCACTTGCTATTCAGATGCAGACTATGCTGTCTCTTATCTGACTATTCCCTAGATAGCATTTCTTTGCCCCATCTCCCAAGATCTTCCCACATACTAGTACATATTCTCACCAAATGTATTGTGTTCTATTTTCATCTTGGTTAAAATGCCCACCATAACTTATCTTCCATGACAAAATATTTCTTAGGTGTCTTTTATTGGTAGGGAAATCCATCTATCCTACCCTGTATCCTTTTTCAAACACACCAATTTCATAAGATATAAATAAAATCAAAATTGTATTTATTTATTTATTAGGAAAACCGAATACAGAAGTCCCTTTTTGCTTTTAAATAATTGCCAGCAAATTTTCAGGAGCAAAGGAGATTAAAAAATACAGTCAATTATATCTATGGGAGTGATTTAAAAGGTTGCATAGAAAAATATACTGGAAAAGATAAGACCAGAAACCACAAGATAATGCTGGTTTGCTTCTATTTAGAATCAATCCTGAAGTAAAGAGGTTCCAAGCTGTGGAATCCTTGGTTCTCTTTGAGCTTGGTTGTTTTGCTGCAGACATTTTGTTATCTGACTAAATAATATCTTTAGTGCTAGAAAGGAATGGAATTTGCTGTCTGTTTATATAAGTAGCTTGTCCTGTCTGTGTTGTTAGGGATACTCATTTCTTCCTGGGTAGCTCCTTGATTGTGCTGTTGTTTATTGCTTAATTGCTTGTCTGAGTTGGTAGTTCCTTGATTAGACTATTGTTTACTGCTTGTTTGTCTGTCTGGCGTTAATCTTGATGTTAATGCCTATTTATCTGATTGATTGTTGGCAAGAAGCTATTTTTGTTTCCTTTTTAGCTTTTTATTACGGGGTCTCTTTTGAATGGTGTGTAAAAGGTATTTATTTTGATGTACCTGTTGATGGCTGATTTGTATGAATGCCAAGCTTCCAGGAATTCTCTAATGATTTCACATTTAATTTGATCTAGGATGCTCACAGTTTTCCATTTGAAATTATGATTAAATCTGTCTCTGTGTTGTAAAACTAAAGAGTTTTCATCACATCTTCTAATTGCTAGTTAGTGTTCATGGATGTGCTCTGCTAACAGGGGTGAAATGCTACTGGTTTGCTCCAGTTCGGGCAAACTTATAGTGACAAATCTACCGGTTCAGGCGAATTGGTAGTTAAAAAAGCTACCAGTTCCTCCAGACTGGTATTGCCAACAATCAGCTGTGCAGCGGGGTTTAGCTTTTCTAGAAAGCAGGAAATCCTGCTTTCTAGCAAAGCATAACTGCGCTCCACAGCTGATTCCCCCCCCCCCCGCTTCTACTTACTTTCCCAAGGCTGCTTTTGGTGCATTTGGTGCACACTGCACATGGGCACACAGTGCACATTTGGCATGCACTGCTTATGAGCCTGCAGCATGCATTTGGTGTGCACTGCACATGTGCAGCTGGCAAATCGGTAGCAAACTGGTTCGGATTTCACCACTGTCTGCTAGTCTTCTGCCTGACTGGCCTACATAGTGGCGGTTATAATCCTTACACTATATTTTGCAGATGACTCTTGGTTTTTTTCCCCCTTGAGTTGGGTTACTGGTTTTTTGCTTTCCTTAACATGTTTTGTCAGGCTTTAATTGATTGTTCTGGTGCAGTGATGCCATATAGTTGCAACAATCTTTCTGAGACATTTTTGATGCATAACAGTGTTATCCTTTTCATGGCTTGTGTTGATCGTGCAGTAGTGAGTTGTATAGTCAGGCACTTTTTAATAAAATTGCATGGGTATCCATTTTGTTGGAAGATGTTGTATAGGCAGACTGTTTTCCTTTTCTGTTGTTCTTGGTTGCTGCTGTGTGTTGGTACTCATGTGAATAATGTTCTTACCCAGCTCCTCTTATGGGAGATTGGATTGCTACTATGATCATGGAACACTTGGTTGGTGTGGGTAGTTTGATGGTAGAAGTGTTTCTAATATGCCACCATTTTCTCTGCTGATGAGAATATCCAGTATATCAATGTCGTTGTTTTCTTCTTCCCTTGTGAATTTTTTTTCCTTTGAAAATGTTGTTGATGGTTTCATGGGTATTCTCAAGCGATTCCTTTTTTAATATGACAAAGATGTTATCTACATATTGATTCATAATTTAAACTGTATGAATGGGACTGCTGAAGTTTCTAGATGTTTCCTTACAGTCCAAGCTGAATAAAAACCTCTGAGCTTGTTCAAAGGTTATTGACAAATGGCAATTCAAATTGATAAATAGCAACACATTCAAAAGTAATCTTATGTCATATCTCTAGGTAAACTTGTTATCTGGCATTTTCTGCTTGTTTTCCTGCATCTTCCTGATTCTTGTGGATTATAACTTTAAATTAAGTCTTAGGACAGCAATCTTTCTTCTCTTCTTTATATATTCACATTATCCAACTATTGCCTTTCTAAAAAAGACAAAGGTTCCTTTTTTTTTTTAAAAAAAAATCTTGTTAGCATAGGATTGGAACTGGCAGTGAATTTGGATTTTGCCATATTCTCAATTTTCTCTTGGAGAAAATTGTTGACTGAGAATATCTGCTGTCTATCTAGCATACAGCTGTAATAATGCTGGGATAATAACATCTGCAAAGGTGCTAAAACAAACTGCCACCAGAAGTCTTAAAAATATAGATAATATAATTGATTTGTTTTAGATGTTACACAGTGTTTGTATATAAATAGAGTGAATCTCGGTCCTTTGTGGATGCCCTTAGAACCCTTTTCTTGGAATATTTTCTGTTAGGTCCGATGATGGAAGAGCCGGACACAGCTCTTTCAGAAACAATAGCTCTTTATTAGTAGACCAGTACAACCCAACAACCTGCTTGTCTGGCAGCATCCCCTTTTATAGAGGGTTGTCAGACTGCTTAACCAATGAGCTCTAAGTATTTTCCCGCTGTTTTGGAGAACCTGAGTGAAGCCTATAGCTCACTTCTTATTTGGTACATAACATTTGCAAAAGTGCAGTTTCTTTTAGGGTGACCCATTGAATATTCAGTGTCATATTTTCCATGTCATATTATGAGAATATTGCCAAGAAATGACTGTAAGCAAGACCTTTGGAGAGAACTGCAAGGAAAAGAGTGTCCATTGCTCCTTCTGTTGCTTTGATGAAATTTTTCCCCAAGGATGGATTTGGAATGATGGGAGTTGATGTTAATTAGGTTTCTTGGTGGTGGTGGGAAGGTTAATTTAAATAGCATTCTGATTAAAAGGAAAACATATGGATTTGAAAAATCACATTAATTATTACTGTTACAACTAAAAACTTGGCTAACAGTCTTTTATAATGGAACATGTATTTGACACACACAGTGAAAAGGTCTGCAACCCATTGCATCAGCTACAATAATAATAGAAGTATTATTTTAAGCCCATTGTGGATTTGCTCATAAGTAAACCCCACTGAGTTCTGTGGGCTATGTTCTCAGTAGGAGGTGTTCATAGGATTGCAGGCTATACTTTTCTTTCTTCCATTAGACAGAATCACTACTGCCCTTTTCAGAGTTCTCCAGCTTTAGAGGCTTAAAAAAATTCCAGTTCTGTGACATATTTATACTACTAAGAAAGACATCAAGAAGGAGCACTGTTTGCCACTTTTTAGGATGTTGCATGATGTATGGCATCTATCTATTTTTTTAAAATGAAACAATCAAAAATAAAACCAGTAAAACAATAAATAAAAATCCTGTGCTGTAATTGTCCCCCTTGGGAAGCCCAACACCTTTCATGCATACAATCCCAGCCCCTCAGTAAAGTCCAAATCTTAGCGGTTTCTAAAAGGCTAGAAAGATGGAGGCCTGTGGAATTACCATTAGGAAGGTGTTTCGCTCATAATTATCCTCATGTGAAGAAAATGGAAGGGGATTCTCTCAGCTCTAGTCTAACTTTCCCTCCATGTTGGAGACATTACAGAAGTGAAGGGGCATTTAAGATTGGACCTAGTCACCCATCATCTGTTCATACCATGTTCTTCACCAATCTACTCACATCAAGCTCATGTTGAAGAGCAGATAGCTATAAAATACTTTTCTGAGGTAAGAAAGGAAGATTTGGGATTGGGATTTCTTCTCTGATCTATCATATTGTACCTGAAACACATTTTTAAAGGCAAGGGATTGCAATGGCACTAGGCAAATTAAAACTATCTTTTCAAATGTATACAGGGAAGCCAGCAGAATATATTAATTCAACAAAATTTTATTCTATTTAATTTGATTAAATAGAAGGCTGCCTTACAATGGCAACTTGGAGTGGCCACCAGGCCAGAGGATTTATTTTATACCCTGATTTAGCAAAAATTCCATTGCTTTCCTTATTTGTGAAAGAGGCAGTGTTGAAATCTCTGATTTAATTTTGGCCTTGCATCTTGATTATAAGTTTGTATCCCAGTGGTGGGTTGCTATCGGTTCATCCCGGTTTGGGTGAAACGGTAGCAGCGGCAGCGGGAGGCTCCACCACACACCTGAACATCATCAAATATGCTCTGCACATTTGGAGAAGTGGTGCATGCGCAGAGTGAAGAGAGCACATGCGCGCAAGTGAACTGGTAGCAAAGTTAAATGAAACTCACCATGGTTGTATCCTCATATTTTCCAGTGACAATAATTAGAAATCAACACATGGATTTTTTATGATAGAAAAATAGTAATACAGTTTTCAATAATTCTGGATAAAACATTCAGTATTTCTGTAATGGTATGTGAGAATGACTTTGGCGAATAAGGAAGAGAAATGTCTAGGGGAAAAAAATCAAACAAGAGATAAGAGCACACAGTGGCTTAATTGTTAGGAAGAACCCACCTTAATTGATTGGGTGGTTAAAAGTGGTGGCGGGAACCTTCAGACTTGCAAGTTTCTGTTAATGTGGCCTTATAATAAAGTAGAATGAACTCTAGTCATGTTTCCTGTCTGGTTTAATTGGGAGGGCTGACAATTTCCTTAAAATGGAAAGAAATATATCCATTTTTCGAATTTTCTGGACAGGACTGGAAAAAAAATTGCAATGCAAACTTTCCTAAAACGAATCTGATGAAGAGATGTAGGGTTTTTATTTTGTTTTCATCCATTGTGTGCGTTGGTGTCTGTGTATGTGTGTTTATTTATTTGGATCAAGGGCGAAATAGTTCTGCAATCTATTTATTCAACTTCCCTTGACTAATGCACTGTGACCTGGGAGTCTAGATGAATCCATCTGCTATTACTAGAAGTCAGAGCTGCCACTCTCAAAATGTCACCTCTTTCCTCTCTGCCTATATAGTACTCCAGCCTTCTCTTTCCATGAAGAGCTTGGGGAGAAATATGCCAGATTTTGCAGAGCTCCTGTTTCTAGGCACTTTCTAGGCACATATCGTTTTACCGTGGTCAGTGGTTGGTCATTATCTTCACTTCTGCAGGCTTAGAACAGTGAAAATAAGGAGTCCAAATCATTGTCCCAGCCAACTGCAGGTCCTGCAACAACAAAAACCCTTATGTATAAAAATAGTGTGTGTGTGTGTGTGTCTGTGTATGTGTGTGTAAGCAAGGTTCCCTAGCACAATGTTTTTATGCATAGACAAGTGTATGCTAATTAGAAATCAACGTTTGCAAATTCATTGCTGAAATTGATGTTTTCTCAGTTTCATTCATTACCAAAGCAAACGGGACTGTTTTTGTTTTGTTTTGTTTTGTTTTGTTTTGTTTTGTTTTGTTTTGTTTTGTTTTGTTTTGTTTTGTTTTGTTTTGTTTTGTTTTGTTTTGTTTTGTTTTGTTTTGTTTTGTTTTGTTTTGTTTTGTTTTGTTTTGTTTTGTTTTGTAGAACCTGGGTAGTACAGTTCTGAAGTTTAGATCAATTAATGGGATTAAATGATTATCATTTCCCAAAAATGCAAACTGGCAATACCATTAGTTTAAAGATGAGCTGGCAATCCTAAATTCATTTTAAGATCTTAATATTAAACGATTCAGCATGCCCTTTAACAAAATAAGCATCCCTCCGCTTGTATTCTTCATTCCATTTTCCCTGTTGGAAGGTCTTTGGCTTGTTTGTTTGAATTCTGAAGTCCCACAGTGCTTTAGCATTTTTATTTTCTGTTTCTTTGTCTATTTTGTGGTCTCCCTAGTTCTTGCTTTCAGGCAAGTGGTATTTGTTACAGGTATTCCAATACACCATTGTCGCTTTGTCATGCCGTTGTTTGTAAAGTGTCTGTGCAATCTTCTTGTAGCAGCTAAGTAAGTGGTCCACTGTTTCTTTGCAGAGATGGCATTTCCTGTCTATTCTTGTCTTCTTCTTTCAACTTTCCTGTCCTTAGCCCTGTTCTCACTGTGCTTGATGTTTTTATGCCATATAATCATATAACAAATAATATTCATTTAATGCACATTTCCTGCTTGAAACCCAATCTACCTTCACAGGATAATAGTGAAGGAGTTTCAAGAGCAATGTGCAATTGTCAGGTTAATATATTCCAAATTGAAAACAAGAAGAGCCAACATATCCTTCACCTATATTGAGGATGACTTTTATTTTTATTTATTTATTTTTAAATTCCACTAGAGGTAAGAATGTTTTCTAGTTCTAGTAATATTATCTAATTCACCAGTTTAATTCTTCAATTGAATTCCACTTCAATTGAATTCAATGGGATTTATTTGTAGATCACACTATAAAAGAGTTCCTTTAATTGTTGTTTTCATTCTTCCTGCGATTGAAGATGTAATCTGCAAATAAATCCCATTGAATTCAATTGAAGTGGAATTCAATTGAAGAATTAAACAGGTGAATTAGATGATATTATTAGACAAGAACTAGAAAACATTCTTACCTCTAGTAGATTTTAAAAAAATAAATAAAAAAAATTCATCCTGAATATAGGTGAAGAATGTGTTGGCTCTTCTTGTTTACAGTTTGGAATATATTAGCCTGACAGTTGCACATTGCACTTGAAACTCCTTCACTATCATTCTGTAGGTAGGATACATTTAAGAATAACTTCTTCAGTAACTGTATGATATGGCTCACAAAAGACTTGATACAATTCAGCCATGGCACCATATATCATATTTAAACAGGAACAAGTACAATACACAAATTGGCAATTATGACCAATCCTCTTTCTTCACTGGCTGTTTTCTTTTTATTTTAAGTTTAAAAAGGTGGTGACGAGAAATATCTAGTCACATCTTGTTCTAATTTTACTGCAACATTACTCATTTTGTGCCTTCATATTCCAGAGGTACGAGTACATATAATTAATATTGTGATTGTGTTGATAGAAAGCTTGGTGGAAGCCTCTTTCTTGCGTGACCATTAATGATTTAATGGCTGAAATCTTAAGAAATGGAAGCTGAAAAATAGCAGCAACAGAACTTTCATGATGTCATTCCTATGTTCCTGGATTCAAGAATAGTGTCTGGCTTCTTTTAAGAACATAGAAGTGGAACCAGGCACAAGCAGTCTTTCAAGGTCAGTTTTTGACAAGAGAGATGTACTGTAGGAAAGCTAATTGGGGTCATTAAGAAACAATTTCAGTGACTCCCCTGTATCAAATGCATAGCTAGACTGAAAAGTTGAAAAACATGCCAGAAAAAAGCAGTTCCAAATCACTTTCATATGAAATGTACATGGTTTGCCTCTGTTAGTCACCAGGAATTAAGCATGACTTGAAATAGACTTTATCTTGATTACATCTACAGCTATCAGCCACCGACTTCTTACGTGAGTGCAGAGCAACTTCATGGAAAAGGTGCTTTTCTACCTGTCTTGATCCGGCTTCCTTTTCATTATTGCACTGTTAGTGTTAATGAAATGACTTCTTTTGTTATTTGCTTATTCACCTTTGGAACAGGATGTATTCATTTCACTTTTTAACCACTTCCTCTCTAAAGGTATCAAAGGATGCATTTAAAATGTCTGTGATGTCTGGAAATTGTAGAAGGGCATCTCAAGATGACTGAAAAAAGTGCTTCTCAAGCTATTGCTTTTTCTATTTTTCAGCTCCTCTCACTGAAAAAAAAATTGGCTAAGGAATGCTAGGCTAGGCAAACATTTTTTTTCCCATTGCAACATGTTCATTTATGCCATTCTTCTCCTCCTCCT
Organism: Masticophis lateralis; assembly: GCA_030761175.1. NCBI lineage: Eukaryota > Metazoa > Chordata > Lepidosauria > Squamata > Colubridae > Masticophis > Masticophis lateralis. The sequence continues at coordinate 189,945,601 of JAUDYJ010000001.1, read as the reverse complement.
GTAACTTCCTGTCATATCATTGTGCTCTTGAGGAATCAGCATCTGTACCATATGGTACTGTAAGTAACCAGTGCTATACCCAAAATTGGATTATAATATAATCAATTTAGCTCATAATCAAGGATGAAATCTCTCTGAATGCTTGTGTAAAGGTAATTCCCACCGAGGAACTTATCTTGCCTACATTGGCAGGTTTGGCTTGGTTTCATATATGGCATCAACAATATACTGAAAGTAAAGCAGAATAATATGACAACTTGGATGGAAAAAGTCCCTGGAAAAGGAACTGCAACATTCAAACCCAGCCAGATTTGTGTTGCCCAGGTTGAATGATGAGAAATATTTTCCCCGTTATTTGGGGGAGGCGTGCCAAAGAACAATGTTGCTTTGGCTCCTGTAATTCTCTTTTGAACTGCTCCTGGTTTGCCTCTGACTCATCTCATTTTATTCTTACTGTTCTTTCTGCTGTTGGTATCATTGTATCAGCAGCAGAAAGCAAGTAGAGATTGCTCTTGTTGGCTGGAGGGACCTCCTGCAGTGAACCTCAACACTGAGGAATGGAAATTTCACTGTCTCCTGTGGTTTCTTGGAAGGTCTACCATGGTATCATAACATGTCTCCTAATAACTGAGGTAGTCCATTAGTTTTTAACATTTAAAATCAAAGACCCCAACTGGAAATGTTACAATGTTGCTTTTAACTTCACTACCAGTGATATTTAATAAAGTATGTATGCATATTTGTCATCTTCATGTTTTTTTCCCCAAGGTAATTCTCACATGCTGAAGGGGATAATGGAAGTGCTATTTTCTGCTTGAAAAATCACAAGAAAACTCCAGTCATGTTTGGTTACTAACATGCCAAGAAAGTGTCTCTGATTTACAGAAGATCCAAGAGTTGCAATTATGAATAATCTAATACACAGCTGAGCCCCCCCAGGGTATTGCATTTCTAGTGGTTTGCAGACATCTTTATGGAATAAACAGTCTGCTTTGAAACAAATGTGGAATGCTGGGACAATGCTGGTTTGCACAGGTAAAGTTTATACAACTTTCTCTATGTAAGCAATAAGGAAGTTGATGATGGCATTTAAAAAAAGTTATATCTAAGCAAAACGGGGTTTATCAGTTTGGCTTCTGAATAATCAGGATTTTTTTTAACCCTTCCAATAGTTTCTTTCCCAGTTTGGTTAGGCAGGGCACATCTTTACCATTTGTCATTAAATACATTGCTCTTTCCCTAAGTTAGTATTACATATATAGTTCTGTTTACCAGCAACTGTGTCGCTGTAGTGTGAATTGGCCAGCACCATACAACTGTTAAATAATCAAACTGAGTGATTCTGGGTAAAGAAGTCTGACATATATGGCATAGGAATTAGGATGACAACTCATTGCCAAAATATGTGGCCCTCAGCAATCCGTTTGCAGCTCTCAAAGCCTTCCTGGAGGGTGGGACCAAAATTCTGCCTCCTTTTGAGGACATTTGAAAGCTTTGGGGATCTTAATTTTTATGAAAGATATTCCTTCTTTTTCGGTTTAATCTTGCTATACAACCCAGAGTCACCTTGGTCTCTTTCCTCCTTCCAACTCCCCATATTAGTTGGGAGACGGCATTAAGCTTTTCTAAGATTTAGAGCACCTCCATTTTACCCCTTTTAAAACCTTTCAACTGTTCTCCCAATTCTAAAAATGGGTAGAAAATTGGTGGAAATTTATAATTAAATCCATGAAAACAATGAAACTCTGCATGGTTAATAGGGTGTGTTCCAGGGGTGGGTTCTACTTACCTTTATTACCGGTTTGCAATGGGAGCGCACTTCTGCATAGGTGCAGATTGTCAATTATGACATCAGGGCAGGTGGGCAGAGCCTCCTGCTGCTTTTACTACAAGTTCTAAAGAATCAGACAGAACTGGGAACAACCCACCACTGGTGTGTTTTAAGGATTTGATTGTTTGCCAACCCAACCCCCACCCAGGGGTCAAATGCTCCCGGTTTGGACCAGATCGCCCGATCCAGTAGCAATGGCGGTGGGTGGTTCAGAGAACCTGTAGCAAAAATCCCTGCCCCCCCCCCCCATGCCCAGCTGAGCCATGCAATCATCAAAGGCTATTTTTTTTAATTTTTAAAAGCATTTTTAAAGCAACTTTTCGGCAAAAGAGGTTTATTTATTTTATTTATTTATTATTTATTAAATATTTTATACCAAAAATAAAAAGGCCCTGAGTCGTTCTCCCAAAGGATTCAGGGCGGTGCTCAGCCATAATAAAAACCAACATATACCATAAAATTTAAAAACAATTAAAACAAATTAGATAGTTTGGCTCTTTTTTTAAACAAACCCCAAAGTTAAAATACCCATTTAAAATTCCTTATCTCATTAGCCTGGCCTGTTGAAATAGTAAAGTCTTAAGGGCACAGTGAAAGGTTCATAGGTCAGGGATCATATGTATCTCTGGGGGCAATTCATTCCATAGGGCGGGAGCCCCCACAGAGAAGGATCTCCCCCTGTGGGTCGCCAGTTGGCATAATTTGACCGATGGCACCCTGAGGAGTCCCTCTCTGTGAGAGCGTACCGGTCAGTGGGAGGCTATCAGTGGCAGAAGGTAATCTCGCAAGTACCCAGGTCCTAAGCCATGGAGTGCTTTAAAGGTGGTAACCAACACCTTGAATTGCACCCAGAAGACCACTGAGAGCCAGTGCAGCTCGCCCAAGAAAGGTGTTACATGGGTGCATTGTGTCGCCCCCATAATCACCCGTGCGGCCACATTCTGGACCAGTTGGAGCCTCCGAGTGCTTTTCAAGGGGAGCCCCATGTAGAGAGCATTACAGTAGTCCAGATGGGAAGTGATGAGGGCATGAGTGACCGTGCGCAAGGTGTCCAGGTCCAGAAGGGGACACAACTGGTAGATCAGGTGAACCTGATAAAAAGCCCCCCTGGCCAGAGCCGTCATATGATCTTCTAAAGACAGCCATGTATCCAGGAGGGCACCCAAGTTGTGAGCCCTCTCTGTGGGGGCCAAGATCTCATCCCCAACAGTCAGCGATGGAGCCAGCTGGCTATACTGGGACGCCGGAAACCACAGCCACTCGGTCTTTGAGTCTGAACCTGTTCTTCCCCATCCAGATCCGCACAGCCTCCAGGCATCGGGACATCATGTCAAGGGCATCATTGGGGTGGTCTGGGGTGGAGATGTACAGCTGTGTATCATCAGCATACTGGTGGAAGTTCACCCCCAAAACCATGGATGATCTCACCCAGCAGCTTCACATAAATGTTGAACAGAAGGGGCGAGAGGACCGACCTTTGCGGCACCTCACAAACAAGGTGCCTTGCAGTCAACCTCTGTCCCCCTGCCAACACAGACTGCATACGGCTAGAGAGGAAGGAGGAGAACCACCACAACACAGTGCCCCCCATTCCTAACCTCTCCAACCGTCGCAGTATGATACCATGGTCGATGGTATCAAAAGCCGCTGAGAGATCTAATAGGAACAGGAGCAACTCTTGTCTCGAGTCCTCCAGAGATCATCAACCAATGTGACCAATGCCGTACCTGAAGCCCGACTGGTATGGATCTAGATAGACAGCTTCATCCAGGTACTGGGGAAGTTGTCGCGCCACCACACTCTCAACACCTTCGCCACAAAGCAGAGATTAGAGACTGGACGACAATTCGCTAATACAGTCGGGTCCAGGGAAGGCTTCTTGAGGAAGGGCCTCAACAATGCCTCTTTCAGGGTGGCAGGAAAGACACCCTCAGTCAAGGAAGCGTTAATAATCACCTGAAGCCAGCCTCGTGTAACTGCCCGGGAGGCCAGCACCAAACAGGAGGGACACGGGTCCAATAAACATGTGGCATCACTAAGCCTACCCAGAATCCTGGCCACATCCTCAGGAGTCACCAGGTCAAACTCCTCCCAGATAACACTCTCAGGACCCACTTCCATCACCCCATCTGAACCTACCTAATCGGAGTCCAAGCCTTCCCAAATCTGAGCGATTTTGTCATGCAAATATTGCACAAAATCCTCAGCCCTACCCTGCAGGGAGTCTTCCTGTGCTCCCAGATGAAGTAGAGAGTGTGTCACCCTAAACAGGGTGCCTGGGCGGTTCTCTGCAGATGCAATAAGAGTGGAAAAATAATTTGATTTTGCCATTCTTATCGCTACTAGGTAGGTCTTAATGTGAGACCTCACTAATGTTCAGTCAGATTCAGAGTGGCTGGCCTTCCAATCGCTCTCCAGGCATCTTTTCTGGTGCTTCATCTTCCTCAGCTCCTCAGAAAACCAGGGAGTCAGTTGAGATCAGAACCAGGTCAGAGGCTGCAAAGGCACAATGCGGTCCAAAGCTCCAACAGCCACCTTATCCCAGGCAATTCATTCCATAGTTCTTCCACCAGTTCTTCAGTCGAATCATGAGCCAGAGCCTCCGGAAATGGCCCAAGCTCCGTCAGGAACCTTTCCGGGTCCATCAGGCGCCTGGGATGGAACCACCTAGTTGGTTCCGTCTCCCTGCAGCGGAAGGAAGCAGCTCGAAAGTCTAGTTGAAGGAGTGAATGATCTGATCATGACAAGGGCTTGATGACTAAGTCCCCTATTTCTAGATCATTCAACCACTGACCAGAGACAAAAATCAAGTCAAGAGTGTGTCCCCCCGTGTGAATAGGGCCTTGAACTAATTGAGTCAGGTCCATGGCCATCATGGAAGCCACAAATTCCCGGGCTGCCTCTGACGTTTCACCGACGGATGGCAGGTTGAAATCCCCCATGACCATAAGTCTGGGGTATCCACCGCCACCCCAGCTATTACATTGAGCAGCTTAGGCAGGGCCACTGCTACATGGCAGGGAGCCAGGTATACAGTCAGCAGACCCATCTGCACCCCATGATCTCACTTCACAAGGAGGGACTCACATCCAGCTATCTGAGGAACAGTGGCGTCCCTTGGACAAAGACTTTCCTTAATAATTGCCGCTACCCCCCTGCCCCTGCCCTGAGCCCTCAGCTGATGGAATGCACGGAAGTCTGGTGGGCACATTTCAATGAGGGGAACCCCCCCTCCTGGCCCAACCAGGTCTCTGTAATCCCTGCCAGGTCTTCACCCCCTCTTGCACAAGATCATAAATGAGGGGGGCTTTATTCATCGCAGACCTGGCATTGCACAACATTAGCCGGAGGCCTGGGCCCTGAGGCTCTGTGCAACCCGGGGAATGAGAAATACATTGGGGGCCCGAGTGTGCCATCGCTCACAAACAGTGAGTGCGCACTCCCAAAACATAATACGGCCTCCTGCGACCGCCATATCTGCCCCTCCCACCCACTGTATTGACAGAACAACTAAATGTTAGAACTAAATGATAGAAAAAATACTTTTAAAAGGCTCTGACGATCCCAGCCTAGTCGCCTGATCGTCAGAGGCTTTTTTCCTTTTAAAAGCAAAAAAAAAATGCTTTTAAAAGAAAACAAAAGCTTCTGATGATCAGGCAACTGAGCTGGGATCATCAGAGCCTTTTAAAAGCATTTTTTTTTACAACCTCTTCAGCGGAAGAGGTCACATTACCCCCCACCCCACCAAGCCACACCCACAGAACTGGCAGTAACAAATTTTACATTTCAACACTGCCCCCCCCCCCCCCAGTCAACTGGGCAAAATGGCTCTGGTTGAGCTCAATATTCTCCATCTTCTTTTCTCCATGAAAGAGAATGAAATAGCAGGAAAAAGATAAAATCAGATTAAGAGGAAAGCTTCTTGATTGATTGTTCATCTAGGAATTAATCAGTCAGTATAAAGTCACCTTTGGTAAGCATATCATCTTGTTGGGCTAGCAGTTCTATATATTGGCATTTGGCTTGTAGTGTGTGATCCATTCAATATCCATCTATTTCAAAAGTAATCTCAGTGGGACGTGTTACAGTTAAAATGGCTGTATGACTTTGTGATGCCAGGAAAAGACACAGCTGCTTTAAAGAGTTGCAGATGGTGTTACAATATACAAGAGCCCCCGAAGCTCTCAAAACACCTGCATGCCTTTAAATTCCAATCACTGCTTAGTTGTGATGGTTTATTACAATATGAAAAACCCAGTCACAGAGATCAGAAGTTCCAAAAGGTCTTTAGGTAGGCAGGAAAATGCCAGTGCTTAAAGTCATCTCTGCAGAGGAAGATCTACAGATGGTATTTATATGTCCAGTTCATTTGTAATATATATAGGAGAGGGGGGCAAGGAAGAGCCTGTACTTCGTTTGTCTAAAGTTTTTGCTATGCCTTGGAAAGCTTTACATCTCCTCTGAGCTGCTGATGTTTTCCTTTTATGCCTAGGCAAAGTCATTCTGTTTTCATAGGAAACTGGACTAAGAATAGGTTTATAACTCTCATCAGAGCTATACTTAACGTTTCTGCACTCAGGATTCAAGTTATAATAAAAATAGTACTTTAAAAAAAAACCCTCCATAAAAGTAGTTAATAAATAACGGAAGAGGTAAAACGACTGATTTGTTCTTGTTACCTCATTTTTCTCATTCTTTTTTTCTCAGTCTTCAATTCTCATTTTCTTTGCAACTTCTCTATTTTTTTTTTTTATTCTTAACTTATGTCACTGTCTCACCTCTCACTAACCCTTTTCAAGAAGGGAGTTGCCAGGGAAAAATACCAATGGTTTTGTCCAGAGATTTGGTTTATTGAGATTTATTGGTTGGTTTTTGCAAGCAGGCCAAGGGGGTTGTTCACCCCGCCTTAATCCTGCATGAGTTTGTTCTTCACTTTGGTTGCTAGCCCTTCCAAGCAGAGGTGGTAGAGAGGAGATGTATGGCACATAAGGAAGCAAGTGTGTCTGTGAGAGAGGCAGGGGATGAAGGAAGGGAGATGAAAATAACAAAATGATGCATCTAGCTAATGGCTCTTTCACTTGAGGTCCATTCTGCTTTTTATTTGCATGCAGAGAGAGAGACAATTTTGTTTGTTGGTTTATTTATTGATAAAATTTATTGGCCGCCCATCTTACCAAAGGGCAGTGATGGTGTACCTTTTTGGTACCAGGTGCCCAAACCGGAATGCACATGCAAGTGGGTGCATCTACATGCTCTGGAAACCTAAAGATCAGCTGGCCAGGGTGCATGTGCGCACCCGGCCAACTGATCTTCAGGTTTCCAGCATGTGCATGTGTGCCGGCCAGCTGGTCTTTGTGTGCGCCGGAGCACCAGAAACCCAAAGACCAGCTGGCCGGTGCACACATGACTGTTTTCAGGCCATTTTGGGGCCATTTTCAGGCCATTTTTTGGGCCATTTTTAACCCGGGTTTTGGGCCATTTTTGGCTCAAAATATGGCTCAAAAATAGCCTGGAATGGCTGGAAAACAGCCTGGAGTACAGCCTGGAAAAGGCCTGGAAAACAGCCCCCAAATGGCCTATTTTTGGCTGGTTTTGGCCATTTTTCAGGCCATTTTCAGGCTGTTTTCTAACACTGGTGCCCATGAAGATCAGCTGGTTGGTGTGCATGGGTGTGCCCAAAACCAGAAGAGCAGCTGGCAGTGACACACATGCCCACAGAGAGGGCTTTGTGTGCCACCTCTGGCACGTGCGCCATAGGTTCGCCATCACTTTTTTAAAAAGTTAAAATCAGAGATTAAAACCAAGGACACATGGGGAGGGCAAGGATGGGAGTGGGGGAAGGGTGGGATTTGTAATTATTCAATCAACCAGTGCCATTGTGCTGTTACCCAACTGTGGCCCCAAGCCTCAGCAGACTAAAGCATTGTAATTTAACTCCAGCTGCCTGCAATTCGTAACTTCGAATCTCACCAGGCTCAAGGCTGACTCAGCCTTCCATCCTTTCTAAGGTAGGTAAATTGAGGACCCAGTTTGTGGGGGCAATAAGCTGACTTTGTATAAATATACAAAAGTATGAAGGCTATTGCTTAATGCATTGTAAGCCGCCCTGAGTCTCCCGAGAAGGGCGGCATATAAATCAATTTTTCTTTAAAAAAAAAAGCCGACTGGCAAAGCCATATCTTTAAGCCCCTTATGAAAAGATAGGAAGCTTGGGGCCATCCTCACATCAGGGGGCAGGATGTTCTAGAGGGCAGAAGTAACAGCAGAAAAGGCCATCCCTTTGGACCCTATTGAAATAATCAGAACAATGAAAACCCCATAGGCCTAGCAAGGCCTAGCAAGTAGTCTCTACTCCAAAAGAGATTATGTAAACCCCGGAAAAGGTTTTCTTTCTTTTTATTTGCGTTTTTACTTTTATTTGTGTTTCTACTTTTATTTAGCAACATTGCCTGGGGTTTTTTTAAAAATTTTTTTAGCATATGCCCAAATAATGATATTGAGCAGCAAATTAGCTCTCCGGCAATTCAATAACCATCTTCTATTCAAAAAGTGACAATCTTAAAAACACATCCTTAAATGAAAAAAGAAAGGGAAGCAGACATTTCAATTGCTCTGAAGTCTTGCATAGAACCTCAGCTGCGGAGCTGAACAGCTGTTGCCAAAAAGGAGTGGATGCAGGCAAAGCACAGTAAATACCTAATCACTGGTTTATAGCCCCTCTCCCAGATTGACATCTCTATGATATGCAGGCTGGAATCGTATTGTATTGACTTTTTCATATGGTACAACTGAAGGGATCCCGAAATGAAGAATAGTGAATTGCATTGGAAAATTAAAATAGCTCCATTCCAGCCCTGGTTAATGACCCAATTACTTATTGCACAGTTAGAAATGAGCATTAATATGACCACTTTTTCTTCTTCATAAAAACAATATGCCTGTCATCATTTAAGACAGAGCTAATCTTAAATTCTTAGGTCTGAGAGTCAGAGTCAAATAGCATATAGCACTTATGGTATTGGACTGGGTATTGGGACCAGAGAAGTCAAACTCTTCTCTGGTCCCAGTGTATGTCCCAATGTAGCCATGACAGCTCACAAGGTGGCTTGAAGTCTAACAGTCACTTTCAAACAAACACAATTGTTATGCATCACAAGTTTGTTTTTGGGAGAATAAAATGGGTAATACCTACATACGGACTGCTTTGACCTCACAGAAAAAAAAGCAAGTTTATTAATATAATACAGGTCAATGTCTAGTAACAAATTCAAAGCCATGAAGTCCCCTGATTACCACTAGAAAAGAGGGAGAGTAGCAGATGATTACATTCAAAATCTTGGCCTTTAAAATGCCATCACAGGAAATGTAAGGTTTAATATGTTTTCTCTGACTTGTTGCTGTCCAAATGTATACCATTATGATTCCCATTATCCATAGGCAAAAAGTTGAAAGAGTGAACTTAGCCATCTTGATTTGACTTTTTAAAAGAAATTCTGCTAGAGTTTGAGAAAAAATAATAATAAACACCCAAAGAGAATATGTTAGCCTTAACATCTATAAACTCACTTGAATTAGACTATGCTGCTTATCTAGTTCAAAAACTCAACATTCTATTCCTGCTGAGATGTTGAGCAGACATAGGCTAAATTAGATAGGTCTTGTCCATCAGATTCTTCTATGCTTGGTGAGCAGCAAATTGATGAAATGATAGAGCAAACAGCAAAACACTCAATGAATGAAATATTCATTCATTGCCTAGCAGAACTTCCCTTCAACATTGTTTCACAACTTCACATCATGATGGATCACAAAACATGTAGCATCATGAACTGGTAGATCTGGGAAGCATTATTAATGCAAAACCAGTTGGCTTTCAGTGCCTGATATATGTATAAAACAGTTCCTCCAATTGTCTGTGGGCAAACAAAAATGCAAAGAAACGGTACACCATGGGTTGCAGACTTTGAATTTATGTTGTTTTTCTGAAACTTACACCAAAATACTAAAAGCCAGGGTTTTCTAATCTACTACCTTTATGAATGATTATGTCATGTTCCATTTATCCAGCACCAAGAAACACAGTTTTTGTTTGAAGCATTTTATCCCGAAAAGCTTGGAAAACCGACACTGAATGACATACAAAGTGAGCATTACCCACGGTCTTTCTACCATATCTTAAATCCTCTTGCGTGTGTCTACCCCACCCCTTCATCTTCTGGACACCGCAAACAGTCTTTGGCCACGCCTAGGCCAACACTCAGCTGCTGGCCTGCTCTCCATGCTGCAGCTGTTTGGTCCTTCGCTTCCCAGATGATCAACTCCAACACCCAGCTGATCCATTCACTGTTGGCCTCCCAGCTGATCAGCATTGCAGTTCCATTTGCCACCTTCCAGCTGATCAATGCAGCTCCCAGTCATTCCCCTGCAGCCTCCTCTCCCTGAATGGCAACCCTGGGACATTTGCCAGAGGCTTGCCATTTTGGGGTTTGACAGATTATTCATTATGATATTAAAACTTGGCAATCAAGTTTTAAAATCAAAAACAATATGTTGGTTTAGCCACTTACAGAAACACGATGTATATGGAGCTCCTATCCTTGAAGTTAGCCTTTAGCCTTCACTAGGCTGATGAAAGAGGCAATCTACAAGAGCATTTATTTTATTTTATTTATTTATATGCTACCCTATCTCCATAGGACTCAGGGTGGCTCACAACAATTAAGATATACAATCTCAATCCAAGTAATAAACATGTTAAAATATATATTAAACACATATTAAAATATATTAAAATCCAAACCCCATCAGTTCAGGCTGGGCAATTTAAACAGCCATGTTTTTAGTTCGCGGCAGAAAGTGCGAAGGTCAGGGGCTAACCGGAGCCCCCGGGGGAGTTGATTCCAAAGGGTGGGTGCAGCCACAGAGAAAGCTCTCCCTCTGGGGGTCTCCAGTTGAAATTGTCTAGCCGACAGCACCCTGAGTAGGCCCTCCCTGTGAAAATGCACCGGACAATGGGGAGCTGTTGCTGGTTGCAGGTGGTCCGACAGATAACCTGGTCGTAAACCATGTAGGGCTTTATAGGTCATCACCAGCACTTTAAATCTCACCCAGAGGGCAACTGGCAGCCAATGCAAGTCACGAAGAGAGGTGTTACATGGGCAAATCGGGATCCTCCCATCACAACCCGTGCGGCCGCATGCACTAGCTGAAGCCTCTGAGTGGTCTTCAAGGGCAGCCCCAAGTAGAGAGAATTGCAGTAGTCAATATGGGAGGTGACTAGCGCATGAGTAACTGCGTGTAGGGCATCCTGGTCCAAATAGGGGTGCAACTGGCGCACCAGGCAAACCTGGGCAAACACCCCCCTGGTCACGTTGTTATATGTTCTAAGCTCAACCGTGAGTCCAGGAGGACACCCAAGTTGTGTGCCCTATCTACAGGGGGTAACACCTCACCCCCTATAGCCAAAGATGAAACTTCTTTATCAGCCTGAGATGTCAATACCCACAGCCACTCAGTCTTGGTAGGGTTGAGCTGAAGCCTGTTCCTCCCCATCCAGACCTGTATCACTTCCAGCCCCGGGACATCATGTTGAGGGCATCACTGGGCTGGTTCGGGGTGGATATAAAAAGTTGGGTATCATCAGCATGCTGATGATATCTCATCCCGAACCCACGGATGATCTCTCCCAGTGGCTTCATATAAATGTTGAACAGAAGAGGTGAGAGGACCGACCCCTGGGGCACCCCACAAGTGAGGGGCCTCATGGCCAACCTCTGCCCCCCTGCCAACACCGCTTTCATATGAACCAAGAGGTAAGAGAAGCACCACCATAAAACAGGGCCTCCCACTCCTAACCCCTCGAGGCGTTGCAGCAGGATACCATGGTTGACGGTATTGAAAGCCGCCGAAAGATGTAATAGGACCAGAAAAGAGGAATAACCTCTGTCCCGAGCCTCCAGAGATTATCAACCAGCGTGACCAATGCCACCTCCATGCTGTATCCAGGTCTGAAACCCGATTGGCATGGATCTAGGTGCTCTGCTTCATCCAGGGCCACTGGGAGCTGGTGTGCCACCATGCTCTCAACAACCTTCGCAAGAAAGCGAAGGTTGGAGACCGGGCGGAAGTTGCTCAAAGTAGCTGGATCCAAGGCAGGTTTCTTGAGGAGGGGCCTAACCACCGCCTCCTTCAAGGCGGCAGGAGAGCTTCCCTCACCCAAGGAAGCAGTTGGGTTATCACTGTCTGTATCCAGTCACATGTCACCTCCCTAGTTGAATAAACCAGCCAGGAGGGACACAGGTCCAATACACACGTGGTCGTACTCAGCTTCCTCATGATCCTGTCCACTTCTTCAGGGGTAACTCCCCCCAAATAACTCCCCCCAAATAACAAGACCTGCTGCCTCCCCACCATCTGACCCTGCCCAGTCAGAGTCCAAGCTGTCCCGAATCTGAGCAATTTTCTCCAGCAGATGCTGACTAAACTCCTCAGCCTGCCTTCGCAAAGGGTCCTCCCCTGCCCTCCAATTCAAGAGGGAGCAGGGCACTCTAAACAGGGCAGCCGGGCGATTATTTGCGGATGCGATGACGGTGGAGAAGTAGCGATGTTTCGCCACCACCATCTCCACCAGGTAAGATCATGTAAATGACCTTTCCCCACTCCCCAATCCCCTTAAAAGCCTAAATAAAAAACTATACAAAGCCCCCTTATTAAAACCCCTAGAGCTCGTATGCCATCTCTCGGGATCCCAGGACCCATCATTAAGGCAGATCTTCGCCAAGCTAGCGGGCCACTCCCAGGAATGGGAGCATACTACAAAGCATATTACATATACTTTGAAAGACAACACTAATTAGTGTTTCTTGTTAAGCCTAGTTAAGGATATTTGCAACAACATATAAAGTTCTCTGTAGACATTTTTGTCTACCCTCAGTTATTCCTGGAAAAATATTGTGATTCCTGGAAGTTTAGGTTCAGTTTGGTGGCTTATAAATCTTACGTGACAGTCAATGGTCACCGAGATAAGCAGGTCATCATTGCTTCTAATGGCAAACTCCACTGAGTGCCAACAGTATTGCAGATGAACAGGTTACGGATAGCCTTTGTTTAATGACTGCATCATTCAATGACTGTTCACCGTTCCAGTAATAATAATAATAAAATAACTTTCCAACCAATCCTCAGATTTATAACCTTCACTGGTCTGTAAAGCAAAGGAAAGCTGAAGTAAGCACAGTTGTAGTTTCACTTAGTGGCTGCTTCACTTAACAATTGAGTTGTTGATCCCAATTGTGGTTGTTAAACGAGGACTACCCAGAGATGCTAAGAAACATGTTTGGAGGAGGAGGAGAAATATTAAAAACAAAACAAAACCCAAACAACAACCAAACCTCTGTGAATTCCTTCCTCCTTCTAGCTCATGAGGATTGGTTTTATTTAATTGTCTTAAAATGGTGAACATTGGAAAAAGAACAGGAAACCATAAAGTGGTGATAAATCCATACGGGAATTATCTAGCTAGCTAGCTGAAGCACAGAACCAGGAGCATTGGAATTAACTATTTCTGAAAAAAGATACAGGTGATTGGACGTCTGATGATGAAGCACAATCTTTTCTTTCAATGGCTGGAAGACGAGACCTGAAACACCCTACGCTTCTCTTAGGAGGTGAGGAAGGCACCTTTTAATTTTTTTGCTGCCTGTTGCATTTACCTCATTATTGAATTGGAAACTGACCTGAAATAGTTACAGTGTGATTAAATGCTGAAAGCTTGGTCCTTCTCTCATTGTGAAAATGATGATGCCAAAACTCCCTCAGCTCTCAGGAACTTACTCATTTTTCACTTGCTGACATTCTGCACCTGTTAATTTTCATACTTAATCATAGCTTCCCCCAGTCCATCTTTTGTTCCTTCCCTCTAACTTGACTAATTTTGGTGCTAGTGTGTCTACGTGTGTGTGTGTGTGTGTGTGTGTATGCAGGGGTGGGCTTCAAAACTTTTAGCAAGGGATTCTCTGCCCGGTTGCTGGGTGGGTGTGGCCATGGTGGTCGGCCTCCTTCACCATGGGGGGGGGATTTTTGTCCTCCCGGGGCACTGGAGGCTTTCCTCAAGCCTCCAGGAAGGCGAAAATGGCCTCCCCAGGCTCCGGAGGCTCTCATTTCCGGCCTTCCCAAACTTCTGGTAGGCCCATTTCTTGCCCTTCCTGAGCCTCTGCGCACTCCTTGCACTGACCTGCATCCAAAACGGGCCCTGTAGGAGGGGCGGGGTGTGGTGGGTGAGGCCAGCCAAGAGTGGGATTTGGGGGTTCTCTGAACTGCACAGAATCTTAGCCACAGGTTCTCCTGAATCCCTGCAAACCCCCAGCAGCCCACTCCTCTCTCTGTGTGTGTGCCTCCCTCCATTAATAGTTATTGTTTCTAAATAGGAATGAAATCATCTTCTTCAGGCCAGTAAAGACAAGAACAGTTGGTTTCCCTGGTGTGAACCAACAATGTGCAAAGTGCTTGTCCAGCTCTAATAAGCTTCCAAGCTGAAAGACAAGGAAGTAGAAATACAGCAGCTTCTCTGTAAATAAAATTGGATTTCTTCTCTCTTCTTCCGCATCCATCATCAAGCAGGAAATGTGGGCTTATTTTGTAACCCTTTGTATTTAAAAAGGTCCGGCTTTCATAGCAGTGAAGTCTTCTTCTTTCCTCTTGACTAAAACCACTATCGTAGCTTGAACAATATTTCAGGAATGACAGGTATCTTATTTAGATAAGGTGACACATTATTGGTTCCTTCCTCTCTCCTTGTCCTTTCTTGCCTTATACAGAGGGATCTGTTGTGGTGAGTAAGTTATTCTATCACACTAAGCATGTATCAAAGTCAGACCCCATCTTCTTGGTTTTCTCTTTCATATCCCTTTGAATTTATCTTCTTGTCATTTGAAGGACATCTCAAATGGATTTCTAGCAGAAGCATTCCTAGAATCTCATATTTCTGTCTGCTCTACAGAATGATCTTGCTGAATTTCTAACCCTTTGTCTCTCCCCCCCACCCCCTCACCCATCCCGTCATATGAGATTATTATATGGAATTGCGCTGCTGTTGAATGACTGTCTATGGTTGTTTAAAAGTTAGATTTCTCTACTTTACCCCCCAAAAATAAAAAAATTGAAATGGCTATGAATGTTACACTCAGCTGTTTAAGATCAGTTTTTTATAGGTCAGGTATCAATTGCTTTCTCCACAATGGAAAATGCTAGGGGAAAAACATAAATACTGTATTATGAGATAAGTTTTCTCAGAGGATATTTCTGAAATGTCTGTGTTAGATGTCAAATATATCTTTTAATACTCCAGGGATCCTGGATTGCAAAAGCTGATTTTCACCTGATTTGCCAGTCTAGTGTTACATTTGTTACAGAAATACTAACATAATCCTGAGAAATACAGGCAGATACATATGAATATTTGGCGGTGCGGTGGCTCAGTGGTTAAGACTTTGGCTTGTTGGCTGGAAACTTGGAAGCTCAGGTTCGAGACCTGAGCTCCACACGATGGGGTGAGCTCCAGTCCTCGTCTCAGCTCCTGCCATCCTAGCAGCTCAAAAGCATACAAATGTGAATAAATAAATAGATACCACTTTGGTGGGAAGATAGCAGTGGTCCATGATGTCATGCTGGCCACATAACCACAAAATGTCTTCAGACAGTACTGGCTTAATGGTCTTGAAATGGAGATGAGCACTGCTCCCTACAGTCGGTAACAACTAGCAGAATAAAATCCACAAGGACTACTATCTTTTTTATGTATCAGTTTATTGCTTATCCTGAAATCCCAATTCACTTGCACAACTCATATGACTTAATACGCTGAAGACTATTTGTGGAAGCTGCAGTCTCCTCAGCCCACTTGTTGTTGGAATTGGTTAGTGAGCTAATCAAACTTAGGATGTGTGACTCACTTGATTGACAGAAGAGCCAGGTGGCTGCTTCCTGCAATGCGTGATACCCACTTTTAGTACCCGGGGTGGGGGGGCTGTATCATGCAAATAGTTGTGATTCAGTGTAAGTAATCACTTTGTTGATAATGCCAAATTAACGAAGCCTGAATATGTAGATGTGCATCCTCTTCTCCTGTGATTGTGAATATTAACAACCTTTTAATGGGAGTTTCTTAGAAACAGAAGATTATAGAAATCTAAAATTTGGACCGTTAGGATCCTTTTGGTAGGGATGAGGATCAAACATATCCAATCATTTCACTCAACTTTGCTTATGTCTCAATATTTGTTGATTCTTCAGTAGGATTATTTGAGAAAAAGTCTCATGGAACTGAATGTAGTTTCTTTGTGCAGCAATAGTAGACAAGTGATGCATCTTCTGCCTTACTCCACAAGTTAGGGGAGAAGAGAATGTACATGGCTCCCTTTTGCAAAATGCTGTATTGTCATGAAAGTAGAACCAACCAGGTTGGTTTACTGTTAGTCCACTGGGAAGAGCTGCCCAATTAGCATGTTAATGATGCAGACCTCCGATGGCCTCTTGGAGCATGGCCAGGAGCAACTTATGAATATTAATGGTAAAAGGACATGGATTTAGACTGAAAGGAAATGGGAATGATCTAAGCTAGTGTTTAAGCAGTGCCTTGTTTTGTCTGCCTTTGAAAGGAGAGGCTCTTCATTTTAGATGGCATAGGATTGTTTCCAGTGATTTCTTCATGGCTGGAGCTTATTTCTAAGACATAACTCCATCACCTAATGTTACTCGAACTAGCACAGATTTTCAAGGGTAATTGACACTCTGTGTCATGCTGTTGCTCCATGTAAAAAAAGACAGGCAATTTGTTAGTCAAAATGCTAGGACAACAGTTATGCCAGCAATGATACATTTTTTTCCCTACAGCCCATGAATGGAATCTGGGTCATGGTCCCAGAGGGTATGACTGCATTTGGGTCAGTATTAATGCATTTATACAAGGCACCCCTCCTTCTTCAATATATACTGTATGCTTTGAATCACATACCATCTTTGTATGGCTGTCCTGATACTTCAGTTCCCAGAATTTCCTAGCTACCATACAGTACACAAATCTTAAGGTTGCTAAGGTTGAGAAATACTTTTATAGACAGTGAGATGAGCCTTTGATGGGAAGCTACAATGAAGGCACAGAGGAAGTATCACGTCAAGAAAAGAAGTAACTCCAACGTTGATTGTGCCTTAAGCAGATAGCCTCCCCTTGGACTCTTATGCTTCTATCCCACAATGTTCTAGAGCAGTGATGGCTAACCTTTTCCAGACTTCGTGCCCAAAGTGCAAGTGAGCATGTGTGAATGTGTGTATGAATGCCCAAAATGCAACGCCCGTGCGGCCCCCTGCATGTGCCCCGCCCCCGGCGCATGCATGCGTGGTCCTTACATGCACCCTGCCCCCATGCATAGTGTGCACCCCCATGCATGCATGCATGCCCCCCGCATGTGCCCCACTCCCAGTGCATGCACAGCAGAGACCTGAAAACCACCTGGCCAGCGGGAGGTACGTCCACAAGGTGGCAGAGTTGAGCTGAGGTGATGGCTCAGAAAGGGCACTGAGTGCCATAGATTCGCCATCATTGTTCTAGAGCAATATTGGCTTCATGATACAGTCATGCAGAATTTCATAAAAAATAATCTTTTCTTCATCCATGTTTTCTAGTTGCATTAAGTTAGCAGAAATGACTCTGTTTCTTTCTTGTTCATATCAATAGTTCAAATTTCCACTCATACTATATGATTCCATTTCTGATACATTGATTTTTTTAAAAAAAAATCTATAGTCAATATATGCTATTTCTGAATAAATGTCACTTATTTTGCCAGTATATTTCTTTATCAATCCATGCAATGTGCGCTTCTCAGTTAAAAATAATAAGAAATAAGACAAAACATGAATGGGCAATCAATCAATAAAGCCTCTAAATACCCAAGATGTCATTGATAAGAATTTTAGTAGACGACAGTGCAGGAAAAAACCAATATTTCCAGGGGTGAAATCCAGCAGATCCTAACAGGTTCTGGAGAACCGGTAACGGAAATTTTGAGCAGTTTGGAGAACCGGCAAATATCACGTCTAGCTGGTCCCAGAGTGGGGTGGGAATGGAGATTTTGCAATATCCTTCCCCTGCCATTCCCACCAAGCCACACCCACCAAGCCATGCCCACAGAACCGGTAGGAAAAAAAGTTGGATTTCACCACTGAATATTTCCCCCAAACAAATTTTACAACTGACGATCTTCAGCTGTGTAAATTCTTCAACTGATGTTCTTCTCCTCTCCTCTCTTCTTTTAAGAGGAGGTTCAGATAATCAGACTTCGGGTATTGAATGTCAGATTCAGACATTTCCACAAGGAAATAGGTAGCTTTTTAGATAGCCACTGTTTCTAATCTGAGAGTGAGATAGGTATCCCAAAGGTGTTTTTTCAAGAGGCAACAGGACGTTCCGGTTTTTCTTTGAAGATGTTTTGCTTCTCATCCAAGAAGCTTCTTGGATGCTTCTTGGATGAGAAGTGAAACATCTTCAAAAAAAAAAAAACAGAACGTCCTGTTGCCTCTTGAAAAAGCACCTTTGGGACAAGCATGACCTGGAAGACTGAGACTGTCCATTGACAGTGAGATGGCTAATATCTACATGTGATAAATAAATAGAATAAATAAACCTTGGCAAATTTAAGATATCTGGGTTTCAACTGTCAGAATTCAATAACCAGCAAGGCTAATTAGGGAATTCTGGGAGTTGAACTCCAGAAATTTTAAAGTTGTAAGAGTTGAGAAACATTGTTTTAAGGTATGTAGATCTGTATCCCAGCACCATAAATGGGCCTTAAAAATGAACAATGCACTTTATTTTCTGCAGAATAGAAAATCTGATGGACAATCCCTACCCAGAAAGCAGGGAAATTCTTACTGGAATAGAAAGACCGCATCCTTCAAGCTTCTCTGGAGCAATTGTATGTTCAGTTTCCTAAATAGTACAATCCTATTGATGCGTGATTTCCTTGTAATTTGCATTTCACAGAGATCTTGTTTTTGCAAAGAATATAGGAAAACACAACAAAGCTGTTAGGGTACACTCAAGCTGCTCATTTCTTTGCAGAAGAGAAAAATAGATACACTTTATATGGAATCACTTCAAATTAACAATGGAATTTGTGTATCAAGCTTCATAGAAAGTAAAGTTCACTTCTTCCTGCCACACCAGCAAATCTTTCTATTGACATTTCAACATATTGGTAATTTAAATTTGCAGGCATTTGAAATGAATGGTCTGAAAATTTAGTAATAGCCCAAATTATTCTACACAGTTGTTTATTGTCAAAGGAAAATGTAATTTTCCGAAAATGCTCTAGATCTTGATTTAACTAGCCAGAGCTATGTGCAGCTCAAGATAGCAGGAGTACTTAGACTTATATACCACTTTACAGCTCTCTTTAAGTAGTGTACAGAGTCAGCATATTGCCCCCAACAATCTGGGTCCTCATTTTACCCACCTCAGAAGGATGGAAGGCTGAAACAATCCCGAGCTGGTTAGAATCGAATTGCTGGCAGTCGGCAGAATTAGCCTGCAATACTACATTCTAACCACTGCACCACCATGGCTTTTTCATTCAAATGAAAGTTTGAATCTCCTCTTCCATTACAATTCCCTCCACTTTATTGCATATCAACCTATTTCAAGTAGAGAATGTGAAGAGTTCTAGAATTAAAATACCTGTAGTACAGGGGTGCTATTCAGCAGGTTCTGACATGTTCTGGAGAACGGGTAGTGGAAATTTTGAGTTGTTCAGAGAACTGGCAAATACCACCTCTGGCTGGCCCCAGAGCAGTGGTGAGAATGGAGATTTTGCAATATCCTTCCCCCAGGAGTGGGGAGGGAATGGGGATTTTGCAGTATCCTTACCCTGCCACCAAGCCACACCATGGCCACCAAGCCATGCCCACAGAACTGGTAGTAAAAAAATTTGAATTCCACCACTGCTGTAGTAGATTACTCTTAAGTGAGGAGCCCACAATGTAGGTGATAATTTTTAAATGAGTGGCAACCAGGCTTTTGGAGAAATATTAACTATTCTCAAATCATTGCCCTGTCTTCTCCAATGAGAAGTAGAAGGGTGGGATTTAGGGGGAAAAGGGGTTCTCTGGAAAAGTTGATTGGAGATTTCTGAGAGAAGAATGGGCCTTAAAGAAACCCATTTCTTTCTGATTGGGTTAAGGAATTCAGGCCCTATAGCCCTCGGACAGTTGGAACCAATGTGGTAAAATTGGTAGAAAAAATAAAGATTAGTATTTTAGTTATATTACCCCAAAAATAAGACCCTGCCTTATATTTTTTTGAATCCTGAAATAAGCGCTTGGCCTTATTGCCATGCACTGAAAAGCCCGATTGGGTTTATTATCAGAGGATGTCTTATTTTGGGGGAAAGAGGGTAATGTTTCTGTTCAATATTACTTGTACACTTCCTTTCTTTGCTGCTTTCCTCAAACACCCTTTTCTTGATTATTTTGTTTATTACTATTATATGCTCAAAAACCACTTGGTAAACCTGATATAAAAGGGAGAACTGGAACTATTTACTTAAAAGAGGGAACTGGAACTATTTAGGGTAAGTGCTTATTCCTGGAGAAGGAGGATTTTCTGTGCAAACTTATCTAGAATTTTCTGGAGGGACTAGATGTTTTGGGAATCCTCCATTACAAGTTGGATACCCAGGCATCAGAAGCTCTTGTTATTCCTTACTGTTTCTGTATCATTCTCTGCAACTAGCTTGTTTTTGGAACTGAAATGTTCTTAAGCTGCTTTTCTACAGTCATGAATCTATCAGTCTTCTTGTTTGTTCTAACTGTAAAATGATAAAGTTGTTTTAGACTATATACAACTCATGAATGGAATGAGTTCAGCTGGATAATCCATACAATTTCAGGTAAATATTCTTCCCGACAACATAAAACATAAAAGGAAGTGGAATAACTATTTGGATGAATGGCTGGAAGGAATTCTCTCACTCTGGGAATAATCCATTTCTAAGCACTCTAGAACTCTTAAAAGATCAGAGGTTAGAGATCGCAGGGAGAAACCTGACATGCTTGATATGGATCTTAGATACAGATTCTCTCACTCCCCTCTCCTAAAATAGATCTTCCTATTATGGGGAAAGGACAATCACCTAACTATGCTGATCGGAAAACAAACAAGTTGCAGCCAATGGGAAATTCAGTTTGCCAAACGAGGGATTCTGACTGGAACTGTCATGACTGGTATGACTTAAGCATAGCTCATAAAATCATCTGCTACAATGTCCTACCTGTCAATGACTACTTCACCTTCAACCATAACAATACAAAAGCACACAATAGATACAAACTTAAAGTGAACTGCTCCAAACTCGATTGCAGAAAATGTGACTTCAGTAACAGAGTTGTTAATGCCTGGAATGCACTATCAGACTGTGGTCTCATCCCCAAACCCCCAACCTCCTACTCAGGAGCCTGAGTAGCGTAGGGGAGTAATGCCTCCTACAAAGGCAGCATTTAAGATCCAGCTGCTGCAATTACTGGCGAGTTCAATCCCAGGCAGGCTCAAGGTCGACTCAGCCTTCCATCCTTTATAAGGTGGGTAAATTGAGGACCCAGTTTGTTGGGGGCAATAAGCTGACTTTGTATAAATATAAATATACAAAAGTATGAAGGCTATTGCTTAACGCATTGTAAGCCGCCCTGAGTCTCCGGAGAAGGGCGGCATATAAATCAAATTAAAAAAAAAAACAAAAAACTTTAACCTAAAACTTCTACTGTTGACCTCACCCCATTCCTAAGAGGCCTGTAAGGGGCATGCAAAAGAGCACCAGCGTGCCTACCATTCCTGTCCTAATGTTCCCTTTAATTGTATTCATTTTATATATTCAATTCATGCTTATATTTATATATATTATCTAATATGTACTCGACAAAATAAAATAAAATAAAATAATAAAATAAAATAAAATAAAATAAAATAAAATAAAATAAAATAAAATAAAATAAAATAAAATAAAATAAAATAAATAAACTAGAAAATCAGTCCAAATAAAGTAGATTTGTTTTCTGAATTACTGATTTTGGACTCTGAATGAAATTTCACAAGTGGTGCACACTGCTAATTCCTACTGGTATATAGTATCTTTTTTTAGGATATAGTGTACTTATGTAGCTTGTATTTTTGAATGTTTGTGAACATCATTTTGAAATAGCAAGACAACAAGAGATATTTATTTGTGACTTAGAGCTGTGTGCTTACTTCAATCATTTTAAATTAATGCAGTGACAAAAACTATCTTACAATTTCTGGAAAGTTTTCTTCCCTTGTGAAAGAAGCTTCTAACTTTATTCTTTTTTGCGGGGTGGGACTTTGAATTGATTTTATCGTTAGAGGTGAAGTTATTGGGTTTCTTCATTTATATACAAATCCTTCCAGTTCTCTGGAGCTTCCCTGGCTGGTCACATATTCTGAAAAAGCTCAATGGAAGAAATTTCCTAATTTCTTCTTCTGAGATTTAATGATGCTTCAAAATGCAGGGAGACAACAAACCAATAGAGCAGTGTTTTTTAACCTTGGCAACTTTCAGATATGTGAACTTCAATTTCCAAGAATGGCTGGGGAATTCTGGGAGTTGAAGTCCACAGATCTGAAAGCTGCCAAGATTGAGAGAGAATGCAGACAGTGAATTACAGAGCATTAGTAAATGGTTCTTCAGCATTTTGTAATGAAAATGGACAAGATCCTCCAGACTGTAAATTCAGCTACTTGGGATTCTTTCTGGACTCGCAGTTATTGCTTGATAATAGCATTGCTGTGGCAATGAGGGCCTTTGCCCAGGTTTACCTTCTGTAGCATTTGTGTTCTTTTCTTGACTGAGAGACTATTCAGGTATTATTTGTATTCTACATGGAATTGCATTTGAAGAACATGTGGAAACTATCAGCTGGTCCAAAATGCAGCAATGTGGGTAGTAATGGACACTTCTCATTTATGCCCATGTGTCAATACTGCTGTGCATGCTATGTTGGTTGCTAATTGGTTTCTGGGTACAATTCAAAATGCTGGTTATCAATATTTATAAAGCCCATTATACTGTAGATACTATGAGACTGCCTTTCTCCAGTTGTTTCTATCTACCCAGTACATTTAGGCAGAATAGATGTGCTGTAGGTCTCTCAATTAAATGTTTGTCAACTTGTGAGACTGAGGAAGTCTGCCTCTCCAATTGCTGTTCCTGGCCTCTGTAATAGCATACCCCCTTTCAGTACCAACTCTCCTGTGGCTCTGCGAAGCCCTTAAGAATCTAACGCTATCCCTGTCAAATCTTGTTTAATATTAATTTGTTTTGCCTCTTGCCCCAAAGGTGCTTTTTCAAGAGACTTTCTAGTTTTTCTTTGAAGACATTTCAGTTCTCATCCAAGAAGCTTCTTCAGTTCTGGCTGGATGGTAGGGAATGGAAGGATTTATACTTGTTGCATTTGCATTTTTTTCAAGAATTGTTGAGGCCACCTGGAGATTCATCTGTGTCCAGGGTCACCTGAGTGATGCGAATGGGTGTGGAGCCTTCTTGGAACTGTTGAAAAGACTATGTTGTAGACTGGAGATAGATGATGTTGTATCCCTGTCTGTTATGGGGGAGACAACACAGAGAACAATAAACAAACCAATGTTGTCATTCCAAACTTTGCAGGAATATCAGAAAAGCTCAGAAAGATCTTCAGCCAACACAAAATACGTGCATGCTTCAAACCCAAGAATATGCTAAGGCAGAAGCTTGTCTACCCCAAGGATAAAACACCCAGACTCAAACTGAGCAACATGGTATATGCAGTACAATGCAGTGATTCATGTGCAGATCTGTACATTAGGGAAACAAAACAACCACTTTATAAATGCATGGCACAATGTAGGAGAACAAACCCATCAGGACAGGGGTGAAATGTACTTACCTTTCCTACTGGTTCGCTGATGTGCATGCACACCATCATCTGTGCATGCACAAAGCCTTCTGCGCATGCACAGATGGTCAAAACCAGGATGTGGAAATGTCCAGATTGGGAGAGGAGGTGGAGCCTCTCGCCGCTGGTGCTACCAGTTCTCTGAACTACCCGCCGCCAGCGCTACTGGCTCTCATAAGCCAGATAGAGCCAGCAGCATTTCACCCCTGCATCAGGACAAGATCCAGCAATCCACCTGCGTTTAAAAGACATTTTTGAAGACAGCAAAGTCCACATTTTGGACAGAGAGGACTGCTGATTTGAAAGAGGGGTCAAAGAGGCCATCTATGTCAAAACTGAACAGCCCTCTCTCAACAGAGGAGAAGGGATATGACATCATCAATCTCCAGTCTACAACACAGTCCTTTCCATACTTCCAAGAAGACTCCACACCCATTTGCACCACTCAGGTGACCTGATGACTCAGATAAACCTCCAGGTGGCCTCAATGACTCTCTACAAAAAATGCAAATGACCAGCTGCCTGCAAGGAGCATAAATCCTTCCATTCCCCACCATCCAGTCAGAGTTGAAGAAGCTTCTTGGATGAGAAGTGAAACGTCTTTAAAGAAAAAACAGTCCAGTTGCCTCTTGAAAAAGCACTGTTGGGACAACCATGACCTGGATGACTGAGAATCTCCATAGACATTTGTCTTGTTTCTGCATTTATGTTATTAAGTGTGCTTTTAAAATGTATATTTTCTTTTTGGAACTGGATGATGCTATAAAGCCAATAAATTAAAAAATAGAATAAAATAAAATAAAGGAACAAAATTTTGTCACAATCTACCTCTGACAATTTTATCAATATATTTTCCTTTTTCAATGAATGTCTAACCCAAATGTTCTTTTAGGAAACAGAAGGAGAACAGGCAGGAAAAACACAGGAGAATATTTCTGCATTGCACTACTTTCAAGTGTTAGGAATGGGAAAGCAGTCTTGTGAAAGATATATAAAAGAAGTGGATATATACATACAAATTGTCTGCCTAGTTTTTTTTTTAATGTAGCTTCTGGTAGATACAGAATGTAAAATAGAGTTTTACTTTTTACAAAAAAAAATCAGAAGCTGGGATCAGCTCAGAAAAGTCAAGAATATTTTCAGAAGCAAAGCATGAAGAGAAGGTGCAGGATGTGGGTGGGGAAGAAAAACTCAAGAAAACACCAATTAAAATAATGGTCTTACAATAAATAAACAATGTGTAGGATTCATATTAACTTTCCGAGCAATGGCAAACTCAAGCAAGATAATGAAAAGCGGTTTTTAAAATTTTATTTATTTATACCTACATGTCCATACGTATCTTTGACTTGCATCAGGGTTATGCAAAGCTCTAAAGTGGTATTTTATTTTATGGATATTTTAAAAATCTCCTGTTTCTTCCCCAGATTCCAAATATTTCCTTACAAATGTTGTAGATAATGTAGAGTTAACTTCTAGCCCTCCACTTGTCATGGAGTTCCCAACTCTTATTAGAATCAACTTGGTACGGACTACAGTTAAGGATGAGCCCACAAGTTACTGAAGGTTAGAGATTGGTCAACCCTGACTCAGATGGCTTTGAAAGACAAATTGATAGTGGGCAACCATGGTACTTAGACTGAAACCAACGTATCAGAAGCCATATATTCTTTGGACTGCCAAAGACTGATAATTTCTGCACATCTAGCTTTCCTGTGCTTCATGAAGATGGAAGAAGGGGCAGCCATCCCTTTTGAGCACTTCTCCCACATTTTCTCCTCTGTAGGCTGTGCAATTATACAGAAAATATAGTTGATGTCTAATGAGTTGCCACCAGTGGTGTTACTTTAATTAGTTTATGGTGATAAAAAGGAATCTAAAGAAGGCTGCTGTGAAGATTTGTTATTTTAATTAAGGAAGTGAAGCAATAGAAAACTAGCATTAGATCCAATCCAGTGCAAGCCCGAGCCTTGGTTTTATCAGAAGGATGGGAAGAAGGTGTGGAGGATAGAAGAAACATGAAGGGGAGCATGGAATATGGTATCACAATGCTCATAAAATATGCTATATAGTCTTCCACAAATACAGTAAGCGTGACTTCAATTTCCAGAATTCTTAGCTATTACATTAGGGGCATTCATGTGAGGTAGGTTAAAAAAAGGTAAGATGGCTGCCACAATTGTGTTGTTGAGGCCCTGCTGCCTTTTGACGTGCAACACATGAGTAACATATATAGAAAGGGATGGGGCTTTCACATTTTTGGTATTGCCCCCCATGAATGGACCTGCACTACAACTAGGCAGTCTGAGGGTTCAGAAAGTTGCTGATCTAATACTTCTGAAGGCTGCCAAGCTGTACCCTTTATTGGGTACATATTGGAAGATAATTTCAAATAGAAATTCCTAGGATTATTTATTGTATTTGATTTCTGTTTTTTACCTGCTCTATTACTGCAAAATAGAATATAATACACTGAGAAATTTTTTCAATGTTAAATTGAAAGCAGATGATAATACTGCAGACCTGAAAAAAAAATTAAAAACCTGATTGGACCAGACTAGACAAATGATGAAGGCATATCACCCTTTTAACTAAAATCCTAGAGGAGTAGGAATATCTTAAACTGATGTATAATGAACATATCTGAAGAAAACCCCACTTGTTTGAGAAGAAAAACCCAGAAGGTAGCCATTTTATGTAGTGAAACAAAAATAACAGCTTCGTGGCAACCAAAGGAGATAGACATGTGTCTGAAATACAAGCCAGAATTTGGATCCAATCAAATTTATACAACTGGTGAGAGGCAGACAATCCAGACTTCCTGAATATTTGTTCTGCTCTTTTTTCCCCAAACCAACAGACAATTAAATATTCTTAAGATTACTGTTTCCAACACGCACATGCAAATGTAACACGTTACATTTACTATTTAATTGGAATCAGAGAAATATATCCATTAACTATTTCTTTCCTCTGTCTCCTTGTAAATAAGCCCTACACAACTTGCGGAGACAACACTGATAAAATTAAAAATCTTTGTGGATGACAAAGGAACACCTCATCTTCCAGTTTGTGGTTTGGTGGCCAGTAGAATGTGGGCAACTCATGAATTGGCAGTGGTGGTGAAGTCTGGAATCATTGGAGGTGCTTGGCAGTGCATCTTTCAAGGTGGCAACAGCGACAAATTTAGTGTTTAAGAAAAACAAAAACAAAACACTGTAGGCCACCCAAGATTGCTTGGAAGGCCACATGTTGTGCAGGCCTGCTCTAAGCCCTCCAATATTAATTGTTTTTCCTCAAAATCAGTCCTTAAACCTGTGCCAAGGTCATAGAGCAGAAGTGTACAGTTGGTTACCCTGGGCTGATCTGTAGATAGTAAGGAAGAGGGCCTTGCTGGAAATGGGTGAGAACCAATGGTGGGATTCAGCCAGTTCTCACCACTTCAGGAGAACCGGTTGTTAACTTTCTGACCAGTTTGGCAAACTGGTTGTTGGAAGAAATCATTAGGGCAGAGAACCGGTTGTTAAATTACTTGAATCCCACCACTGGTGAGAACGCTACCTAAACCAGAGAGCTTGAACATTTTTTTAAAGTCCTGGGAAACAAGATCACATTTGGAAGTCAATCAGGCAGAATCTTCGTGATTCACTGGAGTATAAGAAAGGGAAGGAAATACAGCACAGTCAAAGAATCTATTATTATAGACAATTTCAATAAAACTAGTTTAAGCCTGACAGTATCTGCCTTTTCCCTACATCAAATCCTTCAGTACCATCTCCAAAGTCTATTTCAAGGTTATTAATGAACTGTAAGTTTCATGTAATAGAAAGGAGAAATGATTAAACACCTGGAAAGCAATAATTTGAACTATACAATTGATTTAATTAAATGTAATTAAATGAATTTAATCTTTGTTTTGGCCCTAATCTTACCCCAAATCCTTAATCCAAAGGCTTTAGGGGCCTTTTACCTCTCCAGGGCCTCCACCCTTTTCTATTTTTATCGATGGAAATATCCTAAATTGTCTTGCATTCATTTTCTTCCCCAGAATAATGGCTGTCAGGTACAATTTCAGTGAGAATTGGGTAAACAGACTTTCAATATGTTCCACCAAATACATGGACAGGAGGGTCATCAAAAACAAGTGAAGATTTTGTCAAAATGTGTGCCATGACATGATACGAGCTCTGCCCCCAATATGTTTGCGTGCAGGATTGCAGTGCATATATTATAATTTGCCCCCAAGGTTTCCCATGGTCAACAAAGGATTTAGTTGGAAAAATGTTTGCAGGAGGAGGAAATATTCTCCTATCTCTTTTCAATGGCACTTTTTCAGTGCATTTCTGTGAGATATTTCCTTGGCAGAAGAGAAAGGCAAGAGAGTCAAACATTCCTCTTAATTATAAAATATCACCACACTTTCCTCCTTTAAAGTGTCTAAAGCAAGTCCGCCCCACCCCTTTCAAAACTGGTGGAAAAAATGCAGCAAGAATTCTTAGCCCTGAAATAGATGCTAGTAGGAAATGCTGCCATTGAAATGTACCGTGTGGGTTCAAGTCTGAAACAGAGCTTGTTCTTAATTGCATTTTATTTTATTTCTTCACTATCCTTCTGACTTCAAAGTGAGTTTTTTGGCTTTGAGATAGTATTTGCTTCAAGGTTGATTACTTTGCCTATCTTTTAAAACACAAAATTATTACTGTCAGGAAGATCCATAAGGTCAGATTGTTCCTCAGGAAAATACCGCTTGTGAACAGGATTTCTACCTTAGGTTTCAGATTAATGATTCTCTTAGGACTACTTAAATTCAGCATGTTATATGAATACCCCTTGGAATTTGGCTATTCCCATTACATACAAATTGAAATTCTGTGCCATATGACTTCACCTGGTTTACCTGGGTGTCTTCTCCATCAGTGTGTTAATAGGGTCTTATAAACAAATCCTGTCCTTACTTGAATGAAGAGCATATACCCCATCAGACTCTGAATATATCAAGGTCTTTTATTTTCCTTGAGAACAATTTAGGATACAGCCTGTTTCAGTGCCTGAAAGTATGCCAATTATAGCAAGGATTGAACGGAAATCTATAATAGATGTCAAGCTCTGTTGATAGCAACAGTTTGGTGTACTAATCTTTGCCTTTCTCCAGCAAACAAAGTATTGAATGGATTGGGGGAAGAGAACTCTTTCAAAACAAGTGTTCCTCTGGGGGGGGGGGGGGAACACTTCTTTGAATTAAATCCAAGTAAGATTGTCACAGGGAAAAAGAAAATGTAATGTTAAATTCTAGAACTGGTGATTGGAGATATTCAAGGTTTTGTGCAAGGACAGTAAATTGCAGAAAAAAGAATACATAAGACCATTAACTCATTATGGTTATTTGATCAGTACCCCTCCACACAACGTACAATATATACTTGTACTTGGTATATTAAGCCATGGTGCTCAGTGGGGCTTCTATTCAGTACAAAGTCTTTCACTGGACTTATAAGAGACTGTGCATAGAAACTTTTATATATGCAAAGGTTATGCTTTCTATTCTTTCTGTTGAAAGACTTGAGAGCGATGCAAAGTCTGGAATAATAGAATTCAGTGTATAGAATTCCATGTCATATCCATCAATTACAAGCTGAGCTGAAACCCCCCTGAAATTTGAAGTGAACTTATAATAGCTTTCGTTTGTCTCTTGTGTAATTGTCTTTTGCTATTTCTGGTCAATGCCTGTAATAATGTACTTACCGTATTTTCCGGCGTATAAGACGACTGGGCGTATAAGACGACCCCCAACTTTTCCTGTAAAAATATAGGGTTTGGGCTATACTTGCTGTATAAGACGACCCCTCTTCTAATGCACACCAAATAAAAATTAAAAAACATCAACTGGCTCACCCACAATGTAAAAGCAGCTGTGCTAGATCCAAAATGGCCCCTGCAATAAGCAGGAACTTCACACAGCCACAAAAAGCCCAAAAAAACAACTTTTACATTGTGGGTTTACACACACAAAATTCCACATACAGCTTTGTGAGATTTTGTGTTTGTGTAGCTAGAGTGAAACACTACAGAAACACACTAAATCTCAGAAAGTTGCACAAATTTTATTTTTATTTTTTTATTTTTATTTTTATTTTTATTTTTATTTTTATTTTTATTTTTATTTTTATTTTTATTTTTATTTTTATTTTTATTTTTATTTTTATTTTTATTTTTATTTTTATTTTTATTTTTATTTTTATTTTTATTTTTATTTTTATTTTTATTTTTATTTTTATTTTTATTTTTATTTTTATTTTTATTTTTATTTTTATATGGAAGCTAAATTTAAAACTTCCTAGCCTAAAACTTAGACCTAGCCTTTAAATGGCTAGGTCTAAAAACGAACAACTAAAAAACCCCCCAATTAACTATTTTTTTTAAAGCTCCCAAAGGGGAAGAAAAACTTACCCAATAGAACAGGGGTCTCCAACCTTGGCAACTTTAAGATTTGAAGACTTCAACTCCCAGAATTCCTCAGCCAGTTTTGCTTTGTTGGCTGAGTAATTCTGGGAGTTGAAGTCCACAACTCCCTGCCTGCTTGATTGCAGGCAGGGAGATTTAGTTGCTTGCTGATGCAATGGATTGCAGGCAAGGCAAGGCAAGCGTTGCGGCTAGCAGCTAAGGTAAGCAAGCTGGAGGTGGGGGGGGGGGGATTTTTGCTACGTACCAATTAGCAGGCAAAAATTAGCAGCTGGGATGGCCAGCGTTGTGTAAAAGGAAAGTTTTTCCCTTTTACACAGCGCTTGGCCATCCAAACTCTGGCGATCCCAGCTGAATTGCCTGCTAATCTCAGCTGGGATGGCCAGCGTTGTGTAAAAGGAAAGTTTTTCCCCTTTACAGGGGGCTTGCGTGTAACTCAGCTGATTAGCAGCAACTCAGCAGGCAATTCAGCTTGGCTCCTTAGAGCCATTTAAGGCTTGTCAAAGCCTTTCGGGCTGGTCTGCCTGGTTACAGGAGACCGACAACTGGCGTATAAGACGAACCCCAACTTTTGAGAAGATTTTTGTGTGTTAGAAAGTCGTCTTATACGCCGGAAAATACGGTACCTAATTCCTTTTTGTTACTATATTGATTACATCTCTTCCCCTTTCCTGATAGAACTTACTGAATGACAGTGATGTGAACAGCAGCTGTTAGGCATCATTAGACATAGAAATATTGCAAGTTTACTCTAGTCAAAGTAACTGCTGTTGCTCTATGTGATGCTTCTTTGATGGATGGTGATATCATAGATAGCAACTACTTTCTGCTGCTGCTTTGCTTCACTGGAGTATTCAGAAAGATATCAGCTGTTTATTAGTTCTTTCTTCTGGCATGCTGCCCCAAGTCTCCCCAGCATTTCCCATCTTAAAGGATGGGATATAGCTGCTGTGGGCTCCAAATAAATGAATGCCAACTCCTTCTATGCCCATCTTGTGGGCTTCTTCTAGGCTTCTTGTAGGCCAGTCATAGAACAGAATTAGGGGTGAAATGCTACTGGTTCGGACCAGTTCAGGCAAACCGGTAGTGATAAAAGCTACCAGTTCGGGTGAACTGGTAGTAAAAAAAAATGCTACCGGTTCAGATGAACCGGTATTTCCAATAATCAGCTGTGCCACGCAATTTATATTTGCTAGAAAGCAGGAAATCCTGCTTTCTAGCGAATCTAAATTGTGCGGCACAGCTGTTTTCCCCCTTGCTACTTACATTAGAAAAGGCTTCTTAATCCTCCTTTAACAGCACTGCGCAGTAGTGCCTGCAGTGCACATGTGTATGAAGCATGCATTTGGTGTGCACACAAAGTGCGCATTTGGCACGCACTGTGCATGTGCACGCGCAGCAAACCAGTAACGAAGCGAACTGGTAGCAGACTTTAGAGCATTTCACCCTGAACAGAATCCTTTACAGACAAGCTCTGGTGTCTCTGATTCTATGACTGATTTAGCACAATTTTTCTGAAGTTCCTACAGATCCAGGAAGTGTAGGTTCCTTAGGACTTCAGGCTGTTGGAAAGGTTGCTCTGGAAGCATTTTACAGTAGGAGATAAACATGCAAGGTGCAAGATTATTATCCATGCATGGAGCAGGATAAAAATGCAAGAAATTTAGTATTTCTTACATTACTGAAACGTCAGTATGTATGGGTGTGAAGGTTGCACATATGGAGTTAGGCTACAATTTATTTTGATGCTCACACCATTTATTTATTTATTTATTTATTTATTTATTTATTTATTTATGTATGTATGTATGTATGTATGTATGTATGTATGTATGTATTTATTTATTAAATTTATATACCGCCCTTCTCCCCCAAGGGACTCAGGGTGGTGAACAGCTGAAATTTAAAATAGCATACAATATAAAAGTTAAAATAACTAAAAATAAATTAAATTAATCAGTCTCCCAATTTAAAACCCTAGGGCTACACAAATTAAAACTAACCCATAAAAAACCCATTTAGGCTAGGCTGGCTTGCTGAAATAAAAACGTCTTCAGGGCCTTATGGGAAGTGCGGTGATCCGGGATTAGTCATATTCCGGGAGGCAGCTCATTCCAGAGGGCAGTTGGCTGCCCACAGAGAAGGCTCCCCCCCTGGAGGCTGCCAGCCAACTTTGCTTGACCAACAGCACCCTGAGGAGGCCCTCTCTATGAAAGCGAATTGGCTGGTGGGAGGTAATTGGTAGCAGAAGGCGGTCTCGTAAATACCCTGGCCCTAAGCCATGGAGCGCTTTAAAGGTGAGAACCAACACCTTGAAGTGCACCCGGAAGACCACTGGGAGCCAGTGCAGCTCACGCAGGAGAGGTGTTATATGGGAGCGTCATGTTGCTCCCATAATCCCCCGCATGGCCGCATTCTGGATCAATTGGAGCCTCCGGATGCTCCTCAAGGGTAGCCCCATGTAGAGAGTGTTACAGTAGTCCAGGCAAGAGGTGACTAGAGCATGAGTGACTGTGCATAAGGAGTCCCAATCCAGAAAGGGGCGCAACTGGCGTATCAGGCGAACCTGATAAAAAGCCCCCCTGGCCACAGCCGTCATATGCTCTTCTAAAGACAGCCGTGTATCCAGGAGGACGCCCAAGTTGCAAGCCCCCTCTGTGGGGGTCAATAACTTGCCCCCAATAGCCAGTGATGGCACCAGCTGGCTATATCGGGATGCTGGCATCCACACCCACTCGGTCTTGGAAGGGTTGAGTTGAAGCCTGTTCCTCCCCATCCAGACTCACATGGCCTCCAGACACTGGGACATCACTTCAAGGGCATCGTTGGGGTGGTTTTGGGTAGAGATGTACAGCTGAGTATCATCAGCATACAGATGACACCGCACCCCAAACCCACGGATGACCTCACCTAGCGGCTTCACATAAAAGTTGAACAGGAGTGGTGAGAGGACCGACCATTGCGGCACCCCACAAACAAGGTGCTTCGAGGTCGACCTCTGCCACCGTGCCAACACAGACTGCGACCAGCCAGAGAGATAGGAGGAGAACCACCGCAACACGGTGCCTCCCACTCCCAATCCCTCCAGCTGGTGCAGCATGATACCATGGTCGATGGTATCAAAAGCTGCTGAGAGGTCTAATAGGACCAGAACAGAGGAGCAACCCCTGTCCCGAGCCCTCCAGAGATCATCAACCAATGCGACCAATGCCGTTTCCGTGCTGTACCCAGGTCTGAAGCCAGACTGGCACAGATCTAGATAGACTGTTTCATCCAGGTACTGTGGGAGCTGTTGCACAACCACACTCTCAACAACCTTCGCAGTAAAGCGAAGGTTGGAGACAGGACGGTAATTTGCCAAAACAGCCGGGTCCAGAGAAGGCAGAGACAGGATCGAACTCATCCCAGATAACATTCTCAAGACCCGCCTCAGCCACCCCGCCAGAATCTACCCAGTCAGAATCCAAGCCTTCCCGAATCTGAGCGATTTTACCTTGCAGATACTGTGCAAAATCCTCAGCCTGCCCTTGCAAGGGGTCCTCCCGTGCTCCCTGGTGTAAGAGGGAGTGGGTCACTCTAAAAAAAGCGGCTTGGTGGTTATCTGCCGATGCAATAAGAGCGGAAAAGTAATTATACTTTGCCGCTTTTATCGCCACTAAATAATATGAGACCTAACTAATATGAGATCTAACTAGTGTTTGGTCAGATTCGGAATGACTGGCCCTCCAACCACTCTCTAGGCATCTTTTCTGGCACTTCATCTCCCTCAGCTCCTCGGAAAACCAAGGAGCTGGGCAAGTTCGGCGCCGGGTCAGAGGCCACAAAGGCATGACTCGATCCAAAGCCCCAGCGGCCGTCCTATCCCAGGGGGCCACCAGATCTTCAGTCGAGTCATGAGCCAGAGTCTCAGGAAATAGCCCAAGCTCCCTCTGGAATCTATCCGAATCCATCAGGTGCCTGGGGCAGAACGTTGAGAAGCTCGGTCAGGGCTCGGTCACGTGGCAGGGAGCCAAGTACATGATCAGCAGGTCCACCTGCATCCCATGGCCCCACTTCACCAGGAGAGACTCACATCCGGCTATCTGAGGTACAGTGGCCTCCCTCGGATCAAGACCTTCAAGACCTTTCATTATAGGGAAGCTCACCCAGTACTAATTCAGAGATGTTCGTCTCTGACTGATGTTCGCTGCAGGGCTAAATGATCTTCATTTTATCCAATGCAGTAGTATTTGTAGCTTTTGTTGCTTTTATCAGAATGACAAATGCAGTGTTGTAGCATCATACATAAACAACTCTCTTTTTGGATCTATGTGTGAGGAAAGACATCACAATGCACAAAAAAAGAGAGCTTGTGTTATGGGACTGCAACGTTGTTTCTATCACTCTGTCCCAGAGGTGGTATTCAGCAGGTTCTGACCAGTTCTGGAGAACCGGTAGTGGAAATTTTGAGTTTAGAGAACCAGTAAATACCACCTCTGACTGGCCCTCTCCCATCTATTCTCTGCTCCCAAGTCCCAGCGGATTGGGAAGAAATGGGGATTTTGCAGTAACCTTCCCCTGGAGTGGGGAAGGGATGGAGATTTTACAGTAACCTTCCCCTGGAGTGGGGAGGGAATGGAGATTTTGCAGTATCCTTCCCCTGCCATTCCCATCAAGCCATGCGATGCCACGTCCACCAAGCCATGCCCACAGAACCGGTAGTACACATTTTTGAATCCCACCACTGCTCTGTCCCCTTGACCATGTCTTGTGCCATTATTTAGATTTTTGCCAACTATCAAAGAATTTAGATGTTTCATTGTGTTCTTTTGTTCTTTCCTTTTTTTAAATAATACATATCCATAAAGAGGGGAAGGGGGGGAGGGAAAGTGTTAAAGGTCCATTATTTATTGTTTTTATGAAAATAATGTGAAATTAATATTGTCTAGTCAGTTTTTATTTAAAATTATCAGTCTATATTGTATATCTAGGATTTTTTAGCACAAGGAAATAGATAAATAAAAATATCAACAGTTAAGTTAAATTGTCGTAACGTGCCTTTCATATAGAACAATACAAAAAGCACTTTATTTATGGAGTGACTGAAATTAATTGCATTCTCCTCCTACTCTGTCCTAATTGTAAGCTTTATTCATTGACGGTTAAAAAAAAATCAGAAGCAGGAAAGATTGTTGTGCATAGTATACCTTCAACAAATATTTCATTGGATTCATACTGTGAAGTTATGAAAATAATAGAACTCAGGCATTGCCGGAGTCAGTAATAAAGACATGAGGTTTAGTAGAATTGTTATTCAATCTGTATAAGAGGTAAAAACCACCTCTGGAGAATACAATTATCTCTGTACTTTAGAGAAATGCAGTTTAAAAGAAAGAGGGATTCAGGCAAAATTATTTTTAATCAACTAGATTTTGAGGTAGGAAATTTATGCACATGCAAACTTATTCCCATTAACAATAAGTGCTTATTGGTTAAATCTTGTCCAGCATTTTTGGAATGTAGGACAGCAATCAGAAAAATTAACCATTTATACTGAGGATCGTTAAATGGATTGGAAGATTGATAAATCAAGCTTCCTTTTGAATTTAAGGGTGAATGCTCTCAAAATGATTATTATTTCCAGATTAATTTAGAAAATTTCCATAGGGTTATTCGATTCTGACAATATTTTTGCAGAAAATATAGTTACCAATTAATGATGGAGGATTTGGTTTTTCAAACCTGGAGCTATATTATCATGCTTTTCTTTTGTTGTGTACTAAATCCTGGAAAATAATGCCTAAGAAAAAAAGATTGGACCTTTTTTCTCATGCAGAATTGACTTTATGGGGAAACACAAATTTAGAAATTTGGAAAAAGATGATGCGGAATAATTGGATGGAAGTAGGGATATCTATTTTGAATCAACAGATGGCGAGGATAAATTTTTATCATTTTTTGTGTAAAGAGACAAATATCATATACCAGATACATCCCAATGGCAATATTTACAGTTACAACATTTGCTAACAATGTTATTTGGATCAGCAGCATTTCTTCTGATATACCTGAGATGCTAGAACAATTTGTTAAATCCTTAAAAACACAATCCAATTATTTTTTTTTAATCCTGAAATCAATTTGATATCCAGTTTCTAAGAAATGAGTATAGAGACATCAAATTTGAATGGATAATGAAATGTGTGACTCATTTATATAAAATACATATATAAATATAGACATATGTATTAGAAAGATGTGTATATATTTGAATAATAATTGCAATAGATAGATATATGTAGAATCGTAACTACTATTAAAATAATATATTCCATTTTTCCTGTTGCATTTAAAAAATCATTTTTATGCTTTTTTTCTCATTTCTTTGATAATATATGTATTTTGATCTTTGCGTTTTGCTTTTGCCCTGTTTCTTTTTCATCCCTATTGTAAAGCAAAAAAAAAAAAAAAAAAAAAAGAATAAATTAAGAAAAAGATTTCTCTTGATTTTGAACATGTGGATTTATAGCTATTGGGATGGATGTCCCACTGATGCTTTTGCCATGTGTCTTTTGTTGCAACACAGCAATAAAGTTAAAACAAAATCCACAAGCGTCCAACTGACAGATTGATCAAACTCATCTCTAACCACATTGTGAATGTTGTCATGGATTTTCTTTTTCTACAAAGAGTTGCACTTTTTCAATACCTTTGTTCCCTTTGACTTCTGCATCAATTTGCATTTTTTAAAATAACTATGAAACTTGATATTCAGTTTTATATGTGCCACGCTGGCGCAGTGATTAGAATACAGTACTACAATCTACTTCTGCTGCCTGCCAGCTGCCTGCAATTTGGCAGTTTGAATCCCACCAGGCTCAAGGTTGACTCAGCCTTCCATCCATCTGTGGTCAGTAAAATGAGGACCCAGATTGTTGGGGCAATATTCTGACTCAATAAAAAACCGTTTAGAGAGGCGTGTAAAGCACTGTGCAGTGGTATATAAGTCTAAGTGCTATTGTTATCTAAGCTGTAGTGGCACAGTGGTTAGAATTCAGTATTGCAGGCTGACTCTGCTGACTGTCAGCAGTTTGATCCTGACTGCTGGCTCAAGGTTGACTCAGCTTTCCATCCTTCTGAGGTGGGTAAAATGAGGAGCCAGATTGTTGGGGGCAATAGGCTGACTCTGTAAAATGCTTAGAGAGGGCTGTAAAAGCACAGTGAAGCGGTATATAAGTCTAAGTGCTATTGCTATATGTGTAGGAGACATTTTGCCATGCCAGTTTTTTTCCCTTAACATGTTTTTTTTTTGTACTGTATTTTTTTATTTATTTTATTTATTTGTTTAAATTTGTATACCGCCCTACTCCCAGAGGGACTCAGGGCGGTGAACAGCCAAAAATAAAATACACTTTACATACAAAAGGTAAAAACTATTTAAAAAGATTAAATTTAGGCTTGAAAATTTAAAACCACCAATTTATATAAACATTTAAAAAACCAATTTAAAACCAATTTAAAAGGGAGAGTTAGGCCAGCCCCGCCTGTTGGAATAGAAGCGTTTTTAGGGCACGGCGGAAAGTGCGTAAGTCCTCAATTCTCCGTATCTCTGGGGGGAGCTCATTCCAGATGGCAGGTGCCCCCACAGAGAAGGCTCTCCCCCTGGGGGCTGCCAGTTGACACTGTTTGGCCGACGGCACCCTGAGGAGCCCCTCTCTATGGGAGCGGACTGGTCGGTGAGAGGCTATCCGTGGCAGAAGGCGGTCTCATAAGTACCCTGGTCCTAAGCCATGGAGCGCTCTAAAGGTGGTAACCAAAACCTTGAAGCGCACCCGGAACACCACCGGGAGCCAGTGCAGCTCACGCAGGAGGGGGGGTCACATGGGAGCACCACGTTGCTCCCATCACCACCCGCGCGGCCGCATTCTGGACCAGTTGGAGCCTCCGGGTGCTCCTCAAGGGGAGCCCCATGTAGAGAGCATTACAGTAGTCCAGGTGTGAGGTGACAAGGGCATGAGTGACCGTGCATAACGAGTCCCGGTCCAGAAGGGGACGCAACTGGTAGATCAGGTGAACCTGATAAAATGCCCTCCCGGCCACGGCCGTCATATGCACTTCTAAAGAGAGCCGTGAATCCAGGAGGACGCCCAAGTTGCGAACCCCATCCGTGGGGGCCAATGACTCGCCCCCAATAGTCAGAGATGGGGCCAGCTGACTATATCGGGACGTCGGAAACCACAGCCACTCGGTCTTGGATGGTTTGAGCCTGAGTCTATTCCGCCCCATCCAGATCCGTATGGCCTCCAGGCATCGGGACATCACTTCGAGGGCATCATTGGGGTGGTCTGGGGTGGAGATGTACAGCTTCCAACTGGCGCAGCATGATACCATGGTCGATGGTATCAAAAGCCGCTGAGAGGTCTAATAGAACCAGGACAGAAGAACAACCCCTGTCCCGGGTCCTCCAGAGATCATCCACCAATGCGACCAATGCTGTCTCCGTGCTGTACCTGGGTCAGTTTTTGTATTGGATTTTCCCTAGTGTAGACATTACTGTATTTGGAGAAGCTAGTGACAGGATAAATAGAAAGAATAATATGTATTTCTTTGGGATGTACACATTAGACAGCTGATTTGAAATTATATGCAGGTAGCTCTTGACTTATGCCCACAATTGGGACAGGAAAGTCTGTCACTAAATGCAATTATCATTAAGACAGTAGTGCCCAATTTTATGAGATGTTTTGTTGTGGTTGTTAAGTGAATTAAGCTTCTCCCACTTTGTTTTTGTCAGAAGCCATCTGGGAAGTTCACAAATGGCAATATGTGACCCTGTGATGATGCAGCCATTATAAATATATGCCAATTACCAAGCATCCAAATTTTGATCATGTGATTGCTGGGATTCTGCAACAATCGTAAGTGCAAGGACCAGTCACTGTTTACAACTGTTTACAACTGTTGGAACAGTTGCTAAATGAAATATTATGAATGGAGGGCTACCTGTAATAGATTTCTCCTCATCCATATCATGTCTTTGATTTCCCTGGAGCTTTTCCTTCAAGAAAGGGATTTCCAAGCTTTTGGATGTGTAGTATTCCAAATTTTTAAATAGAAAAATCTGCATGGCTCTATGGCATTATCCACAGAAGCCGGTGAAATGCCAGCTATAAAATAGGGAAAGCTTGCCAGAAATAAGAGCTGTTTAGTGTTTTAATTAGCAACAATGGAGTGATCTGAACCTGGGCTGCTCCTTTTTGCTAGCTCTTTCGGAAAACATTGCACTGTTTTTCGGCAGGTACACTTACTTGACCCCAATCTTTACTTGCCACAAGTGGTGTTAATTGCTTGACACTGGAAATATCCTTCCACAATGACAATTTAGAGCATTTTATCTTGGAATGAAATAAACAAGTTGCTAGAGAACATCCTGCACACAAGCCAAAAAGGGCATAAATTTGGGTTCCCAGTCTATTGGGGGTGGGGTGGGGTACACATTGTTGGATTAATTCTCTTTCTCCCTTCAATCAATCAACTGACGAGAGCACACAATAATGTTTGCATACTAAGTCAGATATTGATCCATGGAGCCTAGTTTTGTCAACCTACATTGGCAGAGACTCATCAGGTTTTCAGGAAGATTTCTTTCTACCAGCCCTACCTGAAGAAACGAAAGATTGAACCTGGAGCTTTCTCGATCCAAAATGTGAAAACTGATCAATTTACTGAAGTGTGACAATCAATCAAAGTTAGAAAAGAAGCCTACAATTTTTTTTCAGTTCTTTTTATTTCCGATTACATCAGAACTGAAGCAGTTTCACAATCAACCAAATGCCACCAATTTGAGGTAGCAGTGTTTTAGAGTGCAACTTTGGCATTCGTCCCACTCCATAATCACATTTCTTAGTTTAGAATATTGTGTATCCTTCTCTATTGCTCCAATTTATTTCACAAAGACTAAATTTACATATAGTTGAAGTCATATTTGAATCTTGCCACTACTTGACCTATCTCTAAGGGCTTCAGAAGTTGATTTCACTTTGAAAGAGATTTTGCATATTCTCCACCTGGGAAGAATAATTTTGAAGAGTAAGTGACCACAAATTGCAGGTGATCTAAACTTTCCATTCAATCTCAAAGTTTAACATATATAACCCAAGCTGTAATTGAACTATGAATTATATAGAACCTCCAAAATCATATTCTTAGTAGTTTTACAGAGTTCATATCTGTGCAGCAGAAATGTTTCATTGATTTTTTGGTAAAGAAGTGTAACTATCTTTCCCCTCTTCTTTATAATATATTACTCAAACAGGACCCAGTTTTTTAAATACATACAGTACTGAAATACTCTGAAAGATTAGTGCAGACTTAGTAAATAGTTTGACAATGTTGAGGGAATTATTTGTTTAGCAGAGTGATGGCATTCGGGAAAAAACTGTTCTTGTGTCTAGTTGTTCTGATGTGCAGTGCTCTATAGCATCGTTTTAAGGGTAGGAGTTGAAATGTTTATATCCAGGATGCAAGGGGTTTGTAAGTATTTTCACAACCCTCTTTTTGACTCGTGCAGTATACAGGTCCTCAGTGGAAGTCAAGTTGGTAGCAATTGTTTTTTCTGCAGTTCTAATTATCTGTTGAAGTCTGTGTCTGTCTTGTTGGGTTGCAGAACCAAACCAGACAGTTATAAAAATGCAGATGATAGACCCAATAATTCTTCTGTAGAATTGTAGAATCAGCAGCTCCTTGGGCAGTTTGAGCTTTCTGAATTGGCGCAGAAAGAACATTCTTCGTTGTGCTTTTTTGATGACATTGTCTTTGCATTTTGCCATTGCATCTGTAGATGTGGGTGTCTCTGCCCATGCCTCTCTTTCTCTGTGTGAATGTGTATAGGAGTGCTTGTTTTGATGTGTAGCGAGAGATGAGAATTAATAAAGGTCCACATGTTTATTAATGACAGAGATCTGCAATGAAAAGTTGATTTGCAAGTTCATTAACTTCCCTTTTGAGCTAAGTAGCATTATGCAAAGCGCTGAAAGAGAGTAAGAAGCATTGAATAGAAGTTATTGGAAGAAGAAAATAAGAAGAAGCAAGAAGAAATTTAACTAAGCCCCCAAGGAATCTTTACAAGAGAGATGCTTAAGCTTCCCACTCCATGAACAGTTAAGGAGTGAGGGTCAGTGACCAATCTTTCCCAGTTTTGTCTCCAACATTGTAGAATACTTTATCCTCTGACATTGGGATGGCCCCCATCAGATTGGCTTTTTAGAAAGCTCTGAAAACAATTCCATTCTAAAAAGGAATTCCATTTCTCCATTTGAGAAATGATGGGTCTCCCTTCTCTTTTTGTGTTCGTTGTTTTATTTTCTGGTCATTAAGTTATGAACGTTATAGAGATGTAGAGAGGCCTGTTTTCTGTTGGCTCTGGCTTTTATTCTGGTACACTTTCTTGTGTCAATGTGATGGGGCACTTTATGTATCAGATAATTATACCAATACCATCCAGTCTTCTTTATGCCTTTTTGTCCTTGCAAATCATTCCTGCTTCCCAAAACAAGATGCATAAGCTGACTTTTATTCTTTAAATTTCTCATTTTTCTCATTATTGCTCACCAACTCCATCCAGCCACAACTCTTTCTTCTAACCTATTCATCCTTCCTCCATATATTTGTTTTGCAATGTCATTATCATTAATTCAGTGAGCCAAACTATTCAATGGACTTCTTTTATACTGATCACTCACTTTTGTATTCAGTTCACATTCATTTATCACCTATTCATTTCTGAGCCCCTTTCTTTCTTTCTTTCTTTTTTCATCAGATTTGAACTCTTCACTGAATTATACAGTCAAAATCTGCTGCAAATCATTGTTTCTTAGACAAAAGCATACCACTGTGTTTGTACAAATGCATACACATACATATTCAAGTCCCCAAGCAGCACAATTCTAATATCAGCCATAAGCATTCTTTATACGTTTATCTCTAAATGAGATAAACTCAACTGAGGGGACATTACAAATCCTAATGTTAGTTTTGCACAGTGTTTGAATCACTTGCTAAGCATTCCATTTATTTTTATGCCACCTTTACATCCATTTTATACTGTTCTTACTACACGCATGTACCACCTTTATTGCATCCTGCTCCATTCATTATTTAACTGCATTCAATGTTCACATACAATGTTTAAAACTACTCACTTTTCATATGCTTTCTTTAAATCAACAGATGGCCATATTTCCAACATATCTATATTTCTCAATGACCTGCCGAAATGCAAAATTCTCATATGAATACCCCTTGGCATAGATCTGCAGTGCCCTTCCAAAATTTGCTCATTATCACTTTTCATACCCTGGCCTTAACCCTACCTTCTTCCCATGCAGATTTAGGAAACTGATTTCAAAATATATTTTTCATAAGAAAGCAACAATAACATTTTTACATTGCCAGACATGGATGTGGCCTTCACACATATGTTAAACAAATTTCAGTGATATCCATAAGCAACCCATAATCTTTGCTTAACTTTTCTCCATTAATATCATGTACACCTTCTTGCCTAACAATTTTTCAATATTTTTATGGCATTTATGACTTTTTGTTTTATAATTTCTTTCTGGGGTGCTACCATTCATCACATTGTCATCAGTTCCACTCTTCAGCATTTTACTATCTTTAAATACTTCTAGCATCAACAGAGAGAGAGGGATACAACATCACCTATCTCTGTCT
Organism: Masticophis lateralis; assembly: GCA_030761175.1. Classification (NCBI taxonomy): domain Eukaryota; kingdom Metazoa; phylum Chordata; class Lepidosauria; order Squamata; family Colubridae; genus Masticophis; species Masticophis lateralis. Next base: position 189,902,604 of record JAUDYJ010000001.1, on the reverse strand, counting down.
GTGACACAGTCTTTTCAGAAGTTCCAAGATTCCATACCATTTGCATTCTGATTTAGGTGACCCTGAGGACACAGATAAACAGATAAAGTTACTTCAACTGGTCTCAGAGACAGTGCTAATGACCAGATGACTGCAAAGAAATATAATCTTTCCATCCATCCCCCCTTCCCCAACCATTATCCTGTCAGAACTAATCCTTCCATTCTCCCACCATCCAGCCAGAACTGATGAAGCTTCTTAGATGAGAAGCAAAAAGATAGTCCAGTTGCATTTTGAAAAAAGCATCTTTGAGACAATCATTATCTGGATGACTGAGAATCTCTATGGAAACTTCAGCATTTTCTCATTTCTATTACATTTTCCAATTGTGGCATCATTAATTTTATTCATTCTGCTGCTGATGTCTTGTTTAGCCATTTTCATCTACTTAGACCTTCCCCAGTGTTCTTATTTCCATCAAAATTAGTCAGTACTTTTTCTGCTTCTTTTAGACTTAAACCCACCTGGGGGACCTTGGGCCAGTCCCTTTTTCTCAACCCCAGGGAAGAGACAAGAACAAGCCACTTCTGAGAAACCTTGCCAACAACAGAAGCAGGAATTTATACAGCATTCTCTAAAAATTGGACATGACTGAATCAGTGGTGGGTTTCAAAATTGTTTACTACTGGTTCCGTGGGTGTGGCTTGGTGGGCATGGCAGGGGAAGGATACCTTAAATCTACATTTCCACCCCACTGCATGGGAAGGATACTGCAAAATCCCCATTTCCTCCTGATCAGCTGAGACTTGGGAAGCAGAGAATAGATGGGGGCAGGGCCAGTCAGAATTTTTACTACCAGTTCACCGACCTACTCAAAATTTCTGCTACCGGTTCTCCAGAACTGGTCAGAACTTGCTGAAACTCATCTCTGGACTGAATGGGCGGAAAAAAATCCTTGGATACATTTATCAAGATACATTTTTCCTTACATACAAATTATACAATGTTTCTCATTCATATTTGGCAAATTCTTTGTATGCATTTTCATTCTCATCCATAGCTTCTTTCGCTTCATTATTCTATGAAGCATCATTTTTCACAATTCTCATTAGTTTAATTCTACAGGAGGCATGGTGGTTTAATGATACCGGAAAGATGGTGTCCGCTCTGATAGTTCAAGCACAAGCACTTTGTGTCAGGATGAGCTCCTGTAACTCACCTCAGCTTCTATCCACCTAAGAGTTCAAAAGCATATTCTATGCAGATAAATAGATAAATACAACTTCCATTGTTTGAGAGGCAGCTGAGAAGTCTTGAGGGACACTGAAGGAAGAGCCACTCATTTTTCTCTCTGGTGCAAAGCCAAAATACCCTCCTATGATGCACCTTGGAAAGCATGCAAGCTTGTCCTATAACAGAGATGGGACCTTGGCATGTCAAAGGGACCTTGGCTATTGTACTACTCTACAATAGCATTGTGGTCTCATGAGACAGGCACATACTACACAACACCCCAGATTTAACAATTGTTGTTAAAAAAGACAAAAAAGTCTGGATAGTGGATGTGGCAGTACCTGGCGACAGCAGAATAGAAGAGAAAGAACAGGAGAAGATGACAAAATTCAAAGATCTGCAAATAGAAATAGAATGACTGTGGCAAAAGCAAGCAAAGGTAGCTCTAATAGTAATAGGCACCTTAGGTGCAATCTCTAAATAACTGGAGCACCACTTGAACACCATCAGGATTGACAAATTCACCATTTGTCAATTGCAAGAGGCAGCTTTACCGGGAATAGCTTATATCCTGTGATGATATCTGTAACACCAACAAACAGACAACATGCCAAATCTTTCCATGTCATTTTATATTCACCAGCCATTCATTCAATTGAGAGATTAGCATAACGTTTAATATATTTTCATGCTTTTTCTTCCTGCTGCCATTCTATTTTTTCCTCTACTTTCTTTCACTTCTTTTCTTTTCTTTTCTTTTCTTTTCTTTTCTTTTCTTTTCTTTTTTTTCTTTTCTTTTCTTTTCTTTTCTTTTCTTTTCTCACATGTTCATTTTTTTTTTTTTTGGAATTTAATTCTCAATACTATTAAAATTGGTGTGTCCCACATGTACAAACTTTTATCACCAATGTTTCCTTCACTCTTCTCTAAATTTATATTTATTCCTTTGTCCCATAGACTTCCATGTAAAATATGTATTCAAAAGAAACCAATTTATTTTTGCAAAGACACTCACTAAGAAATCACATTTTCACTCATTCCTGAATTTCTTGAATGGCCCAATTTTTACTTCCTCTTTTTTTGTTTCTGTCTATTCATGTATGATACTCAACAGAATATCTCCCCCTCCCCCCCTCCCGGATAGCATTCAATTTAAATGTTGCAACAATTCCCAAAATTTATTCTGTACTTTTTTATTATCACCAGTTGATAATGAATAATTGTAGTTTACAATCCATCTACCACCGGATTGTGGATTTTATATACATCAACAACAATGTAGGTGGTACCTGTTCATTCTTTCTGACATACATCTTAACTCTTTCCTTCACAAGTAGCTCAATAGCTTCATTTAAATACATAAATTCACCAACTCATGTCTTCAAGTTCAGAGTAGCTTCTATTGCTATTCTGAGGGTCTCATGCTATTCAATGCAAACTAGGGCCACTGAATTAAGATACCAATGCAAACTAGGGCCACTGAATTAAGATACCTTTCCTGCATACTACCAAATTGAAATTATATGCAATATATTGACAGTCACTCTGAATCAAAAATTTAGACACTAGGTTTTGCACAAATTGGTTGTAGGAACTAATGAAGAATACCGGGCAGATTTTAGCACTAGATCTTGTTCAGTTTGCCCTGTGGATCTGAATGCTAAATGATGAAGTCTTGACTCTGAACTTTGTTCAATAATGGCTTCCACAGAGTGGTTATGATTTGACCTATCTCAAACCTTTAAATCTCTCTCAGATGCAGCAATTTTCTATTGCACACATTCATGCAGCCTAAAAAGTTTGCTGAAAATAAGTACTTTTTGAAAAATATGTAATTTCTGCTAGGGATGAAGACAACCTCAAAACTTTGTCCCTTTATGTTTTTAATTAAGGTCATAATAAGATTATTATTTCTTTTCAGATTATTCAGTGTAGGTTCACACCTGCACTCAAATTGCCACCTTCTTTTGGGGAGAAAAATATAAGAACATTACACTGAATATTTCCTGTTGTGCATGTGTGAATTTTCTGCTACCTATGTAGAAAAACTAAAGGCATAAACACAAAATCTTAGATCTGGTCTCTAGTGTCTCATGTAATAAACCTCTGGAACAAGATGTTGCAGCCATAATTTAAATCCACTCCATTAAAAACCAATGCTACAGATTATTTTGAATGCCATAATTTATGTTACATAATTGTCTGTCTATCTGCCCATCTCTGTCTCTAAATGATCTCATGGTGGAAATTAAAGAAGTGAACACCTTGCGTTCTCTTGGAACAAGATCAGTTCCAAGCACTAGGCACTTGTCTTTACTTCTGACATGTCAACCACAACTCATTTTTTAAAAAATATTTTTCAATTCTCTTTTGCATTGCATCAATATGGGCAAGAACAAATAACTTTCAGAATCTGTTGGAGGACGATTCCATGAAGGTGATTTAGTCAAACCAAATTGATAGGCTCTCTACTTCTTGATGTGCTTCTGGCTTCAGTTCTTCTGAGGAATGACTGCTCCTTTTCTTTAGTTGCTATTTTTTGTTCACTAAATCACTGAGATTCTCAACACTTAACAGGTTTTCATCTGTGAGCATGTAATGTTCATTTAGTTCTATCAGTTTCATTAGCTGCCATCTCAAATACCATGCACATATAAGCCGGCATCAAAAACTTTCCTTGTTCAAATGATACGTTATGTGTGTCACAGTCGGTTGGCTAATTTAAGCCAGATCACTGCTTCTTTTTTGACAGCTGTAACAACTTGGGGGACAAATTGCTAGCCTTCCCAATGGATAGCTACACAAACAAAGATATTTTAAGATATTTCACTCCTAAAATTCATCTGTGCTGATACAGTATGTTGACACTTCCAAGAAGTGTATATGTGTATAAGTAGAGAATCTATAGCAAAAGCTATATATTTGTGCTTTTTAACACAAATATTATCTTGGGTTTAAGAAGCAGTTTCGCTACTGAGTCTGCAATGGAAAATTTTAGATGGGCTCTAATGGGTCCTTGTAAACACTTGGGCCTATCCTGTATGAAGAACAGAAAATATAGAATCCAGGTGCACATGTGTCCCTGTTCCCATAAAATAAATACTTTAAGTAAAAAATTAACATGCAAGAAAAACAGTGCTAGTCCAGTCTTTCCCCTGTTAAGGCAAGTTTCTGTATGCAAAATGTTTATTTATATATTTGGTATGGAGGAGTAGAGAGACAGATGATCACATGATCTTCTACCAGATATTTAAAGTAGCATTTCCTAGATACACCCTTTTAAGAAACTGTTTTCTTACAAAACAAACAAGTAATATGTGTGGTGTGCGTACAAGAGTGTGCTTACAGGAGATTTAAAAATATTTAAGGCGAGAAGTTAACCATGGGCATATTATGTTAGGTGTAATACCGTGTTTCCCTGAAAATACGACCTACCCCCAAAATAAGCCCTAGCCTGATTTTTTGGGGTGGTCTAATATATGCCCTATCCCAAAAATAAGCCCTTGTGAAGGGGATGGGTGTGGCCAGCACAGGAGGTAGCCCTTCCCTTCCTTGGTCACCTCATGGCTGCTGAGCCCCTTAACCACGGTCTGCTGATCAGCTGATCCAGCAAAGGCTGGGAATGCACTCTTGCTAGCCCCAGCCCTGCCCACAGCGCCAGGCATCCTGGCAGCCATGGGCCCTTCTCTTCTGCAGCTCATCTTGTGGCTATGGAGCAGGTGGCAACCACAGTTTGCGTTCTGCTAGGCCTGGAGCTTGGGTGTTGCCTAGGCTGCTGCTATGATGAGGCAGAAAGCCATGTGGCCTGTCGCAATTGGCTCCCCCCTCCTCTCCCCCCCCCACCTCTACCCATCTGCTGCTGCTTGAGAAAAGCAGCATTTTCCATCTTCCAATTGTGGAAGATTGTGGGAAGCACATGCTTACGATAGAAGCAAAGCCTAGCCTGTCCCTTTCAAGCAATCAAATGTCTGTGTGTGAGAATGAAAGAATGAGAGAAAGAAAGAGAAATGATGGAGGGAAGTAACAAAAATTGGCTCTCCAGAGGCTACTGTTTCATTTCCCATCTATACTCTCTTTGTTGAAATACTTGAAAGTTTTATCATTCCATACTACTAAAAAGAAGGGTGACACAATGGACACTATTGAGATTTTCTGGCTGCAGATGATACAATTTTCAAAATATTATAATTGCAATTATAGGAATAAGGCCCAGGGGCAAATCCTGAGCACCACATTACCTCAGAATCATTCATTAACTTTAATTCTAATATCTTGCTTTTTCAAATGTTTATATTTCAATGTAATATCCATCCATCCACTCATCCATCTTTTATTTCTTACACAGTTATCATCGTCATCTACAAAAGTCTTCAAATCGTAGTAGAATTAAGAAAGCAAAAACAGTACCAATAAGAATAGGTGCCTTGGGTGCAGTCCCAAAACATCTGAAGCACCACTTGAACATCATCAGCATTGACACACTCTAAGTCAATTGCAGAAGGCAGCTTTACTTGAAACTGCTTATATCCTGCAATAATAACACTGTCAGATAACATCTGTCCATCCAGATCCTTGGGAAGGATTCAATAGATAGATTAAAAATGCCAAATTCAGTCTAAACATCTGACTGGCTGATAAACCATTGAAACCAGCAGCTGATGTTATTCACAATTTTCCCTGATATTTATGATTTACTGCACAATTTTCTCTAATATATTTTGCTTTAGAATCACGATGAGGTGAGCAAATAAATGAGCCAACCAACAAACTAACAGAACCACCCGCATTATGGGATTTTTGGTACATATCTTTCCCAGTTATGCTTTCAAATACATGTGTCCTTGTGCAAACATTGAAATGGATAATGAGACATGTTAGCAGACTCTTGGCCATTATTTTGTTCTTATTTGTATCTATTAAAACATTCCCTTAAAAACCTGTATTAGATTGCATCCAGAAACCTATTGAGCCAATGGATATTATCAGTACTGCTATTCATGCTACTGCTGATCCACTTCAGTGCTGCAGATAATTATAATGAAGTGATGAGCTAAGATGGCTGAAGGAGGAAGGTTCAAAACTCAAGCTGTGATGAAGAAAGACCCTCAAATGATCTACTTGACTGCAGTCCGAGATGTATGTAAGGACCTAAGTTGCTATGGAGATGGTAAACTGTCATTCACTTTTTTAATGGTATGATTTGTTTTAGTCAGAACAACAGAATGTTGGAGATAATGAGCAATTTAATCAAGTTAGGGTAGATGTTATCTTGAAAACCATAAACAGAGAAGAACAATAAAATGTAGAATGGCACTGATCTATGGTTTTATATGTATATAATTACACATAGTTTACAAAAGTTTGTCAAGAATCAGGTTTCACTAACAAGGATAAATGTTTCTCAATCTCAACATTCCCTCCATTCCTGACATCCAGATTAGATGGAAATGTCTGTCCTTGAAATTGTTATTTTCCCTTTTAAAAAAAAGCACCAAAACTACTAACCCAGGCTTCTTAATTTTCTAATGTTTCCCTTGATTTGTCACAGAAAATTTGATGTGCATGTTCCACATTTTTTTTTAAAAAAAACATATTACCTCACAAAAAGGGCTCATCCAGCAGAATGTCTCCTTTTTCTAAAATTGTTTTTGCTTCGTATAAGCAAAAAGTCAGTAAACAGTAAAACAGAACTTCTTGTTAATCAACAAAAGAGGTGAAAATGAGGAAAAAAGCTGATGGACTGGGCTGGGAGACATCTAGGCTTTATAAGGAAACTATCTCAGCCCATTTTGGATGTCATGAAAAGTCATACAATGGTTAACTAATTTGGTGTCATGATATATCTGTGGCCAAGATATGCAAAGAGATTCTTGGAGAAACTGTAATAGTATTTTGCATCATGTGCCCTGGATGTGTGCATGTGTGCACACACGTCTTTAGCAGACATAATAAATTAACTAGTCTTATGAACTAAAACTGCAAGCAGAAATGTTGTATTTAGGTATCTAGTTTTTATACTCAACCAATCTCATTGTACGTTGTGCACGGACAATAAAAATTTGAATTGACTTATACCTTCATTTCTAGTTTATTTATATTTTTTTCCATTTTCTATGTCAGTTTGTAGCCCAATTCCCCAGGGTGACAGGGTGGGGAATTCTGGGAGTTGAAGTCTACAAGTTTTAAAATTGCCAAGGTTGGACACCCTGGTCTACAAAATTCTCTTAAGAGGTAATTTCGGGAGAAATGAGGCTTTAATTTCCCGCTCATTTACCTGGGAGTACATTTTACCAAACTTGGTGGCAAAGATTTGATCGGTGTACGTTGAACTTGTTACTCCATTCAGAAATAACAGCTGGTAATTTTCTTTAGTTTGTTTAGCTTGGAATTTTTAGTCTGCTGATGTGTATGATAGAGTGGCCTGCCTTTGATCATGAAGCAGTCTAATGAATCAATCAAAATCAAGCACTCTCTTCAGAGAGCATAATCATCCACAATGAAACAGGGTTCTGCTATTGATCTTTTATTAATCTAATCTCCCCTTTAGCACCAGCCTATCATTAAATTCCTTCTACCACTTGTCAAACTCCTACCCTACAGCAGTGACAGCTGGAGCCATTTTTATTATACTGACAACATTCTCATTAAACCATTACATTACCATACATTATCAAAATACAGTCACTGCCAATATGACAATGGGCTCAATTCATGTTTTTTAGCCAATTGCTAAACTGCCAACATGATTGTCCCTCTAGTTCTACGGGAACAATACTAGCAGATAATGAAATATATCAGACAACATCTCTCTTATTTTTTTTTAGCTTTTGCTTCCTACTTTAGTATTGGCATATTAGCTTGCTTTAAAAATGCAGAGATTCACCAACAGTGAGGGTGTGCTTTATAGTAACCATTCTCATGAATTTGGAGGGGAGGAATGTAATTTTTTGAAAGCTGGGTTTTAGTAAAAGAATGGCTAACAAGAGAATGGAGAAGTCTAAGAGAAAACAGTCTCCAATTTCCTTAGTTTTAAATATGCATAGTTCTGAACTGGATTATAATAATTGTCAGGGACTTAATACTTACTCCTTAATATCATTCTTTTTCATTCTCCTGTGACAAATTCTGATGGCTAAGGGACTTCCTGGGGACATAATTTAAAGTGGCATAAAATCTTGCTGCTGAAAGATAAATAGCTTGCCTCCTTGTGTTGACAAGCAGAACTTTTTAGTTTGTTTACTTCTAGATTTTGCCAATACTAGCGTACTCAATACACAAGAAGTTAGGCTAGGACCCTAGGTTAAAATGAAATTACGTAGTTCATAAGTACTGTTGATTGTCATATGCTTTGCAGACTAGGCAGATCCGGTAAACTGTAATATGGTAATTTAATCTGGGATTTGTATATAATCTGGGTTGTATTTTGTTAAGGGAATTTTGAGTTTAGCAACTTGTGTGAATCCAGCCACTATGATAAACAGTAAGAGTGACATTTCTTTAACAGTGTTTTAAATGTAATATAGTTAAAACATAAGAAACTATATATCCTGTTTTGACTGTAGCTGTTGGAGCTAGTGACCGTGAATCCATCATTTTAAAAATAAAATAAAATAAAATACAGTCCTTTATTATTTATTTTCAGATCTAGCATACTGTGCAAGTAATCATATAATAGACTCTCTTTAATGAATGGACAATAATACTGTACACTAGACTAGACTAGACTAGACTAGACTAGACTAGACTAGACTAGACTAGACTAGACTAGACTAGACTAGAATAGAATAGAATAGAATAGAATAACAGAGTTGGGAGGGACCTTGGAGGTCTTCTACTCCAACCCCTTGCCCAGGCAGGAAACCCTACACCACTTCAGACAAATGGTTATCCAACATCTTCTTAAAAATTTCCAGTGTTGGGGCATTTACAACTTCTGCAGGCAAGTTGTTCCACTTGTTAATTTTTATAACTGTCAGGGAATTTCTCTTTAGTTCTAAATTGCTTCTCCCCTTGATTAGTTTCCACCCATTGCTTCTTGTTCTACCCACAGGTGCTTTGAAGAATAGTTTGACTCCCTCTTCTTTGTGGCAACCCCTGAGATATTGGAAGACTGCTATCACGTCTCCCCTAGTCCTTCTCTTCATCAAACTAGACATACCCAGTCCCAGTTGGTTAGAGGAGAATGTAAATTTTAATCCTGTCTCTGGTGATGAAGGTATTTTATTTTGTGAATAGGCTGGCCCAATCTTTCTTAATGGGTACAAAATATCTGCTGGGGACTATAAGAAAGACTGAGTCGTCTGCTTTCTGTCTTTAAGAGCATGTTTCTCTGTTTCTCTCTTTGGGGAAATATAATATTCTGCTGCTTTTAATATTCCCCAAAATATTTTATTCTTCTAGGAGAGGGGGAGGCTTCCCACATCACCTATTTTTTTTTCAAATGAGGCTGGTGAACTGGTGAACTGAAGTGGTGAAGTGGTGAACTGTCAGCCTTACAAAGTAGTCCACACAAGAAGCACAAGGTTGCATTACCGAGAATCTTGCAAGTCTCAAAGTCCATCTCTGCTTCCACCCTTCACCGTTACAGTTCAAGAAACTGGAAGGGGTCCTTTCTGAGATGTTTGCTATGCCCACATTGTTTCTGCAGGCCATGCTGCTGCTTATCTCGTTGTTGCCTTGCTGTAGTTTTTCACCTGTCTTCCTAAGACATTCCCAGATACCTTTACGTAGACTAATATACTCTGTGAATGGAACTCAGCCCAGTTCTAGGGCTATTTTTCACTTCAGGATTTCCTATTTATTAAATGAATAGTAAGTGAAGTTTTGATAGGATATGTCAAACATGTTGCAAATGTAACTACTAACATGGTTAGGAGGAAAGGGAGAGATGGCACAGCATGATTCAACCAACCGTTATTTTCAGCTGAACCCTGACAGAAAATTAAGATACAATTCTAACAAAAGACATTTTCCCCATAAATAGAATATCATGGAAAAAAAAAACAGGACAATTTTTAAATCTTTCAATTCACCCCCATGTGGTCAGAAATAAAAAGTGCAATAAATATGTTAAAGAGGGCTAATGAGTCCCAAGCAACCAGGTTCTCATCTTTGGAAGAGTTTTTTAGAATGTAATGAGATAATTACTGCTAATTGGTATAATGGGAGGAAAGAATATGATGGGTGTATAAGAAGAAAATAAGTTCTAACAGCATGCTAAATCTCTGCTACTTAATCAGGCACCATGGGGGATAATATATAATTTGCCATGCAGCGTGGCAAACTTCTAATGTTTTTAGTTTGCAGCTTTTGCTTTTAGTTTATTGTTTAGCACAAAGAGATTTAGCCTCTTCACCTGCCAGGCAAAGTTATTTTTGCTGCATCCATTGTTTAGACTCAAAATTAATTTAACATGTTTCACATGTTTTTATTTTATAGGAGTCCCTGCCAGTGCTGCCTGAAGACATTTCTGCAGTCATGTGGTGACTGCACAGTACTAGGCACAAAGTGCTGTTACCTTCCCACCAAAAAAGCACCTATTTATCTACTTGCATTTGTATGCTTTCAAACTGCCAGGTTGGCAGGATTGAGCTCCCGTCACATGGAGCTTGGGTCTCAAACCTGGGCTCCCGGCTTTCCAGCATTTTAACCCCTGAGCCACCACACCATTTTTTAAAAATATATACTTCACACTATTTTATTTTTAAGCAATATTGCACAAGGATAATGATAAAAATAAAAATGGTGACCGTAGTAAAAATGAGCATGAGTCCATTAGGAATTATATTCATAGGAAGACTTTGCATTTATATAAAAGAGCTTAATATTGTCTGGCACATGAGCCAGTAAGACCGTAGATTCCCATGTTAGGAGTTCTCTACCAGAGACACTCAAATATTTATATAAAGCATTACAATCTATTTCTTTGGGGTCCTTTGACATCAGTGCACAATGTCACAGTTCCAAAGGGGGAAAAAAGGGAGGGAAAACTGGTGTGAATTAAGAAAGCAAACATAATGATATTTTTTCTTTGCCTTTTATTTTATTGGAAGAATAAATACATCCCCTCTTTTGTGGTGAAGAGTTCTAAATGCTCCGATTTTCCGACTGCAAGTACTGTAAAGTAAAACTACTGGTTTGCTCCTTAACCGCTGCCCTAGGATGGTTTTGCTATGATGCCAAAAGATCACAGGCCACGACAACATCAACACTGCTGAGGCTGGAAGTGCTGGCGATCCTTTGCCCACATTTGGGAAACCCACAAAGGACACAATTCATTCTTCCGCCCTTTATTCTTTGATCTGTCACACCCCCCTCTTTGTTACTGTATTTGAAGGTGATAAGGAAATTAATTAGGAAAAAATGACCCAATTCAGAAATTCAAATTTTAATCCTCCGGGTATTATGCAAGGGTTAGATTAAAAAAAAAAAGAGAAAAAAGAAAATGGAAGGATCTTGTGATTTATTTATTTATTAAAAAAATAGGTTTCTACCTACATGAAGTTTGTCATGGAGCTGAAATTATTCAAGCATATTCCCATAATAATGAGGCCCAAGGAATATTTGGAGATTTTCTTTAAATGTTCTGACATGGATAAATTACTGATGTTTAGAGGAACCTTCACAGATATCTATTCTAGTGATTCCTTTTCTCTAATTCCTCTTCTCTAATCACACCGGTGAACTAAATGAAGAGAAAGAGTCTTTTGTACTATACTGCTTTGTACTATTATCCACCATGCAGAAAATATACTGGTATGAATTTGGCTGATCCCTACCTGCCCCATCATTCATTTTACTTCTCTCCAAAGTGGTGGAAAGTCTAACAGGTTGTGTGCATAGTGAGGTGCAGTGGTGGGTTGCCCCCAGTTTGCACCGGTTCGCAAGAACCGGTAGTAAAACTGGTGGGAAGCTCTGCTCAGTGACCCAGACGTCATTATAAGTGAACTGTGCATGCACAGAAGCTTCTGCACATAAGCAGAAGAGTACGTGCGCACACGAGCAAAGCAAGAGAGCGTGGGTGGGCACAATGCAAACTGGTAGTAAAGGTAAGTAGAACCCACCCCTGGTGAGATGGCACAAAAGAGAAAAGGCCATTTTAATATCAGTATATATAAGGACCTAGGGCAGTGTCAGTCATGGGCTGGAGACAAGATGAAGACAAGATGGTGTTGCAGGGCATATAGATCAAAGTAGTCAAGGTCCAAAGTCTCCCTACTTGCAGTGCAATAAACTAGGGTAGGCAACTCTACATGTGATCACTTAAATGTGAGATAGAGTCCAGGGGTGGGTTGCTACCTGTTCGCACCAGATCGAGTGAACTGGTAGCGGCGGCAGCAGGAGGCTCCGTCCACCTGCCTGGACGCTTCTGCACATGCGCAGAAGCGCCACATGCACAAGCAAACAGGTAGTGATGGGATTTGGAACCCACCCTAGCAGATGATTAAACTTTAAGGTCAGCGGAGCAATAAGAAAAATAATAGGCTATTTTCTTCAATAAGAATATAGTAATGCTTTCTCCTTCCCATATTGGACAGTAATGTCTGAAAATGATGCATAATAACAATGGAATGAAATGGAACGGAACAGAACAGAGCAGAATTCTTTATTGGTCAAGTGTGGTTGGGCACACAAGAAATTTGTCTCCGGTGCATAAGCTCTCAGTATACATACAAACAACAAAGTGATAAGTTATAGATCATAAATCATAAAATCATCAAACAACAATTCATAAATCATAATATACCAGTAGAAGAAGATAGTAGGAAAGATGAGAGGTGATAAAGATGAGAAGATGACAAGGATAATAGCAATACAGTAATAATAACTCTACTAGAAGAGACAGGTCTCAGCAGAAGAGCCAGACTAGGTGTATCAATTAATCCATTTACTATGGTGACAAAGCAGAAAAAGAATCCTGTACTGAATTAGTCAATACCCAGGATAAGGATCACGTCAGATATTAAAGTTCCCTGGCATCTGTCAACAAGTGAGCAATGAGACTCAGAAGGTATGGATGAGAAGGTATGAGCAACTAGAGCATAGTCCTGTAGTGGAAGAAGAACAACTACAGACAGAAGAATATTGTGTTTGAAAATTGCAGCATTATGGCATGTATTATAAATTGGAACCAACAAAGTGAAGCCACTTGAAATAAATCTTTGAAAATAATTTATCTAGACTCAAATATCATTTCACAATGATTAGCAGATCAAAGTTGATTCATTATCAGACATAAAATAATTAAGGAAGCAGAACTTGAAAAGGTTCAGAAAAATTGTGAAAATGAAAGACCCCAAAACTATAATAGAAGAATAAATTCAAATGACAACAATTGAAATAAGGAAAGCAACTGGTATGAATTTAGAAGATTACTTAGAAGAACTTATAACAACAGAATCAGTACAAACTAGCACTGAAACAACCTATGGATTGAGTCCCCAACAAGAAAAATTAGAAGATTATGATATTTGCAGAATTACCTGCAAAGTGTAAGACAAAAACTTTCAGCATTGAAAGTAAATGTCCAGATAGATCTGGCATCTATAATGCTGGATATGAATAAGGTTCTTGCAAAAATAAAAAATAACATCTATCAAACAGACCAATTGGCTTGCTTACAATACACCAGTGGTGATTACAGAAGAGCTGATTATTGAAATTAGAAAGCCAAATGCAAAATCACATACAATCCCAAAGGGGAAGTTTCAACTAGAGACCAGGATAAAGAAATCAAGACTAGATGCAAGTAATTAAAAAAAAACAAAACACGAAAGAGTAAAAACTGAAGTATGCCAAAATCAGGACAAGGCTAATAATAATAATACAAAAGGCTTAGCATTAAAAAAATGGAAGAAGCTTTGAAAATCATAAAGCAACAAATAATAACAATAGCTGGGAAAATAGCATGCTATGAAGCACAAATTATCCAATTTAAGGCAGATCAACTGTTTCAATATCAGAGGTGATTCTACCAAAGTATAAATAGTAACTGAAAATTTGAAAATGGAAAACAAAACAAAAATCAACAACCTAGATTTGGAAAAATGTATGGTAAACTCAGAAAGACTATAACAAAAATGCTGGATGGATAAAAAAAATTGAAAATGAATTTGGTAACAATCAAATAGAGGACCTAACAATAACAGAAGAAATGGGTTAAAAAATCAAGTGAAAATGATTAATTTGAAGTGCCCTTGCAATAGTAAGTGCAAGCAGGTTGCCAAGTGCCCAAATTTTGATCACTTGACTGTGAGGTCAACAGCCACAAAAACCATAACTTCAGGACTATTCATAAGTCCCTTTAGGGGTAGGGCTATATTCAGCGCAGGCATGAAAATTAGGCTAAGACTTATTTTTTGGGATAGGTTCTATTTTTGGGGAAATACGGTATCATATATTCAAATTAATGACCTTGAACAAATAGTCATAAATTGAAGATTATTTGTACTATTTAGTCAGGGCATTATATTTTAAAAATGATCCTTGTACCATGTTTCCCCAAAAATAAGACTCTGTCTTGTATTTTTCTGAACCTTGAAATAAGCACTTGGCCTTATTGCCATGTGCTCAAAAGCCAATTGGGCTTATTATCAGGGAATGTCTTATTTTGGGGGAAACAGGGTATCAGTAAACTTCCATACTATAGAAAGCTGATGTGTTACACTTAGGAAACTTTTCATGTGGAGAACTAGCAATAAAACATGTTTTCCATACTTACTGTCTCAAGACATGCAGTCCAGAATTCTACAGCCTTCTTTGGTTTTTTTTGTAAAAGTGCTTCACAGAACCTCAGAACGGATAATATCTTTGGATGGTCCCAATTAATAGCATCAATTAAAATTGCCTCCATTACTCAATGTTCTTCAGTTGGAAAGATAACGTCAGTCATAAAAATGTACCCCACTACAGAATGAGGAAAGGCAGGATCATTTTCCAAAAGTATGAAGGACACTCTAAAGAAGAAAAATAATAAATAGAAGAATGGATGATGAATATAGTTGCAATTGTGGGCATCCTCTGAGGACCACGAACTTACTTCTAAAGGCCAGTGGCTTTGCTTTATTTAGTCATCATATTTAGAAAACAGCATTTGGGGCCTGTCAGTTGCTGCAATCCATTTGTTTAGGGAAGTGCTGTTACTGATATATACAGTGCTTAATCATCACCGACACCTTATTGTGAATTTCTAGAAATAGGTCAGAAAAAGTGCTGCCTAGGACTAGAGAGATTACTTGGGAGACAGAACATTTTTAATAATAGAAGTGATGGACCAGAAATGATACACCGCAGGAGAGGAGGAGGGGGGGGGTGGAATAAAGAAGAATCTGAGATTATTTGTGGATGTCTTTGTATTTTTAATGTAAGGATGGATGTGAAAAACAATTTGGAGGCTCTATATACTCAATACTGCTATATAAGGTGCTGTGACTATGGTTTTGAAATTACTGCTTAAGCATGTACCAAAGGGAGACTGGAAAAGCAGTGAAAGTAGACCGCCATTCTTAACCACCACGATGCCAGCAAAATCATGTAAGCACCCTGTTTTTGAACTTGGACTGTGAGTCACACACAAATGCAAAACAGGCAGACTTTGCATCGCAAGAGAGTGATGCACATTTTGTCACTCTCTCCTCCCCCTTGGTCCTCCTGTGTACCCTGATGGTGGCCAAATGACAGTTAATGGATAAAAAAAGAGGCCTAACACTAAAGAAGAATGTGAGAGCCAAAAAGAAAGTAAGCTAACTAAAGGATCAAGGAGATGCATTCTAAAGGAGAGAACACATAAATGTACTCCTTGACATGTTGTTTCAGGGCTTCAGTTTTGGAACGGGGCCTTTAGTTTTCATCTAGAAATAAATAATTGACAATGCATAAAAGAGCAAGAAGTTCTATGAATCCTGGCAGTTCAGGCTAAATACAGGATTCCTTTTAGCTGCTCTATTTCACATCATTTCCTGGCAGAAAAGATCCAAGTTTTTGCTCAACTCCTGCTAGGTCTTATTTCAAACCATGACAATTTTGGATTGCCTTCATTTGCTGACTGGGAAAGCAACCAAGAACTCTGTTGTCTGGCAGTTTAGGGTTTTAGAATCCAACATATAGGAAAGCAACATATGTACTTGGGATTTTTTTTCCTATGAGTGACACTCTCCTTCAATGCAGCCCAGGCTGGGACTGGTGTAATTGTTATTTGTTTCACTTGTTTTACAAATAGTTGCCAGAATCCATATCTTTGGTCATGAACAAAGCAGAAAGAATATGAGATTTGGAAGAAACAAAAGAACAAAAACAAAGGCAAAACTGAAAGATTTATTCACCCCTGGGCCTAAACCTGGCATTAGTAAAATGAGACTGTTGTCTTTAACTGCAAAGATAACTGAGGAGTTAGAAGCATCAGACCTGGTTCAGTTCCCTGGTTCTCAGCTGCAGTGAAGGTGACTGTAATGTTGAAATAAGCTACTGTTGGTGTACGTGGGATGAAGAAAATGACACAACTCCATTGCCATAGCCCCACTTCAACCTTTCCTACTTCTGCTTCTATTCCTTTTTAGTTGGATTAAGCTAATTTCTGCTACTTGAAAGAGAAGTTTAGAAAGGGGGGAGACCATGAGTTCAAGTCTCACCTTAGCTGCGAAAGCCAGCTGGATGATACTGAGCCAGTCTTAACTTCACAGGGATGTTGTTGTGGAGAAAATAGGAGGAGGAAGGTGTGTTAGATATATTCGCCACCGTAAATTATTTGTAAAAATAATAAGGGCAAGATGGATACATTACATATACATATGTATGTGTTTGTGTATGTGTGTATATACATATAGTACACGTATACACACACACACACACACACACACACACGTATACCAGTGGTGGGTTGCCCCCGGTTCGGACCGGTTCTCAAGAACTGGTAGTAAAACTGGCAGGAGGCCCCACCCACTGCCCCGGATGTCATCATCAGCGATCTGCGCATGTGCAATCCCTTTGCGAACCAGTAGAAAAGGTAAGTAGAACCCATCCCTGTTGTATACACACACACACACACACACACACACACAGTTTGTTGATTTGAGAGTTGGATTGGGTACTGATTTAAGTTCCTATTTAGCTATAGAGCTCATGGAATCCTTTTCATCTGGACACTATTCCTCTACCCAATCTATGTCAAACGTTTTATTGTTATGAAGCTAAAATCAGAGGAGAGAGTGTTTTGTTCTGCCCAATTAAAAGGTAGAGCACATATTCTCTAAGGGAACATTAATAAAGTGAGATATCATGTAAATGAATATAATTGAGTTAGATTATCATGACAGCAAGGAAGTAGAAAACCAAAGAAATAATTAAAGTGTTTATTGCAAAAGTGATAATAAGTTGCTGCTGGAAATTTCTTGAAGGCAACCTTTCCAGTGCTGAGAATAGTTTGTTTGTTGGTAGAGTGCATGCTTTTAAAAAAGGTCCAATATTCAATTCATGCTCCAGAGGTGCTTTTTCAAATGACAGCTGGACTTTGCTTTTCAAACTGGATAACCGAGAATCTCCATAAATATTCAATTCATGGCAACTTTTGTTAAAGGAGATCAGATACAGGAGCTGGGAAAGAGCAGTGCTAGTGGTGTTGGAGAAAACCTACAAGGTCAAGGAAGACATCCTTAGGATGAATGAATCATTGTTCTAACCTGCAGCAAAGAATCTTACCCACACAATTTTTAAAAATTGGTTCTTTTATACACTCAGGGAGAATTTTTCATGGGCAGCACTCAAACATATGGACTCTCTTTCATCAGTACCTCAAATGTTTGAAGGCTTTGCGGTGTTGTTTAGGTGGATGTGAAAGAAGATATCATCCTGGCATTGTTTGTTCATTTTTAAACTTTACAATGATGCATTTCATGCATTCGTTTGAAGACACTGAAATATCTTCAATGCATATAGAAGATATCTGCAGACATGAAATATGGAGAGTCATTACCTGCGTAGGTTTTAGGCAAGCTGACAAAGAAGCACAACTGTTCCAGCAAATTCTGATCTACTGTCTTTCTAGATATTTATTCCATGTTCATTATCATGGTATCTGAGCTGTTATGATTGATCTAGTCTTCAGCACGGTAAGACTCTATAAGACGTTCTATTAATCCTAAAACATCTCCCATCCATCAACTTAGTTCCTTCAGAGGAGTTATAAAAAAAGAAATTTAAGAGCGCAATTTAACATGGCCTGAATTAATATTTTTCTGCACCCAGATGGCCTAATTGATGGCCAACTTAACTGCTCCCATGTCTTTGTCACTAGAATGTTAACTCTTAACTTATAGAATGTTGGCATAAAGAATGACAGATGAATAATAGAATCAGAATTGATGTCAACAGTAAGGAGGACTTTTGAAAGAGTCCATCATGCTTTCAAAGAATGGGTAAGAAGTCTTTGTTCCAAATCTGCAGTAGCAACAACACATTTTTTCTGAAGCCCATTGTCTAGAAAAAATTCAGTGTACTTTTTAATGATGGGATAAAGTAATGGGATGGAACAGTTTTTCATGATTCGTTCCTCCACATATAGGGATGGTTTCAAAAGCTGGAGCTGCAAACATTTGCTTATGGCAGGGGACAAAATTTCAGTAGTTCAAAGCCTGAGGTTTTAAACAATTTTATACCACTTCACAAGAACAATAGTACTAGGCTTTACACAATACGTTAAGAGTCTCAATTCAAAATTAGGCAAGGATAGAATAATGAGGAAGAGGAATTATTGGGTGCTTTAATATGAGAACTGGCTATTTAGGCCTCTGAAAGTATTAAAACATACATTGCGCCTTAACCTCCTTCAAATGGCAAAGGGCCTGGTGGCTCAGCAGACTAAAAGCATTGTGATTAACACCAGCTGTCTGCAATTACTGTAAGTTCAAATGTCACCAGGCTCAGGGTTGACTCAGCCTTCCATCCTTTCTAAGGTAGGTAAAATGAGGACCCAGTTTGTGGGGGAAATAAGCTGACTTTGTATAAATATACAAAAGTATGAAGGCTATTGCTTAACGCATTGTAAGCCGCCCTGAATCTCTGGAGAAGGGTGGCATATAAATCAATTTTTTTTAAAAATGAAAAATCACACTAATTGTTAGGTCCCCAGTCCTTATGGGGTGGCTCTGATGAAGGCTTTAAACAGGCTGCTGGTGGGTTATAAGAATTTCATTGCATTTCTGGCTTATAATACTTCATATTATTTAATGGCCATAGCCAAAAGTACAATGGCTCAGCTCACGTTTGCTCTTGTTAATAATGAGAAGATAGCAGGGCAAAGAAAGAAACAGAGTTGTGACAACTTGAGAATGATCAAAAGCAGTCTTCAATTAGGATTGTCACAGAAAGAAAGGAATGGATCTGTCTATGGACATTTCAGTCATCCAGATCATAGCTGTCCCAAAGGTGCTT
Source organism: Masticophis lateralis (assembly GCA_030761175.1). Lineage (NCBI taxonomy): Eukaryota > Metazoa > Chordata > Lepidosauria > Squamata > Colubridae > Masticophis > Masticophis lateralis. The sequence goes on along the minus strand of JAUDYJ010000001.1, from coordinate 189,882,969 downwards.
TTTCCAAATCCTTCCATTCTCTACCATTCAGTCAGAGCTGAAGAAACTTCTTGGATGAAAAGTGAAATGTCTTCAAATAAAAGCAAGAAAGCCCACTTGCCTCTTCAAAAAGCATCTTTGGGTCAAAGGAATGGATTTATTTATTTCAATTTAGATGGCTGCTCATCTCATTGTTGTGACTCTCGGTACAATTAAAATCTCCACAAACAACAACCTACCAATAAATTCACAATCAGCAGCTGAAATAAAAGGCACAAATAAATATCAATATTTAGTAATTGTCCGATAGGCATTGCCATGTGTTCTGATCCACACATCCAATGACATAGCCATATCTTCAAGGTCTTAAGAAAAGCCAAAAGGGTTGGGGCTAATCTCCTACATTTATTCTCTATTTCCCCAGAAGGCAAATGGCTAAAGTTATAAGGAAGGAGGTTCAGTTTAGGCAACAGGAGGACTTCCTGACTATATGACTTGTCTGCCAGGTGAGTTGTTCTTGTGTTGGTCTTCCAACAGAAAACTGGATAGTGATCTGTTAGAAATGTTCTAGCACATCTTGTACAAATACAGGTAGTCATCAATTTACAATTTACAAGAGTTCATTTAGTGGCCATTCAAATTTCATTTAGAGGCCATTGAAAGCCTTGATAAGACCACACTTGGAATAGTGCATCCAATTTTGGTCACCACAGTAAAAAAAAAAGGGGGGGGTGCAGAAAAGAGCGACAAAGAGGATTGGAGAGGCTGAAGGCTAAAACATATGAAGAACAGTTGCAGGAACTGGGTATGTCCAGTCTAGTGAAAAGAACTAGAGGTGACATGAGAGCAGTATTCCAATATTGGAGGGACTGCCACAAAGAAGAGGGGGTCAACCTATTTTCCAAAGCACCAGAAGGCAAGAGAAGAAACAATGGATGGAAACTGAACAAAGAAAGAAGCACCCTAAAATTAAGGAGAAATTTCCTAACAGTAAGAACAATCAATCAGTGGAACAATTTGTCGTCAGAAATTGTGGGTGCTCCAACACTGGAGGCTTTTAAGAAGGGAGTGGACAATCATTTGTCTAAAATGGTATAGGGTCTCCTGCTTGAAGACCTCCAAGGTCCCTTCCAACTCTGTTATTTTATTATTGATCTGCCTCAATCATCAGGATTTAACTGGCTCTTAAAATGGTTCCTTAAAAGATCCAAATGAGAGAGGAGAGACCTCAATTCAATAGTGAAACACCCTTTTGTGTTATATTAAGATGTCTTAAGTGGTCATTCATTAAAGTGTGGTGAATTGCTTATTTCTTCATGCCTATGCCCCTCTGTATCTGTATCTCTGGATAAAACGTAAAACAAAACAGTAAGAAGCAGAGAAAGGCCAGTATATACTACCAAAATGACATTTTGGGAATGCTGTAGGGCTTGATCTATACCAAATGAAGCTTGTCTACTTAGTCTGCTCCTTATTTTCTAGAAGACTAGGAGAATGTGCAAATACATCAGCACATCTCAAAGCATCACAGTAAAGGTGGTATTCTGTTATGCTCTGAATGAGCCCTTTAGCCTCTTCACTGAGTGGTGTTTGCCCTTTTATTCCATAAAGAATGTAAACCTGGTTCTTAAATACATTATTGATTACACTCCTGTAAAGTTTCTAAAATGATGGTAATAGCCTTCTCGCTATAATATTAATCTCTCCACCAAGGGAAAGCAAAGCCAAACAAGTGAATTTCCCTCTGCCAACATGCAGTTAGATCAGTTGTAAAAATAAACAAAGCAAATGTCACTAGTGAGAAACATTGCACACAATTCTGAATATCAATGGCATGTCCAGCCCTGGGGAATCTTAGAAAAACACATTAGCCATGCTGCTGAAGACAGCAAAACTCTTTAAAATCCTTCCATGAATCTCATCAGTTTTTGGGGTTTTTTTTAACATGCAGGTGCTTTAAAATGGTTCAGAATAGGATAATCTCCATACTACAAAGGGGAGGATGTACAGATAATGCAAAAAAAAAAAAAAGCATTTGGTTTTGTAAGTATGAATTGATTTGGGGTTTGGGACTGAATCTTAATGTCAAATGCTTTCTTCTGCATAAGATCAGTGTGGGAAGGGAGAAGGGGCTGATTTTGTAATAGCAATGAACAACTAACTTTTCACTCTGATATAGGGATTCTCTCACTCAATAACAGAGTTGAAAGGGACCTGAGAGGTCTTCTAATCTAGTAGACTACTAGTTCCTCTAGTATAGGAAACCCTATACCAGTGATGGCTAACCTTTTTCTCGTCGTGTGCTGAAAGCGTGTGTACACACATGTGACAGCGCACATACATTCCGGCACCCATAACACACACAACCCCCATGCTCTCCATGTCCCCCTCCACACATGTGTACATGACCCCCCACACACTCCCCCCACTCACTGCACATGCGCGCACAACCTCCCTAGCAGGCCTCCCTGCAGCCTCTTGGGCCCAAAAATGGGCCATGGGGTGGGGTCAATTTGCCTCCTTGCAGCAAACAGCAAACAGCCTGCTTTAGTTTCATTTTCATTTTCAGCACAGCCTAATTAGCACAAGAAAAAAAAAATCTGCCTCCCAGCAATTTGCCTCCTTGCAGCAAAGCAGTGGAGGCCCGTGCGGCAATAGGCAATGGCGATCTCTGCAGCCTGAAACAGCTGAGAGTCGAGAGGCCAATCCAACCGACAACAAATTGCTTGTGCTAATCAGTCTGTGCTGAAGCTGAAATGGGCTGTTTGCTGTTTGCTGCAAGGAGGTAAATTGCTGGGAGGCAGAGGCCAAAGGATGGGGCTGGTGAGTGGGCGGGGCTACATTCAGTATATAAGATGCTCCCAAATTTTCACCCTCTGTTAGGGGGAGAAAAAGTGTGTCATATACTCTGAAAAATACGGTACTTGTTTATATGCATTGCAGATTTGAAAAAAATACCAACATGGGTTAAAAAGTTTCTGTTTTCAAAAAGAAGAGTTTTATGCTTTGGGCATACATAGGCAACACAGAAACAGAGAATATATCTCTACCTCTATCTCGCCATCCATGAGCAAGGATTCTCAAGTGGCTGTCTGTGAAATTCTTTCTCTGCTCAGTTATGACTGGCACTGAATCTTGTAAGCTTTCAGTGCCAACTGAAGATGTATCTGCTCTCCCAAATCTTTGGTTAAATTTGTGCTGCTGAGCCTTCTGTCTTGCTATTGATTTTCTGCCTGTTCTTGCCAGTGTTCCAGGGTATTTAGCTAATTTATGGCTTATTTTAGATGCAAGAATTCTTGGAGGGCATTTATTGTGCAATTGTTTCACTGCAAATTGTTTTAATTTGTTCTGTCCCTGCACTGGGATTATTTTATGAATGCTGAGTGGTTTAGAAATGTATTAAATAAATAATGTCAGAACATCCTTAATAAGGAAGCCACCAGCATGTTCTTTCCAGTATTTAAGCTGTGACATTGAGAAGGAACAAAGAGCCATATCTGAAGCAGGCTAGAGTAGCCAGGAAAACCATGGGCCTCTCAATTCCAAAGCCCTCCTTCCTTCTTGGACAGGACAGGAGAGGACAGGACAGGAAGGAAAACATACAAATCTAGCCTATCTATCCTCACTTCCTGCCACCCAGCTGTCAGGAACCTGTTAAAGAGCCAGACTTCACCCACTTTCGAACTCAAATGGAAGCAAGCAGAAATTCAAGGACATAGTTGTGGAAAAGCTAATTATATTAGAGGTATTGGAAAAGCTCTCTATTTATCTATCTACCTATCTACCTATCTATCATTTATCTATCTACCTATCTATCTATCATCTTTCTTTTTCTTTCTTTCTTTCTTTCTTTCTTTCTTTCTTTCTTTCTTTCTTTCTTTCTTTCTTTCCTTCCTTCCTTCCTTCCTTCCTTCCTTCCTTCCTTCCTTCCTTCCTTCCTTCCTTCCTTCTTTCTTTCTTTCTTTCTTTCTTTCTTTCTTTCTTTCTTTCTTTCTATCATCTATCTACCTTTCTACCTATCTACCTATCTACCTATCATCTATTTTTCTTTCTTTCTCTCTCTCTCCCTATCTATCATCCATCTATCTATCTATCTATCTATCTATCTATCTATCTATCTATCTATCCACCCAAGATTTAACACCAATTTTTCTTTTGCCTCCTCAAATACCCCAGCAGGTTGAGAGCTGGTTGTTTCCCATTGAACGGGGTAATTGATGTTTGTGCATGGTCATTGTAAAGATTCCATCGGTTCCAAGAGAGCAAAGGCATAACTATACCGTCATGCAAATGCTACAGCTAAAATATTTGCGTCAAGTATCAGGATGAAAATACAAAATCCCAGCACTTGCATGATGGTGTCTATCAGCCTTTCCTTATGTCACTGAACAGATGTATCTGATTTCATGTTCTTTGCTCTCTGTTCATATAGGAAGTAGTTCTCTGATTACTCTTCAAATACTGCTCTATGCTTTGTTAAAGTAAGACACATGGTTATTCTAATTAAGCCTTAAAGATAATTTCATCTAATCGTTTCCATATTTGCATGTACGTTGGAGATGATTGAAGAACATTTGAAAGCCTCCTTCTGAGGTTTCCATATCATAAGAGTTTGATTACGGGAATCTTAAAAGTTAACTGTGTAGCAGCAGATATGAGATTCTTTGACTCTAAAAATGGTTTGCTTCCCAATAACAGTCAATGATTGTTTTCTTAACATCCTTATATTTAGTCAGAAAATAAGTTAAATATCTTTCAGAAATATTGTCTTCTTTTTATCTGGTTAAACTTCCTGGCTCACTTTCCATATAGTTTGTTTTTCCTGCCTGAGGAGGACATATTATAGGACGACTGGGGTAGGAAGAGAAATCAGTACTAGGCCAAATGAAATCTAGAAAAAATGATATTGTCCTAAGCAGACTTTGTGAGAGAGTGTGTGGTGCTTAAGGTGTAACAGCTAAATGATACCGTACTAGAATGTGGGAGGCTGTGAGTTCAAGTCCCAGCTTAGCCATGAAAGCCAGCTGAGTGACCTTGGGCCCTCTTTCTCAGCCCAACCCACCTGACAGGGTTGTTGTGGGAAAAATAAGAGGAAGGTGCATCAGGTATATTTGTGGCTTTGAATTATTTGTAAAAATAATAAGGCAGGATACAAATAAATAAAGAGATAAAATAAATGGCTTAGGACCTGGGTACTTGCAGGACCGCCTACTACCACCAATAGCCTCCCACCGGCCAGTACGCTCTCATAGAGAGGGTCTCCTCCGGGTGCCGTCAGCCAAACAATGTCGGCTGGCAGCCCCCAGGGGGAGAGCTTTCTCTGTGGGGGCACCTACTATCTGGAATGAGCTCCCCCCAGAGATACGGAGGATCCCGGATCCGCCCACCTTCCGCCGCGCTCTTAAGACTTTTCTATTTCGCCAGGCGGGCCTGGCCTAACCACTCCCCGTTTTTAGTGTTAAATTTTAAAAAAAATTTAAATTATATTGGGGTGTTTTAATTCTGTCCGGGCCAAATTCATTTAATCTGTTTTTAGTTGGTTTTTAAATTTTGTACGTATGTATTTTTATTGTTGGCTGTACACCGCCCTGAGTCCTTCGGGAGTAGGGCGGTATATAAATCCAATAAATCCTAATCCTAATCCTAAATGCACTTCTCCAATGCATATTTTCTGTGCACCCGCTTCTCAGCTTAGTGTCACCTTGCAGAAAATTCACTGGGAGACCCCCAAAGAATATACGTGTCTGATGCTCTTCTTTATGCATTGAATTGTCATGTCTTCCTCTCTCTGTGTTATATCTAGGCTAAAACACCTATGAAATCTCACAACAGAACTAATGTTTACATATTAATTTAATTGCCTGTAGTTGAAGTCAAGCTTCATAGAACAGAATTTTATTTAGAAATGACATCTCTTCTCCACTAAAAGCTCATAGTAAAGGTAAAGGTTCCCCTCGCACATATGTGCTAGTCATTCCTGACTCTAGGGGGCGGTGCTCGTCTCCGTTTCAAAACCGAAGAGCCAGCGCTTTCTGAAGACATCTCTGTGGTCATGTGGCTGCCATGACTAAACGTCAAAGGTGCACAGAACAGTTACCTTCCCACCAAAGGTGGTCCCTATTTTTCTACTTGCATTTTTTACATGCTTTTGAACTGCTAGGTTGTCAGAAGCAGGGACAAGTAACAGGACCTCACTTCATTACGTGGCACTAGGGATTCGAACCACTGAACTGCTGACCTTTCAATCGACAAGCTCAGCGTCTTAACTACTGAGCCACCAGTCAGTGGCTCATATCAAAAAAGCTCATATATGTATCAAATAAAAATACATTAGGGAAATGTATATTTTAGAAACTTTAGGAGATTATTAGGGAACAGGGTTTTTTTTTAATACTATTATTTTTTAGCCAATAGTCATGCAAGGAAAATCAGATGTTTTCAGGTAAATACACTTCTTGATTTATCAATGCCAGTCATTTAACTACTGTAAATAAAAATGTGTAAATTATCAAATAATGACCTGTATCACAAGAGAAAAAAAGTAAATAATATCATGATGATATTCTGCTAACTTTTTGGAAACCACAGTATTGACATTAGTGATTGATTCATCTTGGACTAGACTGGAGGCTTCCCATATGGACTTGAAAAGTCAAGTTGAGAATTCTGAATTTTGTGTCTGCTGTTGAGCATCCCTGAAAAACCCCAGATCATATTAATCACAACAGTTTCTATCCCTGTTTCCACAAGTGTCTAACATGATCTGAGGAGTCAAGTTAAGCAATCATTGTCTCAACCCAATTCATCTCACAGATTTGTTGTTAGGCTAATAGGAGAAGAAGGGAGTATTATGTACAGTATATGCCAATCACAGAATTCAGAATTCGGAATACAGAAAACAACGAATACAATACAGAACAAATACAATACAGAACAAATCAGTCCCAAATTTGCACTTCAGATATACATGACCAGACTCAAATTATCATATTTTGGATACATTACATGAAGATTTAGCTCACTTGAGAAGGCTCTAATCTTGTCAAAAGTGGAAGGAAGGAAAAGAGGAGGATGACCTAGCAGCAATGTGGACTTCAGTTGCAAAGGGTGCACTGTTGGAGGATCAGATTGGGGACAAGTCATTTTGGAGAAGGCCGTTTTATGTTTTACTACCAATAGCAATAGCACTTAGACTTATATACCACTTCACAGTGCTTTTACACTGTCTCTAAGTGGTTTACAGAGTCAGCATATTGCCGCCAACAATCTGGGTCCTCATTTTACCCACCTCGGAAGGATGGAAGGCTGAGTCAACCTTGAGCCTGGTGAGATTCAATCTGCCAAATTGCAGGCAGCCAGCAGTCACCAGAAATAGCCTGCAGTACTGCATTCTAACCACTGTGCCACCATGGCTGCTAAGAGTCAGTACAATCAATGACACCATGAAATACTGTCAAATTGTACTGACCATCTCTATTCTCAATAAAATACACATGGATTCTTTTTCTTTTAATAAATGACACTCATATTTTATACCTTTGTATCTGTGTCTGTACCAGGGGTGAAATTCAGCAGGTTCTGACAGGTTCTGGAAAATCATTAGCAGAAATTTTGAGCAATTTGGAGAACCGGGAAATACCACCTCTGGCTGGCCCCAGAGTAGGGAGGGAGTGGGGATTTTGCAGTATCCTTCCCCTGCCATGTCCACCAAGCCACACCCACCAAGCCACGCCCACAGAACTGGTAGTAAAAAAAATTGGATTTCACCACTGGTCTGTACAGGTAGTCCTCAACTTACAACAGTTCATTTAGTGACCATTCAAAGTTACAATGGCACTGAAAAAAGGGACTTATGACCGTTTTTCACATTTATGACCATTGCAACATCCCCATGGTCATGTGATCAAAATTCAGATGATTGGCAACTGGTTCACATTTATGACGGTTGCACTGTCTCAGGTCAAGTGAGCCCCCTTTGTGACCTTCCGACAAGCAAAATCAATGGGGAAGCCAGAATCACTTAACAACCATGTTACTAAATGAATGAGGACAGTGATGTACTTAATAATTGTGGCAGGAAAATCGTAAAATGGGGCAAAATTCACTTAACAAATGTTTCATTTAGTAACAGAAATTTGGGGCACAATTGTGGACGTAAGTTGAGAACTACCTGTATTTATATTTATGTGTACATACAGTATGTGTCTGTGTGTGTGTCCCTCTCTCTATGTGTGCATGTGCATGTGTGTGTGAGAGAAATATAAATGCAAAGAAAAGAAAGAAAAATGTTGCTGACTCTACCTAGCAGAGAGATGGAGCTTCATTTTATAATGATTGTATTCATCATTTTTTAATATCAAATTATTCAGCTTTAGGGTTCAGTGCCTTAGATTCAGGACTAATGGGATAATGAATAATAACAAACGTCCACATTTTTTGCTGGCCAGGTACTGAATTCTAGAATATTAATAAGGTAATCTCTACCTTCTCTGCTTCTGCCTTACTGCAGTTATACCCAGAGTAAATTTCATCTGACAGTTTGAACTGATCCAACTAAACATAATTGGTGAAGGGAATGCAGCTTTGATGTTCATTACTTACCATTTCCTGAGGCAGCAGAGAATTTTTACCTAACAATGATCTTCATTTGCTGAGGAAATTATCTAAAGTAAAGAAAGTCAACAAATAAGTTTGATGGATTATCAGCAGTGCCTGCAGAATTATTAATATTTATTCTTAAAAGAGGCAGAGTGGTGTCTCTTTCATTAAGTTAAGCTGCATAAAAAAAGCACCTGCTAATGTAAACTTCAGCGAGTTACTGTTTGTAAAACTGGTGGGTGCCTGATGTAATTTAAAACACTTGGTGAATTCGACAATTGTGCTGAATTTCAAACAGACTGAATAAAAGGGACCCATTTATCCATTTTACTCTAATTTTTAACACTGGTACCTCCTATCATTTGTCAAATGTGTGTCTGATGATTATTTAGGCTTGTGAAGGAAAACATTTTTTTCTGTTTTGTTAAGTTTCTATGGTCAGTACTAAAGTTTGACCTGGGGTATCAGCTGCTGCTAGATTTTTATGGTGTATGTTTCCTGAAGCTTAGATGCTCTCAGGTCCTGGATGTGTGAAGAGGAAAAAGAGTAGTTTCTATAGCTTTATGCCTATTCCTGTATGAACTGTGACTTCTCTGAGCTGCCTCCTCTTATATAGATTGAGATATGAGAATATGAGAATGGGAATTACTAACCCTTGATCCTTCTTCAGGATGCCTGAACCATAAGTCTTAAGAAGCTACTTCCACAGGACATTCTTGAGCACAAATTCAGAATAGGGAAGAATAAAAATCCAATTACAGAAGAGTCTGAGGGAACAACAAGTGGCTATTCACCCCATACAGTACTTATTCAGCAGCAGTTTTTGACCAATGATTAAGGGGTTAACTCTACAACTACATTTTAGCCAGTGACTCTCCAGAGCAGAGGAACTAAGTAAACAGGCTGAGTAGAAAGAGCTTACATAAGGATGGGCAGTATTCCCAGTTTGAAAACTGTAAGTGATGTCTCCCAGAAGGTGGTAATATCACAAGACAATATTTTGGCCCTTTTAAAAAAAATAGAGCCTTTCCAATACTGAAAAATAATATAGCTATAGTTACTTAATCTGAAAGTGGATCCTCATGTAATATGATGAGGCCTCTGTAAATAAGCCCTAATTTTATGTGAATTTCGTATTGGAAGAGGGTATTATTTGAAATGTTGGAATGTCATTGAGATTCAGACACAAACCAGCTTCCTTGAGTTGCTTTGAGATTCAAGATCCAAAAAAAAAAAAAAAAAAATCCATAAGAAATTCTGGGGAGTCATCAAAATGCTTTCAAAAGTCTCCCTTCCTTCCATCCCTGTCTCCCTCCCTCTGTTCCTTCCTTCCTTGGGATAAATGGATATTAAAATATATTGATCTTGTCTAATTTTGCTGATTTTTTGAAATATCCCCTTGCATTTTTTTTTAAAGGTGAGATAGTAGGAATGAGAAAGAATTGAGAAAAGAACAGCAGCTGCCAGATTGTTCAACACAAGGTTTGGTTGTGTCCTTTTGAAATCTTTCCCAACAATTGTTTAAAATGTAACCTTTTATTTCCCACTTTGCTTTTCAGGAGTATCAGTCTTGGCATGACATTGAAAAATGACTGTTGAGATGTTCTTGTAGGATCTAGCATTTTCTGGGTTGCAATTTGTGCTAGTGTCATTGAAGGACCCCTCTGATAGGAAACCATATCACAGTTGTGACATCCTGGAACTACTCTAGTTTCTTCAGCAGAGGAAGTAGAAGCAGACTGAGACAACGAGAGACAATGGCCCTGAGAGATAAACAGGTTACAGAGAAATAATGCTGAAAAGTGACTTTCCCACATACCCTTTTTTTTAAAAAAAACCCCAAATGTTGAAGCTAGAATCTGTGTTAGCCTGGCATTTAGCCACCAACCATTGAGAGACATGAACTGTCATAGTCATGTAGATTGTATTTGCCTGGTTTGATTCGTGTGTCTATCCAGGAAAATCAGTATGGAGTTCGTGTTCAGAAGGCTGAGAGGTGAATTGCACTACCAGGCACATTGGAGGAACCTGTTCAGATGTGTAACATTTTCTTGGAAGAAGAGAGCAAGAAAGTTAAGCTTTGGAGCTGGAGAAAATGAAAGCGGTACTATTACCCAAAGAGCTGTGATAAATATCAAATTCAATAAAATGATAAAAACCAGCTATCATTTGATTGTTATCATGTCTACTCGTTCCAGTGTCAGGCAGTGCATCACGTAATTCATTCTCTCCTCCCCCTTACTATTTTCCATGTGTAGAAATGAAGTTGCAACCCTGACTTTGCCTTGGAAGCAGCACAGAAAAAAAAAAGCCTTCAAATCTGCAAAGTGCTTCAAAAGGTTAAGCACTGCTTTGTAGCTGCCTGGTTCATTGCTCTGCTTTGAATTTGATCCCCCTTCAATCATGAATCTACTTTGATGGAATGATGTGATCAATCCTTCATCAAATCAAGCACTTTCCATAGCTGTAGGCAGCCTGACTTCTTATCTCCTCTATATGGAAGGTGCAAGAGGCCCAGTTTCCTAAGTTTTTCTTTCCCATTACTAAACTTAGTGTTAAGGCTTGCTGGAGACCATCTTGATCCGACGCCAAAAACAAAATACCATCTCTCTTCCACAATTCCAAATAGGGAATTCAAACAAACTCGTCATTGATTCTAACAATTTTATTTATTTATTTATTTATTTATCAAAAATTTATATGCCGCCCTTCTCCCTAAGGACTCAGGGCGGCGAACACAAGTTAAAAACATACAATACTAAAAGGTAAAATAATTAAAAACCCAGTTAAAACAGCAATCAAGCAAAATAATAAAACCCAAGGATCAGGGACAACCCATTTGTTGAAACAGCCAAGTCTTTAAGTCCCACCGGAAGGATTGGAAATCAGGTGCCATCCAAAGCTCTGTGGGCAACTCATTCCAGAAGACAGGGGACCTACAGAGAGTGCTCTGCCCCTGGACATCCCCAGCAAACATTGTCTGGCCGACGGTACCCTGAGGAGGGCAGCCCTGTGTGAACAGAAGGACAGTGGGAGAGGGTTAGGAGATGGTCCTGAAAATACCCCAGACCTAAGCCATGTAGGGCTTTAAAGGTAAGTACCAGCACCTTGAAGCGGATCCAGAGGACCACTGGTAGCCAGTGCAGCTCATGTAGGAGAAGTGTTACATGGGACTAGCGGGGAGCTCCCGTAACCACCCACGTGACCACATTCTGGATCAGCTGGAGCCTCTCGGTCTAGGAAAGGGTGCAACTGGTGCACCAGGTGAACCTGGGCGAAAGCCCCCCTGGTCATGGCCGAAAGATGGTCTTCCAAAGACAGCCAGGAATCCAGGAAGACACCTAAATTGCGGGCTCTCTCGATGGGAGGAAGCACTTCCCCATCGAAAATGATGGAACTTCTAGTACACGAGACACCGGCATCCATAGCCACTCAGTCTTGGAAGGGTTGAGTCTTAGCCGTTCCTACCCATCCAGGCCCGTACTGTCTCCAGGCAGCGGGACATCACAGAAAGGGCATCCCCGGGGTGGTCCGGGGTAGAGATATCAAACTGAGTTTCATCAGCATTTTGATGATTCCTCACCCCGAAACCATGAATGATCTCACCAATTCAAGATGTCCACCACATCTAATGAGAAAGAGCCATGGTGGTGCAGTGGTTAGAATGCCATATCACAGGCTAATTCTGCTGACTGCCAGATGTTCGATCCTGACCCGGCTCAAGGTTGACTCAGCCTTCATGTTTCTGAGGTTGGTAAAATGAGGACCCAGACTGTTGTGGGCAACATGCTGATGTTGTAAACTGTGTAGAGAGGGGTGTAATGCACTATGAAGTGGTATATAAGTCTAAGTGCAATTGCTATTGCTATAAAAATAATTGCTTAAAAGCTTTTAGTAAGATTACTAAATCTGGGCTGAAAAATTCTGAATGACCACTAGATGTCAGCAAAGAAGTTGACAACTCTTTACTGCCAACTTGGTGTCATCCAGCATTTTGCAACTCAGATACGTAAGACTCCTAACTGGTTTTTATTGCAAGATCTTGCTGATCCAACACACAGAGGATTTCTCTTCAATTTACCAGTTTAGCATTACACCCTTATTGACTTCCTGTCAATTCTTATCTCTTTGGCATATCCTTTTGAAAGCACATGCTATCCAAAAATATTTCTTTCTCTCTCTCCCATTTTCAAACAAGGAAATGGCAATTTTGTTGAAAAGCAAATGGGAAAATGAAACAGGAAATTCATTTTCAGAACATTTTCTCCCTTGACTCCTTTACAGGTTGATAAAAAGAGAAGTGAATATTTGGGAGAAATAATTGGCATTGTGCATCACACTACTGAATATATCTCTGAGATTATTTAGTCACAGTCATGATGAAATATGATTTTTAAAATATAGGAAATACAAGGAGATTATGAAAAGCTATTGTGATGTTAGTTTGCATGCTTATGAACATTTCATGCTTTAAATATATGGCTGCAATATTCATATTTTTGTATTTAGGAAGATCTATGAAATGAAACATACTATTATTGCATCATACTCATGGAAAAAATAACCCCAATAACACCAAAAGCCAGAATTTCCATTCTCATAGTTTCAATAATAAATTCTCATTTATCCTGTCTGATTGGACAGGATTGTATATAATTATCTTACCTGTAAAAATGATGTAAAAGCAATAACTGCAGCAGGTGAAAATTATCGTTTCATGTTATGAATATTAAAAAAAAGCCCCACCAATTTATTATCCAAAGACGGTAATTACCAGGTTTATAGAACAGCATCGATTATTATTTCATTAAACAAATAAAGCAAATAGAAAGTGTTTACAACTGCAACACAGGTTTACTTGGATCCTCAGGGAACTGGTGGGTGGTATAATAATTCTTTGAACTAAATTGAAGCTTCTGTTTCAGGTTTTAAAAAAACCTGATAGGTGAATTACAGCTTCAGTTATTTAGTGCCTCCAGAATCATGTCATACGCATTACTCGCTGCAGTTTATTTTTCACAAAGTATCATCTCACCCATGAAATATTGTATTCATTTTGTAAACTAGATAATTTAACATGAATTGAAACTGGAATAACTGTCCAGGTTTTTTTTAAAAAAAACAAGAACAAAAAGAAGTGCAGGCAATTATACATGTCCCAGGATAATGTTACAGGTTCCAATCTGGATCGGTCACTGGAATCAGAGGTTTCAGCCTTCTGGAAAATAAAACTTCTGGTCCCAGTGACTGACCCAGATTGGATCCTGCAAAATGAAGATTCTGTTTTCCTTATATAGGGAATTTTGTAGCCTGAGATTTAAAGCTGACACATGTTTAGGGATGCCTTTCTTTTTAGGAAGGATTGGGGGGAACGATGAATGAAGTAAGGAAGAAATGTGGGATGATTCAGGCTATGTCATCATTGGGGTCTAACCAGTGGTGAAATGTAAAATTTGTTGCTACCAGTTCTGTGGGCATGGCTTGGTGGGGGTAATGTGACTGAGTGGACATGGCCAACTTTTAAAAAAACTTTTAAAACCATTTTTTTCAACAACCTCTTCGGCTGAAGAGGTTGTTAAAAAATGCTTTTAAAAGCCTCTAAACAATCTCAGCTGAGCCGCACGATCGTCAGAAGCTTTTTAAAAAACTTTTAAAAGCATTTTTTTCGGCTGTAGAGGTTGTAGAAAAAATGCTTTTAAAAATAAAAAAGCACCTCTGATGATCACGTAGCTCAGCTGGGCATGGGGAGGGGACCCTGGGATTTTTGCTACCGGTTCTCTGAACCACCTGCCGCCCTCGCTACTGGACTGGGCAATCTAGTCTGAACTGGGAGCATTTCACCCCTGGGTCTAACCCCACAGAAATTGTTAATTGTTAATGTAATTATACAGGGAGCTTTTACAGATAAATGTTTGAGGAAAGATTATGCGGGTTGCTTTAAGTTGCACAAAATAAAGTGAGATAGAAATCTAATCAATAAGTATCTGCTTAAAAGTCTAAGGATGATTTGCATTTCTCTAGGTGCTGCATAGGATTACTTTTGCTGCAGCACATACAACATAAGAGCCCACATTGGAATTTCTTGCATAAAAGAAATAGCACTGAGGGCATCTAGGTGGTGTCTTGCATGTTTTAATTTAGGAGACACATCATTTTCTCAGAAATTAGGTTGACATATGACTGAAAATGTTTAGCATTTAGCAATCACAACTGGGACCAGCAATCCAGTTTTTAAGTGAAGTGGTGGCTGAGTGAAACCATGGCTGTGCTTATGATCTGACTTCAGCTCTCCCTTGCTTTACAGATCTACAAAAGTTGTAACCTCAAGGATGGATTGCAACATTACCTTTTCATCACTGCTGTAACTGGGAATGGTTGCTAAATAAGGCAGTCACTAAATGAGAACCTATACTAGAAAGATGCTATAAATTGCCAGTGTAGATAGCCTCTGAAGCTTTGAGAAGGTTGCGATAATCCTTTCTTTTACTCATTGAACCAGACCTTCTGGAACTAGGTGGATTATTTCCCAGGTAAAGTAATTAATCTCCAAATACAGTAAACAACTGAGCAAAATAGGAATGGAAAGCTAAGGGAAGGATTTTAATGTGAAATCATGTATGTTTACAGTCAGGAAACCATTGTATTATTTTCAGGGAAGCAATATTATGATTCTATTCTTCAATTTAAGAATACAATTAGCTTTAAAAAAATATGTGACTTGCTGCCTTAAAATAGATAACCACTGAATGTTGAAATGTTTGAAAGCTCAAATGACCTGGAAGGAATTAGAGACTCTGTATTGCTCTAAATTCTTGGACCCTTGGAGTAAGCAGCTGGCGCTGATAAATTGCAGGGACCAGTGTCGAACAGCGTTTTATTCTTTGCACAATGCTGTAGTAATGACAAGTGGCCTAGAACAGGCCTGAACAATTGAGGGATCACTGAGGTGATTGTTGCTGATGAGATACAGAAGTAAGCCAAAATTGGAAACAGTCTTCATTAAATAGTAAAGTTGTGCAGATCAGCCATGTTCTACTTCTGAGGCAAGATTTGTAGGTGACATTATCTGGTTCAAATGTGTGTTCTGAGATTTAAAGGTGACAAGATTCAGGGAATCATTTTAAACAGATTCGCAACTCAGTTAGTTAAAAGTAATGACCATAGAGTATAATAAAGAAATACCAACTTTTCTGAAGGTTTTCTCTCTCTCCCCTCCCCCCCACCTTTTGGGAACAAGGGAATTAAAATAACAGTGATGGGAGACCACTGAAAAGTTACAGCTAAATTCATGGTAATAATGTTCTGAAATATTTCCCAGTACTACTTTGAAGTCAGAGATAGCAGGGAAGAAAGGCCATTTCAGCAGCCTCTATATTGTATAACAAAGATTCCACAGAGAAATTGTGTTACACCAATGTCCAAAATGCCCACTCTAACTTTCAGAAATTGTTTTCAAATCAAACTCTTGGAAAGATTGAAGAATGACTATCCTCTTGACAGTTTTCTATTCTGGGTCATTAGGGGAGAGAAAGGAGGGAGGTATGTGTGTATGAAGGAGAGAGAGAAGCAGGGAGAGAAGAAGTGAGGGAGGAAGACATCTCTTCCTGTGTTTCTCAAACTTGGCAAATGTAAGTTGACTTGAAATTCTGAGCCTAGAAAACTTAGAACTATGCCTTCTTTGATATGACCTACACGAAGCTCATAAAATTATCTACTACAATGTCCTACCTGTCAATGACTACTTCAGCTTCAACCACAACAATACACGAGCACACAATAGATACAAACATAAAGTGAACCACTCCAAACTCGATTGCAGAAAATATGACTTCAGCAACAGAGCGATCAATGCCTGGAATATACTATCTGACTCTTTGGTTTCATCCCACCCCCCACCCCCCCAAATTTTAACCTAAGACTGTCTACTGTTGACCTCACCCCATTCCTAAGAGGTCTGTAAGGGGCATGCATAAAAGCATCAGCATGCCTACCGTCCCTTCCTAACGTTTCCTCTACTTGTATCTATTTTATGTATTCAATTCATGCTTATAATTATATAAATTACCTAATATGTTCTTGATAAATAACTAAATAACTAAATAAAATATGCAAGTTGTATTCACTTACACATGCATTTGCATTTGTAGGACATGGGATCACCCAGAGGTAGAATGCAGTAAATAGCAAAATGATATCGTTACAGAAATCTTTAATATGTGAATTTTGACATCACTACCCCTCCTCCTCCCAAAGTATGGAAGTTGTGATATGACACTGTTTTTGTCATTCTGATGAAAACGTGATGTTTCTGTGGATGAATGTGTATGTATGTGAAAAGTGCTATATAAGGAAATACCTTCTGCTTATATGTGATATATAATGTCTTAGATTCTTTCACACAATGAAAACCACTCAATTACTTCCAGAAATAGGCAAACAAGGAATAGTAAAGAAACTTCTGTTTGTTTTTGGAAAGAGTGGGGTGAATGCCATTGGAATGAAATGGAATGAAAAAGGGTAGGGCTGATACTGCAGAGAAGCTGAATTAAAAGGGATTATATTGCAGGTCCTCATTATATGCAGGAGGTAAAGAAAGTCAGACAGAGTTTCACCTTCTTTTTCTCCAAATGAACCTTTCCAAACAGCAGACTGGCTGATGAATAACACCTAAACTACATAGCGGCCTCCTTCTCCCAAGCAAGATTTGCAGAGGAGATTAAACTCACTGGCTAGCTACCCATATCCATATGAAAGAACCATTTTGAAAGAGAAGCAGCAACCAAGTTTCTGAAAATTTAGAAAATCCATCAAGTCTCCAAATTGCCTTGAAGGTTTGATTTGAAGCCTTGGGTAATTTTAAATAATGGAAAGTTACATCTCACAGTAATCTGATCAAGACCTGTTCAAATAATTCCTTCAAGGTTTTGTTCAGCCCCATTAAATAGGGCAGAGTTATCTTGAGATTTTAATAAAATGGGGGAGAAAGTGAAACTGGCAAATTCCTACTTCTAGGTGCCACTTTTCAGAGTTTAGTTCTCCGTAGTCTAAATGAATGTGGCCATATGTTTATTTCTGACTCACCTTTTCCCCCTTCCCTCCCCTCTCCCAAACAGACTTTTCCTGTTTTATATGTACATATCAAACTGGTGCAACAGAGCTCTATTCCTGCAGGGATGGTTGCATTCAATGACTTTGATAGATACAAATGGGTGAAGGATTCATACCACTCAGATTTCTGAAATAGAAGTTTCCAAAATTCACACTTTCCTTCAAAAATGCAATGGAAAAAAATTAAAAGTTTTAAATATTCAAATGTGGGAGGAATCAAAATTGACAGATTTATCTGTCCCCAGCTGGCAAGCAGACTTAACAGCCTGCCCCCCCACTCCCATTTACAGAACCCCAGGTGGGCACTGAAAATATATCTCTTCCTGAGGCTCTATTTGGCTAACATTCATGGTTGGTGGGTTGTGTGGTTCAATTTGATGAGTCACAAGTATTGTTAGTCTGATTTAAGTTGTACACGACTCCTTTCTACTGTAGAAAAACATCTTGTAAAGTGACTATAAATAAATATAGGGGCACGAGGTTTTTGGTGTTTTGTTTTTTGTTTTTTTTTTGCTAACGCAAAGTTTTCATTTTGTATGTCATTCCATGTTTATGCATTTGAATTTCTATGCTTCTTTTATGCTGAAGCAATACCAGCTTCTGATCGATGATGATATTGAATCTATTTCCTTGTTTATGTCATGGCAATGAAGGGAAGGAGAAAATCAATTCTTGGCCACAGCATAATTTACCAGCAATTAAATATTGTAGGGTTTCAAATAAACCATCCATTTTATTTGCCCTGATGGTGCCAAGCAAATGTTGCCTGCTCTCTTCTTTGGGAAACAAATTGCATTCAAAGCTACTGGATTAATGATGCTTATAAATAAATAAGAATCTTCAATTTACTGTTAATAGAAGACCAGCTGGCATCCCACTGTTGAGCTAGAGGGGCAGGAGGTGCTGACAGAGATTGGTGATAGGCTGCTGATTCATTTTTCATTTGCCTGTTAGCTGCTGCTGGCACACCATGGCTTCTGTTGCATGAAGAACTTCCAGCCCCAATGCAGAGTTCTCCTCCTGAAAGTTAGTTATCATACTGGCAAACAGAGAAATAAGGAATTTGAAGTTTAAAATGCAACATTTAAACTCTCTGCATCTCTCTTCTACTCAAAAGAAGGAAGGATTGATAACCTATTTTATTCTCATTTAACACAAGTATCAGTCAGAAGACTCTTTAATTTCACAACACATGGACAAACTCAACCATAGTTTCAGCTGGGAAACTGTGAGCATCCTAGAACAAGCCAACCCCAAAAGTGCTCATCAGACTGAGTTAGGATTAGTCTAAATCTGCTCTCTTACCTCCGAATGAAATTCATTAGAAATGAAATTATTTAGAGTGATACGATATACCCATCCATTAGCATCCCTCATGATTAGACAAGTGGCAGAGCATATAATGATGAACTTGGTGCACTCTTGGGAAATACCAAGCTGAGTTTTTGGGAAACATCACAGAGAACTGTGTGGCTATTCTATAAAAGGAAGGGCAGGTGCAACTCCTAAACAAAAATATTGTATACAAATAAAAAGAAGTTACAGATTTATACACCAGGAGCACAGTCCTGTGGCAAGTCTAAATATGGAAATATAGAAATAGTTAGTGGCATTTAAATAGAGTATATCTTGGCAGAGTGATGACATATATGCCTGTTTCATCTCCAGGCTTTAAATAATGGAATGATGAAGACTAGGCATCTCCCTCTTCTTAGGCTTCAAAGTGGCATTGAACTAGACAGTGCTTCAAAAAGAGAACTCTTTCAAACAGAGTCCCTTCAATAAATGACTTTCTTTAGTTAAGTAGGGGATTGGGCTACTCTACACAGAGGTATATTTATGCTATGGAAAATATCTGGTTTACTTGTATCTGTTAGTCTGATACCTGAATGGGCCAAAGTAACTCTTTTAATGCAATCTGGGTCAGTCACCAGGACCAGAGGTTTTGTCTTCTGAGCTTTTGGACTCATGTTGGATCCCATCTTCAGGGAACTTCTCCCTATTGGAATTTTAGAATTCCAATTGAATTCCATTAGAGAGAAGTTCCCTGAGGATGGGCTCCAGGATGAGTCTGAAAGCTCGGAAAACTAAATTTCTGGTCCCGGTGACTGACCCAGATTGGATCCTGCATCATTATCCTGGGACATATATATTCTTCATCCTTTATTGTTGAACACCTATTTACAAGAATCTTGGCAGACTAACTGTCTTCCCTTGGGAAACAATAAATATAGTCTTAAGGGTTTGATATTGGATGTTTCTCCTCCCAAATGGATTCCATGCTGGAATGTGTTTTTATTCCCCCTATAGAGGCATCCCTCTCCTTTGACCATCGATTCCATATGTGCAGTGGTGGGATTCAAATAATTTAACAACTGGTTCTCTGCCCTAATGATTTTTTCCAACAACCAGTTCAAACTGCTCAGAAAGTTAACAACCGGTTCTCCCGAAGTGGTGCAAACTGGCTGAATCCCACCACTGCATATGTGTGATAAAAATGTGAGAGCTGTGGTTCCATGGAGGGGAGGGAGGGCGGAAGGGAGAGAGAGAGAAAGGGAGAGGGGGATAGGGGGAGAGGGAGGGAGGGAGAGAGAGAGAGAGAGAGAGAGAGAGAGAGAGAGAGAGAGAGAGAGAGAGAGAGAGAGAGAGAAACTTTATTTTCTCTATTTTGGGAAAGAGACTCAATTATTTGATTCAATGATTTGCATGTGAGAGAAAGAATTTGTTGAGAAAAACAAGAATAACAATATTGAGATGGCAGAAAATAAAATCTACACACAGCCACACACTCTTTGGAAAAGGTTTTCCTAATGAAAAAAAAGACACATGACCAATGACAAAATGAATTTCCAAATGAATTTAATCTGGGAAAAACATCTCTACATTGCAACTTATACTAACTCACAGTAGTTAGTTATGAGAGCCAATTTTGTAGAGTGGTTAAAGCACCAGGCTAGAAACGAAGAGGCAGTGAGTAAAAGTCCTGCCTTTGGTTTGAATCCAGCTGGGTAACTTTGAGCCAATCCCTCTTTCTCAGCTTTAGGAAATGATAAACCACTTCCAAAACAACTGCAGGGACTTGTCCTAGCAATTGCCAGGAGTCAAGTCTGATTCAAAAAGGGGGAGGGGGGGAGGAAAAAGAAAAAAAGGTGAGGTCATATCCCATGAAGCATTTTTTATAAAAATGCTAATTTCAGTATTTTGATAGTTTGAAAAATGAAATTACATTCCTATAAAATGGAAGAAGATGAAAAATGATAGAAATTAGCTTTCCACTAATTGATTTATTCAAGAGTATCTGAACAAGGTCTTGATCATTTTTGGTCAATTTTTTTTTTGTTCTAAGTATAAAAAATGTTATGTTCTAACATATAAGCTGCCACCTGTTATGTACTTGCTTATATCTGATACCTTCTGTGCAGGAGTATTTACTTCACTAAGCCCTCATTTGCTGAAGGGATATGGCTGTTTCATCCCAAACTTTTCACACTGCATGATGGAGAGATGAAACTGAATAGGAACCAAAGAAAGTTTTGCGTTTTAAGCAGCTTTCCAAATTAATAAAAATATTCACAGAAAAACAGTGGCGAACTGAGGAAGCTTCTTGGGTGAGAAATGAAACATCTTCAAGGAAAACAAAGAAAATCCCGTTGCCGTTTGAAAAAGCACCTTTGGGGCAATCATGACCTGGCTGACTGAGGATTTCCATAGACAGTGGCCCATTCAGTGGAGGCTGAGGATATGGGGCAGAAGATCAGGTCTGGCTTCAGTCCTTTAGGTAGGTTTTAATTATTTTCTCTGAATAACATGCAGGAAGCTCTTGGACTGATCTGAGAAATAGAATATGTATTTCTCCCCCAAATCTGATACTCCATCCACTGTATTTAGCAATGAGATAGCTAACTGCAATCAGGTTTGATTAAATCCATTGGCCTTTATTTCTCAGCAGGCTTAGAGTTCTCAGAAAGATCTATGCCTTCATGTGACTGTGGGCTATTCTACTCTCATTTAGCCATGCTGTCCAAACGTGGCGACAGATTCATTTATTTCTATTGGCAAAACAGTTAAGAGCTTGTAAAAAGGTGAAAGTTGTTGCAGACCCCATCTGTTGGCTAATGGCAGGCCCGAAAAGATAATAAAAAAGAAGTAGCCAGTTTAATTAAGAATAGCTGAAAACCAAAAATAATAAATAAAAAAAATTGTGCCAATTTGGCATCAGTGGCTTGGAGTGATTGTCTCTCTAAAAAGCACAACACAGGAAGAAACTTGGTTAAACTGCATGAAAACATATAGTGAACAAAAGCTTCAAATCTACTTGAAAATGATGCAGATTATATAAAAGGTAAAGTTTCAGTTTCAGTTTTATTGCATTTATATACCGCCCTTCTCCCGAATGGGACTCAGGGCGGTTTACAGCCATATTAAAAGTAATCCCTATGGATTTTATTCTGCCAGTCATTGCTGACTATAGGGGGCAGTGCTCATCTCCATTTCAAGGCTACTGAGCTAGCGATATCCAAAGACATTTCTGGGGTCATGTGGCCAGCATGATGTCATGGAGCGATGTTACCTTCCCACCAAAGTGTACCTATTTATCTACTCGCATTTGCATGTTTTAGAACTTGCTAGGTGGAGGGCAGGAGCTCACCCTATTGCATGATTCTTGGGTCTTGAACCTGGGCTGATGGTTTTCTAGGTGACAAGCCTAGCATCTTAACTACCAAGCCACCATGCCATCCTGGAGATTATATACAAAGAAATACATTCATTGTTCAATGCTTATCTAGATCCTGCTTCTTTTGATTAGTACCTTCATATTAAGGGCAGGGAAAACATGTTTAGGTGACATTTCAATAAGAAGCTCTGCAGTTCTTGAGTTAGTACAAGCAGAATAGCATATGTTTATGACTGGTTTTTTATGCAATCTTCAACAAAATTTTAGTATAAATTTTCTGTGTATACACACACACATATAGTAAATGCATGCAAAATGTGTGTATTCATGAAAAAAATAAATGTATCTAGCCATAAGACATGTATTTAATAAATTCCTGCGCACAAAGGTATTCCTTGGACAAACTTGTAAAAATGTAGGTAATTAGGAAAAATATATAAATGCATATGAATTTTCCTCATTTTAAAATATACATAAAATAAGCTTTGAGAAATTTAAATATATTCCTGGCTTTGAAGTTCATATGTACAATGGAAATAGTCTGTTTAATACATGGCATTCCAATCATTTTTTCTGCATTGAAATATGTCATGATAAAAACAATCATGCATAGCAAAAATATTATTGTTTCCCCCCCTTTGAATAAAGAGGGGCAGTTTGCTTCATTGGTCTTATTTTAATTGTATCTTCTGCACAAAAAGTTGGACATTTGATCAGCAGTAGGTATGATTTAGAAACCTCATCAATAAATAAATAAATACAGAAAAACAGAATAACCCTTCCCTGTTCCTGTTACTTGAATTGTGGTATCTCTGATGATGATGATGATGATGATGATGATTATTGCCTGCTCCAGGTACATAAGATGTGGACCAGCGGTGATTTGTTTTTGTTGTTTTAAATTTAATTTTAATCGAAAATGTTTTACAAAGTAAAAACCATACAAATTTTAAAAAAACAAAGTACAGTAAAAAAAAAATAGGAAAGAAAGGAAAGAAAAAAGACAAAGTTAAGAAAAACAAAATAAAGAAGTAGCATCCAATCTTCACAGCGGTTATAAATGCATTTATATTTTGTCCTTTCTCTCTGAGCTTATGTCATGTCTCCCTTCTCTCCATATGCTACTCTTTCTAATTATCAAATCCAGAAATCACAAGTTCATTTTTTCCCCATTTTCAGTAAAAGAAAGTTCATAACGGGTTTCCAGTCACTGACAAATATAGTTAGTGTCTTCATTCTAATTAAACACATCCATTTTGCATCTCTAGCAAAATTCTCTCATCTTCCCAACCACTTCTCTGTTGTGGGTATTTCACAAGGAGTATAAAGAGTGATGATTTGCTATGAAAAATAATTTAATCACATTAGTGTGCCTATGTTAAGGTAGGAACATTCTGTTCTCTTCCCTTTTGGAGCAGAAACATGAACTTACTTGTACTTAAAACATGCGTTTGATCATCCAAAGTGAACCATTTTCTTTTAAGAACAGGATGAGTGCAATTGAGCAGGATATGGCAAATAAGTTGGATAGAGGCTTGGGAGCCAAGAAGGATGTCCTTCTTACTGGTGTTGCATTTTCGCACTTATTACTTAGAATTTTAATTTGGGATTTCTTTCAGTTCCACTCAGTTTATTCGTTGGTGAAAAATTTGGGCATCCCAGCTATTGTTTAATGTATTGCTAACCAGAAAATAAAGCCTGGTTATGTTTTGTTGCTGACTAGGATGAAAGAATAGGGGTGAGGGCAGGGATGGGTTCTAAATTTTTTTACTACTGGTTCTGTGGGCATGGCTTATTTTGTGGGCGTGACTTGATGGTCATGTGACAATTATTTAGGATTTAGCAGAGGTAACTGGTCTATCAGGCTTTTAACTGCTTGCAGTTAAATGGGTGTCAATCTACCCATTTATTTTTGCAGGCACTGATCTATTCATGTATTTTTGCAAGCACTGATCTACTCATGTATTTTTGCAGGCATTGATTTACTCATGTATTTTTGCAGGCACTGATTTACTCATGTATTTTTGCAGGCACTGATCTACTCATGTATTTTTGCAGGCACTGATCTACTCATGTATTTTTGCAGGCACTGATTTACTCATGTATTTTTGCAGGCACCTGTCTACTCATTTGTTTTCTTTTAACACTAATCAGCTTCAGGGCGGCCCTTTGAAGCCCCGGCAAGAGTTTAAACAGTTTTTTCCCCCTCTAACCATCAGCTGGGACTCAGGAGACAGCAATAGATTGGGGTGGGGCCAAATAAAAGATAAGAATAACACGGGGGGTGGATGGGGAGGCTCAGGGGGGTAGAACCGGTTTGGTGACATCGTATCGTCACAACTACTGGCTTGGGAGAACCGGGCCGAACCGGGAGGAACCCATCACTGGGTGAGGGTCATATTTGGATGTTCACAGTTTGCACTCAGTGACTGCCCAAGTTGAGACTGGCAAACAAAACCTCCTTTCCTACTGTCATGGAATAATCATATTAAAACAAGAAGCTTTTGGAACAAGAAGACTAGATAAAACTATATCGAGCAGACATATTCCTATAGCCGTAATGGCAAACCCATGGCATGTGTGCCACAGGTGGCACGCAGAGCCCTCTCTGCCCAGCCCAGCTCCACTGTGCATGCATGCACACCTCCCCCTGGTCAGCTGGTCTTTGGGTCTCTGCCACGCATGCACAAGGGGTGAGGGCATGCATGGGGGTGGACACATACATGTGTGTGGGGGTGGGGTGGGGCACATGCATAGGGGGTGCAGATTGGTGCAGGTTTTTCAGGCCCAAAATGGGGTATGGGGGGCCTCATACGTCCCCTCTGCGCTCTATTTTGGCTTCCAGGTTGGTGTAGGAGGCTTTCCAGGCCTAAAACGGGGCACAGGCCCATACCCTGTTTTGGGCCTGGAAAGCCTCCTGCACCAACCTGGAAGCCAAAACAGGTGTGGGGCGCATGCATGTATGTGGGGGTGGGGTGCTCACATTTTGGGAGTTCTGGCACATGTGCACGCTTTGGGCACTCAGCACCAAAAAGGTTAACTGTCCTATAAGGTATCATCTATTAAGATAGTAGATATTTTCTCTCATAAGAGGTATTGGCATTTGAGACCTGTGGTGGCACAATGGTTAGAATGCAGTACTGCAGGCTATTTCTGCTGGCTGCCTACAATTTGGCAGTTTGAATCTCATGAGGCTCAAGGTTGACTCAGCCTTCCATCCTTCCAAGGTCAGTAAAATGAGGATCCAGATTGTTGGGGGCCATTATGCCGATTCTGTAAACTGCTTAGAGAGGGCTGTAAAGCACTGTGAAGCAGTATATAAGTCTAAGTGCTATTGCTATTGGGGCACACCAGGTTTTTTTTTTTTTGTTTTAAAAGTGTGCCCTTGTACCGATTGCAATAACCAGCCAGAGAAAGTCTGCAAAATGAAATAACCTTGGAATTTGTAGGGCAGTACCAAGAAGCAACTAAAGTGAAGGAAGAGTGTGCTTTAGAAAAGGTAAAGTAAAAGATAAAGGAGTCCCTGTGGATTTTACTCTGCAAGTCATTGCCGGCTATAGGGGGCAGTGCTCATCTTTGTTTCAAGGCCATTGAGCCAGCGTTGTCCAAAGACACTTCTGCAATCATGTGGCCAGCATGACTGGTCACTCAAGTAATGGCCGTAAATCAAGGATTACCTGCACTACCTTTGCTCTGCTTTCCAATTGCTATGGGCAAAACACATTCATGTACATTGTGACTTAATGCCATGAAATATCTAGAAGAGTATTGAATTTTGGGAGAATATTATGGCGACTTCAACACTGATTACTAACATCTTGCTGGACCATCGCCCTGTATAGATTTTTCCTGCAAAGAAGTACATGGCATTCCAAAAGAGCAAATATGGATTCCATATAGAATATATCCCACTTGTCTTTTAACCCAATTATCCCAGTGTAGGAAAAACATTTCCGGTCAGAAACAATAGTGTTACACAGCCTTGATTAAACTACTAAAAAGGGAGAACTCCACGTTGTGATCCATCAACACTTGAGGTATTGGCATTGTGGAGCTTGGCACAGAGTTTGGCAAGGAGGATCCATGCTGTGGGTGTCAGAAAAGATGCCATACATCAGCAAAACAATATTCACCAGCTGGCATCCCCTAAGTGGCATTTTAATTAAAACATTTTTAAGAGTTCATGGCCAATAATCGCATGATGTAATTCCCCTTAAGAATTATTATTGAGTTTGATATTACCCTCAAAAACTGTATGACACTTGCAGCACTTTCTCTTTTCTTTTGCAGTAACCAAAGAAACTGGAATAATGATTTTCCATTGGGACTTCTTCAATCTTGTGTACATGCAGTATTTGCAAAGCTTCTAAAAGTACAGATTGCAGTGGAGTTGTGTCTGGTACTATGGTCTTTGAATTGAGATACAACTGGTTCTGAAACTTTCATATTGTCATTTTTTAAAAAAATTGTATGAATATATTTGTAGTGAGGAGCCATGGCCTCAGTATATCCTGTTTTGATCAATGCTTTCGTAATGTCAAGGGATAGGCCCGATCTCCAATTCTAAGTGGATTTGATGGTGGAATTCTTGGTTACTTGAACCCAGATTGAACAAATAGCCCTAAACTGCTGTAAGCTTTGATGCAAAGTCATCATGGCTCCAATATAAGTAACAGACAACTGTGTTGTCTCTATGCTGTGAAGTCTATTTCTTCACATACATATTGAAGATAAGCAGGACTCTAGCTCTTATGAGTTGATCATCAGAGTGTGTTTTTGTAGGTAGAACAGAAAGGCTGAGGCTAACAAATAATCTTATTATTGTTGATACAACTACTAAATCAACAAAACAAACATACATATATAATGATCCTAATGACTGATAAAACAATTGTTTTATCATGTGATCACTGAATATTTTTTCAAGCAATAGAGCTATTTCCATACCCTCCTGGTTTTTTTTAAATAGCTGTATCTCCAGATTACACCCAGATCATCAGCATTGTTTAATGAGTCATCTAGAGTTATGCACATTCTAGTTAAATTGTTAAGGCTTTCTTTTAATTACACATTAGCATTATCTGAGATTGTTTGTTAGTGTTCCTCATTAGCCTTGAGATTGCTTTGTAATTCTCCCCTGATCTCCACCACAGTATTTTCTGAATTTGCTATTAGCATCATTTCTTTTTCTCTTTCCCTTTGTGCCCCATGCAGGAACAAGGTGCAATCAGTATCAGTTACGCTTGTTCAAATGATCTGTCACCACCTCATCTGATGGGGATGTTGTCTTAAATACTATATGAACCATGCCATATGTGGACAAAAGCATCAAGGCTCAAGGGCAGTGAAGCTATAACAGAAAGTACAGTATACTATAAAATAAAGTTTGAGTTTGCTCAAGTAGCTGCTTAGATCAGAAGAGTAGATGGGCACCGGCTGGCTGTAGAAAGTGAGTTTGATATTTTCTGCCAAATAAAATTTAACCTGGAGACAAAGTGTAAGCCAAAGGAGTAGATTTGTAATTTAGCTCAGAAGTATATGTGCTGTCTTACATTTTTATGTCTCTGGTTACTTATCCACAAAATGGATGGATGGAAAGCAAGATAGTTAGGCAGCTTCACTTAACAGTTTAGTAATTTAGAATTCCATTCACAAAGCAGTTTTACAATTTAGTAAATTAGTCTTAAACATTTAATTGTTTTAGTGTTCTACTCATATTTATAGTGTATTCTATATTTGAGTGTGATTCATTTATTTATCTCAGTCATCTAGTACATATTTATGTACTGTAACTTGAGCTTATTGTATAAAATGCTGGTCAGTGATTGAAATAAAGATACATCAGAGCAAAAGTCATGCCCAGGGAATTGAGGGCCATTACTAGATAAGACAATACAAGAAATCCCATGTCAAGAGAAAAGATCATTCATGTGGCAGATAATCTGTACAATGGTTATGTTCTCTAAGAAACCAATTTCAGGGTAATGAGAAGTATAATCTCATTACCATTATTACCATTATTAAGTAGTAATCCTTGCCTGCCAGAGTAAACAAATCAATACCCACTTTGTACCAAGCTTCTAGGGTGTCTTTATCAATCTACTTAGATTCTTTGTTATTCCTAGACTAGTATGTCTGAAAGGTTACAGAACTGATATTAATAGGAATAACCCACCTTTATAGAAATTAATAAGCCTAGCACTTATATTTTTCTAGGTAGGATTGGAACTCAAAGGATTCTGGTTTCTAGCTTGACGCTTTAATCCCTTCACCAGATTGGCTTTCTTTTTGCAATAATGTAGACTTGGGAAAGCCAGCTCTTTGTAAGCATTTTTTAATCTTCTGCTTATTTTCAACCTTTGAGAACTACAATGATCTGGAAGCCTGTAGTGTTCCTGCCCACAGAAGGACCAATTCCTCAAATCTTTGAATATCTTAGTGGTGTTCAAAAGGCTGCATATTTGATATTGTCTACATTTTTGGGGATCAATCTATATTGACCCCATATTCTGATTTTTGTCTTCCAAATAGGTCAGCTATTTCAGTCCATTCCTACAAATGCCCAACATCGTCTTCCTTAGAGCAGCCCTACATCAAGAAGTCATCAGTATACCAGAAACCCCATAAAATATATCATGTTGTTGTTGTTAGTTGTGAAGTCATGTCTGACCCATCACGACCCCATGGACAATGTTCCTCCAGGCCTTCCTGTCCTGTACCATCCTCTGAAGTCCATTTAAGCTCATGCCTACTGCTTCAGTGACATGTACTTCAGTGACATATATCATGTACTGTCCTATTAAATCATAAAATGATTCTGGAATCATTTTAAACAGTAACTCCCATAAAGTATTCTTTTGACATGTTGCTGAATATGGGTCAAAACCTTGACTGAAATCCTGAGTTCTCTCTTCTTGAGGAGACCCTTTATTGAGCAGAATTCAACTCACAGAACATCCTACCCTAAAGAAGGACAGGGATAGGTTTCATTGACTCATCTTCCCCACAAATCTCCTATGTTAAACCTTTCCTTTAGTTCATATTAAACCCTTCACATTTGTTCTGCATGTCTGAGTTATCATAAGACAAGCAGAAGGCTTGGAGTCAGGTCCCTGTCAGGATCTTCCTTCTCTATTGGTTTGACCTTGGGTCAAACAACTTAATCAGAATCAAGGACTGAGCCAACTACACCCAATCAAAGATGCCTTAAGTAAGTTTCATGTCTGCCTATAAGAATGTACGTAAGATGAATGAAAGGGATAGAGCCGTGGAAGATAGTGAGCTGCCAGATGTCTCCTGAAGAGCTTGCTTCATTTAATTCCTATATAACACTCTGACAGTAATGATGTATCACTTAGTACTTTAAAAGATTCTTCAAACAGAGCAGAAAAGCAATGAGCAGTTCTTTTGACCCTGACACCCAGAATAATCATGATTATCTCTACTATTTAACCTCCAAAGAATTGAGCACTGTTCATGGTCTGTTACTTTAGCGATGATGGTTGATAATCTATACGTGCAAGTCAATGAAGGTCATTCAGCCTTAGACCTCTTCCAGTGCAGTTTGTTCACTTTTACCCCAATCATGCTGTTAGCCCCCCATCTCTGTTGGCCTTACCCATCTTGCAAGTCTTGGCTGAAAGATGAAAATCAATTTCACTTTATATCTTGAAAGATATAAATCAATCAATCACTTGGCTTGAACAATTAATATGAAGGTTGTCATGTACTGGACTCCTGTGCCAGGGAAGAAAATCAGAGTATAGTCCAAAATACACTTAGCTAGAATTATCATTTTCAGAAGTCAGTGGGATGGGGTTCAAGATAGCAAACTTCAGCATATTTAACTGGGTAAAAACAATTCAGTAAAAACCAGGCTAATTTAGTCCCAAGGAAAAAATAGTACCTAATGTGACATATACATGTAATTTGCTTCTTTCCTTCAGATAAAGTAGTCCGGACTTGCCATCCAACCCAATGGGAGACATCATATGATGGAAAAAATGTCTAGTCATCACTAATTTCTGCAATGCAGTAAGAACTAATTTGGAATTGGCAACAGTTATAATGATAGGGTTTTTTCCAAAAGAAATATAAGTTTCTCTGAACTTTATGAGATGTAGTAGATTGTGATAATGCAGATTAGACTGTAAACCAGCAGTTTTATGAGTCTGTTAATGATTTAAAGCCAATCCTTTACATATTTAAATAAAAGCAGAAATCAATAAACAATTATTTCTGGGCAATTATGTTACTCTAGACTTTTTCTGGATCTCCCTAGTTAATCATGAATTAATTTTCATTATATATTAGGCAGTGACATAATTGATGTTCATAAAGCAAGATAAAGTAAAGCACACTGCAAATTATACTTTATACAAAACAATATAAAGGTAACAGATCAAAGAGGTATTTCCATTGCTTTAATATAAAATAAGCCTTCCTGTTTTATGGTTTAATTCAAATATATTATTTAGAGGTAAAGTAAAATTTTGAGCAAGCCATTTGATTAGGGCACAACCACCTACAAATCTTGTTTTGGAATGTGATGTTTTAGGGTGTAAAAATTGAAAAAGAGTTACATAAATTAAGTATTTTTGCAGAAATATGGTATTGGTTTTGGAAGAACCTTTAACGGGAATTTAATTTAATTTAATTTAATTTAATTTAATTTATCACATTTCTATGCCGCCCAACTCCCAAGGGACTCTGGGTGGCTTACAGCAAAAATAATGCGAACAATGAACATAGAAAAATTATTAAAAAAAAATTATAAAACATTTAAAAACATTAAAAGCCCATGCACACATTGAATTTTTATTGGGTAAATTAAAAGAATTTGAAGCATTAGCTAGATAAGGAACTAGATTACCAGATTTCCACTAAAATATCACTAGATACAACAACAGATCTAAATAACAATTTATTACAAGATCAACAAAGAGAAGACAAAGATGTCAACAAAATACATGAAGATACAAGATAAAACAGAACTGATGAATAAAAAAAGTTAAGATTGAGAAGAAAGTAAAATTCTTGGGCATTATTATGATATATATATAGGTCTTTGGTTATTCGGGTCTTCTCCCGTGTAAAATTGGAAGTGTCTTGGCGATGTTTCGATGAAGTCTCATTCGTCGTCTTCAAGCTGGTGTTCTCGGCACAAGACACTTCAATTTTACGTGGGAGAAGACCCGAATAACCAGAGACCTACATGCAAACACCTGCCGAAAACCTCAGAAAACAAAGTGTGTTTATGTATGTGTGTATGTATGTATGTATGTATGTATGTATGTATGTATGTATGTATATATATATATATATATATATATATATATATATATATATATATATATATATATTGTTGTTGTTTCAAAGTAACTTTGTTACTACATGAAATGAAGTTAAAAAGTTATGCTAAAATGGGATAAATTGTCACTGTTGGGGAAAAATTTCTGTGATTAAGACAAATGTTTTATCTAGAAGAAAAGAAAAAGATTGGGTCTACTAAATTTGAAAATGCTGCCCAATGTTTAGCTTGGAAGAAAGAGTGGATATTGCTAAGAAACAGAAGGCTATTGGAGATAAAAAGACATGATCTAAGATTTAGGTGGCAGAGATTTCTAGTTATGACAAAGTTAGAATAAGGAATAAGTATAGATTTAGGTTGTGTCTAAAACACTTTTCTGGATCTTAAGTATTTTGATGATTTATTTAAAGATGAGAAAGAATAAATAACCATAAATGGTTAACTTTTTGGTTGTATTAGACTTTTCTCAAAAGCATTATAAAATCAAATCAAGAGAAAATTTGACAATAGAAGGATATACTTGTCAATGGTTTTTTAATGTACAATTATCAGAATGGTTTAAAGTGGATAAAAGATTTTGAACAATGCATGATTGATTTTTAAACAGAATTACATACTAATGATAATGTTATTGCTAAAATGTATAAACGTTTGCTGACATATGAGACTGAAGAAGAACAAATGTAAGAATACGTGATAAAATGGACCAAAAAGTTTGGCTACAAAGTACAAATTGATCAATGGGGAAATATAAGATTGAAAGGATTAATATTTATATTACGTTGTAGCCTTAAAGAAACATTTTATAAAATCAAGTATTGGTAATTGTCACTAGAGAAATTGTCTAGAATATATAAAGATAGGTCAAATTTATGCTGAAAATCTGAACAAAATCAAGGGACATTTTATTATGTATAGTGAATATGTAAAAAGGCAAAAAAATGGATACAAATAAATACACTAATTCAGAAGATACTAAAGGCTAATACAATTAAAACCAGAGATTCTTCTTTTGTGAACAATGAACAGGCAGTTCATAAAAAATCATGAAACTATACACACACACACACACACACACACACACACACACACACATATATTCTGAGGTTTTCACGGGTGTTTGTATGTAGGTCTTTGGTTATTCGGGTCTTCTCCCGTGTAAAATTGGAAGTGTCTTGGTGACATTTCGACGAAGTCTCATTCGTCATCTTCAGGCTGGTGTTCTCGGCTTCGTGCTTCCTGGAGCAATGTGAGATCGCAGCTGTCTCTTCTTTTTAACTGCTAGTGGGGGTGTGAGCTGATTGGGTGGGGGGCTGGTTGTGCTCTGATTGGCTGGGGGTGTGTTCTGTTTGGGTGGGGGCTTGGTTGTGCTTGGCTTAGTCTGAGTTGCAGGGGGATTTGAGCTGTTGAGCTGCGTTGTTGTTGTATGGCTTCATGTTTGTGGCCATGAGAGCTCTTCATGGTGGGTATCAGTCTGCTTCATGTATGGATTGGAGGGGTTTAAAGTGGCTAATGATGCAGCTGTGGTCTGGCTTCTGGTCC
This sequence comes from Masticophis lateralis, assembly GCA_030761175.1. Taxonomy (NCBI): domain Eukaryota; kingdom Metazoa; phylum Chordata; class Lepidosauria; order Squamata; family Colubridae; genus Masticophis; species Masticophis lateralis. The sequence continues at coordinate 189,849,757 of JAUDYJ010000001.1, read as the reverse complement.
TTGGTCGTGCCTCATTATCAGTGTGGGTTTGAGTCTGCTTTCTGCGTGGATGTGTGGTGGTGACAACTGCAGTGAGAATATTATATGCTGAAACTAGAAAAGTTTAACATTCCCCAACAGAATGGTTGGTGAAGATGAGGGAATTTACAAAGATGACTAAATTGATTTCCTTGATTAGACAAAAGACAATATCTATGTTCATGTCTGATTAAAAATCCCTTATATACTTTTTGTATGAAACAAAAAAAATATATAGTTGTGACTTGTGCTTTTGATGGTTAGGAATGAATTAGATAATAGAAAAAACCCGGCTTTTTTGTGACCATAAAGTAAGATATATCTTTATAATAATATTTGCTTTATAATCATATTTATTGGAAGCTGTTTTCTATTTCATGGTACCTTTTCTTTCTGCATTTTGGTTTTCTTTTTCTTTTATCTCTCTTTGGTTCTCTTAGTTCTTTTTATTGTCTATTAGTTTGTGTTAGTTTTTATAATCTTTTAAAAACTTTTAATAAAAAAAATCTGAAAAGGACTGTGGTGTTTTAAATTGGCAAATATTAACTCCAAATTTTAACATACTCTGCTCTCATTATGCATGGTAGAGAAAGCTACGAAGATAGAAATAGTAGACATTTGCAATGTTCTCCAGAAATCTATTCTAAAGTAAGAACTTCTTGTGGATTTCCATAAGGGCAAACGTAGGATCTACACAACTCCATTATCAAATTTCCCTCAATCATTGATTGTAATCATATGTTGCATCTCTAGACATTTAAACTTCATTTCCATTTCCTAAAGAAGGTAACTTTTGAACTTTACATCAGTATTGAAAGTAGAAGGAAATGGAAGGAACTCATGTGTGATTTTTGGAGGAGATCCAGGCCTCAAAAAATAAAATAATTTAGGAAGCCATGTGTCCTATACTGTTATTATTACAATTATTGTAACTTCCTGTTACTACCAATGGATTAACACTCATTTGATCTGCATAAAACAGACCTCGTACAAGGTAAATTATAGAAAAATATGAAAAGAAAGGCGCTCTGCAGCTGAAGAAATGATTTGTATGCTGAAACTTCTAGAACTTAAAAAACCACTACTGGTCATTTATACAATATATTATATTGTATAATTGGCAAGATGGAAAAATGTTCTGCTGTCTATCTGGCAATATTCTAGTTTCCTATGCATGCATGTATATCTATTTATTCTGGGGACTATAGGATTTTGTCAAAAGCTTCACAAAGCAGTTGGTGTTTGGGACATGGCAGCCAAAGAAAGAGGAATCAGAACACCAGAATCTTGGTCAAGGGTGTCTTTGGGAAATGCTATATAATTATGCAACTTCTTCTACCATTAGCTCAGACTGGGTCAAATTTGTGGCCTGTGGTCCAGATGTGTCATGCACTGGCCACACCCATGCCCGGTTTAGCAAATGGGAAAAAAGTCCTGATACATCACATGACACCACCGTGACGATGCGAGTTTGGCACCCCTGGTCTAGGACAACTTGCCATGGCCAACTCACCACAGCTAACTTGCCACAGTCAACTTGATGCAGGGCAATTCAGTGCTGTATTAATTGTTTCATTCCGTTATCTTTATTAAGAGTCGTGGTGGCGCAGGCATTAGAATGCAGTACTGCAGGCTAATTCTGTTGACTGCCAGCTGGCAGCAGTTTGGCAGTTTGAATCTCATTGGCTCAAAATTGACTCAGCCTTCCATCCTTCCGAGGTTGGTAAAATGAGGACCCAGATTGTTGGGGGCAATATACTGACTCTGTAAACCACTTAGAGCGGACTGGAAAGCACTGTGAAGCAGTATATAAGTCTAAGTGCTATTGCTATTATTGGTGACCACATTTTCATCAAAATTATTGTAACTCTTGTATTTCTGGATTTACCATATTTTATTATTATTGGGCATTGAAATTAATTTAACTTTTGTATTTGCTCACTGTTCTGCAGCGAGGTATCCTGTGGCAGGTTGGCTGTGGTGAGTTTTGCTGCAATGAATTGGCCATGGCAAGTTGGCCGTGGCAAGTTAGAATTGGCCATGATGAGTTGGCCACAGTGAGTTGTCCCATTCTGGCTGAGACTAAATCATTCAACTTCTTTGTCTGTTGTAATTGTGTCAAATTGTAACCAAGAGAAATTCTTGTGTGGGCATCACTTAGTTCTAATTCCCCACTAGTAAGAGGAATTTGCATTCCTAACAATTTGCACTAATTCAGTTTCTATTAGATTTTTCTTTTATTTGATTATAATGGAATAATTGTTTCAAAGACATCGTTAGCCAGAGAGCTATCAATGAATGAAATCTAAAGAAGAAGAAGAGTTGAAATCAATAGGTACTAATGACAATTTGTAAACCCACAGACAATAGAGGAGAAAGCCTGAGCCATATGATGAACCAGAAAGATCCATTAATACAAAGAAAAATACCTGCTTAGGAATCAATAACATCTACTGTGCTAAGATTTCCAAAAAAAGTGAGATTGTTTTTGATCCTTCCATGTGGTTACAGACTCCCCCCCCTCCAAACAGAGGTTGGAGGTTAGGTTTGCAACATTCCACATTGTTGCTCTCCTTGCTTCATCCAAGATGGAAACTGGAAAACATCAACAACAGAGGTAGCTATTCCACTCCCATCCATACTCTTAATTTGGCCACATTGGGTTTTGATTTGGAGAGGAGAAAATATGTACTTAGCCACTATTGAAGGATGAGAGTGGCAAGACACTCCACTTAGGGAAGCATGGGAGATGGTCTGAATTTCTCCCTCTCACCAGAAAGCAAGACACTAGGGCATCTTGGCTTCCCCAACTTTCTTTGGGAGAATGCCTTGGTTTCTGACAAGAGAGAATATCTTAGAGGCAGGATGAAGAAGGAGTTCCCACTAATGAAAGTTTCTCATTCTGCATCTCTAGGGAAAATATCACAAAACTGTTTTCACTGAAGCAAAGTTAATCTTAACTTTCCAAAATAGCCAGGAGCCGTCATTTTTATGGAGGTGTGGTGCTGATGTCAAGGTGGTACATCCACTGCATATTTTAAAAAATGATGTTTTCAAATGGCAACATTTGAACTAGGAAAGGTATCATATTTGGTTCTGGATCTTTTGTTTTTTAAAAGACATTTGTGCTAGTCACCAAAAAGTGAGTACCTAGTCATCTTAAACTCAAACCAAGGAATGGTTTAAGAAAAGACAAGATATAGTTTCTCCATTTGCTGCATCCTCACCAAATTGAGCCCTGAAAACTCATACTTTTCATGGCATTCTGGTGGTTAGTGCTGTTAACGATATCAGTAAAAGGAGAACCAGTGAGGCTAGTGTTGAAGTAGGTGTTGAACAGTGGTGGGTTTCAAAAATTTTTACTACTGGTTCTGTGGGCGTGGCTTGGTGGGTGTGGCATGGCTTGGTGGGCATGGCAGGGGAAGATTACTGCAAAATCCCCATTTCCTCCCAATCAGCTGGGACTTGGGAGGCAGATAATAGATGGGGGCGGGGCCAGTCAGAATTTTTACCACCGGTTTTCTGAACTACTCAAAATTTCCGCTACTGGTTCTCCAGAACTGGTCAGAACCTGCTGAAACCCACCTCTGGTGTGGAAAGAGAGACCTAGGTTGAAAACCACCATCAACCACAGAGGTTCATTGGATGATTTGAGCTCAGTCATGGGAACAATCACAGCAACAAATCTGGGCAAGGGACTAGTTCTTGGTGAATACCTGAAGGCAGCAAAATGATGAATAATGATTTCCCAGGCTTGTATTAAGTTTGTGGCCTGGGGAAGAAGGTATAGGAACCTTTTGAGCTCCCTTTTAATGAACTCCCCAGACTGAGATTGGGGGCTTTGATGTTAGTGAACTTGCTAGGTTCACTACACCTTTAAGAATCATTTCAGATCCTTCTGCATGTAGTAAATGTGTTAAAATGTAGTTGCTATTTTCTTGATGATATATATTCCCTCCCAGATCACCCTCCCCTCTGGGGCACAATATTTATACCAAATGCAGCATGCTTGGGTTATTCAGGAAATTATACAAAATATGGCAGGGTTAAATTGGTCACCTCTCTGTTTATTCAATGATTGCTTCATTGTTTCCATCAAAATGATAAATAGAGCTGATGAATAGAGAAAGTCTATTTGCTAGATAAATGTAATCCCAAAAGTAAGTGAGTTTACTGTACTTGCATTTATTTGCTGGAGATTCTTGGTGCCTTAAATCAAAGTTCTAACTGCTGTTGGTAACATAATTATCAGCACTCAGATCCATTAGTGATGATTAAGATGCCGCAATGATGCATGCTTTCCCTTCCCTTCCTGGTGCCAGAAAAGACGATCATCTTGACTGAAATCTTGAAGAATGGGAAGCAAGCAACAAGAAAGGAAATAAAATCTTTGATATTTCTGACACACCACATGGTGTTTTGAAGCTGCTAAATGACAGGAACAAATAACAAAAGGCATCAGAATCTGTAAACAAAGATTGGCTTTTATGTGAGGAATACGACCTCATTCTTCTGAATGGCAACGATAATCCCAAAGGGGCTTTTTTAAAGAGGCAATTGGATTTTCTTTGTTTTTCCTTGAAGACATTTTTCTTCTCATCTCAAAAGCTTCTTCAGTTCAGAAGAAAAATGTCTGAGAAGAAAAACATCTTCAAGGAAAAATGAAGAAAATCCAGTTGCCTCTTGAAAAAGCACCTTTGGGACAACCACGACCTGGACGTCTGAGAATCTCCATAGACATTCGCAATGATAGTATTGAGATTGAATGAAAATTTCAAACTAGCTCTGCTTTATGACTATGGTTGCCCTGTATCTGTCACAGGCAGATAAAATGTATGATATCTTTGCTAAAATACAGGCACATATACTATGTACAGTATCATGACAGGCTTAATTATGTAAGCACGGAAAACATATGCGATTCAGTTAACTATATATCTGATATTTCTTATGGAAGGGACACATAGACATCCTTGTAAAGTACATGAGTAATTACATTTTATATATTTTTTAAAAAGTGATTAAAAGAGTCTACAAAGACTTCCTGATTCTACTCACATTCTTGCCTATAGGATTTCTTTCACTGTGACAGTGAATCACAGTTGTGTTCACAGGATAGAGACTTTTTAATTCCTTCTGAACTGGGACATTTTTAAAGAGTAGCCAGGAGCTGATTTATGTGGCTTCTCCTTGTTTGTTAACAGTGTGATCTACATAACGGATCATTAATCTCATGATCCAAGGGGTGGCCTGCTCTGAAGGGACCTCATTCTTCACATTTCCCATGAATGAACCAACAGGATGGAATGGTAATGAAGCCCAGATCACAGAGGCAATTCTATTATATGAATGCTTAAAGCATCCTGATAATTTCACAGTTAGAAACAACATTCTCACACTTGATTTAAATTCTGTTGCCGCTTCCTCCTCCTGGAGAAAGGAACATGTTAAATTTTGGATTTGAGTTTCACACATCATCCTGTGATTTTTTTTTTTTTTTGTCTAAATCCATTTCTCTTTTAGAGCCTCCACTAACATAACATTTGCATTAGTTTTTAAAAAACCCTTCAAAATGTCATTTTGTTTTAGCTAAGCTATTAGCTAACTGTGTTTAGAGTTTCTAGCGAAGGCATACTTTGGGAGGTATATCCTCTAGGATATGAGACACACACTATTTACCTTTAGTGAATTATTGTGGGTGAAGAGTGTCTTTCTATCTTGGACTAAAACCAAAATCTATGAAAGATGAAGCAGGTACTAGCATAATTTTGTAAGGTTAATTTTTAGTTTTGGGACTGATTCATAGTTTGAAACCACGCAAAGCAGAAGAAATCTAGATGTCCATTTTGGAAAAGATCCCTATTGTGCCTTTTAAAATCTATTTAGTTTCCTTTGACAAAAGTTTATAAATAGATATCTTCTTAATGCTATTTCCTTTTCTGCACTATAAAATATCCTTGTGTGGGGTTCTATGCAGTGGTGAAATCCAGCAGGTTCTGACAGGTTCTGTAGAACTGGTAGCGGAAATTTTGAGCAGTTTGGAGAACTGGTAGAGGAAATTTTGAGTAGTTCGGAGAACCGGCAAATACCACCTCTGGCTGGCCTGAGAGTGGGGTGGGAATGGAGATTTTACAATATCCTTCCCCCAGGAGTGGGGAAGGAATGGGGATTTTGCAGTATCTTTTCCCTGCCACGCCCACCAAGCCACGCCCACCAAGCCACACCATGCCCACCACACCAAACCCACAGAACCAGTAGTAAAAAATTTTGGATTTCACCACTGGTTCCATGAGAACCTGATAGCCGACTATGAGAGATTCAGGGTAAAATTAAAAAAAAAAAACTTAATAAAATAAAATATAATAACCTTGAATGAAGACTATTTTCTATCATTAAAACCTGATGCCTTAACTTCTCCTCCTCCTCCTCCTCCTCCTCCTCCTCCTCCTCCTCCTCCTCCGTTCAGCAACCCAAAAAATATGAAAGAATGTATTTATTTAGTTAGTTTATGATATTTAGAGACTGTCCATCTCCCTCAGGGTGATATACAAATACACATAAAAACATAAAAGCTATATATAGATACAGTATTATACTGAAAACAATTTAAAAAAGAATAAAATAATTAAAATTTACAATTAAAAAGGCAGGGAAGGGCTTCAGGTTGCTAACCAGCTCCATGGCTGTGTGGTCCTCTGTGAGCTCTAAGAAAGATGGCAGAATGAGATCTTTAGATATATTTAGAAGGCCAGGAGAATGTCGTCTCACCTCACCTCTGACAGGAGTATGTTCCAAAGGGGAGTATATTACCTCAATATGGCATATATTACCTCAATATGGCAATAATGGTAGAGAAGGCTTTCTTCCTGGACCTCCCCACTTGAAATTTTTAAATGCTTGAGGTTTAATGTCAGTTAAACTCAGAGGTGAAATTCACTTACTTTCCCTACTGGTTCACAAATGAGAGCACATGCGCCACCTTCTACATATGCTCAGTCTTTCGCATATGCTTTTTGCTCGTGCGTGCGTGCCTTCTGCACATGCACACGGCCTCCAAAATGTGGCGAAATAGGATGGCATTCCATCCGGGTGGGTGGGTGGGGCAGAGCCTACTGCAGTCGCCACTATCCTTTCACCCAAACTAGACAGAACCGGCTCAATCCCTGAATCCCACCACTGGTTAAACGACATAATCATGGAATTTTAGAAATGAATGGGGTCCTTTAGGCTATCAAGTCTAAACCCTCCTTGGTGCCAGAATCCAAATTCAACTATTCCTTAGCGATTGTCAGGTGGGAGTTCAGAGTTTTTTTTAAAAAAACACTTTGCTTGGAGAAAGCTGCTATTGTTGAGACTGTGTGAATGCAAAATTAAAAAATATAACATTGTTTGTTGAACTTAGGGTGTATACTTGTACTCTGTTCATACTCTAGGGCTTTGTTGGTTATTAAATTGCAGAGTGCATTTTACAATGGTTTGGGTTATTTTGTTAAACAGTTTGTTGGTTTAAATTTATTATAGCTGTAGATCAACATAATAAAATCAATAAACATATCCATTATAAGTATACACCAGCAATATAAATAAAAAAGAGTAAAAGATTTAAAAGCTTGCAAACAAATGCCAAACAAATAAAAATTTCTCATAGTTCAATAAACCTAAATCACACTACCATATCCATGTACTTGTTAACCTGTTTTAGTGGGCTGCATTCTAAACACGATCTTATGTTTCGATAAGTTATCAGTATGAATTTCAACAGGGCCAAATTGAAGACTCCACCTGGAATTGCTTGGTAGTTTGGGAATTCTCTCTTCTTCAAGAGTCCTGTATTATTTTCCTCTTTAATTTTTGCTGACTCAGTTCTTGGTGTGGGTGCAAGTATGCTTTGGGTTCTGATTAGAGCTTTTCAGAATGAATTTAGATTGTTTGTTAGAGGCAATTCTGTAATGTTATAACCATTGTGTTCAATTTATTTATACAAAAAGTTATTGTAAGTAGCTGGCTTACTCATGTTGCTCCTGGTTTGGTCAGCTGGTTGGTGGGCTTCTCCAGCATCTATACCAAAATATTAACTCACTCCAAAATGCTTCCATTTAAGAATATTGATGAGAAAAATTAAAAATCCTGACCTGTAATGTATTGGATGGATATCCTAGGTCTGTGATGGCGAACCTATGACACGCTTGTGGAAGTAACACGCAGAGCCATCTCTCTGGGCACGCCAGCTGTCGCCCATTGCTCTTTCGGGTTCTGGTGTGCATATGCCTGCTGGCCAGGTGGTCTTTCTGTGCATGCATGCCAGAAACTGGAAGGCCAGGGGACCGGCACTCATGCACACCTGGAAACCAGAAGCTCAGCTTCCTGGCATGTGTATACGTGCCAGGGAACAGCTCTTCCAGTTTCCGGTGCTTCTGTGCATGCATGCTGGGGAGCTGCTCTTCTGGTTTCTGGCGCTTCCACCTCCCAGTGCACACGCACTCCCGTTTTGGCACTCAGTGCCGAAAAGGTTCACCAACACTATCCTAGATGGATCATCTTAAAAGATCAAAAAAAAGTTTAGTTTTTTGCTGCTTTGAACTTGAGAACGTTTCTAATTGAAGGATTCTAATTATGAAATAAGCAATTTTAGCAAGAGAGTGTGTTCTTATCACAATGACTTTTTATAAATGTAGTTTCATTTGTTGTTGTTGTTGTTGTTTTCTATTTAAAGATATTCCCTTCTCACTCTTTCTGCATGTTGTGTAGCTGGTTGCCGTCAGTATGGACTGTCTCCCAATTATTCTTATGGGCCTGGTCTTCAAAGCAAGAGATCTGTTCGAAGGTGTTTCTCTCCCCCTGTCCCCCAAATAAGAAAGTTAAACAGTCAAGCTACGTGGAGTTTAGGCTGTTGAAAAAAAATCAATCCCCAAAAAATTGAATTAAAAACAAAACATATGTTTACTATTGCCTTTTTTCTATGTGACAATCATTCAAGTTCTTGAAAGTGCTACCATATACCTATCACTTTATGCTCTTTAGAAGGCCAGATCCTGAAGATGAAAATCAAATATTTTGGCCATCTAATGAGAAGGAAGGACTCACTGGAGAGGAGCCTAATGCTGGGAATGATTGAGGGCAAAAGAAGAATGGGACAACAGAGAATGAGGTAGCTGGATAGAGTCACTGAAGCAGTAGGTGTGAGGTTAAATGGACTCCAGAGGATGGTAGAGGACAGGAAGGCCTGGAGGAATGTTGTCCATGGATCGCAATGGATCAGACATGACTTCACAATTAACACCAACACACATCATAGCTATCGCTCATCTTTCCTTGAGATTAAACAGATCCAATTTTCTCAGTTTTTCCTCATAAGATTGCATTTCTACATTTCTGCACCTCTTCTGATCTGTCTTTTTGGAAAATAAGAAATGGACTATAAAGGACGTGGTACTTCATATGGAACATGTCCAGCAGAAAGAATAACAAAATTATTATTTCCCATGATTTGGAAACTACATTTCTGTCCATCTGTATTCATGTCAGAAGCACCTACAAAGCTAACCAATGGGTGCTTCTGTGCAGCTCACAAATACATTTAACTTTTCAGCAGTCATATCATATTGCTGACTCATATTTACATTATAATCAATGACAATTCTAAAATTATTTTCAAAAGCACCCATTCCCCATCCTATGATTTGGGAGGGTTTTTTCCCCTTGTAGCGAGGAATTTGATATTTGGTTGTTAAATTTCATTTTCAGCTTCTGTAAACTGTAATACTAAGATTTTAAAATTTATTCTTATCTTCTAGTGATCCCATGTTGTTTTGTACATTAAGGAAATCTAATATTGTACCACATGCAAATCTAATAAGCTTAATCAAAGTCATTAATAAAAATCTTGAACAGTAATGGTCTCAAAACTGAACCCTACTATAGCAAACTTGGTATCTCACTCAAGTTTGATTATGAACCATTATTAAACTCTAAATTCAATTTTCAAGCCAATGGTAAATCCATAGAATAGAGAATTCATACAGGTCATTGTTTACTTACTAGGTTACTAAACAAAATATCATGGAATATTTCTTTGTTGGAATCAAGCTGTATTATATATCTGTAGCATTCTCAAAGTCTACTAAACAAAATATTCAAACAATATTGAAACAGGAAGAACTAATCAGATTTAAGATGACACCAAGCTACTGGGTAAAGCCAACACTCTATAAGATGGGCTCAAGATACATTAGGATCTCAACAGACTTGAATGCTGGGAACTATGTAACAAAATGAAATTTAATGGTGAAAGAAGTAAGGTTCTACATCTAGACAAGAAAAGGCGGTACCTGGATCAATAGTAACAACTGTGAGAGGGATCTTGGAGTTCTAGTGGACAATCACTTAAATATGACTCAGTAATGTGCTGCAGATGCCAAAAAAAAAAAAAAAAAAGCCAATTCCAGTTCTAGACTGTATTAACAGAGGGATAGACTCAAGATCATGTGAAGTGTTGGTACCATTTTATAATGCCTTGGTAAGACTGCACTTGGTTGCCATGATATAAAAAAGATGTTGAAGCTCTAGAAAGAGTGCAAAGAACAGCAACAAATATTGCTTAAAAGATTGCAAAGATTAGGCAACTAAAACATACGAAGTATTGTTGCAGGAATTTGATATGTCTAGTCTAATGAAATGGACTTGGGTGATACCTTTTAAACAGATATCTCTGGGTGTCTCATCTCTCTCATCTTTCTTTCTCCCCTTCACCTCTCTTTCTCCCCCCTTTCTCCCCTTCATCTCTCTTTCTCCCCCCTTTCTCCCCTTCATCTCTTTTCCCCTTCTCTCTTTCATTTCTCTTTCTCCCCCCATTTCTCTTCTTCATTTCTCTTTCTCTCCATCTCTTTCTCTTCTCCTGTCTGGGCAGCGGTGGCAGCGAACCTACCACACCATCGGGTCACCCCTCGGCTTGGAGGTGGCACCTTAAACTTGCGCCTCACTGTCTGTGTGCCCGCCCGGCTGTGCCTGCAGCCAGCTCTTGTTGCTTTTACTGAGCTTTGCAATGGGGCAGACGGCGACCCACTTCCTCCTGGAGCCCATTATGATGCGGAGCTTTGGCTCCAGCCTGGGCAGCCAGTGTTCCAGGGTGGAGAAAAGTCACGCATCTCCCCCAGCGACTGGATGGGCTAGGGAAGAGGTAGGCAATTGTGGGTCTTTTACAACCTGTGGACTTCAACTCCCAGAATTCCTGAGACAGCCAAGCTGTCTCAGGAATTCTGGGAGTATAAGTCCACAGGTTGTAAAAGAGCCACATTTGCCCACCCCTGGCTAGTTTAGGCTGGCGCCGCATGGGTGGGAGGCAGGGCGGGGTGAGGGGTTGGCGAGCCAGCAATTTAACAAACAGTTTGGTGTGCTGTGAGGCCAATAAATTACAAAAAAACACCAAACCGTTTGTTAAATTGCTGGCTCGCCTGCCCCTCGCGCACCACTATTTATTGGCAATAAATAGTGGTGCAGAGGGGTGCGGCAAGGGCGGGGCGAGCCAACAATTTAACAAATGGTTTGACTGAACCACCTAGAACTGGCAGAATCCCACCACTGTAGTGGAGGTTTTAAAGAAGAGATTGGGCAACCATTTGTCTGAAAAAGTGTAGGGTCTCCAGCTTGAAAGGGGGATTGGACTAAAAAATCTCCAAGGTCCCTTCCATCTCTGTTATTTTGTTCAGATAGCAAAACAAGCAGGCAAACAACTGACCAAATAACTAACTGAACACACAAATAAACCTCAGTATGCACTATTTCTGATCATTCTTTTGTATAGTTTTCTGTCAGCTTCTCGAGATAGGCTGTCTTAGAAATGTAACATTGATAATTTTGGCACTTTTGGGGGTCATTTGCTTGCTTCAAAACCACTGTAGAATAACCCAGAATGAGACACCCAACACATTATATTTTTGTCAAGTTTGTTGTCGCTTTCTTGCCAATATTCTTTTCTGCACTTAATCTGTCTCTATGTCAGAACTACTTCCTTGGAAATTACATATGTTGAATTCACTTATATATATATATTTTTCTAAATGAAATGATGTGTTCTGTGTCACTTCATCATCACCAGATTCTGTGATTCTGTGATTGCATTACTTTTTGTCCGACAGGTAATCATATAAAGTATGGAACCCTCAAATTTCTAAACAATCTGACATACTATCATGTTCATGTTGGCTAGGCTGGAAGCTGAAAATCCAGCAGATCAGCTCCCTTTTTTATTATAGCAAGGCAATGGCCTAAATGCAAGAGGCCCATAAAACTCTGCAACTGAATGAATGGAAAGAAGCTCTCGTCACTGGGAGTTTTGAAAATTCTCACTCACACTGACCTTGAATTACACACTAGAGCTTGTTTCAACTTGGAAGAAATCTGTCCCCTCCCCTTTCCTGCACCCATGAGGAGCAGCATCTTATCTCATGGATTTAAAATAGTTAAGACATACTTCTTAAATATGTCCTTGTTTCACTTCATACATTTCAGTTACAGAAAAGAACGTCTTTGCAAATGAACGATGATGGTCTGAGCATGTCGGAATCATGAGTGAAGATCTCATCTGACTGGCCCCCAATGATTGACATTGGATTGACATCTGGGCACAAACTGGATAGCTGTAACTGCTAAGCGTGACCACTGATCAAGCTACTCAATGTTGTCTGTGTCAGCTTTCTTTGGTCTGTGTATTTCCCAATATGTGGACTTCATCTCCTGGAATTCCCCAGCCAGCATACATTGCTGAATATTCTGGGAGTTGAAGCCCACAAATAAGGAATGGACCAGGATTTGGGAAGATTAGGTTACAATGACTAGCAGTAGTTTTCCATGGTTTCAGACAAGAGTCCCAATAAAAGACAATATTTCTGGTACTGGGTTGAAATGAGGGGTCCCTGGTGCTTCTGAGCTTAGTTGTTCTCTTGCAGATGTTTTATTACCCAAACTAGGTAACATCATCAGTGCTAGTAGTGACTAGATGTTACCTAGTTTGGGTAATGAAACATCTGCAAGAAAACAGCCAAACTCAGTGAGTACCAAGGAGCCCTCAGACAAAAGTGTTCCCCAGTCTAACCTGGAGATGCTGGTTGTTAACTGTTGATTTCTTTGCTTGCCACTCTTGTGTTCTATAAAGTAAGCTAAAGAGAGACAAAAAACAAAACAAAACAAAACTCTGAAGGATTTGGATTCAGATAAGCGAAAATTCATCCTTGAGCTCACCAGCTCCATGTATTAAAGTACTTAAATTGAATAGCATTCTGTTTTCCAAGATTGAGTCAGAATACTATGTTTTCACAAGCACCTACTACTTCAGAGGTCCCCAACCTTTCCAGCTTTGTGGATGGTTTCCTGTGAATGGTTTCCTGTGACGGATAAGTGCATGCGTGCCTGCTGCTCATGCAAACGGAGCACATGGGTGCTTGTCCACCGCTTGTGCAACTGGGGATGTGAGCATGAATGATTGCCTGCCACTTCTGCAGCCCAGTTCTGAAGGGCTCAAGGTCTGGTAGTGGACCATGGCCCAGGGATTGGGGACTCCTGTGCTACTTGAATTATCTGCTTCACTGTGCCTGGCTTTTCCCATTCATGTAGCCCGGGTTGGATTGCTGTGTATGCTTGAGCTCTTCCTCAAGCCTGTGAGGGAGAGGCAATAGCCAGAACTTTTTTTGAACAAGCAACAGTTTCAACAGTTGTCTGTCTGGGTCAATTTATCAGTCTCTGATTATATTGGAGGGTTCAATGACTCTTCCGGACTGGGAGTTATACAAACTACTTTAGCATCTGTCACTGAAGGGCAGCAAATCAGATCTTCTGAATGTAGACAGCTCCTGCAGGGAAAAAGAGGCACTCGCTTCTCTGTAGCAGCTCTCCCTTACATTTCATCAAAGGTGTTTATATCACATTTAATAAGATAAGGGACAGCACAGGGTTCAGCACATTGGATGAGATAACTACAGCAGATGGGGAATAAACACTGACCTGCACATAGCAATTGACACCTTGATATAAAACCAACGGGAACAGCAACAATGAAAGGACACGTCTACCAGTCAGTTGCGAAGAACAACTTTATATGGGTTGATGTCATTGTTGAATTTCATTGCATTGGAGTCTTGTTGTTGGAACTGTCATTAGGTCTTATGGGGATTGGATTAAAAAATGGGATGACATGGAATAAAGTAATTAGTGGCAAACACATAATTCACCTTGATCCAGATGGACTTCTTGTGAAGGTAGGCTTTGGTACACAGAATATAACCTGAGCCCAGGAGTGGCTTTTTCAAAAATTTAAATCCAGATTTAGATGAAGGGTCAGGTCCTGTGCTGCATTTCAGGGTGGGTAAAGCTGAAATAAAGGGTGGGCTAGAGTAGAGATCTTTATAGCCATCAAAAGAGTGAAGAGGGTAGTCACAACTGTACAACTGAAGCCTCCTCTTTTGTATCTAAATCAATGCCGTGATTACCACCATCATTTTGATCTCTTGTGAAGGTACCTCTGCCCTAAAATGGGCAATGCTATATTACCTCTTTTGGGACGTCTCTATATTTCCCTTCCTGATAGCCCCTCCTACCCTCTCATCCCAAATACTTCTGATATCCCAGGATGCTGCTGATACAGAATTGAACCGAAGGTGCCATTTGAAATCAGGCCACAAGGAATTAGTCTTGGTCAGGGGTAGGCTTCAAAAATTTTAGCAAGGGGTTCTCTGCCTGGTTGCTGGGTGGGTATGGCTAGTTGGCCTCCTGCACCACGGCGGGGTGGGGGTGGGCTGTTTTTGCCCTCCTCAGGCTCCGGAGGCTTTCCTTGAGCCTCTGGGAGGGTGAAAATGGCCTCCCAGGCTCCGGAGGCCCTCTGGAGGCTGGAAATGGGCCCATTTCCGGCCTTCCCAAACTTCTGGTAGGCCCATTTCTCACTCTCCCCGAGATAGCCAGGAGTGGGATTTGGGGGTTCTCCGAACCGCACAGAATCTTAGCTAGAGGTTCTCCCGAACCCTGCAAACCCCCAGCAGCCCACCCCTGGTCTTGGTGTTCCACATGCTTGAAAACCATAACTAGCTCATCTTTCTCATGTGATCCTTCGCCCCAAACCAAATGTCAGTTTGCAAACCTCATATCTGTTTTTTTTTAAAACCTAAATTCTGCAGATCTGTGTCCAGTAAGATTTTCATTCCAGAATCAGCTCCATCCTTGCTATTTCCTTTACCAAATTTCTGGGAGGGATGTTTTAACCACATGCTTTAATTTCTAAATGTGACACGGACTACACTTGGAACTGTGCCTCAATATTTAATTGAAGCACAGTTCCATGTATGTGACTTTAAATTTCACGTAATATTTGAAATTATCCCTAAGAATTTGTTCTTTCTGAGGAGAGGAAAGGGTTTGTTTCATGGTGATCAAATATGAAAGCAAAATGAAAAGAAGTTTATATTTTCACCTTCTCATTAAGGCAGGCAATTTATCAAGCAGCTTCTTTTTGGTGAATGAGAACGTTTTAGTAATATGCGTATGGAGAGGCATTTTGACCTTTTCAAGTGGGGTTAGCCAGTCATTAATTCAGATGACAGTGCATTATCATAATCTTTTGCCCATTGATTGTGAAGCCTATGCCTAGTCTCATTTACATATGCAAATACAGAAAGCATTGTTTCATTCATTATGATGTTGCGGTTTAATCTAGAGGCGGTTAACATGTTTGCTTTAAAAGGTCCAGATGACATATGTTTATAATTACCCATTAGAATGCTCGCCTAATATTAAAAAAGATGAATTATGATCAATAGGACTTATTCATTTGAATGTGACAGATATAAATGTGGCACACATTCTTCCATAATTCATATTTTCACACATTTTTAGACAATCTGTGGTATTGCAATTGCTGGAGACCTAGGTAAAATTTACATGAAGGTGTATTTCTTTCATCTTAAAGCTCAGATCTCAAACAAATAAACTCCCTCCCCAATTCTCTTCTGCAATCCTTGCGGGCAAACGCCCTCCAAAACCGTGCAGTGTGTTAGCAATGAATATTTGATATCATTTTGCATCCAATTATTTTCTAGTTACATTCCTCATTGAATGACTGTATGACTCCAATAGCAGCCAGACTTAAAAAGCATTTGACAGCTGACATGCAATTGGATTAGGCACGTTGTACTAACATTAATTTATTTCATCAATCAGGAAATGTACCCTTGGGTATTTGGAAAAGAGCCAGCTGATTTACAAATTCCATTGTCAAGTGTCAAAACAGAAATGCAAACGTTGATACTTTACTCTAAATTTCTTTTCAGTTTTGCTTTCTTCCGAATATTGAAGTTGCTATGCTGTCCAGAAACTGGATTTGCACATCAGTCTGAACCCAGTCATTGTGGTCGGTGCCTCATTTCTCATGCTTAGTAATGTATGGATTGAACAGCTTCAGTTTGTATAATAAACTATGGTTAAGGAGGCAATGGTCACTGTGGATGTCTGTGGAAGTATTTGTAAAGAGTCTCTTCATGGTTCTACATAGTCCAGTTCTATTCAGGACACTGTAAACTGGAAGGGTGGAAGCAGATTAATTTAACATTCAGAAGCTTCCAGATTCCAGTGAGCATTCTTGATCCCCGTGAGGCTTTTTTTGGTTCCCTTCTTTGGGAAACACGATTGACAAAAATGTCCATAGGTATAATGGTATGGCTGTTAGTTCTTGAATTTGGGTATGATGCCTCAGTTCTTGTGAAACAAGTGTAGAAATAATGTAGTTAATACTTTGTTTAAAGCAAATAAAGAAAAAAAATGGTGGTTCAGTATACACTGGATTGGAACCACCACAGTGCGATGCATGTAATGAATTGTGAAAATGACCCTGGAAGACAGAAGGGAGAGCTGTACTCCGGACAACCAGTATCTAAAACAGGGGTGACAAACTTAATTTTCATTGAGGGCCACATCAGGGCTGTGGTTGACCTTGGGAGGGCATGGGGCGTGGCCAACTAGGTGGGTGTGGCCAACTGAATGGGTGTGGCCAGCTTGGTGTCACTCACTGGGTGCAGCAAACTGGGTGGGCATGGCCAGTTTGACACCATTCCCCAAACTGCTGGCACGTTTCGTCACATTGGGTAGACCGGGCCAAAGCGATGTGGGCCGCCCCTTACATTTTCCAGGATGGACCCATGGGTCAGATCTCACCAGGTTGCGGGCCTTGTATTTGACACTCCTGATCTTAAAGATGGAGGGCATGGGGAGGATTTCAGAAGGGACCCACCCTAGCTTTCCAGAAAGCAAAAGGAAAGGCAGGGGGAAATATTTTTGTTAATGTGGAGCTAGTACTTTTGAGCATGCTCCTTGTCTGGACTACCTTGAAGAGCTAACACTATACCATTCAATGATAAGGTATTGGCAGTGCAAAGAAATATACACATTTTTTTTTCTGACCCAAGCCAAAGATCCACATTTTACAAGGATGGAGCTTTGATTGCATGATTATACCTGCCAACTTGACTTTTTTGAGCCAATCCCTCCCAAGAACATCTCTTGCTTGAGAACCACTTTTTACATCCGAGTACCACACTCTGAAGAACAGGTGGAGCTAGGATAAAAAATTAAAATTCTCTGCATCATTTTACATTTAATTAAAATGTAACATTGTTTACATGGACTCAATATGATGAATTACTATACTACCCCAACAAAAATGATGCTTTTGTGACTGTTTCTAAAGGAATCCTGAAAGTTGCCCTTAATGCCTTCAGGGGCCATGCGGAGCCCAAGGGCATCATCAGGGCATGCCATGTACTTCTGACATAAAGTAGGAAGGAAGATGTACTGCAGAACAAGATTTGAACATGAACAAAAATCTACTGCTGTATTTTGAGAAAATATGAGAATTCTGCTCTGCTATGTTCAGCTTCTCTCAACCTTGCTATCTTTTTTTTTTTAAGAAACAGAAATGGTAAGACTCACTCCTAGGTCAAGTTGACAGCCTGGGTTGGGAGTGATAGAACTCATATCCAATGTATTTGGAGCAGACCTGTTAGGAACAGTGGAGTTCTAGAACTCATCAGACTTGAGACAATATTATTTTGTGAAAATCTCTGTATTCGGGTGCTTTTCAGCATTTTTGGTTAATGCTGATACTTTTTCATTGAACTTTGTTTTTGTAATACTATAGGTAAAGAGATGGACTTCTAGAGGAATTTCATCACCAGATTGAAATAGTTCATCACTTTATCATTTGCACTTGCTTGTCCTTGGATTTCTAGCTTGGTGACTGAAACTTTTTGAAGAAGTACTGAAAGACAGAAACCAACATGGTGCAGTGATTAAGGTGCTGAACTAGAAAAAAGGAAGCTGGGAGTTCTAGTCCAGCCTTGGGCTCAGAAGCCAGCTGGGTGAATTTGAGCAGGTCAATCTCTCTCAGCAAAACTACTTCACAGGCCTGTTATTGCTTTGGGAGAAAGTAGGGGACAGGAGCCTTATGTATACCCACTAGAATTGTAGAAAATAAAGGTACGTTATAAATCTGTTAATAAATAAAATCCGGTGTGGGTTGGTTTGACATGCATGGATATAAATACTATGCTATAATTTCTTTAGTTTGCATAGAGTATATAGATCATGATTTGCTTTAATTACTTTTTGAATTGTGGTTAGCACAACTGTTCATTTCCCCCTAATTTTAATTACTAGCACCTTAATTTATTTATTTGTTATGGACAAATAAGCCAGGACACTCACTGCAACTGTTGACATGTTAATTAGGAATGATTACCATAATGCTAAGTCAAGTAAAAGAAGGTAAGTTCCAAGGTTTATATTTGAAATCAAATAGATTTTCCCCTATATATAAAAACCACACAGAACTTAGCTCAGAACCTTTCAAGGTGGGAATAATCACCACTGCTTCAAAATGACATGCATTTTAATGTGGTAGCAGAAATATTATTTTATTTCAATGCTGATCCCCAGAAAGATTCCATTTTTGTTCTCTCTTTTTAAAATAATAATAATAATAATAATAAACCAAGATAAATTGAAATTCATATATGCAGCTGAGGTTTTATTTTCTTTTTATTGTTACACAGGAGCATTTTAAGTGATTGGTTTAACTGGATTACCCACTTATACCAAACACATCCCTCTGAGATTTATCTTTTTTTACTAAGTAATTGAACAGGACTTTATTAATTAGTGCTTTGGCTTGATTTTCTGTAGCATGAATGTTTTGTCATTAGCTGGCTAGCATCTAGCACAATCTGGAAATTAAACCAGCTTGGTGATGTGGTGTGTTTATATTTTATATAGGGTTGAAATTAATGATTGCTACTATTTTCTTTTCCTCTTGCACAAAAGATCTGGCCATTCTGCTTCATTTCTATGCATACCATCTATATGACCAAACTAGACAATGTCACCGTTTATGTGTCTACTACAGGCCTGTCAAACTCCCAGCCCGCAGGTTGGATGCATCACACGCTGGCCACGCTCACTCCCAGTTTAGCAAAGGGGAAAAAATCTGGATATGTCATGTGATGACGCCGTGATGCCATGACGACCTGCTCTAGCACATTCATTCATTAGAATTAGAGTTAGAATATTCTTTATTTGCAACATAGCTAATAAAACTTGGCTAATAAAATGGACACACAAGGAATTTGTCTTGGATGCATAAGCTCTCAGTATACATACAAGAAAAAAGGTGAAAAATCATGTCATAAGATACAATCAACAAAGTTATAGTCATAAGATACCTATAGGAGTAGGTGATAGGAAAAATGAGAAGGATAATAGTAATACTGATCTACTACATGGTTAGATATCCTTAGGCATAAGAGAGTGCTGTGGGAATTACAGTATGTGCTTAGCAGAGTGGTGGCATGGGGGGGAAATTCTTTGGTCCTGGTTGTTTGGCATGCAATGCTGTATACAGTGGTGGGATTCAAATAATTTAACAACCGGTTTTCTGCTCCACTGATTTCTTCCAACAACCAGTTCACCAAACTGCTCAGAAAGTTAACAACCGGTTCTCCTGAAGTGGTGCGAACTGGCTGAATCCCACTACTGGCTGTATAGCAGCATCCTGAGGGGAGAAGTTAAAACAGTTTATATCCATGATGTGAGGGGGTCTGTAAATATTTTCTCAGCCCTCTTTCTAGTTTGTGCAGTATATAGGTCCTCAATGGAAGTCAGACTGGTTTCAATTGTTTTTTTCTGCCGTCCTAACTATCCACTGAACTTGAAGTTATTTATGTTATATCCCACTTTTCATTTGGGACTCAAGGCAGCATACGTAGTGCTCCCTCCTCCCTACAGCAACAGTCCTGTGAGGTCAGCTAGGTTGAGGGAGACAGTGGCTTCCATGGCTATGGATGGTTACGTACCTGGGTTGCCTCTGCCTTCTTGACCTCTTAACCAGCATGCACCTCATGAGTTTCTTTTCTCAGAATAATAGAAAATGGCACCATTTCTATTATTCTGGTATTTTTTGGTGAACATGCTGCTGAAATTTAGCAACATAGTTTGGAAGGGTTTGTTAGAGGAGGGATGCATTGCTTACCAAATCTGAAACTTACCTCTCTTGATCAAGTGATGGTTGAAGTAACTCCTTAGCATAAAAAAAGAAAGAAAAAAAAGGGGGAGATAGTCATCCCTATTGTAGTGACAAGTTGACACCTTAGTAGATATGATTTAACAGGCAAAACTGAGAGGAGAGAGAAGGTGGTTTGTTTTTACTTTGTTTTATATCTCATTGGCTTGTTCCTCATTACAACCTGTGGTGCTGATTAATATACTCAAAGTGTCAGAAGTATGACACTGTGATGGAAAGTTAACTGGATAGAGGGGTATGAACAGAGATTAACAGCATCTTCAGCAGAGAATTTTATAATATATTTAATAGGGAGCTGTAAAAAACAGTAGCTCCGTATCAGAAGGTTCAATGCTGTGAGACATTCTATGTTATGCATTTTGTGATGGTGGAGTGTTATTTGATTGTTAACATATTATTAAAAATGTTGTTTTCAATTTACTATCTTTTCTTTTTCTGCCTTCTCTTTTTTAATCAGTTCTTATTGTAACATTTTAGTCTTTTTCCTAAATTCTATACTCTTTCATTTTAATATATTATTTCACTCTTTTTCTTTCGAGATTACATTTTATGTACAATATTCTTGCTGTTGGTAATATACCTGAACCTGTTATAATTTAGACCATATCCTTCTCTTCTTCCTCTTCACTATTTACTGTATTTTCCTGCGTATAAGACTACTTTCTAACACACAAAAATCTTCTCAAAAGTCGGGGATCGTCTTATACGCCAGGTCTCATTCTCCTGTAACCAGGCAGACCAGCCCATAAGGCTCTGACGAGCCTTAAATAGCTCTGAGGAGGGTCGTTTTATACGCCCAGTCATCTTATATGCCAGAAAATACGGTAATTCTATCCTGCTTCATGTTTGTGCTGTAAACTGTAAACTAACTAACCCATATAGGACTGAGCAAGGTACAATTCCTACTATCACCTTGATTCAGAAAAAATAAAAATAAAGGGCAAAAATTGTATAAGATTTAAATCAATACCTAAAGAAGTATTCTACTCTGCACCTTTTTTCCGGAAATCTGGCAGGCCTATCCCTTTGAGAAGACCTTATGTTGTCTGAAAATGTCATCTTTTCATTAAAAAAAAAAGTTGCAGCTAGATATTCTTTCCCATGACTGTCAACGAGAGGCATAAAGTTTTGGGCTTCTGCTTGTCACTTTAGCTTCAGTTCTCCAAGTGAACAACCTCCAATGTACTCTAAATTAAACTAGCTTATTTTCAAAATCACCAGTTTGGTGACAGGACTTCTAATAAAAAATGTTTTTTTATATTGACAATATTTCATTTTTCAAAATGTGCCTTCATAAGGAAAGGAAAAAAAGATGAGCAGGAAGACCGAGAAATGACTTCTGATGTGTCACGCAGTTTCAGAATTTCAACTCTTAAAATTAAGTTTGCTTTACTTGGTTTTTTTAAATCCAAAAACATTTTTCAGTGGTGCCTTAGTGCAGATAACGTCAAAGAAATTCAAAAGCATGATTTTTTTGTTTAAAAAAAGCCTAAGCAGTTAATAAATGTCAAAATCAAAATAAACTACAGGAAGACATAAACCATAATTGATAAGGATCTACATAGCCTACTTCCTCTGTGGCACTGCATAATTGGTCCTGAAGAAGATTCTTCTTGCTCTTCACCAAAAAGGTTGTCTAAAACTCCAGATCCAGGGAAAGCCTCTTCAAGAGGAGATGGACCAATGCCTCTCGTATTCCTGGCTCTGGATTCATTCTTACTGTATTGCCACAATTAATGGCCATGTGTCCTGACCTTTTCCTGGGGCCTGATTTCCTGTTTGCCTTTTATTTCAACACAGTTGATGAGCCTTACTATAAAGATCAAGTCATTTCTGAGCTCTGAGATCTACAGCAATTGTATCTCTCGTTCCACAGAACCAAGACCTAGTTCTTTGGTGCAGTGATAAATCTGTGTCTGGCTTGTGACACTTCAGACTGCAGGTGGGACTCGCATGACTGAATGTTCCTGTAGAAAGGGAAAAAAATCACTGTCATTCTAATTCATTCTCTAAGCATTCTTCTTTCTGGGAGACTCTAAACTTGCAGCTGCAATTGCAAATTGGTCCATCCCAAATTCTTTTCTTTAGAGAAATAACAATATCCAGAACACAATTATATAAAAGAAGGGGTAAGGCTATGCAAATATGATCAAACTTGGTTTTTAGTGGCAAAACTCATCAGAGGCAAAAGATAGATTGCACCCATTACTGTCTCTTGATGGCTTAATGCCTCTCATGTGAAGCCAACACTTCTTCCTATGGGCAAAACATAAGCTAGTGCATTCAGTGGTACATTTTCAGCCCCTTGAAGGATAAAATGAGGTACATATATTTATACAATATTGCCATCAGCAATAGTTTTCTCATTAGTGATAAAGAACTGTATCTACCTCAGATATTTTATTTGATATCAGTGCTGATTTCTTTTTTCTTTTGGCAATATAATGTAGCTCAGCTGTGTTGGCCTTCACAAACACTCTGAAGAATAGATAAATGAATAATTATAGTTAGAGCTATGAGATACACTGATTACAGGAATTTAAGGATGGCATTAATCACTTACAGAACTTTTAGTCAGTTGAAATGTGTGCATGTATGCTATTACCTTGGTTTCTTTCTTTTTGTGTGTGTGAAAAAGAATTCTTAAAAGAAAAGGTTGGTTTTAATTGCTTTTTAAAATAGCAGCTGTTAATTTCAAAGCATTGAAAAGCATTGGTTTTAGAAATAACAAGAAAAATATATTTCAAATTCCTGAAGTCAGGTTTTTATCAAAATGTGTCAGATTCTGATTGCAGTGAAAGATCTGAAATGTATACTATTTCTTTGTAAAGGCAAATAATGACCAATTGCCAGTGTTTTCTCTTGACCTATGTTAGAGAGCTTGCTTCTTTTTCACTTCTGATTTCAAATAGATTTTTTTGGCCATCTCTGAGCAAACACATACACATACATACAAGGGATGCCCCGAATTTGTAGGAGCTTGTCTTCAAAAGAAACTAGAAATGTTGTATATTATAAAGAATCAGGGGTGGGTTCTATATTTTTTACTACTGGTTCTGTGGGTGTGGCTTGGAGGTCATGTGACTGGGTGGGTGTGGCTAGCTGATCATGTGACCGGGTGGCCATGGCTATGTGTATAGGGACTACTCAGAGGGCTGAAAAAAGTCATTTCTGACAGGTCCTCGCCCTTTTGACCGGTCCTCACACTTATGACCATCCTCACATTTATGCCCGTGCAGCATTCTTAACAACCATGTCATTCATTTCACAACTGCTTCTCTTCACCATGGTGACAAGATAGGGCAAAAACGTAAAATGTGAGGACAGTTGTAAGTTCGAGGACTGGTCAAAAGTGCGAGGACCAGTCAAAAATAACTTTTTCAGCCTCTGAGTAGTCCATATGCATAAAAGGATACAGCAATAGAGAGGGATGAAGGAAGGGAAGGGAAATTAGAGTAGGAGTGAGGGTAAGAGAGGGAGGAAGAGAAGAGGAGAAGGAGAAAGGAAGTAGGGCGGAGAAGAAGAGGTGGGGAAGAGAAAGTAAGAAGGAAAGAAAAGAGAGAGGTGGTAGGTTTGAGGAGAAAGATTGGTGTACAATAAAAAAAGATGAAAGGGAAGAAAGCCAACCCCAAACAAATATAAAGATATTAAGATAAAGAATGAATTGTTAAACTTTAAAGAATAAAAGAGAACAAATATGAATAAATAGCAATAATTAGAAACACCCATACAAACATACAATGTGTTTTCTTTGAACAAAGTATTTGGCCGGTTCACAAATTTAAACAGTGTTTAGTCATTTCAATTAAATTTAGAATTTCTATATTTCCTTTTTGCCATATTTATTCCTCATCTATTTTTTAAAAAAACCAATATTACCCTTCATCCTCATCTCTAATCTTAATCAAATTCAATTTTTCCTTCTATTTGATATTATACCCCTTCCCATTGTCATCTATTTTTATATCCATCCTCACATTGGTTAATTATGTAATACAGTTGTTTAATACAAATTCAACATTTTAATATAAATCAATTAGTTATATAACTATCTTTTTTGTATATTAATCAATATGAACATGAATATTCCAATTATTTCCATGCAATCCAATTTCTTACAAATCAATTAATTATATTTACCAATAATAATAAACCAAATAATTTCCCCCATATATTCCTCCAAACCACAACTTAACCATTTCTGCTTTCAACGCAATATACAATTAATAGTATCTCAATTATTACAATTCGCTAGTTAAATAGAGCTTTTTTTCTTTTGTGTTTTAAAATCTTGAACTCTCCTCTTTTGCCCTAAATTTCCCATTGTTTGCAGTTTTGCACCTACCTTTTTTGGTGAGGAAAAAGAAAAAGAAATCTCTCTCTGCCTCATTTTGTCACGTTGCAGCAAAGACCCTGCTTTACTTTCAGTTTCATTTTTTCAGCATAGCTAGGGGGAAAAAAATCTGCTCCAGCACTCTGCAGCTAACAACAGAGCCCTGCGTAAAACAGCTGAGAGCAAATCAGCTGAGAGTTGGGAGGCCGATCTAATCAACTTGTGCTAATTAATCTATGCTGAAGCTATAAGGGGCTGTTTTTTTCTATTTTTGTAGGCACCGGTCTACTCATTTGTTTGCTTGTAACACTGATCAGCTGTAGGGTGGCCTTTTAAAGCCCCGCAGCAAGAGTTTAAACAGTTTTTTTCCCTTTAGCCATCAGCTGGGACTCAGGAGGCAACAATAGATTGGGAGTGGGCAGGGTAAACAAACGGCAACCAGCTGGGAACCGGTTCGGGGGCGTGGCTAATCTTATTACCAGTTCTCTGAACTATTAAATTTTTTTACTACCGGTTCTTGCGATCCGGTGTGAACCGGGAGCAACCCACCACTATAAAGAATCCTATGTCACCATTAGCGGTGTACAAACAATTCTAGAATTCATACCCCTACTATTTTTAAAGGAACAAAAGAGGCATCATTACTATTACTCAGCCAAGGTTTTACTGAATTGTGTATGAATTTCACTACACAGTTCATAGACATGTCCGGAACTTTCCTCTTTTCTTTCCTTTTTGCTTAAGGAGAATTATAACTTGTAAATTCATGTAAGGAGTATCTTGCAATTGTGATTCTTTTGGCTTTCTAGTAACTTGTAACCAAAGAGAATCCCAAAGATGCTTTTTCAAGAGGCAACTGGACTTTCTGGTTTTTCTTTGAAGATGTTTTGCTTGTCATGTAAAGAATGAAAGAACAAACGAAAAACCAGAAAGTCCAGTTGCCTCTTGAAAAACCACCTTTGAGACATGATCTGGATGACTGAAAATCTCCATAGACATTAACCAAAGAGGTTTGAGGTGATAGCTAAAATAGTTAGAAACTGGCTGCCTAATCCTGTTCTAGGCATAAAGCCAGTTGAGCGACCTTAAGGCAGTAGTTCCTTTTCAGTCATAAAAAGAAGGCAAAGAAACATCCAAAAAAGTTACCACAAAAAGTATAGGGACTTGTCCAGTGGTGGGATTCAGCCAGTTTGCACCACCTCGAGAGAACCGGTTGTTAACTTTCTGAGCAGTTTGGCAAACTGGTTGTTGGAAAAAATCATTAGGGCAGAGAACCAGTTGTTAAATTATTTGAATCCCACCATGGACTGATCCAAGCAGTTGCCAGGACTCAACACTAACTTAAAAGCATACATATGTACACAAAAGTAAGCACTAGTCACCATTAGAAAAGATCAGTTCTGGGCTAGGACTGAAACACATCAATATGCCTTTATTGTGGAGAAATGGAAATTTAGATGAAAATGGATTTTTTCCTGTGACAAAAACATTTACTTTGTCCACGTCATAGTATTCTGAGTAATTTTAGTTTCATCCAGGAAAGAATAAGCTTCTTATTCTTTGATTGTTCTTACTTTCTAATATCAAGTACCTGTGAAATTATTGCAAACATATATTCTCTCCATGTTTGAAAGATAGTGCAATCTCATAAGAGATATATAAAATCAAGCATTATTTTTTTTAAAAAAAGAGAGAATGTAAATATTCCTTTTTGGATCTAAGTAGTCACAGACAAAACAGCAATAAAGGAGATAAAACAAGATGCTTCTGCACATAATTTCTTTTAATTAAAAAAAATCTTTGCTGGAAAGTAATTCCACATAGCATAAAAGACACATCTATTAGGCTTAAACAGAGAAAATAAATACCAGAGACAAAATATTCAGCTTAAATACTCAAAGATAAAATTACAAAACAACAAGAGGTGATGCACGAATTGAAGAGAAACAACTAGAAAAAAATAATGAAATAGCGCGATCTGCAAATTGAAATTGAGTTATACTGAGGAAGAAATCAATGATTGTACCAATAGTAATAGGAGTCCTTGGAGCAATACCCAAAGGGTTGCCCAGATTGATGGGAATTTGGAATTTATCAGACCTGAGTATTCTGACTTTCCAAAAAAACCCACCTTACTCAGAACTGCCTATATACTCAGACATTACCTTAACAGCACTTATGTTCTTGGTTAGGACTTGAACTGTTACATTTTTACTAGTCCCAGACTATGAACCGAATTGAAGACTAAAGCTTAAATAATGATAAACAACAACAACAATAATAAAATTGAGCAGTACTTTTAGCTAATTTATACTAAACTTTTCAAATTATTCTGTTTCACTTATTCCTCAATTTCTTATCCAGATCCCTGAGGATTCTAGCCAGTTAATTCTGGGGTTGTTGGGGAGATGGAACAAATTATTCCTGCAGAAAGAGGGTTCTGGAGTAATCTCTGCATGCTTGATCTCTAGTAATGCCTCAGTCAGCTTAAATGTATAAGAACTCAACTGCTGCTGCCTGTCACCGATTGGGAGGGAGGAGGGCTGCCAATCTATTCACTACAGTGTGAAGTACTGGAATGCAGTATCTATATTTTTTAAAAAATGTAATTAAATGAATATATCCCCAAATCTTTTACTTTCCTCAGTAAGCAAACTTATTAGTTTGAAAAAAAAAAGTAATTCTGAAGTGCTTCAACTTCTCTGCAAACCAGAAGCTACATTTGGTAGACAACAATATTTCTGGTTAATGGAGTCAATATTTCAGTGGAAAATGCAGTTTTAGGAGTTTGGCAGGGACAATTATATCACCTCTTAGAAGGCCTGCAGGCAATGCAAATAAATGAATAACTCTAAATACTAATATTAGGCATGATGTACAACTCAAATAAACAAGGCTTTTTAATGAGAGGCTTTGTGTGATATTTTATTTGGGCAATCTTGAGGATTTGCCAAGGTATTATTGTTTTTTATCAGGAACGTGGTGGCTCAGTGGCTAAGATGCTGAGCTTGTTGATCGAAAAGTTGGCAGTTCAGCAATTCGAATCCCTAGTGCTGCGTAACGGGGTGAGCTCCTGTTACTTGTCCCAGCTTCTGCCAATCTAGCAGTTCAAAAGCATGTAAAAAATGCAAGTAGAAAAATAGGGAGCACCTTTGGTGGGAAGACAACAGTGCTCCGTGTACCTTTGGCATTTAGTCATGCCGGCCACATGACCACGGAGACATCTTTGGACAGCGGTGGCTCTTCGGCTTTGAAACGGAGTTGAGCACCACCCCCTAGAGTCAGGAATGACTAGCACATATATGCAAGGGGGAACCTTTACCTATCATTTTTTATGAACATCATTTGTCACACATTTCATTTTACATAAGTCTCCTCTTTTTCCCTTCTGTCTTTTAGATCTGCAAGAGGCAAAATCAGATCAGAATGCAAGTTCATTTTTACATGTCATATGGTATAAGTGTCTGTATTAGAACTCCTGGATAACTGAAAGATTTGTTTCAAGGCTGCTTGTGAAAGAACACAATCAACCGTAATTAATAATTTATTTTCAGTTTGAAACAATTTTTTAATGTAATATGCACCACCCAGTTCCCTTTACTGACATAAACTGGGTCAGTCAGGGCTGGAAAAATAAAGTTGTCTGATTTATTATATTTCATTTACTCATACCATGATTCTTCTTCTTTATGCAGCAAGTGAATTTGTATGCCTGTTGACACTACTAAGCAGATAAGGAGGGAGGTGGGAGGCAGGGAGAATATGTGAGAGAGAAAACTCTAGATTTAAACTTGTCAGCTTGTTTTCAACCCTCTTGGATATACTGGTCGGGAAACACGACTAGATGAGCTAAATTTACTTCATTGTAACTAACAGAATATTGCAAGTCTGCAGGTACAAACTTCCTGGTATCACTTTTAACCATCTGATCTGTTAGAGTAGGTCCTTCTTAAATTTCTTTATGTGACTCAGGAGGCTCAGCCAATCTCATAGTACACATGTTGTGCTTTGACAATAAAGGTTTGAATTTGATTTGAATTTGAATTTGACTGTTAAGCTCTTGGTAGCTTTCCCATCTCGTCTGATTGTTTGCTAAGCAGCATCTCTTTCCTTCATACTCCAACATCATCCACACATTCCACAACATTTATATCAATCCAAAATAACAGATAAGTCAGAAATTCTATTATCCGACTTTAGAACAGGAGTGGAATCAAAATTCCATGGAGAATAACCAATAAAGGCATCATGATTTTCCATCAATTGTTTGTTTGAAAATAATAAAGAAAGGGGTAATGGATATGACTGAGGTGAAATCTAAAAATTTTCCCTACTGGTTCTGTGGGCGTGGCTTAATTGGTGGGCCTAGCCAATAATAATAAATAATAAAAATAATAAACAACGTACACAAAACAATAAGAGTACCAACTTTTACACTTTACACACACACAAAACAACTAACTCACACATAATGTAAAAGCAGCTGCACTTGACCCAAAACGGACCCTGCAACAAGCAGGAACCTTACACAGCCACAAAAAGCTCAAAAACCAACTTTCACACTTTACAGACACACACACACAACACAACACAACTGACTCACAACTGACTTCTATAGATGGCACCTCCCCACTCACAAGATTATCACGAATGAATAAGGGGAAATCCTCAATATGCTGGAAGTGTGGAGAGACTGTTGGGAATTACTACCACATGTGGTGGGAATGCCCAAAAGTGCAAAAAGTTTTGAATTTACTGAAGAACTGGCTGGAAGAAATTTTGTCAACAAATATAGAAGTCGAACCAGAATTTTTCTTACTGGGAATTATAGAAATGAAATATAAGAAAGTTACAAATTATTTATTACTGCAT
The DNA here is from genome assembly GCA_030761175.1 of Masticophis lateralis. Lineage (NCBI taxonomy): Eukaryota > Metazoa > Chordata > Lepidosauria > Squamata > Colubridae > Masticophis > Masticophis lateralis. Next base: position 189,819,926 of record JAUDYJ010000001.1, on the reverse strand, counting down.
ATACTCACAGCAGCACGAATAGCCGTCGCTCAAAAATGGAAAGAGAAAGATATTCCAACTGAAGAGGAAATATTACTGAAAATCTTTAACTGTGCAGAAATGGACAGACTCACTTTGGAACTCAAGGATAAAAGCGAAATTAAGTTCTACAAAACCTGGGAACAATTTTATGATTGGATAGATAACAAGAGGGTAGCCAAGACAAATGTATAGTATTAGAACAATAATATAGATCTTGTAATAAATGTATGTTTAAGAGATAAATAAATATACAGAAATAAGGGAAAAAGTATTAATATCATATCATATTATGTTTAAATAGTGAACAAAGCTTAAGAACTATATGTTTATATGAGTACTAATATTATTGTAAAGTGATGGAAGATGTTTGGAACCAGTGATGTCGTATTTATTTTTTAAATTTTGTATTATTAATAAAAAACTTTTTAAAAATTAAAAAAAACACAACTGACTCACACACAATGTAAAAGCAACTGCATTTGACTCAAAATGGCCCCTGCAACAAGCAGAAACCTCACACAGCCATAAAAAAGCTCAAAAACCAACTTTCACACTTTTTCCACACAAAATGCCACATACAGCTTTGTGAGATTTTGTATGTTTGTGTAGCTAGAGTGAAACACTACAGAAACACACCAAATCTCAGAAAGCTGCACAAATATTTTATTATTTTATTTTATTTATATTTTTAGATAAAAGCACTAAATTTAAAACTTCCTTAACTTTAGATTGCTATGTCTAAAAAAAACAACTCCTAAAAAAACCCCAATTAACTATTTTTTAAAGCCCCCCCCCCCAAAAAAACCTCACTTAGTTTCCAAATTGAAGGCACAAGGCAGGCAGGCAGGCAGATTGAGTTGCTCACCGATTGGATTGATTTCAGGCAGGCAGATTGAGTTGCTAGCTGTTGCAATGGATTGCAGCAGCCATAGCAAGGCAGGAAAAATGAACGAGCCCGAAAGAAGCAGCAAACTGCCAAGTGGGCAAATGGGGACCAGGCAGTTGGGTGGGCATTGATGGAGGGGGGGAGGGCAGGGATTTTTGCTACCGGTTTTCCAAACTACCCGCCGCCATTACCAACAGATCACCCGATCTGGTCTGAACTGGGAGCATTTCACCCCTGGATATGACCCTCCCTCAATAAGGGGTGCCCAACTTTCTTTACATGTTCCTTATCTACAGATTCTTATCCAGAAGCCCTGTTCAGAATAAAATGGACCTTTAATAAGACTATGCCTTCACAGTCATGCACTTGAATTTGGAAATTTCTTTGGAGACTAAGTCAGATGTGTATGCTCAGATTTTGATAGCAGTTGTGTGGGACCAGGAAAGGTAAGTGCAGCAAAGTCTGCCATTGTGACCTTTTTTTCTTTTTCTTTTTGTATTTGTGAAATCTGAGGGATTGACAGGGTGCCCTATAGTACGAGTTCTGCCATCTTGGTTCAATTTGTGCCCAAATTGAGTCTTATGGGCCATGTCATGTGGGTATCTGTGGATGGATTTCAATGGTGATCAATGTATCTTTGAGGGAAGACAGGTTATGTATAGCATAACATCCAGATGCAATTCTTCTCCAACCCATTATTTCTGAATTACAACTTCCCAATTATCCAGGATCATTGCTCACACTGGCTAGAGTTTCTAATTTTGTAGCTTCGTCTCCAGTTTTCTACAGTAGAATTCATAGAAAGCATCTATCATCTGCAGCAATTAAAAAAAAATACAATTCACAAGCAACGGTTTTTTAGCAGAGTTTTCATGACAGCCTCTTCTCAGAGGATAGGGCAGAGAGGATTTCAAGAGCTCCTTGCAGGTCAACATATGGACCTGAAATGGGAACTAGTAATAGCAAAAGTTTCCATGCCTACAGAGCAGAACATGTTTGCAGACACAGATTTATTTGCCCTCTAAGGCACAGATTTGATTATTCAAACCCAACAACGCTATTTAAAAGGATATCAAGTAACATGGCAGAAAAAGAATATCTATTACTTGACGCTTTGGTGCCAGTCTCCAACTCCCATGAAAGCTGTAGGGTAAAGCAGTCCTGTGATCTGATTCATTAGAGACTTGAACACCCAAAAAAGCTTTGATTGAGAGGATAATGATACCTTTCTCACCGAAGTTTTTATTATTCTTAAAATGAAACAAATGTTTTCTAGAAACACACAATAGGAAAAATGAATGTTAAATTAACACCACAAAGCATGTTTTAAAGTAATTTTCCACCCTGAAAGAGGCCAACAAAAAGTAATTTAACACCTAATATCAAGTGGTTCAATAGAGAAGCAAATAGATTCTGAAGGGAAGCTAAACACACAAATATGCTTCAAATAAGTTCTAAAGGGAGGCTAAATGCAAACATAATCAATTAATGAACTGTATAGTAGGAGGAAAATATCTAGATCTCTTCCTCCTTGACAAAGTCTCGTTCCCCAAATTACTGTATTATTGTAATTATACTTCTTAATGTTATGATATCAGATTTCCCAGTTTTTTTAAAAAGAAGTCTAAAAATGAAAGTGTATAGGAAAAGAAAATATATTTATTACAACATGATGATCAGATTTGCAGAAGTGAACACATATAGGGTTTCCACATATGATAAATTTAGACTTTAAAATTACCCTAGCTTTCTGGGCTGCAATCAATATGATGAAATCCAATAAAAGAAGATGCATGTAAAAGCATTACTCATGAAAAGGAAGAAAGGAAGATGCACATATAAAATAGTAGGAAGCAATTTGGAGAAGGTTTGCTTTACATAGCAATATAATTGCTTAGATAAACAAAACATCTAATTCCTGAGAAGTAGTAAACTGGAGGAGGAAAAAAAGAGTTGCAGAAAATTGTCCATCGGTTTAGAGGCTGTTCAATGAAAAACTAAGAGAGGACAAGAATGAGTTCATTCATAAACTCGTAGGATTGGCATATCATTCTTTTAAAAAATACAGACAAACTGGGAAACAAATCAGCATTATCATTTCTACTGATGGAAGGGAGGGAGGAAGGAAGGAAGGAGGGAGGGAGGAAGGAAGGAGGGGAGAAAGGAAGGAGGGAGGGAGGGAGGATAGGAAAGAGGGAGAGAGGGAGGGAGGAAGGAGGGAGGGAGGGAGGGAAGGAAGGAGGATTTCTAGCACTCCTTGCCAGCTTCACAGGAGGAAACTCAGTGGGAAAACCAGTGGGCAAATTGTTCCTGCTCCCATCGCTTTTTTGCTTGCTTGAGGTCATTCTGTTTTTCTGTTTAGATAAGAAAATATCTCTGAAAAAAGGACCCAATGGATCATGGATTGTATAGTAATTTATGCTAAACGCAGGATAAGGATTTCTAGGCTTAAGATAAGGACAAGTCAATAAGAATAAGAAGATCATTGTAACAAAAGTTGATAGTGTAGAGACATTCCTTTATACAGAGGAATTCAACTAACCATCCTATTGAGAGATCTCATCAACATTAACAATCAATATTTGGACATTTGTTTACCAATTCCTTTTCCTTATCCCCTAAATCCCATTAATTTGTATTCCACGAAAACAAATAAGTCCTTTCTTAATAATCCATTCAAATAAATGACTTCAGCAAGATAGTTTATGGCCTGCAGATCATAAAGAGATTTAACACTTCAGAAGTACAGTCCTCATCCCCTTAGACCCTTTCCATACTTGCATCTCACTCGGGGACCACTATATGCTGTTAATGTCCTTTATATGCTATATCTTTATGTTTTTGCATTCATTTAATTCTAATTTATACTCCAGAGAAATCTATTCCCTGGTACTAAAGCAGCAGAAGTTTTGCCCTGGATAAACTATATTTGTGGTACAATCAAGAAATTCCTAAGAGACTAGGAAGTAATAAAGTATTAGTACGGCTTTATAAAATCTTAGTACGATCACACCTGGAATACATTTTGGTCACCACATTACAAAAAAGACTTTGGAAAAAGTACAGAGAAGAGCAACTAACATGATGAAATGCCTGGAGACTTATACATATGAAGAACGGTTGCAGGATTTGGGTTTGGCTAGTCTAGAGAAAAGAAGGACTGTGGGGACATGATAGCAGTATTCCAGTATTTGAGAGATTGCCACAAAGAGGAGGGTGCCAATTTATTTTCCAAAGCACCAGAAGGCAGGACAAGAAACAATGGATAGAAACTAATCAAGGCGAGAAGCAACCTGGAATTAAGGAGAAACTTCCTAACAGTGAGGACAATTAACCAGTGGAACAGCTGGTCTTCAGAAGTTGTGGGTGCTTCATCGCTGGAGGTTTTTAAAAAGAGACTGGACAGCTACTTGTCTGAAATGGTATAGAGTCTCCTGGACTAGAAGATCTCCAAGGTCCCTTCAAGCTCTATTCTGAATTGAATACATTCTGTTGCCTTTTATTCTGGACAGTAGGCAAATCTTATTCTTTCAAATGAGACTTTCCCTCTGTATTTGCTAAATCTCCCAGCCAATCCATGGTTCAGAGAACAAGGTCAACCTGGCCAGTAGTGATAGTGGGGGAACTGCATGGCAATGCTATTCACCCAGTCTGACAGCTGTTGGTTTAATCTGTTTTTCAACACAGGAAGAGCACAAAAAATGTCCAAAAGACACACATTAAGAGCATTAAGTCAATGTCCAGCTAATAGATCAACTATATTAGATGTTTGTTGGATTCCCTTTGAATGAGCCCATGGAAAATGTATGGCCTTGACAGATGGTAAACTTCTCAGTCTAGCCTATTCCTCACCTCATTCTAGGTGAAGGTGGGTGACTGGTGGATGTTTCCCCACCAATTGATGATATTTTATGGAAAAGGAAGGAAAGAGGAGGGAATCCATCTGACGCTTTCTGTGATGTGACCTACATAAAAAATGGTATTATTTAGTGGAAGTGTAGACATGGCTCCCTAGGAATTGCCAATAGAGACAGTAGAAGTTCTACTGGTGTAGTTTTGATGAACTCAAGAACTATTGGGTAGCATTTTAAGTGCTGCATGAGGAAGAGATCTTTGTCTTAGTCTACTTGGGTTTAGTCTACTTGGTGGCACAGTGGATTAAGTGCTGTTAAAGTAGCACTTAGTTGCCAGCTGCCTGCAATTATTGCAGGCTCAAGGTTGACTCAGCCTTCCATCCTTTCAAGGTAGTTAAAATGAGGACGTGGATTGTGGGGGCAATAAACTGGCTTTGTATAAAAAAGAACACTGCTTAGTGGGGGCCGAAAGCCCTACTAAGCAGGTATATACAAAAATATGAAGGCTATTGCTTAATGCATTGTAAGCCACCCTGAGTCTTCAGAGAAGGGCGGCATATAAATCTAACTAATAAATAATAAATAAATTTGCTGAGGGCTCAGATTAAGGTCTACTGTATTTCCAAGAAATTGGAAATTTGTGTAAGGGCTAGGATTTTGGAGTTGTTTACTTATTATAATTTAGAACAAACTGGTTTCCAGTAATTCATATTTTAAGATATTTAATCTTCTCTAAGACTTTATTAACATAAGTGGGTGAGCTGATGGACTAGGGCTATGATGGCGAACCTATGGCATGCATGCCCAAAGTGGCACATGGAGCCCTGTCACCTGGCATGCGCGGTGTTGCCTGTTCCACTTCCAGGTTTCTGGCGCTCATGTGAGCATGACGATCAGCTGGACTTTTTGCATGTAGCTGGCCTTTTGCATGTAGCAGTGCCGGAAACTGGAAGAACTGGTATTTCATTTTCCTGCATGAGCATGCAAGCCAGCATGTCAGAAACCTGGAAAATTAGCTGGCCAGCGTGCATGTGCGCACTGGAAACCAGAAGTACATTTTTGGGTATGCGCATGTGCCCTGGGCAGCTCCTCATCTGAGTTGAGGCCCAGACAAGCGTGCATAGTGCTGAAAAGGTTTGCCATCATTGGCCTAGGGCAGGGGTGAAATGCTCCCGGTTTGGACCCGATTGCCCGATCCGGTAGCGATGGCGGCGGGTGGTTTGGAGAACTGGTAGCAAAAATCCCTGCCCCCCACCCATGCCCAGCTGAGAGGCACGATTATCAGAGGCTTTTTTTTTACTTTTAAAAGCATTTTTTCTACAACCTCTTCCGATGAAAAAATGCTTTTAAAAGTAAAAAAAAAAGCCTCTGATGATTGTGCGGCTCAGCTGGGATTATAGAGGCTTTTCAAAGCTTTTTGTTTCCTGCAACCTCTTGAACCTGAAGAGGTGGTAAAAAAAAATGCTTTGAAAAGTCTCTGATGATCCCAGCTGAGTTGTCTGATTGTCAGAGAGGCTTTTCAAAGCATTTTTTAAAAAGCCTCTCTGACGATCCCAGCTGAGTTGCCTGATCGGCTGGCGACCCCAGCTGAGTTGCCTGATTGGCAGAGAGGCATTTTTTAAAAAGCCTGTCTGACGATCCCAGCTGAGTTGCCTGATCGTCAGAGTTTTTCAAAGCATTAGAAAAAATATTTTGAAAAGTGTAAAAAAAAAGTTGTCCATGATCATCTAGTCACATTACCCCCACCACAACCACCACCAAGCCTCACCCACAGATTTGTAAAACAAAATTTATATTTCACCCCTGGGTTCCAGCCACCCAATATATATACTACCCAGAGTTGCTTTTTGTGAGATAGGCAGACATATAATTTTAATCACATATAATTTTAATGCACCAAGACAAATTCCTTGTGTGTCTAATCACACTTGGTCAATAAAAAATTCTATTCTATTCTATTCTATTCTATTCTATTCTATTCTATTCTATTCTATTCTATTCTATTCTATTCTATTCTATTCTATTCTAATTTGTTTTTATAATTGTTGGATGTTTATGTGTTTTATCTTGCTGTAAGCTGCTCATAGTCACCTTGAATTACGAGATGGGCAGCAAATAAATTTGATAGATTGATAAAGAAAGAAAGAAAGAAAGAAATGTTAAATTTGGTTATTAGCCTTGGCTTAGCAGGCTGGTGAATCTGCTTATTTGCTCAGTTCATGGTTTAGTTTACTCTGTTTGAACTTCCACTTGGTGCAGAGTTTGTCTCCCAGTTGATGTCAGGGTAGTTAAAGTCCCCCATTACTATTGTGATGTGCTTCCTATATAACTTGGTTAATTGACTAAAAACCATCTATTTCCTCTGTTTGTTTGGGTGTGTAGGTGAGACCTGATTAAAAACTGGTGCTTTATTTAACTACCTTTATCTCACTCTGCATTTCAAACTCTGAAAGAAAAATCATGTTTTTCAAATTAATCTTTATTGATCAAAAATATAACTAACAAGGCTGCATCCAAGCATGCTATTTTATTCCCCATGTATTTAGTGTTTTTTTCTGAAATAAATCAGGCTTGATAATTTCATATCTAAATTGTTTACCAAGAACACCTTTAGAAAAGGTGAGCTAATGTATATAGTAACCTGAAACTAAAATGTTATTATTATGTGTTAATGTTTTTAACTTTATTGAGGGTTATAGTAATTGAATATGAAAAGAGCTAATTGCACGTAGAAGGACTTTTTAAAAAAATTGCATGGCTCTGTTTTAAAGAGGAAGAATTTAGATTAAGGAATAAGACAGAATTGTCCTTGGGCTGCCAGATCTGGGCTGCAAATTTCTAGGCGGCCTTACGATGGCAACAAAGAGAAAATATTTAACTCTCTGCTGCCAGTTAGTGACCACATGTTTCATAGTAAGCCAGATGTGACAAGCCGAAGAGAGGCTACTGCTTGAAGTTGTGTTTTATATTATTTATAGTATATTTGAATAAAATGTATACCTGGAGAAACAGTGTGTGTGGGAATATTAGCAAGACCATCATGGTTTCCCAGGAGACGACAGTATATTCTAGAGAGAAGCCCAAGTTAAGACACTGTGTAGATCAGAGCTGGATGGGGGAGGAAGGAAGAGTTTCTGGGTAACAACACCCCAGAATCTCTCAAGATTGTTTAGAAGTTTACAGCTTTAGTCTGGCAAGATTTTGTCCAATAGTTATAAACACTGAATTTCACTGTGTTGTCTTTGCGCTTGAGCCTGACATATATGGAATCAAAATTCAAATGAATTACAGAAGCTCATGTGATCACACAGATCACAAGAAGATTTGGGGCTGAAAACTAGGCATCACTGGTTTATAACTTTTTCCTATGTATCTTCCACACTGTGACTACTTTGGGTAGTTTAATTCAGAAACAAATTGGATAGCTAAGAGCAGGGTTCAGTTCTATAGACTTCATTCAAAGAAGGCATAGGTATTCAAATACTTACTTAGACATTGATTAGAAGTTACTTTGAATAATAATGTTTTGTTTATTAAATGTTACCCAATTAGGCTTTGAAACTGATATTAGTACATGCAGACCCATTGGAATATCTCAAATCGCCCACAATTATAGCGTTAATTTAAAATTTAACAATAGAAAGAAATGCCACATTTCTTTAGAGAAGTGGTGGATAACTTTTGAATTCCAAATCTGATCCTTAGCTTTTATGCAGAATAAGCCTATTAGGGGTGAGAACAGGGGTGAAATGCTCCCGGTTCAGACCGGATCGCCCAATCGGATAGTGATGGAGGTGGGTGGTTCGGAGAACTGGTAGCATGTCCCCCCCCATGCCCAGCTGAGCCGCGCGATCATCAGAGGCTTTTTAAAAAAAAATTAAAAGCATTTTTTGTACAATCTCTTCAGCAGAAAAACATGCTTTTAAAAGTAAAAAAAAAGGCCTCTCATGATCGCACAGCTCAGCTGGGATCGTCAGAGGCTTTTAAAAGAAAAAAAGCCTTTGGCCTTCGCCGAAGAGGTTGTAGAAAAAATGGTTTTAAAAGTAAAAAAAAAGTTGGCCACGCCCACCCAGTCACATTACCCCCACCCCCATCAAACCACGCCCACAGAACCAGAAGTAACAAATTTTAGATTTCATACTGGGTGAGAACAATGGCTGTGTTGTTGTTGTTGTTGTTGTTGTTGTTGTTGTTATTATTATTATTATTATTATTATTAAATTTTTATACCGCCCTTCTCCCGAAGGACTCAGGGCAGTGTAAAGCCACCATAAAACAATATGAGATACAAAATTTAAAATTTTGATGGGGCTATGTTACAAACTAGGCAGAGCTATGTCACAAATGTAAACTATATCACGGATTATTACATTTGGGAGTTTGTTATTTTTTTTTTTCCATTAAACTAAGCCTATTAGTTTTTATTAAACATATTTAAAGAGTGGCAATATGCTTACTAATCTGTACTGCATTAATTTAAAGTGCTTTATTTGGATGAAATACTGGATTGTATCAGTATTAGTTATCCCCCAGATGAATGGAATGGATTGCACTCCCCTTCCACATCTCACATATACCCTAACACTGAAACATTAATGAAAAAGATTAAAAGAGAGATAAACTGTGTTGGTGAGCAGCAGGCTACTTATGCAATACTGGGTGAAGACCAACTTCATGATGCATGAATGTGCAAAATCTAGAGCTAGACTAAAATCTTAATCACAGTCCCAATTTTGCATTTTTGTGTGTGTGTGTGTGTGTGGGAGCTTTGGTATCACCTTTTATGCTACAACCCTAGGGTTATAGCTGTAGAAAAGTGAAAGCAACACTTAACAAATCTTCATTGCTTCCAAAATATATGAATATAGAACAACACCAGATCAATAGCAAGTGATTAAACCCGGTGTCAGAATGGAGTTATGCCATGTCATCACAATAAATGTCCCCAGTTTTATGATCATTCATGACAGTGTGATTCCATTTAAAGCACAGACAGCTTACAGTCTTACATCTGATATACTTAACAAGTAAGCCCCAGGTATGTATCTCTTTCTAGCCCCTTAATGCATAAAGAAATCCACAAGCATAGTATGAACATATGCTTGTCATGGGGGGGGGGGGGGGGAAAGAATGTGATATGAAGAATGGAAATGGTCTCGATGAGTATGGAGCAGGGGTGAAATGCTACGCTTACGTTTCCTCCGCTTCAGCCAAACCGGTAGTGATAAAAACTACCGGTTTGGGTGAACCGATAGTAAAAAAAAAAAAGAAAAGCTACCAGTTCGGGCAAACTGGTAGTTAAAAAAAGCTACCTGTTCCTCCAAACTGGTATTTCTGACAATCAGCTGTGCAGTGGGGTTTAGCTTTGCTAGAAAGCAAGAAATCCTGCTTGCTAGCAAAGCTAAATCATGCGCCACAGCCAATCCCCCCATCGCTGTTCTACTTACCTTCCCAAGCCTCCTTTTGGTCCATACTATGCATGCGCGTGCATACAGAGTGCATGTTTGGTGTGCACTGCAAATGTACATGCAGCAGTGGTGGGTTGCCCCCGGTTCGCACAGGTTCTATAGAACTGGTACTAAAACCGGCGGGGGGCTCCGCCCACTGACCCCGACATCATCAAAACGCTTCTGTGCATGCGCAGAAGAGGGCATGCAGGCACAGAAGATTGCATGCGTGAGTGAGCAAAGCAAATGCGCATGCACGGCCCCACTGCAAACTGGTAGTAAAGGTAAGTAGAACCCACCCCTGGCATGCAGCACATGTTTGGCACGCAGTGTGCATGCACGGCCAGCAAACTGGTAGCAAACCGGTTCAGATTTCACCACTGGTATGGAGTGTGAAGACACCAGCATGAAGTCAGTAGGGAGAAACCATGATCCATGAAGAAACAGAGAGGTGAAATTCCTCCAAGTTAGAAACTCCATAAGGTACCAGATAGAAGTGTTCAAGCAGTGAAGATTGTCTCTTCTGGTATCAGATGAAATTGTTTTGAGGAAAACAGTGAGCAATGCAAAAAGAACCCATTAACATCTTAACATTTCTAGGTTGTGATGATATGCTTGCTGTTTCAGGATACAATGACAAGTATGTAACTGATTTTGAAAAAACTATTCACATTAATTCTGATTTAGACTGATATGAACTCCAAGTAGCCTGCCTCCTGAAAAGTACAAGTCATTGTACATCAGAAATAAGATTTAATGTATTTGATGAGTTTGTAGCCAAAGGAAAAGCTATGGTAAAGATTTTTTTGATGTTATTTCTTCTTTTTAAATAGCCTGTTTTGGATTGATGGAATAACAAAATGATCTCATCAGAGAGACTAGAATAGCTTTACCATTAATCTGTTTTATATATCCAACTACAATTTTCATTCACAATTCCTTTTAACCTGTACATTTTAACCTTGTTCTTAATTTTTTTTAACTCATATGTTTATATTGTTTTACTAAGTTATTGTAAACCACCCAGAGTCATTTAGGTCAGATGGATGGTGTAGAAATTAAATAAATAAATACACACATAAATACATACATGCATACAATAAATACATATGCTACGCCAAAATCCAGCCAAGAAGGCCTCTCAAAATGTCACCCAATCATTTCACATGGACAAGCTACTTATAGTTACTTAATGGGAAAGACTAATAGTATGATCAAGGACGCAGTACTGTACTCACTATCCCTGAAACATATGCTGAGCAATGCTTCAGTTTTGCCTGAAGTTTAAAGCTGAGTAAAGCTAGGATATATGATTTCTTAATCCTCTGTTACTTTTTATATAGCCAAGTGGGTCCATGAAGAAACTAGAACTGAACGGAATCTCTTAATTTTTGAAATATCCTACTTTCTTCAAAAGGAACTTTCCCCCATCTTTTTCTCAGAGAGCGGAGCAGAATTTTATTAGAAACTAGATAACCCATGATCCATGGGGTTATCATTTTGGAGATCTCTCCTTACCTAAACAGAAAAAACAGAATGACCAACGGGCAAAAAAAGCAGTGGTGGTGGGAGCATCTTCCAACTTCCTGCTGGCTTCCCCATTGAGTTTTCTTCTGGGAAGCTGGTAGCAAGCACTGAAAATCTTCCTCCCTCCCTCCCTTCCCTCATTTAAAGTACCCCAATACAGGAATCTTATCCTACAAAGTACACATTTGGCAGCATATTCTGAAATGCCAATGGACTGCCTGGATAGTTTAATATATAACCTTCCTTCTTGGTAGCAAATGTGAAACTTTTAACACATTCTTCTGTTTGGTCCCTAAGCAGCTTTTCATAGCTAGTGGTTAGCCAAAAATACAATCTTTGATATAAGACTCATCTTAAAAATTGTAAAGGATTGTTGCCCACTGAGGTGTATATATGCATTAATGTATGTGTGCATATATGTTTGCTTGTGTGTGTGTGTGTGTGTGTGTGTTTATGTGTATAAATTCCAAATTACAGTAAAACCAGTCACAGAATTCTGATTCTGCATTCTATCTTTTAAAGGTTCCTTTCTAGTATTAAATGTTGCCTGCTTATATAAGCAAGATACACCTGGCATCATTATTTTTGCAGTGTTTCAATGACTATGAAAAAAGATCATTTTATGTGTGTAGCTGAGGACTAACAATGGGAACAAATTAGGTAGCAAATCATAGAATCATTCTTTCTATACCCGAGAGTAATGGCAGAACAAGGCAGGTGTGTGCTACATGAATGGATGGAAGAAAATTTGATTACAAGGATCAGAAAGATATATTTATTCTCACTTTCTATCATTCTGAAATGGGGTGTGGCAAGGGGACACAATCAGTACTAGAATGCATGCCTTGCATGCTAAAAACATTGCTTGGAACTTTATTTAAAAGTGTCTTTGGTACCAGAAGGAAATGAACATGTATAGAGTGCAAACTAGCTTTTTAAAGCTAATTTCCTCTTTGATTCAAGCACAATCTCTACTGACTTCATAAATGCATCCATACAGCTTTGCTGGCAGGGTTTCAACAAAGGGGCTTGCCACTCCTTTAATGAGATTACTTTTGATTTCCTAGTTTTATCCTGAGATTTCCTGATGCTTTTCCATCTAAATACTCACCATGTGTGATCCTGCTTTGCTTCCAAACAAGAAAAGGAAGACTAGGAGCTGCCCCCTGTCAAAGCATAAATTATCAATAGTCAAAATGGCCCAAAAAGTTAGTTGTAATTCAATAGGGAAGATAGACTTTTGGATAAAGGTTTACGTTTTTCATCCACAAAATCCTATCCGTTAAAATCATGGTACTCAAAAAGGATATGGAGGGAAAATATGATGCTTCTAGCCAATTGGATGCTTCACCTCTGGTTTTTTTTTAATGTAGTCAGACTGTCATCTACTAATATATGTATTAAAAATACAATTCAAGTGAAAATACAATTCAATTTCTTCATAGTATTAAAACCCAATATGGATCTGTTTTACAAGTTACTGTCAGTTTTCCATTTTTTCCCATTTTAAGATTGCTTCACCTTGTCCCATTTTAACCTGTGTATATTCAGAGATATTGAAGAGAAAGATATCAATGTGACGCATTTGTCATGCATTTGATTGATTGATTTAGCCTATCACATTGAGTTACTTGGACAAATAGTTCACCAAAAGATATGCCTTTTGTAATAATCCTTTTCTAGTTGGAAAGGTTATGCTACCCAATTCCTGACTTTTCTTCTGGAAAAATCAATACTGAATTCTCCTCTTTTCAGTTCATAATAATTCTATTCAATTCATAATAAACACTATTATGAAAGTGTCAGAAACTTAGTGTGCACTTAGTTTTGGTTCTTATTTCTATTCCTTCTCATCCTCCATATGTTATGTTCCTATATATACGTAGTTAAAACTGGGGGAGGGGAGGAGTGGATTTTTGACCTTCATATAAAAATAATAGACATCAAAACAAATTTCCTAATTTGTTTTGATATCTATTTCCTTGTGAACCGTGACTATTCATAAATTCATCCATCTTTTTTTGGATGGAGTGAAACTTTGCTATTGCAAAGTTTCTAGAGATAGAATAGAATAGAATAGAATAGAATAGAATAGAATAGAATAGAATAGAATAGAATAGAATAGAATAGAATTCTTTATTGGCCAAGTGTGATTGGACACACAAGGAATTTGTCTTGGTGCATAAACTATCGGAGTACATAAAAGAAAAGATACATTTGTGAAGAATCATAAGGTACAACACTTAATGATAGTATAGGGAAACAGTCAATATAAATCTTAAGGAACCAGCAACAAAGTTACAGTCATACAGTCATAAGTGAGAGAAGATGGGTGATAGGAACAATGAGAAGGTTAATAGTAATGCAAACTTAGTAACTAGTTTGACAGTTTTGAGGGAGTTTAAGGAAAATGCTTCTTTTTAGACACACAGAAACCCCTCCTCCTCTTCTCCAGGCACTGCAAATGGTTTTCAGATGAGTTTCCTGCTGTTAAAATAGGGAGCAAAAAATAGCCAGCAAATCCGCTAAGAGGCAGCAAGAAGAGATTCTTGGTGTAGCCATGGTAAGGAAGCATGATTTGAACCTTGGTTGCCTTTCAAACTATGGACTCCTAACTTGATGGGAGTATTACTGATACAGTATGAATCAAAACTAGCTCTTCAGAAATAGGACAAAATATTGATCTAGAAAATCAGGAACATTCCACCTTCTATTTATTGTTGGGAGCTTGACATCCTGAACATAAAGGTGAAATGGGCTGAGCTTTCAGAGAATTGTTGTACATAGCTAGAGGATAATATAGATTTGTTTTATTGATATAAGCATTTTTTTTTAGGAGGAATGGAAACTGGACACAATCGGAAATATACCGATCCCATGAAAGCAAACAAGCAAAGAAAGAAACACTACTTTGTACTTTAACAGTGCATCTTTGAAATTGGGGGCAGTAGGCCAAATAAGGAGATACTGGGCTCTGCTAGATTTGTCTGCATGGAGAATGTGCTGAAGTTGTCTTACCCACCAATCCCATTCATTGCATCTGCACAGGAAGTGATTGCCTCATTTTGCTGAATGCTTGAATTGGCCTAAAATGATTCTGGATAATCTCCTGAAGATCGGAGAATGTACCAAGATTGGTTATTCTCTTAGAACTCAAATACATTCTTAAAGCAGATGCATTGGAGACTTTCCCTCTTTTTCAAGTCTATCATCAGTAGGCTTTCTGCAAAGCTTTAAGAGCAGGGGTGTCAAACTGGCAGCCTGCAGGCCAGATGCAACACATGCAGGCCACATCCACCCTGGCTCTGCAAAGGCAACAAATGTCATGATACATCACGTGACATGATCAAGTTTGTCACTCGTGCTTAAGAGTGTTTCATCCTTCAGGTTGTCAGTGGTAGAGACAGCGGATTTATGTCATCTGTCTAAAGTTTAAATGTGTGCTGGGAGAAACTGAGATCTATTCTCATATCATATCTCACCGAACAAGGGAGATAAAATAAATGTTCTGAATTAAGAAATAAGTCTGAGGTTTCTTTTGATGAGATGCATCCCTTAGGAACCTAAGCATGGTCTTTGCTAAGGTTTGAATTTTACTGAAGATGGAGCTTAAATTGAAACAGCTCTTCCCATCTGATTGTGTGGTTTATGAATGTCATTCCCTTTCAGATTATGTGCTTGGGTGGGTCCAAAAGGCCAGCCCAATTATTACATAAAGCTGATTTTGTGGCATTTTCTGTTTTACAAACTGTGCATTAGTGTAGTATAGTGGAGAAGAAGAAACACTATGAAGTTTTCATTCCAGGAAGGCTCTCCTTCAGAGAAGGGAAAGAAAAAAAAAAGAGTGTCTACAAAGTTGGCCAAAATAAATTGATTATTCTGGATCACTATGCAGTTGATCTGAAAAGAATGAAAATACTATTTACTATGCTTTATTGGGCATTAAAATGTGGGTGGGCTCTGGTATACATCTGTTTTGTGACTAATGATAAATATGATGGAACAGCCATTCGTCCTGTCTCTATATTTTAGGGGAATATAGGACATCTTCATTTCACCTTGATGATGCCTGGAGGTAATGCAGTTTGCCTTATCAAGTTGTCTTGCATCACATTGAAGATTGGCCCTGCAGTTTTAGTAACTGGAGCCAACTTCTTGTACGCATTGAGAAAGGTAGAAGCCTCTTTTAGCTAGTCAGCCAGAAGAGAGGGACAACACAAATCAAATCAAAGGGTCTCCTTCTCTTTAAGGGGAAAGAGGACCATGCTGTTTCAGAAAACTGTCATTTGCAGTTCTTTAAACCTTTATTTTTGTTCTTGTTTCTTGCTGTCCTCACCATAACAGTAGGAAATATTGCTAAGCATGAAGTAAAATATTAGTCTAGGTAAAGTTTTAATCCTAGATTAGCCTTTAAAAAAACAGCATGAAATGAAGAGAAAGAGAGAACAGCACTGAGGATCAGATCTGGGAAATAACCAAGAAGAAGTTCCTTTGAAACGTCTTCCCTCTTCCAAGCCTCTATAGATTGAAAATATTTACCTGAGTTGTAAATGTATAACAGAACTTTCAGCTCATCTGATTTGATGGAATTGAATGGAATGTAAACTATTGCTGTTAGAATACTTCTTTGTTTAAGGGTGATGAGGGGATAGATGGGGAACTCATTAAATGTGCAGTCCTACCAAATTGGCAAAAATAGCCAGCACTCCAGAAGATATGCTTAAGATACAGTAGGATCTTGACAGACTTGAACATTCAGCACTATCTAACAAAATGAAATTCAATGGTGAAAAAAGTAAGGTTCTACATTTAGGGAAGAAAAACTAATGCACAGGTATAATATAGGTGGTACCTGGCTCAATAGTAGTGAGAAGGATCTTGGAGTCCTAGTGGACAATCACTTAAATATGAGCCAGCAATGTATTGTCAAAAAAGCTAACACAGTCCTAGGCTGCATTGGTAAGAGAGAAAAGAATCAAAATCACATCAAGTGTTTATACCACTTTATAATGCTTTGGTAAGACCACACTTGGAATACTGTATCCAGCTTTGGTCGCCACAATGTAAAAAAGATGTTGAGACTCTACAAAGAGTGCAGAGAAGAGCAACAATGGTGATTAGGAAATTGGAGGCTAAAACAGAAAGAATGGCTGCTGGAATTGGATATGTCTAGTTTAATGAAAAGAAGGACTAGGGGTGACATGATAGCAGTGTTCCAATATCTAAGGGGTTTCCATAAAGAAAAGGGAGTCAACCTATTCTCCAAAGCAGGACAAGAAGCAATGGATGGATCAAAGGAGAACTAAGGAGAAATCAGTTAGAACACTCAATCAGTAGAAAAACTCACCTCTAGAAGTTGTTCCAACATTGGAAGTTTTAAAGAAGAAGAGATTGGACAACCATTTGTCTGAAATGGTATAGAGTTTCTAGCCTGATCACGGGGTTGGATTAGAAGATCTGCAAGTTTCCTTCCAATTTTGTTATTCTATATCAGTTGTTATAGCCTTATCTTACCGGCATGCACTAAACATAGTCTTGGAATTGGCAGGTTTATGATGCCTTGGATCACCAGATTTGTGGTACCTTGGACCATTTTTTCTGCTTGTTCATATTTTGCTGCCCTCCTCAACTATACATCTTTTCAAGTATTTGTCCTCCTTCCTACATTTGGTGCGAGTCCTTAAAATCTAATTCATGTCTAGCCTCTTTACCAACTGCTTTTATAGCAAAACCAGTTACACAAAAATTATGTGACTCATCAATACCAGTCCTACCAATCTGGTAGAATGAGGAGGCTGAATCACCCAGCAGGTTTTAGAAACCATCAGTAGGATAGCTACATTCAGCTACATACGTGTATCTACTTGCTTATTATTGAACTCTAATTCATTGAGGTTGGGAGATGCACTTGTGATGGTTCTATCATTGATGACATATATTGTGGCTTTTGGTATTATAAGTCTGGATGGAAGGAGAAAATGCTATTTGCTCTTCTGCCTCAGTTTACAAAATATCTTGCTCCCCTTCCCCACCCCCCACCCCCCTAAAATTGGGAAATCTCAATTTTGGGATTCTAATTCTTTTAAATGAGTTTCTTCTTAAAGACTGATACTTGCAAGTCTACCCAAGTTGTTCTTCAGAGATTTTAAGGCATAATTTGGAATGCCTACCCAGTTAAGAAGAACTGACTGTACACTTTTCCATGAGTCAATGACTTCCTAAATCAGGAACCACTGTGCTAAACTGGATGACCATTCAGATGTGAAACAAGGTATCTGATGGTGAAGGCAATAACCACTTGACAGTGATGCATATTTTGGATGCACACCCGAGTAGACCCTCAAATAGATTGGATATAATTGATGGATGGGTTTATTGATTGATTATGTAGCATCAAGTGAATATGGAATTCTAATGACCAAATAGACAGCCTTTCTCCATGAAGATCTGTCCTTTACTGGTCTTTTGGGTGTTCTAGTGATGCACACAGTTCCATTGTAACTGTCTACCTGGCTGTGGGTGGTTCTCTCCTTCTTCTTCCTCCTCCTGCCTTTTCCAGCTTTAGAACTTTCTCTAAGGAACTAATGTGTCTAAAGTAGGACAATTTGAGCCTGGTCATTTGAGTCAGGTTGTTTCTTTCTTTAAGATTGTTCTCCAATTTTGAAATCCAGATTTTTGCACATGTGCATTACCATCATACAGAAAACTGTTAGTGATAACATCACTATATAATAATCTTTGAAATTCTCAGCCAGGATTTTTCTAGCTGATGTCATTAGTAATCTAGCTATTCCCCACTCCTTGCAAAAAATGAAAAGTGCTAAGGAATTCTAACAATGTAAATGTTCTTCAACTTCTCAACATAACAAATAGATTGGAAAATATTGCTGATGTCTTCTGGGTCTTATACTTATACATTAACATAATATTAAAACCCACCCAATGCTGTCATCTGAAACTATGTGGTCTCCACTAAGAAAAGATGAATTTCTTGGAAACTTTCACATACACTAGAATAGATATGTGCTTTCTGACTCCTAATCATAGCAAAGCCCTTGACTGTAGGCAAGAATTGGCTAGAAGCTAGGCATTGGCTAGAAGCTAGAAGTGTTAGATGCACCCCATTTATTATTAATGGAGTAACACCTCATATAACAGCAAAGTGAAGAAAACTAGTTACCATGGTGATTTGTTACTCAATATCTATCTACAAATATTCCCCTCCTCTGTTACCATGATAAATATTGCATTATATAAAGGCTAACAAAGATCGTATCAAATGCCATTTCTTAGCAAGTCTCCAGCTGTGAGCATTATGGCTAGCTAATGGATTGTCTGATAGTCACATTGAATTTGCCATTTGTAAATGTTTAACTTTCCTTCCTATCTTGTTTGAATGGATTCATCATTCCTCAATGAAATGTTACAAGACAGCTGTTGATATGATTAGGCCAAAGTATTCCTTTCAGCTTCTGGGTAAATTTCACGTCTCTTTGTGCCTTTTGATCTTATTTCAATGAGGAAATGGAAGCTAAATTGAATAGAAATGTTAGAACAATGTTTAAATAAGGTGACTGGGATTTAGTTGGCTTTATTTGGTATTGGCTACATTCAGACTGAAAATATTACAGGTTGATGCTTTTTACCTATTTTCTAGGTCTGACCTTTAAACTTTCCAAATGAGCATTTGTGCTGTTTGCTAAGCCACAACAAACTCTAATTTAGGGTGATAAAAATCAAGTATCATATTTCTCCATCCAGTGGATTCCATGCAGTTCAAGGGTGAAATGCTCCCGGTTCGGTCTGGTTCACCCAAACTGATAGTAAAAAAGGCTACTAGTTTTTTTACTACTGGAGAACCAGTAGTAAAAAAAAATGCTAAAAAAGTAAAAAAAAAAGTTCCAACAATCAGGTGGGTGACGCGAGATTGTTGGAACTTTTTTTTTTTTTACTTTTTTAGCATTTTTTTTTACTACTGGTTCTCCAGAACCAATAGTTAAAAATATTTTAAAACATAAAAAAAGAGTTCCAAAGATCACATGTTGCCAGCTGATTGTCAGCACTTTTTTAAAAAAAATTTTAGGCATTTTTTTACTACTGGTTCTCCAGAACCAATAGTAAAAATGCTTTTAAAAAGTTAAAAAAGGCTCTGATGATCACAGCTGAGCTGCATGATCATCAGAGCCTTTTTTTTTACTTTTAAAAACATTTTTTACAACCTATTCGGGCAAATAGGTTGTAAAAAAATGCTTTTAAAAGTTAAAAAAAAAAGATCATGTGCCACAGATGATCACCCCCCCCACACACACGTGCTGTTCTACTTAGGCCATGCCTCCTTTTGGCATGCACTCTGTGTGTGCGCACACACACCTCACATTTGGTGCATGGTGCATAATGCGCATGCACACAGCACACGTTTGGTGCACAGTGCAGATGCACAGCCAGCAAACTGGTAGTAAACTGGTTCAGATTTCACCACTAATTTATTTATTTATTTATTACTATATTTTATTATTATATATTATCACTAATGCAGTTTATATATAATCACATACAACAGTCATGATACAATATGAAAATAGAAACACTATATAAATATATTAAATTAAATATCACACAGATATGGCTCTGGAATCTCAAAAAGCCAGTATTCTGGATGACCCTAAGAGTGAAGACTATCTCTAACTAAAGAGTAAGTTGTCCCCAGGAGGAGATCCCTTACACCAGAGGCCTTCAAACTTGGTAGCTTTAAGACTTGTGGATTTCAACTCTTAGCTATGCTGGCTGAAGAATTCTGGGAGTTGAAGTCCACAAGTCTTAAAGCTGCCAAGTCTGAAGACCTCTGCCTTACACTGATTGCCTGCCTTCAATCCATCAGTAGGTGAAGATCTTAAGTAGACCTTCTCTGACTAACACAAACAGATTGATTTGTGATTGAGCAGAAAGATAGGTACCTAGCACACAAGCCATTTAAGTCTTTAAAGATAGCAAGCACATCTTGAATTGCCCTTATAAACATCCTTGAAACCCATGCAACTCCCATGGTAAATGTGTAATATGGCATGATAGAAAATGATCAGTAAAGTTGTGAGCTGTTGCACTTTAGACCGACTGACATTTCTGGATGGTCTTCAATGGCAACCCCATGTAGAGCAAATCATGGTAATCTAAAGAAGTTGTAGCAAAAACATCCTATTCCAGCCAAAGCTGAGCATATGGAGAGAGAGATTTCTAATCTTTAAATATAGCTACTGTAAGAAGTTAGCACCCACCCCTTTCCCAGAGGAATGAAATATTTTGGGAAATATTAAAAAGGCAGAATATTATGTTTCCCTGGATGAGAAATGAAGAAGCATGTTTTAAGGACGAAGCAGCTCCCATCTTCCTGCCCCCACCCTTTGTCAACGGGCCAGATTCAGAAACTCAATCTTTGTTAATGGACCATCATTTGCAACACAATAGGACCCATCTAGGACAGAAACTCACCACATGGCACCTAAGACCCCCACCCCCTGGGAGTCTGACAATCAATCAGGATACTCTTGTATGATCCTGTACACCATTAAACCATCTTTCCAAGCAGTCTCTATGTTTCCAGTTTTCCCCACTTGGAGCTGAACCCAGAAGGATATTTCTTCCTACACTACTGAAGATAAGGGATGCTTTAAAAATGACCCAGAAATGTTTCGGATCCCATACAACTACCACAGCTATTTATTAAAGCAGCAGAACATTTTTTTTCAGGCTTGATTGAATGTCATTGCTTTAAAAAAAGTTAGGGTTAGGGTTAAAAAGTTTAACATAAAAAGTCAAACCTTGACTAATGTGACGGTTAAAACAGCAGCATATTTTTAAAGGTTTATGTGGGTACTTGAAAAAGGCTGGGCTACTTTTATGAAGAAGTGCTGTTTTCCTACCTCTGCCATGTCTGAAGCACTTTTTCCAAATTATTTTTAAAGCACAGCCTTACGGATGAGCATTTGCAGGGAATAAACTTCTTAGAATAATGGGCACATTAGCTACAGATAGTACTTGTTTAACAACTGCCTTGTTAGAACCATTCATGGATATGACCATGATGAAAAAGTAACCTCATTTAAGAACCATTCAAAGGTATGGCAGTAATGAAAAAGTAATTCTTGCATTTACAACCTTTGCAGGCCTGTAGTGCAAAGGAAAGCTGAAGAAAGATCCATGAGCATGGTTGCATGTTCACTTAGTGACTATTTAGTAACCCAATTGAGGACTATGTGTATATAAATCAGGTAACATCTTTCCAGCACAGATACTTTTTCTAGTATTATTTCTAATTATTGTGGCCATATGAAAAAAGAAGGAAGGAGGAGAAGAATAGATAAGTGATATCACATGCATAAGGACAACTTGCATAAACCAGGGGTGAAATTCAGCCGGTTCTGACAGGTTCTGGAGAACTGGTAGCAGAAATTTTGAGCGGTTCGGAGAACCGGTAAATACCACCTCTGGCTGGCCCCAGGAGTGGGGAGGGAATGGGGATTTTGTAGTATCCTTCCCCTGCCACACCCACCAAGCCACGCCCACCAAGCCACAGCACACCCACCAAGCCACGGCTACAGAACCGGTAGTAAAAAAAATTGAATTTCATCACTGGCATAAACCTTTTGCAACCTTCATCAGTTGTGCCATTTGTCCTTATATTAGAAACCTTGACTTTTGGGAGATATGACCGCACTGCAAATTCTCCAGTCTTGCTACAGATGTTTCACTTTTAAAAGAGGATTTGTGTTTAAGTAACAGTGCCTCTACACCTTGCTGAGTAAATGGATCAGCAGTGACCTCAAAAGAGGCTACAGCTGGTTCCACCTCTGGAGGGTTGCATTATTTCTGAAGCCGAGTTTCCTGCATGATGAGGATATTCGACATGGTACATAAATCTGTTTAGAGTCTTACCTTGGGAAAATGAAACATCCTTTCCAAACCATCTGCCTTTCATAGAAAAAGCAAAATCTGATCACATCCATACTGATTTAATTTTAAATGTTGAAATAATGGCCGATCTTGCTGTTTAATCTGTTTTCTTAGTATACACAGTGACCATACATTTCACCTTTATTTACCATTTAATGATCAGGGGGGAAAAAGCTATTTAAAAATAAACATGCTTAGCTTTTGTTGTGTCTTGAGCAAGAATTAACCCTCACTTTTTCAAAATCAAAGGGGGAAAAAATCAATCTTAATTGCCACAGTGATATTGTAAACAGTCTGTTAAAAAGATTGCTACAGTTATACTGCAATCAGAAAAAAGGGTGGTTTAATCTATGTATTTGTGCTATTTCAGGTAATACCACAAGGAATTAAAAAAAAAAAGACAGTGTGATGGTATATTTGGAACAGGTTACCTTTGGAACAGGTTACCCCCAGGGATACGAATGATCCCAGATCTTCATACTTTCTGTCGTGCACTTAAGACCTTTCTTTTTCACCAAGCCGGTCTGGCATAAATCTTTTCTAATTTTTAAATCTTTATGCTGAAGATTCTTAACTGTTGAGCCAAACTGGCTTAATTATTTATATTCACATTCTATACATATGTCATTTTAACTGTTCACCGCCCTGAGTCCTTCGGGAGAATGGCGGTATAGAAATTGAATAAATAAATAAATAAATAAATAAATAAATAAATAAATAAATAAATAAATAAATAAATATTGTCTAGTTAAGGATCAGCAACCTGTGGCTCGTTCATCCCGCTGCTGCAGCTCCTTATTGCCGGTGCAGCTCCTTGTTGCCGGTCACTGACAGGGCTTTCGGTTAGGACAGGTAGAGGAAAAAGGACGCCTCACTAGGAGGAGACTCTATGGTGGGGGAACCAGACTTTTGGTTGGCAGAGGAAAAAGGACGCTGCGCTAGGAGGAGACTCTATGGTGAGGGGAACCAGACTTCCGGTCGGCTCCAGAATAGAACAGGGGATTTCCGGTTAGGACCTTTGTGGCTCTTTGAGGTTGCCGACCCCTGGTCTAGTTCATCTTACAGAAATAGGATATAGAAATTTGCTTTTGAAATTATGTATAGTCATGTGATGTAAAGCTAGAAGGAGTGAACTTAATTGAATGATATTTCAAATTGAAAGGTATCTGCATGCTTTCATAAAGTTACATGCATCACAAACAGAGTTCAATACAAGGCCATGCAATGGTTTGGATATGATTAAACAAAAGGTACTTGGGAGTGCATGGAAAGATTAATTCTTCTGCAGCTCCTTAAAGAAGTCATGTTCCCCCCCCCGCCCCCCCCCCCCCAGGATTCTGTGGTGATTGCAGAAAATGTCCCAGAAAAAGATACAACCACTTTAAACAGTTGCAGAAAGATACTGTGTCTGCTCTGTATGCCCTGAAGTACATTTTCCAAGTTATTTCCAGTGTGTTGCATGACCTGTTTAATGGAACTGAGATTTGTAAATATATGAAGTTAGCAGGGAAGTTGGAAAGGATAAAGTTTGCTCAGTTTTCAGAAATGCCTTCTATGTTTCACAAAATTTTCATTTTTTAAAAACAGACTTAGATCCCATCATATTTTTTAAAAAATTAGATTTATATGCCGTCCTTCTCCGAAGACTCAGGGCGGCTTACAATGCGTTAAGTAATAGCCTTCATACTTTTGTATATTTTATACAAAGTCAGCTTATTGCCCCCACAAACTGGGTCCTCAATTTAACCTACCTTAGAAAGGATGGAAGGCGGAGTCAACCTTGAGTCTGGTGAGACACAAACTGGTGCAATTGCAGACAGCTGGATGTTAATAACAGGCTTTAGTCTGCTTATTAGCCTGTTGACCTATCCAGGCTCTTATATAATAGCAATAGCACTTAGACCGTGGGTATTAAACTCTCTGTGTCATGTTGCTATCACATTATGTATTTTGATGTTTTTCCCTTTGCGGAGTTGGGGTGGTTATGGCCTGCGTATGACACATCTGGCCCATGAACCGCCAGTTTGACACCCCTGACTTAGACTTATGTATATACTGCTTCACAGTGCTTTACAGCCCTCTCTAAGCTGTTTACAGAGTCAGCATATTGCCCCCAGCAATCTGGGTCCTCATTTTACCAACCTCGGAAGGATGGAAGTTTCACTCAAACTTGAGCCGGTGAGGATTGAACCCTGGCAGTCAGCAGAATTAGCCTGCAATGCTGCATTCTAACCCCTGTGCCACCACAATCTAGATGATACACTATAGTCCTACACCAGAGATGGGTTTCAGCAGGTTCTGACCAGTTCTGGATAACCGGTAGCAGAAATTTTGAGTAATTCGGAGAACTGGTAGTAAAAATTCTGACTGGCCCCACTCCCATCTATTCTCTGCCTCCCAATTCCCAGCTGATTGGGAGAAAATTGAGATTTTACAGTATCCTTCCCCTGGGATGGGGTGGAAATGGAGATTTTACAGTATCCTTCCCCTGCCATGCCCACTAAGCCATGCCCACAAGCCATGCCCACAAGCCATGCCACACCCACCAAGCCACACTCACAGAATTTGTAGTAATTTTTTTTGAAACCCACCACTGTCCTACACATACTTACCTAGAAATAAATCTCATTAGGCTCAGTGATTATACAATATGCTAAACAACCAATGGCAAGAGCAGTTAACTCAGTCAATATCATGGCAGAATTGAGAATTGTAATCCTGAATCACCCAGAGTAGTTGTGAGTTTAACCAACTTCGTATGGTCATCTACATGTATTCTGTGAAATCAAACCCCAGTTGTTATGTTGAGAAAGTGAAATGATGCACCTAGCTTCCAAGCAAAATAGGGACATCATTTCTCACAGGATCCAATCTGGCTTGATCAGCAGGACTGGAGGTTTTTTCTTCCAAGTTTTTGGACTTGTGCTGAAGTCCATCTTCAGGGAATTTCTATCTAGCAGAGTATGTGGCCACACCACAGAACAACACACACTCTGTTAGAGAGGTGTTCCCTGAAGATGGGCTCCAGCATGAGTCTTGGAAGACTAAACCTTTGGTCCCAGTGACTGACCCAGATTGAATCCTGTAACATTATCCTGAGACATGTATATTCACCTTCATTCATTATATCATTTCTTTCCATTGCTACTATCTTTCTATTGAATATTGCTATATTGCCACAAAACTTAGCCAATTTTGTATGAGCTAACAACTATTAGGATACTTCAAATTTCACATTGGAAAGGATACACTTCCTCATCAATATAAGAATGGCAAATTAGGTTGTCATTGTCAGTACGCAGATGACTAAAATAATCATCTGTTCAAAAAATAAATTTGACAGTTCAAGTTAATGTGGAAATCATTTTTGGACTATAATTCTACTAAGGATCTTGTATTACATACAAAGTCTGGGTTTCTCTTAACAAAAAGTTTTAATACTGAAGTTATGAATGAACTGTAAAATAAAGGATAGATGTTATATGGATTAGATAAGATTAAGTTTTCTACTTTATTTTAAATTTCATACTGTGCTGATTATTATTGTACATTAATTTGATTTCAATTGTAGTTTTAAAATGATAAAAGGTACTTAAATGCTTAGAACTAAATTAATGTTATTCTGACAATTAGTACTTAATTTACTTAAGTGCTTACTAATGATCCTTATAAATCTCTTGTTTACTTTCTTTTTTCTTATTTTCCTTTCTCCTTTTTTCCTTGATTTTTTTTATCTTTTAAAATGTTCAGTGAAAATGTAAAAACAAGGACCTTTTATTTTCCAAGTCACAATATTGTGAAATTTATATCACAAATAGATTTATCAGCTATTTTTCAAATAAGGTTACTCCATCATCTGAGGTTTTCATAGCAAAAATCTCAAAATTGCATCTTTGCCCAATATCTTGGACATTAAATTTATTTATAGTAAATGCAGACATTGCCAGGGATTCGATAGCTTCATAATCTTTATGTATTTGTTACAGTGGGAAATCAACTTCAGAGTGCATAGAACTTCATTTGCTTTAGTGAAATGCTGAAATGGAGATATTCCATTACTTAAAGTTTGGCTTTATGTCTTAGAGTTAACTCCAACTTTTGCTTCAGTGAAATGCTGAAATGAAGATATTCAAATTCTTGGAGTTCAGTTTCATTTAAATTAAAATAGAAAGCATTTTAAAGCACATTCATAACATATGGGCCAGGTAACACAACTTCTCAATGGCTACCCTCATTTAAGGAAACACTACCTATCTGGAGGTAAGATAGCTGCTAGTCCACAGGTATTGCAAACTCTAGTCCAGTGATGGTGAACCTTTTCGGCACTGAGTGCCAAAAAGGTTGTGCTAAAACATTGTGCGCATCTGTGCATGCTCCTTGTGGCCATGCTCCTGAAAAGTCGAACTTCCGGGTTCTAGCGCGTATGTGCGCCTGACGATCAGCTGGCCGGTGCCCATGCACATGCTGGTTTTCGGCACTGCCACATGCATGAAGGATCATCAGGCACGCATGTACATCAGAAAACCAGAAGACAAACAGGCAAGGCCATGTGTGCCGGGTGACATGACTTCGCGTGCCATAGGTTCACCATCACGGCTCTAGTCAAAGTGTTATTCCAAATGATGATTAACTTTTAGAATCCCTTATCTGAGTGATGCTGATGATAAATTGTATTTCAATTGTTCATTTTTACTACTTATCTATGATTTTTAATGTTTTGCTCTGGCATTAATGTTATCATTTTCTACCCAGAGTTCATTTGAATTAGTGCAGGCTATAAATATTGTAAAATAAAATTAAGAATATAATACTTTTATAAGCAAACCAAATTAGGCATAGTATATTTATTAAGTAAAAGGTAACTTAATATATGAGAGTATTAAAATGTATTGTGTTTTTTTTTAATTTCTCCCAAAAGTTTGGACATTTTAATGAATCAGAATAAAAAAAAATCCAAATTTTTACATTATTTCAAAGTTTTCAGAAATTTTAGATTTCTTAGGATGCACCCTTTTGCTATATTCACTCTTCAGAGATGAGAGTATCTATTGATGAGTTGATCACAGATCAAGGAAAACCATAATTCATTAAAAGCAGAGAAAAGATGAACTACACGAAAAGTACCTTTGAAGCCAAAAAAAAACCCCAACCTTTCTATGAACTTTTCCATTATCTAACCTTTGGCTTTTGAATAGTACTAGACTAACAGAGGTTGTAATGTGCCTGCTATATTAATTTGTGTGAAACCTAATAGAATTATGTATGAATACTGATAAATCTGCCATTGTTGTGGAAATCTTTGTTCTACCTCTCAGCACAGATCAGCGAATGCTAATAATCCTACTGAAATTCACAAATTATCACATAATCTTTGAAAAATAAACGTTTATGTGACTTTCACAGATGAGTATCTGCAGTTACCAAAACTTTCACAGTTCATTCTTATTTCATTTCTTCATCAAAACCACCATGCTGTGTTCATTCATTTCTTTCAACTTGTAAATTACTCCATAGCAGCTTCCTTACCTATTGGAGGTAGATAAAGTGATGCCCTCAGCAACAAATATTCCTGCAGACAACCTTTGAATCTCCTGAGCATCCCTTTTCCACCTGAATTTTTAGAATTTTTTTTTTCATTAGAAAAATAAATAAATTGAAAGTTGACACACTGAAACAAAGCACCAGGCTATAGTACCTTTTATATTTAAGAGATTTGCATTCTGCAAAAGTCATGCTAGGATTAGTCTTGGAAGCTATTAACCTAATGGTAAATGATGTTTTGAGGCTGGCCATATCCTTTACTGTATCCGTGTCCTGGACTGGCAGGGTGATAATCATTCTGCAAATATATGTACCATATATTAGAGCTACCATATCTGAATTGTAAAACCTTTAGATAACCACTAGATGGCGACAAAGATGAACAACCAAATCTAATTTTATGCTGCCATCTAGTAGGAATCTGTTGCTTTGCATTCCAAATTAATATGATATTACCATATTATATCCTTTCAGAATTTCAAATGGGCATTGAACACACACAAGAAAAGTGTACCAAATCTCTCTTTAGATTTATTTAATTTTTATTTTATTAAGAACCATAGCTGCTCTGTTTGTAGCTGCATTGAGCAAAAGGGATTTATAATTGTCATAGATAATAAGCGCCAGCCATCAGTATTAACACTACTTTTTTTATAACAGTATCTCATAAATGTGAAACTACCTCTTCCTTCCCTTACTTTTGCTCTCTGAAAACCAGGGAGGTTCTATTTTGAGATGCTTTCTCCACCTCCATCCCTTTTTCATGAATTAGATTTCATTTATCAGATCATTTTCTAGGCTGAGTTTCTTCCTTCTGTCTTCCAAAGTAATTTCCACAGACCATTACAAAATGACACAATCAGTTGGCATAATGAACACTACACTATAGCTTGGCAAAACTATTCTAACATATAGCCCTAGTTTTGGCAGATACTGGAATTTTCGTGTTCAATGAAATTTAAGAGCAAATTACTATTTTTTTTAATGGGATGTTTTGTTTTCGTTGAGATAGGCACTAAAGTAAGTCATTAAATCTATGGGGGGGGGAACAATAAACCTTATTAACAAAACCATTAATAATTACCCATATTATAACTTTGTTAATTGGTTGATGAGATACTTCCTTTAAAAACTGGAGTGCTAAATCACTTCACTTTTCAAATCATTGTTATACTTATTGATAGAAATGTTGTTTCTTAAATAACCCCACCTTTCTCTCTCTCCCCTCCTCTCTTTTTCTCTCTCACACACAAAATATATAAATTGTGAATTGTCAAAAAGTTGTGGATAACCATGAATCCTCTACAAGGTCAGAGAGCTATTTGGTGGTGCTGTTATACCTTTATATTCACATCCACATCCATATCTGTACATACTTTACCTACATATACAGCAGCTTCTCAAGCAGAAAACAATACACATAATGTAAAACAGAAAATCCAGGAAAATTCCACAACATAATAAACCAAAATATAACATAATGGATTCAACACCCACTCTAGTCCAAAGGCCTGGGGAAAGAACCAGGTTTTAAAGGATTGTTTAAATAAGAATTGAGAGGGGACAACTATACGTAATCTCAGTGAAATGTTGTTCGAAGAATACTTCATGAAATATTAGTTTTGAGGGGATGACCCACCCCTTCTGCAGAATTAAGCAGAAACAACATACAATTAACAGACAGGGAATGCTTCAATGACTTTTTTTAAAAAAACAATTATTTTCACAACAATTAATAAATAACAACAAGTAATGATATGATGAGGTGGGGATAAAGAATAAAAATGTGAGATATAGTTGATAGAAGAAGGTACACAAAGGATAACAAGATTATATATATATATATATATATATATATATATATATATATATATATATATATATATATATATATATATATTATTTATAAATATATATATTTATTTATGGGTAGGAAGTAGGAAATGTAGAATGTAAGTTTTCATGTAGAAAGTACAGATAGTCCTTGACTGAAAGCCATAATTGAGCCTACAATTTTGGTCATAACATGTTAGGTGTGAAGGACCAGGACCATGGAGGTTCAATTTAACTGATTTATTGCTAAAATTCTATGCAAAGAAATCTTCTCAATTAATGGTCAACACTTGGTTCGAGTTAGAGAAGGGTCAATGGCAGTCAAGGGGGAAGGGGGAGGTTGGATTTTGTTTGTTTGTAATGGTGATTCTAGGTTATCCCCCTTTTTTGTCCCTTTTGTCCCCTGACTCTACTAGTCCTTTTCCTACATGACAGTTGCAAATCAGGTCATCTATATGACTATGGCCTTCTTTGTGGCAGTTGTTTGCTATGGGGTATTTTTTTTTTTTTTTGCTGGTAACTGGAAATAAACACAGGTTTCAGGAATAAAATGTCATAACTCCAAGTCATGAGCCTTTAAAATGTTGCAAATTACCATAAATGTGGGCTGGTTGCTGAGGGTCCAATTAATGTGACTGGTGGTGGTAGGGAAACAGAACTTCAAAAATGAACTGGACCATAAATTCCTTTTTCAGGGTCCATCCCAGAGGTGAACTGTAAAATTTGTTACTACTGGTTCTGTGGGCGTGGCTTGATGGGGGTAATGTGACTGGGTGGGTGTGGCCAACTTTTTTTTTAAAGTTTTCAAAGCATTTTTTCTACAACCTCTTCGACCGAAGAGGTTGCAAAAAATGCTTTGAAAAGCCTCTCTGACGATCAGGCAACTCAGCTGGGATCGTCAGAGATTTTTCAAAGCATTTTTTTAACCACCTCTTTGGCCAAAGAAGTTGCAGAAAAAAATGCTTTAAAAAGCCTCTCTGACGATCAGGCAACTCAGCTGGGATCGTCAGAGAGGCTTTTTAAAAAATGCTTTGAAAAGCCTCTCTGACGATCATGCGGCTCAGCTGGGATCGTCAGAGACTTTTCAAAACATTTTTTTAACCACATCTTTGGCTGAAAAGATTGCAGAAAAAAATGCTTTGAAAAGCCTCTGAGCCTTTTTTTTTTTTTTTTTTTTACTTT
This sequence comes from Masticophis lateralis, assembly GCA_030761175.1. NCBI lineage: Eukaryota > Metazoa > Chordata > Lepidosauria > Squamata > Colubridae > Masticophis > Masticophis lateralis. The sequence goes on along the minus strand of JAUDYJ010000001.1, from coordinate 189,788,688 downwards.
TAAAAGCATTTTTTGTCAGGAGAGGTTGTAGGAAAAATGCTTTTAAAAGTTTTTTAAAAAAGCCTCTGATGATCATGCAGCTCAGCTGGGCATGGGGGGGGGGGCGCAGGAATTTTTGCTACCTGTTCTCTGAACCACTCACCACCATTGCTACCAGATCAGGCAATCTGGTCCAAACCGGGAGCAATTCACCCCTGGTCCATCCTAACTTCAAATGGTCCTGAAGCCACCAGTCATAAATCAAGAGTTACTTGTAAACTTCAGCTCCAAAATTATCTGATCAGGAAAAGTTAAGTAGGGTTGTATCTGATCAATATTTTGAAATCTCAGGCCTATAAGGCTACACTAGAAAATGAACCCACAAAATCATTAGGAATCAAGATCAACTTGAAGAAGACTTGACTTGACTCAGTAGCCGAACACATTAAATGTTTGGAAGGCTGAGAAGATTGGTATTTCATGTTTTTTTTTTATAGTAGGGCTTGAATGAGTTAACCCACTATCTAAATATTTAATAAACATTTTGCACCTGTTTTTTATGAACGCTGTTACCCATAAATATGTATTGTAAAATGTTTTAGTGGAACTTGTAATTGCATAATCTGTTTTACCAGAATATAGTACTTAGCTCGAATCGCCATAGATAAGGACTGATTCAATCGGGGAAATAATTCAAGGAAAGTGTGCCACCCTCTAGAAGAAATGACAATTCAACAATACTTCTGTAGGTCTTCCACAGCCGGTAATCTTGGCAGTCACAGTGTGAGACATTCAATTCATAGTTGGACTAAACTACTGTTATTACTGCTTGTCAAAAATAGTGATCATTGGGATTGCTTGAGGAGTCATTCTTACTGATCTAAATGCCATTACCAAGGATGACATAAGGAAAGAACATACAGATCTATTTGCCTTAGGATATTACATACCTGCTGTTGTCACCACTTCAGCTAATGGCCTTACCTGAAATGGCGAACAAGTGTACTTGTCACTGACATTTTCTATTAGAGCAGCCATAAGTCATCCTTTAAATAAAGCACAGACATGCATACACATATCTGCATATACTTGTGAAGGAAAGCAATTCAGTAAAAGCTTCAATTGCTTCCAAGAAAAATACTGCGCTGAAAATAAGATGACAAGGTAGACGGGGGGAAGAAAGAGAGCAGGCTGACTTTGACAATAGTCTAGCCATCTTTAGTTTATTATAAATAATGCTGAGCAACAGCAGTAGTGCAATTATCAAAAGTAATCCCCAAAGCAAAAGTGTTGTCCTGGGCATCTGAGAAATATTTTACAGAACCAAAAGCTTTGGTGTAAGGAAATTCTCTTGCAACTGCAAGAAAGAAAGCATTTTTTCTTGACACATGGCAAGATCATCCTCTATTAGTTGAGTCTGCCGATCAGGGCCCCTCTGCCATTTTTATCATCCACCCGGCAAAATGTTACCTCCTGCAATCTGATATAAGACTCTTCGTCAGTGATCTCGGCAAGTAGCAGTGAAAACCAGCAGTGTCCAGAAAAGTGTCATAAAAATTACAAATAGTGTTGCCCATTTTAATTTCTCCATGTTTCCCCTGGAGTCACTGAAGCAGTAGGTGTGAGCTTAAATGGATTCCAGAGGATGGTAGAGGACAGGAAAGCCTGGAGGAACATTGTCCATGGGGTTGCGATGGGTTGGACACGACTTTGCAACTAACAACAACAACTACAACTAATTCCATAAAGCCAAGTTGGATCAAAAGGTCAGTGCAGGATATGGGACTCCATTCCTACCCAATTTGAATTTAATGGTGAGGTAACACCCAGGTAGCACTCATTCTTGAAAGTTCTTCACTGTGTGGGCTCTTGTTGCTGGTGCTAATTTATAGCATATACTGAGCAATGGACATCAGTGAAAAGCCCAAGGGAAGGTATAAAAACCACTCACTCTCAACTCCATTTGTCAACTCCATTTGTCAGCTGCCAAGAATAACAAACCCTGATGGTTTTGTTCAGCATCTTTCCAGTCAGCCTCCATATTTCCAGTGACTTTCTCACAGCTTGGAACTGAACCAGATAGATATTTCTTCCAACAGTGGCATTTGTAAAACAAGATTAAACTTTCCAAAAGAGACGATTTAGGATTTTAATTCCATTTTAAGGATTATTTTAGGATTCTATTTCTGTTTTAAGAACAAAAGTAATTTTTTTTGACCTGGATATACTGATTTTAGACTAGAATAGAATAGAATAGAATAGAATAGAATAGAATAGAATAGAATAGAATAGAATAGAATAGAATAGAATAGAATAGAATAGAATAACAGAGTTGGAAGGGACTTCGAAGGTCTTCTAACCCCCTGCTTAGGCAGGAAACCCTACAGCACTTCAGACAAATGGTTATCTAATCTCTTCTTTAAAATTTCCAGTGTTGGAGCATTTACAACCGCTTCTTTACAAATTCCACTGTCACAAGCCTTTGTTCATTGTGAGCCTTAGCTTTCCTCACTTCATTTTTGCAGGCTCGGACTATTTGCTGATATTCTGCCTCAGTTATGTGCTCCTCTTTCTACTTTTTATACTTGTTCTTTTTTCATTCAATTTGTCAGAGAGTTCGTTATGCAGCCATGCTGGTTTCTTTTGAGAGCTGTTATTTTTCTTCTTCATTGGTATTGTGCTAGACTGGACTTTTATAATCTCACTTTTCAAAATTTCCCACACTTCTTGAGCTGTTTTCACCTTGAGGATTCTCATCCATGGAATCCTTCCCAAGCTCTCTCTAAGTTTATAGCTCTCTTAAAGTCCAACTCTAGTTTGATTTTGTTCTATTGTTTGTGCTTGCATAACGTTGAATTCCAAAATTGCATGATCACTTGCCTCCAAGGTTCCTGTAGCTTCAACATCTTCTATCATTTTATCTCTGTTAGTAAGAATTAAGTCCAATTTTCACTGGTATGTCTAAAACCAAAGGCTGCAATGTTAAAAAAAATCATATTCCATACCAATTGATATAGATTTGGAAAAATCTTGCATGGATTTATGATGGGTTTACAAAACAGGATTCTCCCAGAGTTTGCTTTGGTCTTTAGGGGGTAATATAGTGCCTGGAGGACATATATCCAGCAGACACAGAACAGTGTGTCTTATACAGATTTCTAGTCAAAACTCTTGGCATAAATTTCTGTCTGAATAAAAATGCCTTGTTTTTCCAAAATGATACATGCTGTAATAATTATCTAGGCAGAAAATTTTACAAATCCTAATAGGAAGTAAAGGATTTTCAGGGATCAGCATTCAGAATGATATTTTATTAGATCTTAATTCTGAAACATAATTAAAAATGTATTTTGCTTTCAAGTTTTTTTCCAGAGCTAAATACCCTTACTTCATGCTCACTGCAATCAGCCTTTTCTGCTTTTATTAGCTTAATAATGACTTCTTTTTTTTTTTTAAATGAAATAGCAAAACAGATTTCCAGGGAAGAAATGGCAAACTGAAGTTACAGAAAATCTGACAACAGCAGTGGAATGAAAAGCTGGTGAGAATACTGGCTTCTTGTAATTACTCTCCTTCAGAGGAGTTTGAGGACTTGAGAATTTGAGGACTTGAGATCACTCATAAGTGCTCCAAACAGCTGCTCCTCACGATGAGACTGCAAGTTAGTTTCATGCCTGATTTAGAGCTCTGAGAGATGAGGGGATAACTATTTTGCTCAAACTGAGATCAGTGTCTTAGAACAGGCACTAAGTGTGCACACTTCTTTTTCAAATCACATTTGGAAATTGCTTGTTAACAGTTTTTCAACTATTAGGAACCTTTGGACCAACACATTTTACAGCACCAGGTGAGTTTCCTTCAATCCTTAGAGAAAGAAAAAATTAACTACAAGTTTATTGACTTTAAAAAGGGGTTTTTTTAATAAACAGGAAAAGGATAATTAACGTTTTGATTTTGGAAAATTGTAAACACAGTAAAGGTCTAGGTAAATTTGAAATCAGAATTTGGAATTAATTATAAAGAAACTTTCCCATGGTAAAATGGTTTTGTTCTTCTTTTAAAAATGATAATATTGTAAAAACTGGACACTTGAGGAAACTAGAGGGAACTAAAGATTATAACTAAAGGATTGAACACTCAAACTTGGCATACAATTATGGAAGGAAGCAAAATGTTTTAACATTGAACATACTGAAGGGCATTTTTGAACAATGGACTCAGGAGTTAATATTAATAGAGTCTGTCCCTATAGATAGACTATATCCAAAAAATGCTGTGGAAGACAAACAAGTTTTTCCTGACAAGATCAAGATTGTGCTGAAATTGTAGAATTTAAAAATGACAGCCTACAAGAATGACATGGGAAAATGGATGTTATACTGGATCTATAAAACCAAAAATCAGCTGATGCCTTAATAATTAAAATGGTCATATGAACAAAAAAACAAAAGAGTGACCTGGATAGTTTTCCTATATTGGATTTATAAAAGAGGCTTGTTAAGTTTTGAAGAAGGGACAAAGAAAAGCAATGAAAAGAAATCAAGTTCTATAATATTATTGGAAGGGTTGCTAAGGTTGTTAGAAGTAAAAAGAAGGAATATAAAGATGGTTTATTTGGTCAAGGTTAACATATATGTGTTGTTATCTCTGGTAAACCTTAAAGGACTTTTGCTGACAGAATAGAATAGATAGAATATATTTTTTTATTGGCCAAGTGTGATTAGACACACAAGAAATTTGTCTTGGTGCATATGTTCTCAGTGTACATAAAAGAAAAGATACGTTCATCAAGAATCAAAAGGTACAACACTTAATGATAGTCATAGGATACAAATAAGCAATCAGGAAACAATATCAATATAAATCATAAGGATACAAGTAACAAAATTACAGTCATACAGTCATAAGTGGAAGGAAATGGGTGGTGGGAACAATGAGAAGATTAATAGTAGTGCAGACTTAGTAAATAGTTTGACAGTGTTGAGGAAATTATTTGTTTAGTGGAGTGATGGCATTCGGGAAAAAACTGTTCTTGTGTCTAGTTGTTCTGGTGTGCTCTGTAGTGTCGTTTTGAGGGTAGGAGTTGAAACAGTTTATGTCCAGGATGTGAGGGGTCTGTAAATATTTTCACAGCCCTCTTTTTGACTTGTGCAGTATACAGGTCCTCAATGGAAGGCAGGTCGGTAGCAATTGTTTTTTCTGCAATTCTAATTATTCTCTGAAGTCTGTGTCTGTCTTGTTAGGTTGCAGAGCCAAACCAGACAGTTACAGAGGTGCAGATGACAGACTCAGTAATTCCTCTGTAGAACTGTATCAGCAGCTCCTTGGGCATTTTGAGCTTTCTGAGTTGGCGCAGAAAGAACATTCTTTATTGTGCTTTTTTGATGACATTTTTGATGTTAGTTGTCCATTTTAGAACTTGCAATATGGTAGAACCTAGAAATTTGAAGGTCTCTACTGTTGATACTGTGTTGTTTAGTATTGTGAAAGGTGGAAGTATGGAAAGGTTTCTCTTAAAGTCTACCATCATTTCTACAGTTTTGAGTGTGTTCAGTTCCAGATTGATCTGATCACACCACAAGGCTAGTTGTTCAACCTCCCGTCTGTATGCGGATTCATCATAGGTCTTTGGAGATTCAAGAGGTTGTAGGATGTAGTGCAGAGCATGACAGCATGATTGAAATGATAGTGCTTTATGGATTGTTTATAAATAAGAAATGTGAGAGCGGAAAATATCATTTTTTTTGTATTTTTAAGAGAATGTGATAAAATTATACTTGTGATGAAGGTGAGAAGCCTCTTATTTATATATTTTTCTTTGCCCTTATATTCTTTTTTCTTTCTTTTCAGAACTACTTTCTTTTTATTTTTTTTAGTTTGCATTAGTTTTTACTGTTATAATTATATATTTTTAATAAATTTACAATAGACAGAATCATATTTGTCCCATTTAATAATTTCATTCAGAGAAGCTAATTTCTTTCATAAACTCCTTATGACCGTTTATGGAAAAGTAAAATATTCATTGTCATGTATATATATGATGGTTCGTAGATATCATCCTCATAAAAGTCAAACTTCCTGATGCTGTAAAAAAAATAATAATCTAGGAACATGTTCAAGAGTCACAAGTGTAACCATAACTTACTGTAATGCTGCAAAAATCCTTTAGATAAAGTGAGCTATAAATTTATAATTTACAAATTACATCAAGGAGGTAATTGGAAATCTCACCTTAGAATTTATCTTCATCAGCAGGTTATCCTGTTGTCAGAATACACTAGGAACTATTTTTTAGAGGGCAAGAATAGATAACATTGCCGAGTTCTTACTCCCTGAATGTGATTAAACATGTAGGATTCTGTACATTATAATTTTAGATTACTGTTGAATGTTGATATTCTGTGTCTTAATGTGAGAGGCTTTTCAATCAGCAAAAAAGCCTCTCTTGATGGGAATAGTTTTATTCTGAATTGCAGGGCATCCTAACCAACAGGCATTCTACTGTTTAACATGTTATTGACCTAATTTATTGACCCAAAATGGCTATCAGAAAACCCTACATATCACACGAGCCCAAGCAACCAGTGAAGCTTTACAAAAATGCTGCTCATGCCATTTTTACAGTAAGACCATGGATATTTTTTTTCAGTAAAGATGATGCTAGAGGCTGTATTTTTCTTGCAGTTAACAATTGCTCCATTTTCTTTTTTAATTAAAAGAATCTCGAAATAATAATAATAAAATCAAGGGAGGAAGGGAGCCTGCTGGGCATCAATAGAGATGCCCACAGAGACATGGGTACCACATTACAGTGGGATGGTGTATTAAAGATCAAGGAAAAAAAAATCAGCATTTTGAATGAGGCCTGAGGACAAACAAATGGCAGATGTTTTGTAACAGATTTGTTGGGTCTTCGTCTATCCATCCAAACAGCAACATTTTGAACCAGCTGAGGTTACTTGCTGTTGGCAATGCTCTGTGCAGATGGCATATATCTATTTAGGAGGGGCAGAGGACATTCTTGCTACAAGGCTGTGCATCCTCAGCAGGAATTACTTAGGATATGGAAATTGGTTCTTAAACTGATAAGCTGAGTCACCATTTTCTATACTGTCAACTTCTCCTCCTTTGCAAGAGATAACCTGCTGCCTCCTTACATATATAAAGTGCCAGGAAGGGAAACAGAATCTTCCCGTCTTAATTTCCCTATATACACGTTCCTCATTTATCAGTAGGCTACTCTGCAGAATTCTTGTGGTGCTATTTTAATCTCCTTCTAATTATAATTTGCTGAGCAGAAAGCAGAGAAACCCTTTCTTAAGATCAACTAGTTCCAGTCCAGGCTGCTACCTGAAACCTAAAACCCCAGATGATGATCTTATCCATTTAGTTGTATTTGAGTCTTGATGATTCTATGGGTTGGGTCTCTCCACATCTTCCAATCTTGCACTGCTTCTTTGAGTTGGTCTGTTCTCTGGCTGGTGTCAGTTTTGATGGTGTCCAGCCACCATGTTCTTTGGCTGCCTGGTTTCCTTTTACTGCTAACTCTTCCAAACACAGTTGCTTTCTCCAGTAAATTCCCTGCCTCCCATGACATGGCTAAAATCAGTGAAATGCAGGGGTTTTGGACATGTCTGGTGTTACGCTCTCCAGTACTTAACTTGTTAGGCACCTTTGCTGTCCAAGGAATATGCAGGAGTCTTTTCCAGCATCTCAGTTCCAACAAGTCGATATTCTTCCTGTCTTGCTTTTTAAAGCTCCAAACTTTCAAACCACAGATAATGGCAGACTAATATTAGCAAAGACAATATAGAATCCCTCCCTTTCCATTACCCTTTCTGTTACCCATTTATGCCTTTCAATGACCATTTATGTGGGGGGGGGGGAGGCTAGTAGAAAATGCTCCTGTGCATGCCAAGGTGTTATTCCACAAATTAAATATTATGACACATTTGCACAATGGTGTCTTCTACCAGATGGGGGGAATCCATCATCGTCATTCACCAATTTGTTTTCTCCACAGAGCAGAAGAGAAGAGGATTCACCAGGCCCTGCTTTCCAGCTCGGTTCTGTTGCCATTATATGCATAAATGGTTTAAGAAATAACCAAAATCCACTCTTTTGCAGGGTGGTCTATTCTAATTAGCCACAATATTGATTCCGATGGTTCTAATAATTTATATGCTCTGTGAAATAGACTTAGGTAGTCTAAAGATTATATAAATCTCAAGCCTATTGTTCAGGACTGTCTTAACCCTGTCCTTGGTCTCTTTTTATCCTGTTTTTGCCAGTTAAGGACTTTATTCCTTGCTGATGTCCAATAAATAAACATCTAGCTAAATTCTTGCTAGCTGAACTAAGCATTTTGTATGCTTGCTCTGGTGGGGATATAAAGACCGACTGGGAATCTGCTGGGTACAAACTGAAGTGGAAATAGCTCGCGCTGGGCACCTATTGGCCCCTACCATTCAATCTCCACTTTCACTTTTCTTCTTTTTCTCCCTCCCTCCTCTGTTCAGCTTGATAGGTTACAAGTGAAGGGAGAGGTTGCTCTTGCTAGTCAAGATTCAACCAGGGCCTTTTGAAATTAGAACTGAAATTAGCTGAAGAGCATCCAAAGCTCTATTCCTGTAAAGGAGAACTAGGGGGAGAAAGCTGATGTTTTAAATTTCCCACTGCATCAAATAGTTGGTCGGAGTTGGAAAGTCTGCCGGCTTGGAAAATGTGAATGGATCGTAACAGTGACCCCCCCCCCCTGTGAGAATTATATTATAAACAAAAGCCAAGGAAAATATAAGCCAGTTGTCAAGCCCAAAGAAAATGAAGTGTTTTTTGAGTTTCTCTGTTTTGCTAATATGCTGTAGGCAAGGTTACATACTGCTCTGGAGCTTCAAAAGTCAAATCTATAATTTTTCCTGCCAAATTATTGGGCAGCTACATTCCCTTGTGCCAAGTTGTTATTTTCTTCATTGCTGTCAACCCATCATGAAGCAAGTGAAGAAGAAATCCTATAGTTAGAGCTTCACAGAGAAGATCCAATTGCAGCTAGAACTTGAAAAATACTAATAGAGGTTCACAAATGGAGGTGATTCTTTTAGCCAAGAGCTGAGTTCATCCGAAAGGAATTTCATTTGAAAGCTAGCTTACTTATTTGTCAACTTTCATTAATCCAATATTTCAAAGAGCTTCTCTTACTTACAATTCAGGTCATTTAAACTACCAATTTCTAACGACTGCCTATTTTTATAACAAACAACACTGTGGTTTGCCTGCATATAATCAGTGTGAATATACCATTCATTTTTTATATTTTTAGCATAACTCTTGTTTTCTTGTTCAGCGTGCTTCCACTTGTGATATCTTAAAGATAGCGTTTTGGCCATTAATTGAGACCAAAGGATTTAACTGTGGATTATGCCTGAAGATATTTATGTAAAGTTTGTTCCTTTCACATATGTAAAATATGCAGATCTTATACAAAGTGGGATTGGTTTAAGTCCAGGGAGGGATACCCTGAGCCCCCAGAATGCTATGTTATCTCTGAAAGCTCCATGTGCAGTCCCAGCACTTCTGCAAAAGTTACTAGTGAATTGTTCTTTTAATTAGAACAAAGGGCAATATTATTATGTACATGGAAATCAATCATATTAACTGCTTTTTTTAAAAAAAAAACCAATTGGAATTAATTTAAATTGAATTAAACCAAATTTAATTCATGTCCTTCTCCTTTTGGTTCTTTGTGGAGTTATGTTGCTCAAAGGCTATATGTAGATTTCAGTCTGAAGCAGTTCATCCTTAAAAGTAACATGTTAGAAGAGACAAAATTTGGATCTTGTGTATATTAAAACAAACCGAAAGATTAAAGGATGTTCAGCAATAAGAATCAGTTTGATGTAGTGCTTAAGTTTGAGCCATGGTGGGGCAGTGGTTAGAGTGCAGTATGGCGGGCTACTTCTGCTGACTGCTGGCTGCCTGCAATTTGGCAGTTCAAATCTCAACAGGCTCAAGATTGACACAGCCTTCCATCCTTCCGAGATGGGTAAAATGAGGACCCAAATTGTCGAGGGCAATATGCCGACTTCTGTAAACTGCTTAGAGAGGACTGTAAATGCACTGTGAAGCGGTATATAAGTCTAAGTGCTATTGCTTTTGCTATCAGGCTAGAAACCAGGAGACCATTGGCACAAAGCCAGTTGGGCCAGTCACATTTTCTCAGCCCTAGGAAGGAGGCAATGGCAAATCACTTCTGAAAAACCTTGCAGGGATTTGTCCAGGCAGTCTCCAAGAATCAGACCTGATTAAATGGAAGGGGGAAAAGAAAGAAAGAAAGAAAGAAAGAAAGAAAGAAAGAAAGAAAGAAAGAAAGAAAGAAAGAAAGAAAGAAAGAAAGAAACTGCAATATGACTAACCAGAATGCCTTTGGAGCAGAACTAGGGAAAGAACAAAGAAAACTGCTGTTGAATAATTGTTATTGTTCAGGAACACTGGGGCATGTATAATTCTGCAGCAAAAGCCCTCCAAACCATACATGCAACATGTTTTATGTGCCATAGCAAATGGCTTTCTAAATGAGTTCCTCTTTTCCCCAATTTCCAGCAACATCTAATTATACTAAATGCCTCTGTTTATTTACAAAATGCTCAAAGTCGTGGTTGAGTTTGAAAAGGCTCCCAAAAGAGCCATGTGTTTAATTCAGTGGGTGACTAGATTGAACTTGCCACTAGCCCGACATTGGCAGCATGTGGGAGGAAATGATGGAAAAAGAAGCCACATTTTTTTCTAGGATTTTTTTTTTCAAAGGCATGGACATTAGGCAGGCCACGGTATTTGGTTGCTGCAGCCCATTGGGTGATTTCCAAACAGATGAAGTGGAATCATTCAGGAAGGAGTTAGAAGGAAACAGAACTTTTTGGGAAGCTGATCAATCGTCCTGGAATTGTTTTCGTTACATAGAAGGGAATTTGAACAAATATATATAAATACAATTTTTGAACAAAAGGATAAAAAAAATCAATCCTTGTTACTGAAGTTCTGGATGTAATTGCATTATATTTGTAGTATTGCGGCCTTACTATTATTGAAATTGGATTGAACATTTTCATTTGCTCAATTTCTTTAAAACTAGAGTTGACTACAAAGGTATAATAGTTTGACTGGCAGGCTATAAGCTTTTTAGGAAAAATAATATGTTCCATTCTGGATTAAAAGTGCCTGTGGGTCTTTTCTTTTTTCTCTTTTCTGCACTGAGTAGTGTGTATTTAGTACTATGTGGGCTATTACTGCATTGTTTGTTCAACTGTTATTCAAATCTCCATCCTTTGGAAGAATGGAAGGTTGAGTCAACCTTGAGCCCTGTCAGTAGAATATTATATCGGATTGTTTTTTTGTTTTTTTTTTGAAAGGACCCTATGAAAATGTACACATTTTTTTTTCATAAAAGTGAAACATAGCTAAATATTAAGGAGGCAAAGCTAACAAATATGCTTATCCAGGCAAAAGATTTTAAGTATTGAACTTTTTTAAAAAAAGGTTTGACGTCAATTCAATTTTCAATTTATATATTGATATATCGAATTTAGAAACTGCTCATCTCACTCACAAGTGACTCAAAATCTTTGCATTGTTCATTTAAATGCAGATTTCCTTCCATACTTCCCCGCCAAATAATCTTTATATTTGAGAATCATTAAAACGTGGTTCAGCTGATATATAAAAATTGCTGCATAGATTCCTGAAAGGCAGGTGAGCCACTAGCAAATGCTACTTCCGTTTGATTAAGAAGCAGGCTAGAGATGTCCCTTGCAATAAAGAAAGAAAAACATTTAAGAGGAAATTGTTTACTGTCAGCCTTCATTAGGTTTCAATCAATTACTTTATTAGACTTCCTCATTGAGTTAATCACTGCTTTTGTTAGCTAAAACATGCACATGTACACATACTTTGCAACAGGTAGAGGGGAGAAAGTAGAGCAAAAATTTCAGACACAATCATCTCCCTTTCATTTTCAGACTAGAAATTTAGGTATACATGTGTGCCACAGTTCATATTAGAACACAATTTACATATATACTGGTCTTCCCTCCAGGGATACTGCTTGCTGATTGCTAGATTCCTCCTGCAGAGAACTAGTAATTTTAATTAACTGATGTGGGAGCGAAACTACATCCTGCTCCCTTTCAGTAATCCTACTCAAGATTGCTGATGTTTTTTCTCATTGTTAATGACAGCTGAACACTAGCTGTCTTGCCACCAAGAGGAATAGGCAAGGATTTGTGTTTCTTTATTCTTCCCAACAAGTATTCTTATACATTTATAGGTAAGCAGAGTTCTGCAGAAAACTGAAAGTGATGAGCTTCATCTCCAGAATAACAGACTAACAAAGTTGGAAGGGATTTTGGAAGTATTCTAGTCCAACAGGAAACCGTATACCATTCTGGACAAATGGCTTTCCAATCTCTTCTTGAAAACTTCCAGTGATAGAGCACTCACAACTTTTAAAGGCAAGCTGGTTTAATATTCTCATTGTTAGGAAATGACTCCTTAGTTCTAGGTTGCTTCTCTCCTTGACTATTTTCCATCTGTTGCTTCTTGTTCTGCTTCCAGGTGCTTTGGAGAATTCATTGACCCTTCCTTCTTTGTGGCAGCCCCTTAGATATTGGAATAGATAGACAGATATTACTATCATGTCTCCCCTAGACCTTTTTATTAAACTAGATATACCCAATTCCTGCAACTGTTCTTCATTGTTTTAGCCTCCAGTTCCCTAATCATCTTTGTTGCTCTTTTCTGTACTCTTTTGAGAGCAGTGGTTCTCAACCTGTGGGTCGAATGACCCTTTCACAGAGGTCACTTAAGACCATCAGAAAACACATATTTTCAATGGTTTTAGGAATAATTTTATGGTTGGGAGTCACCACAACATGAGGAACTATATTAAAGGGTCGCGGCATTAGGAAGGTTGAGAATCACTGTTCTAGAGTATCAACATCTTTTTTATATTGTGGCAACCAAAACAGGATGCAATATTCCAAGACCTTATAAAGTGGTATTAACACTTCACAGGATCTAGTTTCTGTCCCTCTGTTAATGCAGCTTAGGACTGCATTGGTTTTTTCAGTAGCTGCAGCACACTACTGGCTCATATTTAAGTGATTATCCACTAGGACTCCAAAATCCCTCTCTCAGCACTACTATTGAGCCAGGTACCATGTATAATAGACAAGTACCTCTTATACTAGCTTCTATATTCCATCTGTTAAGGGATACTGCTTAACACTAGCAAGAGTTGCATAAAGTCTTATATTTGAGGATGGCTGGATTCTCACAGGAATCCAGGGATTTTAAACAAGGTTAAAAGAGAGGAGGAAGAACACTTTAAGCACCCTGTTTGCAATGGTTACTTTCTAGTACTTCATTTTCTATTGAATAGATTTAATAGCTGGCAGGCAATAAAACAGGGTGGAAATCCATGCATGCTTTATAATAAAATCCTTTGCTTCCTCGATCATGGAATATGTAGCTTAGAGGCAAGAAGCAATATCAGTGATTGATTTAGAGTCATCAGACCCTGACTCAGCATCTTATGAAAAATCATAGATATCATAACCAATTCCTTCAGATTGATATGGCCAATAGTTAACAGAGACCCAATGCATTCTTCAGATACATTTTCATCATTTGTCCTCCAGGAAGTTTGACTTTGCAGTTTCTCCACCTCTGTATTGAGTTTATCTGCTATAACCCTGAATATTGATGAAAGAGTTGGGGGTTGTGTTCAGTGGTGGATTTCAAATTTTTTTACTACCGGTTCTGTGGGCATGGCTTGGTGGGCATGGCAGGGGAAGGATACTGTAAAATCTCCATTCCCATCCTGCTCCAGGGGAAGGTTACTGTAAAATCCCCATTTCCCCCCAATCAACTGAGACTTTGGAGGCAGAGAATAGATGGGGGCGGGGCCAGGTGGTATTTACCAGTTCTCTAAACTACTCAAAATTTCCGCTACTGGTTCTCCAGAACTGGTTAGAACCTGCTGAAACCCACCTCTGGTTGTGTTTCATCTTTGGAAGAAGACTCTTCCAGTGAGTCCATGACAGTCAGATCACCTGGATGATATATTTAGGCAGTTTTAATTTCTTGAGATGAAAAATGGAATATGTTTTAGATGAATGAATAGTTCAATTAGCTTGTATTAAATTGAACGAAGAATTAAATTGTATCATCCACCTTCTGGGGAAGGAGAAGGAGAAGACTTTCCTGTATCACATTTTATTTTAGCAATTCATTTTGTCATGCTTGTGTACTGAATATTCAGATAGACACATAACAAAACCACTTATAATGTTACAGGTTCTTCATTGTTCTGACAGTTTCTTCTGGCACCTGGACCTGTTTTTGTTCCATCTGTCTTATTAGCTTCTCTATTTTTTTGTCTCCCTGAGGAAATTTTGGAATAGCAGTATATCAGATGATGCTAATGTAACTGGTGCATTTGCACACGTATACATACATACAAACACACCCCTAGTAGTAATATATTTTTACGTGCTGTTCAAGAAGATTCACAGCCCAATTCTACTGATGTCTATGCACTGCAGTCATCTATGACTTGTGCCTACTTAAGCAAATCCCTTGCTGATGTAACGTGAATAAGTAACAATACAGATGTACCTAAAAATGAATACAATTTTAATACAAATGTGAGAGCAGGAATCAAGGTGCTGTTGGTTTCTTTCAAAATAACTCGGCCATGTTTCCTGAAATAGAGTCCCCACCTGCCACAATTGCTTTTCATTTTTGTTTCTGTCAAAGAAATTGGTGGGCCTTGTCCTGGGTGCACATCATGCACGATATAGATAACAGAAGACTGTGAATCCTTTCACGTTGCCAGTCCTGTACTCTAAATTGAAAGATATAGATCAGCCTTCCTCTATTTTTATTGCAAAAAGGAGGAAAGTCTTTTTCCTATGTTCTCTTGCTAAAGCTAATAGGATCATTATGCCCGAGGCCTTTTGTTGAATCAACTAATCCGACTTTGCCTTCTTTTAGTATGTAGAGGTGGAGTGATGTTGAATATTTCACTTTCAATTTTTCATCTGTATTATGGAGATATACCAGCATATTCTGCAGCATTGCATGGCAATTATTGAAATGTGAAGGGATTTGAATGTGATGATGATGGTACTGGTAGAGGTGGTAATGTCAATCAATCAATCAATCAATCAATCCTAGCAGTAACTTTCAGTAGACTCAGAGTCAGAACCATATAAGATAATTTTTGGGTAGGTCTGTATTATATTCCTCAAAGTTGATTTGCAAAAATAAAGCAATGAATGAACATGAAATTTGGCTCCTTTCTTGGTTCTTAACCACAGCATGAAATGATCATTAATTACGGGAATATTGGGCCTGGTTCACAGCCAGACAGCCCTGAAGACTATTAAATTCAGCATTAAAAATGATATTAATTAGGGATTCCATCCTGCTACTTCCTTCTCTTCTTTTCCCTTGAGGCTTTCTGGAGAAAGAAAGGAAAGTGAGAATGAAAAGTGTTTATGATACTACTTTGGAAAGAAAAGGGAAAGACTTCGTTTAAAAAAATCCTGTCATATGTATAGATCAGAAGAAACTTGCGGGAAGAGGATGGTCATGAAGCTGCAGTAGAGAACTCACCACAAATGGATAATGCAAGATTCCTTCTTAGTTTCTTTACCTTCAGTGATGGTATTCAGCTGGTTTGGGCAAACCAGTAGTGGCAACCATGAATGGGCTGGCCCACCAGCCCTGGCACTATGCTTTCCTATTCAGCCACTAAGCCACATTAATGCATGCAAGCCGTGCATGCAAGCAAAGCATATATGCAGAAGTCCGGGTACATGAACAGAAGGCTCGCATGCTCACATTTTTGGTGTGCGGTGAACCGGTGGTAAAAATATGTGAAACCCACCTCTGTTTACCTTCTCACTCCTTCAACCTGACATCTCAGCTCTCTGAGTGTAGCTGGATGAAAGAGTTCCACCTGAGCTGAGAACTCTTGAATGAGAGTTCCTCAGTTTCTTTATAATATTGGCAGCTTGATCATGATGCTGGTTATAGTCTGTTTAGCACATTTTGTTGCAGCCAGTGACCAAATGAGTGATCAAAGTGTGTTCTATTCAGAAGTTAAGAATGTTATATTTTGTTAAAGCTTGAGGGAAAGATTGTGCTTGATCATTGTTTCCACTAAGCTTAGGGCTGTTTAGCTGCCTTAGTTTGTTTTTCAACCAAATAGTCAATGACTTGGAGAGGACCGAATGATACGGAGGTGTTCTTAAACTATTTAGATCACAGGAACACAGATCTCATAGACTGCGTAGTCATCTCTGGAGCAATATAGGTGTAGCCCTCAGAGTTTTCTAATATTTGTTAACAAGTTACAGCAGCTTCTGAATAAATAATTCTGAATGGCTTGCCTTCAGAAGTTGTGGGTGCTCCATCACTGGAGACTTTTAAGAAGACACTGGACAGCCACTTGTCTGAAATGGTATAGGATCTCCTGCTTGAATAGGCTTCCAAGTCCCTTATAGTTCTGTTATTCTATTAAATGCTTAATTATTATTATTGTCTTCAAGTCAATCTTGACTCCTGACAACTACTTTAATTAATCCTTGCAGTTTTCTTTAAAAATTTTCAGAAGTGGCTTGCCCCTGTCTTCTTACAGAAAGAGAATGGTCCAAACTCACTCAGCTGGTTTTATACCTCAGGGACCACTCATGGCTTTCTGGAGCCCAACTCCAATCTCTTTCACTGTAGGATTATGCAGCATCCTCTCCCTGCTAGATCAGGTAGGTGGGCAGATTCTACCTGAAGAAGCTGGTTCCAAATGGAACAATGGCCAAAGCCATAAAGGAATTATAGGTAATCACCAATATCTTGTCTTGGTTCCCCTTTTTGTTCAGACCTCAATCCAAAATCATGTAAATGGCATCTGCCGCTTCAGGATGATGCTGAGATTCTTCTCTAGTTTGCCTCTGAGACAAAAATTTGATTAAAGAATTAAAGAATTCAGCCAAACAGCATTACTTGATTAGTAGTGTACATCTACTTGGATTCTCATTGTTGCAGCATTCTTTATAAAGAAAAAAAAGATTATCATGACTGCTACTTTTTCCATCTGGATTACTGCTACTTTTTCATGATGTGGCAACAGATGTATTAATTGAATTTGGTGTCTTCTGGCAGCTGTGAAAATGATGCTTTACCTGGCCACATTGATTTTAAACCCAGAGATTCCCAGCAAAAGGAAAGACATTGATTTGACAAAAATAAAGAAAAGTCTAGTCCTATTGTTTCCTTTGGCTACAAGCAAAGTGTAAAATAAATCTCAAGCAGCTGAGAAAGATGGCAAAGACTAACAACATTGAAAACTCCCATTTAAGAGAGAGAGGGGGATGGAGGGAGGGGGAAATCCAACCCTACTGAAATCACAATTTCAATATTTGTCCTGGTTTGAGGCATTAAACTTTAGTAAGCATGATAAACTGCTTTGCTTAGAGTAACACTATAACAGCAACTGTCTTTAAACAAATAAACCCAACAATATTTAAAAGATGTCTAATATTATTGCACCTACAATTCTAAATCTTGCTTCAAAAATTTTAGGTGATCATTTCAAAACATCTGCTACTTCATTATTGGCTTTGTATTTTCACTGTTGTCATACTTTCTACTTTTTCTATCTACTTTACAGTGAACCATCTCAATTAATTTTTTTAATTAATCCAGATGGTTCACTGGTTTAGCCTTTGGAACAAAACCATATCCTGAAATTTTGTTCTTTTTTGCTGTACAAAAAGGTATAATTCTGAGGAAGAGGGAGATAAAGGTATAGAATTTTAGAAATACTATTTCAACTGTATTCTGAATTAGGTTTCTACTGATGATTTCACTGTCATATTTGGAGGTTCCGCCTGCTTCTAGCAGCACATCCCAATCTATAAAATCTTCTCCATTATTCATCATTGGAATATGTGAGTACTTCAGAATAATGCTAAGTCAACATGGAAGTTTAGCATTTGGGACCCTTTTTAATCTTTTAGAAAGAGGCAAAATTTAAGTAAAAGAATTTTGCAGTAACTTTAATGAGGATAAACCATCCTGCAAAAAGACAAGCAAAGGCAGAATAGATCCTTTGCCAGTGTATGTGAGAATCTTTCTTCCCTCTTCATTTGTTCAGTTGAAAAGAAAGAACTTGCCTGTCTCCTGAAATCCATATAGAATTCTGACATTTCTCCCGTTTGGCTTGTCCTGCTTTGAAGTTCCTTCTATGAATGGGATAATTTCAAAGCAAGGAAAAATTTGGACAATGGGATTCCAGGTTATCGGTGTAATGCATATTGTTAGGTAAAGGTAAAAGTAAAAGTTCCCCTTGCACGTACGTGCTAGTCATTCCTGACTCTAGGGGGTGATACTGATCTCTGTTTCTAAGCCAAAGAGCAGTGCTGTCTGATGACAATTCAGTGGTCATGTGGCTGGCATGACTAAACGCCAAAGGTGCACAGAATGCTGTTACCTTCCCACCAAGGTGGTTCCTGTTTTTCTACTTGTATTTTTACATGCTAGATTGGCAGAAGCTGGGGCAAGTAATGGGAGCTCACTCCATCATGCGGCACTAGGGATTTGAACCGCCAAACTGCCGACCTTTCTGATCAACAAGCTCAGCATCTTAGCCACTGAGCCACCACATCCCCTAATGTATTTTGTTATTGGTCTTTTAATAATCTCACAATATTTTATTGGGGCATAATGGGCATATTGCAGAACTTCTGTTTTTATCCTAGCATGTGGAAGTCTGGTATTTCATTGTACAATAATATTGTTAGCAGTATTTAGCCTCACTGGTCAAGGTTAAACTGTCCATCTTTCAAGGAAATCGCAAAGAAGCTCCATGTTTAGTTCCACAGCAGTATGCAGCATATTGGAGAAACACATCCCTCGCCCCAAACCACTTCCACAGCACTCATCTCTCACACCACAACAACACCACAACAACAAAAGTAAAAGGAATTTTAATGAAATTGTAAACGACTTTGTGAATAAGGTAGAAAATGTGTGAAAAAGGAAATTTTACAACATTTTGGGGTAGTAGTTAATGCACCTGGCTAGAAATGAGGAGTCTGTGAGTGCTAGTCCTGCCTTAGGCATGAAAGTTAGCTAGGTGACTTTGGACTAGTTACTCTCAACTCACAGGGTTATTATTGTGGGGAAAATAGGAGGAGGAAAAATTATTAGTTATGCTTACCATCTTGATTTATTTTTTAAATATAATAAATTTAGTATTTATATATTAAATTGTTCTATACAATATACTTCTTTAAAATTTGATATATGGTCAATCAAGGTGAAAATAGGAATATTCTTTTTTGACTAAAAGATTAAAGCAGAAAAAAATTCCATTTGGGGGGAGGGAATTAGAAAGTGTGTTTTTTACTTTTTAAACAGCAAGCATTTCAACAACAGACTTTTTCAGTTCAAAAGTCAAGAGAATTTTTAGGAAGGTTTAAGGAACTGGAAAAGAACCAAATGAAGATTTGAGAGAAGAGTACACAGCCACAACAGATGCAAAGGGAACCTGGAAGGACTGATTCTGAATTAAATGCTAACAGGTAATGATTTGTATAAACATTTGAATGAAGAATTTATTTCAGCAGGAATAAAAAGAAAAAGGAGGTTTTTTTTATATATTAACCCCCAACTAAGCCAGAACTTATATTGACAGATGTTCTGTCAATAAGTTCATAAAATAAGAACATGGAAGATTTGTTGGCATTGGAGATGAACTTACATGGGGTCAAGTCTATGCTATTGGTAATCTTTGCTCCAAATGAGGATAAAGTAACTTTTTATAAACAACCTATGGAGAGCTTAATTGCCCGATAGTATGAAAACTAAAGTATTTATTGGGGTTTTGGCATAGAGTCTTTTTCCCACAATTGGATGGAACATCAGAGAAAAGGTTTAATATCACCCAAAGCAAATTAATAAAGAGTTTTTTTTAAAAAAAAATGATGGACAAGTTAGGGTTAGTGGATGTATGGAGAGAGAAATGTGGTAATTCTACAAAGTACACTTTCTTTTCAGAAAAAAAATATAGATCATTTTCAAGAGTAGATATGATTTGGATTTTAAATAACTCGGATACTAAGGTCTCTATGGTAAAGATTTTACTAAAACTTTATCTGATGATAATCCTGGCTAGGTGGCTAAGTGGATAAGACACTGAGCTTGTTGATCAGAAAGGTTGGCAGTTTGGTGGTTCAAATCCCTAGTATAGGTCTCCAAGGTCCGTTTCAACTCTGTTACTATTACCAAATCCTGTGAGGTTAGGTTATGAAAAGATATCTATTCTTTTAGATGGAGGCTAACCAAAATGTTACAGAAAGAAAGAACATTGAAGCGTTGTAAAAAAAATTTTTTTTCCACAAAAAATAATTTACATAAATACACTGATTTAAGAATGGTTTGGCATGTAAGAAAAACTTATTAGAGGCTGTTTTATATAGCATTATACTGAACACAAAAAGAAGAGGCAAGAGAAAACATGATCTATTTTGGATGAGATAAAAAGAAAAGAAGAATAATTAAATTCCCAGAGAAGATAAGTATCTCTCAGCAAATTAAACTTTTACAGCAACAGCTATCAATTTTAACAGTAAAAAAAATGGAAATAAAAATGAATTATGTAAAGCAAAGACATTTTGAATTTGTAAATAAACCAGGGAAATGGTTACCTTACAAATTAAGAAAAAGAAAAGCAAATGGAACGGAAACTTCAAGTGATAGATAATGTATTAATGGATAATGCGGCTATGCAAAGAGCATTTCATCAGTATTATTCCAACTTGTATAAAAAGACATGCTATTCTTTTCAAGAAAAGAGATCAACATCTACTAAGGATTACAGAGAAATAAGGACACATTTTGAATTGATCTATAACAACAAGGGAAGTTTTTAAAGCTATAAAAAGGGTTAAATCAAGAAAAGCATCTGAATCTGATGGACTATCAGGCTTTTATTGTAAATGTTTTGAGGATGGACTTTTATAACCTGTAAAATGATGAATTCTGTTTTACAGGTAGGGAAATTGCCAGAGACTGGTCTCTTCTCTCACTCATTTCACTGACTGACAAGTCTATGGAGAAGTCTGGAGTGTGAAAGATCTAAAAAGCAAATGTTCTAAATAAGACAACAGAGTTGAGATAATTTACCAACGATAACTACTTAAATTGCAGTGTCCTCAAAGACAACGAACAAGCAATTGCACAAGCTTATCCACTAAGCTTAAAACAAGAAGGAATGAATGTAAACAAAAGATATGAATACCTAGAACTTTAAAATTGACAAAATAATAAGAAAATAGCTGATGTCATGTGCCTTCCAAATCTGTTCACCAGTATTATTCAACAGAATAGGATAATTCCCTTACCCTGCTGCTTGTAGGCTTTCTGAAAGGGCAGAGAGTTTGCTGTTATTTCCATTTTTAATGTTATACATTTGCCAGTGGGAGGAAAAACAGTTGTAGGCATTTTTCCCATCTCAGGTGGCAAAATAATGTGACCCATTTTAAGTGCTATAAACTCTGCCTTGAGAAATGCACTGTTTATTTCGTTTCCTCAGACAGACAAATGTCATCCTGTGCAGACCTAGAAGCTACTGATTTTCAATTCCAGATTGTACAAGCAAAGATATTTTAAACCTCCCCTTCAAATCTGTTTCTAAGCTTGGTGGTAGCCAAGACAGTATTTTCAGCAGGTAATTTCATCAGAGGTCCAGATTGCAGCAAACAGGGCCCCCCTAAGACTTCACAAAAATCAAGAATTCATCCTCCATGCATTCATTAAATTCATCTCGTTTATGTCTTGCTGGTCTCTTTTCTAGCTTACTAGCTTCTTCCTGGTGCTATGTGGCCAGCACTGAGATAACGTTTCAATGCTATTCTAAGAAACTTATTGCTTCTTGGAAAATAGATTTTGGAGCTGTAACAAATTTGATGAGAGAGATGATGTATGTCCTATCTCAATAGATTTCCCATTTTCCCCCAAAGGGTTGAGAAGAATGACAAATCTAAGAAATGCTGCATCACATTAATTTAGATTTTCAATCTATTTTCCCAGAACCACTGAAGTTTCTCAGAGAAGCACTGAAAATTGTGAGGATCTTTCAGAAAACATTTAATGCTCTTTAATAACCAAGGGATAGTTAGTTTTCCCAGTGAAAGACCTGGTTTTTTTTCTAACTTAATTTTTTTCCTGTGTTTTACATATATGCAAAAGAAAAACATCTTACAAAAGGCCTTCCAGTATTGGCATGGTTTAAATACATGATACACAGATATGATTTCTTTGTAGAGGGGAACCGACTCTTTATATTTCAGCATATTTCTAATATTTCACTTCTAATTTCTTCATGCAATATGCAATATTTCTATCTGCAAATTGAGAACAATGGTACTCAATGAAATATTTCTTCAGTTATTGGCCTTAGTGGCTAGAAATCTAAGAAGTATACTTAACATATTTAAAGATGTGAAGTTTGAAAAATCTACTGTTCTCTCTCTCTCTTTCTCTTCCTTTCTCTATCATCAATTATCAAAGTATTATCTATTTATGTATTCATCTAGATCGCGGGTGTCAAATTTGTGACATCATGTCACCACGTGATATATTGGGACTTTTTCCCCCTTCGCTAAACTGGGGGTGGGCGTGGCCAGCACATGACGCATCCAGTCTACTGGCCGCGAGTTTAACACTCCTGATCTAGATTCATCAATATAATATAAACTTGTACATGCATAAAGATTTATATGTATATTTCATTTTAGAGAGAGAGATTATGTATATGTATGTATCACATCACATTATTAACTGAAAATCATTATTTATCTATAGCTAATTTCTACCTATCATCTATCATCTGTCTGTCTGTCTGTCTGTCTGTCTGTCTGTCTGTCTGTCTATCTATCTATCTATCTATCTATCTATCTATCTATCTATCTATCTATCTATCTATCTATCATCTATCTATCTATCTATCTTCCATCTAGTTACCAAAAGTTCTCTCAAGTCGAGCAAAAGTTCTTGCACACCTTATGTTCTGTCTCTGAGGTCCTTAAAGGAGAAGACTTCAGGGACGGAGATCAAAGCTGTGACTGTCCCCTTCTATTGTTGAAGTTCCAGAGCCTCCCTCCACCAGTCTCCTCAGCATTGTTTCATCTGTTCTTGCCTTTGTCATCTCTTCCAAACCAGAAGTAGTCAAAGTGAAAATGTGCTTCTTTTCTTCCCCTCATCTTTTCAACCAGTTCTGGCCAATTGTCTTATACTCAGCTATTTTTCCTTAGCCATAGAGCATGTAGGGAGGGATGGACAACATGAAGAAACAATTGCTAATGTCAACCTCTTCCTTTGTCTTTCATTGTTAGAACATTCTGCCCTCTCTAATTAAGCTACAGCAGGGAGAAGCATTAGACCTACAAAAGCATGAAATCAAAGGCAGCTATTGGAAAGCAGCTATTGGAAAGTGCATGCTGTTTTAATTGAAATTCAGCATGTATTTGGTGCGGTGCAGTGTGTTTAAATTGATGGGAGAGTAGGCATGGTTTTGTTTTAAACATGCACAAAATTACAGATGTTAAAGAGTTGTCAAACCCAGGGCAAAAAAGTGGAATTGCAAAAAGGCTGCTTTTTCATTTACCTTGCTAGAACAGCGCTTTGTGTATTCACATTGTCCCTGCTCTAATTCACTTTTCTGCTCACAAAAATGTAAGCCTGGCATTGAGCTTTTTATGTGATACATCATTTGTATCCTTCTCCCATAAATCTAAGAGTAATGGACATGAGGTCATTTCATTTTATTCTTAAAAGAGGAAATGAGAAAACCTAAGCCAGGGAGGATAACTTAAAGACTTTGAGGATCATCTCCTCAAAATGCCCCCAAATTGTAATTGCTAATGTAACCCCCCCCCCCAAAAAAAAGAAAGAAGAAGAAAGAAAGAAAAGAAAAGGGAAAACCACAAAATACAAGGAAGACATTAATATTGAATTAAAGTAATTCATTTGCTTTTCATTTACTTGCATTTAAAGGAAAATTAATTCAAATCCAATTTATACTGTAGTTTGTCTGGACCTCACCCATGATTTTAAAGCATGACCCACCCACAATCTGCCAGTCAAAGATCAGCCTCCTTCCCAAACTGTATACTTCTGCTTTTAGGATAAGAATTCAGAATAAGCATATGAATTCAGGTTATCCTAATCTACCAACCTGACTTTCATAACTGCTAATCATGGATAATGGGAAGAAAGGAAAATTACCCTAGTCAGTAGAAGTCCACATATGCTGCTAATTATTGCATAAGTATTACCTGTATAACATTTTTATATACAGATTCAGAGGACACACATATTTAGGTGGTTTTACAGACAAGATTTTAAGATAGGTTTTATTCCTGCTAAACATAGGACCTTAGATAATAGTGCACATTTTTTTAAATGGGTCAAAATCTATGCTTAAAACTGAAATGGTCACTGAATTCCTGGGCTGCAGCAGAACACATGTTTGAACTCAGTCATATTTTCCTCCTTTAGTCACGTGAAACATGATAGTTGGGCAAGGATTTTTAAAGGGCTTTGGAGATTAGACCTAAATTGTTTGAAGGAACTTCATGCTGTTCTGGGACTTGACTTTTAGCTGGCGTAGAATCTCAGATGCTACAAGCAAGATGTGTAACAGGCAAAGTTAAGGGGGACACTTAATGTGGTTTTTTTAATTTGTGCAATAGATCTGTCTTTGGCCAATCCCTAATACCACTGCAAATCAATGTGTACTTCATTGTGAGGTGGTGGCGCAGCAACTCCCGCAGTACTTGGATGAAACTGTCTATTTAGATCCGTTCCAGTCCGGCTTCAGGCCTGGTTACAGCACTGAAACGGCATTGGTCGCATTGGTTGATGATCTCTGGAGAGCTCGAGATAGGGGTTGTTCCTCTATCCTGGTTTTATTAGTTCTCTCAGCAGCTTTTGACACCATTGACCATGGTATCTTGCTGCGCCGGCTGGAAGGGCTAGGAGTGGGAGGCACTGTTCTACGGTGGTTCTCTTCCTATCTCTCTGACCGGTCACAGTCTGTGTTGGCAGGAGGACAGAGGTCGACTTCAAGACACCTTATTTGTGGGGTGCCACAGGGGTCGGTCCTCTCACC
This sequence comes from Masticophis lateralis, assembly GCA_030761175.1. Lineage (NCBI taxonomy): Eukaryota > Metazoa > Chordata > Lepidosauria > Squamata > Colubridae > Masticophis > Masticophis lateralis. Next base: position 189,763,475 of record JAUDYJ010000001.1, on the reverse strand, counting down.
TCTTTTGTTCAACATTTATGTGAAGCCGCTGGGTGAGCTCATCCGTGGTTTGGGAGTGCAATGCCATCTTTACGCTGATGATACTCAGCTTTACATCTCCACCCCAGACCACCCCAATGATGCCCTTGCAGTGATGTCCCAGTGCCTCGAAGCCGTGAGGATCTGGATGGGGAAGAACAGGCTCCGACTCAACCCTTCCAAGACTGAATGGCTGTGGATGCCGGTGTCCCGATATAGCCAGCTGATACCATCGCTGACTATTGGTGGCGAGTCATTAGCCCCCACAGAGAGGGCTCGCAACTTAGGTGTCCTCCTGGACACACGTTTGTCTTTAGAAGAGCATATGACAGCCGTGGCCAGGGGTGCTTTTTATCGGGTTCGCCTGATTCACCAGTTGCGACCCTTTCTAGATCGGGACTCCTTACGCACAGTCACTCATGCCCTCATCACTTCCCGTCTGGACTATTGTAATGCTCTCTACATGGGGTTCCCCTTGAAGTGCACACGGAGGCTCCAACTGGTCCAGAATGCAGCTGCGCAGGTGATATTGGGAGTGACATGGCGCTTACATGTGACACCACTCCTACGCGAGCTGCACTGGCTTCCAGTGGTCTTCCGGGTGCACTTCAAGGTGTTGGTTCTTACCTTCAAACTCCTCCATGGCTTAGGACCTGGGTATCTACGAGACCACCTTCTGCAACCGATAACCTCCCACCAACCAGTACGCTCCCACAGGGTAGGCCTTCTCAGGGTGCCATCACTAAAGCAATGCCGACTAGTGGTTCCCAGAGAAAGAGCCTTTTCTGTTGGGGCACCTACCCTTTGGAACAGGTTACCCCCAGGAATACGAATGATCCCAGATCTTCGTACTTTCCGTCGTGCACTTAAGACCTTTCTTTTTCACCAAGCCGGTCTGGCATAAATCTTTTCTAATTTTTTAAATCTTTATGCTGAAGATTCTTAACTGTTGAGCCAAACTGGCTTAATTATTTATATTCACATTCTATATGTATGTCATTTTAACTGTTCACCGCCCTGAGTCCTTCGGGAGAAGGGCAGTATAGAAATTGAATGAATGAATGAATGAATGAATGAATGAATGAATGAATGAATGAATGAATAAATAAATAAATAAATAAATAAATAAATAAATAAATAAATAAATAAATAATCCTATCTTGTAATACAGAAAAATATCTTCTTGTGATTGGTGCATCTTATCAACTGATAGGTATGTTTAGCAATAGAGCTCCTCAATATTTCAGACAGTATTTTAGTTCCATTCAGGACAGTCATACATAAATCCTTGAGAGTCAGTCAAGCATCTCTGGTCCTCACTGCTGTCTGCATTTCCCCCTAAAGGCCTCCCACTTGCCCTTCATTTATTCATTTTCATTCATTTATTAAATTTCTATACTATATTTCATTCATTTATTAAATTTCTATACTATAAATATTCTATACTTGTGGTTTGTCACCTGCTGAAAGAAGCATCTTTCTCTCAGGGAAGTAATTGGTAGGCCAAGTATCAGTGGAGAAAGGAAAGAGCACTAAAGAACATTGAAAGTTGCCATCTCTGTCTATTTCTTTTCTCCTATCTGGATTGGCCCAGGGGAAGAAGAGGAACAAGATGCAGTTCTGTTCTTAGTTCGTATTCTTTGATTGAATTAAGCTTTCTTACAAATAATTGAATTATCTATGAGTTCACTTTCCTATCTTTGGTTCCCCATGATACCCTTCCACATGGAGCATAATTTTAAGCATGTTTATTCATTGTGGTTGTTTTTTAATGTGTTTAGGATCACAGTCTTGTGATACCTTCTTCTTATCCTTCAGATGCTGTTTCAGAGGTGGGTAACCTCTACTATCCAATATACCTGTATCCCTCACAACTGGCTGTGTTGCTTGGAGCTTTGCAGAGTTACATTCATCAAATCTAAAGAATCTTAAAGATTTAAAACAGTTAGTCCCCTTGAATAATTTAAACAATGCAGTTAAAAAACGAACAGCAGTAGATGTAAGCATTTCGTATTGACTCACCAGTGCCAACGTACAATAACACGGTTGAAAGCAACATAGTACATAGGGTCTAGCGAGAGCATTCATTAAACATGTGACGTATTCAGAAACCAGCCCATGACAAACCTAAAGTCCAAAGAAGGCGTAGATTGACGTACAATTGTTTCTGTGCACACAAAGAAGGCTTCAATCAATTGATGGCAACCTTTTTAGTGAAACACAGAAAACAAGAATTCCTGTGGCACAGCAAAACTTTGAACACAGTGTTTGAATCAACTTGCTGACCCATAGCTTTTATATGTCTCGCGATATCAGAAGAAGGCATTTTGTGGCCATGGTTTGCTGTTGGATTACTCAGTACTGTCTGAGCCCATTTCAGAAAGTGTTCCTTCATTCTGATAGGTGCCTGGATTTCAGAATGAAGCAACACTTTCTACAGGAACTCTCGTTTTCTGTGTTTCATCAAACCGATTGCCATCAATCGATTGAAACCTCCTTTGTGTGTGCAGAAACAACTGTATGTCAATCTACACCTTCCTTAGGCATAAGGTTTGTCATGGGTTGGTTTCTGCATATGTCACATGTTTAACTAATGCTCTCACTAGACCTATGTTCTATGTCACTTTTAACCATGTTATTGTAAGTTTGGTACTGACAAGTAAGTACGAAATTCTTGCATCTACTACTGTTCATTTTTTAACTGCATTGTTTAAATCTTAAAGATGCCACCACTCCCTAATAAATAATAGCTACATTTGCCATTGATTTCACAAATGAGTGTCCGCTAATGATGCATTCTGTGGGTTTCTAATATTCAATTCCCTGTTGATATATCCCTCCCTGTACACTTTTCTTATTAACGTTAAATCTAGTAAATTTAATGTGCTTCAGAAGCAAACAACATTTCCTAACTTGATTAGCTCTATTTTGTGAAATGAAATAAGTAGGTCAAAAATATAGAAGTTTTTTTTTTTACAAAAACAGTTAATGTGTTGGCCTTTTAAATTAAAGGCTTCTTGTTACTTTTTTAAAAACTATGGTAGCTTGCAAGATAAACTTAAATTTAATGTTGACATTAACTTATTTTTGTCTATTCAAAGCTAATGAAATTGCTAATCAAAATGGTTTCTAAACATGCTTCATTAATATTTATAACGACAGGGAGTTTGAAAAGCAAATATTGTCTGCAGAAGTAGACATAGCTGCAATGCATAACCTTGACATACAGGGCTTTATAATCTGTGATGATATTTTATAATAGTTTTATTAAACATTGTACTTTAAAAGGTAAGAACTAATATAAACTAAATAAATGAAAGAATGAAAAGAAAAATACAAAAGAATGAAAACAGAAAAAATAAGAATGTAATAGAAAAATAAATGAAATATATAAATTTATTTATTACAAGTATAAACAATTTTAATAATTATCACTTTCTCTTAAAATACTATACATGCATTTCCATATCCCATCTTTTATCTATAAACAAATCTTTAAAGTCTCATTTAGTCCTGATCAGCAAAACTCCATTAAAGGTTCCCAGAGATAACATCTTCATTTTACACTTGATCAAGGAAACCAGCTTCATATTCCTTCCTTTTAACAATCTTGATCTTTAATCCCTTCAAATACAGTCCTAGAACTTGATTCCTGTTCATTTTTTTCTTTGTCCTTTCTCACAGAATCCTTCAAAACTTAAGTTTCTTTTGTAAATCCAACATAGGAAAGTTATTAAGATCACTTTTTGGTTTGTTATTTATATATCCCTTATGATTATTAAGACATCAGCTGGTTTTGCTTATATATGTACAACATAAAATCTTTTTCCATATCATTATTTAGCCTGTCATTTTTAAGCCCACCTTCATGTTAGGTTAAAACATAAGAGTTTTACCTGTGTTGTCTGGTAAAATTTGTTTCTCCTCCATAATATCTTTTAAACACAATCTGTCTATAATGGCAAACACTTTTAAAATTAACTGCGGGGTCCATTGTTCATAAATATCCTTCAATATACCCAAAGAGTTAAATTTTGTTTTGGTGGTGTTGTTGTTTGTTTGTTGAGAGTTTCCAACTCTCAAAGTGAGGACAAAGAGATCACATCTGCAGAGGTTTATATCTATTTGCAGATATGTTTCCTTAGGAAAATGAATATATATTCATTCTCCAAGGTCTCCATGATTAGGATCAAAAAATTAATAATGATACAGTCTCTAATGACAATACTGGTTATTGAAGTGTGTGGGGGGATGTCTTTTTAGGCAAAATCATGCTGAGAGAATTTAGAGCTGGTCTCATCTTTCATTTTAATAGTCTTCAGGGAAGAACAATAATCTACAGTGAAATATTAATTTTATTTTGCTGTTTCTCTTAGTTTGTTTTGAAAGGTCTTATTTGTTTTCTTCCTCCAGCACTACCCATTCCTGGCAGGTAATATGATGGTCTATTAGTTAAATAGTTGAGAAATCTGTTTAAATTCGGGATGGGTTCAGGTAAATTGAGGGATAAAGTAAATTAAAAATTGTATTGAGACAATTTCAGCATTGGCTCTTTTTTATTCTTGATAACATTAGAGAAAATACTTTTACAGGTGGAGACGTACCGATCCACCAGTATTTGCTGCAAGTTGTCTTAAAAAACTTTCTAGATATTGTCCTTTGCCTTTATATAACTTAGATAGAAATAGAATAGAATATCAGAGTTGGAAGGCAACTTGGAGGTCTTCTAGTCCAACCCCCTGCTTTAGGCAGGAAACACTACACCACTTCAGACAAATAGTTATCCAATCTCTTCTTAAAAACTTCCAGTGTTGGAGCATTTACAATCTCTGGAGGCAAGTTGTTCCACTGATTAATTGTTCTGTCAGGAAATTTCTCCCTAGTTCTAAATTGCTTCTCTCCTTGATTAGTTTCCACCCATTGCTTCTTGTCCTACCCCCAGGTGCTTTGGAGAATAGTTTGACTCTTTCTTCTTTGTGGCATCCCCTGAGATATTGGAACACTGCTATCATGTCACCCCTAGTCCTTTTTTTCATCAGAGTAGACATACCCAATTCCAGCAACTGTTCTTTATGTGTTTTAGCCTCCAGTCCCATAATCGTCTCTGTTGCTTTTCTCTGCACTCTTTCTAGAGTCTCAACATGATGACAACATCTCCTGGTGGAATCTCTGTTGGGCCATCCATCAGGAAAAAAACAGAGCACTATGTCCTGAAATTATGGATTGTACAGATTCTGTCATCCTACTGGTTTAGCAAAATTAAAAAAGAGTTTTTCCTGTAGCAGGATTGTTCAGCCTGTGATCTTTACAAATGCAATATCGAAAGAAGCTGGGAGTTGTTGCTTAGCAATATTTGGATCGTTACAATTTATCCACCCTTCATCTGGCATGTTGAGATAGAATGTTTGCATTAGCACCTAAGCAGAAAAGCTAACTAACGTTAGTGTAAATGCTGCTAGTCATTGGGAAGAGTTGATAGTTGACCTAGCTCAACTAGATCATACTCCAGAGCAAGGTTCCAAATATCACATTCCTGCTGTTCTCCAGGATATATTGTGTTCTTACAATTTTTTTTTCAAAATAGTGTTTAAGATTTCCAATATTGAGAATTGTGTGTGAGATGTCACTTATGGTAAATTTTGGGAAATCTGCTGAGTACCATAGAACGTTAGATTAAGGGACAGGCTTTTCTGATCTCTAGCTTAATCATAAAAGTGCAATCTTCTGCTCCTTACTTGTGATTGCCACCAAAATTAAGAATTATTTCTTGAGTAAATATGCATCAGTTTGAGCTGCAAGTGTGTGCATTTTAAGTTAGCAAATCCTTGGTTAAAATCTTCCTTTAACTATGTATTAACTAATAAATCATAAATTGGTAGATCTGAGAAAAAGAAACATTTTGAATTAGATTCAAGCTTCATCATGCTTTTAAAAGATCCACTAAATCAAATAGGGCTGCATATATTGATTTATTCATTAGTTTACTTATTACTATTTTTTTCAATCTCTTTTTTTCTCTAGGAATTCAGGGTCATAATCAAGGGACTTTACCATATTTTAATACATTTAATAATACTTTTGAGACAGGTTAGGCTAAGAGAGAGTGACTCAGAATTGAGTAAATCATAAGGTCAAATAAGATCTCTGTTGTCCAAGTCTAATAGAGAACCACTTTGAATCATGATTAATTTAAAACAAATGGATCAGAATTTCAGAAATCTTAGAAGGTTCACCAAGGCACCAAAAGTAGTTTTAGATTTGAAAACTTGTATGTCTGTATTTTTCTATCCCTAGGGAGCAAGCCTAGCCATTTTTCGATGTCTTTGAATTGAATTTCAAAATGAATTTCCAAGAGATACAAATTCAAATAAAATCTCAAGGTTTACTGTAAGAAGTTGAAGATGGGCATTGGAAATGCTTCCATGGGCAGAATAAATGATTACAGAAGGCTTCCTTTTCTCCCATCTTCATTTACAGAGAAAAACAGAATTATTACTTTGTTGATCAAAAATTTAGAAAGAGTAGTGATATTGACATATAAAGATTTGAAACAAGAAAAAAGGACACCAACCCTTGCAACCAAAATGTAAAATGAAATATGCATGAATTCTCTTGCTAGGCTGCTACCTCCAAACAAACATTGACTTTGGACAACAGTTATTTTCTACAACCAAAAATATTTCTGGTTGTTTCTGATGTTTCTGGATCTGAAATGGGAAAATAAACATTTTTCTGAATTCTTACTTCTCTGGCTTCTTTGTACAATGAAGATAATGGAAGGAAGGTGGATTCCATTGACTGCTTTGGAGACCTCCTACGCTTGACTGGGTACGGTTGTTCCCCAGTGTCACGTTGCTACTTGACTCAGGGCAAGTGTGTGCTTTGCAACTGTGTGAAATGGAATTGCTTTCATACAGAGAAGCTGCAGGCAGTTCCCATTATTGATGTGATCTTCGATACTTAACTAGTTCCTTTTCTGTTGTGGTAGTTGGTTTCTTTTCAAAGAAAATAAACCTTATTGCAAGTCAGAGTCCTTACAGATACAACATAATACATCCATCTAAACAAAAATGTTATTTAGATGTAGGAGATGAAATATTATTGGATTTGAAGGAAGACTTTTTGCTAATATTTGAATAGCTGCTCAACCCACAGAATTAACCCATCAATTGCTTCAATGATACATTCTCCCATATCTGTCAATTAAAGGTTCTGTTCAGATTTTTTTCAGAAATGTATACATTATAGTTTTGATCAAATTTATAAAACACGTATACAGAGATAAGGGTGAGATGAAAAGATGTAGCCGCATATCTCTTTATACCCACCTTTCTTATAGAGCTTCATATCTTCAACCCCTCTCAGGTAAACCAGAAAGGAAACAGATTAGTTGATCTAATTCTACTTCATTATAAAAATTAACATAAACAAAATCTTGCAAGACTGAAAATACAACTTCCCACAACCACTTTTAATTGTGTGATAAATTATGATTCATCCTTCCTTCTGTACCGGAGATTTATTTATTTATTATTTATTTATTAATCGAATTTCTATACCGCCCTTCTCCTTCCAGACTCAGGGCGGTGAACAGCCAATTTAAAACCAATAACAATACGGTGAATTAAAATGTACTAAAAGTCCATATAAATTTAGGCTGAAAATATATCGAATAAAACACTAAAACTCTAAAAATTTAAATAATTTAAAATAATTTAACATTTAAAATATTTAAAAATAGGAGGGATCAGGCAAGTCCGGCAAGTTGGAAGAAATGAGTCTTCAACGCCCGACGAAAGGTCCGGAGGTCAGCAATAGTTCTCAGATCTGGAGGGAGATCGTTCCAGAGGGTGGGGGCTACCACAGAGAATGCTCTCCCCCTGGGGGTCGCCAGCCGGCACTGTCTGGCTGACGGCACCCTGGGGAGGCCCTCTCTGTGGGAGCGAACCGGCCGGTGGGAGGCAATAGGTGGCAGAAGGCGGTCCCGTAAGTACCCTGGTCCTAAGCCATGGAGTGCTTTAAAGGTGGTTACCAACACCTTGAAACGTACCCGGAAATCAACCGGCAACCAATGCAGCTCACGCAGGAGAGGTGTCACATGGGAGCGCCCTGTCGCTCCCATAATCCCCCGCGCGGCCGCATTCTGTACCAGTTGAAGCCTCCGGATGCATCCCAAGGGGAGCCCCATGTAGAGAGCATTACAGTAGTCCAAGCGAGACGTGACGAGCGCCTGAGTGACTGTGCGCAGGGAGTCCCGATCTAGAAAGGGGCGCAACTGGCGTATTAGGCGGACCTGATAAAAGGCCCCCCTGGCCACAGCTGTCGTATGATCCTCTAATGACAGCCGTGGATCCAGGAGGACGCCCAAGTTGCACACCCTTTCCGTGGGGGCCAATGATTCGCCCCCAATAACCAACGATGGAGTCAGTTGGCTATATCGGGACGCCGGCAGCCACAGCCACTCGGTCTTGGAGGGGTTGAGTCGAAGCCTGTTTCTCCCCATCCAGACCCGCACAGCTTCAAGGCACTGGGACATCACTTCCACGGCATCGTTGGGGTGGTCTGGGGTGGAAATGTACAGCTGAGTGTCATCAGCGTACTGATGGAATTCCACCCCAAAACCACGGATGATCTCACCCAGCGGCTTTACATAAATGTTGAACAGAAGGGGCGAGAGGACCGACCCTTGTGGCACCCCACACACTAGGCGCCTCGGAGTCGACCGCTGCCCCCCTGTCAACACCGATTGCGACCGGTCGGAGAGGTAGGAGGAGAACCACCGCAGAACGGTGCCCCCCACCCCCAATCCCTCCAACCGGCGCAACATGATACCATGGTCGATGGTATCAAAAGCCGCTGAGAGGTCTAACAGCACCAGGATAGAGGAGTACCCCCTACCCCGGGCCCTCCAGAGATCATCCACCAACGCGACCAATGCCGTTTCGGTGCTGTAACCAGACCTGAAGCCGGACTGGAGCGGGTCTAAATAGACAGCTTCATCCAGGTACCGGGGGAGCTGCCGCGCCACCACACTCTCAACAACCTTCGCTAGGAAGGGAAGGTTGGAGACAGGACGATAATTTACCAAAACAGCCGGGTCCAGGGAGGGCTTCTTGAGGAGGGGCCTCACCACCGCCTCCTTCAAGGCAGGCGGAAGGACACCCTCACTCAAAGAAGCATTTATAATCTCCTGGAGCCAGCCTCGTGTAACCTCCCGGGAGGCCAGCACCAACCAGGAGGGACACGGGTCCAACAAACATGTGGTAGCGTTCAGTCTACCCAGGATCCTGTCCACGTCCTCAGGAGCCACAGGATCGAACTCAGCCCAGATAACACTCTCAAGACTGGGCTCAGTCACCTCGCTCGAACTAACCCAGTCAGAGGCCAGCTCATCCCGAATCTGAGTTATTTTATCATCCAGATATTGAACAAAATCCTCAGCACGACCCTGCAAGGGATCCTCCCGCGCTCCCAGGTGAAGGAGGGAGCGGGTCACCCTAAACAGGGCGGCTGGGCGATTATCTGATGACGCAATAAGAGCGGTGAAATAGTTAGATTTCGCCGCTTTTATTGCCACTAAGTAAGTCTTAATATGAGCTCTTACTAGTGTTAAGTCGGATTCAGAGCGACTAGCCCTCCAACCGCTCTCTAGGCGTCTTTTCCGGCGCTTCATCTCCCTCAGCTCCTCGGTGAACCAAGGAGATAAGTGAGTTCGGCGCCGGGTCAGAGGCCGCAAAGGCGTGACCCGGTCCAAGGCCCCACCGGCTGCCCTATCCCAGGCAGCCACCAGGTCCTCAGCCGAGTCGCGTGTCAGTGTCTCAGGAAATGACCCAAGCTCCGTCTGGAACCTATCAGGATCCATCAGGCGCCTGGGGCGGAACCACCTAGTTGGTTCCGCCTCCCTGCGATGGGGTGTAATGGTCAGAAAGTCGAGACGAAGGAGCGAGTGGTCAGTCCATGACAAGGGTTCAACACCTATATCCCCGATATCAAGACCACTCAGCCACTGACCAGAGACAAAAACCAAGTCCAGGGTGTGTCCACCAATGTGAGTCGGGCCCTGAATTACCTAGGTCAGGTCCATGGCCGTCATGGAAGCCATGAACTCCCGAGCCAACTCAGATGTCTCGCCGATAGATAAATTCCTTGTGTATATAATCACACTTGGCCAAATAAAAAACCTCTTCTCTTCTCTTCTCTTCTCTTCTCTTCTCTTCTCTTCTCTTCTCTTCTCTTCTCTTCTCTTCTCTTCTCTTCTCTTCTCTTCTCTTCTCTTCTCTTCTCTTCCCTTCCCTTCCCTTCCCTTCCCTTCCCTTCCCCTCCCCTCCCCTCCCCTCCCCTCCCTTCCCTTCCCTTCCCTTCCCTTCCCTTCCATTCCATTCCATTCCATTCTATTCCATTCCATTCCATTCTATTCCTCTAATTATAAAGCCACTGGGAGCTCCTGCCTCTTTCGTTTGATTGTTTCCTAGGTAGCAACTCTTCCTCTCATCCCCCATCCACAGATCACAATATCACAGTATTCTCTGTAAAGGATCTGCATGTCTACAAAGCTCCTATGAAGAAGAATCATGATATGGTATTTTGTTTGAGTAGATGATGCCTATAATCATTTGAAGTTGAATATACTTACAGAAACTTTTGTAGAACTTCACACTGAATGGTCAAAGAACTTTCCACTTTAGCTGTGCTAACAAGCATATCCTTGTCATGTTTTACTACTCTATATCACCGATTTCCATATTTTTATGCTATTTTATGTTAGAGTATTGAATGGAGAAAGAAGATGAGACTGCTTTCTATCCCCACTACCATTATATTCTGCCCTCCTTCTTCCTGGACTCCAGAGTATTCAGACTAATTCAAAGAAGAATTTCGTGTCAGGTGCCAGAATAATGCCCTGTACAGTTGAGATTCACTTTGCATTCAAGGAAATGCAAAAATCTCTCTTCTTCAGATGTTTGCGCTGAACTTGAAAAAGCAAGGAAGGAAGAACAATCAGGTACGTAAGAGTAAAGGATGTAAGTCTATTTTATAGTTTACATTTCTCATGTTTAGAAGAATGGAGGGTGATTTGACTTTATTCTGGAGTTATAGGAGAATCAAATTCATCGCTGTATTGTAACCATTATTTTCTAAGAATGATAGTTTAGATCTTTTAGCATCAGTAAGCTTTTGTGTGCCCTTGTATCAAAACAAATCATCTTAAATTAAGAAATACAAGATTAAGATTAAGGACTAAGCAGGACCACAACACAGTACAATATATAAGATTAGAATTAGCAGTTCCAAAAAGATACACATTTGCTATCAGATAAGTCAGATTTTTAAAACAACAGCATTTGTGGTCTGCTGGGTGAAACTGAACTTGGGTTTTTATCTGTATCCTCAATGTGGACTGGACTGTTTGAGAGAAAATTAAAACAGTATTGCACCTAAAGTTGCTCCTCAGCATGTTAATGGGAATCTAGAGCCAAACTCATCCTGAATGTACTTTGTTGGTTCATGTTTTACAACTGTATTAATTTACTATAATTTTACATCATTGGACTTGGAGCTAGAGATAAGTGGCATATGACAATATTTTTAATTTCACGTCATATTACTCAAATTAATAACATTGGAGAAGCCAGGGTCTTCAAACAAATTAATGTCTCCTTGATTATCTAATATTCTTGTTTCATTTTGAATGTGTGGTTATATAGCAGATTTGGCAGCTGAGTCAAACTAATGCACACATAACAAGACAATGTGAATAATATGAAATACTACTTCCTTTCAAGGAAAATACAGCACATTCTAACAAAGAAAAAGTTGAGAGATTCCATTGGAGATGCAAAAAGAGTATTCAAAGTGTACCTCACAAAATATCATCCCCAGAATGAAAGTAAGGAAGGGTAAGCCCTTACATCAGTGGTGGGTTCCTCCCGGTTTGGCCCGGTTCCCGCGAGCTAGTAGCGGTAACAATATTTTGCCCTATCTTGTCACCATGGCGAAGAGAAGCAGTTGTGAAATGAGTGACATGGTTGTTAAGAATGCTGCACCGGCATAAGTGTCAAGGGTCATAAATGTGAGGACCAGTCACAAGTGCGAGGACCTGTCAGAAATGACTTTTTTCCGGCGCTCTGAGTAGTCCCTATACACATAGCCATGGCCACCCGGTCACATGACCAGCTAGCCATGCTCACCCAGTCACATGACCTCCAAGCCACGCCCACAAAATAAGCCACACCGACAGAACCGGTAGTAAAAAAATTTAGAACCTACCCCTGCCTTACATGACTGACAGTGTAATGCATATTCCTAAATGTACCTTGCATGTTGCTGAACATAAAAGCACCAAAGTTTATATAATATGTTTTTTTTATATTGCTTTATTCCTTAAACCTCACTACGTCACTATTTTTCAGTATTATAATTGCTGTGTTTTATAGCCAAGTTCCCTTTGTTGCTATAATCCTTTTAACATTTGCAGCACCTCTTAGAAAGGTTCTCCCCTGCTGTGCTCCATTTAAAAAAAAAAACAACAACAACCACCCTAGCTTTAATCTTTAAAAAAGGAGGGTGGGGACTGTGGAAACAGATCATTCACATGTTCTGCATTTATAAGTACAGCAAAATCAAATCGACACTTCTTAAACAACAATACAGATCAGAGAACTATTATCTTATGAGTGGCATGCTTCTCTGAATTTTGCAATGAATTTCTGTCTTCAAAAAGAGCATATAAAATGAGAATGAGGTGGTGGAGAATTGTACACAAAAGGTAACATATTTTATCTGTGCAATTCTTCATATCCTATCCTAGTGCGGGTATACTACTTGAGGTGGCCAAGTGATTATATTATGGAGGACTGAGAATGCAGTAGAGAATTGTACACAAAAGATAACATACTTTATCTGTGTGATCCTTTATAGCCTATCCTGGTGCATGTATACCATGTGGCCAAGTGACTATATTATGGAAGACTGAGTAGACAAGTTAATGTGAATATTCATAAGTGGAATTTTTCTGCTTTTCTGTACTTTCTTTTTTCTTTTCATTCTTTCATTTTTTTTACTTTGCATTCTTATCTTTTTAATTTTAATATTTAATAATTTAATTATAAAAAATAAAATAAACTTAATGACCTCTGAAAACAGCAGAAAAAACAAAAGCAAGGATACTTTGCACACCAGATATGGCAGGATTTATTTATTTATTTATTTATTTATTATTGTGATTTATATGCCGCCATTCTCCCGAAGGACTCAGGGTGGCTTACATACAGCAATCGTCAATAGAAATCACAGTTGAATTAAAATGAAATTAAAACCCCCCATTAAAACCATATTAAAATTATAAAATTGTACAACCCCACAATCTCTTTTTTAAGCTTAAAGTTTTATGGGTTTTAAATTTTAATTGCCTATTGGGTTTTTAAATTTATTGGGCCAAAATTATTTAATTCTTTTATTAATATTTTAAATTTTGTATTGGAGTGTTTTTTATTCTTGGCTGTACACCGCCCTGAGTCCACTAGGAGAAGGGCGGTATATAAATTTAAATAAATAAATAAATAAATAAATCAGGTTATTGCTGGAACAGCCACGTCTTTAGTTCTTGGCGGAAGGAGAGGAGGTCGGGGGCTAACCTGAGCTCGATGGGCAGACCATTCCAGAGGGTCGGCGCTCCGACAGAGAATGCCCTCCCCCTGGGGGCCGCCAGTTGACATTGTTTAGCTGACAGCACTCTGAGGAGGCCAACCCTGTGGGAGCGCACAGGACGATTGAAGGAAGGCAAGAGATGGTTCTGTAAGTACCCCAGGCCTAAGCCATGTAGGTCTTTATAGGTAAGCACCAGCACCTTGAAACAGACCCGGAAAGCAACCGGTAGCCAGTGCAGCTCGCACAGGAGAGGTGTAACACGGGAGTAACAAGGAGCCCCGTAACTACCCACGCGGCCGCATTCTGGACTAGCTGGAGCCTCCGGATGCATCCCAAGGGCAGCCCCATATAGAGAGCATTACAGTAATCCAACCGAGAAGTAACGAGGGGATGAGTGACTGTGGCTAGGGCATCTCGGTCCAGGAAAGGGCACAACTGGCACACAAGATGAACTTGTGCGAAGGCCCCCCTGGTTACAGCCGTCAGATGGTCATTCAAGGACAGCCGAGAATCCAGGAGGACATCCAGATTGCGAACCCTGTCGGAGGGGGTAAGAGTCTCCCCTCCGATTACTAACGATGGTATCTCTAGATCCTGATATGCCGGCACCCATAGCCACTCAGTCTTGGAAGGGTTGAGTCTGAGTCTGTTCCTTCCCATCCAAACCCACACCACCTCCAGGCAGTGGGACATCATGGAAAGGGCATCCCCAGGGTGGCCCAGGGTGGAGATGTAAAGCTGGGTATTATCTGCATATTGGTGATACCTCACCCCAAAACCATGAATGATCTCACCCAGCAGCTTCATATAGATGTTAAAGAGCAGGGGGGAGAGAACTGATCCCTGAGGCACCCCACCCGTGAGGGGCCTCTGGGGAGATCTCTGACCCCACACCGATACAAACTGCAAGTGGCCCAAGAGGTAGGAGGAGAACCACTGCAGCACAGTGCCTCCTATCCCTAACCCCCTGAGCTGCTGCAGTAAGATACCATGGTCGCTGGTATCAAAAGCCACTGAGAGGTCAAGAAGGATCAGGATGGAGGAACAGCCCCCATCATGGGCCCGCCAGAGATCATTAACTAGGGCGACCAATGCCATTTCTGTGCTGTGATTGTGCCTGAAGCCAGAGTGGTAAGGATCCAGATAGTCCTTTTCCTCCAGGAAATGAGGGAATTGCTGTGCCACCATGGACTCAACAACCTTCACTAAAAAGCGAAGGTTGGAGACTGGACGATAGTTGTTAAGGGAGTCTGGGTCCAGGTTGGGCTTCTTAAGGAGGGGTTGAACTGCTGCCTCTTTAAGTGCAGCGGGGACAAAACCCTCTTTCAGCACAGTGTTAACAACAGCCTGGATCCAGTCTTCGGTCACCTCTCTGGCTACCAAAACAAGCCAGGAGGGACATGGGTCCAATGCACACATGGAGGCCCTCAGCCGACCCATAATCCTGTCCACTTCATCCAACGAAATTTGTTTGTATCCTCCTCCTACTGACTGAGGCTCTTGGATTTGATGGCCCAAAGCATCAAAGGTTGACCATCCCTGCTCTAGAGTGAAGTTTGAGATTTGCAGAGATTCCTCGGATTTGTCACAGGGTAATTTGCAGTTTCCTAGAAAGTATTGGCCTAAATAGTATGTTAGAACATTACATTTGATTAAAACTTAATAGTTCAATGTCATATTTTCACTTTTACACATAGCTTTGTTTATATGAGTAAATTAATGCTATTTTAGCTTTCAAAATAAAGTTAAGTATTTACAGATATTAAGTATTTACAGATTTTAAAATAGTTACCAGTTTCCTTAAAGATGAAAGCAGGGTGGCAAACAAAGTGAACCATATTTACACACAATTTTAGAAGAAAAAAAAGAAAGGGAATGAGATAGAAAATAAGTGGTTGGCCTGTCTACAAGAAGTCAGCAAATTTCCAGTTGTTCTTGTTTGTTAGTTTGAGAAATCCCCCACTAAAACAGTGGGGAGCAATCAAATCTGCTGACTCCATTATCTTGTTGATGGAGTTTATCCTGTGGTCTACAGGAGGAACAAAGGAAGTTTAATAATATCCAGCAAATACTCAATTGTCTGTAATTTGATCATGATTAGTGACCTTGTTAATAGCAGAATATTCTGGAAGATGCTTGACTTTTCCCCCTCACTACCATCAGTAGAGTTCTTCTCCCACCTCTTCCTATTCCCTGACTATCCAAGATGGTTTGGATGATTCTGTTAAATCACAATCTCTTATGTGGTCAGTGCTACCATAGATTGTGCCTTTTAATTAGAAGGTGGGTCTTCTGGTCCCCCCAAAATGTCGGCTGCCCTGCCCGAGCTGCTAAGCGTGATTGCCGAGGTGGCGGTTGAGACCCCCAGGCTTATGGTCATGGGGGATTTCAACCTGCCATCTGTCGGCGAGGCGTCTGAGTTGGCTCGGGAGTTCATGGCTTCCATGACGGCCATGGACCTGACCCAATTAATTCATGAACCCACTCACACGGGAGGACACACTCTGGACTTGATTTTTGTCTCTGGTCAGTGGATAAATGATCTTGAATTAGGGGAGATAGTGATTGAGCCCTTGTCATGGTCAGATCATTCCCTTCTTAGGCTCGACTTTCTAACCGCCATACCCCGCTGCAGGGAGGCGGAACAGATTAGATGGTTCCGCCCCAGGCGCCTGATGGACCCGGAGAGGTTCCAGACGGAGCTTGGGCCATTTCCTGAGGATCTGACACATGGCTCGGCTGAAGGGTTGGTGGCCGCCTGGGATAGGGCGGCCGCTGATGCTTTAGACCGAGTCGTGCCTTTGCGGCCTCTGACCCGTCGCCGAGCTAACCTGGCTCCTTGGTTCTCTGAGGAGCTTAGGGAGATGAAGCGCCGGAAAAGACGCCTAGAGAGCAGTTGGAGGTCCAGCCATTCCGAGTCCGACCGAACACTGGTAAGAGCTCATATTAAGACTTACCTAGTGGCGATAAAAGCGGCAAAATGTAGCCATTTTTCCGCTCTTATTGCATCGGCAGATAACCGCCCAGCCGCCCTGTTCAGGGTGACCTGCTCCCTCCTCCATCCGGGAGCGCGGGAGGACCCCTTGCAGGGTCGTGCTGAGGATTTTGTTCAGTTTCTGCACGATAAAATCACTCAGATTCGGGATGGTCTGGTCTCCAACTGGGTAGATACAGGTGGGATGATGGAGGCCGGTCTTGAGGATGTCATCTGGGAGGAGTTTGATCCTGTTGCTCCCGAGGACGTGGACAGAATACTCAGGCGGCTGAACGCGACCACATGTTTATTGGACCCGTGTCCCTCCTGGTTGGTGCTGGCCTCCCAGGAGGTTACACGAGGCTGGCTCCAGAGGATTATTAATGCTTCTTTGAGTGAGGGTGTCTTGCCAGTTGCCTTGAAAGAGGCGGTGGTGAGGCCCCTCCTCAAGAAGCCTTCTCTGGACCCAGCTATTTTGGCTAATTATCGTCCAGTCTCCAACCTTCCCTTCTTGGCGAAGGTTGTTGAGAGTGTGGTGGCGCATCAGCTTCCTGGGTATCTGGATGAAGCTGTCTATCTGGATCCGCTCCAGTCCGGCTTCAGGCCCGGGTACAGCACGGAAACGGCATTGGTCGCGTTGGTGGATGATCTCTGGAGGGCTCGGGATAGGGGTTGCTCCTCTATCCTGGTCCTGTTAGATCTCTCAGCGGCTTTTGATACCATCGACCATGGTATCATGCTGCGCCGGCTGGAGGGGTTGGGAGTGGGGGGCACCGTTTTGCGGTGGTTCTCCTCCTATCTCTCCGACCGGTCGCAGACGGTGTTGGCAGGGGGGCAGAGGTCGACCCCGAGGCGTCTCTCTTGTGGAGTGCCGCAAGGGTCGGTCCTTTCGCCCCTTCTGTTCAACATCTATGTGAAGCCGCTGGGCGAGATCATCCGTGGCTTTGGGGTGAAGTTCCATCAGTACGCTGATGACACTCAGCTGTACTTCTCCACCCCAGGCCACCCCAACGATGCCGTGGAAGTGATGTCCCGATGCCTGGAGGCCGTGCGGATCTGGATGGGGGGCAACAGGCTCCAACTCAACCCCTCCAAGACCGAGTGGCTGTGGCTTCCGGCATCCCGATATGGCCAGTTGACTCCATCACTGACCATTGGGGGCGAGTCATTGGCCCCCACGGATAGGGCTCGCAACTTGGGCGTCCTCCTGGATGCACGGCTGTCTTTGGAGGAGCATGTGACGGCCGTGGCCAGGGGGGCTTTTTATCAGGCTCGCCTGATACGCCAGTTGCGTCCCTATCTAGATCGGGATTCCGTACGCACAGTCACTCAGGCACTCGTCATTTCCCGCCTGGACTACTGCAATGCTCTCTACATGGGGCTCCCCTTGAGGTGCACCCGGAGGCTCCAACTGGTGCAGAATGCGGCCGCGCGGGGGATTATGGGAGCAAGGGGGCGCTCCCATGTGACACCTCTCCTGCGTGAGCTGCATTGGCTTCCGGTGGTCTTCCGGGTGCGCTTCAAGGTGTTAGTGACCACCTTTAAAGCGCTCCATGGCATAGGGCCTGGGTACTTGCGGGACCGCCTTCTGCCACCAATAGCCTCCCACCGGCCAGTTCGCTCCCACAGAGAGGGACTCCTCGGGGTGCCGTCGGCCAGACAATGTCGGCTGGCGACACCCAGGGGGAGAGCCTTCTCTGTGGCAGCACCAGCCCTCTGGAACGATTTGCCCCCGGAGATCCGTACGATACCCGATCTCCGGGCTTTCCGCCGTGCCCTAAAAACTTTTTTATTTCGTCAAGCTGGGCTGGCGTAACCCCCCCCCCCTCTCTTTTTTAAGCTTAAAGTTTTATGGGTTTTAAATTTTAATTGCTTATTGGGTTTTTTAATTTATTGGGCCAAAATTATTTAATTCTTTTATTAATATTTTAAATTTTGTATTGGAGTGTTTTTTATTCTTGGCTGTACACCGCCCTGAGTCCACTAGGAGAAGGGCGGTATATAAATTTAAATAAATAAAATAAATAAATAAATAAAATATAATGCATGAGATAGCCATAAAAGAGAAGCAGGTACATTTCACATTTTTATTTTGGCATATTTTTATTTATTGTTTTAGACTCCTGGGTATTCAAAACAAAGCCAAAAATCTCCACAACCTTGAGAGATAAATCTTTTGATGTCATCTTGGTTTTGAATTTTTATTTCACTTCTACGATCTGCAATTTAGTACTTGGGAGAGTATAATTCAACATATTGTGCATTGGGATAAAATTGTAGTCTGAAGATGACAGGTTTAAGGAAGAGTGGTAAATGATTATAAAGAACATTGAAAATTGTGGTGAATGTTTTCAAGAAGCACAACAAGGAATTATAAGCAGTCTCATATTCACAATTTATTTTCTTCTGTCACCCTTGAAGACTGACTATAGACTTAAAAAGAAGTGTCTTTTTCCCACATTAGCTAGTTCGTGCATATAGTTGATGAGGGTAAACAGTCCCTGAAACTTCCATGAACTTTACTGTGGGAGGGAAACAGATGTCAATGAGGGAAAACAGTTTGGTTTTTCTTTCTTTCTTTTTGACTAAGAGTGCTGGTTTCCAGCAGAGTTAGATTAATCCAGGCTCCCAATCCCATTGCTTTTGAGAAAAATGTTGAAGTAAAAATTTATCAGTTGATAAAACAGAACAAGAACACACACACACACCCCCCCATTGAAGGTATTTTGCTGCAGTAGATGAACAACAAAATGACATTTCTCTCTCAATTCCAGAATGGCCATTTATCATAAGAAAGGACAGTGGACTGTAGAAAGGAGGACCTTTATAAATAAAGATGCTCAGTAGTAAGGAATATTGTTTAAATAATCAAATGTATCTACAGTAAACTATTATAGAGAAATATCAATTTATTGGACTATAATGCATGGACCTGACATAGAATGAATCAGATAATGATGACATGCAAATGAAGAAAATTATTGCATATACTCTCACTTACCCCACTTCCCGTAGTTAGTTTGGTAAAATCAGATTTTACTGTAACAAGAAACAGCCAATAAGTAAGTAGGAAGTAACAAAAAGATTCATCACAACTATTTGGAACTTCCTACTTACTTATTATATATCTTCAACTTTGTTTCTCTCTCACCCCCCTTTTCTTATATACTCTCAAAAAGTGAAAAAATGTTAAATCATGGACTTAGCAAAAACAACAATGGCCTTGTCAAAAATGAGAAAGCTCAGGGAAAGAAAAACAGTAATTAAAAAAAAATAAAACATCACTGTTCATTTTCAAAGTACATGCTGTTCTGCATGTAAGACCTGTGTACTTTTTAGGTGAAAGTTTAATTATAAATATATCATCACTTTGTATTTTCAAGTTGATAGCAAAGAATAAGGAATATAGATACTGGAAAGCTGAAATACTGAAAAAAATATGAAAAATCATCATAAGGAGGAACATTCGGTTGCTTGTTTCTCCCCTCCCTTCCATTATGCTTAGCCATTTAGTATTTGTACTTTTTTTTTGAAATATTGGAGTATGTAAGACAAGTTTTATGATCATTTTTACTAGTAGATGAAATACCTTTTGTAGCAGCTTCATCCATAGGTGTTATTAAGCAAATGAATAGAGGGAGTATTCCTGTCTTTGCCAAATAAGCAGTCAAAGTGTAAGGGTTGGTCTGGGCAGGCTTTGAGATTTTCCTTCCTTCTTTCTTTCTTTCTTTCTTTTTTTCTTTCTTTCTTTCTTTCTTTCTTTCTTTCTTTCTTTCTTTCCTTCCTTCCTTCCTTCCTTCCTTCCTTCCTTCCTTCCTTCCTTCCTTCCTTCCTTCCTTTCTTTCTTTCTTTCTTTCTTTCTTTCTTTTTAAAATCTGGGCTGTTTGGGATAATTGTGAACACTTTATCACTGATTGAACATTATTATCACAGGAACGTAGTCACCAGTCCAACTGGGGATGGCAGTCCAGTGTAGTTGAGCTCAGCTGCTGTTGTTTACACATTTCCAGAATTTATCACTTGAAGTGGATAGCCTACTTTGCCTAATGGCAAGGTGATCAAACTATATATTTTTTCCTTTATGAAGCCAACTATGTATATGTCATCTGTTTTTATAATTACCATGTTAAGCCATGAGTCAGTAGTGGAGTGTATCTACCTGCACAGTGTCATATGTGACTTGCCCAGATAATACATAACCAGAATCGTAAATAAGAAAAGAAGCAATTTTTTAAAAGTCAAAATTTAAAGGTCTCAAATCTGTGAAATTTTGGGCAAGACTTTCATGAAAGTGAAAGACAAGTTTTGTTTTGCCTGGGAAGCTTTTGATTTTAAATTATCTTAAGACTCACACAGCAGTTCTTCAGTGCTACTTTCATGAGCCACAGGTAGAAACCCATTGAACTACACCTGTTTCATGCTTAATTCCCAAGGTATGAGGAAATGTTAATTAATTTTCCTCATATCATTTTAAAAAATGTCCATTACATAATCTGTCTTGAATTTATCTGTATTAAACTTGGCAAGACTCATCCTTTTGGAAGCCTGTAGTCATGCTTGCAAAGGTTGTCTAATTCTTTCAAGTAAAGTAACCTTTCAAAGCAACCCTTAAAAAAATAAAAATTAAGAGGCCTAAATGTAGAAGTATGTACTTGTTTGATATTTGGCAGACTGCATCCACTTATGAAAGATAATTTGATGTGCACATTTTATCCAATTATATTCTGGGAAACGCAAATTAAAGCAATTTGTTTATTCCCACATGGAAGTAAATGAGACAATGTAATCTCATATTTTCTGGAGAAAGGTTTAGCTGCAAACTGAGACAAAGTAGACAAAGTACAAATTCCCTACCCATCCTGGGAATAGTCCACTTTGTAAAAAAAATTCTGAAGTAAATCTAGTATTTGAGGATTCACCATCCACTCCGAAGAGAAATTGTCTGAAAATTAGCAATATACACTTAAAATTGAATATACTATACATAGAGGAGCATTTTATCATCAATCAGAATGATGCAATGGTTAAAGACCATGGGTCAAGTGTTCTTTCAGCTATAGAGGTTGCAAAATGATTTGGAGGACAATATTTTCTCCTTCAACTTCCTAAATTTGCCATGAGGGTAAAATGAGAGACACCTAATATCTCTTACAGAAAAGGGATATAAATAGCATTAAGAAGTAAGACAATTATTTAGAAATGTCTGTGCAAAGTCTGGTGAAGCTCAGTTCTTTGCAGACAATATACAGTTTACTGTTTTATTGCTTGATTCTGCCCTGGGTTTTTTTCTTGCTGTTTTTCTTGATTTTATATCAGATTAAATAATGTATTGAGAGACAATTTGGTGTATGGTAATGATTAAGGCACCAGGCTAGAAACTAGAACACTTTGAGTTCAATCTGGCCTTAGACACAAAACCAGTTGGGCGATCTTGGGTTGGTTGTTTTCTCTATAAATCACTTCTCAAATCTTATCAAGAAAATTGCAGGGTCTTGTCCAGCCAATTACCAGGAGTCAAAACCAATTCAGTCCCCCCTCTCCACTAAATATTACTAGATTATTACAAATCTTTCATGTATATTTATTAGTGTTCCTTAATGAATGCATGAAGCCATTTAAACTGAGGACATCTTCTATGGCAGGGCCAGTGGTGGGATTCAGCCAGTTTGCACCACTTTGGGAGAACCGGTTGTTAACTTTCTGAGCAGTTTGGCAAACTGGTTGTTGGAAGAAATCATTAGGGCAGAGAACCGATTGTTAAATTACTTGAATCCTACCACTGGGCAGGGCTGTCAAACTCCTAGCCTGCGGGCCTGATATGTCATGCCCTGGCCACACCCATGCCTGTTTAGCGAAGGGGGAAAAATGTTTAGCGAAGGGGGGAAAAGTCCTGACACATCACGTGACACCACCATGATGATATAAGTTTCACACCCCCGTTCTATGACTTCAGTCCTTTTACTGCATGATCAAAGAAGATGCATTTATTATAAAGTCTATTGAAGTAACCATTCTTTACATCTTATACCTGTTGATGGAAGGATCAGTCTTTACAGGATCAATCTCCTCCATTCATTTCAAATGTTTTTTTTCCCCCTTGCTTTCTGTTTCCTTACAATAGCAACCCACCACCGTGGGAGTAATAGAAGTAATATTATTGGTTTGGAAAAGGTGTATGATTTTCTCCATTGTCTGCTGAAGAAAAGCGATTCTGTAAACTCGATACATATAACCTTTCTTTTAACAATAGGGAAGCTTTGTTATCTGTTTTTGGACACAATGGAAATTAACATCTCCCAATCTCTTTTTTTCTCTCTGCAAAAATCAGAGCGCTCTGAAGCCCAATTCCCAGCTGATTGCTTTTGAAATTAATCTTAAGTCACCCATCTCTAATTCATTCCCCTTTTAGTGAAAGTATTAACCTGGTTCTTCTGCTGAATTACCAATCAGAAAATAGCTGAATAACTATTTAAGGACTGCATCTCCTGGGCCTATCAAAAAGTTCAAAGACGCTTTGATGGCATTTCTTCTTCAGCTTATGACTTATCAGGCGCATTTATACTAGGTATGAAAGCTGCCACAACAATGCATCAAATATTTCTATCAGCTTAACCCATTCACTACAATTATTCTGGATTCTATAGTGGGAGTAAAAATGACTAAAACCAGAAAACTCTTGCTCTGTTTATCCGACTTAATTCTGACTGTTCCCTTAGAAACCTAGGTGAGAAAATCCCATCTTTCCTCTCCCTTTGATCTAAAGCTGCTGCAGTTTTATTTTATTTACATTTCAGACCCCTTGATTAAACACCCCCCCCCCAAAAAAAACCCCATATCTTATGTTCTTTGGGTTCTGAGGTTTTGACAATACTAAAATATCCAAGTCTAAGTTCCTCATCCAATTGTTGTAGCATTCTTCATGTATTTATTTTAAATGATTATCTCATCTATTTATTTAAGGTAATTTACAGGCAGGAAGATGAAACAATGCAACATTAAAATTTTGCAAACCGAAGAGCCTGAAACAATACACTCTACAGAATACAGTTGATTAACATAGCAAATATGCTTTAATAAAATTATCTTTTCTTCTATAATTTAAAACTAAAACAATAGCAATCTACCCAAGATCATTCTGTTTCTCATCACATTCTAGGTAAGGCAATATCTCTGCCCAGTGGGACACAGGTTGTCTAGTCAATATTAATTGCCTCACCTCAGAAGTATTGCATATATAACAAAATCCTAATAATGTTATTTTCCAATCTGTTTGTCCCATAGTAATTGTTGTAAGGCAGTTATTGAATTAAGGTCATACTTTTTCTTACAATTATTTATTTCATTAAATTGACCCATTTTACCCTGTGTGTGTGTATGTAGATAAAATTCTTTTTACCAGAATTTTATCATTTCTCATAAACACTATTTTTTTTAGTTTCTAAAATAATAATAATAATATTTCTAAAGATTAAAATACACAGAACAAAAAGAAACATAATACACAAAAAACAAGACACACACAAAAAATATAAACAAACAAAAACAAATGTATCAAATTTTCAATACTAGTAACTTTTCTGCATCGATATTTCTAACCTATTTAACCTCTTTACACAAAATATCTTTATCTAAAACTTACATCCTTGTTTAAATTATCTTAACTTCTATTTACAATTTGATCTCATAACAAAAGTGCAGAAATAGATAGATTATCTATGGAAATGAAGGAGACGGGGGACTCCGAGTACTATTTAATATGGAATAAATAGTATTCCTGGCTGGAGAGTAAACTTAAGGGATACTTTTGTCATAAAACACTATAAATTGTATTTAATACACAGATTAAAAACCCATTTCAAACGTGAATGCTTTAAAACTTGTTAAAACAGAATCTTCTTTTTATTTATACATTATTCATTAAAAAAATTAAATTCTGATAGATGAGCATGTTAAATATGGGCTGCATGAATGCTATAAGAGGCCAAGACAAATTCTTCACTTAGAAAAAAAGAAATCAAGCAAATAGTTGTCAAATAGAGGATGTCTGATTGAACAAAAGTACTTGTGAATGTACAAAGTTATAGTTGAGGAACTGAACTTTTTGAGCCCATATAACATCTCTGCAAAAATTAATCTGAATCTTAGGATGGTTAAATGGAAATAGCATCTCTGAATCATGGGAAGAAACAACCCATTTTCATGAGATGTTGAGACGGATTTTATTTATGTATTTAGAGTATGGCAATGGTTCATTAGCCAGGAGACAACTAGAGAGAATAGTTGTTTGGCTACCTAATACTGCTAGTCCATTTGGTGCATGCTCACATGCTATCCACAAGTGCATAACATCTTCACACTTCAAATGGCTAACAGGTTTCTGCAGCGTCATCCAGTTTTGGTTTTTTTCCCCTCCATCTACTGATGTCGTCTTGTGGTTGAGCATCAAACTCAGTCAGATCTGGGACCAATTGGGTTCATATTTCTACATGAAGCACTGTTATTTTTCCCCTGTGGAAGAAGTATCTATTTATGCATGTAACATGATTTTGATCTGCGAGATTGGCAGAAGCTGAGGCAAGTGATGGGAGCTCAACCTGATGCTAGGACTTGAACTAGCCAGAGCACAGATCTTCTCCAGTGTCTTTCACTGTACCTCTTGATTGGGAAGATAATTTACTGACACAAAAAAGGGGTAATGATATCTTCTCTGTAGTTAAAATCACAGCAACTATTCACAAGTATTTTCATTGTCCTGTTCATTCATCTGTGATTACGTTAAAGATTTTCAAATATGTGCCATTAGTGACACAGTTAATTTAAAACTCATGGTTGCTGCTTTATTAATATGTCAATT
This sequence comes from Masticophis lateralis, assembly GCA_030761175.1. NCBI lineage: Eukaryota > Metazoa > Chordata > Lepidosauria > Squamata > Colubridae > Masticophis > Masticophis lateralis. The sequence goes on along the minus strand of JAUDYJ010000001.1, from coordinate 189,737,982 downwards.
TCATAATTTTGTCTATATGCTAACAACACAATATATCGTTTTACCTGTATGCCGGTTTATGACTATAATAAAGATGTGGTTTGATTTCCTTGTTTTATATTTGATTATATCTGTAAGATCCAACACTACATTCTTAGAGATTTTGTTGAAGTCGGTGGCTTCTTATTTGCTGGAAAAGTTCTCACTGCAAATGGCCTTTTAATTACTACTATTATTTTATTTTCCAGTCAATAGACTTTCCCAAATTGTACATTTTTCTACCAAAGAAAAACTGAAGAGAAGGAGTTTTAGTTCAGTCGTTTAATGATTGTTTAGCTATCATTTGTTTACATTTATTTAGCTTTTAAGTTAAAATTGAATCCTACCCTAATACAGGGAGAATGTGTGAGCACAAATATGAGATATGCCAGATTAAACTAATTAAAGTTTTCAATTATTTTGCAGACTGTGTCAACCTGATCCAGCTGAGTAATGTTTTATGTAAAGTGACCTTTAAATGTATATTGGAAGAGTCCAGGATGTGGTTAAGTCATGCATTTAATACTCAGTAGAAAAGAAAAAGAGTGGATCACTTCGTGTGATAAAGGTCTTGTTAAATGTTCTAATAGGAGCAAACTGGGGGAAAAAAAATTTTATATCTGTCCTTGAGAAAAGAAACTTCTCCTTTTCTTTCCATTTGATTTTCCTTTTCCTTTAGTCAATATAAAACAAACAACTTGCCTGGCTCACTTTATGACAGGAGTGTCAGACTTTTTCCCCTCACTAAACCGGAGGTGGGAGTGGCCAGCATTTGACGCATCTGGCCCGCAGACCCGCAGCAGGAGTTTGATACACCTGCTTTATGACAAATCTTTTTTCTTCCTTTGGCAGAAAACAATTCTAGATTGGGACTTTATAATAATACTATTGCAACTCCATGAATTTTATTATTATTCAATACTATAAAAATAGTACTGCAACTCTGTGAGAGTTATTATTCTCTCCCAGCCCAGTAAACCCTAATGTTTTAGGGTAAAGCTAATGTTTTAGGGTAAAGCTAAAGGCACCTTCCATTCTTCTATCAATGCTGTCCACATGTGCTCAGGTTATCAAGATTTGGGAAAGCTAATGAAATTTTATTTTGATCCTATTGAAATCAGTGTGAAAACTCTTAACCATGTCTGAATGTATATTCCTTGCTTTCAATAAGACCCAAATGCAGCTGCCACAATTCATTTTTATTTCTTGAATGGTCGTCACCGTTTATTCCTATGTTGGTATGATAGCATATTACATTTTTAATTTGGATTAAATTCAATCTTAAACAGGTTGTGCTAGATAATAGAGCAGAAGCCAGAGTAACTCTGCAGCCAGAGTAGTCTGTTGTATATGGTAACTGCTGGCTAATTATGGGAGCTTCAGTCCAAAAGGCACTAGGTTGGGAAAGACTGAACTAGCTAGTAGATATGCAAATTACAAATGCCATGTTCATACAATCCCAGGTTTTTTTTTTTTTTAACCAGTCCAAATATTGGCAGAACAGGATTTTTGCTTAACGATTTCTGGCGCATGTGTCTGAGCACATCGCACACATACAAACACGAACACAAATTCACTGTTGTTGTCATTCAACAAGAATAGGCTCCTCAGCTCAACATGTTGTGGTTTGAACAAGAGATGTTTCTGAGTGATAAATGGCAAGATGGGATATAACTTAACTATGGTTGTTCTTGCAGCCCTGGCAGATCAATTGTGGAAGCAGGTGTTTGAAAAGCATTTAATGGAATTGCTTTAAAAAAAAAAACCAGAATTTTCTTCCATTTCATACAGTACTATATAGTGCCACTTCGCTTTTTAAACTATTGTTGTTTTGGAAGTTTCTAGTACATGTAGTCTTCCTGATACTAACTCACTTTGCAATATTTTACTTTTTCTTTTCTTTTCTAGGAAAAATTCACTGATGGGGAAAATAAATAGTTAAATTTATACAAGTTAATATTATAACTCCCAAATTACATTTCCACTGACAAAGTGATTGCAACCAACCTCATTTAAATGTCCAATGTGTCCAATAAACATATTTTTTTTTTAAAAAAAGAACCTCATTTTAACATCATAGGAAATTAATATCTCATTAAGTAAAGTCACCTTCCACTGTTTTCCCAGGAAAAGACATCCAAGCTCATTTTTTCAGAGGCTGCATAAATAATCTATTTCAGTTCTGTCATCTTCCTTTTTTAAAAAAAGGAAGGTTTTTGCTTTTGGGGTCATAGTTATTTCCTATGTAACCTCTATTCAAAGTGGAACTTCAGAAATGACAGCAAAAAAAGAATGTTTGAGTTGCATATGGCCTGGGATATATGTGGAAAATTTCTCTTTTAAATACTGGAAATCTTTTAAAAATTAGTATAGATGATGATGATGATGATGATGATGATGATGATGATGACTGGATTATATCTTCTTGAAAGAAAATACAGATTTTTCAAAGGTTCATAAATATGTGAGGGGACTTTATTTAGCCTGATATCCATCACTGAATGTTCCAGAAAATTTTAAATTTGCATTGTAGATATTTTTCTCCTTCAGAAGGTTTAGAAAAACACAATATAATCAATGAAGCTTGACTTGGCACTTTCCATTAAGGAAGTCTTGAGGAAGTCCCTTGTAACCCTGGAATTTTTTATTTTAAAAGAAACTAAAGCTGGATGTAGTTGAACTAAATTTCTAGGATTTCAGAAAAGCAGATTTCAGTGTATGTGGAACAATAATAAATTGGACTCCATGTCTGGAGAAACTATTGGAAGAAGAAGTTCAACACAACTGACAATGCACAGAAAAAAAAGACAATTGCATACCATTTCAACGAGGAAAAAGAAATGTAAGATACTAGGAGATGCCTGCGTGACCACTCAAGCTACAAAGAGGAACAGGCTAACTGGCAATATACATTTAGACAAAAATTGTAGTGACTGTGTTAGTGTTAGAGTGATGGATCTGACCCAATAACTCACAAGACAGATGTAGATATTTGTCTTAATTCCTTTTATTGTAGGCCTGGATTAATCCTAGGCCTCTCCTGTTGATAGTCACTGACCTTTGTTCTTTCCCTTTCAGGTACACATCTGGAACTGCTGGATGACCTCGTGGTGGAGTCTCTTATACTCAGGAGGAGGAGTTAAAGGTAAGGTGGAGTTAAGTGGGCAGAGGGGTGTGTGTGTTATGTTAACCCTTACTTGACTGTATGTACATCCATACATATAAGTTAGACATTTAACCTGGCAGTTAGAATAAACTGAAGTTGACAAAGGTTACAAAGAACAAAAAGGGGGCTTCACATAATATAAATACATAATATAGATAAATTTGTTTATCATCCATCTTACTTTGGTGTGACTCTGGGGTGGCTTACAACATTAAAAGCTATAAAATCATAAAACATAAATATACTTTTATTATACTTATGATAAAAGGGAGAGGAGAGAATTGATGTTCAGCTGCTCAGTGATATTAAAAATTCAAAGAATCTTTATATTCAGAGAAATCAGATAAGGCTCAGAAAATGGCAACAAAGATGAAAGAGAACCAGACTTCGTGCTGACAATTGAAGGAAGTTGGAATTTTTACCCTTGATAAGAAATCCAAATATAAACTTCCAAGGTAGGTAGCTATGCTTGAATATACCACCAAAAGGATCTTGCCTTCTCACAGGTTTTTGGTTTTGGGATCTACCTATTTATTCTTGAGATTTTTTTTCCCTTAATATTAAGTTGAAATGTCCACCTCTGACTTAAATCTATTGTCTGACATCTTTAAGTCTCAGAGATAACAGAGTCTCAGCCTTCCTCTCTGTGGCATTCATTCAGACACTTGAAGAATGTATTGATTACTCAAATAATAGCCAAATTAACTTCTTGTTTCATTGCATTTTTATTTGTTCTATCTGTATTATTTTGTGCTTTTTACCCTAAACTGTCAAGAGTCTTTAGATTCTGGTGATACAGTATATAATAAATAGGAGAAATAAATATTATTTATTTAAATTATATTCATTTAAAATGTAAACAAATTTATCCTGAATCTACTCACTTCTTGACTGCCTTACTCCCACCATCCTGCTACAAAACATAGAGTAGCTTTCAGGGTTGATGTAATGATTGACCATGACAATTGTTTACCTATTATAACAAGTGATATATTAAGAAGCAACTGAGTCAAGTATAATGAGGAAAATCAATCCTATGCCAGAATGTGATGGCTCTGAATGCTGAAAGGAGCAAAGTAAAAATATGAATTGAGAAAGTTATGTCACACCAAAGTTTTCCATCCATGTTTGCTTAAAAAGACAAAAGTCTTTGGACCAAGAAAGAGCCATGTCCTTAGGCATCTTTCCTATAGGTGATGGCCCTTCATTGTAGAAACCAATGTCTTGAAGAAAAATCCACTTGCATTTTTTTCTTATGAGTTTTTATTCAATCTTCTTGAGTTTTTTAAAAATTCTCCTAGGATAAAGAGAATTTCAGCTAATTTTTTAAAGGGATGATGTTGATGATCTTGGACTTCTGCATTGAAAGGATATGTTGTTGTTGTATTATTGACATTTGACTGGTGTCCAACATTTCTGGCTTAACATCCTTCAAATAAATTGTCAACATGTAGCATTCTTTTTTTTAAAAAATTAGAAAGTATGGGCAGCTATGGAGGCTTAATAATGATGGCAAGAGATACTGTAGTACCTCTTATACTCTTGTAATCTACAGTACTTTATCACCTCAAGCTATAATGGAAGTTCAAAAACTATCAAGATAAAAGAAAGACAGCGAACAAATATATACCTCAATAATAAAATGCAAAACATGGAATCTAGGCAGTAAAGAAAAGAAATTAAAAGCAAAAAAACTATTCCCATTATCATTAGCATAAGAAAGATAAATATAAAGATATTTAATAGACTGGACAAGCATTTGTCTGAAATGGTATAGGGGCTCCTGCAGAGGGATGAACTAGAAGACTTCCGAGGTCCCTTCCAACTCTATTGTATTCTATATTCTAATATTTTCTAACAACAGAAAGCTCTAAAATATTAGTTTCCTAATAACAATGGCAATTGCATAAAACATGGCTAACACCTGAGAGATGTTGTGAATTGTGTTGGCCAATGGAAGGCAATACTTTCCCTCATTACTATAGACCTGTGATGGTGAACCTATGGCACGGGTGCCACAGGTGGCACACAGAGCCATATCTGTGGGCATGCAAGCGTTGCCCTACCTCAGTCCAGCATGCATGTGTGCACTGGCCAGCTGATTTTTGGGCCTTTTGGGCCCACTGGAAGCTGGGAAATGGGCTGTTTCTGGGCCTCCGAAGGTCCTCCAGGGGTGGGAGTGGGGAAGGCTCCTAGAAAGGTTCTGGAGCCTTTCATCATCATGTGCCAAAAGCAGGGGGAGAGTGGGGGGTGTCATGCATGCATGAGTGGGGGGTTGGGGCACATTGAATTATGGGTGTGGGCATGCGCACACATAATCCTTCCCCCACTACCCCCACTTCTGGCACACGATGGCAAAAAGGTTAGCCATCACTGCTATAGACCAACCATTTGATAATAAAGGGATTATTAAATCTGCATGCCATGTTATGTAAAATAGGGCAAAGCAATAAAATATATTATTTTCCATTTGGAAGGACCCTACCAGAATATATACTGAGGTGGTATTGTATCTATCCTCTATTAGCTAAGAAGGCAAGGCATTAAATTTTGTCAGGCTGAAAGATCTTCAGTGAGTTATACTGAAGATACTGAGCTCTACATTAGTTTGCTCATGTCTTATAAAGATTAAATAATGTCTGCAAGATCATGTTATCTGAGGTCTAGATCAATATGCCTTTTCCCAGGTTGAACAAAAGTTATCCAAGGAGGTCACAAAAATCAAAGATCGTTCTGTGAAGATCAATTTAGTCCAGAACCTGAACTGACAAGGCTTCATATCAGCTCTTTAGGAACTAAGTACTGATTCCAATCTTTAAAAAAGAGCTAGAAACATTCTAAAGTATTTGGAGACAAAATCTCTAAAATTTTCATCAAACTGCTTTGATAGGTCTTATATTTTTGTAAGAGCAAATCTAGGAGCCATGGAATAGAAGGCTAATCATTTTGGTTTTAAGAAGGTAATGGCAGAAGGTCTACAATTATTATACCTGCTTCTCACAAAATGTAAAATTGCATCTGTAGCCTGGTTGATGACCACTTTCAACGGTTTCTTCCAAGCTACAGAGGATTGAAAGAGTTCTGTTTTTCATAACTTAAACTCTGGAAGACATTGAAATCTAACTACCAAAATTGGGCAATAATTTTATTTCAGTTCTTTAATATGCTGATGATATCAGCATAATCTCTGTACATCCCAAGAGGGCTTGAAAAGTAGGATTCATATAGAACAAACCAAGAACATTTAAGCATCTGGGTATCCACTTTCAATCTTGCAAACATTATATAAAGTTAAGTAGCACAAAATCAAATAAAATATTATTTACCCAAGAGGTAAATGTTTTTATTCCTCCGTGAAATGTTATCAAAATAAGTGTGATGGAATATATACTTGCAGCAGAAAGGGGCAGGATTTTGCCAACTGTTTCCCAGAAAGAGACCCAGATTCAGATGTTGTGCAGTACTGAGATAGATGATGGAGGCAGAAAGAGATTCCAGGTAATTGCACTCTAGAACATGTCAGGATATATATCTAGTAGTTTAGAAGGTTTTAGCTTTTGTTTGTCAAGTTTCTATCTATTAGGTGTAATCAAATAAGGATTGGACTTAATTGAATTTTAGTCTCATCTCTGTACTTGGGACCCTGACAATAAGGTATTGTACTTTTAGGAGTATAAGATGCACTGGAGTATAAGATGCACTATCTTTTTTGGTGAGGAAAAGAAGAAAAAGAAATCTCCCTCTGCTTCTGCCTCTGCCTCTGAACAATTTTGTCTGGTTGCAGCAAACAGCCTGCTTTACTTTCATTTTCGTTTTCAGCATAGCTTGATTAGCACAAGGAAAAAAAAACCTGCTCCAGCAATTTACCTCTTTGCAGCAAGCAGCAAAGCCCTGCACAAAACAGCTGAGAGCAAATCAGCTAAGAGTCGGGAGACCAATTTAATCAACTTGTGCTGAAGCTGAAATGAGCTGTTTTTTCTTGCTGTTTGCTTGCAAGGAGGTAACTGCTGGGAGGCAGAAGCCAAAGGGTGGGGGCCAGTGAGTGGGTGGGGCTACATTCGGTGTATAAGATGCACCTAAATTTTCACCCCATTTGGGGGGGGGAAGGTATGTCTTATACTCTGAAAAATATGGTAGTTTTCACAGTTTCTCAGACTGATAAGAATAGGTGAAATTCCCAGAGTTCCCACATATGGTTTTGCAACTGACACAAATCTACTCTATATCTTCAACCACAACAGTCCATGTGATGATGGGACTGATGATAAGACTAGAACCTCCCCTTAGCATCTCAATGGCCATCACAATCCTTGGGACAGAATCATTCAGAGTTAAGGGACATGCAAGTTTAATAAATTACTCTTATGCTTATGCTTATGCTTAATAATAATAATAATAATATTGTTTTATTCCCTTTAACCATCTGCCGTTTTATTAAGCAAATGCTTCCTTGTTACCCGCAGTCTCCTTTTCCATGTCAGTAATAATTAAGATGGTGTTTAGTTTGGCAATTGTCTTAATTGCTCAAAAGTTAACAGAGCAGAACAAGTCTGTTATCCAATAAGGTGGAAACTAATATCAGGGTTTAGGAGATCATGAATCTGCTTGAATATCCTTTGGAGACATTAGTATCTAGGGATAAAACTGTTGTACAGTTATCATTAAAAAGCAACAAATGGGAGTTAGGCTGTTGTCATGACTCTGGAAGGTGAAAAAGTAGGAAAAGATAAGTTGAAAAAGAAATTTATCTTAACTGAGAACAAGTAACTTATAGCAATGGCTTATATAGCAACTATATAACAACGAAGTATTTTCCACTTTCCAAACAATTTCCATCATGAAACATTAATTCAGATATTTACATGGGAGTCAATGATGCATGCAAATTAATACCATTAAATAACAAATATTCTTGCTTATTTTAGATATGTAAAAAGAGAATTAGTTTGTTGTTTCTTTCCTTTCTTATTAATTGCCTTATTAGAAGTGCCAATCGATGTCCATAATATAAAATTAAAAACACAGAGGATTAAAAAGAAAATCAATTCATTCATGTTGTGCATGGTTTAGTATCTACTTTTTATTTAATAGTATCAAAATGTAGATAAACAACCTTGGATGTTAATTGCACTTCTGTAAACTGATATTAACTTGTATGATTTTCATTCTCTTAACTTTGATCTCCCTTTTCAAAATAAAGAAAATGATTAGGCAGGCTTTGGTTATTGCATATGCAGTCCTAATGGAATTAAATTACATGAAGCCCCTTTTTCCTTTCCTTTCCTTTCCTTTCCTTTCCTTTCCTTTCCTTTCCTTTCCTTTCCTTTCTGGTGTAACTAGAGTCCATGGGTGGAAATCCTGTAGTCTGTTAGATGTTGCTGAATTTCAATTCTTGTTAGTTTCATCTAGCATGAAATTGAAGTCCAACAACATCAGGAAGGTCCTGATTTCCTCCTTTTGCAGTTGTCTGTTCAATCACTTCTTACTCCTGGAGAAGTGACATGTGGCAAATTATCCTCCCACCCTTTCCCCAAGATGCTATTATAGAACTAGGGAAAGAAATACCATTCTTACTCAGATGATCTCTCACTGATTCAGAACCATTGACACATTTGCCGTAAATCATGATAATCTTCTTCTTTTCCATATAAGAAATAAATTAATCCTTTTTGTCACCTCTAGGGATGTGGGCATTGATGCAAAAACTATAAGGTAAGGTTTACTGCCAATGTTAGAGGGTCAGGGTTCAATTCTGTCATCTATCTAAATCCATCCAGGATTGTCTAAATATCCCCATTTGCGTTCTAATAACAATAGATGCCTACTGCTAACATACATTATCCACACACCTTTTTTCAATTACAAATCATTCTCTTTTGCTTATATTAAATACATAGGTTTCTGTCCTGTGGAATTTTAAAATGCCAATTCTCTTGATAAAAGATCCCTTTTGAACAAACCCGCTTAGGTCATATAGAAGTTTATAAGGGCATTTCCCTTGGACCAAGTTTTCACTGACCTGCTCTTTGAACTGCTCACTATTAAACATTAATTGATTAACTAATATCACATGATGAAAACAAAAGCAGCTTCTGGGCACACACAGCGTAGGTATGGATCAGGGGTGAAATCCAGCAGGTTCTGACAGGTTCTGGAGAACCGGTAGCAAAAATTTTGAGCAGTTCAGAGAACCAGCAAATACCACCTCTGGCTGGCCCCAGAGTAGGGTGGGAATGGAGATTTTGCAATATTTTATTTATTTATTTGTTTATTTATTTATGTATTTATTTGTCAAGAACGTATTAGGTAATAAGTATAAACATGGATTGGACGTAAAATAGATACAAATAGAGGAAATATTAGGACAGGGATGGTAGTAGTGGGGAGGGAATGGGGATTTTGCAGTATTCTTCCCCTGCCATGCCCACCAAGCCACACCCACCAAGCCACACCATGCCCACCAAGCCACGCCCACAGAACCAGTAGTAAAAAAAATTGGATTTCACCACTGGTATGGATGTCACTTTTCTCAACCTAGTGGTGTTAATTGAAGTGTTACAGCAGCCTGCACTTTCTTCATGGCATTAAGAGACATACTTCATGCATCGCAGCTTACTACTTACTATCAAAGCTTGCATTAAATTTTCAGTAGCCCTCCATCTCTCTCCCCCTCTCTGGATATGTGTCAAATTTTGATTGGTAAGAGTAAAATAAACCTGATAGAATTTGATTTGATTTGTTGCAGAAGACTGCAACAAATAGAATGTTAGAAGATGGAATAATATGGAGAGACAGAGACAGGGGTGAAATGTAAAATTTGTTACTACCGGTTCTGTGAGCATGGCTTGGTAGGGCGGGGGGGGGGGGGGGATGTGACTAGGTGGGCGTGGCCAACTTTTTTTTTTTAACTTTTCAAAGCATTTTTTCTAATGCTTTGAAAAGCCTCTGCCAATCAGGCAACTCAGCTGGGATTGTCAGAGACTTTTCAAAGCAATTTTTTTACCACCTCTTGGGCCAAGAGGTTGCAGGAAAATGCTTTGAAAAGCCTCTGACTATCCCAGCTGAGCTGCGTGATCATCAGAGGCTCTTTTTTTTTTTTTACTTTTAAAAGCATTTTTTCATCAGAAGAGGTTGTAGAAAAATGCTTTTAAAAGTAAAAAAAAAAAAAAGCCTGTGATGATCGTGCGGCTCAGCTGGGTATGGGCAGAGGGATTTTTGCTACCAGTTCTCCGAACCACCTGCCGCCATCGTACTGGATCAGGAGATCCGGTCCGAACTAGGAGCATTTCACCCCTGGACAGAGAAGTGGAGGTAAATTCACATACATAAGTAATGTATATGCACACATACACGAAAGTCTAGAATTGTCCACTCCTTATTTTAATGGAGCCAAAAAGTTGCTAATTGTGGGAAACAGTTTATCTCATCTGACTTATAAGTCCCATTATATTTCTTATCTGAACATCCTCCCATTCATAATTCCTCACAGTGAGTCAGCACTAAACATTTCAATATTCCCGTCAGCTCCACTAAATAGACCAGATGAGGAATTCAACTCCACAAGAAGGCTAAAACCATGTTCGTTGACATTGGCTATTTGTAATAACAGATAGCAAGACTGTGCTACATCTCCTATCTCTTCTTATGTTCCAGAGAAATCAGGCAATTCCTGTCTGAGCCTCTTCCAAATCTTAAATTTATTTAAGATGTGGATTTAAATTATGTTTTATCTCTCATTGCCCTTGGATCAGGGTTGAAATCCAGCAGGTTCTGGAGAACTGGTAGCGGAAATTTTGAGCAGTTCAGAGAACCAGCAAATACCACTTCTGGATGGCCCCAGAGTGGGGAGGGAATGGAGATTTTGCAATATCCTTCCCCCAGGAGTGGGGAGGGAATGGGGATTTTGCAGTATCCTTTCCCTGCCATGCCCACCAAGCCATCCCATGCCCACCAAGCCATACCCACAGAACCGGTAGAAAAATAATTTGGATTTCACCACTGCCTTAGATGCCATGCTTGAGGGTCTGTTTAGCAATGGTGGTGAGTTTTGGCAATGGTTATGTTGAATGGGATGTATTGCAATATTCATAACTGACTATATTATTATGTTTAAGTTGAATTAAGTTCAGTAGTGGTTTTAATGTTGTTTTTTATTCATATGCATTTTTATATTTTTCTTGTTTTTAAGCATTGTGATATGTCACTCATCTGAGTCACATATCAGAAGTCTGCAGTTATACAAATTGTGTAAATAGGTATTTTTCTAAAAAAGCAAAATGTCTGTGCTGCTTCACCTCACTTGCCTTGGAGTCCTGGTCATGTTTTTGCTATGGAATTCATAGCTTGGGGGGAATCTGAGAGAAGTGAAGCCATATTTGGTAGTGCTGTGTGAAGTAGATCCAGGATTAACCAACTATGCAGAACTGTGAAAGATGGCCATACTATAGACCACTAAAGATGTGCTGAGGTTCTTCAGTTTGGCTGGTTAAGTCATGCATTGGAGATGGATGGTCATCTAAATTTAATAAATAAATAAGTAACTACAGAGATTCCAAATCTTGCCAACCTAGAAATCCTTAACCTAGCACAGGAAAAGAAGACAAAGGAGATTGGTCTGGAACCCGCATTGCATATCGGACATAAATACAAGCGAGAGAGTCCAAAGATATTTTACAAGAAGAGTCCTCCATTCCTCTAACTGTAATAAAATACCTTATGTCACCAGACTTCAAATTTTGGGCTTAGAGAACTTAGAACTACACCAACTTCAATCTGACCTAAGCATAGTACATAAAATTATCTGCCACAATGTACTTCCTGTCAATGACTACTTCAGCTTCAACCACAACAATACACAAACAAATAATAGATACAAACTCAAGGTAAACCATTCCAAACTCGATTGCAGAAAATATGACTTCAGTAACAGAGCAGTCAATGCCTGGAATGCACTACCCGACTCTGTAGTTTTTTCCCCAAACACCCAAAACTTTAACCTTAAACTGTCTACTGTTGACCTCACCCTATTCCTAAGAGGTCTGTAAGGGGCGTGCATAAGTGCACCAGCGTGCCTACCATCCCTGTCCTAATATTCCTTTTTACTTACTCTTTTCATGTATTCAAATTATGTTTATACTTTAACCTGTTATCTTATATATGCTTGACAAATAAGCTTATGATATGATATGAAATGGCTTGTAGCTGCAATTTGGGGGGAGGAGAGACTACGGGACTCCAAGTGCTGTAACTGTTGGAGTATTACAACACGAGTCACACCCTTTTTCTATGTAGGTTGCAATGCTGCAAGCATGTCTAAAAGAAGTAGAACATCTGTGTTGTTTTCTTTAGGCACTTTGGCAAAGCAAATCTCATCTGCATCACTCTATAGGCCTAAAAGTTGAATTTCTATCTTCGCCCTCCTTAGCTTTGTAAAGAAGACATCAGAGCTAAAATAATCATGGCAGAGACCAAAGTGGAAAAAATACTAGCAAGCAAAGCAGATAATAACAAGACGTTACAATTGCTAAGAGCAGGAAAATTGAAGAAAGAAACAGAGGGGCTAATTCTGGCTGCACAAGACCATGCCTTAAGAATAAATGTATACAAAGCCAAAATTGAGAAGAGAGAAACAGATAGCAAATGCTGTCTCTGCAAAGAAGCTGAAGAAACAGTGGACCACCTAATTTGCAGCTGTGAGAAAATTGTACAAACTGACTACCCACAATAGCATGACAAAATAGCAGTAATGGTGCATTGGAAGATCTGCAAGAAATACCATTTGCCTACAAGCTAGATTTTCTATGGAAAATGTTTTGGGAAAGCAGCATGCACCCACAGCATCAATTTATTCCAAGTGGGGTATAATTTGAGTAGTTAACAAAACTACATGAAACATGAAGAGCAGATATTTCTGCTGCACATCTTTTGAGCAGGATGATTTTCCCAGCTCTGACTACAGGAAGAGAGAGAGAGAAATAAAGAGAGAATAGACAAATATCACACATAGTAGCATCTACCATTCTTAAGCTAGCAGAAAAGAATATGAATGTAATATTCGTTCTCCTGGTTGCCAAGCTTTGTTCTTACACAGAAAATGACATTGGTGACAAGTGGTGTCTTTATTGATTTAATGTGGGATGAATCAAGGACATAACTGGTGGTACCTCAAGCTTCATTTTCCAAGTGTCATCTACTGGTTGGAAAACAGCCACCAATCATTTTTCCTAACATGGGGTGGAATGGAATTGTACAATGTAGTGGGTGATTGCAACAGTGTGTTTAATTTCCTGTCAAATGCCCCATGTTTGCAGCTTGTCATGTTATTTCTGAACATGGCTCTAATGTTCCACTAAACTAGGCACTAAACTAGTGTCAGCAAAGAGTATAATTTATTAGTCACAGCCATGAGGAATAGTATTGGATGAAACATAAAGGAATGAATAATAGTGAGAGGCACACCTGTGTCCAGTCCTGGAAGCAAGTCCAAGTCCTCCCTCATAACCAGAAGCATCTGGAAGTACACCATGGAGTCAGAAAGGGCTTGGTGAAATAGAACTGTACTCCCTGCCATTCTAAGTCATAAAAAGGATTGGTCACATGAAGACTCTTATTGGCAGAAACAGCAGAAAACCATAATGCTCCCCATGGTGGTAGAATGAACAACACACAGCTGGATGAACATGGCTTTCCTCCTCACATTAAATCAACCTTTTGTGCAGCATTAAATCCATGTTTATAAGGAGCCCATAAAAGGCCAGATAAACACTTTGGAAACATCCGCTTTGCAGGTGGAAGTTTCAGCAGAGGCCAGGTGTTTGGTTTCTCCTGCAACATTATGCCAAAGGATCCTGAAGGGCAGATCCAAACAATTGGGGGGAGGAGAGCTGTGTGCCCAGACTAAAGTGGCAAATAGGAGCTGGACAGTTCCAGCCCTTGATTTAATCAGCAACCACACCATTGATGAAGCATAGCCAATCATGTCAGTGGTGCAGGCAGTGTCAGAAAAAGCGGGAAAACATGACTGTATAAATTAAAGATGACATCAGTGGACCAAGGATGATGGAAAGGCAACATCACAAGGACACATTTGTTCCACAATAGGGAGAGATAAGGATTATTTTATAGAGAGGGATATACAGTTTCGAATGCCATCAGCATGTTTAAATAGCAGTGTTCTGACATTCTCATTGATTCTGATATATGCAGGGGTTTTTTTGTAGATTCAGGTTTTAATTCAAAATTAGTATCTATTCATAATATTTCACTGCAGTTATGTGCAAGGCAACTCAAAATTCACAAATAAATCCCTTCAAAATGACAGTAATATTTCCTGGAAATAAACATAAGCAAACACTGGGCAGTTCATTTTAAAGGATGCTTCTTCCATCTGTAGTTTCTTTGGATTGTGCTGTTCATGCTGCCACTTTTCCTTTTTCAACAGAAGTGCATAATCATAGGCAGAAATTATATACCATAAAATTGGAGAAGAGTTTTATTAATATATGGGTTAATGAATAAAGATACTTCCTTATTGAATAAAAAATAGGGTTAATGCAAAAATCAGATTCCCAGTTTTATGATTCTCTTCATTTATATTGAATATTATGAGTGAAGTTTCTAAATCTACCTAAATCTACACAAAGATGGATACACTGTATACTCCAAAGCACCTAAGAGAAAGACAAGAAGTAAAAGATGGAAACTTATCAAAGAGAAATCCAACCTAGAACTAAGGAGAAATTTCCTGACAGTGAGAACCATTAATCAGTGGGACAGCTTGCCTCCAAAGATTGTGGGTGCTCTATCACTGGAGGTTTTTAAATAGAGATTGGACAGCCATTTTTAGAGAATGTTATAGGGCAGTGATGGCTAACCTTTTCTAAACTAAATGCCCAAAGTGCGCATGTGTGCACGCAAATGTGCACACATGCGCCTGAACCCCCAAAATGCAATGCAATGGGGCCTCCGCAAATGTACCCCACCCCCACACATGCGTGCGTCCTGCCTCCACATGCCCCATGCATGCACGTGCGGTCCCCCATATGTGGCCCATGCCCCGCACATGCATACACAACCTCCTCATGTGCCCTGCCCCCTATGCATGCACGGCAGAGATCTGACTGCCAGCTGGCCAGTGGGAGGCACATGCGCATGTGTAAAAGAGCTGAACTGGGGCGATGGCTCACGTGCCCACAGAGAGGGTGCTGCATGCCACCTGTGGCATGCATACCATAGGTTCGCCATCACGGTTATAGGGTCTTTTATTTCGGTAGGGAATTGTATTAGAAGACTTCCAAGGTCCCTTCCAACTCTCTATTTTCTATTCTGTAAACCTGTTCTGTCCCCGTCTCACACACATACACCAACAGTCGGCCAAGAGTTAAATAAGCAGCAGAAAAGAATTCCTTTGATAACAGAATTGGCAGCAACCCAGTGGCTGCCTGCCAAACGTCTTTACTTACAAAGGGAGGTTTTTCTTCTCCATCCGAAACATCAAAGTGAGTCCACAAAAGCTAAAGTATAGTCTAGTTCAAAAAATCAATCTAAGCAGGGCATTAAACAAAATTCCAGAAATGCAGAATGACTTGCTAGCTTTTCAATTTTGTTTGTCACAAGGCTTGAATGGCCACCATACCCCCTTTTATCCCATGTGGGGTGTGGTCCAGTGACTCAGTTTAATCTCTGGCATTCCTCTTCCTCTGCTGTGCACGCTTATCTCTGCGATGCTGTTGGGGGTCCAGCCAAGACTCATCTTCATCACTGTCCAACTGCGGCTGCTCCGAAGTGCCTGGCCCCTGGCCTATCTCTTGGCCTTCGGAGGACACCTGAGGCATTGCCAGAGAGGAGGGTCCTGGAGAGGGAGGCCTTGCCAACTCCTGTCCTTCACTTTCGGAGCCTTCTCCCTCTGATAATACAGGCTCGAGGGTCAGAGTCACAACAAAACCTAACATCTCTTCTAGAAGGTATCTTCTTCTGAACTTTTGACTTCCAGTTAGGAATAAAATACGCCACTTTGTAGAAGCGAAATTTCTTTATCCTCCTAGTGAAGAATTTTCCACTCTGAATGGAAGAAGCCTTCTAACCTGTTAGACAGTCTTTCAAATCCAGGGGCTATCTAGCCTTGAACCTGGGACTTCCTACATGAATAGAAAAAATGTCACATCTTATCTGCCACACCATAAAGTGGTCCTTCTCTTTTGGAAACAAGTCACAGTGTAGTAATAACTGTGGGGACATTTAATTGTGAAGAAAGAAGTGTTCAGATAGAGCAAGAGAACCAGAGCCAAATTCCATCCAAATGTTTATTTTGTATTACTTTTTAGCCATAGAACAGCAGTGGAGTGTAGAGACGTGGTGCACATGTTTGCAGTACATATTTAGGAATATAAAGATTTCTAGAACATGCCTGCTGTGTTCCTTCTTTCAGGATATGAAGGATAGCATAGAACCATGAACAGAAGCCAGAGTTGGAAGGAAGAGATTTCATAGCCAATGGCATTCAGCTCAGGCCAGCAGGATAGATATAAAGTGGAATGGCAGCAGCATGCTATTAATGACTTCATTATCAGTCATGAATAAGAAGGCCATTGATGAAGTGCCACATGTAGCGATATGCCATAGTCACAGAGTGCTGAATCTCTTTTTTATCATGGCAATGAGGGAAGGGTCAATAGGAAAACTGTAAATGGATCTTGGCATTTGCATAATATGTCTAAGAGCCAGCACTGAAGATACATGATTGCATCTGTCCAGAATTAATATCCCTTTATAGGTAAGATAATGAAAAACAAAAAGCAATCAGCCAGGAATACAGATCAGAGTATCTTTAAAATCTATACAGAATTATGAAAGCAATTTTACTAGATGTAATACTTGGCCAACCTTGTTTGGGTTCAAAAATTAAGCAAGGGGTGTCAAACTGGTGGCCTGTGAGCCGGATGCATCACATGCAGGCCATGCCCAGCTCCACGAATGGGAAAAATGTCGTGAAATCTCATGTGACAGCTACATGGCACGACAAGTTTGACACCCATTGTTTATGGAATTCTTTATACTCTGAGCTTGGTAACCGTTTGGTTGGCCTGCTGGTACATAATGTCACCAGATGTCAAGGTCAACTTGAAGGAGGCTATAGCTTTACTATAAGATAGCAAGGAAACAGATCGGAAAGAACTATGCTAAAAAATGTAGGGACTTCTGAGATATAATTATGGCTTTTGAAGTGCAGAAGAGCTAAAGAACAATACTTGGATGTCTAAATATTACTAAATTGATCTGGGATTATCCTGAGGAGGAGTTGCAAATGCTACCCTTCCAATCATTTTTTTTAAAAAATGTTTTTCAATAGTAATTTCATTAAAAAATATAATTGCAAAGATAAAAACAAAAACAAACTAAAAGAAGAAAAACTGTAGGAAATAAAAATAATAGACAGAAAAATAAAAAAGAAATGATAGCAAAGAAAAAGAAAAATATATAAATAGTTTTCCCTTTATTACAAGCATAAACAATTTTAGTAACTTATCACCTTCTCTTAAAATATAAGAAATGATCTCTACTTATATCCCATCTCTTATTGATAAACAAATCCTTAAAACCTTGTTATTTCAGTACTGATCAGCAAATGTCCATTAAGAGCTTAAAAAGATAAGAACACAACTATTTTAATCTTGATAATATGAACCAACTTTATATTCCTTCCTTTTATTTTTATCAATCTTGATCTTTTGTCTCTTCAAATAATGTCCTAGAACATGAAATTATTTTCATTTTTTTCTTTGTTTCTTTTCACAAAATTATTCAAAGCTGTAACAAGCCTCTTTTGTAAATCCAATATAAGAAAATTATTCAGGTCAGTCTCTTGGTTTATTGTCTGTATATCCCTTTTAACTATTAAGACCACAGCCAGTTCCTTTTATTTGTTCAATGTAGCATCTCCTTTTATTTCATTTTTGTAGGCTGCCATTTAAAAAAAACAAACACTTTCTGATTAGTTTCAATCTTGTCAAGTAAAACTTGTTCCTCTTTTTAAAAAACCTAATTTATGTATAGAGGCAGAAACTCTTAAATGTATCTGTTGGGTCCATTGTTCAAAAACATCCTTCAATGTATCCAATGTTAAAATATTACTAATTCATTCTGTATTAGTGGGTCAAATTTAAGTGTTCTCTTTTAATTCTAATCTTTAACTCCATCTGGTTTCCTCTCGTGTCCAACCTTTAAAGTCTTATCCTATCATTTGTTAAAAGAAAATTAAAAAAAAAAAGCATTTTCCCATGGAAAGCATATAATTAACCCCAAAGTCTAATTTCCAATCCATCTGGACCTTTAGGCCATATGTAACTTTCCAAAAAAAGTTCTAATTACCCTTTTGCTGTTTATTCTAAAATATGGTGCCATAAAATCTGTAGATCTAAAGGTTTATAATAACTGAAAAGCAGTTACCAATAAATTTCAAAATTGATTAGAAAAGTGGTATGCAAACCAGGTATGAAAGCACTGATCATTCTCTTTGTTAAATGACTATACTGGAATTTTCCAGAGTAACTCCCCTGAGAAATTATTGTCTTGTAGGGAGCATCTGTAAGGAGCACTTGTGGATGATCTCAAATCCTCTTCTTATCTGTAGGTGAATTACAAAGCTCATTCATTGTCTTCAGTTTGCTATTTACTCCATGGAAGTCAGTACCCTTCCAGTCCTGAAGGAATTGAAGTTACTTTGGCAACTCTGAGAAAAAACCCATTTCTGATGATGATATAAGTACCATGCTTTTGATGCACAGAAACATCTGTGTCACTTTGCCAAATGATAGGATAGTCCAAAAGAGTTCATTCAACTTTTTGGGACAACTGGAAAAGTAAATCCCAAAAGAGAAG
The DNA here is from genome assembly GCA_030761175.1 of Masticophis lateralis. Lineage (NCBI taxonomy): Eukaryota > Metazoa > Chordata > Lepidosauria > Squamata > Colubridae > Masticophis > Masticophis lateralis. The sequence goes on along the minus strand of JAUDYJ010000001.1, from coordinate 189,718,922 downwards.
AATATCAATGATGGTTTTATCAAATGCTATGTTTCAAAGCATGATTGGCCAAAGCAGATTCTGTATCAGATGGAAATTAACAGTTTTACTGATTTGCAGAATGGCCCCCTTCATTCTCATTCTCATTTCGTTTTTATAGCATGAAATTTAAATAAATTCACATTCATCTTATAATTCCATGTTATCTTGAAAAATTAAAAGATACCTTAAACTTCATCAAATACACCAATTAACACAACATATAGACAGATTCAAAAGAGGGCACAATGTCTCAATGATTAAAGACGCTGAGCTTGTCAGCTGGAAAGCTGACAGACCAGGTTCAAGACCCAAGGGCCACACAACAGGGTGAGCTCCTTTTCTTCCCTCAGCTCCTACCTTATTAGCAGTTGAAAAGCATGCAAAATGTGAGTAGATTAATAGGTACCACTTTGGTGGGAAGGTAACAGTGTTCCATGCACCTTTGGTGTATAGCCATACTGACCACATGACTATAGAAAATATCTTTGGATAACACTGGCTCCTTTGGTCAAGAAATGAAGATAAGTACCGCCCCTTAGAGTTGGATATGACTGCATAAAGAATCCTTTACCTTTTATTGACAGATTCAATAATATAAGTGAAGGGGAACTTTATGTATGAGACTCAGCTCATGAATGTTTGCAGAAACTGGATATTTAAGTTAGTAATAAGAAAAATGTATAATTAATTTACAAAGAGGGGCATAATTCAAAGACATACAATCCACCACCATGGGCCAATGACAAGTGTAATCATTTGGATTTCAATAAAATATATTTATTATCTCTAATTAGTTCATTTATTCATTGCCAGATACATAAAAAGTTCCTTAATTTTAAAGTAAAATTATATTCATTGAAATTCAAAGGAAACTGAGCAGGAAACATTATCTGACTTATTTGTCTCATAATTAATACACTTACTCATTGTGAAGCATAGTTACAACTCCATTATTTTTTTAAAAAAATAAAATGTAACACGTTGACTTTTAATACATTAGCCTATTACAGGAAATATACATATTTGCAGGTCTCAGTGTATAAAAAATAGCTACATGTCTGCATTTTCCCCCATTTAAATAATTTTTGCTCAATCCGTTCATGAATAGAAAATAATAAGATTTCAGAATCCTTAACCTGCAAATCATTACAGAATCATTATTGCCCAAGGAGAGATCTTTGGTGTTAGGCTTCAGGATACAAAGCTAATATTTAATAGAGATAGCAGTTTCTTTTCTACCTCTACTTTCAATGTTGCATTTGTGTTTGGATTCAAGTGTGTATGTGTGTTTGTGTGTGTTTCTGTCTGTGTATCATACACACATGAAACGATCTTACTTTTGCTTGACCCCATCTCTTTGACTTTTGTGCATTCATTAAAGATCTAAAGAAGCATGACCTATACCTTTACTGATTCTCCAAACAATTTTGGATCCTGTAGAGTCTGCACTCCCAATTCTTGGAAGAAATATCTGGGAAATATATCCAGATCTCCTTTTATTCCTTTCCAAATAACACAGAAGTCAGAGAGAAATTTGTGAATATAGACAAGTGTTCCTGATACTGAGTGTCTGTCAGAACATCGCCATGCCAATGTGTTTCCTATCTGTCAGATTCTCAAGTCATGTTAAAACACTTACATTAGCAGTACTGACATCTCTCAGATGGGTCTTTGCTCATCTTTTTTGCCAGAAACATTTGCCTAAAGAAACCTCTGGTTTGTATGGAGAAGCTCCTAGGTTGCCTTTCTCTGCTGGATGAGAATTTCCAAAACCTTTGAAGGGCTGTGGTTTCTCAAAACATAGATAATTCTGTGGTAGATGAGCTACTGTTTTAATTAATGAAAAACCACTTTCATATATCAATGGTTCCTCTCAAGTCAAAAATAGAAATTTATTATTTTATGACTTAAAAAGGACCTCAAGAAAGAGGCTGGATCCAGTTCCTCATTTTCTGGGATATTTTGCATGTACAAACTATTATGTATATAGTTTTGGCGGGAGTTTTAAACTACAGTAGGTCACTTGTGATTGGTCAGCTTCCCGGCTGGCCAGGTATTTAAGGAGAGCTGTTTGCCTGTAACATTTGCTGAAGTCTCACTATACATTAAAGAGCTGTTATCACTACCTTGCTTCTGCCTCCTCAATTGCCCAACTTAACATTGGCAACGAAGGTGGGATTGAGGCACTGAGAAGCAAGCCAAGGAAACAGCTACCTTCAGCTGATTCAGCCAGATTGACAAGCCGTACACAGCAGGACTATCACAATGTCTGCGTTTGTACCTCCAAAGCCTTTTGACCCGACCAGAGAGAAGTGAAGGTCATACATGATCCGATTCGAGTGCGCCTTGGAAGCAAGCAACATGCAAGGCCTCCCTTGGAACCAAAAGAGGGCCCTGTTCCTGAGCCACTGCAGACCGGAGTTCTTTGACATGGTGGAGTCACTTTCAGAACCGACTCCAGTCCAGGCCATCTCGTGGGAAATGCTACAAACTACGCTCAAGGCACACTACACCCTGGTACCATTGAAGTTTGTGCAGTGCTATGAACTCCAACAACGAGTACAGCATGAAGGAGAGGCGATCAGTGTGCAATGGCTGCCCTGCGGAAGGCTGCAACACACTGCGAATACCGGGACCTTGATGATGTGCTCCTAGAGCAACTAATCTGTGGCGTAAGAGATATATGCGTACAGAGAAGGTTGCTTGCAAGGCTGAATCTGACTCTACCCATTGCTCTTGACGAGGCCAGGGCACACGAGTTGTCGACCAAGGCTGTGGAAACACGGCAATGACCAGCCAAGCCAAAAAGAGCCCTGAGGTTGACGCCGGTACACCGAGAGGCCACCCAGACCAGCAGCGAGGAAGAGTCGGATGAGGACGTCTTCCAAACCAAGAGACAGACTCGAGAGCAGAAGGAGCAATGTGGAAGCTGTTTGAGCTGTGGAGGGGCACCCCAGAGACAGACCTGCAGGTTCCGGGACACCATCTGCAGGCGTTGCGAAAAGAAGAGGCATTTTTGCAAGAGTCTGCAGGGCAAGCCTACCAGTCAACCACAAGCCCCGGGACAACTTCAGCTAATCAGAGCCAGCATGGCACAAGTAGACAAGTAAAAATGGCGACCAAAGGAAAAGGCGCGAATTTCAAAGCCACAAAACCTGCAGCACCAGGATCGGCCAGGCCAGTGTGGCCATCGAGAAAAAGGTCCACACAATGGTCGAGATAGAAGAACAACCCTGCAAGATGGAGATCGACACCAGGTTGTCCCTGTCCATCATGTCCTGGCTACCCTGAAGACCGCCCTCCCCAATGTTAAGAAGAGCTGGTTCCAGATCCAATGAATTCGACTTCGAGACTACCAGGAGAACAGCATCCCTGTGGTAGAAGTAGGCACGTTCCAGGTCACTTATGGCGAGTACCGGAAGGAGCTACTCTTCACCGTGGTCACGAAACCCTACTGAGCCTCCTAGGCCTGGACTGGTTCAAGGCCCTAGGAATGGGATTCACCGGTGTCCACAGTGCCAGTGGCAGCACTCTGAAGGATGACCTCATGCAGGAGTTCCAGGATGTTTTCAACGACTGGCTGGGCAAGTACATGGGGACCCCTATTTCCTTTAACCTAGACCCCAACGTAGCTCCGATTAGATTGAAGGCTAGATGAGTACCTTTTGTGCTCAAGCCCAAAATTGACTTGGAATTGGATGAACTAATCAACCAAGGGGTGTTAGTCCCAGTAGACCACGCCAAGTGGGAGACCCCAATAGTGACCCCGGTCAAGTCTGATGGGTCTGTGCGCATCTGCACAGACTACAAATGCACATTAAATAAGGTTCTTCAGAAGAGCGCATACTCTGTCCCAATTGTGCACCACTTGCTCTATTCACTGGACCCTGGCAAGATCTTCGCAAAATTTGATCTTGAGCAGGTGTACCAGCAACTACCGGTAGATGGCACTACCACGGAAGCACAGACCATAGTAACCCACAGAGGTGCATTCAAATGCACCAGACTTCAATTAGGAGTCAGCATAGCCCCCGGACTTTTTCAAAGTACCATAGAACATCTGTTACACCTGCTGCCTTGTCTCCACGCATGACACAATGGACCATCTTCCTGGCAGCTTACTCCTGCCAACTTGTCCACCGTCCGGGACTAAGTCTGGGACATGCTGATGCCCTCAGCCACTGTCCGTTACCAGACCTCCTTGAAGCCCTAACCCCAGAGGCACCAGTTCTCCTGATTGATGTTTTGGACTCAGGGCCTGTTCTGTCCCCGTTCCCAGGAATACACCCATTCGGACAGTCAGAGGTTAAATGAGCTGGCAGGCAACCAAGTAGTCTGATAAGAAGCTTGGCAGCAATCCCACCAGCTGCGTGCCAAAACCTTTATTAACATAACAGGAAAATACACACCACAAAATGTCCAGAAATAAGAAGCTGAGATGCAGGAAGATCTGAAGCTGGGATGCAAGAATATCTCTTTTTGTCCGTCACAAAGGTGCAGGCTGAACTCACTCTCTTTTATAGCCTGTGGGATGTGGTCCAGTGAGTCAGCTAATCACAAGCACGCCTTGCCTTCTGTTGGGCACATTTCTCTCTGCGTCGCTGGCGAGGATCCAGCCAGCACTTGTCTCCCTCGTCGCTGTCCACCTGTGGCTGCGGGGATGTGCTTGGCTCTGGGCCTATCTCTTGCCCTTCGGTGTCCTCCAGGGGCATTGCCAGAGAGGAGGGTCCTGGAGAGGGAGGTCTTGCCAATTCCTCCCTTTCACTCTCGGAGTCCTCTCCTGACGATGACACAGGCTCAGGCAACGGAGTCACAACAGGGCCTCTCACTTCAACGGAAGTGCGAGAGCCTCCACTAAAGATCATGTGCTAAGAACTGTAATGGGTTGGGTCACAAGGAGTTGGCCGACAAAAACTGAGGGCGGGGAATTCAAAGTATTTGCTACCAAAAAGAGTGAACTGTCTATGCAAGGGGGGTGTTTGTTATGGGGTGACCGTGTCATTGTGCCCTTATGCTTAGGGGAAAAAAATTTAAAAATGTTACATGAAGGGCACCCTGGAATTGTACGAATGAAGGGTCTAGCTAGAAGCTATGTATGGTGGCCCCAAATGGATAATGACATCACCAAGTGGATGGGGAAGTGTAACCCCTGTCAAGAATCCAGACCAGATCCCCCCACAGCACCGGTCAGGGAATGGGAACATCCCCAGGGGCCTTGGTCAAGGATACACATAAATTTTTCAGGCCCATTTCATGGCCAAACATTTTTGGTGATCGTCAATGCCTTTTCGAAATGGCTCGAGATCATCCTCATGCAATCCACGACTGCCGAAGAGGTCACAAAAACTCCAGAAACTCTTCGCCACCCACGGATTGCCCGATACCCTAGTATTGGATAATAGGCCCCAATTCACCACCACCCAGTTTGAGGGGTACATGGCAGAGTTAGGCATCCGGCACGCACACTCTGCCCCATTTCATCCAGCCAGTAATGGACTGCCTGAAAGATTTGTGAGAACAGCCAAGGAGGCACTGGCCCGGCTGGACGTGGGAGAATGGCAGGCCCAAATAGACAAATTCTTAACTGTCCAACACTCCACCCCTTGTACAGCCATGGGGCGCAGTCCAGCCAAACTCCTCATGGGTAGGAAGCTCAGGTGTACCTTGGACTGATTACACCCCACCTATTCCCTGGATGGATTTAAGGGAACTGACCAGAAGTTACAGGGTGGTTTCTGACATCAAGGGCTCAAAATCGTAGGCACACAGGTCAACTAAGATAAAGGTCAGCCAGACAGCCAGATGTGTACTCAGAAATACCAAGCCCTGACTTCTCAAGTTTTCCCAAAACAGCTAGCTCAAACCCGAGAAGGTCGGAAGACTTAGCTGCAAACTCCGGGATCCAGTGATGCCCCAGCGAGACGTCACTCCGAGCCGAGGACATCAGTGCCCCTGACGAGATCCAGGAGGTTCCATTGGCAGAGCTGGGACAAACAAAAGGTCCCTCCGACCGGTTCGACGCCACACCTCAGACTGAACTGCACAGGTCAACTAGGGCCCGGACACACCCTGGTCATCTGCGTGATTTTGTATGCAAATGTATAGACTAAGTGCCTTCTGGGAGGGGAAGGGTGTTATGTATATAGTTTTGACAGGAGATTTAAACCACAATAGGTCACTTATGATTGGTCAGCTCCCCGGCTGGCTGCGTATTTAAGCAGAGCTGAAGTCTCACTATATATTAAAGAGCTGTTGTCACTACCTTGCTTCTGACTCCTCAATCGCCCAACTTAACACAAACTTTCCACCCTTAAGAACTATAGAACAATTTTGGAATAAAAAGATGGATTTAAAACAGAAAATATATTGTCCCAATTTTGGATTATAGAAATACAAGATAAAAATGTTCCTTTCATTGTTGTAAAAATTATAAGACCGTGATCAGGAATTATATGTATTTCTGTCTGTTTCATTTGCAAATACCATAAAAAAAAAAAAGGAAAGCAAAAAACAAGCAAAAGAAAACTGATACACATTTGCTTGTGTATCCTTATTACATATTCTTATTACATATTCATATACATCCATAAGCATTTAACCCAAATCTAACCATTCTCAAAAGCCATTTCCCTAACGTGCACACTTTTTATTTGAAATTTCTGTAATAGATGGATTTTGTAAGTATGTGTTTTGATCCAAGAAATGCATCAGAAAATTTAGGGAGGAATAAAATAATAAATATGATAGATATTGGAATGCTGCTTCATTTATGTCTTTGAGAATTGCAAACTCACTTAGGTAATATTAAAGTATAATGCAGCTGAATTTATCTCCTCTTCCTGATTATAACCCACTGAGTTTCTCTACAGCATTGCTATGGAACACCATGCTGCTGGGTTTCTCCATAGTTATCAATAAAATCAAACAGCACAGATAGCTCTCTAGAGTGTAACCATCCCATGTTGAATCAGATGATGGAGACGTTCCCTTCCCCCATCTCAGTCTATAGACTTCTTCAATCTTGGGCTAAAAAGACATCTAAGGGCAAGTTTCGACCCATGTGCAGAGAATTTATTAGTACTGTATGCTGTATAATATAGTTTCAGCTATTAAGTGTATTTCAGCATCTCTACCTAGTGTTTCTACACAGTTTGGTGTGGCTCTTTTAATAATGTACTTTTCCCCTAGTACTACAGACATATGTTCGGTGTATAAGCTTCATTCCCTCCTGCCTGTCACCAGTATATTTTATTTAATGCAGTTGAGCTGAAAAATTTAATATACCTCCTAATATAAAGCAGACTTTGCTAATCTTAAAAGACCACAAGGAGGATGTTGTGTACATTTATAAGCTACAGAATCAGTTTAATGTGAAACAGTTGAGCAATTTCCTGTACAATGGCACAATTTCTGTCACATGCAGACTTTTCTGAGCATACGTTAGAGTGAATAGGAACTGAGGAGAGCCAAATTGTCAGAATATTTTTTTTAAAAAAATTCAAATCTTTTTTCTTACTTTCTATCTTTTTATTTTGTTTTGTTTACTTTTGCTATATTGAATATATTGAAATATAGATATAAAATTCTTGCTTCACCCTTATGGGTGGTCTGTGTCTTCCTCCATCTTGGGTCTTCTTTCAGAAGCCTGGGAGTTTGAGGGATCCTGTAAAGGATCCTAGCAGTCCACTCTTCTGGACAGAGAGCTCTGATGTTGTTTTGGGATTTGTTGGATCTATTCTCCCAGATTAGGAGTCAGAGTCCTGAGTGCTTTTACCACCACTCTAATTGGAACTTCTCATGTTCTTGAATGCCTATTAACTGTTTCAGCTAATTGGGAGAAGCCCCACAGAATCCAAGGTCTGCTGCCTTGCTAGCAGATCAGAGTCTTCCTTGCCATCTTGGGGCCTTCTATTGCTCTTCCAAATGTATTCCACAATGTAAGGGGCATGCATAAGAGCGCCAGTGTGCCTACCGTCCCTGTCCTAATGTTTCCTCTATTTGTATCTGTTTTATGTATTCAATTCATGCTTATACTTATATGTATTACCTAATACGTTCTTAACGAATAAATAAGTTGGGAATATTTTCATAGTGTGTTTGGGACATCCCTGTGGAGTGGGATTGTGGTGGGGACGGAGGAAGGGAAATTATGATTGTAGATTTGCTTGCATAATACTGAAGTAAAGTCAAGCCTGATTCCTGTTGAATGTGCCTAAGTAGTTTTATGAAAGTGATTTACCATTGTTTTTTTTTCTGAGATGTTGTTTCAACTTCCAAATCTAACCTCCAGTCAGTGGTGAAATGTAAAATTTGCTACTACTGGTTCTGTGGGCATGGCTTGGTGTGTGTGGGGGGGTGGGGGGTAATGTGACTGGGTGGGCATGGCCAACCTTTTTTTTTTAACTTTTAAAACCATTTTTTCTACAACCTCTTCAGATGAAGAGGTTGTAAAAAAAATGCTTTTAAAAGCCTCTGATGATCCCAGCTAAGTTGCCTGATTGTCAGAGGCTTTTTTTTCTTTTAAAAGCCTTTTTTCGGCCGAAGAGGTTGTAAAAAAAATACTTTTAAAAATAAAAAAAAGCCTCTGATGATTGCGCGGCTCAACTGGGCAGGGGGTGCAGGGATTTTTGCTACCTGTTCCCCGAACCATCTGCTTCCATCACTACCGGATCGGGTGATCCGGTCCAAACTGGACACATTTCACCCTGCCTCCAGTCCTGGATTTCCAAGGAGTTTCTCATCCAAGTTCTAATCAGAACTGATCCCACTTAATTCTTAAGACCAACCAAAGCCAACCAGGTGCTCCTATTTTCCAAAGCATCTTGGAATGTTGTCTTTAACAAAAACTTGTTAATGCATAGTTCCTATAGGGTCTTTCACACAGACACTTTTTTTTGGGGGGGGGGAGGCAAATCTATACAGGTCTTCTGATTAGCATTTTGAAAATCAGTGATGCCATTGTTAAGGCACCACACATGAAAAAATTGAAATCCAAATCCTAACATAAGTATAATTTGAATTTTAAAAGAAGATTCCTCCCTCCCACAAAAAAACTAGGAAATAAACAGTTTCAGGCATAATACAGTTTTTCCCCTTCTGCACCACAATGGCCTTTTATCCCCTAATGATAAGTAGATCTTCTTACCATCAAAATGCTTTCATTCTTGTGATAATTGGATGGATAATACATATTATTACAAACTAAAATAAAAATAATGTTGTTAAAAGATTCATATCAATCAATCATAAAAATGAACTCACTCCCACTCTCCATGATCCCATGAAGAGACTATTCATAAGGCAATTAATACACTATTCATTAATCTTCCAGCCTGCAAAATAATTTTCAGAATTCACAATGAGATATTTTTAAATTAATTGTTGCCAATCTGGATGCATTTTCAAATATAGGAAGGATGTATTTCCTTGAAAAGAAGGGGCATGGCCATACACAAGAACATAGATTCCTAGGTAATATAATCTGAGGTGTTTGTATGATTTTTTTTATTATGTTGTTATGGTCTGGAATTGGTATACAGGTGTGAAAGGTAGAGTTTGATTATCATAGTACCTGTTTGATCATTTTTCATCATGATGATTAACAGTTTATTAATTACGTATGGCACTTAGTATGAAAATTCCATTAATGCTGCATCTCCGATGTGGTTAATGTTTTTTGAAGTATCTGGGCAAATCAATCTCCCAAATCAGGACCATTGTATGTTGTTGGCTCTCAGCATCTCTAAATATGAGACAATCTTTGGAGAATCCATACATTTATCTATGACACCTAGAGCTCAATGAATAAATCCAGATGAAGATAACTTTCTCTATTTGATCAGTATGGCTACTGTTCTGGAACTGATATGCTATGATGGATTTATCTCATCTGATTAGAGGATTTGGTGATAGTAAATTCTATACATAATTTGGGACCAATATGGAACAGTTCTTTCTTTCCATCTTGTTTTTGATAGAAGTTATTTTAGTTATTTTATTTTAGAAATTATTTGGTGGAAGTTGTTCACTGATTTTAGTGATTTTTAAAGAGAAGTTATTCTATTTTATATAGAAGTTGTTTTATTTTAGCTATAGTCATTGTTAATTTAACATTAACATTTAATATCATTCTTAAAACATATATACACAGACTCAAACCATACACCTACAGCTATTTCGAGATCTTCTTGAAAGTTGTTATTTTATATTTATGTACTTTTATCTGGAGAAATTAACAAGGTTGACACAAAAGCAGTGCAAAATAAGAGTTGACATGAAGCTGTAGACTAATGGGGAACCTAAAATCTCTCTACTTCTCTTAAGGATATGAAAGAAATAGGCCTTAAATTGATGACCCTGAAGAATCCATGTAATGATAAAATCTTAATTTTAGGATTCTAAAGTAACAGTAACAGAGTTGGAAGATACCTTGGAGATCATCTAGTCCAACCCCCTTCTCACACAGGAGACCTATACTAAGGATTCGAATCGCTGACCTTTCTGATCAATAAGCTCAGTGTCTTAGCCACTGAGCCATCAAGTCAGGCTAATAATAGTAATTTGTATTTAAAGTAATTTGATTTAAAAGTAATTTGTTTTGATGTAAAGTAATTTGATTTAAAGAAATTTGATTTAAAAACAATAATCATGATAACTGATAACTTTTTCAAACTTAAAAAGGGTATTCAACAGTTAGACTTCTTGGGGTGATATTTTGCAGATTTAAAAATACGCATACCAACCATGCTTCTGGATCCACTCCTTTACTTTGGAATAGAGACCCAAAAATCCTGTCTGGGCTTGAACGTTTCTTCATTGAGGAATCAACATAGTGATTATATAGTTAATATATGGGAGAAGTTTATATAATTCTTCTTTACTACCCTGCATTTAAGACCAGCATTTTTTGTAGCTCAGAACAACAAACTCCATATTTTATAATTTCCAAATATAACACTGTAAAATGGAATACATTTATATACACAGAAACATATACATGCATACACATAGAGAGAAAGAAAAAGAGTGCTGGGAGCTTTAGTTGGTTAGGTTTTATTACATTTAATTATTTTAGGGTCATTTTTTAAAAAATAACTTTTTATACATTGCCATTCTTTTTTCACCTAAAGAGAAGACACACAATTTATCTTCTCGAAGCCTGTTTTATTTATTTTATAATATTTTATAATTTTACTTTGGAGTTTTATATCTTGTTCTTCAGCTTTAGTTTATGAGATAGTTTAGATTTTGAGAGACTACATTACAATGCAACTTACTATAAAGCAGATAAATGAACAGTTAATAAAAATATGACATAACAAAAATGCCACAAATTGTGGGCATAGTAAAAACTAATTCTGAAACTGGCAGTTCCACATCCAGAAGAGCAAATTGAGAGCTGATAGCAAATTGTGCTAGTTTTCATTCAACAAGGTGTGTTCAGAGCATCTGAGACTGAATGTATGTAAACACAGTTATGCTACTTTCCCCCCCCCCCCAAAAAAGGGGGGGGAACCCATCAGTTGATGGGGAGATTAAATCCCAGGCACAATTTTCACTTTTGTATTGCTGATTGATGAGATTTTTCTTGTCTTTTTAAATGCATTTAGTGATCTGAAGAGTTTGTATGAAGTATTCCAAATACACTAATCTGTTAACTCCAAAACATCTAATGAATGAATTGAGTATTGATGATCAATAAAAAAAGAAAATGATGAAGAATTCCTATAGAGTTCCTATGATGGCTAGGCAGGAGAAGTTGTCATGATTCCTGGATCTATAGCAGTCATTTAAACTGTTGGCTTGCTAACTGTGAGCAACATATTGAAACAGTCTCACTGCTGGTTGTCAATTTTGGATTAATTGCAGAAAGGACATGGCCTGAAAATACTCATAGGATTGCCAATTATCTCTGGGGTGGGGGGAGCACTTTACGCATGCATGAAGAAAACGTATCTAGTAACAAAGTCTTTATGTAGAACTTTTGAATACAAGTAATTGCAAAATGGACCAAAGCCATCATCCCACAGTTTACCATTAGAACCTGCTTTATGCAAGCATTGGTAACACCTAACGAAAGGATAGTTCTTAATAAATATTCAAGCTCTATGTTCATCTAACTAATCATCCTTCTCCAACCTTCAGATGTGCCCAGGGCTACAACAGTTTCCAAACCCAATCTTTCTTATCTACCTCCTCCAGATGGCCCAGGTTGTTGAAACAGTGTTTTTCCCATGAGACCAATCTATCAGGGCAACCTAGTCTATCCAAATATGGGATGGATCATATTGCTTCTGCTTTCACCTTTCAGCCCCCATCCAGGAGCCTTTACAGGCAGTCACTTCTGTGACAAACTATTTTGTGTTAAATTTAAATTTACCAACAAAGATTGCTGAGTTTCCCCAGATTGTTGAGTTTCTGGGAACTGCAATTCTCCCTGGAACTCTGAAGAGAGCAAGATTGAAAAGGGTGATCTACTCTGTCAATCTGAGGCAGAGCTACTATTCAGAATCTGTAACATGATTTTTTTTCCCTGACTGGAGATGCCAGAGATTGTTACTTAGAACCATATGCATATGAAGTTATAATTCTTCTCATCATTTTCAACTCTTTATTACTCATGTACTAATTAGACAAACTTGCTATATATGAATTTTATTTTTGACATGACCTGCTCATGGAGAAGTAACACTGTCAGAAATAAGTTTTTTTAAAAAAGAAAAGGAAGTATGAGTAATAGCATTTGCATTATTTATTGCCATGTGATAAACATGACATGCAAAATAGTCCTATAGAGATTCGAAATTATGTTCAGATTAAAATCAAAAATAGAAATCTAAGTCATCTGTGTTCTATCCTCTGGTGAAATATTTAAATAGAGGAGTGTGAATTAGCCAAGATCCAGTTGAAATGTGATGTTGAATTCTGAAAGTGCAAAGCAAATTAGAAATTGGGTATTCAAGGGCAATATTCTGTTTGTGGTAATTTGAAATTCCATTTAATTGTGGGCACAGTCATGGGCAAGGTGATATGCGGTGGGAGGGAAAATCAGAACACATTTGTGATCTCACAAGTGCTGTGACTTTTGTATCTTGTTGTGATGCAGTGAAACTTAGTGGCATCTGTATGATGGCAATGCCATCTGCATGTTGACATTTTGATACAGTAATGTAATAATGTAGAGTGTAAGGCAGCACAAGGTATAATTGGAAACAGAAAGAAAGTAAGGTTTTATTTAAGTGACAGTGAAATTAAATTAATAAAAAGGGAATCTGTAACAGTGAAGGAACCGAAGAGACTTTATATCAGGCCAGAGTCCTCCAGAATTGGGATAGACTGCCAATGCTGAAAAATAAATAATAAGGTCTATAATACAGAAATACATAGTGAGTTAAGGAATAATGAAAGTAGATCTAGCACTTAGACTTATATACCATTTTACAGTGCTTTAAGGCCCTCTCTAAGTAATTTACAAAGTCAGCATATTGCCCTCAACAATCTGGGTCTTCATTTTACCAACCTCGGAAGGATGGAAGGCTGAATCAACCTTGAGCCAGTAAGAATTGAACTGTTGGAGGTGAGCAGAATTAGCCTGCAATTAGAATTCTACTAGCCTGCAATACTGCATTCTAACTACTGCACTACACGGCTCTTAAAAGTAAAAGAGTATGTTAGGGGAAGCTAGAGGACCATATAATGCAAATCATATGAAATAAAATCAGCAGAATAAATCTGCTGTTTTCATTCTGTCTGAATAAATTCTAGCAGAAAAGTTTTGATAGGCAGGTTCTGAAAAGCAAAGTTTGTGAAATGATAAAAATTATTGGCTGACATGTCATTATCATTTCACCCCTTCAGCTCTGTCCCTATATGGAAGGGAAGTGATAACAACACAAAGCAGAAAGTCATTGAATCACCATATCACTTTTGAAACTTTTTGGAGTGACTCAAAAGAATATCATTTGAATGGTGACTTGGATCAAGTTTGAAGATTGAATCCAAAGGGCAACTTGACTGAATCTATTTCAGAATCATATCATCCTTTAAATTCCTTTTTAAATTCCTCTTACCATCCCTATTAAAATATACCAATTTTGTTTCATTTTTTGCTTTTTTTAAAGTTTCAGTTGACGTCAAGGATTGAGTATGTTTGAAATTACAGCTAATAATACCATTTGCAAGTAGACCAAAAGCTGAAATAGAATGTGTTTTAATGAATAGTCTGGAACTAAAGAGTATGTGTGAATTACACATTGACATATCTTTCGACTTTTCAGAAGCCTCATCATGTTTATGCTTTTTCATACAGAGATGGTTAATAATGATTGTTTCTTCCTCTTCACCTTTCACTCTTCTCTTTTTTTATTAACTTCTGATAGGAACAAGAACTGCCTTGCCCTTTGCTATGGTTTTACAGTCAGCTATAGCTTTTGCTATGTCTCCTGAATCTGGATAAATTGCTTGCCTTCTTTCTCTGGATAAAGTTCTCATTCAAATCTTATGAGTAGGACACCATCTATCTTGAAATAATGAAAAAGATATATGAAAAAACAGCATCCAAGTTGCAAAATTCTGTCTAACATTACTTATTTGCCTGACTTAAAGAAAAAGACAAAGCTTTTCTCTATCTGGTCAGATCTGCCTCTAGAGGGTGATACTCATCTTCATTGCCTAGCCGAGGGAGCAAATGCTGGCCAAAGACATTTCCATCATCATGTGGCCTGCATGACTATACACCAAGGCACATGAAATGCTGTTACCTTCCCATTGAAGTGGCACCTATTTATTTACCCATATTTGCATGCTTTCAAACTGCTAGGTGGGCAGGAGCTGGGGCAAGTAACAGGTACTCAACCTGTCGCACAGTGCTTGGGCCTCAAACTACCAACCTTCTGGTCAGTATCTTAACTGATAGATTTGGTTATGTATAATTCTCTATGCAGAAAGAGGAGGAAAAAAAACCCCCTGAAATCATCCATAGTTTTCATGGTCTTGTCATTTTCTCATAAGCACGGCATGTGTTTTATTTTATGGAGGAATGTCCTTTATTTGAAGGGCTGTTCAGCCCAAATCTAGTTTTAAGATCAAGCCCCCTAGAAGTTCAAGAGCTTTGAAAATATTCACAGCATCAAACATAAGCATCTGGATAGACATGCAGCTCACCTAGTACTGTCTTCCCCCTGTGGTGCAACATATTCATACAAACTTCAATTCCTAGCATGGGGAAAAAAATAATTCCTAGTCTCTTTTATATGATCCATACTTTGATATCAATCCTTGAATCTCCTCCCAAACCATGGAGATAGAGCTAAATTTTCTAAAGAAGTATTTGCCTTTCAAACCCAATATAATAATATTTTAAAAGTGAGGGAAAATCAGGAAGTTCAAAAGAATACATAGGTTTTTTTGCAAGTTTATGCTTTCTACAAGAATCTGAACTACTAATGGTCAAAGCAAATAGGCGGCAGATAAGAGTCAATAAAATCCAAGGTGCTCTGGGCTTAGACCTCTATACTTGCTTCTCCATTTTATAGTTATAGTTCGGGAAAAAATATTTTTAATTAATTAACCCATTGTATTTAATAAATGCCTCCCTATACCTGGTACTTTTCAGCTGTGTTGAATTACAGTTCCTATTATCCTCAGCCAGTGTGATTGGGCAATCAGAGTTGTGATCCTGCATATCTGGAAGGAATCAGATTGGGAAAGGTCACTTTATATGTGGCAATACATTATTTGAAGATGCAACATTTTAATGGGTTTTTTTTCTTTATCCCCACCCCATGGAGATTGCAAATTTCTTTGCAAGGGGAGAGATAAGAATGACAAGGAAGACCATTCTTCTACATTTTAATATCATCATGTTCACAAATATGATTCACTGACAAGAGCTATATTTGGCTTCTCTGGAAGAACAAAGAGATTTTGTTTTTCTGCCCACAAGGGAAAGTGCATAATATTCTGATTCCACATCCTTTCCCCACTAATAATTATCCTCTCGCAGGCTTCACATAAGCTTAGAAGTCTGATGAAAGGAATTGCTCATTTCCAAGTGGCTGATTCATCTGTCTCAGGAGGGAGCCCCACACAATGTGAGACAGAGACAGATGCTTTTCCTTTCCCCCACATGCAAGTGGTTGGTTTACATGTACCCTGTGCACATGTTGTAAAATTGTAAACTGTCCTGAAAGTGATTCTGTGCAGAGTTTTCTATAGCTTGATATTCTATTTTCAAGGGTAAGAAAAGCCAGCCATTATCTGCTCCGGCCTGCAAGTCTATTCTATCCCAACTCATATATCATTCATGCATTCATTCATGCATTTATGCATTCATTCATGCGTTCGTTCATTCATTCATTCATTCATTCATTCATTCATTCATTCATTCATTCATTCATTCATTCATTCATTCATTGTTTACCAGAAGTGTATATCTCACCTAAGTTCTATTTTGGTTTCAGATCAGCTGGCAAACATATGAACATTTGTCAATCTATCAGGGAGATGGGTGGCACATAAATTTTAATTAAGTACAGTAAGTAAGTAAGTAAGTAAGTAAGTAAGTAAATAATTTTGGGCATGAAGCTAGCTGAGTGACCTTGGAGCAGTCATTCTCTCTCAGCCCTAGGAAACAGGCAAGAGCAAATCACTTCTGAAAAACCTTGCTAAGTAAACATCAGGGACTTGTCCAGGTTATCTCTCAGAATTTGACATGTTTGAACTGGATATAATTCTTTTTGTAAGTAATTGATCAAACAAGTAACAAAAAGAGACAAGGAAACTGCTGCCCTCCTATTGTAATGACAGTGATATATCTGGCTGTCTTGGCTTCACATTTTTTATGAAAATAACTTTTTGGCCCAACCAAACAATAATAATTTCTAACCAAGAGGCCATGTTTTCTTCATTAAATAGTTATTTCCATCAATGGATGGAGAGCAAGAAATTAAAAACATCAAACTCACTGGTTTTAAGAAAGCTGGAAGAAAGATGCAGAAAAATACATTATTTTTGCTTTGTATAGTTTTGCATTTGTTCCCAGAAAAATTCCTTTCTACCACCATATATGATCTCTTTTCAATGAGTATGTGAAATTCTATACTTATTTTTCACATATTTTTCCTTATTTATTTATACAATGACTGAGCAGTATAAATGGGAGTAATTTCGGTAATATATGCCCTTTGGTATGAATTTCCCCAAATGTATGCATTTTTGCACATATTTTGTTTCTATGTGAACATGCAGTGCATAATTTTAAAAAGTGTGAAACCTCAACGATAACTGCTTTCCATATTAGTTGGTGAACTGCAAATTAGGTTGATTCCTGCTAAAATATGAACAAAATGCATTTCTCCCTGACCCTAGCTGGGAGTAATTTGAGAGGCATCACTTTTTAGTGATGACATATTAGTTTCATTCCTTCCTCGCCTGTGGCTGTCAAGATGTTTGAAACAATCCAAAACCTTGCAGATCTGTTTGCCAGAGATAGATATGGGTTTAATGTGCACAGCCTAAGAGCCCCACTGTCAAACTATCTTCAAATCTCTCTTTAAAACAATTGCCCAAGGCACCAACAGATGTGCTCAATGCACCCATTTATTTTTATGCGCTGAGTATATGTAAACATATTAATAAAGGAGAATATTGGTAGCTCAGGGTTGGCAAAGAGGGGTCCTTGGTGCTCTCAGAGCTTGCTTGTTTTCTTGTGGATGTTTCATTACCCAAACTAGGTAACATTATCAGTACTGATGTTTGGGTAATGAAAAGTCTGCAAGAAAATAAGAAAGCTCAGAGAGCACCAAGGACCCCTCATGTAAAACATATATTTCAAAGAAATATCACTTTGTGTTGGTCACACTAAAGGACAGGCCAATGCCCTGGAAATCATTGGAGATACTAAGAAAAGTATGAAAGAAGAAGAAAAAATCTGTCTTTTACTTTATACTTATCAACTATTTCAATAATATATCTATACTATACCATGCTCAACATAACCATAATTCCTGATAAACAGTCAAATTTGGTATATAGCTGAACATTTCATTAACACTTTATCATTTAATGAGTGTCCCATAAATCTACTTATATACACTAAGTAAAGGTTCCCACGCACATGTGTGCTAGTCATTCCCGAGTCTAGGGGGTGATGCTCATCTCCATTTCTAAGCCAAAGAGCCAGCGGTGTTCAAAGACGTCTCCATGGTCATGTGGCTGGCATGACTAAATGCCGAAGGCACACAGAGCATTGTTTACCTTCCCAGCAAAGGTGGTCCCTATTTTTCTACTTGCATTTTTTATGTGCTTTCGAACTGCTAGGTTGGCAGAAGCTGGGGCAAGTAATGGGAGCTCATTCAATTATGCGGCGCTAGGCATTCAAACCGCTGAACTGCCAACCTTCTGATTGATAAACTCAGCGCCTTAATCACTGAGCCACCGCATCCCTCGGAATTTATATACATTACTCCCCCACAAAAGATACCAAATAATCATATGGCCATATCATGTTCGAACCCACATGTTTTTTACACCACTCCACAGCAAATTTGATACATCTTTTCAAATACATTCTTTCATGAGTCCAATATATCCTAAGTGCAAGTGTGTGTGTGTGTGTGTGTGTGTGTGTGTGTGTGTATCAATTTTAATCCCAGATCTATTTTAACATTTTTTAGGATACAAATCCACTGATCAGGTTTTTCCAGAGATTCCAGTTCTTTAGTCCGTATTTGAAGTATCATGAAAATGTCTACTTTAATAATGTTCTTGAAGTTTTGAAAGATACGTGTTATAGGTTTTAATTCTGTAATTAATTTGATGAAGTAAGAAAGCAACTCAGATGCCTTTGAGACAATCCAAGTGTCAAGTCCAAAGTGATTTGCTGGTACACACTTGATGTTTGATGGGGAACAACTTTGTTGCTTCCTTTATTCTCCAGATTTTGGTTGAAAGGAGTTAGGACTCTCAAAGTTTTATTTTGTTTTTTGTTTAATGGTGGTAATATTTATTTTGGCTGTATCATATTATATATATTTGATATATCATATATATGATATATATATGATATATATATATATATATATATATATATATATATATATATATATATATATCATATTATATCATATTATATCATATTATATCATATTATATATTATATATATCATATTATATATATATATCTTAAATGGCAAATACCTGATCTGGGTCAGGTGTATACCATATCACAGGTGTATACCATATAACAAGGTAGGAAAAGACTAGTTACATTCATGTAAAGGCATGAGAGAAGAAAATCTACATTTTTAGATGAGACTGTAAAGTTTTCCCTTGATGTTAGAAGTTCACATCCTTTCAAAGAGATGATTTACAAGACACTGGTTGATAAAAAGCACTTCTCTTCAAATCAATTAAAGCAGCTACAGCTCTTTTTTTCAGGCTTAGATAGCAGTTTTGTAAGCTGCATTGTCTGTACCTTTATTTATTTCACTTCTGCACATTCTGAAGCAATTTTTTTGAAAGGATTCCATGGCTTAAATGTTTATCAATCTATCAATTGAGCGATCAAAAAAACAACAGCTCCTCCTCCATAATTTTATTCAGAAAATGATATTTTAACAAACGAAACAGGAAAATAATCTTTGAAATTAGCACTTTTCAATCAAGTCCCAGCAGTGCTTTCTATGTCTTTATTTATATCAAACAAAGGTACTCCTATAATTTTTTTGAGGGGGGGGGAGTGAAAAGATACCAAATCTAGACTCCATGGTGGATGATTAGACTAGGAAATCCAACCTTGGAATTGCCTCTTCTGATGGCTTATGAGGTGTGAATTCTAGCATTATCATATTGCAGCAAAAGTCCCTTTTTCTGTTTCCAGATTCTGTTTAATTGTTCTTTCAAAGTTTTGGATGTTGCCTGTAGCGTTGTATGTTCATAGTCATGTCAAATTCAAGGAAATCCATTTGTATAACAAGATCTGGATACTCCAAACCTGTGACCATAAATTTTCTCTCAACAGTTTATTGATTGATGCATTGATTGATTTGCAGATGAAGCTTTGCAATGACATTCTATGGACAAATGCTTCTTTTCTGACTCATAATTATCAACTTACGTTTCATTGGTTGTTATGATACTATGAAGGAATTGCTTGTCTTTTTTCTTACAGCGTAACAACAATTGCTAGTAAATGTCAATGCATGAAGTTTTTACCTCTGCAGGGAATCCATCTATACAAACTTTTTGATACCAAAAAGAATCTATATCTCACATGTCCTCATCAAATGCCAAAACTGACAATTTTCTTTCTTTCTTTCTTTCTTTCTTTCTTTCTTTCTTTCTTTCTTTCTTTCTTTCTTTCTTTCTTTCTTTCTTTTCTTTTCTTTTCTTTTCTTTTCTTTTCTTTTCTTTTCTTTTTCTTTTTTTTTTCATTTTTTAACTTAAACATTCCATCTTCCATTAAACAGTGTGTTGTCTGGTTACAAATATCTCTGTGCAATAACAATAAAAATTTGCAACAGTATTCTTTACATTGATAGATTCTCTAATCTTACAATAATAACAATGAGTATAATACATCTATTCATTTTTCCATCTTAAATATCTTCTAATAAGAATATAATAATCTTAAATATAATAATCTTAATAGTCACACTGACCATTTTTTTAGTGTTTCATCAATTGTCTTTAAACAGTTCGTCAACCTTTCTCATGTGAAATTCGTTAGTTAAAGGCAGTTTGCTTAATTCATTCTTGGTCACACAAATCAGTTCTTTGTTTGTCTGTTTGTCTGTCTGTCTGTCTGTCTATCTGTCTATCTGTCTATCATCTATCTATCTATCTATCTATCTATCTATCTATCTATCTATCTATCTATCTATCATCTCTTTCATCTATCTAGCCCAGGGATATACAGTACTCACATCCACACATTGTCACCATAAACAACCTGCATTTGGTGAGGTAAATTTCAATTATTAGAATTTAAAGGGACATGTTCGGCCATAAGAAATTCAACAGTGCATTCCTTAAAATGCACTGACTACTCACTGCAGAATTCCATTTCATGTAGATTAGCAACACAGCCTTTTCTCACAGGAATTTTTGACAACTGAAGTGAAAGACCAGATACTAAAGAACATGTAAGACCTTATAGTGCATCAGTTCTGCCACCTGTTATAAGCCATTTAACATTGGAAATATTACTTTTCATTCAACCCTCATAATATAATCATATATAATTTTTATTCAGAAATAAATCTTATTCTGTTCAATGAACTTTATTGCTTTACATGTATATTTCAGATTCAAACTCAGTAAATTTTAACTATGCACCCTAAAGGGCAATATAATAAACTCCTTTTGAAATATGTATTTCAATAACATATTTTAATATTAATTGTTTAGCAACATGCAATGTTTCCCAGGTGCTGGATCATTACCCACGATCAAGTGTTTTCCCAGGGCTCAGTTTGATTCACTGGCAAAATAAATACACAAATAATATTACTGTGATTTGTTCATTAAAACAGAATATTGCAAAGAAGCTCTGGACAAACCTGAGCCTTTGATGTAAATGAGGAACATGATTTATTAAAACTCTGCTATTCTCTGGGATTAAAAAGCTATCTAATTGGCCATAATTTGTAACTGAGCACTGAATGAATTTGGTTTGAGGCATTACAAATGTTATCACTTAATTTAATAAATCTGATATTATAATGCATGGCTGGAATCGGAGTCTAAGACAAATTACAATATTTCACAATGACTTGCTGTGATATTTCTCACTCTTTCTTACTTCTCTTTCTGATTACATTGTTTTTTATCTTCTTTGGTGGATTGTGAGCCATCCTAAGTCACTTAGTGTCAGGTGGCACCAAATCGTATCCATGGATGAACAAACAAACAAACAATCTGACTTTTTAACTAAGCCTCAGTTCTTAGGTACTTAGCATTACTTATATAAATAAACTTTTAGATAATCCAGTTAGAATGAAAGCTTTTTGAGCCTCACTGATACCTTTAAGAAAGATTATTTTCTTTTTCATTTTGTTTCTGAACTTCATGATTTCTTCTCTTTTGAAGAATAACTGGCTAGACAAAAATAAGAGTTCTTTTCTAACTATCAGGGTGATGAACCAAATGCTTATTTTCACATAACCCAGTTGAGCCACCCTGCTACTATTAATAGTGAAGCACCATCAGGAGCAGCAAGTACCTCTTTTATAGAAAACTCTGCCCTCCCCAAACACTTTCCAATCTGAAAAAGTCCAGTGACAAAAGCTCTGCAAGTTCCTTTTTTGACTGAATGGAAACATAGGAATCTGCAGTCCTCTCGAGAGATATTTGCACCATGAAACCTTATAAATAAAGAAGTAAGAAAATATCACACTCACTTCACCCATGAAAGTGTCTCTGACATTATGTTCTTCTCTGAAAGCAGGGTCATAAGATCACCCAAAGGGCTGCTGTAAGGACTTTTTGTAGAATATGCTAGATAAATTCACTCATATTTGCTCTGAGCTACACTCCAACTTTCCATGTTCTTTTTAACAGATTAACAGAGTTGTAAGGGACCTTGTACTGTAGATCATCTAGTCCAACCCCCCACCCAAGCAGGAGACTCTACACCATTTCTGACAAATGGCAGTCCAATTTCTGCTTAAAAGCCTCCAGTGATGAAGCTCCCACAACTTACGAAGGCAAGCCATTCCACTGGTTAATTGTTCTCTCTGTCAGATAATTTCTCCTTATTTCTAGGTTGAATCTCTCCTTGATCAATTTCCATCCATTATTCCTTGTCTGGCCTTCAGGTGCTTTGGAAAATAGCTTGATCCCTCCTTTCTGTGGCAGCCCCTCAAATATTGGAACACTGCTATCATATCTCCCCTAGTCGTTCTCTTCACTAGACTAGCCATGCCCAGTTCCTGTAGCCGTTCTTCATATGTTTTAGTCTGCAGTCCCCTAATCATCTTGGTTGCTCTTTTCTCCACTTTTTCTGATGAGTAGGCTGAGGCATGATCTACTATTGTAATCTGGGAAAGTTTTGAGGTTCAGAAAATAGATAGAACCTTTGGAATCATGAATATCATATGGATGAATATCTTTAGATCCACATCCAACCTGGTTGGTTAAGGACTCTTGGAGGGTGATAAGTGGCTAGATATATTTACAAGGTTCCAGGGTGATTCAACCTGTGTTTAAGGAGACAATGATGTAGCTCCTCAGGAAGCTATAACTGGATTTGTAATGTTGGACAATTTCTGAGCCTTTCCCAACCTTTACTTTCTAGGGAATATTGTTGAGAAGATTATCTGGTTTCAGCTTCAGAGGAAGAAATGCATTATCTGGGTCTCTTCCAGGCAGGTTAGAGGCCTGGACACACTTATCTCTTGCAGGACAGGAATGAAGTGGTGCATTCAATGTGGTGCTCCCTTATCATTTGGTGGCCTTTGATATCTTTGTATACTTCTGGACTTCATTCTCTGGAAACTGAAAAGACCAGGCACAAAATCAACCATAACAAAACCAAGTAGCTTCACATTTTGGAGATACTTGGATCCTGAATTTTTCCATCCTTAGTTCGATAGAGTTGCACTGTTATAGGCAGACTCAATGCTCAACTTGGGGGTTTCCCTAGATTCACAGCTCTGCTTGAAATTGGAAAATGGTAGCCATAGTTCTGAGAGTTTTTGAACAACTCCATCTTGTGCCAACTCATGTATTGGGATGCCTTTCTTGGTCACCTCTCATCTAATTTACTACAGTGCACTTTACATGAGGCTACTTTGGAATTCCCATATACGATTGTTATTTTATGAGCTGCACTGGTTGTTTGTGGACTTCTGTGTGCAATAATCATTGATTATTATCTATAAAGCTGGTTTTTTAAAGCTGGGAATTGTTGGAAGAAATGTTCATCTGGGTTCAGTTCCAAGTGGGGAGAAAAACACTGGAAACATGGAGGCTGTTTGGAAAAATGGTTTAATGGTGGACAGGACCACATGGGTTTTTTGGGTCCTGGGCAAATGAGCACAGGGGGAGAGAGAAAGAGAGAGAGAGAGAGAGAGGGGGGGGGGACCCTCTCTTGGGCTTTGAATTTGAACTCCCTGTTCCTCTGGCAAGAGCATGTATTCTGATTGATTGTCAGACTCCCAGGGGGCTATACATGGGTAACTTAGTAGGCTATCTTGAGTCCCAGGCTTGGTTGAACCTTGCTGGGTGATGTAATCTTCCCAGGTACCATGTGGTGAGGTGGGTAGAGGGCTAATCTTATTATGTCCTGAGGGTGAAGGTCTTTTGTTTTGTAAATAAACTGGCCCATCCTTTTGTCTTGTAGATAGGTTGGCACCAAAATATCTGCTGGAGGGCAGGGAGCTGCGATTATGAGTTTATGCCTTTAGAAACATGTTTTTCCTTTAGAGAAAATGTAATATTTTGCCTTTTTAATATTTTCTAGAATATTTCATTCTTCTAGGAGATGGGTGAATGGTAACTTTCTACAGTTTTTTGGAGCATCATCTGTCTCCAACTACCTTGGCTCTGACAAGGTTGGCATACTGAAGGTCCCATCACTTAAATAGTGTCATCTGGTTGGACCCAGAAATGTTTTCTTCATGTGTGCTCAATGGAACAACATTCCCCTACAGATATGGATGGCCTATCTTCTTAAAGATTCTGAAAAATTAGCATCCCTCTGAGACCTTCCGAAGGTTTTATAAGCCCGTCTTGATTAGTTGCTTAAATTGCTTCTCGCCCAATATGTTTTATTATATTTTATTCCTCTGCTGATTTTAATTGCATACACTTTTCTGAGTCACACATTGAGTGGCCAACTATATAAATTGAAATGTTAAATACATAATAAACATGTTTTTCATTACACGGAATGAAAACTGGTATGAAAAATAAAACCAATACAAAGTTTATTTGTTTCTGCCATTCATCAGTAAGATATACTAAATGTGGGGAATTTATCTTAAAATCCAAAAACAGGCACTAGGCAAATAATCCACGTGAGGAAGGAAAGAGAACTTAATAAGAAATATAAATGAACATGTGTTAGGATATTTTTACACTTGTATTTTCTTCCAGAGCAGGGAAACTCTAGTCACAGCAGAAGTGTGAACATCATTGTCCAAGGGTAATCTAGCACAGAATCTTTAACAATTTGCACATCATTACTGAGGTGAGAATTTATTCTCCTTCCTTGCCTTTCTGAATTCCACAAGGACAAGAAGGTTGATATTGCATTTGTCAGTCATTGTGGGTTATAGAATACTCTCAGCTGTGGATACTGTTGCCATTAGTGTGGCAAGTCTAAAAAAGGTACATTGATTTATTTACTTAATGGATTTATAGTCTGCATTTCCAGGCCCGAAAAGAGTACTCTAGGAAGCTAAACAAAACAGAGCAAGACAGACAGACGTGTAATATATATATATATATATATATATATATATATATATATATATATATATATATATATATATATATGTATATAAAATATCAAAACACAAAATTACAAACATGGCACTTCCCATAGTACTAATTAGCAATAAAAGTCATAAATGGAATTGTTCAAAAATTAACTCCAAGAGATACAACTCGATTTCCTTTAACGTAACAGTGAGTATGTGTGCTAATTTTCAGATGAGATGAGATGACAGGAGATTTTCTCCCACAAAGAGATCTTTGTAATCCAAGGCATCTTTAGAAAGATTTCTTCTGCAAGAAGATTTCTTCTGCTTGAGATAGGCTCATTACTGTCTTAATCTTAATATTTCAGAGCAATTTTTAAAACAATTTATATCCCAAGGACCTTGATCCTTTATTTATTTAAATGTGGAGAAGTAGTACTATCAATTTTCCCATCTTACTTTCTGTGAGATTGCTTAATTATATTTTCTCCAAAGGAAATGTACATAGTATCAGATATGAACATTTTGCTTAGATGGACATGGGGTGTTCTGAACAATTTTGTCAGGAAGAGTTACAACAAGGAAAATTTTCCTCCAGATACTACTCAAGGTGACATTTTTGTCATTTAACTTTCAGCACTATGGGAAGAGTGAAAACAATTTCTCAATTTTAGCTGATGAAGGTCTTTGTGCTGGGTGAAGAACATCTAGTGCACATTTGAACATGAACCTATACAAGTAAGTCAATGCACACTGGTAGCAACTAGCTTTCTGTTCTTTTTTATACACTCATAAATTGTTTGCATTAGAGTGGACACAGTGGCTTTTACAGTTATTTACTTAGGACAAAGCTTGTTGAGTGAGCAATAGGGAGAACAAACAAGGGAGTTTTATGTGAGGAGGAGGTGAGGAACCTGAGGACGGAGAGAGAGAGGGAGAAGGAATTGGAAGGAGAAGAATGTGGTAAAGCCAGATAGGTAGAAATTGCTGGCTGATTGTTGCTAGCTGTTTTCTAATTGTTGCTGACTGTTTCTAGAGTGCTGCTGATTGTTTATTGTGCTACTCATTGTCCATAAAATGTGATAGGAACATTGCTTCTCCTGAGCATGTTGAGGTAGTTTCAGGGACATATATGGAAGTCAGGGCTCTAGAAACCAAGTTGACAGATAAAGCGAACAGGGAATTGCAACAGAGGGAATATGAGTGAGACACTCCAAGCTACATGGACACTAAAAGAAGCTTTGAGATGATCCCTTCTGTTGGAAGGCAAAATTAAAAGATTTGATGAGAAGGTTTCTATAAGCAACACACTAGGGAAGTTGAAATATTCCTCAATAGAAATGATGAAATTTCTTGTGGGGGAATAGAAAGGAATGCCTGAGAATATAAAAAGGAAGACAAGTGGGAGGGTTTAACTGAAGGAAGCAAAAGGATTAGGCATGAGATTTAATGTATCTGGGCCAAGTGGAAGGCAGGTTAGTTGGAAAGGAGTATTTTGTAGGAATATTAAGCCTTACAAAACAATGCAGTTTCCATTTCTAGCTTAAAATGTGAATCTACACAAAACCCTTTCTAATACTGGCTTAGCAAAGAAGCTTATTTAGTAATCATGGTACTTTTAACATATTTCAGCTTCATTTACAACTTTGTCTAAATTTTCTCAAAGGCAAATATCACAGCTTTGCCCTTGGCTCTCACCTATTCGGACAATATTCACCTTTCTTTGGAATGCTGAAAGTAGTTGATTAATATGATGTTATGCAACTATTAATACAAAAT
This sequence comes from Masticophis lateralis, assembly GCA_030761175.1. Taxonomy (NCBI): domain Eukaryota; kingdom Metazoa; phylum Chordata; class Lepidosauria; order Squamata; family Colubridae; genus Masticophis; species Masticophis lateralis. The sequence continues at coordinate 189,691,698 of JAUDYJ010000001.1, read as the reverse complement.
CATTAAAAGAAAAATGTATACGTACTCCGTTGATTTGTATCCAAAGCAGCTAGGAATCGTAAAGATCTAAGATACACAGGGCTTATCCCTTTATTCTGCTATATTTCATGCCTCTGGCACAATTACTGGGAGAAAGGGTTACACAATGGTGAAATTGAATCTTTGAACACCCTCACATTAGTCTGGTAGCAATTTCATGTCCAGATTAATGAATCCTGAAAGGAAATTGCCGTAAATTAAACTCAAAAGCTGAGATCTTGACGAATCAAAACCACTGTCTCATGCAGCTTTCATAGTGATTGAATTATCCAGCAGGGGAATTTGGAAAGAGAAGAATCTACATGACTATAGGAAATAGGATACATTTTACTCTTGCATTGCTCAGCCGCGTGCAGTTATTGCCAAATGTGTAGCTTCTTTGCTAAAGGAGATCTTCCTAAATTGAGCCAATTTAGAAACAAAGGAGAAAATTTCATGGGAAGCTTTTTATATAATTGGAAACTCAATCACAGGCTCATCTCCTGCTCATTCACAAATTGGTCAGTCCATACTTAAATCCAGCTAGCCTGCAGAAACACAGATATGAATCCAGTCAGTAATATTCTGAAAATGAGGGATGGATTATTTGTATTTTCCTTTACATCTTTTGAAATCCAGTCTCCTAAACAAAGTAACGTATACATGAGAATTTTTTTAAAAAATTATGATATAGATTTTTTTTAAAAAAAAAGTACCAAAATGCATCTAAAGAAAAGGTCCACACACAAAAAGTGTGTATTAGAGCAACATAATCACATAAATGCATTGGATTAGGAAATAATTACTTTCAAAAACTGCTGTTCCTAGAACAAATGTTTATACAGATTTTAATATTATAAGAAATGTGCAGGAAAATATGTGTATCATATTGGGAAGGAGGCTTGTGGAATTTGTAAACTGATGCAGAGACAAAAGAATTGGCCTTGTGCAACATGAAAAAGTTAATGCTTCAGATTTGACTATCCCTGGAGATCAAGGAAGGCTATTGTTTCATTATAACCAGACATTACTTCATCAGTGCCAGACATGTTTTAAAGGTTCCAATGATGAAAACCATAAAAGCCTTCAGGAAAAGGTTTCCCCAAAATACATTTCCCTGTTCCTTTCCTTAAAGAACTGATAAAGTTTCAGTGCTTTTTATTTTCTATTGGACACTGGGGACATGCACCAGGTTCAGTCAAATCCTCAATTCAAAGGCAAAGGGCAGTGTACTATGGAGATATTGTTCAAGGCCATGGAAATACAGTAGACTTCGGTCTATATCTGAATTATCACAAAATAATTGGATCCAGTCTGTAGATCTGAAGTTTTGAATCTACTACATCAACCCTCTTGGAAAATGTGTTTTCTATGATAACTAACAGAGGAAGAAAAAAAGAGGGAGGGAAGTCTTTGGCCATTAATCATTTTGTTGTAAGCATAGACACAGTGTCAGTGTGTTCTTCAGAAGAGATTATGCTCCAAATGTCAACAGAAGCAGGTATTGAAAACTATTCTAAGCATTGCCTCTTGAATAGAGCTGTTAGGGTCAGCCTGTAGCTTATTCCTAACTGTTGGTCAGGCAATATATCTGTTACTTTAAGAAAACAACTGAGCCAAGTAATCAGGGTTTGCTGAACCCTGTAATTAGGCTACAGTGCATAAATAAGCAGGGCAGAGAAGCGTTCTTTCCCTTCTTGTTCCTGATTGTTGCTTCCTGCGTCTTCCTGCTGCTGGTGCTTGACTGGATCATTCTATGGTACTGTATACCAAGAGTTACTAAAGTCTGTTTGCTTTGGTAAGGGAGGATTCCTACTGGACTGATATTACTGCTTATGACCTTGGACTGTTGTAGCTACACCGAGACTGCATCTTATCTTGTATATAAAGTATTTTTCTCACACGAGCTGTATGTTTATCTCCTTCCCTGTGTGTTTCTACTCTGCTAGTTGCACAAGCAACAAATACTTTTTACACACACCCTAACAAGAGCATTGGTGGAATTTACAGAAACCACCCTAGATTTAAATGACTGCAGGACTTTGCATGTTTAAATGAGTGTGTTGATACCAGTTATATGACAAGAGTGTTAATCTGGAAGCCAATAAGCCTTCGACCCTCAAGACTTACCTGGTTCCATTTCTTCATTTTTGTCACCATTGACTCATTTAAGACTCAATTGTCAGAATTTGACTGCAAAGTTTTCACCACACAATTTAGGAAAAAAAAAAAGAGTAAACTCTCCAATAGGTATTATTTTTTTATTTTTTTTATTTTTAATTTGATTTATATGCCGCCCTTCTCCGGAGACTCAGGGCGGCTTACAATGCATTAAGCAATAGCCTTCATACTTTTGTATATTTATACAAAGTCAGCTTATTGCCCCCACAAACTGGGTCCTCAATTTACCCACCTTAGAAAGGATGGAAGGCTGAGTCGACCTTGAGCCTGGCTAGGATTGAACTCAGAGAAATTACAGGCAGCTGGTGTTAATTGCTGCCTTTAGTAGGAGGCATTAGCCCCCTATGCTACACAGGCTCTCTCATTATAAATGTTAGGTAGGTGTGAAGATATAAGTAGCAGTAACAGAGTTGGAAGGGACTTTGGAGGTCATCTAGTCCAACCCTCTGCTCACATAGGAGACCCATACTAGGGATTCGAACAGCCGAATTGCCGACCTTTCTGATTGACAAGCACTGTGTCTTAGCCACTGAACCACCTAGTCAGCCACTGAGCCACCTAGTCACCTAGTAGTCTTCCCAAGTCTCTTTTCCCAAGCAACAAAATGTTCAATCCTGTCTCTATGAGTGACATGTTTACGCCATTATCTGAAATGGAGTGATATTTTCTCTTCAAAGATATGTTCTATTTAATATTGTTTTATTGCACATTGCCTGAAAAAAAAAATGAAGTTATTCTTGCCTTGAATTTTGGCCATTCAACTGGATGATGTACTGTCTGGTCATAAAGATGATTTTTGGAACATAAACCAACACACTTTTCTACATGATTTTTAAAAATCTGATTGAACCTAGAGAATTGACAGACACTGCAATGGATAAATCTAAACATCTTAAATATTGTGGGCTATTATGATTGGGTGCGCAGCCAGCCAAATGTTTAGACTGAATTTGGCATTTTACCCACCTATGAAGTCTTTCCCAAGGACTTCAGATCTGGGTTAGGCAGATGTCATTATTTCATGTTGTTTAAAATATCTGTACCTATTACTATCGGTACAATCTTTTGCCACAAATGTTCTACTTCTATTTGCAGGTCTTTGTATTTGTGATTTTCTCCAGTTCTTTCTGTGCTGTTCTGCTCTCTCATATATTGCAATGTCTAATTATCAACAACTATTCTTGTCTTTCTCATCTGGAGTGTTGTGCTTGATCTATAATGTGGTCCTCCAGTTCTTGCTTGCAAGCCAATGAAATTTCTTGCAGATAATCCAATGATCCGTTGTTGTTGATCTTGTGGTTGCTTTTGTAGCACTAGTACTAGTAGTTCTAGTAGTAGCAGTAGACAGCCTTGTATGTAGCTGATCCATTTCCTTCAAATTTAGTGGGATGAAGTGTCATTCCTACTGAAAATCCATTGAATAATCAGGAAAAAGGGATGTTATTTTTCAGCAGCTTGAGAGTTTAGAGAGCTCTGCAGTCTGAAAACTGAAGACCTAAATTCTTTCCCCCAAATAATTAAGTTGTTTGTCTGCCTTTGTCTATAATGGAAAGAAGCACCCAGAATATCCATTACCAGCTAATCTGTGAAGAAGTCTGGTTGTTTCTTTTGGCATTCTAGTTAATATAAACAATAAGCTATTCATATGCATCTAGAAACCAGAATCATGCTGTCAATCTTTTCTTTTTTATTGTTGTTCATGAAAAGCAATTCAAGTTATCAATTCGATAAATGTTTGCCGGTTCTGTTTCCATAAGTTTAAAATAATTGTTGTTGCTTTTAAGAGAAACTCTCTAACTTGGGATCTCCTATTTATATTTGGCTAGAGCTCATGCAATTTGCAACTGGGATGGATGTTGGCCACTGTGGCTCTAGAAAGGTAAAATAAAACCACAGTGTATTTCTTTTCAGATAAAATGGTGTTATCTGGCAGAGTGGATTTCATTAAGGATGAACAGACACATAATTCATGTTTTCTGCAAATGTCTGTCTGGAAATATCTCTTACTTTGAAAATGGCATTAAAAGATACATTGGAGAAAATTGGATACCGAAAAATGAATGCTTAGGTATGAATGCTTTTTGTATGCACTTTTGTAACTGCATACAAAACTTGATATGTTAATGAGAACCGTATACCAAACATATTTTAAGGACAATAAATGTCATTCTTCTTCACCCCTTTTCCACCAACCTTCCTTCCCCCTAATTTGGTAAAAGAAACTGCAGAAAATTGGATGGAGCCAACTAATATCTGAATGCCTATGATAAAGGCAAGAACTAGGTTTAGACTGCCTGAGATGTTCTTGCTAGTTAGAAATTATGAGAATTTTGAGATATATTTGTCTACATAGCTAAGGATGCTAGCAGAGGAAATTACCTTAGCATTTTTGTGTTGTTAGTTGCAAAGTCATGTCCGACCCATCGCAACCCCATGGACAATGTTCCTCCAGGCCTTCCTGTCCTCTATCATCCTCTGGAGTCCATTTAAGCTCATGCCTTCAGTGACTCCATCCAGCCACCACATCCTCTGTCGTCCTCTTCTTTTTTTGCCCTCAGTCTTTCCCAGCATTAGGCTCTTCTCCAGTATATTCTTCTAATTATTATCTTGTTTCCAGCAAAATGATTTGAAAATACTTGGATGATCCTACACCTTTCCAGAAAGCATCAGGTGTATCCACAGTATCTATTAAATCAAAGCAATTTTTGAATGTATTACATGATATACATTATTGCATCTTGAGAGCATCAGTGAACTGCATGGATAGACTAAGGGAAGAGTTATCTTCAGATTAGAAAAAAATTAACAAAATTAGAGATCCTAACTTGCATAGAATAATATAAATATGCTTTGGATAAAACTGGGTTTTAGCTATCCTTATGGCATATTGGCTAACATGTACCAAACTGATGAGTAATATGTCCCTATTATTAGCAGGAAATGCTTCATGTGGCAGGGGTATGACTAAGACTGCTAATGACTTCAGCTTTATGAAAGCTTTGAGTGAAATATTGATGAACAGCAAAGGTTCTATGGCCCCATTTGGTCATTACTTCGATATATTGCAAGTTTGCTATGAGACGAATAATGATAAGTATTTTGAATTAATAAATGAAAACAAGGAAAAGAAAAATAGATATATCTATGAAATTACAAGAAAGGAAAGGCATGCTAGATCTTAATAGAGATGGTTTGATCTTGTGGAGTCAAACTGATGAAAACATTCAGGAAAGTGATAGTGTAGGTTTAATTATGAATAAAGGATTAAAATATATTTCAGATAGTATGAATCAGTGTAATCCAAGTTGTGGGGCATGATACCAAAGTAGGGATCCATAGATATGTGAGAGTTGGGTGTTTTACTCCACTGAATTGTAATAATAGAAGAACCAGCTTTAGGGAAAAAATTGTGCAACATTCTGAATGAATGCAATATCAGGGAGGAGAGGAGAATGTTTGGTAACATGAATGGATGGGAACGAGACTAAAGTGTACCTACAGTAAAAAATGATTGAACTATACAGAAACCCAGGAATGAATGAGAAGGATGATTATTTGGAAAATACTTCCTTAGAAAAAGTTTTATGCCCTTCAAATACATGCTTTAAGCATGTCAATCCTTTGTGACACAATAAATAAATATTAAAAGACTGATGTTATAGTTTATGCTGGAAGACTGAAAGAATGAGTTTGGGATACAAGAATAGTAGCAAGTTCTAATTTTTTGGTAGTGACAAAAGTCAATTTGGGGAAAAGTAAACATTGAAGAAAAGGAAAGAATAAAAGAAACAAAATAAAATAGAAAGTTTGCAAGAAGGCATAAGTTTTGAAGTCAAATATTAGAAGATATCTAGATACCATTAAGGTATATGGACAGTGGACTTAAGGAAAAAGGATGTCAAATTAATTTGAAATAGAATGAAAATAATTATGTAACAAAGCCTTTCAAAAATGTGAAAAATTACATTAATACAAAATAAGAAAAATGACTTTAGTGGATTGATAATCTGAAAGAGGGGAGTGAAGGTAAAATTCAGGTAAGAGAAGAGCTATTATATAATAATATATTCACTGAAATGGATAATTGCAAAGAATGTAGTAGAAGAAAGCATTATTAAGATTGAAAGCAGCAGCCAAAATATAATGATTTTGATGGATTTTTTTTTAAAAAAGCTAGTTTGAAATGGAATAAAGATGGTTAAAGAGCTTCTAGCAGAATGAATGGAACTGTGACTATAAATAATGAAAATATTTGAGAAGAAATTGAAGTGAAGAAATGGTGGCAAGAATATTTTTGAGAGTTATATGGTAATGATATATTATGGTAGCAAAATGTATAACTGTTAAGTCTCTAAGAAAAAAGGGGATTTAAAAGGGAGAAATAAATACTGTGAGAACATTGAAATATGGTATGATTGAAGGTATAGATGTTATAAGAAAATTACTAAAATATGGATCTAGTATGTCTGTGAAATATCATGCAACAAATTTAACATATATGTGAAGACTGCTACTATTCCTGATGAATGGAGGAGTGTCATTATTATTCCCAATACAAAAGCAAAACTGACAAAACTGAATGCAAAAATTATAAGGGAGTTGAATATGCCTAGGAATGTGTTTGGTAGAATCTGGATCCAATTTCTCAATGTGAGAAATAACAATTAGAAAAATTCAGAAAGAGCCACGCTGTTCAGAGGGTATAAAGATTAGATGTTTGCTCTTCAGCAGGTCCTGAGAAATGTAGGAATGTAAGAAAGAAAGCTTATTATACATTTATTGATTTAAAGAAAGTGAATGGGGTTGAATTATGGAATGATCTGTGAATATGTAGGGTGGTTGCTGAATTAGAAAAGAGCAGTAGATGACAGAGATAGAGCATTATTAAGAAAAAATGGAGTGCTGAGCAAATGGTTCAACACTAAAAAAGAAGCAAGTCAAGGATACATGATGTCCCTTGGTTGTTTAATGTATTTTTGAATAAAAGTATAAAGAATCATTGTGGTGATTGATAGAGGTATATTGAGCAGGGATGTGAATCTGTGTATGTCGGTTTGAATGCAGGACACTTCTTAATTTATGGGATCTGCAATGCACCCATTCTGTTTGATCAGACAGGCAGAAACAGCCAATCTTCCTTCCTTCCTTCCTTCCTTCCTTCCTTCCTTCCTTCCTTCCTTCCTTCCTTCCTTCCTTCCTTCCTTCCTTCCTTCCTTCCTTCCTTCCTTCCTTTTAGTCAATATTGACTCTTGGCAACTGCCTAGTCAAGTCCCTGCAATTTTCTTAGCAATATTTTGCAAGTTGTTTACCCTTGTCTTTTTCCTAGGGCTAGATGAATGGCCCAGGTTCACCAGTTAGCTTCGTGCCTAAGGCAGGAGTAGAATTCATGATCTCCTGGTTTATAGCTGTTGCCTTTACTACTATACCAATCTGAAAGGCTTTATAGCTGATAATCAGCATGTTTACACCATACATAAAATGGTGTAAAACTAGAGAGATAAGTTGAATTCAGTTATTTTAGCGGAATGTTTACAAAGGATGGGAAACAAATGGACACATTTTAAGATGTGGTCATTAGTGGGTAGTAGTGGGGAAGACCAAGGAAGTCTTCCAAAGATTAAACAACTAAAAGCAATATCTCAAGCATTCTTTTTTTCTCATGCCTTTAATTTCTTTGCTTTACAGTTTTTTAAAAATCTTTTCGATACTGCATAATGTTACTTACCCCAAAAAAGAGCATGTGGAAAATATGCTTGAATATCTCTGCGCTTATAAACTATAACATCAGAGCTGAAATACAAATTCATACTGAAGTTCCTATTGGTGGAATAGATACAATGCCTTCAGAAGTTAATTAAACTATTTATTTTGTTATATTAAAACACAGTTGAGTCCCAGCTACAAGCAGCCATTTTATCAACAACAATGCAGCTAGTGTTCCTTCTCCCAGGCTGCCTTAGGCAAGCAGATGGCCCTTCCTACAGATCTTACCTCTTCATTCATCACAGTTCTGCTGAATGCATTTAATACAGTGCCAAATGTATAAATATGCAGAAAAATAGTAATTGCAGAGGGAAGGAAAGAGAGGAAGCAATAACTAGAATTAAATAGGCCACAACTTGATTAAGTAGACCATATGGCATAATACATCGTTACAGTGCTCCTGGTAATTCATATGTTTTATTCTCATCATTTCTTATATTTTTCCAATCATATCTTCAGTTCGTCTTAATTCCTCTGCCACTATGTAATTGCTATGATTTTCAAACAGAATGTGCGCTAAAATTTGTGTATATTTTTATTGTCTTGGTGACATGGGTGGCCTAGAAGCTTAATAAACAAATAAATAAGTATAGATATCTCCAAATGTCTGAATTTTTGTTTGCAAAAAAAATTAAGCCTGTTAGGCAAAATAAACAACGCATATAATGCTTTATTATCCCCATGAATATATGCATTGTTATGTGAATTTGCCCCAAACATAAACTACTGTTGGTAGGCAGACTTCACTGGAAAATTCAGAGAAGTTCAAATGTTGAAGATAGCTCTGTTTTGGCTCATGAATTAAGTTGGCAATGTGAAATTAAATAAATTTACATTCCACTTGTTTTGATTCAGATTTGAACTGAATAAATGTCTCTTTCATCCCTAACCTTCACAACTCGAGGAAATCAGCGGTTTGTGAATGCAACTTAGTTAAAATTGCCTCCTGGGCACATTCATATAGTCCACATTCAGAGAGCAGATGTTTTGTATAATCTAAATCTAAATCCTTCTGAGACCTTGGATATTGTGTTGCTGCCCATTTTCCACACTGGAGGCTGAACGCCTACAGTTATTATTGCTACTGATCTCAAAAAAATAGGACCAATTGTAATATCTGGTTATGCTAATACATAGCAGTTCAATAAGGTCCTGTAGAATCAACATTTTTCTATCTCAAGTACCTTTCTCTTTCTATGCAAGTTTAGGAAGAAGAGGTGTGTTCTATCGCGTTGGAAGAAGGCAAATTATATTCTACAGATGAGTAATATCATAATAATGCAGACTATAAAAGCTCTAGAAAACACTTTCTGTAGACACTACATTCTTAGAGTGTCTATGAACATTCCACTTGTTCAGAAATTTCACAAACCTTCCACCTACAACCCGAAATAGGTTGGCAGAGAAGTCCCACAAACAGATGTGATGTATGCACTCATACTTTTGAAAGAGAATATATTCTTGAAAGGCAGGCCGAATGTATGTGTATATGTCTGTTTGTGTGAGTTTTTGTTTCTATTATCTATCTATCTATCTATCTATCTATCTATCTATCTATCTATCTATCTATCTATCTATCTATCTATCTATCACCTATCTATCTATCTATCTATCTATCTATCTATCTATCTATCTATCATCTATCTATCATCTACCTACCTACCTATCAATCATCTATCTCATCCATCGTCATCACTAAAATTTTTGTTGTGCCTTCTATCTGGGCAAAATGGTGCTTCCTAGGGCAAGAATTTTTGAATCAAAGTAGCTCAAATGGCCTAACTTAAAGAAGATATCCAAAATTCAAGACCCATATCTCCTGAGATAATAAAATTTGGGGAAGTAATGCTGATTCAGGGCTACTGGCTGTGCCTGTGCTACTGGGCTGCTAGCATGTGATTTTCATTTTTACTGTTTCATTGTAGTTTCCCACCCATTCTCGTAATCCTTGCTTCCTCCACAACCCAGGAGCAAGGAATTGACTCATCACATGGCTCTTAAAGAAGCAACAACTTTAAGGTGCATGAAATAAGGTCTGGATATTTTTATTGCTTATGTGCTCCTTTCTGGTCATACGAACATGCATAAGTATCAATATCCCATCTTTGTTCAGGAACTCAAGGCACATACATAGTGCTCTATCCTAAATTTCTTTACAATGAACCTATGAGGTAGATTGGGCTGAAGTCACCAAGTTTCTACTCAGATGAAATAGAAGCGGCATGTATCTGGTGTCATTGAAATATATTAGCCACTCTACCTTAGCCCTCACCCACCTTGCTTCATTTTTCAATGGCTTCTTACTCTGAAACTGGTGTAGACTGACCCCTCCTTCCAAATGGTATCCTTTGATGCCAAAGAAGCCTTTCCAACAAGGAATAGTACGTCTTGTGATTATTCAATAGCAAATCCATCATTGAATCATACATTTAATGCCAGACCAACCAACATTATTCAAATTTAACTCCTTTGTTCTCAGTACAGCACAGAACGGAGAATGGGTATAGACTACAATGATGGAATTCAATGTGAGTTTGTTGAATTATTGGAGAAACTACTATGACAAAAATATTCTATCTTTTGAAACAAAAGCAATGTCATTATATTGAGTTTTTATAACATTGGTGCAACCTACTGCATCTTGAAGTGTCAGTCTAAAGTGGGCACGTAGGTTGAATTTTAAAATGCCAAAGAAATAATTCCAATTTGATGTTGAGTCATTGCAGACCTTTCATGGGTTCATAAAAGATGCATTTGGGTTACTGTACACTGTATAATGTCTTTTCTGAATCAGTTTTGAAGCAGACTCCTTTTAAAGGAAATTGAAGTTTTCAGTCTTCAGATTCAGATTCAGATTCAGTCTTCAGATTCAGATTCAGATTCAGATTCAGATTCAGATTGAAGTTTTCAGTCTCAGATTCAGATAGTGATGAGCCTTCTTATGTGAAGTCTCTTATCCATGTTTTGTCATATCTCAGATGTATAAGCAAAAACAAAACTTGGATCCATTTTACACAATTTGGTTATCAGTAGCTTGGAATATATGATTCCCATCTGTCTCACATTTTGTGCATGCATAAATATGTGGAAGCGCTCTCATTTTACTTGGTCATCCTTTTCCTCACAATACTTTTTCCCCAATGGACAGGACACAAAAGAAAGATCTGCTGAAGGATATACCTTGTATAAGAAAGGTGAAACTGTCTGAGATCCAGCAGACCAGCTAGAGAGAGCCTTGGGAGATAAGTGCTTGAACCTGATCCCCCAAGGGGTTGAGGGCATCAGCCAGGAACAAAAACAATTGAATCAAGCTTTGCAATCCTAGAAGGACAAACCTGCAAAGGATGACCAGATAAGCACCATCACCCGCTACTTTGCAACAACAAATCAAGAGAATCAATGGGAAGTAACACTGTAAGTGTGGAAAAAAAGATGAATGCACCACTGCATCTCATTTTCATTCTATATTATTTATCAAGAATGTTTATGTTTGTTTTATCCATCTAGGTTTGCTAACCATTGTTGTTTTTCTGGGGCTCTGGAATTTTACCTTTAATGAACTCAGTTTATTTCTTTATCAAATTTATATGCTGCCCATCTCATGCTGCAAGTTACTTATTCTCTGTGATTCATTCTCTATAGTTACATGATGGAATATTATCCATACTATTAACAAGGTCCAACTGTACTACAATCGATAGAAAGCTCAAAGTATGCCATTTATTCGTACGTATGTATCATATGTTGTTTGACTTGTTTGGGACATCACAATAAAAGTAAGAGCTTTCTTTCAATTTTATTTTTATTGAACAGTTAAACAATTAAACAAGTAATCCATAGCAAGTTTCTAGGAATCCTGTCAATAAAGAAAATGCCACATCTTCAGAAGGTGTGACTCATTAGACCAGAACATTTAATTTTCTTTCTACCATATGTTACACATTTTTCTTTTTGTGTTGCTCAAAAATCCTTCATCTTTGGCACCAGTCCTTGTCAACTACAAAACTATGACTCAACTAGATTAATTTAATACAGGAGTACATGTTGATTCAGGGTTGAATGTTGTAGGTATCCCAATAAAACTCCCCACTAAGAATGGCCAGAATTAACTCGAAAGAATCACAATGAAAGAAAACAGTGATAAAAGAGTGACTGTATCAGCTCTGGAATTATGCTGCTGTCATCTTGAAATGATTTTTACTAATCTTATTATTTGAATAATCCAACTAAGAACATTTTCTCATATCATGCTTCCTTTGATAAACTAAGCCTCTAATAAGATCTCCCCTCTTTATATAAATCAAGTTTCTTTAGATTAACAAGATTTTTCTCTGATCTTCCATAGTATCCCAGAGACAATTCAAATTCACCTATATTCTATTTCTTCTCTCGCAGGAGCAATGAATCCTAGCTGACTAATGAATTGGTTGTAGTCTAGTTACTGCAGTTATAGAGCTTTGAATTGGGAGTTCCAATTATGAATTTTGCAACTGCCATGAGTTTAAATGTCTATGGAAATTCTCAGTCATCCAGGTCAAGATTGTCCCAAAAGTGCTTCCCCCCCCCCCCAAGAGACATCTAGACTTTCTAGTTTTTCTTTGAAGACTATTTGCTTCTTATCCAAGAAGCTTCTTCAGCTCTGACTGTCCAGTTGCCTCTTGAAAAAAAAAAAGAACCTTTGGGCCTGCCATGAGTTTATGGTCATAGGAAAGTCATTGTCGTATAATCAGCCTTTCCATTCTTCAAAAATTAGGGCTAATATTACTGACTTACCTTATAGGTCTTAGTAAGAAAGCAACAACATTGTCACTATCATCATCATCACCTTCACTACTACTTATGTTATTTTGACCAACCAAAAAATGAATGTAATGGTCTACAGTTTCTATAAAGCTATAGAAAAATATGGAAATAATAAAGTTATGCAGGAATAGTTAAGGGAAAAATAAAATACAACTCAGAGCTGGGAAAGGGGAAGACATAAGAAACAAATGCAGACTGACTCTGCCTGCCTCTGCATGGTAACAGGGCCAAAGACAGAAGACAATTTTGGCAAGGTCTCAAGATTCTATTATTATACTTTACTTTATCATATCCATGAATATAGTCATTTCATATTGGAAACAGAACTAAGGATCTAAGGACACTTCAACATAACCAGTGGTGGGATTCAGCCAGTTCAGGCCGGTTTGGGTGAACTGGTAGTTAAATTGCTGGCTGGCTCCACCTCTCACCGCCCCTTCCAGGAGTCCCCACATGCCCCATTTTGGCTCCCAGGTAAGTGCAGGGAGGCTTCCTAGGCCCAAAACGGGGTGCAAGGGTGGTGTGTGCCCCCTGTGACCCATTTTCACTCCCAGGAGGCTTCAGGGAGGCCTCCTAGGCCCAAAATGAGATGCAGGGGGGTGGTGCCCCCCGTGGCCCATTTTTGCTCCCAGGAGGCTTCAGAGAGACCTACTAGGCCCAAAATGGGGTGCAGAGGAGGGCGGCATAGCCCCCCCCGCCCATTTTTGCTCCCAGTGGGGTGAAAAAGGCCTAGTGCTGCCTGTCACACCCCTGGCCATACGCACCATGGCCATGCCCACCCAGTCGGTCATTAGGGCAGGGAACTGGTTATTAAATTATTTGAATCCCACCACTGAACATACTTCTCCAATATGTGAGCCAACAAAGAAATAAAATAAATAGTTATTTCCGTTCCCAGTCAATCTTGTTCTGGTTTGCAACTGGAAAATAGTGTGTTCATTTCCCATGCCCCCCCCCCCCCACTTATCAATATGATTAACTAATGTGAAAACCATCTGTCAATCACGGCACTGCTGCTTAGTTACCTGTCAAAATTCTCCTCTAACTCCCCATTTTGCCTGCTGTGTCAGAACATGCCTCTAAGTGTGGCAGCTGGTGGAGCGGGTAGGAAAAACTTTGACCATCAGGTTTTAAGATGATCCCCAACTCAGAGATTTGCACCATCCCAAATAGCTGACAATCGTGTGTGTGTGTGTGTGTGTGTGTGTGTGTGTGTGTGTGTGTGTGAGAGAGAGAGAGAGAGAGAGAGAGAGAGAGAGAGAGAGAGAGAGAGAACTATCATATTACCAATTTACCATACCATCTTCACATAATTTTAATTTTTAAATTTTGTCTGTCTTTGTGCTTTTAATTAGGCTGTACATCACCCTGAGTCCTTCGGGAGAAGGGTGGTATAGAAATAAAATAATAATAATAATAATAATAATAATAATAATAATAATAATAATAATAATAATAATTATTATTATTATTATTATTCTGTCACCTCTGTATTTGGATATGGGTTTAGCACTTTTATGGAAGAGTGGTAAACTAATCTTCAAGAGCAGCCTGAAGAATATCCTACAGCTATGTGGGTGCTATAAAGTGGTAAAGAGACTTTCTCCATTAATGCACAGTCAGCTATTTGGACCATTCCTAGTTTCCAGTCAGGAATCAGACTTAGGACCAATTAGATTCAAGGAGAGAATCTGATTTGAAGAGAAAAAAAAAATGAATTTCCACTATTAGAACCAGTATGAAATTCAATGCTTATAGACTAGAGAAGGTGGGAGGGAGCCCAAACCAGTGAAACATGGTTAACATATTCTGATTTCATTCTCTAAGTATGGGTACTTTGATAGATGTGAAATGTATCAGACTGTACCAGTGGTAAAACTACCATGATTTTTGGCTGCGGAAGTGGGGCAAACAGTACTTTAATACTAGAACAGGTAATGATGGCTTTTAGTTGCCTCAGACATAGTTTGAGGATGAGATGAGGGCAATCTCATAGGACATTGCAGAAGAAAAAATGTCATGGGAGAAACATATTAGTTTCATTATTACAATTTCTTGGGTGTGAAGCAAGTTGCTTGACTTTTTTATTTTTTCAAGTTTTGATGTTCTCATACTTCAGACTGTTAGACATATCCTCTGAAGTGTAACATTTTGGTGATGGAATCTCATCCATCTAGCAACCTTCTTATGACATACCTTACGATTTATATCGAAGTGACTGTCCTTCAAAAATGAATGAATCTAATCATGGTCTATTTGAAACACAGCTGAATTATCTGTTTGTTGTCCAGTTTTAAGGACAAATTATGGTTCAAAAATGTTATTTTAGTAGTGTACAGACTCAAATCTTTTGTAGAAGATTTTGATTAATGGCTGCAATCAAAAGTGTTATATGTACAAGATCTGGGCACAATACAACCAAATTTAAATTACCATAATTTCAGTGGAACACTAAGCAAATGCTTAAATCATTTATACTGAAATCAGAATTCATATTTACACAGATTCCCCCCCCCCAAACTTGTGAGCAGCTCCCTATTTAATGATTCTGAAGGTAAGTTACTTTATGGAATTTTGCAAAAACTGTGATTTTAAATATTATACAATGGAAAATAAACCTGGTAATTTATTTAAATTAGGAAGGAATCCCTTTTAGAGAAAGCTTGTTTAAATGTTCACTAGGTCAATGCTACCAGGGTTGAATTACTTTACAATTCCAACAATTTGACAGGAAGAATTTAAACAGACTTACTTGTACCTTTAAAATAAGTGGGATTTATATTTTTCCATTTAAAATCTCACAAGAGGGAATGAAAAATGTTTCTCAGATGTCTTTTTAAATGTATGGTATCCTTCCCTTGAGGTACTCTGACAGAAAATTAAAAATTGTAATTTAGAAAGGGATAATTCTAAATCTAGCTGAAGAAAAGGTATATAAGTCATCAACTCTGCACTTGATCTCCATGAAAGTAGAGGGCAAATTTTACCCACGGTAAATATGCAGTAAATATCTCATTCATGCCCATTTTCTCTATGTACCAGTTTTATCTCAGCTCAATGTATACTGTGTGTGTGTGTGTGTGTGTGTGTGTGTGTGTGTGTGTGTGTATGTATACACACACACACACACACACACACACACATATATATATTTGTTTTCTGAGGTTTTCGCGGGTGTTTGTATGTAGGTCTTTGGTTATTTGGGTCTTCTCCCACATAGAATTGGAAGTATCTTGGCGACGTTTCGACGAAGTCTCATTCGTCATCTTCAGGCTGGTGTTCTCGGCTTCGTGCTTCCAGGAGCAATGTGAGATTGCAGCTGACCCTTCCTTTTAACTGCTAGTGGGGGTGTGAGCTGATTGGGTGGGAGCTTGGCTGTGTTCTGATTGGGTGGAGGTGTGTTCTGATTGGTTAGGGGCTTGGCTGTGCTCTGATTGGACGGGGGCTTGGTTGTGCTCTGATTGGCTGGGGGTGTGTTCTGTTTGGATGGGGGCTTGGTTGTGCTCGGCTTAGTCTGAGTTGCAGGGGGATTTAAGCTGGTGAGCTGCATTGTTGTTGTTTGGCTTCGTGTTTGTGGTCATGAGAGCTTTTCATGGAGGGTGTTGGTCTGATTCATGTATGGATTGGAGAGGTTAAAAGTGGCTAATGATGCAGCTGCGTTTTGGCTTCTGGTCCTTGGTCGTGCCTCATTATCAGTGTGGGTTTGAGTCTGCTTTCTGCGTGGATGTGTGGTGGTGACATCCTGTGTGGCTCTTGTGAGTGTGGGTCTGGTGTCATTCATCGTGTTAGGGACTCGTTTGTCAATAAGGGCGGGTTTCCAAATGGCTGGCAGGCGGGAGGTATCGTCTCATTTGTTCATGCTGTGTGGGCGTTTTTCTATCTCGATGGCTTCTCTGATTATTCTGTCATTAAAGTGTTCAGTTTTGGTGATAGTTCTGGTCTTTTTAAAGTCAATTTCATGTCCTGTGGCTTTAAAGTGTTGGACCAGGGAAGAAGTTGGTTCCTCTTTTTTGATTGAGTTTTTGTGTTCTTCAATGCGTGCACTTATTCTTCTGTTGGTTTGTCTGATGTATGTGGTGGGGCAGGCAGTGCATGGGATTTCATATACTCCTTGATTTTCTAACTCAATTTTGTCTTTGGGGTTCCTCAGGATGGTGGATATTTTTGCACAAACCCAAAAATATCCACCATCCTGAGGAAGTCCCTAACCAATCAGAACACACCTCCACCCAATCAGAACACAGCCAAGCTCTCACCCAATCAGCTCACACCCCCACTAGCAGTTAAAAGGAAGGGTCAGCTGCAATCTCACATTGCTCCTGGAAGCACGAAGCCGAGAACATCAGCCTGAAGATGACGAATGAAACTTCGTCGAAACGTCGCCAAGATACTTCCAATTCTACGCAGGAGAAGACCCGAATAACCAAAGACCTACACACACACACACACACACACACACACACACACACACACACATATATATATATATATATATATATATATATATATATATATATATATATACACATACATACATACATACATACATACATACATACATACATACACACACATGTCCATACACTCCCATAGTCAAGCCATCCTTCTCTCACTTGGGTTACATATCATGGATAGCTATAAGTAAGTCTTATTACATATCATTCATGTAAGTGTCCATGAACAGTAACAACGATAATAATCAAATTATAGCCACTGGAAAAAACCTCTCCATGTAGCTACCTAGCTTCAGGTTGTTGCTAATTAATTAGAAACAGGCAAGATGAGACTGCTTTGGTATGGTGCTGTACTAATATTTCATGGAAAATGCTGTTCTGTGAATCCTGTGCAATAATTTTTCTTTTACATTTATAATCAAAATGGTAAAAATTAAGTTGCTTTTTTCTTTTTTCTCTAACGACACATTCAGTTCCACTCTAAAGACACATTCAGTTCTGCTACACAGAATGAGATAAGGGACAATATGCAATGGCTGAACAAAACAAAAGGAATCAGAAAACTTTCCTTCAATGGGAGTGGTAGCATCCTGAAATCTTATGAGACTTTGTCTTGGCTTAAAGTTGCATGAACTTTCATCACAATATTGACAATTGAGATTTGATGATCTCATCATATTTTACCTTTTTTTAAAAAATGAAATAAAATAAATGAATACATTTTAAACATTTGTACGATTGCTGATTATTTTTTATCAAGGGATACATTTCAATGGAAATCAGGAATATCATGGGCATTGTGTTGCTGACCATCATAATCTCTGCTGCTTTCTTTCTACCTTTCCTATGGTTAACTGGCAATACAGTATTCAATTTTGGGGGTGGGGGGAAATGTAGGAAGCCTGAAGGGAAAGCTTGTATCTAGTATACTAGATACTTTTCTTTGATTATATTACTTCATCTATTTCAGGATATAGTCCTAAAATTAAAGACAATATGCTGATTTAATAGTTTTTTTAAACTCAGAACGTTAGCATGAAAACACTTCTAATTTGAGATAATTTAATTAAGCTTAAAAAAATACAGGTATTTTTCCTTAGTCTGTGTGACATGTTTAAATGTGCAAATAATGACTGACACACATGAGAATTAAATATATTCATAAACAAGCCAAAATATATTGATATAATTAGAAAGGAGAAAATCTGACAATACAGGCTGGAACAGAATCCCCCAAATATTTTTATTTTATTTTTTTATAAAAGGAAGACTTTATAAAGATTTTTTTAAAATGACAGAAACATAAAAAATAGAAAAACATTATAAAATAATAAAAGAAAAAGTGAAGAATAACATTAGGGAATGAAAAATAAAAAAATATATCAAGGGACTTCCAATCTTTGCAGTAATTAAAAATAATCACCATGTCCATTATTCCATATTGCATATTATAATTCCTTTCCTTCCATAAACAAACCTTTCAAATCAATAAATATATAAACCCCCAAATCAGCAATTCATCCTCACCCTTTTTAGAAAAAAGTCTATGGTTTCCAATCTTTTATAAAGTTAGTTGTAGTTTCCTTCTTAATCAAAAAGTCAATTTAACCATTTACAGTATTGGCCAAAATTGTGGAAACCTTTTGGGGAAAGTGTATTTTTGAGGTTTGATGGCTAATAACACTACTTTTTTGGGAATTTCAAGATAATCATATTCCACTGCTGGAATGGCCTATGAATAGGCCAGACCTTAACCCAAATGAAAATCTATGGAGCCGACTAAAGAAACTTGTTAGTGAGAAGCGACCCAGCAATAAAACCCAGTTAATAGAAGCAATCATTCAATCAATCTTTGTTTCACATTATGACAGCTGTAGAACTAAAAGGCTTGGTTCACTCCATGGGAAGACGTTGTGAGGCTGTAATTCATGCTAAAGGTTTCCCAACTAAGTATTAACTGACGTGATAATTTTTGTATATTTCATTTTTTCTATGGTGATAATTTTTGTATATCTCATTTTTTTCTACATATTTCACTTTTCTTCTTTATACTGTAACTGCTATTCTAATAGCAAATCCTTCATAAAAATTATTGCATTACATTCTTGATTAAATTATCTTTCCATTGATATATAATTTTATGGTACTACTCCCAAAAAAATTGAGCATGTGCGCGATCCCATTGCGAACCAGTAGTAAAGGTAAGTAGAACCCACCCCTGAAGGACTCCCAAGACTTGATTCAGGATATAAATCATAACATTTCTTCAAGCCTTTGCGGAAAACCTGTGATAACATCACAGCCTCCCAGGGGCGGGCTGTCTGCTGTCATATATCAAAATATACCATTAAAAAAACCTATTAAATTGTAGGACAATGGGAATTTTATATCTTCTAACTACATTCTTTCTCACTGATCCATTTGAATATTATAACCAAAATTCTTGGGCCACTTTATCTTTTATTTTTTAACATGCTCTTCCTCCAATTCAAATTTCAACAAAAGTTTGTACATTTTAGCAATCACAGGTCTGATCTTTGTACTTTTTAATCTTTTTTCTTAATTGTGCTTATGACTACCACTGAAAACTGAATCCCTCTGTAGTCAATTGTCCTCTTGATTTCAGCTTAAGTTCCCAATTTTCCAGTGCAAACAAGTCTTTATATGTTAACTATTTGTCTTTACCTGCTTTACCTACAGTATTTCTGTAAAATACTTCTTGAGCTGAGCCACCAAAGATATTTTGGGCATAGCCTGGGTTTGTATCGATTTCCATACATGTAGTATAGTATTCCCCAAATCTTTTAAAATCTTTTAAAAATGCCTGTAATTAATATTTCTCTACATATTTAGTTTTTATTACCACTAGAAATTTTGATAGACATTGTTTTATAGGAAAATTGTGATAATAACCACAACACTGGGAACTATATATCCTAGAAGCACAAAGCCAAAAATACCAGCCTGAAGATGATGAATGAGACTTTGTCAAAATGTTGCCAACACACTTCCAATTTTACTTCCAATTTTATGTCCACTTCCAATTTTAGAAAACCCAAATAACCAAAGACCGACATATATGTGTGTGTGTGTGTGTGTGTGTGTGTGTGTGTGTGTGTTTCTTTAAGCCAGGTTTTTCCTAACTAACCAAGATGTTTCTGCAAACCCTGGTTACATAGGAAAAACCTGGCTTAAAGAAAAAACACACATAAAACCTACGAAAAGTAAGAATACATACATACATACATACATACATACATACATACATACACACACACACACACACACACACACACACACACACACACACACATATATATATATATATATATATATATATATATATATATATATATATATATATATATATATATATATATTAACAATGCTTATAGAACTGTGATAAAATTTGTATTGATCCTAAATTTGATAAATGCTTTTCAAAAGAGTCACTGCATCTACTACTAATAAGATGTTTTCACTAGGTTCATGGTTGAGTGACTCTTGCTCTAACAATCTGAACATATCTCACATAGCTACAACCATTGCAGAGTCCTCTCCTATAAATTTATTAATGTCCTGGTATAAGAACTACAAGGAAGAAAAATAGATGAATATGCATAAAACTAAAAATAACATCTCTTTTAAATTGAGCTTGGCATCTTCTTGACTTTATGGATATTCCATACAGCTTTGGGAAATATAAGAGGTTTGCCCCAGCTTTTTTTCTGTGATGTTTTTCAATTTTCTAATCTAATTTACAGCCCTAGGATTTCCTAATGCCTTCCATCAAAATGTTACCTGCAATTTTGAGATTGGCCAATGTTGGGTGGAGAAAAGGAGAGAGAGAGAGAAGGTTTTTTTTAAAAAAATCACAAAATGTAAATGAAGCAGAAGTGGGACTGATCATATCAGGACCTTGGAGAGTTCATTTTAAGCTCTAAACAAGAATGGCATTTTCCATCACCAATCTATGATGAACTGAAGCCTTCAGAAAACTAGAAAGGCTTCGGATTCTGACATGGAAAGAAAACTTCAGAGGCTACAGAAGAGCATTCTTTAAGTCAAAGCCTTAGTTATTAGGAGAATTGCATTATCCATTGTGAAAACAGAAAAAGAAATTATGTGGATTTGTCTTGGCTCAAGTGATATGATGGCCATTAGGATTTAAAGTTCCTTTTGGATCAGTTGAATTTTCATCCCTAGGAATCTGACAATTAGTAAAACTGTGGCCCATGACTTGCCAACCTCCACTGAACTGCAATTCTCATTTGATTTTTACAGCAAAGTTTAAGACAGGGAGAAATTGGGATAAACCGGAGATCTAGAAAGCAAAAAGAGACCAGCAAACTTTACTTAATCAACTAACATCTTGGCTCATACTGCTACCTTCAGAGAGTGAACAGGAATACTGAAGAAAACTAAGTTCTTCAGGATTAGCTGGAGCTAATTTTTGAGGCTCATTCCTTTCCACCAACTTTGCACATACTATAGCATGCATACAACACTCTTGCCTTTCTACAATCATCTTATTCTTTGTTAAGATAATTGTCAAATAATTGTTTTGTTTTAATAAGAATAAAAATATACGATCAAAATCAAGAGAAGAGAAAAGCATTATTATTATTACTTATATGAATTTTGTTGAATTCACCAGACTTCCCTCTCCCCCTCCCCCAATAAGTTATTGAAGAATACAGTTGAAAGCAAATATACCTCTCCACCCATCCACTGCCAATATTTCAAAGGGAATGAGAAAATGCACAGTGACTAATTTAAATATTAGGGGCCCTGAGTAAAATCTTTCAGAATGTGCAGAAATTATAGCCACAAGTTGGTATCCAGCTTCATTCTATGTTTACCTTGGTTTGTGATCATGAGATTTAAGTTAAAGAAAATAATCACAACTAGGAAGACTAAAGCACATATATTTCTTTCCAGATCAAGTGTTCTCACAGTAGACCATTTTTTGTGAGTTGACCTTTAGGTAATTGGCAACCGATGTGAAATGTACCACAAAATTACATTCTTCCTTAAAACCAGGGTGAGAAGTAAATCAGTGATAATTAGCACTTTTATTATGCATTCTACTGTCCAACATTTGTTGAAAATCAAGGGTCTGATTGTATTTAATCACACCTCTAATGTCTCAGCATATCTGAAATAGGCTTGGCTTCACTGGAGCAATCTCTGCTCTGTGGTGTCTTGCCAAGAGATAAGAACTTGTCTTACAATGCAAGCCAGCAAAGTCTCGTTCCTCTGCCTTAGAGCTGGAGTCTGAATTGGAAAGAAGTAATGGAGCGCTGGAGCCAGCATGATGCTAATTAAGTCCATCTAAGATATTTTCTGCCTGTCTGAACCCACTTGCCACAATCGCTTCTAAGCCTGTATCTCATGGCCCAGGCAGGTTGATCCATAGATTAGGACAGTACAAAGTCCTGGTGCATTCACTTCAGAGTTTCATCATTTTGTTCAACTCTTTCTTGGTATTAACAATTAGATGCAACAATGCTATTTTCAGAAAGCACAGGAATATGTGACCAAAAGGAATACTGAAGAGAGATTTAATAATGCCTTTGCATAAAAATTCAGCAGAAGAAGGAATGTGTGAGTGAGCAGACAGCAAGGTAGAGCATATTGGAGAAATGATAAAAGGTGTTGCTGTCTGCATAGAATTAGTATTTTCTTTATCACTTTGCTGTCATTTAGCAGTTGCCTGGCCCAGATGCAGCAAACCTAGGGAAGTGTTACAATGCACCCAGTTTTGAATTTGGGAACAATTGAGGCCAGATACGATAATGAGTTCTGCACACTTCCATTTGGGAAGAATTTCCTTTGTCCTTTCACTCTTCCCTTCTCAAATTGTTTTTGCCACACACGTCTTTGCTAAGGAAATGCCTGGGATGTAGGAATAACGAAGTGCTTAGATATCTATCCATAGTACAAGATAACTCATTACCTTAAACAGGCCTTAAACATTACCTGTTGAATTTTAACTCATCAGAATGCTCTAATCCTTCAGGAAGAGGAATACTTTGTTCAGGGCAGGTAATTTAGTTATTGAAATAAAATGGCCTACTTAATTTAGAGTCACCAAAGTGAACACAATATAACTTCCCTCTCCATTTCTTTAAATAAAGTAGATCCAGAATGAAAAGGAATGGTAGGCTAAATTGCATTTTGAAATCTAAACTCTATAGTAAATTTCCAAATGAGAAATATCTTAATTTTCATCAGGTTCTACCTTTCTCATTCTCAGCGTGGTTCTTGATAACCAGCAGGGGTTGTTAAATTTTGGAAACCAAATGTGAGATAAAAGATTTATTTTCAAATTAGCAGTCAAAATCTAAAGTATTCATTGCATTCCTGAACTAAGAAATTCATTGCTCTGAGATGAATAATATTTACAATGACTGCAAAATATTTAAGTTATTGTGTTTTTCATTAATATATAAACTAATGTAATATAATATGGTTTCTTCTTTAACACCACTTTGTTTATAGTTGTTTCTGGTAATACTGGAAATTTGATGGGATTCGCTGACATTACATCAATTATTCAAGCCAAAACTGCTCTTTTCCAGAACAGACAATACTCTCTTATGGATCCTATGTTTTGTGCAAGTTCATACATGGGGAACAGCACTGTTACAACAGCTCTCCTGCTACCAGAATAATGAGCCTTGCATTTGTTTGTTTGTTTGTTTGTTCAATTTGTATGCCGTCTTTCTCCGAAGACTCAAGGTGGCTTACTTTTCTTACTTGACAACCCCATCCAGAACAAGTTTAAAACTTCTCTGTGGAGTTCCTAGGAAAACAGAGGTATGGTAGATACTTTTCCAGAAACCATTTTTCCAATCTGTGGGTAAAGATAAGGAACAATCCATTAGCAGATCCATTGATTTTGACAGTGAGGCAAAGAGAATGTAAAAAAAAAAAAAAAAATCTCACCCCCAATTCTCTGAGGGGGCCACCTAATATGACATTTTCTGAAACAGATGGCCATAAACAAGCTCCTATGAGATTTCTGAGGGAGCGCCTAATTTTTAACTGAGATATTTTGCAGCATGTAGTAACCCTTTATATTGAACCATGATTACAGAAAGAGACACTGACACATTGTGAGATATTGGTTGATATTTAAACTGAACTGCTCATACTTTATGGCTATCCATTGTCTTATTTATTTTAAAGGAAGGAAGGAAGGAAGGAAGGAAGGAAGGAAGGAAGGAAGGAAGGAAGGAAGGAAGGAAGGAAGGAAGGAAGGGCAATATGCATTGCTTTTTTCTTGCAGTATTGCCTCTTATATTAAAAATGTTTTTTTATTTATATAACCCATATATCATTACACAATGTATCCAAAGTCATATCTAGTTTCAATTTCCTTCTTCAGTTCTTTCAAATTTTCTTTTGGAATGAAATTGACTGTATCAACAATCAGCTTCAATCCAGTTTAATCTTGTCAATTTCAGTACCTCATTAAATAGCGGGAAGTGGTATCCTGAAGTGGCTCTCATGAATTCAATAGCTTTCGCATTCTTCATATTTTAATCCTATTAAAAGGATTAAAAGGTATTATTATACAACAATTGCTGGATTGGGGTGGATAACATGAAGTGAGCAGATACCTGGTCTGTATCACATGAATCCTCATACAGTATCACATTTTTATAAAAAAAATAGCTGACAGCATTTGTTTCTGAAGCGTTGGGTAATCTGGAAGATTCTTCATATATGTAGGCCTGACTACTTATTTTCAATCACTGATTAGGTCCCATAGTGACAAAGTTTATCAGCACACACTTGTAGACATGCTATGAAGTTTATTTGATCTTCAGATACAACATTTTATAAAGCAAACAAACAGCTCTTATAAGTACATTTTTTAAAAAAGATTTCCCACTTAAAGGGACATATTTAAAGCAACAATTAATACAAAAAAATAAATTACAAACACACTAAAATAATTATTAAAAAATAATAAGCTAATGTTTCTCATAATACATTATTTAGAAATTATTTAGAAATAATTTTTTTTCTAAAAAAAATGGGAATATTGCTGCAAACTCTTTGGAAAAATGAAAGGGACCAAAGAATTATCAAAGTCCATAACAAGGTCTCAAATGCTTGTCACTGCCATTCTTCCATAACATCTTTTTGAAGGCACTGCAAAAATTATGAAGGACCAGGCAGGCAATCGTCTGAAAAACTGTGACCTTTTGCCTAGAACAGAACTCCTTAAATCCTTGTGGTGATCAATTAAAATAAGGGCCCATTTACTTTGCAGTGCTGGGAAGTTAAACCTAATTGTATTCATGTGGTGTAGAGGTTAAGGTGTTGGACTAGAAGCAAGGCAACACTGGTTCTAATCCATCTTCAACTATGGAAGCTCACTTTAGACCACTCTCTCTCTCAGCCAAATCTACCTCTATTTTCCCAGAGGAATATTGGGAAAAATAAGGGGAGGGAGCATACTAAATACTGCCGTCAGCTCCTGTACAAAAAGCAGCCTGATGGCTGTGGTGTTGTTCCAGTCGGGTGGGTTCTAAATTCTTTTACTACCGGTTCTGTGGGCGTGGCTTATTTTGTGGATGTGGCTTGATGGTCATGTGACAATTATTTAGGATTTAGCAGAGGTACTGGTCTACCAGGCTTTTAACTGCTTGCAAAGCTGTACCGATCTACTCATTTTTTTTTGCAGGCACTGGGCTACCCATGTATTTTTGCAGGCACTGGTCTACTCATTTGTTTTCTTTTCACACTGATCAGCTGTAGGGTGGCCCTTTGAAGCCCCCTGGCAAGAGTTTAAACAGTTTTTTCCCCCTCTAGCTAGCAGCTGGGACTCAGGAGGCAGCAATAGATTGGGGGTGGGGCCAAATAAAAGGTAAGAATAACACGGGGGGTGGGGGGAGCACAGGGGGCGGGGGGGCAGAATCAGTTCAGTGATGTCATATCGTCACCACTACTGGCTCGGAAGAACCGGGCCGAACGGGAGGAACCCATCACTGGGTCCAGTCTTTTTTCTTCATCTCACCATTTTCAAAGTCTGCCTGATGGCTGTGATGCTGTTCCAGTCCTTTTATCTTCATCTCACCATTTTCATAGTCTACAGTCCATTTACATAAATAAGAATGGACAACTTTAATAATAATGCTGGAAAGTGTCTAATCTTTACTTTTTTCAAACTATGATTTCTATCAAAGTTATCTCACTTCCCCTATTTCCCTGTATGAAATCTTTTAGTGGCTTCAATATCTAATTATCTGTATGACTGTTCTAAAGAAACCCTGTGTGAATTATTTTCAATGCTCCTAATAGTACAAAAATAACCATTAACAAATCTCCAAGAAGTATTTTCATTTGCCATTTGTAGAAGCAGAAGTGTTTAATTAAGCTCATTCAGTTGGCATGTTCACTTAACACTTTTATCACTTTATTAGCTGATTATTATTTTTTTTCCTGATTGCCAGAGCTGCACAATATACATGACTAACACTTGCTTGATCTGTTGTGGGAATCAACTAAAAATTCTCGATTCTAAAATGATACAGCCTAAGATTTCATTTTACATTTATGCCACAACTTTGTAATGAGCTTGACATTTCAAAATATGGATTTAAGCTTATGATGACCAATTCAAATCATCTACCATGTCCATGGTGAAATCTGAGTTGAAGAGCACCTTCCCTTTATGCAGTGCTTATGCCTGCCTTCCAGTGAGGACCTGTATATTGCATGAGTCAAAAAGAAGGCTGTGAAAATAGTTACAGACCCTTCGTATCCTGGACATGAACCGTTTCAACTCCTACCCTCAAAACGATGCTATAGAGCACTGCACACCAAAACAATTAGACACAGGGATGTTTTTTTCCTGAACTCCATCACTCTGCTAAACAAATAATTCGCTCAACACTGTCAAACTATTCACTAAGGCTGCATTATTATTACTATTAATCTTCTCATCGTTCCTATCACCCATCTCCCCCTGCTTATGACTATAATTTGGTTGCTGGTATCCTTAAGACTTATATTGACTGTTTCCTAATATGATTTGATTGCTTATTTGTTCCCTATGACTGTCATTAAGTGTTGTACTTTATGATTCTTGATGAATGTATCTTTTCTTTTATGTACATGAAGAGCGTATGCACCAAGACAAATTCCTTCTGTGTCCAGTCACACTTGGCCAATAAAGAATTTTACTCTATTCTATTCTATTAACAGAAATGAGAAAAGTCCATTCTCTTACCTTCTCTGACTTTCATCTTCCCCCTTTCCCAGGAAAACTATTCTTGAAGGATGTGGGACATTGTGGAAAACTTTTGGAAGGGCAGAAAAGTAGAAGAACATTTGGATTGTCCTCAAAAAGCTCTCCTCATCAGATGTTTTTTTTCTCCATTGTGAGGTGGAGACAGCAGCCAGGAATGGGTTCAGCTCGTGCCAATCAGATAAGGACTGAGTCTGTCAAAGCTAAATCTCGCCCCAGAGCATGGGGCTTCCCAGCTTTGCTCAGTCCTTCAGACTGGACTGTTGTGTGGATTCGTTCTCCTTCACCCCTTTTTTCCTACGATCTAAATTTATCTGAATTTTTCGGCTTTGACAGTTGGACTGTGATTCTGACCCTTCGTTTGCGCATTGGATGACTGTTTCGTTGTAAAGTGAGGTGGTTTGTCCCCTTACCTGATTCTCCCCCTTGGACTTGCAGGATCACCCTTCCACTGGTCAGTAAGTGGGGGTTTGTGGAGCGTAGCGCTCCCTTTGGGGGAGCTTCCACTTGTTGAGTAAGCCTAGCTGCGGCTTTTTCACTTTTGGTGAGCGCTTTTAATTCAGCGGAGCTTCTGCACTCCCTATAGATCACAGGCGCCGCCATTTTGTACAGCCGTTAGCGCTGAGGGAAAGTCGCTTTCTCCCTCCTGCTTAAAGTTACCGCCTGTGGCTGTTTCCAGTCTCAGCTGTTTGTCGGACCTTGCATAAATTGCAGGTCTCTTGCCGCTTGCTCTCTATTTCGGCTCAGAAATATAACTAGCCTAGCAGCGGCTTTCCTTTGCTGGAGGCAAACCTCTTTATACCACTGGAGCCGTTCGCGTTCCTTTCAGCTGGCTGTCAGCACAAATTTAAATATTGCGGTTGAAGGGAGTTTTCCTGGCTCTCTTTGTTTAAAATTCGCCGCTTCTGACATTGCCTGCCTCAGCTGCCTTGTGGACCGTTTTTAATCAGCAGGTCCTTTGCTGCTTGGCTCTTCTCTTTTGAGAAGAGCTATGTTTGGCCAGCCTGTGCCTGTGGAGTGTTCGCGCTCCCATTGACCGTTGGCGTGTTTGCCATTTTGGGGAGAAGTTAGAGACAAAGATCCCTCCCCTGCGTGCCCTGTGCTTCAGCCCAATAATTTAGGGGCTATTTTATTGAGGAGCTGAATTCTACCTCACTGCTGAAGGGACGCTGTCAATTAATTTAAATTTTCTCTTAGTGTGGATTAACGGCGGCCATTTTGTTGGGCATAATTTAAACAGCTCAGACAGCCATTTTGTGTGCCTCATCTTTGTGAGCACTAGGCCCAGTAAGCCCAACCTAACTATGCCTAAGGCAGCAGACAAAAGTAAACATGGCCGCAAGGCCTCTGTACAGCAGCAGTCTATTACTGCCCAGTTAGAGTCGGAGGCCAATCCTATCGAGGAGCTTGCCTGCCCAGGGGCTACTGAGCCCAGGAAGGCCTGGGTCCACTGTAAAGGTCCTCCACTATCCACTTCACGTGTTGAACAATGCAGAGGTAGACTTTTAAAGAAATTGGGTTCCAAGGCCAATAGTCTACACCCTCCTTCTCTGGGCCCTGATTCCATAATCCTGGAGGCGGAGGTTGTTCAATCACCACCTACTCCGGATCAGATTTCTCTTTAAGATTGCCCCTTGGACATTCATACTGAGAATCTCTGGGGTCCTGGTCAGGCGGTGGATTCGCTGGCATCTGCTCCTGCCTTGCAGGCTCCTCCTCATCACCCACTTCCTGTTTCATCTTCTGTTCCAGTTTGTTTCCCTCCTGAAATGAGGCCATCTTCTGACCAATTCCATACGGTTCTTCGGCCAGAGGACATTCAATGGATGATTACGGCGGCTGTACAACAATCTTTAGCTGCACATAGATCTTCTCGTTCTGACCACGCTTCAGCTATTTCGGTTGTATCTCACTCTTCCGATTCTTCAGAAGGTGTGGAGAGGGACGACGGGTTGTCTCTAGCTGGCTCTCATTCTCCTTCTCCTTCTGACGAGAGTCGTCCGTCCCTCTACGTTGATCCTGAGTCTCAAGAGCCACAGTTGTTGGAAGATGAGGACCTTCCTCCGGAGCAGCCTCCTTTTACGGGTCTGTTTCCTCAGGCCCTGTTCAAATCCCTACTGTTTAAGGCAGTTAATGCATCTCAATTGGGAGAGGCTTCTCATCCCAAACCGACTACTACTGAGGGTACACTAAATCCCTTATTTGCAGAACCTCCTAAGCCGGTGACGTCAGTAACTACTCCTCCTCTCTTTTTAGACGAGGAAACAATGGACCTCTCCTACTTCCAGAAACAATGGACCTCTCCTACTTCCGCTCCTGTGCCATCTACCACAGATCGGAAGAATTTTGCCATTTCCTCCGAATTGTCCACATTGCTTCAGGTGCCCACTGTGGACGCTCCAGTCACTGCATTGCTTTTTCACTCTACGGTTCCTGGTGATCCTGAGGAGAACCTTCGGCTGGAGGAACATCGATCTGAACAAGTTCTCCAACGGGCCCATCTGGCAGCATCATGGGCGATTCGTTCGGCTTCCACGGCATCATTTTTTAATCGATCGACTCTTCTTTGGCTGTGTCAACTTCAGGACAAGCTTTCTGCAACTGATCCTAAACTATGACAAGACATCAACAAAATAGTAGCAGCTGTCCAGTTCTCCGCTGATGCAACGTTAAATGCTGTTCGCTTCGCATCCAAGTCCTTAGCCTCAACTGTAGCAGCCCGACGCCTGGTCTGGCTTCGTCATTGGCCTTCGGACACCCGGCATAAATGGCGTTTGGCCTCTGCACCTTTCCTGGGGGAGAAGTTATTTGGGGATCCATTGGAGGCCTTTTTAATAGAGACCAAAGACAAGACGAAGGTCTTACCCACTGTCTTTCGTAGGGGGGAGTCCAGATACTCACCTTATCCTCCTCGTAATCAATTTCGTTCTTCTGACGGGGGTCCAGGCCCTTCTCGGGGTATGACTCATTTCGCTCCCAGACAACGAGGTTTTCAGGACAGGTCGGGGAGGGGTAGATTCCCTTCTGCTAAACGGTCCTTTCGAGGGGGAGAGGGTCGCTTTTTCCGTCGCCGTCGCTAGTGATGTTCCGGGTCCTCCCATGGGCGGCAGATTGGGCCTCTTCGCTGCTACGTGGGAACACACTACTTCTGATTGCTGGGTCCTGGCCTCCATTAGATCTGGCTTGGCCATCGAATTTGTCTCCACCCCTCCTTCTCTCTTCATCCGCTGTCCCAGGTCAGGTAGCGCTGAGCGTAGATCCCTTATGGATTCAGCTATTGACCACCTCCTAAGTATTAGGGCTATTCAGCCGGTGCCCCGGGAGGAATGGGGCCAAGGGTTCTACTCTCAGGTCTTCCTTGTACCTAAATCCTCGGGTGGGTAGAGACCTATCCTGGACCTTAAACATTTGAACCATTTTGTTGTGTATAGACGGTTCAAAATGCAATCTTTAAAATCCATTTTAGACGGCATTCGGAGGGGCGATCTCCTCTGTTCCCTTGATTTAACTGAAGCTTACCTCCATATCCCTATGCGGGTTGCCCATAGAAAGTTCCTTCGCTTCTGTTATGAAGGGAGACATTTTCAGTATAGGACTCTTCCTTTTGGGCTCTGCTCCCCGTACTTTCAACTAAGATTTTAGCGGCCCTGGCCGCTTCCCTTAGACTTCAATCTATACGTCTCCAGTGTTATCTGGACGACATCCTGATTATGTCTTTGTCTACCCTTCAAGCCCGGTCAGACCTGGGGCTTACCATTCAGACCCTGTCGGCCCATGGGTTTTCGATTAATGTAGAAAAGAGCCACCTAGCCCCTTCCACTAAGATTGTTCACTTAGGAGCACTCATTGATTCTGCTGAGGGCAAAGTATATTTATCCAAGGAACGCCAGAAGGGTTTGATTTCTATGGTGACTACGGTCATACGGGATAAGTGGGCCTCTCCCTTAGTCCTTTCTAGATTATTAGGCAAGATGGTTTCAACAATAGATATTGTTCCCTGGGCTAGATGCCACTTGAGGGACATTCAGTGGTTTCTTTTACCTTTGCAGAAGGTGGGGAAGGGCACCTCGTCGACCAGAGTCTCCACTCCCAGGGAGGTGCTTGCGTCCCTTTGATGGTGGCGCTCCAAGGCCATTTCCAAGGGTTGTGTCTTCCTGGACAGACACTGGGTAGTTGTCACCACCGACGCCAGCAAGTTCGGATGGGGCGCCCATTGCGAGACTCAAGTGGCTCAGGACAGGTGGTCACCCAGCGAGGCTTCACGGAGCATAAATTGGCTGGAATTCCGTGCTGTTGTTCTTGCTCTTCGAGCCTTCCATTATCTGGTGACTGGTGCCCATGTATTGGTCTTAACCAACAACATCTCCACAAAGGCTCATATAAATTGCCAAGGGGGCACTAGGTCTCGGTTGCTGATGTCGGAAGTCAAACGACTCTGTCTTTGGTGGGAATGTCGTTTGCTCTCTCTCAGAGCGGAGCACATTTCGGGAGAGTAGAACATTCAAGCGGACTGGCTGAGCCATCAGTCGCTGGATAAATCCAAATGGAACCTTCATCCACGCATATTTCAGGCACTGACAAGTCGCTTTGTTGTACCGGTGGTAGACCTTTTCGCGTCCACAGAAAACGCTCAGCTACCCAGATTCTTCTC
This sequence comes from Masticophis lateralis, assembly GCA_030761175.1. Lineage (NCBI taxonomy): Eukaryota > Metazoa > Chordata > Lepidosauria > Squamata > Colubridae > Masticophis > Masticophis lateralis. Next base: position 189,659,561 of record JAUDYJ010000001.1, on the reverse strand, counting down.
CCGTTACCGTGTTCCTCAAGCAGAAGCAGTAGATGCTCTACGTTTTCCATGGCCTCCAGGCCTCCTGTTTGCCTTTCCCCCGATTCCCCTCCTCCTGAGGGTCCTCCGGAAGATTGTTTTGGAAAGGGCGGAGGTCCTTCTGATAGCTCCGCACTGGCCGCGGAGGTCATGGTTCTCTGACCTCGTGAACTTGTCAGTGGCTCCTCAGTGGGCGCTGCCTTGTCCGGCCGATTGCCTCAGCCAAGGTCAGATACTCCACCCGGACCCTCAGTGGCTACAGCTGACTACTTGGCGGTTGAGCGGAGCGAACTCCAGCATGGCGATGTCCCACTTGATGTAATCAGCATAATCCAGGCCTCTCGTCGCCCTTCCACGAATAGAATCTATTCGGCCATGTGGATGGCGTTCTGTGACTGGTGCTCTTCTCAGAATATTGTTCCTCTTCAAGCTTCCATGGCGCACGTTCTGAGGTTCCTGAGGGCAGGCTTACTTAAAGGACTTTCACCAAACACCTTACGGTGACAGGTGGTGGAGATCTCGTCATTGTTATCTCTCAACTCCCTTCATTCTTTATCACAACATCCGCTAGTTAACCGCTTTCTCCGAGGGGCCTCCAACCTATGTCCCCCGCCTTTGCACAGATATCCCACTTGGGACCTCACTATTGTGTTAAACTCGCTCACGGGTCCTCCATATGAGCCATTATAAACGGCCAGTCTGCAACTGCTGTCATGCAAAGTAGCATTTCTAGTGGCAATCACGTCGGCTCGCCGCATTTCCGAGCTTGCGGCTCTGTCAATGAGGAGCAATTTGTGTATTTTTCATGAGGACCGAGTAATACTTAGGCTGGACCCCACATTTGTTCCAAAAGTTAATTCGGCATTCCACCGTTTATAGGAGTTGATTCTACCAGACTTCTGCCCTCATCCGTCGCACCCTTTGGAACGTAGATGGCATACGTTGGATGTTCGCAGGGCTCTTCGTATTTATCTTACACGTACGGCCGACTTTCGTCGATCCGAATCCCTCTTTGTGTCCTTTCTTCCTGCGTTGTTGGGATCCAAAGTATCCTCGTCAATGATAGGCCATTGGATCAGGTGCACAATACCTACTGCATATGAACTTCGATCCTTGACTCCACCTTCTGCGGTGACCGCTCATTCGACAAGAAGCGCTTCAACTTCGGCAGCCTGGGCCACTCAAGCTTGTCTGCTTGAAATTTGCAGGGCGGCTACCTGGACTTCGCCGTCCCCCTTTATTCACCATTATAAGATCGACCAATTTGCGTCTGCTGAGGCTTCATTTGGACGCAGTGTTCTTCAGAGGGTTCTGGGTGATGGAGAGTCATTTGTCCAGACTGTTCCACCCCTGAATTTGGGACGTTAATCTTAGGTATGTCCCATTCCTGGCTGCTGTCTCCACCTCACAATGGAGAAGGGGCGTTGGTCCTACCTGACACGCACCTCCTCGTTGGGTGGAGACAGCAGCCAGTCCCTCCCTGTCAGTCTGGACATTATTAATTCTTGTTTGTGTTTCATTCCACAGTTTAGCCTGTCTTCATCCTTCACAAAGCTGGGAAGCCCCGTGCTCTGGGGCAGGATTTAGCTTTGACAGGCTCAGTCCTTATCTGATTGGCACGAGCTGAACCCATTCCTGGCTGCTGTCTCCACCCAACGAGAAGGTGCATGTCAGGTAGGACCAACGCCCCTTCCCAAGGCTATACATAATTCGGGTTTTTAATAACATCTATGGATTTTTGATCTAGTGGTTAAGGCACCTAGCTACAAACCAGGAGTCTTTGAGTTTAGTCCCACCTTAGTCATGGAAACCAGCTGGTTGATTTTCAGCCAGTCACACACTCTCAGCCCAACTCAACTCACAGTGTTGTTGTTATAGGGGAAAACAGAAGGAAGGAATATTAGGTTGTCTGCCGCCTTGAGATAGTTATAAAAATATAATAAAATTAAATATAAATTAAATACATAAAAAATAGAGCTCCTTTTTGTGGGAGATGGGCAGCCTAGAAACAAGAAATATAAATAAATAAAATAACCTGAAAATCTTACCCTCCTCCAGTCCTTGCAATGCCTATATGGTATTGTCTGAAGGCCAAAAGGGAGAGTGCATATTTGTCTCTTCAAAAGCTTTGAACAGCCATTCTTCTGCTCAGAAGCTGACCATTAGCAGTCCTTCCTATGTATTCATAAATTCCTCTCAGCAGTTCTCTTAATAGTTTCTCCTTAGGATGCCTCCGTGGCGATCAAACAGTCCAAAATTAACACTACAGGAAATTCATAGCTTAACTTTCCTTGCTTGTAACTTTCAAAGCTTGCCAGAACTGGTTCAGAATTTTGATTTAGAGATGAAATAAACCAGAAAAGCGTTTTAAAACTGAAGGTAGAATTCTGCTTTTGCTTCTAAAATAGATTTGGGTAAATTGCTGTTCCATTTTAACATCTAACACATGTTTGTGTCTGGGCAGTTTTGTAACCATCCCATAGGAAATTCTTTTTTTTTTTCCCCCCTTCCAGAATTCATTATAACTAAGGGAATCTGAACACAAACCATGATAATTTCAAACCATTGCAATCTTGCCATATGTTTCAACTGGACATTGAATGCATCCAGTGGGTCATAGTGGAAGCTGGAATTTCAGATCAGATGTCAGATCTCTAGGAAGATTTTCCAAGCTAGGAATAATAGAAAACTGAGTGCAGACCAGATGGTAACTAGCCACCATCTGGTATCCAGATGCCACTGGAGAAAATGCTTTAAATACAGTCAAATGTTACCATCTGTCTTTGTCATAGGTTGATTGAGGTGAAGAATAGATAAAACTTCACTGACGGGCAGAAGACCCTTGTGATTTTTTTCAGTTAACTTAAATAGATGTTTATATATAAATTGTTTACAAATAAACTTTAGTCCTCTTCAACATTTATTAAAAATGCTCAGTTTACACTGTTAGAAGTCTGGTACACATGGAACCATCTGCATCTACAATTGTATCCACAACACTCTTTGTGGTTATATATAGGGAGATCTATTTGATACACATGGTGTTAGGGCAGAACTACTACTCATATTTCCTGCTCAAGGAAATATGTCTACATCAGTAGTGAAATCCAATTTTTTTTTACTACCTGTTCTGTTGGCATGGTTTGGTGGACGTGGTGGGTGTGGCTTGGTGGGTGTGGCTTAATGGGCATGGCAGGGGAAGGATACTGCAAAATCCCCATTCCTACCCCACTCCAGGGGAAGGATACTGCAAAATCTCCATTCCCACCCCACTTTGGGGCCAGCAAGAGGTGGTATTTACTGATTCTCCAAACTACTCAAAATTTCCGCTACTGGTTCTCCAGAACCTGTCAGAACCTGCTGGATTTCACCCCTGGTCTACATGCTCAATTCCTGGAACATAACAGTTGGAAAGGACTTTGAAAACATTTAGCTTAACTACCTGACCAGTGCAGAAATCCACTATTTCAGTAATCCTGAGATACGTCCATCTTCCTCCCTGAAGCATCTACAACAAAAGAGAACCCACCGCCTCCCAAGGTGTTCTGTTTCAGGGTTGAACAGCTTTTACCATTAGGATATTTTTTCTTGGTGGCCAGTCAAATTCTACTTCACTGGAATTTAAAGCATTGTTTCTGCCTTATGGAACTTTTCTGTTTATGTTCTATAAGAAGAAACATGAAGGCAACCATCTACCAAAAAAAGAACCACACCCTCATCAACAATGGTAAGGCAGCTACTGTATATAAATAAGGCACCATTTACATTTGTTCATGCTAATGTTACCCAATTGGTTAATGAAATATCTGCAAGCAAACAACCAAGATCAGAGAGCACTAAGATCTCCACATTGGTGTCAGGATTCCAAGTAACAACCCTAACGAAAGAAGACTCCGAGGCTTGAGTTTCCTCAGAATTACATTTTATTGGCGATGTCATATTGGCACATCTGGGAAAACCCGAATCTGAAAATTTCCAGGTTTTTCCCACCCAACTGAAAGTTCAAGTCCCTGCTCAGCACCAGGGGTGGGTTCCACTTACTTTACTACTGGTTCTCAGTGGAAGCATGTGTGTGTGCTTCTGCGCATGCACAGAAGCTTCTGTGATGCGCAGATCACCCATGATGACATGGTGGTGGGTGAGCAGAGGCTCCCGCTGGTTTTACTACCAATTCTATAGAACCAGACTGAACAAGGAACAACCCACCACTGCCCAGCATCCACATGTCCATCACATGGTCCAATCATCCACCGTCTAAACTAGAAATACTACCTAGTTATTCGACTCCAGGTACCAGGGCAAGGCATCCTTGTCTCTCTGAGAAAGGAATGTTATTTTGACTACATATCACCCATACTCTATGCAATCCCTCCTCCCAATTTCCCACAGTAGAAAATGTGGCAGGCCTGAAGGCCCAAATGTAAAAGATGACTTCCAGGTCTGACAATTGGTCCCTGTTGAAATTCATCTTGCTGGGTTTTGCTGAATGTTCCAGCTTATTAAGGATCCTTTTGAATATTTATACTATCTTCTAGGTGTTTGCTATATCCCATCTTTGCAGTATATGTGTCATCCACAAATCTGATTAAATGCTCATCTAAGTCAAGTATAGGTATGTGGAACATGCATAGGGTCCATATAAGTATGTCGAACTGCATAGGGTGCAGTGGTACAACAGTTCTATTCTTTCCAGCTTGGCATAGATGTCATTGATGTACATTTGATAGTAGTATAGTCCACCCCACAGTACACTATTGTGCTTACCGGAATTTCATGAAACAATGTTAAATGACTTGCTAAAACCAAGTATGTTTATTTATTTTATTTATTTATTAGATTTATAAACCGCCCTACTCCTGGGGGACTCAGGGCGGTGTACAGCCATAAATAAAACATTTCAATACAAAAGTTTAAAATAGAATAAAACGAATTAAATAATTTGGCTGATAATTAAAACCCCAATAATTTAAAACAAATTAAAATTCATAATTAAAAGGAGAAAATAACTTAGGTCAGGCCGGCTTGTTGGAATAAATAGGTCTTGAGCGCGCGACGGAAGGTGCGCAGGTCCGGGATCCTCCATATATCCAGGGGGAGCTCGTTCCAGATGGTAGGTGCTCCCACAGAGAAGGCTCTCCCCCTGGGGGCCGCCAGCCGGCATTGTTTGGCCGATGGCACCCAGAGGAGCCCCTCTCTATGGGAGCGTACAGGCCAGTGGGAGGCTATTGGTGGTAGCAGGCGGTTCCGTAAATAACCAGGTCCTAAGCCATGGAGCGCTTTAAAGGTGATAACCAAAACCTTGAAACGCACTCGGAAGACCACCGGGAGCCAGTGAAGCTTGCGCAGGAGGGGTGTTACATGGGAGCGCCACGTCGCTCCCATAACCACCCGCGTGGCCGCACTCTGTGCCAGTTGGAGCCTCCGAGTGCTCCTCAAGGGGAGCCCCATGTAGAGAGCGTTACAATAGTCCAGACGGGAGGTGACGAGGGCGTGAGTGACTGTGTGTAAAGAGTCCCGATCTAGAAAGGGACGCAACTGGCGAATCAGGCGAACCTGATGAAAAATCCTCCCAGTCACGGCCATCAGGTGCTCTTCTAAAGACAGCCGTGAGTCCAGGAGGACGCCCAAGTTGCGAGCCCTTTCTGTGGGGGCCAATGATTCACCCCCAATAGTCAGCGATGGCACCAGCTGACTATATCGGGACGTTGGAAACCACAGCCACTCGGTCTTGGATGGGTTGAGCCTGAGCCTGTTCCTCCCCATCCAGATCCGTACGGCCTCCAGGCACCGGGACATCACCTCAAGGGCATCGTTGGGGTGGTCTAGGGTGGAGATGTACAGCTGAGTGTCATCAGCGTACTGATGGTACTTCACCCCGAAGCCACGGATGATCTCACCCAGCGGCTTCACATAAATGTTGAACAGAAGGGGCGAGAGGACCGATCCTTGTGGCACCCCGCATATAAGGGGCCTCAGGGTCGACCTCTGCCCCCCTGTCAACACAGACTGCGACCGGTCGGAGAGGAAGGAGGAGAACCACTGTAATACAGTGCCTCCCACCCCCAACTCTACCAACCGGTGCAGCATGATACCATGGTTGATGGTATCAAAAGCCGCTGAGAGATCTAACAGGACCAGGACAGAGGAGCACCTCCTGTCCCGAGCCCTCCAGAGATCATCAACCAACGTGACCAATGCCGTTTCAGTGCTGTACCCAGGCCTGAAGCCCGACTGGAACGGATCCAGATACGTTGTTTCCTCCAGGTGCTGGGGGAGCTGTCGCGCAACCACACTCTCAACAACCTTCGCCACAAAGCGAAGGTTGGAGACTGGACGGTAATTAACCAATACTGCCGGGTCCAGGGAGGGCCTCTTGAGAAGAGGTCTCACCACCGCCTCTTTCAAGGCGGCGGGAAAGACACCCTCACCCAATGAAGCCCTTATAATCCCCTGGAGCCAGCCTCGTGTCACCTCCCGGGAAGCCAGCACTAACCAGGAGGGGCACGGGTCCAACAAACATGTGGTTGCGTTCAGTCCATTTCTGTTCAACCAAAATGAGTAATCTTCCAAAATAGGTCAGGTTGGTGGCCCTTAATTTTTGTTGATAAACCTATGCTGACCCACTATCACTGCCACTGTCACATTACACTACATAATACCCTCCAGAAAATTTTGATGAAAGATGAGAAAGTGAAATGACATGTATTTTTTTCTGTTGTTTTGTTGAAACATCACCACCCTGGTTTTCTTGGAAAATAGTATTTCCAAGAAAATAAACTTCATAATAGTATTGTCTTCTTAAATATTACTTTTATTTTTATTTAGGTTGGAATCCTTAAAGATAGAATATTAGGATGGAATAATTCTAATTAGACTAATTAAATTAATTTAAATCTAATTTAAAAATTAGACTAGAATAGGATAAGAAGAATATATATTTTTAACCGTATATTGCATGCTTTTAAAAAAGCCCATGAAGTAAGAAACATGTTGCATTTCTTGCTAATCTAAGAGTAGGATGCAATTTGAATCAGTTCTTGGAAGAGTCTCAGGATTTGCTTATAGAACAATTGTAAGGAAGAGAAAATGTGACAAACTGATGGGCTGGAATAACTGAGGCCAAGACTCCTGCCACATTCACAGTGTGAAACTCTTTTCATTACAAGCTTATACTTCCTTCTTGAATTGTAACACCCAGTGTGATTCCCTCTCAGTCATGAAGCTTTTCTAAATCACACTAGGTCAGCCATTTCCCCTTCCTCCCCCCCCCCCCAGATTACCCTTCCTCCACTGAATTATAATAAAAGTAAAAGAATACACGGGCTCATGTTTTGTCCTTTTATTCAAAATGTATTTTCAAATCACACACACACACACACACACCTATCCACATGTGCTTATTTCATTTTTAATGAAACTCTCTAAGCATATAGAATTTATAAAAGTTTATAAAACCACTTCCCACCAATGGGATGTTTAGATTTTATTATGCTAACAAAATATAGGTGGAAGACGTATAAATGACCCCACAAAAAAGGTGCCAGGCTTTGAATTACCGCATCAGCAATGGTCAATCCTGAATAGGATTTATGTCTCACACGGTAAGTCTCTGTATAAATAAGGCATAGTATCCTCCCCTCAGTGGGACTGTGGGATCCCATATCAAATTGTAGATCACATTGTGACTGGCTGTAAGCTGTGGATATATATCGGACCAATATTTGATTTTTTTAAAATATAAATGATTTATTTATTTATTTATTTATTTATTTATTTATTTATTTATTTATTTATTTATTATATTTCTATGCCGCCTTTCTCCCGCAGGACTCAAGGCGGTGTACAGTCAAGAAAAAATAAAAGATACATAAACATCATAAAATTGATAATTAAAATTATAGCATAGTTTAGCCCAAATAAATAAAACCCAGAATTATATAATATTTTAATCATTCCCAGTTAACGTGCTTAGCCCCGCCTGTTTGAACATCAGGGTCTTGAGGGCATAGCGGAAAGCACGGAGATTAGCAATGTTTCGTATATCAGGGGGCAGTTCATTCCAAAGGGTTGGAGCCCTTACAGAGAAGGCCCTCCCCCTGGGAGTTGCCAGTCGGCACAATTTGACTGACGGTCAAATTGGGTCTCACAGGGAGGGACTACTGAGTAGTCCCTCCCTGTGAGAACGAACTGGTCGGTGGGAGGCTATTGGTGGCAAAAGATGGTCTCATAAGTACCCAGGCCCTAAGCCATGGAGCGCTTTAAAGGTGATAACTAACACCTTGAATCGCACCCAGAAGACCACAGGGAGCCAGTGCAGCTCGCATAGGAGAGGTGTTACATGGGCGCAACGAGATGCACCCATAATCACCTGCGCGGCTACATTCTGGACCAGTTGGAGCCTCCGGGTGCTTTTCAAGGGGAGCCCCATGTAGAAAGCATTGCAGTAGTCCATACGGGAGGTGACGAGGGCATGAGTGACTGTGCGCAAGGCATCCCAACCCAGAAAGGGATGCAACTGGCAGATCAGGCGAACCTGATAAAAGGCTCCCCTGGCCAGAGCCATCAAATGGTCTTCTAAAAATAGCCGTGAGTCCAGGAGGACACCCAAATTGCGGGCCCTCTCTGTGGGAAGCAAGGTCTTATCCCCAATTGTCAGTGATGGTACCAGCTGACTATACCGGGATGCTGGAAGCCACAGCCACTCAGTCTTGGAGGGGTTGAGTCTGAGTCTGTTTCTCCCTATCCAGATCCGTACGGCCTCCAGGCAACAGGACATCACAGTAAGGGCATCGTGATGCCGAGCTTCAATGGTTAGATGGCCTAGACATTGGTATTTGAACATACGTAGATCTTTTTAACATTTATATTTTATTGTCTTTTACTAATCTAGGTGAAATGTCAACATATATTGCTATCCATGTGTGATATGCCATATGTTAAATAAATAAATGGCTGGAATATTTTCATGCCTTCCTCTCTATCAAAACAATCAAACAAACCCAGCAACCATTTGCCATGATCACAAAGACAGAAAATTGTATTAACATGCTATTTTATAAAGACAAATTAGGACAGCTCACAACCAGTGGGGAATAAAATGTGCTTGCTAAAAGAAAGAAAAATTCAATGTTTGGCGTAGATCCTCCAAACTGGTTATTTAATGCCCTTCACTAACTCACACATTTCAACATTTTCTAATATGGCTAAAACCCTCAGGTGTTTTCTGGAATGCCAAGGTGTTTAAGAATAGCCTTTATTGATTTGAGGTGTTCCTTCACAGAATGTGATCCCATCTCTCATGGCATGACTCCCTGAGGGGGTTGCCTCTGCCACTATGAACCTGCTCAGTCATTTGAAGAAAAAAAGACACCTTGGAAGGTGTCCTACTGTTTGATAATTTTCATGTAGGAGAGAGCTTTCTCCTCATAGCTCCCAGGCCTCCACCGTTCCTTTATTCAGAAAGATGTATTTTTCTGAATAGCATTCTTCACCATTTTTCACTGTAAATTGTATTGTAACTTTAGTTGTTTATGGTGTTTATGGAAGTCATAAGATGGGATATCAATCTAATGAATAAAACTACATAAATAACCTGTGCAAAATTTCATAAAAATACTAATTAATAAAATACATAAATAATAAATATGTAATTCAAACACAAAAATGATATAATACAGGTAGTCCTTGACTTACAACTGTAATGGAACCTGCTATTTTAGTTTAGTACTGGTTTAAAGCCAGTACGGTCTAGTAGTGGTTAAGGCACCAGGCTAGAAAGTGGGAAATTGTGAGTTCAACTTTCGCCTTTGCCATGAAAGCAGTTGGATGACTTTGGACCAGTCATTCTTGCTCAGCCCATCTTACTTCATAGGGTTGTTATGAGGAAAAATTGAAGGCGGAAAATATGTTGGATATATTCGGTGTTTTGAGTTACTTGTAAATAACTCAAAGTAACTCAAGTTACTTTGAGTTATTTATAAATAATAAAAATGGAGTATAAATAAATAAAATAAATAAATGAATGAAGTAAGTCATGATGGAGGTTTAAGTGAGTCCTCACATGACCAACCTAATTTTACAGCCGTGTGTGTGTGTGTGTATTTAAGCAAGTGCAGCAGTTGCTTCCCCTCATTTCCTAGCAAGGGTCCCAGCAAACCCTTCATTTCCTAAGGGATATTTTTACCAAAAAACTGGAAGTAAAGGCTATCTTTTGGCAAAATTGTCGTAAACTTTCACCATTTATAGGAAGCTATAAACAATTGTAAATGTGGGCTAGTTGTCAAGTGCCTGAAATGCAGTCACATGACTGTGAGGCGTTCAGAACTTCAGAACTGGATTGTAAGTCCCTTTTAGTGGTCTGTCATAATTTTAAATGGTTGCTAAGTGACCACTCATAAGTTGAGTACTACATGCACTTGTATTATATATTTTATTCATAAATAAAAATACATAAATGATATAATACCTAAACCTTGATGGACACAGTAAATCACACATGAAAAGGAAAACAGCTTTGTAAGAAACTGGGAATTACACCTTAAATAAATATATATATATATAAAGAAACAATCATTAAAATGGTTGAGCTTGGGCACAGACAAAAGAAATTATACTTAAGATGGAACAAAAACTAGGCTGCGAAGATAAGAGGAGAATTCTTTTGATGAAAAATGAAGTAAATTCATCCAACAACCTCATCCAAAAATTACCCTTAGCAATTCTATAAGCCAGCAACAGTAATAATTCACACTTAACCATATGAAATCTGGTTGGATTCAATATCTTTTTCATTGTAAATTCATGTGTAAACTAATGTAAATTCATTAGTTTTAGCTTTCTTCAAGCTAGTGTGCCAGCTATTCTATTTTTAAAACATATTCTTTATCATTTTCCTTGTAAGTGTACAAAAGAATATTAATATGATTCAATGAATTCAAAAGCCCATTCCTTATACCCAGGAAGAATAAGTTAAGAAATAGAAAGGTGGATTCAAGATATATTAGGCTTTATCAATTTTGGTGCCTAATTGCCTCATGTGATTTTATGAAATGAACCAGGGTTTTTTTAAATATTTCATCCCCAGAAACTAAATATTTATCTACATTCTCATTGCGAACCGGTAGTGAAGGTAAGTAGAACCCACCCGTGAGGTAGTCCTCAACTTATGAGCACAATTGAGCCCAACATTTCTGTTGCTAAATGAGACATTTGTTAAACAAATTTTGCCCCATTTTATGACCTTTCTTGCCACAGTTGTTAAGTGAATCACTGCAGTTGTTAAGTTAGTGACATGGCTGTTAAGTGAATCTGACTTCCCCATTGACATTTCTTGTCAGAAGGTCACAGGATGTGATCATATAACCCCGGGACACTGTAATTGTCATAAATATGAATCAGTTACCAAAAATCTGTAATTGTCATAAATATGAATCAGTTACCAAAAATCTGAATTTTGATCACATGACCATGTGGTCATGTGGTCATGAAAAATGTTCATAAATCACTTTTTTTTTGTGCCAATGTAACTTTGAACTATCATTAAATAGTTGTAAGTCGAGGACTACCCGTAATGTATTATGCTCTCATTCTTTTCATCACTAGCAAGTTACATTTTGATCAACTGATAAAAGATGTGTTATAAATAGCTTTATAAATAAGTTTCTCAAATAAAGCTTGATATGTCAGCATGAAAAAACCTGAAGAAAGGGATGAATTTCGGTGAATGAAAACCTCACTACTTCTTTGCAAAATTCAAGACTGCATAGAAAAACAAATGCTGGGCAGGTGAGGAAACCATATTTTAAATATTAAAATATCCCCTGTGTGCGAAACACACTTTTGAGAGCAAAAATGGGCAAAGTGAATTCAAACAGAACTGGTTTGAAAAAAAAAATTGCTTGCTATGGAAGGCTGAGCATTCAGGGTTCCTTTATTCAATGTTGGAATTGGTTTCATACTTCAATGAGCTTTTCTCGGTGTTTTAGTTACATCTGAATACTACCTCTGAGACTGTATCAGTATCTTTGAAAATGGAATGTCACCCAAGAGGGTATTTGTGCCTTCCAAATAGGAGTCATAATTGCAGTAGCATGTTTTGTGCGTGATCAGACTTGGGGCAAGACACAAATACAACATTCTCCTTATACAGTTAAAGAGTCTTACTTGAGATTGGAAGATAATCAGTGTGTGCTCTTCTCAATCTATGCTATAATATTAAATCTGACTAAACGTCAGGCTATGTTTAGAATTTAGCACCATCTTTGGGGCTTGAGAAGAAAATTATCAGCATTCTGGACATACCAGGCAACTGTTTCCCGATGTAAGAGAATTTGAATCAGATTTATTTTGCCTTCTTCTGGCAAATTGATTAGCAGTAAAAGGTACAGAATCTTGACAAAAGTTCCCAAGCCCACAAATTCAAAAGCATGTAGCAATTAGTCTCATGAGCTCAACTCACTGAGTATTAATTTACATTTGCATATTCATAACCTCAAGCCGACAATAACCTCAAGGAATCATTTATTTACTACAAAACATCACTGCAGATCAACAATGCTCTTCTATCAATTGACACAGCACCTTCAATCTAATACTTTTCACTGAAGACATTTATTTATAATGACATATCTTTTGTGAGTCATAAAATGAGTGACAGAGTGATGGGATCACAAGTGGCATATGTGAATCAGCCCTAGGGCAAGGGGCTTGCTACTCAAAGTTAGGCTGCATAGATTTCAGAAAAAGGATAGAAAGTGAAAGTTTTCAAAAGCTTCAACACTTCTAGGGGTGGAATTTCTCCTATGAAACAGTTTGAATAAGAAAAATATTGTTTTGGTACATTTAAAATGTAAATGGATTTTTAGAGCAACAGATAGATTTACATTTCTGAATATGACCTCTGCTTCCAAAATGTGTCATTTGGACAGAAATGGAAGGACACTGTGATTCACACAATGGATGAATAGCTGCAAAAGTTAATGAAATCATCAGAGATGGTTAGATGGATAATCGTTTGACACTCCTGCTTTGATCAAGGGTGGATGCATCATGTGCCCACCCCCGGTTTAGTGAAGGGGAAAAAAGTTATGATACATCACTTTTGTAGGTGTCATCGTGAGTTTGACACCCTTGGCTTTGATTAAAGAAAAAAACCCCCATAATTAATTGTAATTCTATTTGGAAACCGCTTTTGGACTTTGTGCTTGAGGTGGGAAAAAAAGTGAAACTTTCTTTTGGGTTTTGCTGATTAGACAGGTTTGCTGTTATAGAAATGGCTAGTATATATTATTACATAAAAGTAAAAATTTGAGGTTTCATGTTATTATTTTATTCTACTTCACCCAAAGGAATCAGAAGACAATGCTTTTTATTTCTTTCCACCCCCTCTACCTACACCTTTTCTTTTTTCCCTTTCCTCTCTTATTTTACCTTTATTACTTGTTGAGTTTTTCAAGCAATTCTATGACAACTCTATAATCTCAAATTATTTTGAAATAATTTAAATTTCAAAAGAAACATTAACTATCCCTCTTTTTAGACAATTGTATAGGAAGAAAATATGCCAGTTAGTGCATTGAAATTACAATCTACTGTTGAATCAGAATAAAACTAGACTGATCGACATTACAAGGATTAAAAAACCATGTTGATAGGATGATTAGCTTCAGTTCAAATAATGACTTTTGTCTCGCTTTATTTTCCTATTCCAATCACTTTCATCTCTCTCTCCTAGGCTTGCTCTTTGGGATATGCAAATTCCAAAAGCAAGTTGGCAATGGGGAAAAAAATCCATCACAGTCAATACTCTAAATTTACAAATTAAACAAAGTATTATAAACCCAAAGAAGGAGAATGATAATCTGTATCTAGCGTTCTGCAATATTTGAAGTACAGTTTTCATTCACACTAGGTATACTTTGTTTGCTGTTTCTTCCTATTCCAATGGCTTCGATAAGTGCCATATTGTCTATTTATTTCAAATTATTTTGGTTGCAAAATTAGTGTTAACAAGAATCTTCACATTCAGTTTTTAAAATAAAAAAAAAGAATTGATAGAATACAAAAATAGAAAATAGGAGAAAATGTAAGGAATAAAAATGATTACAACTAAAGGATTGCTTTAAACAACCTTTGAAGCCACCTCCCAATTTAGCAGTCTAGTACTGAAATGGAGATTCCTATGTCCTAATGAATAAGAGAAATAAAAGTCATCAGTATGTCTCAGGAATTCAGTAGGTAAGGAGACAGTAAGAACTTCAAACTTCATGCTCTTGGTGGAAGTCTAACACAACCTACTTATTCTCTTTTTCCTTTTTTAGATGACCCCAAATATAAATAATATCTGAAATTAAAGCAAAAATCCATTGTTTAAATTTGGGGCCTTGTTCAGAAAGGGACAAATGACATTGCTAAGATCTTTTAAATATTTTGAATAAACAAATCCACATGTTTAGTTCTCACTTAATGACTGAAAAGAGACTGAAAAATCACTGATTAAATCCGAGAGCTATTCTGTGGTCACAAAGCATTCATTCCATTTTGACCTTGGTTATATTTTATACTTCCATATTATATGAAATCATGTCCCAAATCTATCTCATGAAAAGATCTTTCTACATAAATATTTCTCTGAGACAGTTGATGTCAAAAGCAGTATTTTATATATGTTTTTGCTCAGCTTTGAAGGTTCTTGCTCAAAATGATGGGCAATTGATATTTCATCTTTTTTTATGTAGCACTGAATATTGTCAATGGATGTTGAGAATCTGCAAGGAACATGTACCTGTATAGTATATGTATATGTACAGTGTATGTATACTGTATGTATATGTATATGTATACGTATATATATGCATATATGTATATGAATGGATAGCTTCTTGTGATGAATTGTTTCCAGAAATAGTATCTTTGGCTTTTTAAAAAAATGATTTGCTTTCTATGGTAATTTATCAAACATTACAAATTTTCTTCATCCAATTACCATTGAAGTCAAGTCTATTTGTAGAAATGAATAAAACCTTTAAGTTATGTCACTGGCATGATAACATCACAACCCAGGGTTGTCATTTACCCCTTATGCCACAACCTATAATAAATTAGAGTCCCTTTGTGGTTAAGATAACATACAAGTTGATACATAAAATACAGTCTGAATAGAAATTTATAAAGTGATGTTTGGAGTGAATAATACAGTAAGTCTGTATTTAACAGCTCGCTCATACTTTCCCCAAGATCAGTCCTTTTTTATTTTTGCTTTGTCAAACATCTAGCATCCCAAAGAAGCAAATAGGTCAAATAGGTTTGCATAGAGTCATGCTTCACTGCACTGCCAATGCTGACATTGCACTGTGGTTACTAATGGAACCAAAACCACTGTACAAATTGGGTAATCTCAGATTTGATCTAAAGAATTAAATAATGTTATAGATTCATAGTGGATATTCAGGGAATTGTGCATGTATGTGGGTATTTGTATTTTCCAGAACCACTGTCAAGATCTCAGCGCCTCCAGTATAACTCCATGAACAGATAAATACTATAACAATTTAGGAGATAAGTGTTATCAGGAACAATAGCTTTTTTACTAACAGTAGCTCCAGTAACATTGGAGCTTTGCTTATTACATTAAATTGTAAACTTGCTCTAAATTGAAGTGCTTCGGCTTCATAACCTGTCAGCTGCATAAAAGAACTTGAACATATTTTCTTTTCAAAAACATTATAGGAAATCACATTTTGCACTTTACAATTATATTTGTATTAAAATGATTTAGCACTGGGTATATGGGGTGGGTGGGTAGAGAAAGTGATTAATAACAACAGTAGTGAAACCCTGCAGAGTTTAGGGCATCAGGAAGGAAATGAAGCAGAGAGACAAGAAAAGCAGTGAACGATGAAGATAGTAAAAATTGTGTGTGTTTGTGTGTGCGCGCGCATGTGGACATGTGCCTACTCATGTAATCCTTAGCTCCCAAAATACAAAACATACATATTACAAAAAAATGTGTCCTTACCATTATTTTAAATAGCAAGATTTAAACAGTAGAACTTTTTGAGCCCAGTCTATTTATGCTGTTAAAAAAATAAATCTAGAACTGGGTTACTCCTTTATTTCACGTTATGCACAATAACCATTTAAGCTGATAGTTTCTCCCAGCTGTTTAATGGCATCATATTTTTCCCACATTCAGTCCTGCTGCTCAGATATTTTTTTCACAACTCTGTTCATTTATTCCAGTGAAGCAATAGCTTAAGAGACAAGGAGGTGAAGAAAAGAAATACTCAGTTTTTTTAAAAAAAGTTTACAAACCATACAGGTTCTAAATTATAATTTGAAGTCGATCCTGATGAAAGATAAGGAAAAGCTTCAGTGTTTACAATAGTGGTGGGATTAAAATATTTCTTGTTCTGTGGTTTTTAACTGCTATTTCACTTGGAAGGCAAGTTCCCATTCGTACTAGTTCTCCAATATGCCTAGCAAAACCTGGCAGATTCCATGCTCCATAAGATTTTTTAAAAATATTATTTTAATATTAAAAAAAGGAGACTTAGCATGCTGTCAAAATAAAGTAGTAACCCCAAGGAAAATATAATTTTCCCAAGAATGCTTTTGGCTACTCCATATGCTGTACCTTTGAGGCAGTCTTAGAAATAACAAAAAAAGGAGAACCTACATTGGAAGCAATTTTGCCAGTTTGACTTCAAGTGAATAGATGATTTGTGATTGGTGGGGGTGCAACAAGGTAGCCCTTTTGTGGGAAGTCCAGAAATGCTTAAAAATGCAAATGTGATAACCAGATTGGAAAGACAAGAGACTTCTGCTCTGATGGTTCCTGGGACACATTTTCACTTTCCCATTCCCATAAACTGACACAATTTGTTATTTGTCAATCCTTCAAGGTAAGGTAAAAAGGTAAAGGTTCCCCTCACACATATGTGCTAGTCATTCCAAACTCAAGGGGGTGGTGCTCATCTCCGTTTCAAAGCCAAAGAGCCAGCACTGTCTGAAGATGACTCCGTGGTCATATGGCCGGCATGACTAAACACCAAAGGCGCACGGAATGCTGTTACCTTCCACCAAAGGTGGTCCCTATTTTTCTGCTTGCATTTTTTATGTGCATTCGAACTGCTAGGTTGGCAGAAGCTGGGACAAGTAATGGGAGCTCACCCCGTTATGCAGCACTAGGGATTTGAACCACTGAACTGCCAACCTTTCGATTGACAAACTCAGTGTCTTAGCCACTGAGCCACTGCGTCACCTTCAAGGTAAGCCAGGTCAAGAAACCAGTACCAAAGAAACACTAGAATTCTATCTTATTGCTATAGGCTATAATAACAGAATCTTGAAAACTGGATGATGTTTCTCCTTCCTTCCCTCTTAATGTCAATGACAGTCTAGGAAGAACAATTTTTGAGCTTTTTTGTCATGCTTTCCTGTTTTCCCGAGATAATCTGATGTTCCCCTAACATTTGCCTCAAGATCATTTCTGTATTCTGCTAAACTATCACAGTAACTTTTTTTCCCTAAAGGGAATAGAATGGACTGCTTTGGACTAAGTCAAATTGTTTCTGGCTCAGTTTTCATCCTGTTCTTGAGGGTCCTTACAAATTTTGTTTTTCTCCAGTTAAGTGCCACTACTGCCACCAAAGTATGTCTTGGTGGAACCTCAGCTTCCTTCCTCTTTGACATGTTGCTTCCATCTTTTTTATTCAGGAATAGCATTTTTTTTTGTTCCCCAATTTGGGCCAAATTTCCTGTTCTGCCTTGAAGTTTTACTGTAGGTAGGTGCAGCTTTCATAAAAAAATAAAATCCATGTGATGGTGCTAAAAAAAGACTAGCCCTCAATGAGAAGTGTATGTACAAGTTAACTGAACCTAAACATCTAAAGGGTGATACCACAAATAACCTTTAAGAAAAACGTAAAGGTTCTTATAAGCAAGTAGTTTATTCTGGAAAGCTTTTTCCTACTATCTAAAAACAATTGATTTTCCCTTAATACTTCCATATTCAGACTTTCCTTCTAAATATTTAAAAGTCATTCAATGCACACTGTTTATATTGTTTTCTCTTATTCCAGCCAGTTTTACCTTTCTCTATCTAATTTCTCTCAAATGTCTAAGTGCAAACACTCATACACTATACATCAAATGTTTTGAAAATGTGAATATATTGTTTATAACCTGAAAAAAAGCACAATAGGGCTTGCCTGAAAGCTAGCGAGGATCCAAGATTATAAAACAGAAAATAAACACACTTGTGTTTCATGAAATATAGGGGTTTGTTCTTAAATGTCCACTTTTGTTCTCAGGTTTCTAAATTTATCAATATTATATCCGGCTGCTGGAAAGCTCTCACTTGGCTGTTTTCTAAGGATCTGTGAAATTGTTCCATTTGTTCAGAGGTTTTTTTTTTTTTTTTCCTTTCAGGATTTGTTCAAGCACATACACAATGTTCCTAATAGTTATTAGATTTTTTGTATAATTGCCAAATATTTGAAATCTGTTCCTAAATAGCTCGCAAAACATGATTTGGCCAGAGAATATATGATGATTCTGTGACACCCCCTCCCCCCACCTCCAGATCCAAATGACTTCCACCTTTGATAGTCCAAAACCTTGGGGATGAATGGGCATTGAATCCTTATCAGGCAGGGTTTTGGGTTTTTTTAAATTGTTGTTAACATGATTTTCGAAAAGTACATGCTTCTTTCCCCTTGTTTTACACCTTTATATATATATTTTAAAAAACTGTATGCTATCTAGAATCATCTAGTCAGACTTGGATGATCTCTAAAACTTTTTTTGACATACGCTTTTATTTTATTCAAATTTAGGATTAGAATACAAACTTCAAAAAAAATTACAAAGACAAAATAAAATTAGACAAACATTTAAAATGTGCAGTAAAAAAGATAAGAATATATACATATATATGTATGTATTTTTGGTTTTTTTCTGTGTATACATATATACATTTGTGCATAAACACACACAGATCTTCCCTAGCTGAATATTGATATATGTATATACAGGAATAATAGTTCCTTCACTTGCAAAATAGGCTCACAATTTATAAACTTCTATCTGCTATCAATTCACCTATTACCATCTATCTATTATATATAAATAAAGATAGTTAACAAGTAAATCAGCAGTGAAGTTGAACTTCAAAACCCTTTGTTAGCAATCTGTTATTCTATTTAATTTGCAGATAATCTGCAACAGTTTCTTATTTATTTATTTATTTATTTATTTATTTATTTATTTATTTATTTATTGAATTTCTATACCGCCCTTCTCAGGGCGGTGAACAGATTAAGATTTCATATACATATAAATATATTTTATAAACAGTAAATAATAAATTGAGTCAACTTGGTGTATCTACTAAGACCTTGTCATAGAATTTTGATGTTTATGCTAGCCCTGCTTGTTGAAATAGAAGGGTCTTCAGGTTACGTCGGAAAGTGCGAAGATCTGGGATTATTCGTATTCCAGGTGGTATTTTGTTCCAAAGCGTAACAATGAAAAATACCATGAAATACCATGAAAAATGACAGTCGGCTATTCTTCAGGTGGTGCTTATTTCATGGTTATTTTGATTAAAAGTGCAAGGGTTGGCTTACCTGGTGGGTGGGTGATAATTGAGTTTGGATCAAGGAATGGGGGGTTACATCAACTATTTCTGCCTTTAGAAAAGAGTAAATTTATACTGATGAATACTTTTGCTATTGTCTGGTGTGCTTTCTGTTTCCGATTGCAAACTTTCTTAAGACTTCCTGATTGACTTCCTAAATGCTGCATGAGGAAATTAGATGCCAAAACTGATAAAAGCTAATGCAACTTAAATCCATTTATTCATCTATACTTTGTATTTTTCTTCTCACTTATTCTCATGAAATTTACAATGATGGCTTTTTACATTCATGTTACCGCATTCATATTTCTTTGACGCCTTGTAAGAAAAACAAAGTGAGTATCTACAGTATGTGTGTGCATGCACACATACTGTATATGTGAAGGAAATTAATACAATAACTTGGAAACCTGAAGCTAGTGTGTAAGAATAATTGCACAAATTTGCAAGGAAAAAGCATTGGAACAACCATATTTTGTGCTGGTAAGTGCTGTACAAAATGTTTAAGTGCTTTTGTAATTATTAGTGTGCTCTGCGTACATGGTTTCCAATTATTCTATAAAGCAGATAGAGAGAAAATTTATTTTGAAGATGTAGCTTTTCAAATCAGATTTCTTTTCAGTGTTGTGCAGTGGAACATATTGGTATATATAATATGTGTGTATGTGTTTCCTTCTGAATATATATTCAGAAGGAAAAATAAAACATTAATTCAGGCTCTCATTCCATATTGTATAGCAGGAACAGGGCTTTTATTATCATAAAATCCTAGCTAAAGGCTAAAGGGCCATGGTGCCTGGAAAAGGCTCTGGTTGCATCCAAAGGATAGGCAATAATATTTTATAAAATCATGAGTCAGACGTGCAAATTTCATTTAGTGGGAAGGGAACTTTCCAAAATGGAAGAATTTTCTTATATAACCCAAAGGTAATTTTTCAAGAAGCAACGGGATTTTCTGGTTTTTCTTTGAAGATGTTTTGCTTCTCATCCAAGAAGCGAAATGTCTTCAAAGAAAAAGCAGGAAGTCCAGTTGCTTCTTGAAAAAGTACCTTTGGGAGAACCATAACCTAAATGACTGAGACTCTCTATAGACATTTACAGGGAAGAAGTAAATTGCAATCTTCTCTTTTAGCTCAGGCATCTTCTTCCTCAGGAAAAAAATAGAATTGGTAATCAGCAGTAGACACAGGTTAATATTAGTGATGCTGTTTGTGTAGTAAGAGACTAAGAGACAGGCACTGGACTAAGCATGATGCTATTGGCTTAATCATGATCTATAGAATAAACCCCAGTGGCTGACTTGGCTCAGAATTAAAGAAAACACATTATAATCATCATAAAGACTTGGAGACTGAGGCTTAGTTCAGGTATCTTGTGCAGCTGGACTGTGGTTTGTTTGCTTTTTTATCATATTATAGGAATCCATCCAGTTTGATACCTGAATCATGGTTTAGAGTTTAATGTGTATGAATCCAGCCAATTCTAATTTATTGAATTCATCATGGTTAGAACAATCTTTGAATCCCAGGCAATTATACTGTGTGTAGAGCCTCTTCAAACAGAATTGTTGCTGGAGTAAAATTACAAATGTGGGGGTAACGGTATAACTGAAACACATAGCAAGTCTGCTAATTAATGTCTCTATGATGTCTTTCTCATGGAAGATCTGTAGTGGTTCTTTATTGCTTATTAGACACAATTCAATATTGATTTTTAAAACTCCATTAGGGTTAGGGCCTATTTGAGATATTGTCTTGGCCAAATATGTGCAGATGTTAAGATTGGCTGGAGAGGCCTTCTTGAAGATGTCTTGTTGACAGAGATTCAAATTTCTAGCATACAGGAGAGTGCCTTCTGAATCATTTTATAGGAGTTGTGAACAATCACTTTTCCATGTTCAGGATTTCTCTTTAATTAGGGTTTGAATTTTGGATTGGGGCTAGCTGATCTGGCTTGGCAAAATCAGGTTGATCATTTATAAAGCAGAAAAGAGTTCCTCCCCCCCCCCCCCATCTAGCAATCGTTTGGATTTTCGTAGCTGAGATCTGGCAGCCTTCTTTAGATGATTTTATTTTTTAATCTGTATGGTTAACATTTATGTTCAATTTCTTGTGTAATCCATATAACTGCATACCAGGACATAAATTACTGTAAATAATAAACCAACCAACCTGCATTTTATTTGATAAAGCTCAATGTTTAGTTTATAATAGCAATAGCACTTAAACTTATATACCACTTTATAGTGCTTTACAGCCCTCTCTAAGCAGTTTACAGAGTTAGCATATTGCCCCCAACAATCTGGGTCCTCATTTTACCCACCTTGGAAGGATGGAAGGCTGAGTCAACCTTGAGCCTTGTAAGATTTGAACTGCCAAATTGTAGGCAGCCAGCAGTCTGAAGTAGCCTGCAGTACTGCACTCTAACGACGGCACCACTGTGGCTCATTTACGATAAGCCACATATCATGGAAATTGTTTGAATCAACTTCCCAGGCAGATATTTTATAATCATTTCAAAAAGTTATAAATTCTGCAGAATTGCACATCATTACTTTCTCAGAGTTCAGAATCATACTTTTCCAAAACTTTGCTGGCCATCCCAATGAGATCTTTCTGAAGAACAACTCAGCTCTAAAGTGGATTTGTGCAGAAATAAATCTTCCTGGGTTCTATTAGGATAAACCCTATTCAGGCTAAGGCATTGCAACCCTAATTTAATTCATGTCATAAGCCAAATGTTTTGTTTTTTTGATTTAGGGATAAGTTGGGTAAACTGACAAATACAGTATATCCCTAGTGATCCTGACTGTTATGTAGTCTTTCATTTGTAGGTAACAAATCTTATTTCCCCCCCCCCCACACCTTTGTTTCTTTCCCTCCATCTGGTCTAATGTTTCTCTTCTGATGACTACAATATGTGCACATAATTCCTTCATTACTTGACAATGATTCTCAGTATCTATTTACCAAATCTTCCATCATGTTATTCAATTATAATGGGCTGATAATATTTCCTGATGAAGTGCCATTCTTCAGCACAAATTTTCAACGAATACTTCCCTTCTCAGCAAACAACTTCTCAGCAAAAGGAAGTGTTTCCTTTCCCTTACAGCAAAGATATCAAGCTATCTGACAATTTAAATGTTCTCTTAAATGGCTATCTGCCATTTAAGAGAACTAAGTAAGCATAAAGCAGGCAGGATTTAAAGACGAAGGTTGAACATATTTGTATTGGCAAACTACTATGGTGGTAGTAGCTTTTTACTGATAAATGAAAAGGCCATATCAACTCAAAATAACAAGAGTAAAATAGAATAAGTAACTTTATTTCACTACATTAAGCTCTGTTTAAATAAATTTCTTACCTTTTCAGGAGACCCTGATCCATCCTAAAAACAAGCTGTCATTTAGGCAACCTCAGGTATGAACTTGCTAGTGTTTCTAACTACATTTATTTTATTTATTTATTTATTATTAAAATTTATATGCCGCCCTTCTCCCATGGGACTCAGGGCAGCTCACATAGGTAAAACAACAATAACAAAATTCTAAAATGTGGTCCAATTTAAAATCCCCCAAATTAAAAACCCCATAATCGGTTAGGGAATTTGGTGAAAAAGCCATGTCTTCAGGCCAGCACGGAAAGTGCGGAGATCGAGAGCCATGCGGAGCTCGGTAGGTAACCCATTCCAGAGGGTTGGTGCGGCCACAGAGAACGCCCTCGACCTGGGGGTCGTCAGCTGACATTGTCTGGCCGACAGCACCCGGAGGAGGGCAGTTCTATGAGAGCGCATAGGTCGGTGGGAGGCCAGTAGAATGTGGTCCTGCAAGTACCTCGGGCCCATGCCATGAAGAGCTTTATAGGTGTGTACCAGCACCTTGAAGCAGATCCGGAAGGCCACCAGCAGCCAGTGCAGCTCATGCAAGAGAGGTGTTGCCCGGGTGTAACAGGAAGCTCCCGTAAACACCCCGTGCAGCATTTACTCCAAAATGAAATAGAATAGTTTAATATTTGATTCCCAGTAATCAAGCCTAGCATGTAGTGGTTTAAATACCAAGTCCTTAGTTGGACATTCAACTGACAATGAAATAAAAAGTGTCTTCTGTTGAGAGAGAGGAAGAGGGAGGGAGGGAAAGAGAGAGAGAGGGAGGGAGGGAGGGAGGGAGGGAGACTGGCCCAAAGTCACCCAACTAGCTTTCATGGCCGCTTTTTAGCCTGGTACTTTAACCACTAGACCGAACTGGCCCTGATATGTCCTGCAATCACCTATATTTTACCATAAAGTCCAGCAACTTGGCTCTTGCTATGATAAAGGTTGTTCTTTGGTTCTGTGTCAGGCCCACAACATAGAAAGATAAATTAAGAATGACGGTAATTTCTTGATTAATTTTTAAATCTATTTCTATAGAGAGAGATGATCTTCTGCTTCTGTGTCTGCATTCTCCCAGGCTTTCAGGAGTTCCTGCAATCTGCTTGATGACCCGATGGTAAACCCAACACTGATCCAACCTCTGTCTACAGCTAGTAGACAACTACATCAAGATCTATGCTAGTTTTATAATAAGCAAAGTTTTTCTGCAATTTCAGAAGAGGGACAATCTGGGATAATTTGATTCTGTGCATATCCGAGAGTCATGTTCATTTGGACTGGAAATTTGGACTGGAAAATTCTTCTGTCTGCACAAGGGGCTTTATATTTTATCAGAGTTGGCTAGCAGGAAAATTATAAACACCCAGTAAACATTTGTGAAATGACTTGATAAAGGAGAAGCTGCATCTAGCTTTGTGGTTCTAATGTTTGCCTTAGATTTGGCCTGATCAAAGTCAGATGATCTTCACATCTGTCTTAAGCAAAGTGAGTTTTTGAAGCAGGTCCACACTGAATAGCAGGAATACTAGTTGTCTAAGAACTGGGAAGCTTCTTTCAGATGCCCCTATTCAACTTGCTTGGACTTGCATTTAAAAATCTACTTAAAACCCCAGCAACATTTTTAAGGATGCATCACAGCATTGAAAAAGACAGTAGCATAGCTGAATGCACCGCTTCATGTAAGACTGCAGATAAAGATTTAACAATGCTTGCTTCCTTCTTTTGCTTAATTAAAAAGGACTTAGTGCCTCACCTATTTTAACTATAAACCAATAAAATACAAGGTAAGAGGCCAATTTCCCCCCCAGTGATGAATTGAAAGTATTCTGGCTCTCTGTATTTTTTTCTCTCTTTCTGATAAATTATAATTAGATTACCTCTGAGACAGAACCTTACCATGTAACAAATGCCCAGATCATTGTTGAAGTCAGTTTTATGATTCCCTTGGAGAAATATTGAAGCCATTAAAACTGCCAACAGGAAGCTCATCTTTGGCTGAGGCAGCTTATGCTTCCTTTTTTCCACCAAGCTGCATTTGTGACATTTAAATCACCAAGCAGTGTTTACTCCTGAAAGGGAAACAAGCAGGAAGAAAGTCTGTTCTCTTCATAAAACCATTAAATTGCCAATTTGCTGATTTTTTTTTTTTTTTTTTTGCTCTGGTTAGATACCAAGCTTAGAGTGATAGAACAACTACTTGCCACTGAAAGGAAATCAGCTTTTTATTAAAGCACAGTTAAGCATTAACAAATTGTTTATTTTTTTGCAAGCCATGCTGCTTGAGATCATATTTAACGTAGCGTCATTCCCACTGTTATCATTCGCAAGAAAGAAATGATTATTTATGCAACTAAGGAAGCAGTTTTGGGAAGTAATCACACCCCAGAGACATTGCTAGGCACAAGGTTCATTACCGTTGAGAGGGGAAGTATATTTTGTTCTGAAAAGGATGAAGTTGAAGTTTAAAATACGGAACTGCAGTTTCAGCTAAGCTGCTTGGTTCACGTAGATTAATCTGTCCCTTTAGATTGCCTACCTCATCAGCCCACTGGAATGGGCTTCCAGCTCAAGGCATAGTTTTTAACCCTTTGATCTATCTCTAGGAGTTAGCACAGTCTGCATTCTAAGAAGATAGAGATGTACTTAGATTACTATTTCAAAATCCTTCTCTTTTCCAATTTGAGGTCTGTTGCATCCTAACTTTGATATAACTTGGCATGTCCTCTGCGGGAATGTGGGCTTCTGTTTTAATATCAAAAGCTTACTAATACTGGGCATGGTTCGTCTGCATTTTTCCTTGAAGTTGTCATTCAGTTTAAGTGAATGACATTAGTGAAAGAAAATTGGCTTTTGAAATTGATCTCAAAGCAGCAGAAAGTTGTTTAAAATTCTCGTGTATGGAAGATGGGGGATCTGACAGTTATTTTGTTACGAGATGAGTAAAAGCAGGTGTGAATGTCATATCTTTTATGTACAATCATCATTCTAGCAATCTTCAGATTTGTGTCAGTTAATCGTAAGGGAAGACTTCATAAGGAACCCTCCTGTGAATGAAGTTTATTCAGTCATGGTTACACTGAAGCCCTATTTTATACAGTGTAAATATGACTACGATTGCTTGTCCGACCATAGGTCAAATTTCAAAACACCAACAGCCTATCCATTGAGTGTTTCCTTTCATTTGATTAACCAGAAGGCTATAGAAAGTCCATATACAAGAAAAGAATAGTTGCTTGTTCCCAACAACTTGTATTCAAAAATGGTTTGTCTCATTCAAGCTGAAAATAATACACAGCCCATTTGATTAGTAGCCATTGATAGTCTCATGTTTTTGGAAAACATAAAACCCTCTATAAACTATTTTTTATTTTATTAATCATATTTCTATGCCACCCACTCTCCGAGGACTCTGGGTGGTTTACAACAATAGACAGTATACTAAATAGCATATTGCCCCCAACAATCTGGGTCCTCATTTTACCTACCTTGGAAGGATGGAAGGCTGAGTCAACCTTGAGCCAGTGAGATTTGATCTGCTGATCTGCTGAACTAGCAGTCAGCTGAAGTAGCTGCAGTACAGCACTCTAACCACTGCGCCACCTTGGCTCCAATTATCCAAGTTGGTGATTATAGGTTTTGGTTACCACCTTTAAAGCGCTCCATGGCTTAGGACCTGGGTACTTGCAGGACCGCCTACTACCACCAATAGCCTCCCACTGGCCAGTACGCTCTCATAGAGAGGGGCTCCTCCGGGTGCCGTCAGCCAAACAATGTCGGCTGGCGGCCCCCAGGGGGAGAGCTTTCTCTGTTGGGGGCACCTACTATCTGGAACGAGCTCCCCCCGGAGATACGGAGGATCCCGGATCTGCCCACCTTCCGCCGCGCTCTTAAGACTTTTCTATTTCGCCAGGCAGGCCTGGCCTAACCACTCTCCGTTTTTAGTGTTAAATTTTAATCTGTTTCAAATTATTTGGGGTGTTTTAATTCTGTCTGGGCCAAATTTATTTAATCTGTTTTTAGTTGGTTTTAAATTTTGTATTTATGTATTTTTTATTGTTGGCTGTACACCGCCCCGAGTCCTTCGGGAGTAAGGCGATATATAAATCCAATAAAATCTAAATCTAAATCTAAATCTAATGAGTCACAATTGTGAGATGCTCAGGCATATAAAGCAACCTAAAAATAAATAAAATTCAGTGGTAGCAATCCTATTATGGTTTCAAAAACTGCACAATCTTAAACACTGTAGAATCAGGATTTGAACTCCTGTGTACATCTACTGCCTGTGTGAAGCTGCTCACTGTGCAGATTTGGGAGGAACAAGTAATTTAGATTCAAGGATCAGACATTAAATACATTTATAGGTTCTATAATATAGAATATTATCACCCAAATATCTTGTTCGGTTAATTTTCATCAGAATCAGTAATTGCACAGAATTTCCCTATGTAATCCTATGAGTATTTCCTCAAAGGTAAGTCCAGTTATATTCACTGAAGAAAAAGCTAACTTTTGGTATGTCAGCATAGAGTGGTGTCTTTAATGCAAAAATGGAAATCTGATCTCCTGCTTCATTAGTGAGGAATCATTTGTCCAAATCAGTCCTAAATAAGTGCAAGGAGTTTTGTGTAACAGCTAGTGACTTTCATAGAAACATATATTCAATTTACATTGAAAAAGATGCATCTAGTATCGTAAGTGTAACAAGTGTCGAACTAGCAAAACAAAAGAGAGATGTACATTTCAGATTAAATCTGCTGGATGTTTGTTTTAAAGTTATGCCCCCTCCCCTTTTAAAAACCATCTGTTTAGATCTGTTGCCATATACTACTTCAATATAGAGAGTATTTTAAGTAACATCCCGCAAACACTATCATTGATAGTTTAGTTTGTGTTGATTGATACCAAGTTCAATGTAACTACTGTTGTTAGAAAGAGATTCATTTCTTGTGATAAAAACTTGGCAATGGGCTTTCTTAATAGGTATCCCTACTCTCTACTTCCTATGGAAGAGTAGTCAGCCCCATCCCACCTGAATTTTAGGAAAGCTGTTAAGTCCCATTTATTTCCTCTAGCACAAAAGAAGGGGATGGTTTGATTACCAATGAGTTTGTGAGCAATGAAGGTTACACTGCTATTATTATTGTTAATGTTGTCCTGATTTGGTTTTATACATTTGGTTTTCTTCTCTTTTACAGATGTATTATTTTTATGAGATCATTAGCCAGCTAACACGTTTTGGGATTGGGCAAACAAAGTACGTGAAATAAATGCAAATATTTTGAATACTGACTTTAAAGTTGTTGATACCACTAACATACAGTACATCTAAGCATTCCACAGTCTACAGGGATAGCTTTTTAGGAGATGGGAGATGACCTGCATAAGAATGGATTGGCAAAAAATAGATACCCTGCATTATTCTATAACTCAAAGTCATGAATTCAATACAATAGCAATAGTACTTAGACTTATATACCGATTTATAGTCCTTTCTAAGCAGTTTACAATGTCAGCATATTGCCCCCAATAATCTGGGTCCTCATTTTACCAACCTCAGAAGGATGGAAGGCTGAGTGAACACTGAGCTGGTCAAGATCAAACTGCTGGCAGTCGGTAGAGTTAGGCTGCAATACTGCATTCTAATCACTGTGCCACAAATTCCATACAGTACTTCTGTTGGCCTAATATAGCATATTAGACATAAATCATTTAACCAATCCTTCCATTGCATCACTGTAAGACATGGCAACTTTGAATTCATATTGATAAATGGTGTATTTTATTCTAAATTAAACTTTTCATGTTCTTTTACTTCCCTAACATTGGTTTAAATAGAAGACTCCAGAGCAGTTAGAAATAACTGAGAAACACTCCCACCTGCACTGGATTGCCATGGCATTAAAGCAAAACAGATCTTTTATTTATTAAGCCTTGCTAGTAGAAGAAACAGAACACACTGTCGACAGTTTAAACTTATATACAAAACTATTTTAAAGAGAGTTACATCTCTGCAAATGAGTGTAACTTGTCTCTCGGGAAAGAGGAGGAAGAATAGTTATTAATGATAGAATCCTTTGCAAATACTTGAGAATATTTCTGTTATTAAAGATGTTAACAATTTATATTTCCCAAATGGAAAGGCAAACCAGAATGCAACAATAGTGTTTTTACTAGTTTTGCATTCACTACCATTTAAAAAAAAAAATAAAGATATTAATAGTGTACATTTGAAGGAAATTGCACACATGCATGAAAGTACCAAAAGTAATAAAAAGCATATACTCCCTGTTAGAGAAGAAGCTTACCCCCACAAAAACGTGCATGTTAAAATCTCTCTCTCTCTCTCTCTCTCTCTCTCTCTCTCTCTCTCTCTCACACACACACACACACACACACACACACACACACACACACACACACAGGCCTTTATCACTTTTTAAAGAATATATAAAATAATTTGGTGGTAGCACAAAATGGATCTGAATTTGAAAAAGTACAGAGGTGCTGAAATGAAACTTCTTTCTTCTATTTGGCAAAATATTCAATAAAAAAAGTAACAAATTTTACCAAATTAGGCTAGAGTAGCCTTATGTAGGTGTTATATTTTTTAGGCCTTGAATCAAAGGACATATATACAGATCAAGAATATGATAGCCAGTTTGATGTAGTGGTTAAGGTGCTAGAAACCAGGAGATCATGACTTCTAGTCCTCAAGCACAGAAGCCTACTGGGTAACTTTGAGATACTCCTCTCTCAGGACAAACCACCTTACAAAGTTATTATTGTGGAGAAAATAGAAAGAGGGAACATAACGTACACCACTTTGAGTTAAACAAAACAAAGATGGAATAGAAATCTAAATATTAATAATATAAAAGTTTCAGCTACAAGATGTGAAGAATAAGTTCTTGAGGCGGAAATTGTATCACCTATAAATAAATAGTTAACGAAGAAGTGCAACGGATGTTCTAGAAATGTGACTAACATCTGATGTAACATTTGCATTTAATGAATTTTCAAATAATCCAGCCTTACATATGTAAATTACTAAGATCCTATACTACTGACATTAATAATAGAAATTCATTTTTTGGGGAAAAAAATAGTACCTTTAAATACTGTTTGTTCTCGAGATTATTTCAGAAGAGTAACTTTAATCAGGTACCACATTTTTAAAGAGATGAATGTCCAGAAATGTTATCTTTCAAATTGCTAAGAAAGACTTCTAATAAAATTAGACTTTTCCATAACCATCAACAAAATCAGTTAACACTACATTATATTTACTCATACCAGTCTTATTTCATTGGCAATAATATGTCATACCTACCCTTATGAGGTAGGGTTAGCAGCACAGATAAGTTACCGGTAGCTTTGATGTTAAAACCTTTGTTGCATAGATCACTAATTGAAAGGATTTGGAAACAGGATCCTTGGATCTGAAGGCAAATTAAAGTATTGATTTCTTTATTTTTATTTCTTTGTTACATTTTAGGGCCTCTATAAGGTGACCTATCAGGGTATATGAAGACATAATAAGATAAGCAGCTTTTAAAAAGACAACAGAGTCCACATAAGAAAATCACAAGTGAGGATCACTCTATGGGAGGAAAGCGGAAGGGAATAATTTAAGAGTTTGGAAGACAGATAGACAGACATTGCAAATGCAAAGTAATCTACTGGCACTGACAGTTGCACCAGGGAAAAAAACAGAAGTCATGACTAAGAAAAACAGAAAGAAATCAATATCTTAGAAGCATCAACAAAGGCCTTGAATTGAGGCAGAGACTCAAAGTTACTTAGGAATAACAGCCAGTTTAAGAAGATAAACAGAGGTAAGATGCAAGGCTTTAAGGTCAGAGAGAAACAAAAAGACAACTTGTGAGTAAGAGATAAAAGGACAGAGATCAGCATTGGTAGCTCAGCCAGAATGGAACGGGAAGAGCAGGAAATTTTACCAGCAAGGAACACTCAGCAGATCTCTTTAGAAGACTCAAGGGAAAACATTGAGATTTCTGACTGATTTTGTTCTTCCAGAAAAGTGTGATCAGGAGGCTCTCTTGAACAGCAGTGTGGTGAATACTTCACTCTCTGGTGAAAGAGAAAATATATATCCTGTCTCTCTCACCCTTTCACTTCTGGCATGGAAGAACCACCTGCCCCAGATGCTCAGTGAAAGGATTATCCATTTGATACCAGAAAGTTGGCCAGGCCTTAGATTTCTTGGCAGATGGAGCATGATGGGGTGCATTACCTGCCATGATTGGAAATACATCGCTTAAATGGAGCTGAGAGTGAGCAGCACTATTAAAAAGGAATTCATGAAGTTACATTCATAGTAACTAAACGTGCCTCAAAGAAAACATACGTGATCTGTAAAAGGCTTTATGTGGAAGAAAAGCCCTACCATCATTCCATCCAGTCAAAGATAGCAACAGCTCAACTTTAGCAAGACAAGGTCCATTGTGACATCACATCCTTCCAACTGATTCGTGTGATAAATGAGTACCCGAATACAGGAAGTTCTTGTTCTGCCCCAGCTACAGATCCCAAAGAACACAACACACACAAAGTTTGTACAAAACTTAATTTAATAAAATAATTCAGTCTTTTCCAAAACAAAGGCTGTTAATAAATTTTCTTAACAGCCTACAAGAAATCAAAGATAAACTAATCACAATCTAACTAAGTTTGGCAGAAAGCCCAGAAGCACTTTTCAGAAAATCCAGATGCTAAGTAAAGTGAACTAAAGTTGTTCCCTACAAAATTGCTTCAGTCGGTGTTCCTCCTTAAATAGGCTAAGGGAGTGGCCAGTTAGCCCCAAGCCTTACTCTCGAGGAGACCTTCTCCTGAGGAGCCACTCCTACCTTTTGGCCGCTCCGCATGCCCATGCCTCGAGAAGTGGCTCCTCCTCTTCATCCTCTTCACTTAAAGGAGCTTCTGGAGGTTCTGAAGGCCCTGGCTGAATCCCTGCCTTTGGCACCACATCTTCTCTAGCCTCCTCATTGTCTGACTCGAGTGCCAGCTGCACAGGTTGCTGGTGCAACACCACACCAGCCTCCTCACTGTCAGAATCAGCTACAATCTGCACAGGCTGCTGATGGGCCACAACAGTTCTTGACTTATAACAGCTCATTTAATGACCATTCAAAGTTACAAGGGCACTGAAAAAAAGTGACTTGTGATTGTTTTTCACACGTATGAACGTTCAGCATCTCCATGGTCACGTGCTCAAAATTAAAATGCTTGGCAAATGTTTCATATTTATGATGGTTGCAGTGTCCTGGTGTCACATGATCACTTTTTGTGGCCTTCTGACAAATAAATGTGGATTCACTTTACAATCATGTTATTAATCTAATGGCAGCAGTGATTCTCTTATCAGTAAGTATGGTGGCAAGAAAAAAATGAGACAAAACTGACTTAACAAATCTCTTGCTTAGCAACATAATTTTTGGGTTAAGTTGTGGTTATAAGTTGAAGATTACCTGTACTTCTTAATATTTCAGTTTTCCAAGATTGACTATTTCAATCCAGAAATGGAAATGATTTTTTAAAAAGTTTTTATTTTTATTTTTCATCAACATATTTAAATGTACAGTCTTATCCACCATTATTCATCTTATCTTTTTACTGTCATTTGTTAATTGTTCAGGACTGCTCTTTTACCATTTCCTCCCCTTTATTTTCCCACCTTTTCTCTTCTCTTCCCTTCTCTTCCTTCTTCTATCTCTTCCTACTTTCCTCATTCCTCCTCTCCTTCCCTTTTCTATTTCCTCTCCCCTTTCCCCACTCCATAATTCTTTTGAAAATAACTATGCATCTTATTTTTCCCATACCATAAAAAAGCATGCCAACCCAATTGTAAATAGTGCCCCTCCAAAGTTAGTAATCTCTTATTTCTTAATACAATCAATTATTTTATCCAAGATAATGCTGCTGCTTGGTAGTATAATTTCCAGTTTGGTAGGCCAAATCCTTCTCTTAGTCTTGCATCTTGTAACATTTTCATATTAATTCTTGGCTTTTTTCCTTGCCATATAAATTTCAATATCATTCTGTTCAAGTTTTCAAAGTATCTCTTTTCCAGTTTTATCGGTATTGTTTGAAATAAAAACAACAGTCTAGGACTCTAGGTAATATGTTCATCTTGATTACTGCTGTTCTTCCCATTAATGAGAATTGCAATTTTCCCCACCTCTCCAGGTCCGTTTCAATTTGTCCTTTCAATTTGTAATAATTATTGTCTTTATAATGATACCTTGAAATGCTCTGTGGTCTCTCTTGATCTGGCACTGAAAAAAAAATTATTATTATTTTTTGCAATGCTAGTCAGCTAAGGTCTGCAGGTAACTTCCAGTTTAAATTGGCCCTTCAGAATTACTAATGTTTGCACAAATCTCCCCAAAGAAATCAAGGTGAATACAATTGAAAGTGTTCCGTCTGGTGCCATCCAGAACATACTTTCCATGGAAGTAGAATAAATAAGATTCCCCACCCACCCACCCCCAATATTTTGAGGACCTGACCACCTTTTTCAAAATACTGCATTTGAGGTTTGCTGTATGATGCGTTCTGCTGCATTTGTTTTAGCTGCTCTAAAATGTTCTATTTCCAAGGTTTTATGTGATTATTTCTGCTGCATAATTTGGTTTAATCATGCCAATTGTATACTGCTCCGTTATCTATGAAAACAGTGAGGAAAAAGATTGTATATAAATGATGTTAAATGAATTCTTCTATCTCCTGAGAATAAATTTAGTTTATTCCAGTACATTGAGAGGTAAAGCAAACTATGTTTCTCACCTTTTCCTCTTATAATGCTTTAGAATATGAAAATGATGAAAATTGCTTTCGAACCCAAATGCAAAAGCTGTCTTTTTTTTTTTTTTGTACAGAAAAAAATGGTGGAGGTAGAAAGAATACATATTGATCTTGTGGGGCTATACTTTGGAATACAGGTCAACTAAGTTCATGGAAGCTCTCCAAAAGTTTTTGTCTCTAGGGTAGCTTCCAACCTCAATTTTAAAAAGCTTGATATCCCACACCTCCAAATGGAAAAATACTAAAATGAACAAGTTGCTTGTTGCAGTTATTCTTTCAAATTGTTTCTTTGTTTATCTATTTATTTACTGGTAGTAGGTAAAGAGTTGTCAAGGGCTTTGGGGGGAGGTAAATCAGAGAGCTGGATGGAGAATCCATTTCTTTTCGAGAAGTGGAATTCTTATTAAGAAACTGGGAGGCAGATCTGTCTTCTCTGTGTAAATAGTATGGATGGAAGTTTTGAAAAATCTCAAAGAAGGTTCCGTTGAGATACAGTTTAATTATTTTAACTTAATATACTTTCATATTTTTATTCAAATGAACCCTAAAGGAATAAAAAGTGAAATATCTTTCAAGTCCAGCCCAACTTCTAGTAGCTTTCTGGACAAAACTGTAACTTTTTAAAAGTAAAAGTATAGAAGACTGGCCAAAGTTGGCTTAAAAATAAGTAAACAGTAGCTATGAAACTAATATCCAACCCACTAGAGATAGTTTATAGAACAGCCTTCACCAATCCATCTTCTACTGGTGGTGAGATAATGGCTTTGGAAAAAAGATGGGAAGCTATTCTGGGATTTGGAAATGAAGTGGTAGTGCTTCAAACAGCCCATCCTCTAGGTTTTGTCTTTGACCATATGTTTTAATAAACAAAACTTTCTGTCCTTTGGTGGATGCGGCATTTTGGATTTGGTGCAGCGGTCTAGCAGGCTGCAGTAGGTAAAAGATCATTAAAGTAAGGATCATCTTTTCCAGTAAAAGATTGATAATAGACATTGAACACAAGGAGCCTTCATTCATTTCATTCATTTATTAGATTTTTATACCGCCCTTCTCCTGATGGACTCAGGGCAGTGCACAGCCATGATAAAAAAATATACGATACAATATTTAAAAACCAATTTAAAACAAATTAAATAAATTTGGCCCTGCGAATTAAAAACCCACAAATTTAAAATACCCCATCCAGATTCTCATTCAGCCAGGCCTACCTGTTGAAATAGCAGGGTCTTAAGGGCTCGGCGAAAGCCACGGAGATCGGGTATCATATGTATCACAGGGGGCAGTTCATTCCAGAGGGCGGGTGCCCCCACAGAGAAGGCTCTCCCCCTGGGGGTCACCAGTCTACATTGTTTTACCGATGGCACCCTGAGGAGCCCCTCTCTGTGGGAGCGTGTTGGTCGGTGGGAGGCTATTGGTGGCAGAAGGCGATCCCGTAGGTAGCCTTCAGTAAGTAACATTAACACCAGAAATGCCTCAACAACGACAAAGAGATGTTTTCAAAGAAATACTGTATCCCACTTTCTGGGCTTTCCTACTATGTAACAGAACCTGTACCAAGTCTGGATTAATGCTCATGAAAGCAACAGTGAGTTTCTGTGGATAAGACCAGCGGAGACAAAACAAAGAGATGCTGCCTAGGGAACAGTCCAATAAGAGACCTCATGTGCTGCAATTGGATATTGGGTGGGGCAAGAGGCTCAAAAGGGACCCTCCTTAATTTCTTGGGCTATAAAGGAAACAGAGGAAAAGATACAATTTCAGACTTAAAAGATTCTGTCAATATAGCTTTGCAATACAATAAAATTAGCTTCCTGCCAACCAAGGAGTTCAAAAGCATGAAAACGCAAGTAGATAGATAGGTACCATTTGGTGGGAAGGTATCGGTGTTCCATATGCCTTGACAAATGCCCATGGAAGTGACTTTGGACAACACTGAGTCCAAATGAGCACTGCCCGCTAGAGTCAGATACAATTGCACAGGGGAAACTCTTTTTTTTTTAGAATTACCTTATATGGTCATGTTTCTTGTTTGTTCTACTTAGTAAGACTGATAGCAATACACACATACCTAAAAGATATGAAAACACTATTGGAATAAAAATCAACTTTCCATTTGATCCTTTTGGTTCTGGTACCACCTAAAATGAAAACGTCTGAACATATTAAGAAGAAACATACATGAAGTTATATTTCTTTAAGTAAATAAATTCAGGACAGTGCAATGAGATCTCAGCATACTTCTTCTCTCCTTCTCTCAAACCAGCTGCAATTTTGTCATTTTCCCTCTTTTTCTCCAGTCACAGAATAAAAATGGCTGCAATCATTTAGTTAGATAGGTGCCACCGAGTTAGATTTGACTCCTGTTGAATGCACAAGCAAATGCAACTATCTCAAACTATCTTCAGTAATAACCTTTACCTCTTCAAAAGGCATTCTTGTAATCTGTCTGATCCCATCTGTCTACCTTATCTGTTGTCTTTCCCCTTCTTCTACTTCTTCAACCTTGCCAAGCAGTTAGATGTTGCTAAAGTAAGATACTCTGCTGAGAAGAATTGCTCATCTTGACACCCCAAGAATGACTGTACTGTCAGATGCTCTGGCGCAGGTTAATTTTTCAGCTTGAAATGGTGCATAAAACAGCATTTCTATGGCACACCACAACAAAAGACCAAGGAAAGAGGAAGCAGAAACAGAAGGATGAAGGGTTAAGTCCTGGCACCTATTTAAATGGCCTTTGGGGAGTGAGGACAGGTGGATATCTTTCCGAATAAGCACTTTGCTTCAGAAACTTCATATTTAAATTTTCTAAAATCAACCATATGGATGCTTGTTGCAAAGAAATCAAGTATGTTTGACATATTCTTTCCTAGGATCTCTTATTATTACTATTTATTTATTAATCATATTTCTACACCACCCACTCTCCGAGGACTCTGGGCGGCTTACAACAATCGAGAGTATACTAAATAGGCATATTGCCCACAACAATCTGGGTCCTCAGTTTACCCACCTTGGAAGGATGGAAGGTTGAGTCAACCTTGAGCCAGTGAGATTTGATCCGTTGATCTG
The DNA here is from genome assembly GCA_030761175.1 of Masticophis lateralis. Lineage (NCBI taxonomy): Eukaryota > Metazoa > Chordata > Lepidosauria > Squamata > Colubridae > Masticophis > Masticophis lateralis. Next base: position 189,622,635 of record JAUDYJ010000001.1, on the reverse strand, counting down.
CTGAACTAGCAGTCAGCTGAAGTAGCTGCAGTACACCACTCTAACCACTGCACCACCTCGGCTCATCTTCTCTCTTCACTGAATTTCTCAGTTTGCTCCTCTAGAAAAAAAGGGTTTTTTCCCCTCTTTTTTTTCCTTTTGCAAAAATGGGGCATTGATGGAAAATTAATAATTTCAGGTTAGTTGAAGATAGAATTGAGTACAACTTTATGTTTATTGGTCCATATCGAACAATTAGTTTTGTAGATGATGGTTCTCTAAACAGGTAGCTGGTAACTAGTAAGGATAGATTTTTAACTGAGTACCAGAAAATTATTTGAACTCAAGAGGAGAGTGCCAGATTCTAGCTAATGGTCTATCCCTTGAAGCTAGTGGTGTTGTTCTGTTGCAGATCCTTTGATGATTTGATGTTTCACCAAATCCCTTGTTGTCTTGCTTTCCCATCAAGGGTTCTGATAATACTGTCATTCTTAGGGATAACATTTTACAATTGTGGGCAAGGGGAACTTTGGAGAGAAAAATACACTGTAACCCTCTTCTCAAAGCATTACCTATTTGGAAATCAAAATACTATACCACCCTTTAGAACTCCACCATTTTTAATACAACGAAGAGGCTGGTTGCTGCTATTATTATTGATAAAGTTATTAGAGATTCAGAAACTATCACTAGATCTGATGAAATTGTTTTTAAAAATTAAATTGATAATACATGTAAACCAAAACTTGGATAAATCCTTCTTACAATTCGATTAAGAAACATGACAGCAAAAGAATCTGGGAAAGAGAGTATGGTTGTGTCTTCATATGCACAGGAAATTAGAACTCCTTTTTCGCAATTAAGACTTTGCCTGTAGAAAGTCTTAGGTGCTGCTGCTATATTAACTGTTGATGGACAGCAGCAAGTGTTATCCAAATGGGAGCAATCCAAATCTTTGCCCTCTTTGCTGTTTACTTTTCTGGTTCACCCTGGAGAGTGCTGCAGGGCTATATTTCTGCTCCAATTATTTAGGGTGAATTATGCTGAAGAAGAGCCTGCCAACTGGGCCTGAAAATGGGAATGATGTTGCTATTGCTAGGAAAGGACACCCTGAACTGTATTTGTTAATGGAATCAGCAGAGCTTTCAGTATACAGTAGGTCCCATTGTGGAACTTATGCAGCAAAAAGTCTATGACATGATCAGGCCAGAGGTGCTATTCAGCAGGTTCTGACAAGTTCTGGAGAACCAGTAGTGGAAATTTTGAGTAGTTCAGAGAACCGGCAAATACCACCTCCGTCTGGCCCCAGAGTGGGATGGGAATGGGGATTTTGCAATATCCTTCCCCCAGGAATGGGGAGGGAATGGAGATTTTGCAGTATCCTTCCTCTGCCATGTCCACCAAGCCACACCCACCAAGCCACACCATGCCCACAAAGTCATGCCCACAGAACCAGTAGTAAAAAAATTGAATTCCACCACTGGATCAGGCTCTTCTGCCAAGGAAAACTGGTCATTCTCCACTTAGGTTGCATTGTAGTTTCAAAAGTAAGGCACTGGTATGATTGGTTGACATCATATTTCTGGGCAGTAAAAATACACTCTTCACCAACAAGGAAATTCTTTTTGAATTCCTTTGTTGGTGAAAAGTGCAAATGTAGTATGCCTTATACTTTGTATGACTAGATAGTAAGAATTAATACCAATTAATTTCTATGTATATTTCATAATGTACTGCATTTACCTTGAACACATTGCAAATAAAGTTAAAAATGCTAAATTTCAATGTATTTCTAAATAAGGAATACAGAGTTTATCTTGGTTTTTGCTCTTTATATGTTACCAGATCATGTGAAGTATTAGTACCACTTTACAAAGCCTTAGTAAGGCCACACCTGGAATACATGCATCCAGTTTTGGTCACCACATTATAAAAAAAGATGCTAAGACTTTAGAAAAAGTGCAGAGAAGAGCAACTAAGATGATTAATTTAAAGACCTGGAGGCAAAAACATATGAAAAATGTTTGCAGGATTTCGGTTTGACTAGTCTAGAGAAAAGAAGGACTAGGGGGGATATAATAGCAGTATTCCAGTATTTGAGAGGCTGCCACAAAGAGGTCAGCTTAATTTCCAATGCACCAGAAGGAAGGACAAGAAACAATGTATGGAAACTAATCAAGGAGAAAAGCAACTGTTCCTAACAGTGAGGACAATTAGCCAGTGGAACAGCTTGCCATTGGAAGTTGTAGGTGCTTCATCACTGGAAGTTTTTAAGAAGAGACTGGACAGTCACTTGTCTGAAATGGTATAGGGCAGAAGTGGGTTCTACTTTCCTTTATACCGGTTCGCAACGGGATCGCATGTGTGCATGAGCGAAGCAAGCATGCATGCCTTGTTTCTGCGCATGTGCAGTACATCAATGATGACATCCGGGGTGGGGCCTCCCGCCAGTTTTACTACCGAACTGGTCTGAACCGGGGGCAACCCACCACTGATATAGGGTCTCCTGCTTGAGCAGGGGTTTGGACAGGGGTGGGTTCTATTTACCTTTACTACTGGTTCGGAGTGGGGTCATGCCCACACTCTTCTGCGCGTGCGCAGAAGCGTTTTCATTGGGATCGGTGGGAGGAGCCTCCCACTGGTTTTACTACCGGTTCTATAGAACCGGTGCGAACTGAAGGCAACCCACCACTGGGTTTGGACTAGAAGACCTCCAACATCCCTTCCAGCTCTATTCTGATTGAAAGATCTGGGCTTCAAAAGCCCACGTATCCACAACACAATAGCAAGTTTAACTCTTCCTATATCTTCAAAATCTGTTTCAAAAGGTCCTCCAAGTACAGGCTTTATTACCCAGGGAGATGGTTAAAAGAATGAAGAAGAACAAGCTGTCCAAGTGGATATCTGCTTGCATAATTCTAGCCATTATTCACAAAATGATTTAAATGTAATAGTCATTATCAAGGTACACCACAATGCAAAATTAAATTTCAACAATTATAATTCTTTTGAACAGCTATCAAATCTGTTGTATTGCCTGGGCTAAAAGGAGCAGAGAAAGATATCATACGGCTTTCCGTATGGAGAATTGTAAAGAATCATAAGGAGAATTGTAGCTAGAGGAAAGCTGGTCAAAATGAATGCTAAATTGGAGATACATACATTCTGGATTAAGAACATCTGATTTACAGATTACTCATACTTACAATCTGCCACAAAGCATATTATATTAAAAAACTGAGCTATACAATGATTTATAATAACAAATACATATATTATTTTGTGATACTCATGAAAAGGCTTTAGCAATTAGTCAGCCTGAGGATGGAGAACATCATCCACCATTTTAAATCAGATCCCATTGCCATTAACATTGTGTTGAGTCTGTAACTTTGCATTTGGCTTACATTTTTCTCTTATTTTCTCTTGTAACTATACCTCTGCAGTGTCTATCCAATGCAAGTGCTAATGATGCATCAAAGAAAATGAAAACAATGACAATTTGAATTAAAGTGGAAATAAAAAAGCTATCAAAAGAGGTAAAACACCATCTTTTATCGCAAAAATGTGTGGCTACAGTCAATAACGATTGGAACAATTTCAGAGGGTAAAGTGAGAATAATGGAGCATGTGAAAGGCCCTGCCCTGGTGAAAGCTACAATTATTACTAAGCAACACAGTGGTTTAATCATTGAAATGGAAAGACTATTGATAATTTGGTTAGACGATCAAAATCAGCATAATATGCCTGTTAGCCTTACTTAATTGCAAGGAAAGGCTCAAAGACTTTTCAAGGATTTAAAAGCTGCATGTGCAGCCCGTGAAGGTGATTGTGATGAAGAATTTGTTGTGAATAAGGATTGGTTCAATCCTTTCAAAGGGAGAGGAAATTTACATAAGGTAAATTTACATAAGATTAAAGTAGAAGCCGAAGCAGCAAGTGCCAATTTCATTGTTAAAACAAATATTGAGGAGGTTATTTGCCAGACCAAATTTATATACACATACACATACACACACACACACCCATATATATATTCCTCAATATTTGTTTCAAAATGAAATTGGCATTTGTTTAAATACTTTTAACATACACACACACAGTATTTTCCTGAAAATTTATATTTTTTGAACCCCGAAATAAACGCTTGGACTTATTTTCATGGAAGTTTTATTATTTTGGGATGGGTGGAGCAAGAAGCTCAGCAGACTAATGCATTGTGCATTGTGATTAACTCCAGCTGTCTGCAATTACTGTAAGTTCAAATGTCACCAGGCTCAGGGTTGACTCAGCCTTCCATCCTTTCTAAGGTAGGTAAATTGAGGACCCAGTTTGTGGGGGCAATAAGCTGACTTTGTATAAATATACAAAAGTATGAAGGCTATTGCTTAACGCATTGTGAGCCGCCCTGAGTCTCCGGAGAAGGGCGGCATATAAATCAAATTAAAAAAAAAAAAAGACGGGGCTCCTCTTGCCATCTTACCTGATTTCCAACAATGTCTCTCTAACCCTAACCAGAGGAAATGGCAGGGACCAGCTGTGCATGCATTTAAATATTTTTGAGAAATCCCTGCCCCCGCTCCCCCCCATGCCCAGCTGAGCCGTGCGATCATCAGAGCCTTTTTTTCTTTTAAATGGCTCTGGTGAGCCAAGCTCTGACGATCCCAGTTGAGTTACCTTAGCTGCTGGTCACAACGTCTGCCTTGCTTCGCTTGCTGTAATACCTGCAATCCATTGCATCAGCAAGCAACTGAATCTCCCTGCCTGCAATCAAGCTCATTGGTGAGCAGCTCTATCTGCCTGCCTGCCTGCCTTGTACCTTCTAATGCAGGGGTCTCCAAACTTGGCAACTTTAAGACTTGTGGACTTCAACTCCCAGCAAAGCTGGCTAAGGAATTCTGGGAGTTGAAGTCCACAAGTCTTAAAGTTGCCAAGGTTGGAGACCCCTGTTCTATTGGGTAAGTTTTTTCCCCCTTTGGGAGCTTTAAAAAAAATAGTTAATTGGATTTTTTTTAAGTTGTTCTTTTTTTAGACCTAGCCATTTAAAGTTTAGGAAGTTTTAATTTAGCTGCTTTTATATAACAATAAAAATAAATAAAAATAAAATAATATTTGTGCAGCTTTCTGAGATTTAGTGTGTTTCTGTAGTGTTTCACTCTAACTACACAAACACACAAAATCTCACAAGTCTGTATGTGGAATTGTGTGCGTAAAGTGTGAAAGTTGTTTTTTGGGGCTTTTTGTGGCTCTGTGAGGTTCCTGCTTGTTGCAGGGGCCATTTTGGGTCTAGCACAGCTGCTTTTATATTGTGGGTGAGCCAGTTGTGTTGTGTTGTGTTGTGTAGGTTAAAAAAGGGCAAAGAAGTGACATTGACTTGGCCACGCCCACCCAGTCACCTTACCACCAAGCTCCACTCACTAATTAAGCCACGCCACAGAACCGTAGTAAAAAATTTTAGATTTCACCCCTGGTATATATATATATCTATATCTACACACACACACACACACACACACACACACACACACACACACACACACACACACACATATATATATATATAGAAGAAACAGACATCGCGATCTCTGGAACTTAAAATATATTATCCGCTTAGCTTTCATTAGTCTCTGCTAACATCATCAGAGTGTAAAAACTATTGGCATAAAGACTGGCATATTTTGGATAAAAATGTCTGCAAGGATCTACTTTTCAAAAGATGGATTTTTCAGGTATTGAAGTATAGGCTAAGAGTGTTACTTGGGGTGATGCATGTAGGGATTTTAAACATAACTCTGCCTATGGATTGTCCCATCTCACTTGTGCTAGCCTACTGCAAATCCCACCAGCCAAGGAATTTTGACTGTCAGGGTCTGGAAAAAGAACCGTCAAACTCCAGAACTGAAAAGGTTTGGGGTGAAAGAGTTAGCTAAAACCTTTAATTTACTAATGCAGGAGTGCCAAACTTAAACACTATTATTCATTAAATTCTTAGACTTAAGGACTCAATCTTTTCTTGTGCATGCAAATCAAAGGGATTTACCAATAATTATTGTCCAAGGGCTTCAAAAATCATGGGACTAGCCTTGTTACCTGAGACTGATGACTTTTTGTCAGAAGCATCTGTTGCTTCAGGTGGTCTTTTTTTGGGGGGGGGGGTGTCAAACTGATGAAAGCAGAATTGCATGATTGCAATGTAAGCCCTTCTCATTTTGTATCTGTGTGGAACATCACAATTCACATTTAAAATGGGTCGAGCTTACATCCCACCGATACCGCTTTCACCATTTCACCTCTCTTGAAACCCTTAACTGATTTACAAGTACTAATGTTCTTAACTTGTGTGGGATTCTATTCCCATATTTAAAATTAAGCTTGCTTATCTCACAGGAGCAAACGGGTAACATATGAGCAATGGAAGAAAGGGTTAAATACACTTTCCTCCTGATTCCTTGCAGCAATGAAGAAGAAAAAATTCTTCTTTGAAGCTGAATCTGTTTCTTGGTCAGCAAGACCGCAGTGATAAAAATAATACTGGCATAAGGTTTAATAAAGAAGCAATGTGAACTTCAAGGGTGTAATAGGATTTCAGCATCACAGGGAAAGCACCTAACACTTGTAAAACAAAGAACTGTATTCTATTTTCCACTTTTTCTCCACCACATATGGCTGATTACTGTGCCATTGAGGACTATTAGAAAACTCACTTCACAACAAAAGAAACAGCTGCCCCCTTCAGATTTTCTGAATTCCTCCCTTTGAGCTTAGTGTGTTCTTTGAACATAGTTTCAAGGATAATTGATAGCCAGGAAGCTAAGCCACCCTCCAAAGATAGCAGGTAACAGTGCCCTGGCAAGATGCTGTGTATTAGAGGAGCAATTTTGGATGTGACTTGCACTCTGCATAATAGGCCTTCCATTTCATTTTGAAAATAGAATTTTAAAAAAGAAGCAAAAAAGAAAGGTCAGGGAAAAAAATAAAAAGGGCTACTGAATTTGTGATCCCCCAATGTATTCCCATGTAACCCCTTCTTCCTCTATTTCCTTCTCTCATTCTTTGGCTCCTGCAGATGTTATAAAATAAATGGTTCTACAGAGAGATGGTAGTGAAACATTCTGGGGGTGGGGGTGGAGAAGCCCTTTACAGGAAGACAATTTTTTCCCTGCAATGTCCTGGGGTATGATTGTGCGAAAATAAAAAGAGTAGGAGATTGTCCCAGCAGTGGGAAAGCAAAATAGTGTCAGTTCTAGAAAGAAAACCAGAAAGAATTAGCAATACTTTAATGGTTGAAGGTTGCACTTGTTTTGGGGAGGGGTACAATGGATAGGGTGGTGATGATGCAAAGGGGGGGGGCAAAATGGGTGGGGCATATTCTGCTCTGGGAACAGAACTAGGTTTTTAGTTTTTATTTTATTTTTAAATGAACATTTGTCACTTCTTCCACAATCGATGCTTATTTTAGAGCTTATACCAGTTTCCATATATTTCTTAAACGAAATAGGAGAAAGTAAATTATCATATTTTAGAAATCCTAGAGAGAACTATGGGTTCATGCACACATGATTTTGAGAACTTCATGCAGTTCCAGGACCACCTCTGGAGGACAGGATGAATGGAAAAACAGAGTAAGAAACATTTCAGAGAGCAGAAATGGAACAAAAAGCTAGTGATCAGCTATCGCAATGGTTAAAAGAAGAGAAATTAATCTAATGCTATCCATAAAAGCATTACCTCCCACACTGTGAAATTAATTTTTGCAATTAGATTCATAGACTAATTTATCTCATATGCTCTTCTTAATAAGCATGGAGGAAAATGACCTTCTTAAAAATAAATCTGAAAAAGGTGAAAAAAGCTTAATCAAACTTAAGAGAGAAATGAATATGGTCAATGTGAAAATGTGTGAAATAAATTGCTAAGAAGGCTAAAAAGTCTTTTCAGTGGAAAAATGTAATAAAAATCTATGTGCATGTGTGTGTGTACATATATTTATATGTATATGTATACACACACACACTCATACATACCTACATAAATCGGTTAAGGTGATGTAACAATGGTTAATATGAAGAAGATAGTCCAAGATATGTGCTTGCTGGTATGATAAAAATAAACCTTTCAGAAATAGGAGCTCATTGATGTCCAATTTGACCCTTCTATTAGGGAGAATTAAGCAATTGCTTAAGCAGAAATCAAGGTTGGGGTGTCAATTGAGGCCAAGCCCTCACTCAGTGCCTTCTCTAACCACTACCCAAAGCAATTACTTCATTATGCCTGTTATGTAGACAACTTTTTCAAGGACTACTTAGGTAGAATTCTAAATGTGGTCAGCTGGTTGGGCAGAAAAGTAATAAGGCGAATGGAGAAAAAGCTAATAGAGAAGAAATGGAGTGTGGAAGCCAAGGTGAATCAGCGGATTTTATTGGGGTCAGTCTTGGTGGTGGTAGTAGCTTTGGAAGATTTGTACATTGAGGAAACAAAACAACCACTTCATAAACGCATGGCACAACATAGGAGAACAAACCATCAGGACAAGATTCAGCAGTCCATCTGCATTTAAAAGACAAAGGCCACTCTTTTGAAGACAGCAAAGTCCACATTTTGGACAGAGAGGACCGCTGATCTGAAAGAGGGATCAAAGAGGCCATCTATGTCAAAATTGAATAGCGCTCTCTCAACAGAGAGGTAGAGATTCAACATCATCTATCTCCAGTTTACAACACAGTCCTTTCAGCAGTTCCAAGAAGGCTCCACACTCACTTGCACTACTCAGGTGACCCTGAAGACACAGATAAACCTCCAAGTGGCCTCAATGACTCTCTAAAAGGATGCAAATTACTAGCTGTCTACAAGGAATATAAATCCTTCCATTCCCCATCATCTGGTCAGAGCCGAAGAAGCTTCTTGGATGAGAAGTGAAACATTTTCAAAGAAAACAAAAAAGTCCAGTTGCCTCTTGAAAAAGCACTTTTGGGACAGCTTTGGCAATGGGTTCAAGTCAGCATCTGATTGTAATCATGCTAAATAGTTGAATAAGAGGAGCAGCAACAGCAGCAACAAGAAGGGAACCTCTGGAGAGCATACTGTTCTATCTGTGGTACATATTGGCCTATTCAAGTCTAATTAGAAACAAATCCCACTGCCAACATGCTATCATCATCTTATTATAATTACTAACATCTCAAATTTCAGGAGAAAACCATTCCCACATGATTACAAGCAATATAAAGAAGAGAAAGGCAACGAATTTCTAGGATCTTTTCCATGGGGCAGCTGTGACAAGAGTATAAAGGGAAGAGGAAAGAAACCGGCTGAACAGATTTCAGAGACAATGTTTCTCTGCTTCTCTCTCTCTCTTTCTTTTAGGGATCCTTAAACATACAGAGGATTTCATCCCACATTGGTCAAAATCTCAAGCAGCGGTTTTATTGGCAGCCTATACATGATGCTAGTATTGTATTTCAGTATAATTAAACTCTGACAAACACATAGATGAGTACTATTTCTCAGGGGACCAGATTTAAGACAGATACCATCTCATTCCAATAAGGAATGCAACTCTAGTAAGCTCATACATAAATAAGCATTAATGGCCACATGCTTTTTAAAGGTAACATTATATCTGGGATAAAGACCATCATGACCTGACCATCCTTCATCCTTCTCTCTTTTCTCGAATGTTGCCTTAATTGTGATAATAAAAGTAGTGATAGTAGAAGCCATGACAGAAAAAGCATCAACAGCGTTGATGATTCTAGTGAATGAGGCAGTAGCAAAATAGTAGACTTTCTAGCAACAGATTAGTAGTGGATACAATGACAGCAGTAGCAGCAGATTACATATCACATTAATTATGCATTGATGTTGATAGTACATCACAGGGGGAAAATGGATCTGTCCAGAATAGCTTACAATCAAATGTTCAATAGTGGAAGAAATTACAAAGGGAATGTAAGAAGCATGGAATGTAACACAGAAGATGAGAAGATATTGTTCAGCTGAAATAATTCTGTAAGGCCATTGGTTTGTGTTTCATTATCAGTGTTTTCTGTAACGCATTGCTTTTCTGCTATGATTGATCACCTTAAAGTGTAAAGGCATTGCTTATGCCTACAGTGATTCAGGATCAGCAAAATTCTTCCTTATTCACTATTAGGTAAAATGTTGTCATGAATCTAGGGAGCCCTGAATGGAACAATCTTATTAGAAAAGGCAACCATGAGCAATAATCAGTGGTGGGATTCAAGTAATTTAACAACCGGTTCTCTGACCTAATGATTTCTTTCAACAACCAGTTTGCCAAACTGCTCAGAAAGTTAAAAACCGGTTCTCCCAAAGTGGTGTGAACTGGCTGAATCCCACCACTGGCAATAATGCTTCTTTCTCCAGCTCCCACATGTAAACCTGTTCTTTCCCCAACACTTAGTCTCTCTAAAGGACAAGACTTTCAAAGAATATCCATTTTTTAAATATAGGACAAGTGATCTTTTTGTAACTTTGAGTGGCTTTTGATAGTAAACCTGTTTCAACAGTCTAGTTTCTCTCAATAAATGCCAAAGAGTTGAAACAAGAATAACACTATTGCCTTAGTGGTCCCTAACATTCCTTGTCTGTCTCCTATTTGTCCTCCCCCCCCCACTCCGAAGCCACTCATTCAGCTTTCTTAACCATAGACCTTATTTATCTTCTTCAGTGGTGGGTTGTCCCCAGTTCGGACTGGTTTGCAAGAACCCGTAGTAAAATCGGCAGGAGGCTCCGCCCACTGACCCGGATGTCATCATAGGTGATCTGCACATGTGCAGAAGCTTCTGAGCATGCACAGAAGAGCGTGCGTGTATATGAGTGAAGTGAGCCCACGCGTGCACGCGGGTGCGATGCAAACCGGTACTAAAGGTAAGTAGAACCCACCCCTGATCTACTTGATCCAGTTCAGTCAAGAGAGAGAATAGCCACGCTTATTTAATTATTCCCAGAACCATTTTCTCTTTATCTTCATTCTCCTTTTAATATTTATCCAGGTCCATACGCTCAAACCTTGGGTTTATGTCCTAAGCTTGAGATAATGCTTTTTCGTGCTGAATGTTCCTTTTTCTAGCTGATAGTGTGAATCACCATTTTAAAGCACATTTCTGAAAACCCATTTTGAGGCATCTTGGTTCATTTTTAAACGTAAATACTACAAACACACCGGTTCCCCCCTTTCTCTCCCATCATGATTGATGCATCTGTCTTTGCGCCCCCCCTTCTCCTCAACTGTTCTGATTTAAACAAATCTCTCTCTCCTTCTTTCAAAGGAAACTTCACTGTAAAGTGAACAAGAATGATAAAACAGCACTGCCTACAATTATATTTTGCTGTGACACTGTTTCATAGTCTACAGGCAGGCAGGTGGGTTATACCTCTTTGGAAAATAATAAAATGGAAAGCAGAGTTCCACTATAAGATAAACTCAGGGAGTCAAATAGACAACCAGTGTCAACAAAGCCTCATTTGTAATGTGTATAAGCTTAAGATTTATCCAGTGTTAAGTTTTTCCCTCCCCTTAACTTCACTGCTGGATAGGAAATAGCTTTGTGCAGCAGGAAGAATGCACGGAGAGAGAAATACTAAAGTCAGAAGCCCAATTTTTGTATGTAAAAATTCCTGAGGCTGATGTTTGTATCAAAAGAAATTTTAAAAAGATCTGTTTGAGAAATAACTTAGAGATAAGAAAGCCTAGGTTATTTACCTACACAGGTAGTCCTTGACTTACAATAGTTTGCTTAGTGACCATTTGAAGTTCTAACAACACTGAAAAAAATGACTTATGACCAGTGGTGGAATTCAGCTGGTTCGGGCCAATTCAGGTGAACCGGTGGTTCAATTGCTGGCTAGCCCCATCCCTCCCCTCCCCTTCCAATAGTCCCCATGTGCCCCATTTTGGTTCCCAGGTAAGTGCAGGGAGGCCTCCCCTCCCGCAGCCTCTGTTAGCCCATTTTCACTCCCAGGAGACTGCAGGGAAGCTTACTAGGCCCAAAACAGGGCATGGGGGGGTGCGGCATGCCCCCCCCCCCCCCCGTGGTCTGTTTTTGCTCCTAGGAAGCTGCAGGGAGGTCTTCTAGGCCTAAAATTGGGTACAGGGAGGGGCAATACATCCCCCCCATGGCCCGTTTTTGCTCCAAGGGGGTGCAGGAAGCTGAATGCTGCCTGTTACACCCACTGGCCATGCCCACCATGGCTATACCCACCTAGCCAGTCATTAAGGCAGAGAACCGGTTGTTAAATTATTTGAATCCCACCACTGCTTATGATCATTTTTCACACTTATGACCATTGCAGCATCCCATGGTCATGTGATTCAATTCAGATGCTTGACAGCTGACTCCCGTTTATGATAGTGGCAGTGTCTCAGGGTCATGTAATCACCTTTTGCAACCTTTTGATAAGCAAAGTCAATGGGGAAACTAGATTCATCTAACAACCGCATTATTAATTTAACAGCCACAGTGAACCACTTAACAAATGTGGCAAGAAAAGTCATAAAATGAGACAAAACTCGCTTAACAAATTTCTCACTTAGCAGCATAAATTTTAGGGTTCAAGGTTTCATACCTATATTTATACCAGGGGTGGGTTCTACTTACCTTTACTACTGGTTCTCAGCGGGGCTATGCACACGCATGAGTGAAGCAAGTGTGCATATGCGCTCTTCTGCGCAAGAAAATTCTGTGCATGTGCAGAAGCATTTTGATGACGTTGGGGTCGGTGGGCGGAGCCTCCTGCTGGTTTTACTACCACTGATTTATACAACCCACCACTGATTTATACCCAAGAGACTGTAGAGAAGAATAGAGAGAAAAATGCTTTCAGTTTTGCAGTAGTTTGCAAAGAAAAAGGTAAGTGAGCAAAGATTTGGCCAGAAGACTATGATTATAATACCAATTTAACACCCGAGATGAAATGTTCTTTTTAAGATGATGGGATTGCAGTTTAAAGCAATGTGCATTAGCAGAAAGGCAGGAAAGAAATCCAAAAGTAAAACAATAAAGCAGCTAGGATTTTTTTTTTTAAATTAAAATGTGAAATGTGAAAGAGAACACTATTAATAAATATTACTTAAGCATAGAAGAGCTGACAGCCTTTGGTTGAAAGCTGGGTTTCTTCATTCCGAAGTCTGTTCCACTCTCCTCTTTCTTCATTCATGATTGGTCAATTCAGTTCCTCCATGAGAAAGTTGAGATGATTCAGGAAAATGGGCAGTGCAACAAATTATGTGGAAGAGCTGGAATAGCAGGCAGGATAATTTGGGAAGAGGGTTACCTACTGAGACGCGATTTAGCATAACAGTATCTAGAAAGAGGTGGAGGGACACATACAGGGTTGGTAGAGACAACCTAAAATAACAGTTAATTTATTTATTTAAAATATAGTTTCTCTGAAACTATATTTTAAATATAGTTTCAGAGAAACAACACTTGAAAAAGTTTGTTCATTATGTTATTAATATTTTTTTATTTGTTTATCCAATAGGAATGAGCTTTTGTGCCAGTATTAAAGGATCTCTAATTTCCTTAGAAGTCATCTTCTAGGATCTGTGTTTATCTTCAAGTGTTGTGGCCTGCCAGAGGCCAACGGATCTGGCAGCAGATTCAGACCATGAGGAGGTTGGGGAGGAATACGGGCCAGTCCTAGAGTCTGGGGAAGGCTCTGATGAGGGCTCTGAGTCGGATGCAGAGAGGGAGCCAGAGTCGTATGCCAGTTATCAGCTGCCTTTGAAGTCAGACATCAGTGAGCCTGTTTCCAATGTGTGCATGCGCAGAGTTACTAGACGAAGGAACAGCTAAAGAACAAGGGTTGACTTGGGAGTAAGGCCACAGGTGGACAATGAAGGGTCCCTCCCAGAGGGAATAAAAGAGGCATGAAAGGGGAGTGGAGCTTGCAGGAGACAATTAGTTCATTACTGCATTCTTGCCAAGTATTGCGACATCTGAAAGATATCGGCCTGGCCACTCTCCAAGCCTGATAAAGGTCGGTAATTGTGAACTATCTTGAAAGACTGTGTGAGAGGAAAGACTTTGCTGGAGAGGAATTCACTGTAAATTAAATAAAAGGGGTTTATTGGGATGAGGACTTGGCTTCATGCTGCTGGGAAGCCTAGGTCAGAACATCAAGAGACATAAGGATCATTCCCTTATTCTGTGCATTAAGGCTTCTTTGAATATACCTTTCCTACCTAAAAATAATTATTCCACTTTATCATACCATTGTAGCCAAATAGGAAATGTAACTCATGAAAAGGAGTAGAGAAATGCATTAAAGGAATGGATGTCAAAAGGCAGAAAAGGTAAGGATGGGGTATATAGAGATTAAATAGTGAACATTTAATCTTCCTTTTATCTCTCAATTTGAAAGAATGTTGTAACACTCAGTGTTTTGAGGACCACTTAGAAATCTGAACTGCATGTCCTAGTTTATGTGTTTAACTTTATTTAGTCTTTGTTTTTAAATAAGCCAACATTGCTGAAATGACCAACAACAGCCTGTTCCTTCTGGTTTGAAGGTCCTCAAATGCAATTAAACATTTCTTTTATACAGGCGGAGCTCAATTAGTACTTGCTGCCTATAAACTTTTTGAGGCCAAAACATTGGGGCAAATTCTTTTTGGGGCACAAACAGGAATCTTTGCAAAGAAAAACTTGCTAGAAACCATACAAACCAAATTCCTGCGAGCCATCTTAGCTGCTTCCAAAGGAACTCCAAATGACCAGCTAAGAATTGAGACAGGTATGCCTCAAATTCAGTAAGAGCCTGGAAGATGATGATCATTTATTGGCTAAAAATTCATTTATTTCCGGAGGGACTGTCCCCGCTAGTGCTGATTGACAATTTCCCCTCCCTCTGGAAACAGGCCATCGATCACAAGCTGGGCTCTTATGGGCTCTCATCGGTATTCTTAATGTCCCTTGGCTTTGACAAAGCAAAGCAAGTAGTAATTGATAGAATGAAGGACATGGAGTTCCACAAAGAATTAAATAGGTTGCCTCTCCACAGTAGGGACAGAATCAAGCAGTGGGGGGGGGGGGGGAATCAGCAAGATATCTAAATGATCTGATCTTCTCAAAACAAAGAATAGCTTTCTTCATAGCTAGATTTAATATTCTCCCCTCAGCATTCCTTCAGATTCGCTACAAGAGAACACCAATAGCAGAACCAGTATGTATATGTGGAAAAGGAGAAGTCGAAGATATCTCACATGTTTTATTGTACTGTGAGTTATACAGAGTATGTAGGTCAATATATATTCTCCCCTTACTAGAGAGATTGCCAGGGAAGACAGATGACTTTTATGGAGGCTTTCTCCTCCAAGACTCAAACCCAGCTACCACGCGTGCAGTAGCAAAATTCTGTGTTGCTGCAATGTCCACAAGAAAAAAAAAATGGTTACAGAATTATAGATGTCAACTGGTGCCAATTTTTCGGAGATATCTATAACAATTTTTGGAAAAATACGTTTACTCACATACTTATTGGCTCTCCATTCATGTAAATTAGGGAGTGACCCAAACGGTTTGAGATCATGTATTTTCATAACAGGAATGTTATCATTCACGATTAATGTCAGTATTATTTTTAATTTATTGTATGTCTATTACTGATCGATGACCATAATAAAGTTTATATTCTATTCTTGTGGTTTGAGAGCAGACCTGCTGGTAACAGTAATGCCATTCTCTTTTTTCCTTTCATTTCCATAATGTTTTTTTATGTAAATGATGACAATTGCTTCATTCTTTGCAACAACTCAGAGCACTAGAGAAACAGGTTTAAGTCTGAAGCTTCATTGAGATCAAGTTTCTGGAAGGAGTGGATTCAGAACCATGCAATCCATATTGAAGAAGTTAAAAATCCAATCCAATGTATTCCAGGAATCAGTATTTGAGATATGCTTATACATGAACATATGAGATATGCCATGGTGTCAAATTCAAGGCCCGGGGCCTGGATCTGGCCTGCAGGGTGCTTAGATCTGGTCTGTGGGGTTGCCCTGGAAACAATGAAGGACCAGCCCGTGGTGCCTCCGCCAATGAAAATGGAGCTCGTGACGGCCATGTGCAGTTCTCCCGAGCTCTGTTTTTACAGCTCGGGTTGCAGGAGGCTGTCCCAGCAGAAAATGGAGCTTGGGAGCCCGTTGTCTCTGGCAGAGTTCTCAGGTCACCACAGGCACCCCCCAACACAAGTAATGTCATGCTGGCCATGCTCAATTGTGACCCCTCCCACCCTGGCTCTCCAAGGTCAAACACAACCCTGATGTGGCCCTCAATGAAATTGAGTTTGACAACCCTGAGATATGCTATACAGACATGGACTGATTTAGACCATTTCAGGGATCCCTAAATGTTCCATCTGACTCCATCTGTGGATCTTTCCTGGACTCATGAATCTGTTCCTAACTACCTGGTATTTTTAATCATGACATGTCTTCTATTTCATCAGTGTCAGTATATCATTACTCAAGATATCCATAACTCTCATACGCAGCCACTGTTTGCTGTTTCCCACATTCCAGCTCATTTCAGTATTCAGATTTGTCCCACAGCATTCTAGCATTTGAGGGGCTGCCCCAAAGAAGAGGGGCCAACCTATTTTCCAAAGCACCAGAAGGCAAGAGAAAAGCAATAGATGGAAGCTAATCAAGGAGAGAAGCAACCTAGAACCAAGGATAAATTTCCTGATAATGAGAACAATGAACCAGTGGAACGGCTTGCCTTCAGAAGTTGTTGGTGCTTCATCATTGAAGGTTTTTAAGAAGCGACTGGACAGTCACTTGTCTGAAATAATGTAGGGTCTCCTGCTTGAGAAGAGGGCTGGACTAGAAGACCTCTAAGGTTCTTTTCTTTTATGTGCACTGAGAGCATATGCACAAAGACAAATTGCTTGTGTGTCCAATCACACTTGGCCAATAAAAAATTCTATTCTATTCTATTCTATTCTATTCTATTCTATTCTATTCTATTCTATTCTATTCTATTCTATTCCATTCCATTCCATTCCATTCCATTCCATTCCATTCCATGCTTTCCAACTATTTTTGTTCCTCCCCCACTCACCCCCACACTTTAGTCCTCTTTCTTCCATTTCCAACCATGATGATGTAAATAGATGGTGCCATTTACTGCTCATTACGTTAACATAAAGGATAAAGAAAATCCAGCAGCTTTGATTTTCATCTAATGCATATCCATCACATTCATCCACAAATAAGCTAACTGTCCTGTGAGCTATATGGCATACAGATCAGTGCCACTGTCCATTTCCATGTAGCTATTTATATCCAGACAGAGGCATATTATTAATTATAGATTTGCTGGGAAACATCCAGCAGTATACATTTCAGAGAAGCACTCATCTGAATGTAGCTCCCATATAGAAGTCCACTATTATTTTCTGTTCTTCTGTATTCACTCTAATCCTCTAAGGTACAAGATAGAATAATTGAAAATCTGGAAAAGCTCCCAGAGTGAGACTAAAGAAAATCAAGTATTCTGCACTGGGTTCATTGAAAAGTATATTTCATCCTGTCACAAGAATATTGTTCATAGCAGAGAAGAAAGAACAGAAGGCAGCATACTGAAAGCATGTTGCCTCTCAAGGCACTTTGGGGACTTATCTAGGCAGCAAGGAAGAGTCTGATGCATCCTTATGGTAAAAATGCATTTCTATAGATAGACTACAAAGGTTAACTATACTACACTGAATATAACATATAGTTTGCTCATACAGGTAGGATGTTTGTCACATACTGTACTGCCTTCACAGTTACAAGTGGATTTCATATAGTGCCTGTCTAATCACTAACTAACTACTGAGAGTCGTTTGTAGAGAGCAACACTGTATAAGGAGGTAACAATAGCAAACAATGTTATTTAATAATATATCATATAAACAGAAGCCACAAGGTAATGGGCTTCCTTCTATCTATTAGTAGATGGAAAATGATGAAGTCATTATGTCTTATGTTGAGTTGGGTCAGGACCAGCTCCCAATGTCAACCAGTTCTCAACAAAGTGTCTTCCTATTGCACTGATTGTGATGGACCAGCATAGCAATTACTACACCTTTTGGGTGTAGAGGTTTGACACACAGTACTCTGAAACAACAACAACTAAAAACAACAACAACAACAAGAATAATCATAAAGCAGAAAAAGTTATTGAAAATGAGAAGGTGAAGATCTTGTGGGACTTTCAAATACAGACAGATCATCATTTGGAATACAACACACCAGATATCACATTTGTCGAAAACTGAAATGTACAATTTATTGATATTGTGGGACAGGATACACCAGAGTCGAAGAAAAAGAACTGGAAGAAAATCATGAAATATCACAACCTAGCCATCAAGACTACATGATTATGGATGAAACATGTCACAGTGATACCCATTGTCATTGGGGCACTTGGTACCATGTCCAAGAATTTTACAAAACACATCAAGAAATTGCAGCTTCCTGCAATAACACCAGCGGAACTGCAAAAAAACCTGTGCTACTCGGAACATCATATATTTTAAGAAGATACTTGATTGATACCTAGGACACTGGCAGCAATTTGTATCAGCCATTAGCACCAGTCAATGGTATTTGTGACACAATTTTAAATGTTCAGTTGACTGAGTTTCATGTTTAATGAATAAAAGAGATAATAAAAATAATAATGATACCCATTGTCATCAGGGCCCTTGGTACCATGTCCAAGAATTTTACAAAAAACATCAAGAAATTGCAGCTTCCTGCTATAAAATCAGCATAACTGCAAAAAACTGTGCTACTTGGAACATCATACATTTTAAGAAGATACTTGGTTGATACCTAGGATGCTGGCAGCAACCCGTATCAACCATCAGCACCAGTCAATGATATTTGTGATGCATTTTTAAATGTTCAGTTGACTGAGTTGCATGTTTCATTAATAAAAGAAATAACCACCACCATCCCCACCATTATCATCATCATCCGGTAAGGCACTATCTTGATGTGGTTGTAGAACTTATATATATGCTTATAGAAAGATGAAAGCTGTGCCCGAGGTATAGCCGTATTGGTCTCATCAGAGAAGCCAGACAAAGAGTATCTCTTCCTTAAACAAATATGATGAAAAAATCTATACTGTATTGATTATATTAACTGGGTTAACAAGGCACTAATAAGAGCCTTGGTGGTGCAGAGGACTAAAGTGCTGTTAAAGTAGCACTTAGCTGCCAGCTGCCTGCAATTACTGCGAGTTCAAATCCCACCAGGCTCACTTGACTCAGCCTTCCATCCTTCCAAGGTAGGTAAAATGAGTACTCGGATTGTGGGGGCAATAAGCTGACTTTGTATAAAAAAGAACACCTCTTGGAGAGGAGGGCAAAAGCCCTACTAAGCAGGTATATACAAAGTATGAAGGCTATTGCTTAATGCATTGTGTAAAGCTGCCCTGAGTCTCTGGAGAAGGGCGGCATATAAATTGAACCAATAAACAATAAATAAATAAAGTGTTGAATTTCCTGGATATCTGTTGACAAATAGACTACAGGATTCAGGACTATTGGTTGTGTAACCAGAACTACTGGTTGCAGAAGAAATGTTGTTTATCTGTTACAAATATACAAAGATTGAAAACGAAGAAATAATAATTTGTGATTACAAATCAAGTTCAATGAGAAGATTTCTCAAAAAAATTCATTGGTCCTGGAAAGAACACTGTCCAGAATCAGAATTAACAGAACACAGACTACTAGATCAATGTTGATTTATAATATGAAATAAACTATTTACAGAAGTAGAATTTAAAGAACTGTGAAGGTCTACTCTGGACAAACAAATTGAAGTCTTGAAGTTTACTGACTAGCTGAAGTTTACTGAATAGCTCAGGCACTTGGCTAATTGTAGTCACTGATACACGGCTGGAATAGTGGGCTCAACTCAAGCAGAACTAGAAGTCCTGGATAGGAAGACCAAAAAAATAATGACAATGAATCATGTCCTTCATCCACACAGCCAGTGGTGGGTTTCAAAAATTTTTACTATTGGTTCTTTGGGCATAGCTTGCCTGGTGGGCATAACTGAGTGGGCATGACCAAGTTGAATCTCATTGCTTGCTTGGTGGTCATGTGACTGAGTTGGCATGGCCAACTTGACATCACTCATGGCCATGGCCATTCAGTCACATGACCACCCCACCTAGCCATGCCCACAGAAAAAGGTAGGGATTTTTTTTGAATTTCTACCTATCTACTTACTTTCTGCCCAGGGCTGGTCTAATCTATCAAAGGCCTCCTTCTGCATGCTGCCCCGCCCTCCCTTTGCCAGTCACATGCATCACCCCCATTCCTCCTCCTTCAGCATGAAGAATAGGGCAGTGATGGCAGCTACTTATCCGGTAATTTTTGGCAGCCTGCTGAGGGAACAAGAAGTTTAAACAGAACTCTGTCAAGATGTAATGGTTTTGTGCCCCTGGAAACACAGGGAAAATAGTAATCATTATTTTGTTGGTGGTCTGAGACATTTCTCAAAAGAATCCCATCTCTTTTCCTTACTTGTCTTTGAAATGTTGAATTCTAGAATACAATACCATAGAATGTTTTAAATTTTGAATAAGGGCAGAAATCATTTTAATTTTTATTTCCAAACTGAGACGAAAAGTGGTAAAGCAGAGAGAAAAAGTACTTTATTTTCAGTTAATGCTGAGGATGTAACTGTTGTATAAAGTACCCTGGACATAAATTTGCTGACAATCATCCTTGTTTGCTAGTTTTACAAAAAGGCAGTATACTATGACTCATTTTTAAAATGGTTCTTCACCTTATGGTTTCCATAAAAGCAAGCTCTCCGTTGAAACTCTATTAAGCCATCATAATATTCTTCTCAAGGAAATGAGTTAGCAAGCAATTACTTGGAGCTGTTTTCCACTTAGGGATTCTGTTTTGTAAAGCTGAATGTTAACATTTGAAATGGAATAATTACACTTTGGCTTGTAAAATGCCTCCTGAGAAACACTTTTTTAAAGAATAAATAAAATTCCTTCCCCCTCTAAGACTAATAATCACAATACAAAGGTTTTTGTTTTGTTTTGTTTTGTTTTGTTTAAAGGGTCCCTGATTTGTATAGCCATATTACAAATAAAAATAGAAAAAACATCAATAAACTATTCTGGAAAGAATACAATGTCATATGGAACTAGCTGCTAAAGTAATTTCTACCTGGTTTAGTGAAGTTTTGTTTACCTATTTGTAATAACAAATCTCAAATTTTCACTGTTAAAAAGTAAAAAATAATTCCATGGCAAATTCTGACCACTGGTATTCAAATCATTGCCTTTCCTCAAGGAAGCAAAAATTCTGTCTTTTCTACCTCTTTCTCAGAAACTTATTTAGAATTTCCTTTGAAGTGCTTTGAGTCTCTGAATTATTTATTTATTCATTACAATATTTGTATTCTGATCTACCCACGTCACTATGTTGTCCACAAAACAATCCATAAAACAAACACTACAGCATCTGTCCAAAACCCACAATCACCCTCATCCAAACATTGTAGCAACAACAGAATGCAGCACAGCAAAGGCTCCTCTGATTACTGACTTCACCACTGATCAAGGAGGCCGCTCCCCCCACCCCACCAGGTCATGGATTTGCTATTTTCAGACAAATGCAACTTCATCCAGAGCCAATCAATTGTGATGACTCCCCCGGATGTTTCCCCAGAAACCCTTCCAAATGTCAGCTTGGAGAAGGATGAACCAGTTTTGGGCATATCTGGAGGGGAATTGGTCAGTGGCTCCAAGCAGCCATCTGAGAGGGATTTGGATGAAAAGGACCCAATATTACCTGGGACACATCTATGTTTGCCATGAAAACCTCAAAACCCTCCTAGGATTCTTCCCAAGACGTGGGCTTTAGCAGCTGAGGAGCATCAGCCACTAGCCCCAAGATAAACAATGTGGTTGGAACGGTATAATCACCAAATCTCTGACTTCTACCTACAATCCAGTTTCAAATATAGGGACTCAATTCCAGTACCTGTGGAACAGAGCCCCAGTATATGGTCAAGCTGTCTCAAACAGTGAATAACATTAAAATTTCCCTTTCCTTCTCCTCATCTCTTTTCAGTCCTCGACTCTTCCTGTTTCCTAAACTAAAGAAGGCTGATGGAGGGAATTCCCTAAATTTTTTTTCTTATGTTTTAATTGAAGGCTGGAAAACCAGCAGGTAAAATTTGGGTCAGGGTATTTTCATACATCTTTCAGCCACTCATATCTAAAATATGGATAGGAATCCTGCATCTCTCATATGAGAATTTAACTTATATTTTCTTTCTTCTGGTTTTTTCTGGGGGGTGGGGTGGGGTGGGGGTGGGGAATGGAAAACAATTTCTTTTCCATCAAATTGATAGAGAATGGCTAACGGAAAGGGACCAGACAGCTGTAAAGCACACTACAAGTAAAACAGAACAGCTGCTAGTTATTTCCAAATTGGAGGTTTTATTCCCAGTGTATTTCAGATTGTAATCCTTTATCAAGGAACACCCTTAAAATATGGTAGAGTGAGAGGTTCTTGGTTGGTAACATAAAATAACTCGTATTCTGTAAAAAAAAATGCATTGGGACTAAAAAAGCTCTGTCTGCCAGCCATATGTTAGAATGTTCTTTGATAAAAGATTAGAGTCCAAAACACATTAGGAATACAACCTACTATTTGGAAATAATTAGCAGCTGCCTTGTTTTCCTGGCTGCAAGAAAAAAAATGCAGAAGACATTTCTAGCAGAGCACCAATACTTAAGCATAAGTTGTCTCAGGGCAGTCATTAAATGTGTGTGCATGAAGATATATATGCATGCAGGGCTCACACAGAGACCTCTAGTGCCGATGGATTTCATTTACTGGTCATGACCCATTTAAAGGTCCCCAGATGCTAAAATCATAATGACCAAAGAATAAAGAAAGCTTGAATAGCGTTCCTATATAACGTTATTTGTTTAACTGATTACTTTTGATAAAGCTGTTTTACATAAAGCAACCAATATATTGCCATTGTCTACTGAAAAGATTTTTTATGAAATTGTGCGGTAAAGCAAACAATTGTCTCCCTCATTGTTATCTGCCCTACTTTATTGCTATGTGTTGGGGATATGGACTGTGTATATCATTAATGCATATTCATCTTAACAGAAAGAGTTTCCAAGATGCAGGTGGCAGCCTGCTAGGAAGGACACAAATTTTGGAGGGCTTGTGCATGAAAAAATTGAGTCCTATTTAAAGTTAGGCTTGACTTTCCCTGGACATCCTGGCTTGCTCATTGAAAAAAGGAACCAAGCTTTTGGTGAGTTCTGGCAGAGTGACTTTCTTTGCAATTGGAAAGCCCAAAGAAAAGATAAAACCACTGATCCCTTGCAAACAAGTCTTTGGCCAGGAGAAGCCACTACAGAAACCTGGAGCAGGAGAAAAAGTCACATACTGTAGCCCAGGGCTGTAAAACTCCTGGCCCGGGACCCAGATGCGTCACACACTGGCCATACCCACACCCGGTTTAGCAAAGGGGGAAAATGCTCCATACGTCATGTGGTGCCGCTATGATGACATGAGTTTGATATCCCTGCTGTAGCCTGTAACCTCTCACTTGAATGACTGCCATTGTGGAGATGCTTCTAGTATTGAAAGAAAGAAGGATCAGGGCCAAACAGTTACTGGGGCAAGACAGAGCCCTGATCTTCTATTGGGACTTTTGGCCCCACCTCAAATTCACCTACTGGACTTGCTCAAGCCAAGCTTTTAACAGATGTAAATGGGTAGCTCTGGTGTAAACGATGAAAGAAAATGTTCTCAACCTACAAATTCAAGGTGGTGTATGACTTGGCCAATACTGGCATTATTTAGACTGCTGGTCTCTTTTAGACTAGGAGGAGTCCTATATAATTGTGATGGTGAACCTATGGCACATGTGCCAAAGGTGGCACACAGTGTCCTCTCTGATGGCACATGAGCCGTCACTTCAGCCATCACTGAATATTAGATGCTGCTGGATAGAACTTGGCTGAATTTTATATACTGTAAGGAAAGAATAGTTTTACAGAAGTAATAAATGGGTATAAAATTAGACTGTAAACCCTGGTTTCCTTACAAGAAATGAATGAATGAGTATATATAAATATTTCTATTATATCTGCTATGGATAAACACATGTTCAATAATTCCTCCTTTCACCTCTGGTGGACACGTAAGAAAGTTAAAACTTATTGGAATCAGATATGTGTTTTATCTTAGGGAATTGTTAAACTGAATGAATGTACAGTTGAAGCCAGAGGCTTTTCTTTTAAGTTTGATGGCCAAACAGTTTGAAAAAGAACATGGACTTTTGTTTTTTGTGTATGACAAGAGCAGCAAGGAGTCTCAATGAGTAGAGATGGGAGGACTCAAAGTGGAAGAATAGATGGTGAAATTATCAGAGTTAATGGACATTGCAAAATTGACTGCTTTTATTAAACAAAAGACTTTAACTTGTTCATTTCCATTTGGAGACCACTCTCAGATATTTGTTTGAAACTGAAATAAATGAAATTTTAACCTTGGTTTTGATGATTAAACTTGTTTATAATGATAAAACTACTGTTTGGTATGGTTTATTCCAGTTCAAAAGACAATAGATTTTTTTAAAAAAAATCTGTATCCCCACCCCCAAAATTCAGAAGTTACCTTTTTTTCTCTATGTTTTTTTTTCATTTGTTTGCACTCCCCAATTTTATTTTTTTACTGCCCCATCCCTTTCCATTTAAAACTTTTCTTTGCTGTTTCATATTTTATACTTTTTTGAAATTTAATAATGTTTGAAGATAATAGTTCTTCCTTGCATCAGTAGAAAGATGCAAATAGGTTCATTAAAAGAATCTTCCTGTGTTTTTCTTCTATCACAAACAGGGGAAAGGCATTAAGGCAGTCTGAAGTATAGCTTCTCCACACTGAAGAATATCTAACTTCACTAAATACAAAGAGATATTATTGATGAGCAAGATTAAAAAGAGACTGAGAAACAAATAGGAAGAGCTCTGGGCCTCAATAATTAACAAATGGGCAGAGTTTTTGGTGGCTTAGTGCCATTTTCAGAAAGGAGTGGAAGAAAAGTTTTAAATCTTATTATTGAGATGAGGTGAAGTGAAGTGAAGTGAAGTGAAGTGAAGTGAAGTGAAGTGAAACTCACCTCACTAATAATAATGGGGAGAAAAAAACCTGGAGGTTCTATTGTAGTTTCTAGGATTCTGTACCTTATTCCTAATACTTATATTTAAACCCCTTATTAATGTCTGTGCAATTTTGTTTGTATCCTGCAGTAAGGGGCTTGACAAGTATACCTTTGCAGCTTTTATTCACAGGAAAAATGGGGGTTTTGAGCAAAGTCAGCTGATGCTCTGTATCCATTGTGCATTGCTTCAAGAGAGATTTACCTGGTCATATCCCATGGGTAGAAGGGACGTGGTGACTCAGTGGCTAAGACACTGAGCTTGTCAATCGAAAGGTAGGCGGTTCAGCAGTTCGAATCCCTAGTGCCGTGTAACAGGGTGAGCTCCCGTTACTTGTCCCAGCTTCTGCCAACCCAGCAGTTCGAAAGCACATAAAAAATGCAAGTAGAAAAATAGGGACCATCTTTGGTGGGAAAGTAACAGCATTCCATTAGCCTTTGGCATTTAGTCATGACGGCCACATGACCATGGAGTCATCTTCGGACAGTGCTGGCTCTTTGGCTTTGAAACCGAGATGAGCACCGCTCCCTAGAGTCAGGAATGACCTTTACTTTATCCCATGAATAGACATAAGCTAACTTAGATGTAGATAATCTGTCAGGGAGATGGGCAGTATATTAAACAAAGAAACAAATGAACAATGAATACAGATAGTCCTCAACTTATAACCATTTGTTTAATGACCATTCAAAATTACAACAGTTAAAAAATGACTTACGACTGATTTTCACGACCATTGTAACATCCCCGTGGTCACGTGATCAAAATTCAGATGCTTGGCAACTGGTTTACAGTGTCGTGGGGTCATGTGATCAAATTTTGTGACCTTTTGACAAGCAAAGTCAATGGGAAAGCCAGACAACTGTGTTATTAACTTAATCCTCTGTACTGATTCACTTAAAAACTGTAGCAAGAAAAGTAATAAAATGAAACAAAACTCACTTAACTGTCTTGCTTAGCAACATAAATTTTGAGCTCGATTGTGGCTGTAGGTCAAGGACTACCTGTAAATCAATCTTCTTTCATCTCTCCCACACCTAACCTGGAACTTGATCATTATCACTAGTGCTAGTGAGACTATTCTGTTGGATTCTAATTTTGGAAAGAGTCATACTGGCAGCTATAGGAAAACAAATCACAGACCATCCACAATTTAAACAACACCAGATTTTTTGTCTGGTCAACATCATCAGATGCCATCATGGTTATTGACAGGTTTTAATAGCAGACACAATGTGGCGGATGGTTCTTCCAGAGCCACAAGGGCTTTGTCACAGCTATCAGAGGTTCCTTATCAGTTGATATTGCCTATAGTGGCAAATGATTTGCAAATAGTTAGGAAAAAGAAGTTGGTATTATCTGGCCATTCACATCAATGATTCAAAGATACTTAAACAAGGTTATGCATGCAAAGCTGAAGTTCTGCCAGAACTTGCTCCCATCCTATCTTTGGAGATTGTCAATCATTCAGGTTGTCCAAAGGTGCTTTTCCAAAACGCAACTGGACTTTCTTCTTCTTTTCTTTGAAAATGTTTGAAAAGGTGCTTTTCAACCAAGACGCTTCTTCAGTTCTGTTCAGTTCAGTTTTTCTTCAGTTGCTCCCATCTTCAATTCCTCAGTTGCTCAATTCGTGAATTGAGACAACAAAGTAGGGAAGGAACAAAGTTCAAGTAGTTTTCATAATAGAAAGTGGGCAGCAAAGCCTATCTTTTAATGAGATAAATATTTGAATAGTTTTGTCAAATATTCAAAATGACATAGGATAGGATAGGATAAGATAGGATAGGATAGGATAGGATAGGATAGGATAGAATAGAATAGAATAGAATAGAATAGAATAGAATAGAATAGAATAGAATAGAATAGAATAGAATAGAAATTTTTTATTGGCCAAGTGCGATTGGACACACAAGGAATTTGTCTTTGGTGCATATGCTCTCAGTGTACATAAAGAAAAAGATATGTTTGTCAAGAATCATAAGGTACAATACTTAATGATAGTCATAGGTACAGATAAATAATCAGGAAACAATATTAATATAAATCGTAAGGATACAAGCAACAAAGTTACAGTCCTACAGTCATAAGTGGAAGGAGATGGGTGATGGGAACAATGAGAAGATTAATAGTAGTGCAGACTTAGTACATAGTTTGACAGTCTTGAGGAAATTATTTGTTTAGCAGAGTGATGGCGTTCGGGAAAAAACTGTTCAAATATGTGTTTCAAAATTTGCTTCAGCTCTATTACAGCAAATCATATTGAACTTATCCATATGAAACAGAGAGAAAAGCCTTGGAGAGTTTTGAGAAATGACAAAATCTATATAGTTTAGCCAAATCCCTTCATCAGTACAACACTTATATTTACTTATATTTATTTGTTATTTATTTTTTATAGGAAGGGTCCCAAACACTTAGTTATCATTTTAAGAAGTCACAGTATCAGAAAGATTGAGAAGGCCTACCTTAAACACAACTATTGGTTGTGTCCCTCGTCTCTCTCTCTCTTTCTGCAAACAGCTCCATAAACAGAGAAAATACATAATAAATTGCTGCCACTGTAACTATGCAATTGTAGCTGCTTGGTTTCATGTACAACTTATGTCATGTATTTATGTGAAGCTATGAATGGGCATGCATTAAAATTTGAGTACCTAAAACTCCCTCAGAATAAGCCATAAAGCCAGAAGGATTTGTTCTGGTAGATTTCATCTTATACAGCAAGTGGAAAATACTAGAATAAAACTTCTAAGAAGATACATCAAAAGATGGGTCTTAAAACAAATGATGGTTCCCATGAGAACTGCATGAACAGCTAGCTTTCAAATGGAAAAGTACCGGGAGGCATGAGATGAATATCAAGTTGGAATTGACCAAGCCTTGATGGAAGTTATTGTTCTGATTTCAGAATATGTGCTGCCAAGATTATAAAAATCATAGGAACTTTAATACCTCAGAGTCATCACTTAGACTTATTTTTCTGCCTCAGTTCTTCCAAAACTAAAACTTACTGAGGCTAGTTAGATATTTAGAAATATAGTGATGGTGGTGGGAGGCTGAGTGAAGTCCATAATTCATCAAGTGAACAATAACAGTTATAAACCTACATTATTTTATGTATTATGAATCTCTAACTAAATAAGAACCTTATTATATTTAGATCTATCCATTTCAGGAAAAAAAATGGAGGATGCGCCAAAAGAAAAACAGAATGTTCCAGAACTAGTTGACTTCCTCATGCACAATTTTGCACACTTCTAATTTTGGGATGACCAAAAAAAAAAAAAAAAAAAAAGTTGAGAATTCATGCTCAAATTAGCATTTTTTCTTTTCCTCCCCTACCTTAATTTTTTTGAAAGGAGAAGGAGTGAGAAAAAAAACCGGTCATAGAAAAGTGTCAGTTCCTTCCCATGGGCTTTTAAAAATCAGACAGATACTGAATTGCTTTTCTCCTTTATTTTTCATTTCATTTAGGCAGCCTGCACATGCATGAACACACACAGGCACACATCCTCCATGTGTCTCAGGGGGACTGGCCTTAATTGGATCTAGTGAACAAGCTGAAAAAAGAGGCTTGATTTAAATATTTATAAGAAATACATAACTTCCAACTGCAGATCCAGTGCTCACAAGATACTGTCTCCCCTGAGTTTGCAAACAACAGACAGACATATAAAACTGACCCAGCCTTAGTAGTTGTAGATATACAGATTAGAAACTCCCAAACAAGTTACAAATACATAATGACAATATAATTTGATGGAAAAAAAATAATGCTATTGATTTGAACTTCTGATCAAGAACAGACTGAATGAATGAAAATAAAGGGAAGAGTTCTTGCAGTTAAATGTTGTATGGAAGAATATTTAAATATCAGTGCAATTTTCATGCAGTGTACAAAGATCCAACAAATATAAATATTGCACCATACTTGTCATTCTTCCCTTCTGAACATTGCTGGTAAACTTTTCACAGATGGAAATATTAAAATCCTATATTACTCTCCAAATTGTCAGCATTTTATGAATCACTAAGATAAAGTGCCAAAGGACACATCCAGATATATTTACCTAAAAATTATTAAATACCATTTATATCAATGTGACATGTTTGTGAGTAAACATGGTGTAAAATCAAGCCATAAACATATTTTTATACAGATAAATAGGTGACTACTTTTTTGTTGCAGGGAATTCTGAGTCATTTCTCATTTCCTAAAGAGTGTTTTCTTACAGTAGGCAAGATGCATGTTTTCCAAACTCCAAAAATAATAATAGGATGAAACTCAGGATTTTAAGGGTTCCGATTACATTACTTTGAAAATGGGGGATCTGCTAGGTTGAAATCAGGAACTCTGGCTCTATTGTTCAGAAAGTGGTGTGGAACTCATCCTGACACCTTCTGTGGATTTTGTTTTGAAAATTAATACTTTTTTTAAAAAAAACCCTTCCTAAAAAACAAAACAAAATTCTAAAAAAATAAAAAGGTGGTGCGGTGACTCAGTGGTTAAAAACACTAAATTTGTTAGGTGAAAAGCTGACAGCCCAGTGCTGCACAACAGGGTGAGCTAAACATTATTGGCCCTGCCTCCTGCCCACCTAACAGTTTGAAAGCAAGCAAATGAGAGTAGATAAACAAGTACCACTTCGGCGGGAAGATAACAATGTTCCATGTGCCTCAGTATATAGTCATGCTGGCCACATGGCTATGGAAGCATCTTTGGACAATACTGACTTCCTGGCTAAGAACAGAGATGAGCCCCACCCCCTAGAGTCATACATGCCTGGAAAGGGAAAACATTTATCTTTACCTTTAAACCCCCCCCCCCCCAAAAAAAATCCAAATTAAAGGGTGTGTGTGTGTGTGTCACGGAGAGACATTATTTTCAAATACTCCAAAATTAGGTGTCTAGGTTATGTCATGTCCTCAGAATACAACTGATTCTGGAATCCTGTGGAGAAAAATTAATCACTATCAACTAAATGTTTGTATACTGCACGCATATGCCAAAGCTGTCACTAATAATCAGATTCAATTACCACACTAGTTTCTAGAATAAAGTTGGAAGCTACTTGTGTTGGGTTGTAAGAAAAACATAATAATAGACCTTGGAGATCTTTTAGTCCAACCCTCTGCTCAGGCAGGAAACTCTATTCCATTTCAGGCAAATGGTTGTCCAATTTCTTCTAAAAATCTCCAGTGTTGGAGCACCCACAACATCTGGAGACAACTTGTTCCATTGATTAATTGTTCTAACTATCAGGATAATTCTCTTTATTCTACAGTAGGTTGGTTCTCTCCTTAATTAGTTCCCATCCATTCCTTCTTGTTCTGCTTTCTACTTTCAGGCGCTTTGGAAAAATAAATTGACTCTCTCTTCCTTATGGCCTTCAGACATTGGAACACTGCTATTATGTCACCCAATCCTTCTTTTCATTAGACATATTCATTTCCTGCAACCATTCTTCATGTGTTTTAGCCTGATTTCCCATTGCCAGTGTTATTTTAGTTGGTAGAAAGACTCGTGAAGACAAGGATCCATAAATATCTGTTGTTAACAGAAAAGGCTGAGTTTTGTAGGCCTCACCTAAAACAAAATAACCCAACAGATACTTTAGTTTTGTAAAAAGACAAACAGACATATCAACAAAAGTGCAGAACCTACTAGGAGAAATTTTTAGATTGAATAAGCACTAGTCATTCACATATATGGCTTGCCACTCCTGTTCCTAGGAAACACTTTATACTCGACAATGCAACCATTAAGCCTTCATTACTATAGGATGTAGAAGATGAAGTGAACCTTAAAATGACCCTTTTTAAACAGATTATGAGCTACTTCTATTGATGTGTTATAGCTCTGTTCTTCCTTGGGCTTTCATGGATGGCTATTTTTTCTTGAAAAAGAAATAAATGGAACTATTAGAACAAGGCATTTTCTTTCTCTCTTTCCTACTGTGTAACTAATGTACCCTTTTGATTTCCATTGTAGGAAAGTCCTTTGGGAAGTTTAAAACAGAGCTTTTGTTGCACAGAGCTATCAGACCATATTGGCCTTCAAGGCTGGTTAGTGAGAAATTGTTTCCCCACAGTATTTCTGTTGTATCCTTCTGCTGCTCCTTATGACCCGGGATACTAAATTTTACTTTAGGGGACTGTGTGTAGGATAATTTTTGTATCTTGGTTTCCATTCCATAGCCTACGATATGGAATATAAATGATAAGGAGAGATTGTTAAAAACAAACCAACAATTATAAAAGGTGGTTGGGGGAAGCTTGGTTTAAATATGGCTTATTGGTTATCAAAAGAATATGTCCTTTTCAATTAAAAGCAAAAGAAAAGCAAATAAATCATTACCTCTTGTAAGAATTGTAAGAATTTCTTTTATCACAGATACATGTCAATATCTGGTTCATCTTCAGATTGTGGGGTAGCAACTCAGTTTCACTAGAATAGAAATTGGTTCAAGTGGGAACTCACACATTTTTTTTTTTTAATGAAGAGTAAATCTTAACTTTCTATTCTCCAAGTGGTGGTCTTACTCGCAAATAGTAGGACTTCTTTTCACCGCTCCTTTCATCCAAAGTCAAATGTTATTTGAATATGAATATTATTTACATTAAATGTCCATATAACTCAGGAACGAACCCATCAAACTCAGTGGGATCTTATTACCAGAAGTGTTTGTACAGGATTGCAGTGCCTAGGTGCCTCTTGGCAAATGCTTGTGCTAGAGAAGCCAAACAATTTCAAGCAATTATGCAGTAGTTCTGCTTTGTTTGCTTTCTTGTCGTAAACTGTTTCCTTGGGAATTTAGTGAGCTTCTGTCTGGAGCTACTGGAATGTTGACCCTGACTCCATTCAGATAACTTTATTTTAATGATTAATAGGAAGAAGGATAGATTCGGGATAATGTATGTTCAACAACCAATGGCATGTTACCTCTATTCATGTTATTGCCTCATAGATCTTTAGAGAAAAAACATTCTTTTGCTTGACCTAAACTATTGAGCGCATCTTAACTTTTTATATGGGCTTGTTACCCTGTTGGGAAAACTGAACCGACCAAAGGAAATTGAGATTCTGGAATAATTTTATGGTGATTTGTAGTATACAGTTCCTGAATCTCTGTAAGAGGGTTCAGACTAAAGCATTCATAAAAGGTTCGAAGCACTCCAATAATTTCAAATCATTTTGCACAGTGGAGAGCCATTTAAAACTGTTTGAAGTCCTTTAATATTTTTGTTATAAGTGCAACAGTTTGGAAATAAGTCAAGCTGCATACTCTTTGAATCGTTCAAGAAATACTGAATGTAAAACTGGGAGCTAAAAGGAAAAAAATAATGAGCATAAATGTGTGTGCAAGTGTATGTAGATATGGATGAAAAGATGATACCACAGTGCAAAGAACTTTAAAGATACTGGCAGAGAAGAGATAGGAGAAGTAAAACCTAAAATAGTTTAGATGCTAACATAAGGTTTCTTATAGCCAACAATATCTTTGTGATTGATATTGGAGGACATTGAATAGGACATTGAATAGAAATACTGTATTTTTTGCTTACTGACAATGGCGAGCAAAGAGGTGAAATGGGGCTCATTTGGGAAACTTCTTAAAAGTACTAGTAATTTCTAGCTTGGCATTGAAAAAAGTCTCCCCACCCGTTTAAGGCAATGGATGAAAAAATAATAATGGTGACATTGTTTTCATCTTAGGAGGGAAATCTTATGGAATTTTGACAGGTGAAAATGAGATGGGATCTCCCTTAGTGTTGCTATTTCCTGGTAAAGCAGACAAGAAACATAACTAGATTAGCTAAATCTACCCTATTGTAAAGCTTCATTAACAGAATCTTGCAAGTCAGAAAGTACCAACTTCCACCACCACTGTTAGGGTGGGTCCAGTGGCGAGTTGCCCCTGGTTCAGACTGGTTCTATAGATCTGGCGGGAGGCTCCACCCATCAACCCCAACATCATCAGGAAGCTTCTGCGCATGCACAGAAGCACGTGCACATGGCCCCCTTGCGAACCGGTAGTAAAGGTAAGTAGAACTCACCCCTGGGTAGGTCCTTCCTAAATTTCTTTCTTTGACCAGAACCAGTTGAAGGTTCCTGCCTTTCTTATCTGATGGCTTCCTAGGCAGCATCCCTTCTCCCCTTTCCTCAAGGTTATCCATACATTTCATTACATTTATTTTAGTTATGAGGTGGCCAGTGTCCTCTTTTTATTATATAGTCTTCTCATGTTTCCATTAAATCAAGGGAAGCCATCATAAGAGAAAGGGTTTTTTTCCCCTCACATAGCAGAGTGTAAGGAGCTGAACACTGATGTTTTGCTACATAACAAAGGAGTAAACATATTTTTTTTTCCTGGAAACTGGAAGAAATTTATTGGTTAAATTTTATGTCTTGTGTTTCCTCTAGGTGTGTGAGCACTTCTAGGTGTATGAGAAGACATAGCAATAGCACTTAGACTTATATACCACTTCATAGTGCTTTTACAGTCCTCTCTAAGCGGTTTCAGAATCAGCATATTGCTCCCAACAATCTGGGTTCTCATTGTACCCACCTCAGAAGGATGGAAGGCTGAGTCAACCTTGAGCCTGGTGAGATTTGAACTATCGAACTGTAGCTAGCAGTCAGCTGAAATAGCCTGCAGTACTTCACTATAACCACTGCGGCACCTAGCATTTCCTACTGTGACTTTTCTGATAGCAGTAGCCTTGAGTAAAAAGCATCCGACCTTTCCCATCTTCGTCCCCTTCTGATATACAGAAAAATAAAACAAGAGTATCATGTTCTATGTTTTGTCATTCCTACTTCACCTCATTGGACTCCACTTGTGATTAGGAATAAGATAGCCCACAATTTTGCTGCTATTGACCATTAGTAGGGGTTAAGAAGAAAAGACATCTAGACCGGATGCTATTTTGGTAGCAACCATGGATCGTCTATGTGGCAATGTTAAGTTCTGCCCCTGGAGAGTAAGGGAAATCAAATGCAGCTGCATGAAACAGTTTCCTGACATTCCTGTTCTCCCATACTGCACTTAAAATCTGCCATCTTAATCAACTAAAAGCAACACAACCAGATCATTTAATTAAATCATTTAATGCAATTAATTGCAATGAACTCTTGTTCATTAGCAGTGAAGTGGAATGATTAAAAACAGACATTTCTGCTGATGTGGGGGTTATAATTCAATATTCAGACTTCACATGTATATAACAAACAGTGTTATACAAAGACTGTTTGTCCCCTTGTGCGGCCTGATCTAGCTCTTGTTTAGGTAGCATGGGCTGAGGGGTGGTGCACTCTGCAATTTGGTCTGTCTCAGCTCTGGTACTGGAAGAAATGGTTTCCTCCCTTATTTGGCATGGAAGGTGCTCTGCCTTGTCAATTGCCTTTTTGCTGCCTATCAGAAGGGAAATAATTTTTCAGGAATGTTAGGTGATTATCATGAAAAGAAGAATGTCAAATTGCACAGAAATTGATCTTCTAGAGGTTTTCCAGTTAGACTGTCTTAAAATTTGGTTTACTAAACCACCCATGTGTTTCTTGATTTTTACCAGATGAAATTTATAGGAAACCACTAGACCATTGTCAGGCAATAAAACATTCCTGATTAAATAGAAATCAGTACAGGGTCCTTAAACTATAGAAATCACCTTCACATACTACTTCTATTAATCTTTTTTTTTTTGGAGGAGGAAAGTATTTGACTAAGTCTCACTTTTATGTGTATTAATACATCCCACTGTTTATGTTAATACTATAATTAGGGGCTATTATTATTATGGAATAATAGAAGATGTCAATAGATGTGAATAGTTGTAGCTCAGGGAGGAAAGTGAGACTTAGTCAAATTCTCTCTCACCCCACCCACAAACATTCTTCTACCAAAGGAGCTAGGCAGAGGTGGGTTTCAGCAGGTTCTGACCAGTTCTGGAGAACTGGTAGCGGAAATTTTGAGTAGTTCAGAGAACCAGTAGTAAAAATTCTGACTGGCCCCGCCCCCGTCTATTCTCTGCCTCCCAAGTCAGGGGTGAAATGCTCCCGGTTCGGACTGGATCGCCTGATCTGGTAGCGATGGAGGCAGGTGGTTTGGAGGACTGGTAGCAAAAATCCTTGCACCCCCCCCCCAACTGAGTCGCACAATCATCAGAGGCTTTTTTTTTACTTTTAAAAGCATTTTTTCTACAACCTCTTCATCCGAATAAATGCTTTTAAAAGTAAAAAAAAAAGCCTCTGATGATCGCGCAGCTCAGCTAGGATCATCAAAGGCTTTTAAAAGAAAAAAAACCCTTTTTTTCTTTTAAATGCCTCTGATGATCCAAGCTGAGTTGCCTGATCCGCAGAGACTTTTTTTCTTTTAAATGCCTCTAGCGATCAGGCAACTCAGCTTGGATCATCAAAGGCATTTAAAAGAAAAAAAGGGTTTTTTTTCTTTTAAATGCCTCTGATGATCCAAGCTGAGTTGCCTGATTGTCAGAGACATTTAAAAGAAAAAAAGTCTCTTCCGATCAGGCAACTTAGCTGGGATCGTCAGAGCCCTTTGAAAGCATTTTTTTACAACTTCTTCGCTGAAGAGGTTGTAGAAAAAATGGTTTTAAAAGTAAAAAAAAAAAACCCTGGCCACGACCACCCAGTCACATTACCACCCCCACCAAGCCACACCCACAGAACCAGTAGTAACAAATTTTAGATTTCACCCCTGTCCCAAGTCCCAGCTGATCGGGAGGAAATGGGGATTTTGCAGTAAACTTCCCCTGGATTGGGGACAGAATGGAGATATTACAGTATCCTTCCCCTGACACGCCCACCATGCCATGCCCACCAAGCCATGCCATGCCCACTAAGCCACACCCACAGAAACGTTAATAAAATTTTTTGAAACCCACCACTGGAGCTAGGACTGAGAGGATAGGATTAGGTTTACAAACTCAAAAGACAATCAAGTGTCACCAAATTATTTATAATTTAATATAGAACGAATTGAAGCTAATTAATGAAACATTTGGGATAAACAAGAAAGAAAAACAGGAAAAAGAGATAACTTAGAAATGTAATGGCTTTTAAACAAAATAAAGGATTCAAATATACATTATTGTGGAGGAAAAATGCTATAACGGAAGAAAAGAATAAAAAATCAGAGGAGCCATTTATTTATTTATGAAATAAACTTTTGCCTAACTACTTACAATTCAAACTGCACCTTGAAGTAGTTTAGAAGAAAATGATTTTTTTTAAAAAAATGAAGAGGATCAAAAATGAATTGGTGCTTTGCAAGAAAGACACCATGTTACCCAGCATTGCTCAAAATGACTGCCTAAGGAACAACGAGGTGCAAGAAGATGTTTCTATTTGTCTTTCTGTTTTCCATAACTTGCCCCATGTGCCCCAAATGGTGCACTTGGACACAAAGGTCCTTTTGTTTTCAGGACAGATGATCAATGTCCCGTTTTTCCTTCCCCTCCATAACATCAAAAAACTGAGCACTTTGTTGTGCTTGTTGAATATCCCTTTGCCCTCCCAACTAACAGTGGAGATGAACGTTTAACAGGGATTTTGAGTGAGTGAGATCAGTGAGTTGAACAGCATCCTGAATTGTTCCATTCTGTTCTTGCCAAGTGAGTTAAAACCTGGCCCTAAGGAGCAAAGCTGGTGAACAGACCTGAGTTGAAAAGACAATTTTTAATGAATTGTTTGGATGAACATCATTTCTGCTGAGATTTGGGCATCAAAAGTTACTGAATAGGTTCACGTGTGCATAGTTAACATAACTGTACAGTACAGCAGGACCAGAGTTAGACTAAGGCCGAATAGGCCCTGGATTAGGGTGCCAATGCTGGTCCATCTTCCAAATAAGTTAAAAAGTGCAGATATTTGCATTGTCAGCAGGTGGTGCCATCATATGAAGCATCATATGGAGGCACACTCTATGCTCTTCAGTTGTCTCTGAAGTCCTGTCACCATAAATGTACTCTTGTTCATTAGCAGTGAAGTGGAATGGTTAAAAACTGAAATTTCTGCTGACGTGGTGCAATATAGCACCATTTTTTTCTGTTGCCTTCTGACTTACCGATAAACTTGTGAAATTTCAACATAATGCAAGTACATCCAGTGCAATCTTAACTAAATAAATGCCGGAGAACCAAAGGGGGTCATTTTATTTAGTAGCCATGATTTCTTGCACCTGGGGGGGACTAGAGCAAGCATCTCATATATATAAAATACAGGAATGGGAGATAAGATCTGGAATGTTCTCAGGTTACAAGAGGAAACAAAAGACCTGCATCCTTGATTATAGGCACTGTAAATGCTCTATTGTTAGCCTATCAAGTTTGTAAATGGCCTCCTTCGCTACAATTGCAGAAGAAAAGAGAAGAGGCTAACATTCCAATTTCTCAGCAATTTCCAAGGACACCAAAGTAGGTCGTAAATTCTAAAGTTATGTAGGTTCCATTGACAAGAACCTATTGATCTTTAATTATATAGAGGCCTGCAATTATATTTAGCTGGGGGTTTCTACAAGATATAAACATCGATGAAATTGTAGGGAGAGAGCATAAAGTATACGTAAATATGCAATCAAAGGGATACACAGTTCTATATGGGCATATATCAAAAAGACATGCAAAGCTTTTATTGCATGTTCTATGAATTATCATTGTTATAAAGAGCTCTATAAAATCCTACCCAAGAAGCATACAGTGTTACACAATAGGAGCAGTCAGGGCTTCAAAATTAATTTCTACTTCTTCCCTGTTTTCATCGCAAATACTAAACAAATACATAATCCTTTGCCACTAAAGGCTGTAAAATAGATATGAGCATAAGCAGAGGAATAAGTCTTAGACCTAAGTTCTTTAATACCATTCAAATAATTTCTTGGTTAGGAGCTGTAACAATTGTAGAGTATTAAAGGCTATTGGCACTGGTTCCTCTCTGCCTGTACATTATGAGGAAGTTCTATTCAGGTTTTAGAAATATAATGTGGACCTTGGCAAATGATACAAGTGCATTCTTTTTTCCCCTTTAATCACAACTTTATTCTTGCTAGAAAATAAATCCAGCTGCCAATATTAAAGGCAACCCCAATCTAAGCAGAGTTAAAGGAGCCTGGGTGGCGTAGGAGGCTAATGCCTCCTACTAAGGCAGCATTTAACATCCAGCGGCCTGCAATTACTGCGAGTTCAATTCTCACCAGGCCCAAAGTCGACTCAGCCTTCCATCCTTTCTAAGGTGGGTAAATTGAGGACCCAGTTTGTGGGGGCAATAAGCTGACTTTGTATAAATATACAAAAGTATGAAGGCTATTGCTTAACGCATTGTAAGCCGCCCTGAGTCTCCAGAGAAGGGCGGCATATAAAAAAAAAAATGTATATCAAGGCTTTTAAAGCAAAGGCAAGGGAACGTATTGTTTTAGTTTTGAATCACCTGCATTGTGTGCATTCAGGCCTCTGTTCTAATTTCCTTTGAGAGCTACAACCACTACAAGGGAACAACTTGCAAAATGATACATTTCCTTTCAAAACCTGGCCTGTTTTTCCTGAAAAAGAGTAAAAAAAAAAAAAATCTTAGGCAAAGCACTGGCAGCAAGAAACAGATAAACATGATGAGGATTGTATAACAGTTTTGCTTCCTTGTGGTCCATAACTAGCTAGGATAGCAGAACTAATGTCATCTTTAAAGGTGAGATGTCATCTTTATTACTACAGTACATCTTTTTGGTTCCTTTTTAATACAATGAGCATATTTTAAAAGCAACAGGCAGAGCACCATTCATATTATTCTATAGCCCTGATGGCAAACTTATGCCATACATGCCAGAGGTGGCCACGGAGCCCTCTCTGTGATCACGCATGCCATCGCCAGCTGTTCTGGTTTCCGGCGCATGCTTGCATGCCAGCCAGCTGGTCTTCACATGTGCTGGAGCCCCAGAAACCCGGAGACCAGGTGGCTGGCGCACATATGCATACCGGCCAGCTGGTCTTTGAGTTTCTGAGCCTCTGGTGAGCATGTGCATTTCAGTTTGGGCATTTGGTGCCAAAAAGATTTGCCATCACTGTATTATAGAGAAACACAGGAAATTATATTGACGAGATAGCTGGAATACTAGGACTCTTTATAAGAAAAAAATGACTTGATAACACATAATCTCTCAATCAATTAATAAGGAACACCTCTAAATGATAATAAATACATCATAAAAGTTTTGTAGGGACCCTTTATAGAAGGAGACCAAAACCACCCTACCATGGGAAAGAATGAGAAGCAAGAGTGGATGATTTGCTGCATTAAAGTCTGGCTCATACTGGCAAAGCAGAAAGGAAAGAACATATTTTATTGACTTTCTTTCTTTCTTTTTTTTAATGTTCTCTCACCTACTCCGAGTTTTTTACCATGAGCAGCAAATGATCCTTTCTTTCCTGATGTGTAGACTTAAACTTACAGAATTCTCAGCAATGTTGGTTGAAAAATTCTTGAAGTTGAAATCTGTACATCCAGAGGGCAGTCTTGTTAGATATGGCAGTATATTTATATACTACTAGTTTGGTTGACAAGTTGACAGATGAAATTAGAAATCTTGCAGATTCAAACCTTCATCACGTCCAAACTTTGTAAACAGTGTGTTTTGCTCACCACCAGCAGTTCTGGAATTTTGAAATGTAGTTGAGGAAAAAGCTACAGATGATTGAGATAATGAAAATTGTAGGCATTTCATTTTATTTTTGTACTGATTTAGTGCATAAAAGGGGAAAAAAATAAGAAAAAGAAGGGTGGAGGGAAGCACAAAATCATATTACCATATTTATCAAAAAACACTCATCTTTTAAATATATTAAACATGACTACTTGAAATGATGATGCTAAACTATCCCATTTTGTAGTCAGTCTGATCATTGAAAAGCAGAAAATGAACATATTTCATAAATCCAAGACTTTGCCAGCCTGGATCTATAAATCTCTATTGCAAGCATTTTGTTTTTGCTAAATGCTGCCCAGGCTTGCTAAATCTACAGTTTTTCATATATTGATAAGTTCCAAATCGTTAACATATAATACAAAATCACATTCGTGTCTTTAAATCTTACTACTTTTCCCAAAATCATATTAATAACTTCATGGATATTAAAGAGAAATATAATCACAATAGGGCAAGAATATGTTATGTGCATAAGTGCCTTCTTTGTTTTACTCTTCCAACTTGGTGCTGAGCTGACTGATGTCCAATAAATATGAAGTCATCTTTTGAATCCTATTATAAGAACATGAGAACCATGCTTCATTTTTTTTAAATTAGTCATTGCTATGCATGAGGTATTACAACTCTTTCTTCCGAAGAAATTACCAATTATTGATATCAATCATGAACATATTTTAAAAACCTATTAAAAAACTGTGAGGACTACAAAGTTGCAGAAAACTTTTAAATCAACAAAATAAAAATGATGAAATATAACTCAGGAAAGATTCACTAAAAAAACACCCTAATATATAATAACCAATATATAAAGGTTTCAGGCTTAAATAAGAAATTAAATAAGAAATCAGCTCCTAAAGTTGAAAGGGAATTTTAGCCTGACACTGAGAATATATCAAACATAATTGTTTATGTCTGTTTAGTTTTGTTTGTAATATATTATTTTTCTAGCATTCCTTTCATACTAGCAGCACACTTTTAGACTTGATTCTTAATGTCTTGGCTATCCACATAACTGCATATTTACAGAATGAATTAGTTGGGATATAAATTACCACTGCACACAACTCAGATCGAATTTCATACAATGCTGTTTAATTTGTATGCTGTAAAACAATTTCTGCAATAATAATGTAAGGAAAGGAGGAAAGACTTCTGTTTTGCAATTCACTTTGAGGTCTGGATTTCTTTTCTTCCCTTCAGAAACAATTCTCTTTTACTGACTGTGTTGTCAGCTTGATTGGCAAAATTGTGGGTAGACTTTCATGCAGCAGATGTGTGGGGGAATGTACTGTACATGGTTTGGATAAATACCTGGCAATATAATATCTTTTCCCTGTTTTACAGGGATGAGAGATCCTAGAAATAATTGGAGATTATTTTTTGTTCCAAAAACAGATTGACTGTCCCCCCCCCAAAAAGTTTTATCCTGGGTAAGAATACTATTTTACACCCTGGTTTAATAGGAAAGAATAGCTATGATTTACAGCTTAATCTAAGCTTATGAATTTTTAACAAAGTAGTGAAATTATTCTTAAGCATCTGATATGAACATACCTTCCATGGCATGTATAATACCTAAGAGTAAAAGAAAAGATCCCAGTTTAAAAGGTACTTCAGTCATGAGCTCCCTAGATGCTGTGGAGTACTCTTTGATGGAAGGAAAATGTTCTGAGAAAAGGTATATTCTTTAATATTTTGAAAGCATTCCTCTTTGTCAGAAGAGCACAGTATGTACCAGGTTGCATATAAAAGACCCTTCTCTATGCAGAAATCAGATCGATATTGACTACAATGTTTCTCTCCCAAAATAATTGAAAGTATAGTTGTACTCAAGAATGAAAGTTAAACTCCATTTCAGAGCATTCTATTCAACACATAATCCTGACCTCGCCGGTGGACAGGACTGCATGGCACATATATGAATGAAGGGGATGGTCATGGATTGCATGCACTACCATGATTTTCAAAACAGTTGATGCTTTTGCCATTCTTCATTTGGCATGAAAGGATTCAGGTTACAGTGTGTTCTAATGAATGCAGAGAAACTTCTCACAATTAAGAGATTAAAGACACACCCCCCCCCCAATATACACAACATTGTGGGCCCTTCAGATTTTAAACAGCGGTTGTGTTTTCTGGAAATAATATATCAGTGATACAATCATGATATATGGTCTTAGAAAAGATGTGTTGTTTACTAAATATTCTAGAAAGCTATTTTAAAAAAAACTTTATAAAATGATAAGCATTTACATTAATAGATTTCATAATATAGAAAAGCTTCAAACTAAGACATCCATAGGCTTCTTCTAACTTATAGAGCTATTCACAAAAATTGTCAAAGTTCTCTTTTTGTAATGCAGATTATTTTGCTTTTATTCTTTAACATTTATATTTCCCTTATGCAGGTTTTAAAATGCAAACTTCTCCAGTGTAAGCGTTTTAGCAATTTATGTTTGCATACAAGTCTCAGGAGTGGTTTCTTTCTTTCTTTCTTTCTTTCTTTCTTTCTTTCTTTCTTTCTTTCTTTCTTTCTTTCTTTCTTTCTTTCTTTCTTTCTCTCTCTCTCTCTCTCTCCCTCCCTCCCTCCCTCCCTCCCTCTCTCTTCCTTCTTTTCTTTTCTTTTCCTTTCTTTTCTTTTCTTCTCTTCTCTTTTCCCCTTTTGTATGGTGATCACACTGGGGTATTTTGATCCTGGACACATCTATGCTAGTAGGTTTTGTCTGTTTCCAATATTTATTTTACTGAGAAGCCCAGCAGAAGCAGAATGCTCAAATGCTTCTCCCAAATAATGGCACAATTTTTTTTTTACATAACTGCTAAATATATGAAGCAGTGCTTTTCTTCTGAACTATCAATTAATTTGCAAATCAGAAGAAGAAATTCAAGTAGTGAGCTTTTAAAGCTTTTTGTTTGCAGAACATCATAGACAATCTTCCAGAGTACTTAGCCTACATTTCTCAAGAAATGATGATTTCAGCCAAAAGTAAAAATACTAAGTTTTTATTATAGTTAACTTTGTGGGGAGAAAGAATTTTCACTAATGATTACATAGTGATAGTTGGAAATGAACACATGCGGTCACCTGCCAGGATGGACACTATAGTGGTAGACAAGGCCAGCTACTCCTTTTTCCTTTAAGGAACAATGGTGGAGGTTGCCCTTTACATGAAAAGTTAACAATTTAATGGTACTTAGTTGAATGTATTGGCCTCTTCCTCTGTTCTCCCATATTATCAAGGGATGCCAAAAGCTGTAGCAAGATGCCAGTGGATTTTACAAGGAAATATAATGATTTTTTTAAATGTTAAAAAGCAATTCACATTAAGAGATATAAAGAGAGCATCTGTTCCAGGATTTGAAAAAAAGCACATTGGTTTTTTGCTGATTGTGGAAAACTTTTATGAGGGAAAATAATCTTAGGACCCCAAGCTAATGTTCTGTGGTACATTTTGTAATATTTTGATACAAATTTAAATGTCAGCACAATTTCTGCAGCAGCAGAATATTTCTTTCTTTTTCTTTCTTTCTTTCTTTCTTCCTTCCTTCCTTCCTTCCTTCCTTCCTTCCTTCCTTCCTTTCTCAAATCAGAAAGGAGAGTAGCAAATTATGTTTTCCTTACAAAATGAATTGTGGCTGGGATAAAAAAAATCACTCATCTTTTTCACACAGTATTACATATCAGAATTATGTAGTATTCTAGGTTAGGTTTGTAAGTGAAAAATTAGGGGCAGACCAGAAAAAAATAACTACACAATTCCATCAAGATGATTGAAAAAATACTTTGATTTGCTTTCATCTCCAAAGGAGAGTCCAACTTCCTTTTCTGTATAGT
Organism: Masticophis lateralis; assembly: GCA_030761175.1. Taxonomy (NCBI): domain Eukaryota; kingdom Metazoa; phylum Chordata; class Lepidosauria; order Squamata; family Colubridae; genus Masticophis; species Masticophis lateralis. The sequence goes on along the minus strand of JAUDYJ010000001.1, from coordinate 189,578,859 downwards.
TATGTTTCCTAAGATATTATGGAATAGTAGTCATGTGTAGATTACAAACGGACAACCTACCCCATCTCTTGTCTTAATTGAATTAGGGTGCTAATTTGTTTGGTAACTGCTTACTTGTTCCTTCAGCTTAGCTTGAAAGTTATTGAGAAAAACATTTCTATAACATTTGCAAAGAACAGCTGAGATATGCTGTTCAAAGGAGAGAATTCAAGTACAAATATGTGCTTCCAGGATACAAACTGACATGTTTTAAACAGTAGTTTAGAAATCAGAGCACTTTATGCCACAACTGTCTGACTGATTTAACAAATCAGTCAAGCAAAGATATTAATCAAGTATGTGCTTAGAGGTCAAGATATTTGGAAGGGGGAAAAATGCTGTAGTAGGACAAAACTTACTTTTAGACTCTTGTATAATAAATGATAATAGCAAGATGGGGAATAAAGCTGTATACTTACTTAGGACTTATTCCTTAAATCCAGTGAGACTGAATTCCAAGTAATCATGCATGGGAGTATTCTGCACTTTATGCCTCTATGTTCATCCATCTATGCCTCTTCCTTCAATTATTTATTACTTGAGTCCTGATCTTTGCTCAATGTGTGTTCAGAAACACACAATATTATTCTTACTGAGCTCCTTGCACTAGTCTTGTAAATGAACATGACTACTAACGTTAAAAATAGTATTGAAAGTGGTGTCAAGTTGTGATAATACTTGATTTACAGTCCAACAGTCATTGACTGTTTCAGAACACAACACAAAACAAAACAAAAAAGTGAGATAACATGTAAAAACCAATCAACATTCAGTATTTATAAAATTGGTAGGTAAAAGTATGCTGTATTTTATAAACTTAGCCCTGTTGATAAAATCACATTGATCAGATAATAACAAATATACTGTAAATAAAATAAAAATCCATGTGACTTGGAAATCTGACTAGATGAGAGTTGTTCACATCAATTTTATAATATATTGGGTTTTACTGAGATTTTGACTTGCTGTCTCACCATTTTTTTTCTTTTTCTGCTTTAAGGTGTTAATGACTGTAATGAAAAGCAACTAGTACTTGAATTGCTATGGTTTTATATTTTTGGCTCTGAATTAAGAGTATTGAAAAGCAACAGTGTTTGGTTACATCTGTAAGTCTAGGAGACCAAGGTGACCTAGTGAAAAGCTCATCTTCCAGCCCCCCAGAAAGAATATCCTGGCAGTGGAGGAACAATATGACTCTATGTCTATGGAAATTCTCAGTCATCCAGGTCATGATTGTCCCAAAGGTGCTTTTTCAAGAGGCAACTGGACTTTTTGGTTTGAAAGAGGGGTCCAAGAGAATATGTATGTCAAAATTGAATAGCTCTCTCTCAACAGAGGAGAAGGGATACAACATCATCTATCTCCAGTCTACAACATGATCCTTTCAACAGTTCCAAGAAGGCTCCACACCCATTTGCACTACTCAAGTGACCCTGAGGACACAGATATACCTCCAGGTGGCCTAAACAACTCACTAAAAGAATGCAAATGATCAGCTGTCTGCAAGGAGTATAAATCCTTCCATTCCCCACCATCCAGCCAGAGCTGAAGAAGTTTCTTGGATGAGAAGTGAAACATCTTCAAAGAAAAACCAGAAAGTCCAATTGCCTCTTGAAAAAGCATATTTGGGACAACTATGACTCCATCTATTAATCAGAGCTGGAGCTGCTATTTTAATGCTTAGTTTCATCCTATCTCCTTGTTATCTCTTCATCACTCCTTTAAGAACATGGTAGCTCATGAACCTGAAGACAGGAGGCTATCTCTATTATGCTTTATTAACTTTATTATATACAAGTGCCTAATAAATCTATTATGTCGCAATATAAGAAAATATAATAGAAGCTATTCTGTAGTGAGAGATTTGAGGCATGATTGAGGGATGTTTCTTCTCTTCTTTATAATAGATAACCACCCAGAAATACAGACACCAATCTTCTGAACAGTCTCCCAATAGAGATCCGACTATGCTAATGCTAATGGGGACAGACCGACAGAAGAAGTATGGCCTTTAATTTCTGCACACATTGCAACAGTAAGCAGTACAACACTACTATTTCATTTGCAAATACCAGTCTCTACAAATCAGCACAATCTGCAATCCACATCTTTCTGAAAAACCCAACCTCAACAGAACACAAAAGAATGATAGGTAGAAAGTTTAACATTTTTAAACTCGACATCAACAGACCCAAGAGTTAACATTTAACTAATAATGCATTTCATGTAGAAATATTTTAAAAGGCCTGAATAGGTTTCTTGAACTTTATGGTTTGCATGCCACACATGCTTTTGTTTTTGTTGATGCCCCAGCATTTTGTGTCACCCATATCACCCTGGTCCAAGTTAAGATAGCAGCATCAGGGATAATAAGACCATTGAGTTTCCACCATTGAGTTTTACCAGTTGAAACTATCTAAAATAAATCTTTTTATTGATTCAAGCTCAAGTGTTTTGATTCAAACTCAGACTACTGAAAACAGTTGCTGCAAGCTTAGAATGTAAGATCTTGAGGGCTATCATCAAGCATGAAGGTCATAGCATATAGCATCAAGCATATCATCAAGCATGAAAGGTCAGAATGTATGGTTTATAATACTTATTTCTTTTTTATTCCAGATGCTGAGTATGTATTTGCTGTTGTACTGTATTGGTTGTTTAGATTGTATTTTATTAGCTAACCAAAGTACAGTAATGAGTTGGGTGGCTACATAAATTGGAATAAATTAAAATAAATGTTTCTCACAATCCTATTAGATGTTACTTTTATGATATGTTGATCCCAATCCTTAACAATGGAGGGGGACTACTTCTCCTTCTGTTAGAGGTTAAATAGGTTAAAATAACCAGAAGAAAAATAATTCCTCTCTTTAGACTGAAGGTTAGAACAGACACATAAACTATTAACATACATCGAGTGGTTCTTAGCGTTCACAAAGGCATATTGCTGAAAGTACTTCATAGTGAATAGCTAACGATTTAGCTAGAAAGGAATATAAATTTATTAAAATAATAATTAAACCTTTCTTGCCTACATATTCTGTTATATTATTTATTTTAAATCAAATTCGCATATGCTTGTTTTTATATATGTATTGTTTTTATTTAATTCTCCACCCAGAGTGCACTTCTCATGAAAATTTGACAACTATATCCATTTGATAAATAAACAAATCAACAATACAACTCAAAAGCTGAAAGAACAAGATGTATATGCAGACCAACATTTACACAACTAAATACCTTTCTTCCTTGTATCTAGCAACCAATAGCCATTTGGTCACATTTGACAGCTAGAAAAAGGTAGATATAACCCACCTACTCTCCCCAATGTTTACTGCTCAAAAAAATAAAGGGAACACAAGCAGAAGATCTGAATGAATGAAATAGCCTTATTAAATACTTTGTTCTTTACAAAGTATTTACAGAACAAAGTATTTAATAAGGCTATTTCATTCATTCAGATCTCAGATATCTTCTGCTTGTGTTCCCTTTATTTTTTTGAGCAGTGTATTTACTTAAACTAAAGTTTTCTTATAACTGTCTCACCTGATAAATTGAGAAAAGGCATTATATGTCTTTTCCCAACTTCCATTTTTCTGTACTCTACCAGTGACAAATTCTCACAATACAAATAGTATAAAGACAAGAAAAAGCTTTACTTTTTTTCTTTGTTACATTAGGAGCAAAGGAAAAAAACTTGGATTTTTTTTCTTTTCTTGACTGTCAGTGTTTTGCATAGATTCATTCTGACTTATTTCTGCATCCATTTTTGATGCTGAGGGGCAAACAAATTATATGATAATCTACATATTCCACAAAGCAGTGATACTTGGAAATAATGGATCATCATTTACCAGACCTCAGATACAATGGACAAATTTGACCTTAAGATATTCCCCAGAAATAGATTACAAAATTAGCTGCATCTGAAATAATCTGAACAAATCACTGAAATGACTATTTTATTTTTACCCATTTCTGTTCCTTGTGTAAGGACATAATTATGCAAATGATGTAAAAGGATGCAAAACTGGCTTTAACAGACATTTTTCAAAAGTAACTAACACCTTCTGCTGAATGTTTCACAAAATTGAAGTTTTGTTATTTATGTATTTTATATAAAGAGAGTGAGAGAAAAATAGAAAAGGGAAAAAGCCTACAGAATAATTGTCCTAAATAATCTTGCAATTTACTCAGTCTTAGCCTGTGAATTTTAATTTTTCTTGAAAATAATTTCAGGGAAAGGAGAACAAAATTTGAAATAATCTATGTGCATGGGATTCTCAGTCAGTGGGAAAGAAAGAATATTCCCAGATAATCAATCACTCAAGATAAAATTCAATGTTTTTTATGATTGTGGGTTTTTTTTTTGTAATAATGTCATTATATTATATAAATAATACTAATTCAGTAAATATTTCAAAAAGAAAGAACAATAAAAAATAAAAACTTTTTAAAAGGTTACTCTGGTTTCTCTTCAGATCATATAAATGTTTTAAAAAAACATTTTTGTGAGATTTAATGGATTTTTAAAATCAGGACTAGATAATAACATTAAAAAAAATTTAAACCATTGTTATAAGCCCTAAGAGGCAAAAAAAAAATAATTAAACATTAGCAATCCATTTGTATTAATCTTGAACAAATAAACAAATGTTGTATTTTTTCTACTTTTTTCCTCACAAATTTTCATTCCCTGAAATTTAGTCACAACATCTGTTTTCTCATGCTCTCTGTTTCTTTTCTCTCAAAACTATTGGCATTTTTGTCTGGACCTCATTGGTAATTCCAGTATAAGAAAGTTATCCACATCACCATTTTCACTATGGGTTTTAATATAGGGGTTTTAACTGTGGGCCAAATTAATTTAATTGGATTTTAATACTGTTTTAAATTTTGTATTTTTTGTATTTTATTAGGTGGCTGTTCACTGCCCTGAGTCCTTTGGGAGAAGGGCAGTATACAAATATAATAAATAACTAACTAACTATCTCTTCTCACAAAAATATTGACAATTCCAACAAATCCTTTTTGTAAATCCATTGCAGAAATGTTATGCACATCACTCTTTTGTTTTAATATTTGTTGGTCATTTGTAATTATTAGTTCATCATCTAAACTCCAAAGTGATTAAACAGATAAAGTTGAACCTTAGATCCACAATATGACAAGCTCTGAGCTCGATGGAATCTTGCAAATCCCAGCTGTTTGCAAAAGATCATAAAAACATGAATGTTTGCTGTCCAGTCACACAAGCACACAGATGCACAAAAAACCCAGCTGTATGGAGTGGTCTCAAGAGGTCTCCTTGCTCTGGAGAGAGTTTTCAGCAATCTGGATCCAGCATTAAACTACCTTTCAGCCATAATGTTTCCCACTATTTGTGGCACATCAGTTCTCCATTCCTCATCATAAGCTTCTCAAAAGATTTTTGAATAATATTCATTTGTCCTTCTTTATCCACTTGTCCCATAGAATCTTTCCAAAGTGCCTCTCTTGTTATCATATTCTAAAGCCAATCAAAATACACATCACCCTTTATTTTCAATTGGGGCTTGATCTGTTACTGCAGTCTCCAAAGACAATGACTTGGCATTTACCCCAGTGGTGGGTTTCAATTTTTTTTACTACTGGTTCTGTGGGCGTGGCTTGGTGGGCACCAAGGGGAAGGATATTGTAAAATCTCCATTCCCTCCCCAATCCAGGGAAAGGTTACTGCAAAATCCCCATTTTCTCCCAATCAGCTGGGGCTTGGGAGGCAGAAAATAGATGGGGGCCAGTCAGAATTTTTACTACCAGTTCTCCGAACTACTCAAAATTTCCACTACCAGTTCTCCAGAACTGGTCAGAACCTGCTGAAACCCACCTCTGATTAACCCATGTACATGTCAGGTATCCCACCTTGGGAACCAAGCCAAAAATGAACAGTGAGGGACTTCATAACTCTACCCCTGATTTCTTAAAGCTTAAGGACAAGAAAACCCAAGTCTGCTTTTCTAGAAGCTGTGATGATCCCAATAAGACAAGATTCTTAGAAAATAGGAGAAAATTCTCTGCATTGTCCAGACAGAACTTTAGCACAGTTCCGTGTTTTAATAGCCAAGTTCTGTGCTTGTTATCTGAAGGGGGAGATAGGATACAATTGAGAAGAAGTTTCTTAGGTACTACGAAATAAAACTATGTTACAGTAGTAATATCCTAGGCTAAAGAAGGATCAGAAATATATTCTTTTGTGTATATATAGCATTATGGAATTATAATGATATTATATATATTACATTCCTGTAGTCATGCCAATTTAAGTTTTTATCTGCAATTTAGAGTATCATTTCAGCTGCTCCCAGTTTCTTTAGTTTGACAGGAAATGCCATATTTGGATTCTGTTTCTAACTGTAAGGAGGATTTACACTTTCACCCAAATTCTCCTAAAGTGAAGGAACACATTTACTTCTTCCCCTTTCTTCCCCTTGAATGCCTTTGATTTGGTTTCTTCCATTAATGGTGCTTAACAGCAAGAGATAAGTCATCACACAATCTCCAAGACTCTTTTTTCCAAAACTCCTTTTTAGAATTCTCTTCAATGTTTTGCTCTGATTTTCAAATGTTCTGCCTGACATCCCAGTTTCTTCTCAAGCAAACCTTGCTGTCCATTCTTCATGGACCAAGGGAGATTAAAGGCTGATGAAACAATTCCTTTCAATCTTGTCAACCAAGTCCTGCATTGTATGCAGAGTTTCAATCTTCTTTTCTTTGTATTCTCTGTGACTAACAAAGTAAACACACACACACACCCTCTCTGTGTATGTTTTATTTCATTTCCATCTCATTTACTTTTTGTTTTGAATTAGATGCTAATTTCCCCATTTAAATGGATTTTTAAAAAATTTCTCACAAAATTACTTGAATGACTTGATTTCAAATCCATGCTGGCTTTTAAACAGCAAAAAAGAAAAAAGAAAGCTAATGTGAAAATAATATGTAACTGACGTTGAAAAATTGAGGAATGGTTTGAAATCAGACTATTTGGATTCAGTCCTTTCTACATGACAGATGCAGATATCTGGTTGTTCCCCATTCTATCTTTGGCCTGCCAGGGATGGGATGAAGCAAATCTATATCTGTATTTGCTCAGAAGTTTACAAGTGCCTCCATTGCATTTCAGATCTTCCAAGTGGAAAGACATTGATGTGAACATTAACTCAGTACAAAAGAGAATGGTGAATTATTAATTCTGTTGGATTTTTTAAAAAAAGTCTTTGCTATTTTTCTGGGAAAAACAATCTATTCCGGATATCCAAGTGGGTGGTCAGTGACTGTTCTCTAGGCAACACATTTGGAGATGTTAAAAGTACGGAGGTGGTAGATTTTCTGCACGAATCAAGGGTTTTATTCTCTCCACAACCAAACTCTTGTGTTTGCAGAGGTGGTTCTTTGTGTATATCCTCTCCCAAGACTTTGGTTACTGTTGCTCTAATAAGGGATTATGCAATCACAACATTAAAGTACTCTATGATGTGCAGTGCAGAATTAAAGACTTCCCATACAGAGTTCATTAAGCCCTGAAGTTTGCTAATTAATTAATTAGCACAATTCCTGGGGATTATAATAAAATTAGCATTTGAATCTGTTTTCCATCAAGCCAACTTTAGAACATACTTCTTGGGTATTCTGTCACCCGGAAACTGCTGTGAATTGAACTGGAAAAGTGATAAAAATCCATTGCTAAGTTTCTTATGGAGTTCCAAATGTGTGACACACTGTAGGCAGTGTTGGAAGAAATATCCTTCTGGGTTCAGCTCCAAGTGGGGAAAAAGACACTGGAAACATGGAGACTTCTTGGAAAGATAGTTTAATGGTGGACAGTATCACATGGTTTGAGTTCCTGAACAGAAAAAGGGGGGAGATGCTGTGAATCCCTGGGTTTTATGCCCTCTCTGGCTTTGAACTTCCTGGGGCCCAGAAAGAGTATCCTGATTGGTTGTCAGACTCCCAGGGGGTGGGGGTCTTAGCTAGCCTTGCTGGCTGATGTAATCTTCCCAGGTGCATTTCTGTTGCTAGATGGGTCCTATTGTGTTGCAGATGATGGTCCATTGACACAGATGGGAGGGAATTGAGTTTCTGCCTCTGGCCCATTGACAAAGAGTGGTGGGGGCAAGAAGGTGGGAGCTGTTTTGTCTTTAAAACATGCTTCTCCATTTCTCATCCAGGGAAACATAACATTCTGCCTTTTTAATATTTCCTAAAATATTTCATTCTTCTAGGAAAGAGGTGGGTCCTAACTTCCTACAGTGGTTAAAAGATGGCAATATTTCATTCTGTGTAATATTTTTAGTAATGTAAATTTGCTTAGAATATAAACTTGGGAAATTGAGTTTGTAATCTGATATTTTGGAAAGGAAAAGAATAGTCTAATCCAGAATAGAAATTACTTAACATAAACTTAATGGTAATTGTGACTAAGCACTTGGTTGCCTATTAAAAGCAGTCCTTTTGTTGTTATTTGCAAAGAATGCTTTGGAACGATGTTGTGAATGCTTTTTGCAGCCCCAATATAAAATAGTGCAATAAAATAAATTAATTCAAAAGTCATTGTGAGATTTAATATACTGGAAAACCAGATTGTAACTTTTATTGCATCAGCGGCATTTAAATGTTTGGGAAATAGGTTAACAAGCTAACTCAGTACTAAACAATCTTGAATCTTTTAATTAATTAATGTCTTACTCATATATACAGTAATCTCAATTTTTAGTTATATCAATAAAGTAATTCCTAATAATCATTCCTGAAAAAAATATTTTTTGATAGAAATATTGAATATGGATATTTAAAATCTTGCATCCTTCCTTAATTTATCCATCCTTAAATCCCCTAATTTCATGTTGGCTTTTGTAGTTTTGTCCTTAAACATTTAAACATCCTTATGCATGTGCCTATATGTATGTATATTCATTTTCATTATTTTTTGTTTTCATGACACATAAGAATGTCTGTTCCTGAGGGATCAAGAGATAGAGCCATAGTGGCACAGTGATAAGAAAGCAGTATTGCAGACTGACTCTTCCCACTGAAAGGAGTTAAATCCAGACCAGCTCAAGGTTTACTTAGCCTTCCATCCTTCCGAGGTCAGTATAATGAGGACGCAGATTGTGCTGACTTTGGAAACCACTTAGAGAGAAAGCTGTAAAGCACTTTGGAATAGTATACTAGTCTAAGTGCTATTGCTACTTTGCTCCAAATAGAACCTGTGGTGGAAGAACTGATATTTGGCATGAAAATGCTGTGATTTCTGTCAGGAAAGACTCTGGCATTTTCAAGTTTGCATTACATGATGGCCTTCTATTCTTTTACATATATGACTATTTGCCAAAAAAGTAGATCAGCTTGCAGCCTGCATTTATGTTTATGATAGAAGACCCACAGAATTTAGCATATTAGAAGTGATGAAGCCTTTTCTGTTTTGCTTTAAGAGCAGAGCAGCAGGTGGTGAAGAAGAGAAAATACAATAGGGGATACTTAGAAAATACAATAAGGGATATTCCAAATACTTGGAGATTCATAATGAAGAAATAGATTTAGCAACAAATTTCTTCCATGACTCAGCTATTGGCAGTCTATTAGTCCTTTGGTATGTATGGTAAAAATATATACTTTTTGTTAGGTTATACAACATAATGGAACCAACACATTTGATTTGGACTTATTACAAAATGTGTATTAATATTTCAGTGTGTTTTGTGGATGCACAAGATTCTGTTTTTTGGGTTGATTGCAATAAATTTCATTTAAACACATAATAATATCCGGCTTCAGGCCTGGATACAGCACTGAAACGGCATTGGTCGCGTTGGTGGATGATCTCTGGCGGGCCCGGGGTAGGGGTTATTCCTCTATCCTGGTGTTATTAGACCTCTCAGCGGCTTTTGATACCATCGACCATGGTATCATGTTGCGCCGGTTGGAGGGACTGGGGGTGGGAGGCACCGTTTTACAGTGGTTCTCCTCCTACCTCTCCGACCGGTCGCAATCTGTGTTGACAGGGGGGCAGCGGTCGACCCCGAGGCGCCTAGTGTGTGGGGTGCCGCAGGGATCGGTCCTCTCACCCCTCCTGTTCAACATTTATGTAAAGCCACTGGGTGAGATCATCCATGGTTTTGGGGTGGAGTTCCATCAGTACGCTGATGATACGCAGCTGTACATTTCCACCCCAGACCACCCCAACGATGCCGTGGAAGTGATGTCCCAGTGCCTTGAAGCCGTGCGGGCCTGGATGGGGAGAAACAGGCTTCAATTCAACCCCTCCAAGACCGAGTGGCTGTGGCTGCCGGCGTCCCGATATAGCCAGCTGACACCATCACTGGTTATTGGGGGCGAATCATTGGCCCCCATGGAAAGGGTGCGCAACTTGGGCGTCCTCCTGGACCCACGGCTGTCTTTGGAAGATCACACGACAGCTGTGGCCAGGGGAGCTTTCTATCAGGTTCGCCTGATACGCCAGTTGCGGCCCTTTCTAGATCGGGACTCCCTACGCACAGTCACTCAGGCATTCGTCACCTCTCGCCTGGACTACTGCAATGCTCTCTACATGGGGCTCCCCTTGGGGTGCACCCGGAGGCTCCAACTAGTGCAGAATGCGGCCGCGCGGGGGATTATGGGAGCGACGGGACGCTCCCATGTGACACCTCTCCTGCGCAAGCTGCATTGGCTACCGGTGGACTTCCGGGTGCGTTTCAAGGTGTTGGTGACCACCTTTAAAGCGATCCATGGCTTAGGACCAGGGTACTTACGGGACCGCCTTCTGCCGCCAATAGCCTCCCACCGGCCGGTGCGTTCCCACAGAGGGGGTCTCCTCAGGGTGCCGTCAGCCAGACAATGCCGGCTGGCGACCCCCAGGGGGAGGGCCTTCTCTGTGGCAGCCCCTACCCTCTGGAACGATCTTCCTCCAAAACTGAGAACAATTGCTGACCTCCGGACTTTTCGTCGGGCCCTGAAAACTCATCTCTTTCAGCTTGCTGGTCTAGCCTGACCCCGCTGAATTTTTAAGATCTGTATTATAGGGTTGGGTATTTTAAATATTTAATGGTTAATGGTTTTAATTTTTAGCCAAAGTTGTATGCTTTTTTCAAAGAAATTGTTTAACTTTTGTGTACTATTTTTATTTGGCTGTTCACCGCCCTGAGTCCGCAAGGAGAAGGGCGGTATACAAATCTAAACAAATAAATAAATAAATAAATAAATAAATAAATAAATAAATAAATAAATAAATAAAACTAGCCTAAGAATCTTAAATTTAAGTATTCATTTTTGTATATTGTATAATTTTTTTAGGAGATAGGCTGAAAGTTTAACCACCTGTTAACTGTAGGATATTCCAGAAACCTACAATAGCCCTGAAACAAGATTGCCCAGCTTCTGTTTCAGTCTTTATACCTCCCAAGACATTGGGGTGTGTGTGTGTGTTTGTGCGTTTTATTGTTAGGAATTTATATTGTTCTATTCATATTTTGCTTCCAATTAGGAGCAACAAATAACAACTAACTTTCTTCTTCAACAAGGCCACTTGCCTACACATTAGTGTAGTTGTGTCAATATCAGTGTTATTGAATATATTTATTTATTTATTTATTTAATTTTTATACTGCCCTTCTCCCAAAGGACTCAGGGTGGCGAACAGTTAAAATAACACACATATAAATGTGAATATAAGATGATTAAGCCAATTTGGCTCATCAGTTAAGAATCTTAACTGGAGCCTGTGTAGCATAGGGGGCTAATGCCTCCTACTAAAGGCAGCAATTAACACCAGCTGCCTGTAATTTCTGTGAGTTCAATCCTAGGCAGGCTCAAGGTCGACTCAGCCTTCCATCCTTTCTAAGGTGGGTAAATTGAGGACCCAGTTTGTGGGGGCAATAAGCTGACTTTGTATAAATATACAAAAGTATGAAGGCTATTGCTTAACGCATTGGAAGCCGCCCTGAGTCTCCGGAGAAGGGCGGCATATAAATCAATTTAAAAAAAAAAAAAAATCTTCAGCATAAAGATTTAGAACAATTAGAAGAGATTTAGAAGAGATATATGTGTCGATATCAGTGTTATTAATATATCTTCTCCTTCTAGGGTAAAACCTAGATCCTTGACCAATGTGATATTGGTGTAACTACATATATTTCTAAAACAATCAAATATAAGGTTCAGCTTTACATACATAGTGAATTAAAAGAAGTTCCCTTAATTAAAACACTATAAATTACTGTAAGTGCTATAAATAGTTCTCTTTTCCTATGGCTGTTCATTTCAAAGGCCATTAAAGAAGACAATATCCTTGTGAATGCATATGACGGGTTTATTTCAAAATCCAGAACTGTTATGCTATTCACCAGATAAAAGGAAAAAAAAAGTAAAATGAAACAAAAATAGAAAGAAGCCACTAAAACATATGCATGCATATAGAATATGTGTGCGCACACACACGCAAATAAGATATAGACAACCATGTTTTAGCAGTCAAGAACCAATGCTGAAAAATAATGGGCATTCCAACATTATTTGGCAAATAATCAATGGTTGTCGGACTTTTATTTAAACTAGCATAATCAAAAGTTGTAATGTTCCATGTTGCAGAAAGGCATTAGCATTATAACATAGTAATATTTACAAATGAGTTTGCTGTTCTAGGCCACTGATCAGTGACCAGTGTATAGTTGATAATCCTAAATGATTATAATGATTTACATCAGGCTTTCTCTTGTCTAAATCTAATATTCATTATTCAGCTCTGTGTGTGTGCGCGTGCGTGCACATGTGATTTTAGAAGAAAGGTTGTTCTTCATTTTTGCAGTGAGAATATTCCATTCTTAATCATCCAGGGAGAAGCTTTGAAGTTCCAGATGGATAGGTTTTTTCCCCCTTATTTTTTTTTCAAGATTAATTGGCTTTCTAATAAAAGTTCCCTGTCAATGCTAATTTGAAGGTCTGTTGTGAAGGAAACACCTGCCTGGTAGGACTGAGATTACCAACTCTTTGCTGTTAGCAAGCAAAAGATTGTGATTACTGTTGACACATGTGAAATGTGTTATTGGGGGAGTGCTGAAAAGTAAGGTCACAGATGGAGTATACTACTAAATTTAGCAGCATGTCCAAGCTGCATTTAATGCTATGTACCAGGGATGTGTGTACTGTGAAGTTATTTGCTTTGAAGTGATTCATAAGAATGCAGGGAAGATGAATGCAGAACATCTTGAAAGCAATACTTATAAGGGACTGTTTGATTGATTGTGTGGTGTCAAGAGTATCAATGCTTAATGACCACATAGATAGGCTTCCTCCATAATGGTTTGATTTTTCAGATCTTCCAATAGTGTACACATCACTCACTGTAATTAAGACCATTCATATTGCAGCTGGTTGTCCACTTCTTCTCTTACCTTCCACTTTTCCCAATGTTAGAGATTTTTCTACAGAGGTTCTTAAAAAACCAAATAAACCCAATGCTTTAAAGAGGTTCTACATGGGGGATTCAACTGGAAGTGTCGCAGCGAGATAGTCAGGAAATTAGTGAGTTCTGACGACCTCTGCGAAACCCCAGACTGACAAGCTGCTGCCAAGGGATCTTCGGACCGGAACTGTCCTGTAAGGGTGGGGAAGAAAGAGATGCACCTCGGAAGACCAAGAGGAACAGGGAAGTTCGTCAAAGGTCAGAGGAAACTCGCTCTGACTTGGCAGTAGAGGTGGTGACCATTGTGGATATCAAGAAGCATGGGCAACCGGGCTAAGTATTGAGCAGGAGTGGTGACTGGAATGGAGTTTTTGAAGATGGGTGAGTGACAGCCAACTCATAGGCGAAATAATAGAAAAAGATTTTTAAATTTGAAAGAGCCCCAATGCAAAAACAGCAGCTAATGGAAATGGGGGGAAGAAAAGAAGAGGTTTGAAGTGGAAATTTAAATTGACAAAAACCCGAAAAGAAAATTGACTTTTGAACAAAAATATTCGGAGAATTTTAAAAAATAGAAGAAATAACCTCAAAATTGGCTAAAGGATTGGAAATAAAATGAGCAGATCCTTTCTTTTTGAATGTTAAGAAAACAAAAGAGAAATTCAAAATTAAGCCACACAATAGAAGTGCTGTATTAAAAAAAAAGAAAGAGGGGAAGAACATATTGTTTAATTTGGACTGGACTATAAAACTGATTTGGCATTTTCAAGTTAAAAAGAAAAGAGAAACTAGTAAAGACTGTTAACGTGGATTGAAACAAAATGGATACTTTGTTAGACTGCTAATTGGAATTGTGGATTGTAGAGAGACACCTTCAGGAGAAACAAGAATATTGCAATTTGGAACTTTTGTTTTGGAAAACCGTGGACTTCAATAGAGATAAAAGCCATGAGAACTTTTGGGGAGGATTTCTTTGTCTGCAAGTGGCTTGACTTTGTGGGGGGGAGGAACTTTTAAACTGGAATAAATACTAACCTAGAAAGAATAAAATGGTGCAGGAAATTAGAGAAATGATGAAAATGATGTGTTCATCATGGAAAACAGAAATAAGGGAAATAATTATAATGTTACATGGAGAATTGAAACCTGAGGATCCCAAAATTGTGATAGTTATAAAACAATTGGATTTATTATTCTTATAAGAAATGAATGATTGTAACACCACATAATTAATTTGTACTAAGATGATGGATATAGAAATAGACGACAATGGGAAAGATTAGTAATTATAATAAAGGACTATAAGGAAATACTAGGAATCATATTAGGCAAGATCTTAAATTTGAGGGGTTACAACATAGAAAAGAAGGGAAAAATTGAATTTGGTTAAGATCAGAGGTGAGGATGAAGGGTAATATTGGTTTTTTTTAAAAAATAGAAGAGAATAAATATCATGGCAAAAAGGAAGTATAGAAATTGTAAATTTAGTTGAAATGACTAAAAACTGTTTAAATTTGTGAACCCGCCAAATACTCTGTTCAGAAAAAATACATTGTATGTTTGTATGTGTGTTTGTGTAAAAAAATAATTTAAAAAAACCTTTCCTTTTTTAAAAAAGGAGGCTCTACACTGAAGCTCCCCTGTATTCCAAAGTGCCTCTTTCAAATGATTTTATAAGTACATCTGGTCATATTATCATATTATGATCAGGCTGGTCATATCGTGGGCACTCCATCACTGGATATTTTAAAGAAGACTCTAGACCAGGAGTGTCACACTCATGATGACATGTCATCGTGTGATGTATCGCAACTCCCCCCCTTCACTAAACCAGGGATGGGTGTAACACATCCAGCTTGCAGGCTGCAAGTTTGACACCCCTGGTCTAGACAGTCACTTATCTGAAATAGTATAATTTCTCCTGATTGAGCAGGGGGCTGAACTAGAAGACCTCCAAGGTCCCTTCCAGCTCGTTCTGTTCTGTTCTGTTCTGTGAACAATTTCCGGCTTCAGGCCTGGGCACAGCACAGAAATAGCATTGGTCGCGTTGGTGGATGATCTTTAGAGGGCTCAGGATAGGGGTTGCTCCTCTACTGGTCCTGTTAGATCTCTCAGCAGCTTTTGATATCATCGACCATGGTATCCTGCTGCACCGGTTGGAGGGGTTGGGAATGGAGGGTACCGTTTTGCAGAGGTTCTCCTCCTATCTCTACAACTGGTCACAGTTGGTGTTGGCAGGGGGGCAGAGGTCGACCCTGAGGTGCCTTGTTTGTGGGGTGCCACAGGGATTGATTCTCTCATCCCTTCTGTTCAACATTTATGTGAAGCCGCTGGGTGAGATAATCCGTGACTTTGGAGTGGAGTTCCATCAGTATGCTGATGATACTCAGCTCCACCCCAGGCCATCCCAACGATGCCCTTGAAGTGATCTCCCGGTGCCTGGAGGCTGTGCGGATCTGGATGGGGAGTAACAGGCTTTGACTCAACCCTTCCGAGACTGAGTGGCTGTGGCTTCCGGCGTCCCGATATAGCCAGCTGGTGCCATCGCTGGCTATTGGGGGTGAGTTATTGGCCCCCACGGACAGGGCTCGCAACTTGGGCATCCTCCTGAATGCATGACTGTCTTTAGAAGAGCATATGATGGCCATGGCCAGGGGGGGTTTTCATCAGGTTCACCTGATTCGCCAGTTGCATCCCTTTCTGGATCGGGACTCCTTACACACAGTCACTCAGGCACTCGTCACTTCTTGCCTGGATTACTGTAATGCTCTCTATATGGGGCTCCCCTTGAGGAGCACCTGGAGGCTCCAACTGGTGCAGAATATGGCTGCGCGGAGGGTTATGGGAGCGAGGGGGTGCTCCCATGTGACGCCTCTCCTACATGAGCTGCATTGGCTTCCAGTGGTCTTCCAGGTGTGCTTCAAGGTGTTGGTTACCACCTTTAAAGTGCTCTAAGGCATAGGACCTGGGTATTTGTGGGACCTCCTTCTGCCGCCGATTGCCTCCCACTGACCAGTACACTCCTACAGAGTGGGACTCCTCAGGGTACTGTCAGCCAGGCAATGTTGGCTGGTGACTCCCAGGGGGAGGGCCTTCTCTGTGGCAGCTCCTGCCCTCTGGAACTATTTGCCCCTGGAGATACGCAGGATACCAGATCTCCAGGCCTTTTGCCATGCCCTAAAATCTTTTCTCTTCCATCAAGCAGGGCTGGTGTAAACCCCCTTCCCCCTTTTTAGCTTTTTTAAATTGTCAATGGGTTTTTAAATTTTGGGCCAAAGTTATGTAATTCTTTTAAAAATTTAAATTTTGTATTGATATGTGTTTTAGTTCTGGCTATGCACCACCCTGAGTCCACTAGGAGAAGGGCGGTATACAAATTGAATAAAATAAATAAGAAAGAAACAAAGAAAGAAAGAAAGAAAGAAAGAAAGAAAGAAAGAAAGAAAGAAAGAAAGAAAGAAAGAAAGAAAGAAAGAAAGAAAGAAAGAAAGAAAGAAAGAACCAACCAGTGGAACGGCTTGCCTTCAGAAGTTGTAGGTGCTACATCACTGAAGGTTTTTAAGAAGAGCCTGGAGAGTCACTTGTCTGAAATAATGTAGGGTCTCCTGCTTGAGAAGGGGACTGGACTAGAAGACCTCCAAAGTTCTGTCCTGTCCTGTCCTGTCCTGTCCTGTCCTGTCCTGTCCTATCCTATCCTATCCTATCCTATCCTATCCTATCCTATCCTATCCTATCCTATCCTATCCTATTATTATCAGGCTGGTCATATTATCATATTATGATCATTTGTACCCCATGCATTTGTATCTAAACATTCTTGATTTTATATCCCAGTGTATACATTGAAGTAGGAAGCGAACATCCTCACTTCTCCTGCAGTCCTTCAGTTAATAAAGAGTGGTTGTCTGGGTGTATGTATAAGGTGTACACTGAAGGGAAGCATGGCTGGTTGGCTGATTTGGGCCATTCCAAATGGCTGCATTTTATAGCCAACATTGACACACATAAATCTCCTTCTCTCTCTGTAGGATATGAAATAGAATTTGGTCCTTCTCTTCTTTAACCTTTGGATATGTTGCACTACAATTCTCATAATATCCAACTATACTACAGTACAATATCCCTGGAAAAAAACCAAAATAGGTACTAGTCTAAATTAGATTATATAAATCAATCTGGATCAATACCAGAATAAAGCGCACAAAAAGAATTGCTTAAAAATGAAAGTAAGTAACAACTATGCATAGATTATTTAACACACAACAATCCTAAGGCATATGAATATTCCAAATGAAAAGCAAATCAACTAAATATTTGGGTAAGACATTTTCAGTACTCCCAATAGTTTACATTTTGGTCATTTTAACTGCAGGTCCTGAAAGGTCAGTTTTATCAAAGCAAATGACACGAATTGCTGAAATAATACATTGCAACAAGAGGAAATAAAAACATGAAATGGCAACAGATTTTTCCCTTCTTCAAAAAACATAAATAATCCACATTACTTATAGTAATGTCAGTCCTGTATTGGTGAACATCAGATTGACACCATAGCACAAGCTTTCCAGAAAGCAGGAAAGGCTAAGATATTCCTGAGAATCTGAAAGTATCTGTGATATTCTGTAAGATTATTTATGTCTGGTTATGGGAGTATAATGCTCTCTACATGGGGCTCCCCTTGAAGAGCATCTGGAGGCTCCAGCTGGCACAGAATGCAGCCGTGTGGGTGATTATGAGTGCGACCTGATGCACCCATGTGACACCTCTCCTGTGTCAGGTGCACTGGCTCCTGGTGGTCTTCCGGGTGCGGTTCAAGGTGTTGGTTACCACCTTTAAAGCGCTCCATGGCTTAGGGCCTGGATACCTACGGGACCGCCTTCTGCCACCAATAGCCTCCCACTAACCAACACGCTCCCACAGAGAGCGGCTCCTCAGGGTGCCGTCGGCAAAACAATGTAGGCTGGTGACCCCCAGGGGGAGAGCCTTCTCTGTGGGGGCACCCGCCCTCTGGAATGAACTACCCCCTGGGATATGTATGAATTCTGATCTCCGTACTTTTCACCGAGTCCTCAAGACCTTTTTATTTCACCAGGCGGGCCTGGCTGACTAAAAAAATTCGGATGGGGTATTTTAAATTATGGGGTTTTTAATTAAGAAGGCCAAGATTTTAGTTTTGTTTTAAATGGGTTTTAAATTTTGTATGGTTTATTGTCTTTTTATCATGGCTGTACACTGCCCTGAGTCCCTCGGGAGAAGGGCGGTATATAAATCTAATAAATCAAATCAAATCAATTAAGTAGGTATTTATTTTACTGTAGTTGCATTGCAGATGTTGATTGAGTGCATATTTTGTATATGGTCGACGTTTTGTTATTGTTATCATTGTCATTTTTTTTTTACTGTATTTTCTTACGGATGTGTTAGCCATGCAATTAATTGGGGGTGTTTTACTTGATGTCCTTGTGTAAGCCTTGAGTCTTTCTAGGTTTGATAGCATTCTGAACTATTAAATATATTAATAAAATTAAGGTTGAATTGGATTCAGTGATCAAAAGGTCTGTCCAGAAACCAAGAAGATTCTTAAAATCAGATCAACGTTGTTTGCCCCCATTGCATGACTTTGAAAACCAAAGATATCTTCTAGTTAAGGGGTGTTAAACTCATGGCTCCTAGGCTGGATGTGTCACATGCTGGCCACGCCCATGCCTGATTTAGCGAAGAGGAAAAAGTTGCGATACAATACGTGACGATGATGTGATGACGCGAGTTTGACACCCCTGTTCTAGTATATTGGACTCTTGGGATAGCATGGCGGATTGAGCAGTGCACTGTTTTTTGCAGAGCCAATGAATGTGGCCAAAATAGGATCCATTGAAGGGCTCCTGGGAACTTTTCTCCAAACTAAGACAACAAAGATTACTTATGTTTGGATCTATACAGATTCTCCCTGAGAAGAGATCACAAGCCAACTTTCTCCAAAATGGTTTGAGAGGTTTGCCTAAGCCACACTCAGTACCTTTCAAACAGACACTGCATTCACCTTCCTCTCTTAATTATTCTAGAGAGCTGCTTATTGCTGATCTCTTTGAAGTCAAGAACTTTTCAAAAATCAAAAGACTGGCAGATATTCCTTCTACCCTGGATGAAAGAAACTCTGAGTAAGTTTAAGAATTAACAAGAAAAGTTTTAATTTTTGGAAAATAGCAAAAATGGAACTATAACACTAACTTTGGAAAGTTAAGGAGCTAGATAGACTTGAAAGAATATTTCTTGTGGGGAGTTCAAAAATTTATAAAATAGTATATGCAGTCTTTGGAATTAATCATAAATCCTCCCATTGGAATATTTTGCTGACTAGAAAATAAACAGATGATAAGAGGGAACTTGAAGGATGATGACAAGGAACCTGAAAAAACAAGGATTGCTCTTAAAGGAGACCAGACACATTAATACCATGTTTGACTATAGAAAGAATTAAGGCTGTTTAGAAACAATTTATTTAGAAGTTACTTAAAAGATTGTGTGACACTCTAGCAGGGGATATAGAAAAAAACAACAACCATTTTTATTGGATAAAACAAAGACTGACTTGAATGTAGTTTTGGAGTGTAAAAAATGCTGAATTATGAAAGTGATATGGGAAAAGATGTTGTTGATCTGAAAATGGATTTAAACATGGCAGAATGTAAGAGTGATATGGAAAATAAAATCAACACAGCTCTACAAGTGAAACCAGTTGATGTTTTAATGATGAAAGGGATCATACAAATAATAAATCAGAAAAGTAAAAGCTTTACCCCAAAAGGAATGTATGGAACCAAAAAAACTCTCTCTGACAAGAGACAAAGAGGAAATGATAGGAAATTAACTTGTGGGACACTACTTAGCTAAGGAGCAAAGTTTTTAAAGATGAAAAGGAGATTTATAAAGTGAATCTGTTTGATAAGGATATACATATGATGTATATGTACCATTTGATGTACCATATGATGGGTATGTACCATTAATTCTGGTAGGTGTAATAGGAATTCTTTTTGACCAAGATTTTATGACAAGAATTTAATGATTTATTTATAAGTAAGAAGAAATTTCTTCTGCTTTATTTTATAAAATTAGCCAAATTGTTTATAGAGAGGGGGGCAGTCATCTTTTACATCTTTTCTCTTTTCTGCCTTTGTTTCTTTTCTAAATTTTCTTTTCATTTCTTATTTTCTTTACTTTTTATATTTTTCCCTTAATACACATTAGTTTTTAATCTTTGATTTGTAAACTTCCATATTTTTTTTTAAAAAAGAGAGATACTGCTGTTTATTTTAAAACTTTTATTCAGATTTACTGTTGCCCTGTGTGATGTCCCAAGTCGTCGTGAGATTGTATTTTGTAAACTAAATAAACTAGTGTTATCAATCATTTTGCTTTAGATGAATTGGAAAATGAGGAGGCAGAAGGCTTCCAGAAGCAGAAGGCTTTCTCTTTTGGCTGGCACTTGGCTTAAATGAAGGAAGAGAGATTCAAAAATCACTCATACCTAATCTTTGAACTTCTGATCAAGAGTCTAGCTGATTTGACTCAGAATTGGAAGAATCTGGGATTCACAACATCATCAATATTGAAGAGTGCTGCAGTGGCATCAGTAGCAATAGTCACAGGTCTCAAAATGATGGGCACATCAAGATGATCAAAGCCCAACCACTGCATTGCACATAAGTAAAAAAAGGGAGGAGACTTCAATTATTGAGTTGTGCCCACCATTTTGAAGCCAGTGACAGATTACACTGGTTTATTTTGAAGCCAGTGACAGTTACAGATAGTCTTGAATTAAAATCTTGGAATCTAATTTAAGAGAAAAAAGGAAATACAAAGCCAGATTTCTGTTTTAACCAGAATTTCCAGAATTTCTGGAAGTACTACATAGAATCAGCTGAAATACAAGAGGTACAAAAGCCTTAAGATATACATAATTTTATGGGTTGAATTAATTTACTGAACTCATCTATCATCATAACAAAAGGTACAAAGCATTTCAAACTCAAAATGTCTTGAAGTCAACCTAGCTATTTCCAGTGGCTCATGCTTGTGCATTATATTAGATGTGGTTAAAGCATAATTAAAACAGGTTGGTCCAAACATGAAGCAAACCAATGTTATTTTCAAGCATATCTGTTTGGAATTACTCCATAAAATTGTTTTGCTTCTTACTGCTGACTGTGAGAGGACCATTTTGGATCTGATCATTCATCCCATCTGTGATGTCACTACCAGATTGGTATTTAATCTACAGTATGTAGACTTCTTCCTTTTATTTGTTTGAAAGGAGGAATTGGTATTAAATAAGCAAAATAATTCTTTAAGACCCCCTTCCCAAAAGATATCAAGCCTGCTTCTCCCATACTTTAACCCTGTGGAGCTGGCAGCAGAATCGGACAGTGAGGAGGTTGGGAAGAAACTTGGGCCAGTCCTGGGGGCTGGGGAAAGCTCGGACGAGGACTCTGCATTGGAGACAGAGAGGAAGATAGATAGCAGCGAGGCAGAGGAACAGCTGGAGCCCATTCTCAGTGTGCACAGAGATGCCAGAAGACAAGAACAACTAAGAAAGCAGGGTCGACTCAGGAGTAAGACCACACCTTGGAAATAATTGGCCCCTCCCGTAGGAAATAAAAGAGGAGCAAACAGGGAGTGGACTTTTGTAGGAAACAATTCATTCATTCCGTGACCCTGAGAGACTTTGTTCCAAGTTTTGTCTTGTACTGTGGTTGGAAACAATTTCCATGGCAACTTGCCAAATGAGATAAGATGTGTTGAGAAATACTCCTTTGAAAAACTGTTTGGACAAACCTTGCTGACTGTGAATGAACATAACTCACAGCCATGTAAATAAAAGAGGTTTTGCCAGTAATTCCTGCCTCCTGCTTGTTAAGGGAGCCTAGGGCAGAACAGGTGCTTGATGATGTGGAAACTTTGACATCGGAACCTTCTACAGCAGATAGAATTGCCCTGTTCCCTGTTTGGCATCCCTGAATAAATCAGCTACCTCAAAGCAACAATTACTGAAAGTTACTCTGGCTCTTGATTTCCATAATAATACAGTGAAAAAAAAATCTAAATACATATTGGTAAAGAATTGCAGAATGACATGCAAAACTGTATGAATGAGCAGCAGGCAGCTCTTGCCTCAAGAACTGGACCACTGACAACCAGAATGAAAGCCTTACGATTGCATCTTCCATAGGACTAAGAGAGGAATTTTACATCCTTGAAGTAGGCAAATACAAACCTATGCAAATAGCGCTTATGTTTTGTACTAAAACTGCATATCTTAAATTTACTCAAGTTGCCAAGAGGAGAAAATGTCGCTTTTGTCTTCATTTTTGACTCCTGTATAATTATCACAGCCTTTATTTGAACATTTTACTGCCTCATCGGTGAAATAATCTTCTTCTTAAGAACATTCAAATTTATGCAGTGCCTTCTCTGCTTCTTTTATTTCTTTTATTCTTCCTTTGTTATAAAGAGAACAATGGCAGTAGAATGTACAGGCAGAAATTAGAACTGTTTATTCTTATTAAACTACCTCACAAAGGAGACAAAAAGAAGAGAGAACACACTGCTCACTACAATTTTGTCAAATTGTGACTTATGTTGTGGTATGGTAACTTATGAATATTTGAAATGGAGATTGCTTTTTGTATATAATCAAGATCACAGGTGGCAAATCAATTTTCAAATCTATTTTAGTTGCAACTTGGTATCAAAATATCAAAGACATCTCCGTAATATTATTTCCATGTGTCACTTTTTACCTGTGGGCTGTACTCATCTCTTATGGTAATGTGTACCACATTTTCAATAAAAGGAAACTCTTTAAATTGCACCTGTTAAGGATATTCTTGGGTCATAACACAAGAATATCCTTATTCTTGTTGTAGAATTGTTGTAGGTTATTGAGCAGAGTACCCTTTGAGTAAATGCATGAAAAGTGACTGGGAGTGGTTGTGAATAATCACAATTAATATACAAACACACTGAGTTGTTGTAGTCTTTTACTTTTAAAAAAAGTAAAGCAAAGTCCAAAAACAATCCAAGTTATACACAGATAAGACAAGAGTTAAAAGATCAATCCAGGGATATTTCAAGTACAAAGTCTTCTTACCATTTGTAGTCATACACAATAAAACAGTTCTTCTTGAGTTTCAAAACAGGAACAAGTTCAATATCAAAACATTCAATAAATAGTAGAAAGCAACATATAACTATGATCAAACAGTGATCATGCAGATAGATCAGGTAGAGAGTTTCAGCAAATAAGCAGATAAAATGGTGTAGTATCCATACAAGCCATGATTCTGACTTTCCTTAAGTACTTTGGCTACAGAGCTTAGCCAATCAAGATACAGGATGATGCAATAAAGTCTTAAAGCAATATAATACCTTTCTGACTGCAGTCATACATTGTTGGTTTATATATTGCGTGACCAACTAGTTAGACAAATAACCATTTCCTAACAACACCAAGATTTATAATTTGTTGAATACCAACCAGAGACACTTGTTTATTTAGAGGGGTGGCTATATAAATTTGAAAAATAAATATGTAATACAAAATGAAGTACATCCCAGAGAAGCACATATTCACAACATTCACTGTAATTCTGAAAGCAAAACACATTTATTTTAAAACTATATTTTTTTCCCAAGTGGACACTTTGAGAACCAAAAAAGTGAATAATTTAATTTAAACTGTAGAAATATTAAACATTCTCTATATCTATTATTTATTTATTTTATTTATTTATTTATTATATTTCTATACCACCTTTCTCCCACAGGACTCAAGGCGGTGTACAGTCAAGAAAAAATAAAAGATACATAAACATCATAAAATTGATAATTAAAATTATAGCATAGTTTAGCCCAAATTAAATAAAACCCAGAATTATATAATATTTTAATCATTCCCAGTTAACATGCTTAGCCCCACCTGATTGAACATCAGGGTCTGATGTTCAATCAAACAGGGCACAGCGGAAAGCACGGAGATTAGGGATGTTTCGTATATCAAGGGGCAGTTCATTCCAAAGGGTTGGAGCCCTTACAGAGAAGGCCCTCCCCCTGGAAGTCACCAGTTGGCACAATTTGACTGACGGTACCCTGAGTAGTCCCTCCCTGTGAGAACGAACTGATTGGTGGGAGGTTATTGGGAGCCAGTGCAGCTCGTGCAGGAGAGGTGTTACATGGGCGCAACGAGATGCACCCATAATCACCCACGCGGCTACATTCTTGACCAGTTGGAGCCTCCGGGTGTTTTCAAGGGGAGTAGCTCTTGCTCTTGCTAGCTCTTGCTAGCTCTTGCTAGCTCTTGCTAGCATGTAGAGCTTGCTTGCTCAAGCAAGCTCTACATGCTTTCCATGTAGAGAGCATTGCAGTAGTCCATACGGGAGTGACTGTGCACAAGGCATCCCAATCCAGAAAGGGACGCAACTGGTGGATCAGGCAAACCTGATTATGATCCCTAAAGTGATTGCAGGGTGATCTTCAATGGAATAGAAAAACTCACCATAGCCAATTCCCCATGGGACAACTCGCTCAGGGACAATTTAACAATTCAATTTAATTATTTAAAAAAAATAAAAAATATTTTAATTTTTGTCATTCACATTTCATTCTGTCCCTCCTTTTTCATCCTTTCTTTAATTATTCTATTCCACCATTTTTTTGATATTAGTATAACTCTTGTCCTGTGGCAAGTTGCCCATGGCAAGTCGGCTGTGGTGAGTTGGCCATGGTGAATTGTCATAAACTCAGTTTTCAAGGAGTTTTCAAAATCTCAAGGAGATTTTTTTAAAAAGCAAGAGGATAACTATAACCATGAGATCAAATCTCTACCTTTTTAGTTAAAAAAAGGGCAGAGATTCTTTATAAGACTGTGACTATAATCTTAACTTTTTCGATCCTGTGGATACCCCTGCTAAAATTGAATCACTGCTAATAATGTATTCATTGTATTCATTGCAACTAAATTGTTTTGGATTTTAGACAGCTTGAGCTAAATATTACAAACTGGGCACCAGGAAATAAGTTTGTTTATAGACCTAGAATTCCCTCATTCACTCTATTCCTCTTTTCTCCTACAACTTTCATTATTTGTGATGAAGGTCATCCATTCATGTACATTGAATGTACGTGAATGGATTGTACAGGATGAAGTGGTACGGATGTGCATGAGGGCAAAGAGAATCTGAATCAATGAATCAGTTTTAGCACTCATCCTTTTATAAAGAGTTTCCACTGTATTTCAGTCCATTACGTGAAAGAAAGAAATACACCTGGTTTTCCTGCCGTAGTGCCAAGATTTCCATTTGGTCAAAATCTTGCCCTTACAACAAAAGGAAGTCAGGATTCTAATCTTATGATCTTTCTCACAGCTCAGGAGGGGAAATCCATTCACTTCTCAAGTAGATTTGAAACTGGGCACATCAATATTTCAGGCTACAGAAAAAGTGAAAGCCTTCTCTAAACAAAGGGAAAAACAACCTAATACTAAGAAATTTCCTAACAGTGAGAACAATTAACCAGTGGAATGGCTTGCCTTCAGAAATTGTGGGTGCTTCATCACTGGAGGCTTTTATTGGGCAGTTATTTGTCTGAAATGGTAAAGAATCTCCTGCTCAAGGAGGGAGTGAACTAGAAAACCTCCAAGGACCCTTCCAACTCTGTTATTTTATATTCAATATTCTATATATTTCCAACTTCTAAATAGGTAGAAGCAATTTTTTTTACTTCTGTGGGCGTGGCTTGGTGGGCGTGGCTTGGTGGGCATGGCAGGGGAAGGATACTGCAAAATCTCCATTCCCATTCTATTCTGAGGCCAGCCAGAAGTGGTATTTGCTGGTTCTCCAAACTACTCAAAATTTCCACTACCAGTTCTCCAGAACCTGTCAGAACCTGCTGGATTTCACCCCTGGGTAGAAGGCATAAATGGGAACACTTCTGGAAATTTCCTGGAGAATGCATGACTCCACGTGTCATATATCTTCATAACGAGAGCCAAGGGTGGGCACAAATGTCAGTATTTATTATTTATTAATCATATTTGTATAGATGCCCATATCACAAAAAGTGATTCTATATTGCAGTATAATATGCTGTTGTCCACATATGCTAGTCTAGGCATTAATGTCTGGAGAGCCAGCCACATTTTTAGAGGCACTATCTTCTCCATTCTTAGTGTTGATTGGTGGGACAAAAATGGGGAATGTTCATGTTTTTCAGCCAAATATGTTTAGAATTACAAAATAAAACAAAAATAAACTGCAAACTTCTTAAGAAAATATTGAATGCCTATATATGATAGCATGGTGGAAAGGTTAATCTCTGGTATTTTAAAAACGTTTTCACTTAATACGAAGTGTTCCATAATAGTGGAATAATTTTATTGAGATTGTGCCTTCTTTCCTTATATACTAGGCCAGTAATCCACCTTGCTGCTAATCGTATCATTATGCTAAACAAGTATTCTAAAGTGTCCTGAGCATTCAATTGAAAAGAAAGGTGAAAAGCCAACTGAGTATATTACATAAGTAAAACAAGGCCCTGATTTATGCAGCATAAGACAAATTGCACACACTTACACATGTCAGATGCCAGATGTATTAAAGTGTAGATGGAGTAAAAGGCAGAAAAATTGTATCTACATTCAGTACAATTCAGTAGATAAAGACAACATATCAAAAGTTAGAAGTGCCTTTTATCAATGAGGTGGAAAGAATTTGACTTAAACATGACATCTGGGCTGAAAGTAAAACTCATAGATCCATCCCACCAAGGGGACAGTTTGTTGAAAACTGGCTTTGAATACTTGTGTATTCTTTCAAGTTGTGATTAACTGATATTACCCCTCTTTCTGAGATATATAACTTTAAAAGCAACATCTGTTCTCTCTCTCTAATTGACAGCAATGTTGCAACTATGACCCTATCCCAGTGCAAAGGAAGGATGCTCATTTTTGTGTGTGTGTAGTACAGCAACGAAGAGCTTGGGCAGAAAGGCAGACATGGGAGGAAAAAAAAACTACCTCTTGTCATCTTACTGGAATAGAACCATTATCCTCTGACTAAATGAAGAATTAAGGATAAAAATTACCTGAACTGGAAGATTCTCACAGGCTTCAGTTATCTGCTTAAATAGATCCTGTACATGGTTTCTTCCTCCTTTTCAGATTGGGTATTGAGCCTCCCAGCCCATCCATTTCTGTTCTCATTTTAATGGAGATTTGCATAAGACAAGGGGTAATAGAATTATCTCTTATAGGAGGTAGTTGGATAGTTGTAGGAGCCTTAGTGGTGCAGTGTTTAGAATGCAGTATTGCAGGCTCTGCCCATAGTCTGGAGTTTGATCCTGTTGGGTTCAAGGTTGACTCAGCTTTCCATCCTTCTGATGTCAGTAAAATGAGGACTCAGATTGTTGGAGACAACATGCTGACATTGTAAACTGCCTGCAAAGCACTTTGGAGTGATGTAGAAGTGTTGTAGTTATGTGCTAATTCACCATAATTAGCATTTTAGCAATTAGTATTGATTGCATCATTGTTTTTTTGAGACATGGAGTCAGATTAATGTTTTTGCTTGGCAGATTGGGATGATATGTACATATAGAATAGGAATCCTGGCATAGATTTGAGAAAGGAAGTGGCCTCACAGCACAATCCAAAACCACTAGGTTTAGCATTTTCTCCACTACCCCCCTGCCCAACAATGCCCCCAGAATAAAATAAAATTCATGATAGACGTATGCCATGTTAAGTCACACATCAGCCATGTGTTTCAGCAATGGATGGATTATGTAGCTATCAGAAAGGTTGATTTTGTGTGGTATTTGAATCCTGACCCAGTGGACTCCTAAATATCATGTTTGATGTAACCACTGAAGTTGCATCTAATATTTTTCTACTTTGTGAAACAAATGGGATTATTTGTTGATATCCTTTATCATCTCTGCCTTGCCATATGCTGCATTTGACAAATTATCTGGTAGAGATGGGTAAGATCTTTGTATGCTTTGTTATTTTGCTTTTTAAATAAAAGAACTCCCAGAATTCATACATATGGTCATGAACAGAATAAAAATGATTTGGGTTAAAAATAATAGACTGAAGAATAACGAGGAGAATCATATGATTCATGCAATTTCACTGGAAATCTGAATGGATAGAATCCTGTTAGGGTTAGCAGATCCATTAGCAGAATAATCCTATAATATGTAGGATTATATTATAATCGTTGATCCAAGACATATGGAATCTCCTCTACTAGACTAAATATATAAAAGAAGGGTGAACTTATGTAAATCTATAGCTTGAACTGATATTGAGAAACACAGTATTTTAAATATGTAAATATGTGGTCACAAAAACTTTAAGGACCTTCCTCAGTTTATTCAATAATTAGGTGTATGATTGGTTTATTTTGATTGGCAAAATGGTATTATTATATGAACATGGGACATGGGTGTTAAAAATGATCGTATGCTGTAATTTATACACTGTTAAAATTGTTGTTGTTATTAGTTGCGAAGTCGTGTCCGACCCATCGCGACCCTATGGACAATGTTCCTCCAGGCCTTCTTGTCCTCTACCATCCTCTGGAGTCCATTTAAGCTCACACCTACTCCTTCAGTGACTGCATCCAACCACCTCATTCTCTGCTGTCCCATTCTTCTTTTGCCCTCAATCTTTCTGAGCATTAGGCTCTTCTCCAGTGAGTCCTTCCTAACCCTATTGTTAAAATAATGAGAGTCAATTTGGAATAAGGTTAAGGTGCTGACCTAGAAACTAAGAGTCTATGAGTTCCAGTCCCACTTTAGGCATAAAAACCAGTTGGGTCAATCATTCTTTTTTAATCTAAATCACCTCACAATTATTGTTGTGAGGAAAACAGAAGGAGGAAGGAGTATTATGCATGTTTGAAACTTTGTGTTATTTATGAAGTAGTAAAAGTGGGATAAAAATCTAATAAATAAATAATCAATGAGGGGATGGGTTTGAAATATTTCAAAAGGATTCTTTTGATGCCAAATACAAACCCATTAATTTTTTTTAAAAAATCCAATGAATTTTAATTGCTAAGGGGCTTTTAAGAAATACTGGTTTTAGATGAGATAACAGTGAAGCTTAGAAGGCAAAGGAAAAACCCCTGCTGGCTTATTGAAACAAAAAGGAAGAAAATGGTTCATATTTATGTTCTTGATTTGTTTCAGACTTAATCACAGGCATTTGAAAAAAGGTGCATAAAATCTTGAAAGAGTGGAAATGGATAATGAATAAAGAACAGGGGGAGAAAGATTTTTTTTTAAAAAAGGTACAGCATAACCTGATTTTCTTCAGGCATATTGGAAAGGTGATACATTACCATAATTTAAGAAGTAGTATGAAGAAGAATGAGATGTGTTAAATTAATATGCCAACTGAAACTCTCAAAAGGCTGAGGTAAGTCAGAAAATATTAAGTGACTTCCCCACAAATATTTAGAGGTGACCCTATCTGTGAAACAATACATTTTTTTTCTGATCACTGATACTATTACATTGAGAATTGTCATTTAACTTCATTTTTTAAGATACATCATATATTTCTCATCACAGTTATAAAACTCTCATCATCGCAGTTATAAAAACAGTTAAAGTTACTATCGTATTATCTGTTTTGAGCTACATACTTTTCTGCATTTTTCTTCTGCAAGACTACTGTAGGGGTTTTACAGAGGAAGATAAATACAAATTTCAATATAGCCAGATTTCAATCTTAGTCCTTGTTTTCCGTGAGGCATCATTTCTAATGCATCAGGCACAAAATAATAGTTGTAAGATCTTTTCCTGCTTCAGTTTAACCAGAATACAAATGGCACTTTTTGATTTGATTGTGTCATTCAGCTCACCCTGAGCCTATGAACAAGAGAGTCTGGAACATTCTTAACTGTACTAGTGTTAAAATGTTCTCCTTATTCAAAAGTCAGGTGACCTACTTTAATTGGACAGA
This sequence comes from Masticophis lateralis, assembly GCA_030761175.1. Taxonomy (NCBI): domain Eukaryota; kingdom Metazoa; phylum Chordata; class Lepidosauria; order Squamata; family Colubridae; genus Masticophis; species Masticophis lateralis. The sequence continues at coordinate 189,548,353 of JAUDYJ010000001.1, read as the reverse complement.
GATGAGGCACCCAATTATTGGCTGGCATAATTTTTTGATGTTCCTAAGATGGATGGAGACAATAAGGTTGAGGGGAGGTAAAATAAGGACTCATGGATTTTTTATACATCTTTTCTAAGGATTGAAAACACAATCAACTTCAATTTAGAGAAGCTTTAGGGCAGGCCTGTCAAACTGGCGGCCCATGGGTTGGATGTGTCATGCACAGGCCATGCCCACTCCAACTCCACAAAGGCAAAAACCATTGCGATACATAGTGATATGTCACATGACACAATTGAGTTTGACACCCATGCTTTAGGACTATGTTCAGGTAGGCTACAATAGATTTTGGATGTCAAAATCTCAGTGCCTCCATATATCTGGTATATTTGAGAATTCTATGTGTTTAGCTTGAAGATCTGAATAGGGCTACCAATTAATTTGGATTAATTTATTGACAGTTCTACTCATTTCCACAAACTCAGGTAAAGGAGCTTCCCAGATCATGTGTACAACATTTCAGAACCTGAAAAACATGGAATTTGTGAGCATATAGAGGGAATTGCTTGTGTGTTTTATTATTTCCATTATGTATTGCATATGTCACATGATGCAATTGAGTTTGACGCCTGTGTTCTTTTAATAGTTAGGACAGTGGTGGCGAACCTTTTACTCACCGAGTGCCAAACCGGTACTTGCTTTGCTTACAAGCAGCTCCTCCCGTGTGCTGCAAATGCAACCACACCATCTGCACGTACACATGATTTTCGTGCCTCCGTTTGCTGCATGTGCAATTGCACCATCTGTGCATGCACATGGCTTTTGCGCGGCTTCCCTGTGTGCTGCACATGCAATTGCATCATCTGTGCATGCATGGCTCCCCCTGCGCTGTGTGCGCTGCATGCGGTGCATGCGCTTTGTGCACCATCTGAGCATGTGTGCATCTTTCACTCGGCTCCCCCCTGGGCTGTGCACACAATTGCACCATCTGTGCATGTGCATGGCTTTTTTGTGTGCAATGCATGCGTGAGAACGCCATCTGTGCATATGCGTGCTGCACGCAGGTACTCGTGTGAATATGCGCAAACATGCGTGCATGCATAGGAGAGCTCTGAAGATCAGTTGGGTCTTTGGAATTGCATGCATGCACACCAGAGGCCCGAACACCAGCTGGGGCATGCACGCATGCGCAGCTGCAGGTGAGTTGGGCAACAGCTCGTGTTCCTGGAAAGATGGCTCTGCGTGCCACCTCGGGAAAGCGCGCCATAGGTTCGCCATCAAGGAGTTAGGCTAATGGTCAGTACACTGTCATGAGTTGTAATTAAATTGGTTCATGCAAGTTTGGTGGATAGATAGTGAACAGTAGCAGCACTGAGCGGTAGAGAAAAAGTGCTTAAAGCTAAGTTTTCAGCACAAATTTTCACCTCCTTTCAAAGCATAAACCAACAAGTTTGGTAGAATAATTTTCTATGGTGTAGAGGAACCTATGAGAGGTCTTTGGCAACACCTAAGAATTGGTCTGTTCCAGAAGTTCTGCACTGAAAGCTTGCTTAAGACTGAAGAGGCATCAAGGAATTTTGGAAGTTCTAGTAAAACATCTCCATGTATTAGTCAATCCAGTCCAATCCATTTTATTTTGGTTAATGACCAGCCCTAAATATAAAGTAATAAGGGCTTCAATGATAATATAGCATTTTCAAATGCAAATAAACAACTACACCACATTACTAATATTAATTATATAAATATATGACTAATAATTAAAGATGTTAAAAAACAACTTTCTTAAAGAATAATACAGTTGTGTGTGTGTGTGTATGATAATATCAAGTAAATATAAAATACAGAGGTTCAGCTTTTTTTTTTTTTTTGGTAAATAATTTTTTTTTCAAACTTAAACATAAAATATAACTTTCAAGAGCAGAGTCTCGATCCGGTCATAGATGGTTACCACGCTTACATTCCTTTAACAAGCTCCATTCACAATTTCCCATTACATCTTTTACAAATAAAAATTCAAAACATAAAAGAACAAGATTTAACATAAATTCTAACATCTTCATCTAAACAAATCTATTATATCAATACAATTTTAATTTCAAATTAACTTTCACTCATTTTTATATCTATATATTAATCCTGATTATATCTTGTTCTTCTTCACCTTGTATCTTTTACCATCAGTATCAAAATAATTTTTAACACTATTCTAACCTCTTATTCTAATTATTTACCTTACAATTTTATGACCACAAATCTTAATTTCAAATTCAATATAACTTCATTTTTATTACACTTTATAAAACAAAGTGTCTAATTCTTAATCTCTTGACCCTTTTCCTCAAATCTTAATATCTTAAACTTTTCAATTTATCTTTGATTTTATCCCACTTATCATCTTTTACCCTTTTCAGGTTACACAGGTTTATCACAAAAACATGTTTTATTTAATCTAATTTCCAGCATATTTCTTCCATACCTCCCTCTATTATTTGGCTGTTTCCAACGTATTCTGATTCCCAGCATAGTCTCCTCCAGAGCACCAACTATTTTTGACTAATTTCAGTACAGTCTCCTCCAAGCCTACCACGGTTATTGGCTGATTTCCAGCATATTATGTTGGCTGATTTCCAGCATAATCTCCTCCTAAACTCCCTCCATTGTTTGCTGATTACCAGCATATCTCCTCCAACTCTCCTCCTATTTGTTTGGCTGATTTCCAGCATTTTAATAGTTTCCAACATATTTCCTCTGAGTCTTAAACTCTTATCTAGTTGGTATCCATCCCTCTTATTTTAACTTTCCCTTAGAACATAATTATCTATTTTATGTCAGTTTCCCAGCATGTTCTTTCAAATTAATTCTCGATATATTTCATAATAATCATCATTTCCAGCATATATTAAATTAAATCACAATTTGTCACTAAAATCTTTGTATCTTATAGTTTGTTCAATAAAACCTTAGTCCAGCATAATCATCAATCTAGCATTTGTTTGCAAATTAAAATTAAAACATATTACATCAAGCAATAAATTTTCTTAAAGTTGTCTCACATTAATATATACTCTTCTTTATTGTTTTTAGCCACCTATACATCATCCTTTATTTTAATTGCCATCTCTTATTTTCTATTTTTATTACTCCAGAAACCTTCCTGTTTTTATCCAAAAGTCATATATACCTTTAGGCTTTTAAACTTTACATTTCAGTTTAATTACATTTAAATTTATCTACTTTATTTCCTCCTTTTCTTCCTTTTCCTATCTGTCCATAAATGTTCCATTTCAAAGTTCATCTGTTCAAATTGAAGAATTCTGTATGTCCCTTTAATGCTTTTATAATGTCTGTTCCGTGTGTGATACATCAACTTCCTGTCTTTTGTTCCTGCACCACACCTAATTGTTTTTGCTAAATTTGTTAATTTCCATTGTCAAATATCCAAAATATTCCTTCTTTCTTCTTGAAATCATCTGTGACAGAATAGGAATCTCCAAAGTCCATAGATCTAATGTTAATTTCAAAATAATCCAAGGTAAAAAGCCATTTAAAATGTTTCTTTTCCAAATGCAAAGAGAAATCTCTTCAATCCACTCTCCTGCTTAGTCACCACAGACTCCATTATGTAGCCATCCGTCTGTCTTTCTTCATTAGCTTTGTTAACTTTCAAAGGTGTAAACTCCCAAAGAGACATTTCTCCAATCCATTCCAAATAAAAGCAAAGCCAATTTTCTAAGTTATTTAAAGCCAATTCTTCCAAGCCAAATCTACTAAAGCAAAGTTTATTTCGGATCTTCATTTCCATTCTTTTTTTCCTTTCAATCTTCAAGCCCCACAGCTCTGTAGCTGCTGTTTAAAGTTTGGGGTCTTATTTTATAGATAGATAGATAGATAGATAGATAGATAGATAGATAGATAGATAGATAGATACTGACTCTTTCTTCTTCTTCCCTCCTGCATGGTCTTGTGTCCCGGTCTGTCACAGCTTTGTGGCAGCTGCCATGGCTGCCTAACCCCACCGACTTCGAGGATTCCCTCTGGCCTCTGAGAAACTTGCTATTGGCACACAGAGGCACTGCTCTTCACCCACCATCCCTGCAAGATGAGGGTCGGTCTGAAGACTGGTCGGGCGGTGGTTTGACAGTTGGGATTTTCGCAGGCTCGTAAGAGCCCGCTATTTCCCCTACTGTGGCGCCGCAGCTCCAGACCGGAAGTCAGAAGTTCTATCAACTTGCAAAGAATTAGACAAGTAACCTCTTTCAGACGCTGTAGGTAATAGAGCAGTATTTAGAGACAATAAATGAGATTCTATTGCTCTGATTAGGCAAGAAATACTGTCAGGAAAACAAGTGTAGTTGCCCTTGGTGATTGATTCTTGGCAATTTTATATGCATGTGTATACCCCAAAAAAGAATGGTAGAAGAAAATGAGCAGCAGCTTCAGTGCTATCTATTTCAAATAAAGATGATCCATCATTGTAAGGAGGTTTCTCAAAATTCTATTCCAAATGGATGATTGGAAATATGCTAGATCATGCTGCCTATATATGGATAGGTTAATGTATCTGCCCTGTTTTAATTTAAAAGGTCGAACAACTAAATAATCTCTTATTGGCAATTGGATTTGCTGAGTTTCTGTATCTAATATCCTTTGCCTTAGTACTGCATTGACAAATGAAAACCTAAGTCTAATAGATCATCCTGTTAAGAGTCCTAGTTTCTTTGTTTCTGTGAAAATGGAGCCACTTACTTATAAATTTATCAGAATATAATAGTAATCCGATAAAGATAAATATACATACATATACATATACATATACATATACATATACATATACATATACATATACATATACATATACATATACATATACATATGTACATGTGCATCAGTGGTGTGTTGCCCCGATTCAGACCGGTTGTATAGAATCAGTAGTAAAACTGACAGGAGGCTCCGTCCACCGACACCATCAGGAAGCTTCTGCGCAAATGCGCAAATGAAGCAAAGGAAGTGAGCGTGCATGCACGACACGCTGCGAACCAGTAGTAAAGTAGTAAGTAGAACCCCTTGATGTACATGTACATATACATACATATAGTTATAAAACTGCACTGTTCATTTTAATAATAGTCTCTTTTTCTCTGTATTAAGATCAAGAGCCACTAGAATTGTTTAAGTCCATTCTAGCTTTTATTTTATTTTATTTATTTTTATCTTATCTTATGTTAGTCATCTATTCCCAAAGACTCTCAGTAGTTAACATACAAGATCATCAGAAATAAGTAAACTACTATAATATAAGAATAGGATAATAATAATAAAAAAAGAAAATATTGAAAGATGTGCGCCTGCCAGATTTTAGCTTTCAATAATGTGTCCTCCTCTTGAATCAGATAGAACAACCGGGACTTATCTGCTTTCCTGAAATCCAAGAGGAAAGAGCCAGCTGAATTTCTATAGGGAAAGAAGTATGGAGATAATGACAAATATATATATATATATATATATATATATATATATATATATATATATATATATATATATATATATATTTATTTGTATGTTTTTTTGTGTTAAGTTATCCTGGATTACCACAAATGGAGGAGATATCACAATTCTCCAATTTTTGCCTTTCAGCCCAATCTCATGGGCCGTCCAGACAGTATTATATAGCCGACAAGCTATTTTTCTATGTTTTTAATATTTTTGCTGATAATTCTATAAATAAAGGGAGGCTGTTATAGATCTATTTCGAGCTTATTTGCTCTCGTCAGTCATACCCTTACTGGGATTTGAACCTGGGCCGTCTGCCTACAAGGCAGTTGATTTAAAATATATATATATATATCTTTCTTTATGCCAGGGATTTTCCTACGTATATTAAGATGTTTCATGGCTTAATTTTCGAAAATTAGGCCATGAAACATCTTAATATACGTAGGAAAATCCCTGGCATAAAGAAAGATACACATAAAGACCTACGAAAATAAAATAATATATGTATGTATGTATGTATGTATGTATGTATGTATGTATGTATATATTCTTAAAACTATTTCACTTACAAATTGAAAAACAATAACACACATTCTGTCTTGGGGGGATTCACTCTGATTCTTATTTTTTTCCTTTTCAATCCTGTCAGTCTCCAGGTACTGAGTTAGTACTTCTGCCTTTTTGACCTGGGAACGACATGTTAGCAAGATATCATCAACATATTGATGATAGTGGACCACATTATCTCCACCAGCAGTTTCATATAGATATTGAAAAGAGGAGATGGCCTTGAAGCAAAGTCAATCTCTATAGGCAGATCTTACCCCAGCTTCCTTTGCCTGGAACTATCCCTTTAAGGAAGGAAGAGAACCACTGCAAAATTGTACCTCCCACTTTATTCCCACAGAGGTGACCCAGAATCTGAATCAAACCACAGTGTGAGATGCCTGTCCTGTTTCTGAATCTCATGTTGATTCTACATTTGCTTAATATCAATTATAACAATGGCAAAAGCTTAATGTAATTCTCCAGAATAGATCAATCTGAACCTCTCTCCATGATGGTGGAACAAATTGCTATGTTTTTGCAGATTATAACACTGAATTGTCCAGAAAAAATGCTCATTTAACTTGAGCCTACTTCAGAATCCTTAAGAGATATAACTAGTAGGACACATTCCTACCAGCAATTCTTAAACAAAGAACAGTTCGTTTATTTGTTTCCCCATATTTATCTTTTGTCAAGGCATATACCCTATGCCTCCTTCAGCTTCCCCCCCTCCCACCCAAAAAAAGGTGTGGGGATTAGACTAAAATAATTACTGGTTCAAAGTACCTAACACAAAACAATAATTTATGATTAATTGTAAACCACTTCAGTCATAAATATGAGATGGGCAACTATATATATTAAATACAATAATTCAGTCACAATCAGGATGCATAACATTTGTAAACTTCATTAAATAAGAGACCAGGGTCCTGGATACTGCATTTTAACTTATCAGAGAAGACTTTCAACTAGATAGATAGATAGATAGATAGATAGATAGATAGATAGATAGATAGATAGATAGATAGATAGATAGATAGATAGATAGATGGATGATATAGATATAGATATAGATATAGATATAGATATAGATATAGATATAGATATAGATATAGATATAGATATAGATATAGATATAGATATAGTTAAAATCTCGGGTGTTTTCCCGTGTCATTAGAAGTCCTGGTTAAGGTCTCAGCTCAAAATCCTCCAAAATCCCAACAAAACACTTTGTAAGGTCTTTTAAAACTCTGGCTAAAATTCTAACCAACACTTCAAAGGTTTGGCAATGTTTTGACAAGCTCTCTACCTTGTCATCTTCTGGCCTTTACTATCAGTTTAGAAGCTGTGGGTCCTGCTTCATTATCCTAGCTGCAGCCTGACTGCGTGTTAACAGCCCAGCTTTCTCTGGTTTCCTATTATTAACTGTCAACTGCAAAGAGGTAAGGATTCTAGTAGGTATCACAGCACCACTAGTTGCCTGTTGAGATATCTGTATGTCTTCTAGCTCAGTTCTCTTATCTCCCTATTGCTAGCTATCATCTGAAAAGAGGAAAGGATTCTGGTAGGCATTACAACACCACTGGTTGCCTGTTGTAATGCCTACCAGAATCCTTTCCTCTTTGGGGTTTGCAGATTAGTCAGCTGTTTCATAACATCCTGTGTGGGTGAGGTCCTTGATGTGTGCCCATTAGTTTTTTGCGTTTTAATGACCTGGGTAATGGGCTGGTGTAACATCCTGAGTTCCACTATTGTGATATCCTGAGTTTTTTGATGATCCTTTTTGAAGGACCTCACCCACACAGAATGTTACAAAACATCTGACTAATCTGCAAACATCTACTCCATCAACTAATCAAGATGTAACAACACAACCCGCTCGCAGCAACAAAGCCAGCACCCCACACCTCCCTACCAGTATTTATAGAGAGAGGTCAGCTCCGATCACACTTTCCTTGCACAAGCACGAAGCCGAAAACACCGGCCTGAAAATGATGAGTGAGACCTCATCGAAACGTTGCCAAGATACTCTCAATCTTACACGGGAAAAGACCCAAATACACCAAAACTTTTCGGGTCTTACACGTACATATACACGTACAATCTTACATGGGAAAAGACCTGAATACACCAAAACTTGCATACACACACACACACACACACACACACACACACACACACACACACTGTTAATTACTAACTAGAACTGACAAAGAGCAACTCCAACTCCAATTTACAATCAATAAGTAACCCATACATCAAGCAATTTTATGATTCTAGAATGAAGATAACATTGTCTGATTTATGTATGAATGGCATTTGATCAGAAGCTTAATTTTATTCAGAGTAAAAGGCCACCAAAAATTGGGGGCAAGAAAAGATTCATTCATGATGATTTTGACATTTCCCTTTTAAATTAGCATGATTCTTTAAAAAGCACAATCTTCATTGGTGGTAGACTTATGGGAAATGTTTATGGCATGTTTGTGCTTTCTACAAAGAAGCTGTCAAATATATGTAAATCTGTGTAGATTGTAAGGCATGAATTGGTTTTTAGTACCTTCTGCTCTTATCTTAATGACTAAAATTTCTGAGTTAGTGAAAGTTAAATTTGTCATGCTCTGATTTTTATAGTAGGAAATGCAACAATCTGATAACAAATCTATATTATTGTTAGGTCCAATCTAATAAAAAATGTAATTATGACTTTTAATTAGGAAAAAAATCTGTTTCCTTAATAAAGGTTTTTTTTTGAGGGGGGACAAAGAGGAATCTTATTCTTTCACATTTTAAATGACAATGGGGAGCCTAATGACTAGCATAAGGCCACTCATTTTCAAAGAGCTAAATTTTATTTAACTTAAAAATTCAGTCACAAGTTCTATTGGGTAAAGATGAATGTATTTTGTAAGCACAGATTTGCAGTCCAATTTCTGAAATATTGACAAGTATTTGTACATTTTAAAGAGAGCTTAGTAACCACCTGAGGAACCTTTGGATTTTTTCCCCCCATGCTATTTATTCACTTCCATTTGAAGCTTCTTGCAAGCAAATATCTTGCTGATCCTCTTGTGAATCTATTGTTTCCACCGAGAATTGGGCTGTTGGGAAATGTACACAGCTGCAGGTCTTAATGAATTACCAGCAGGTTATAAATAGGAAATCTTAAAGAAGTAAAAATCATCCTCCACCATACACATCACCTCATTTACAGAAATACCAGAACCTCATTTAACTTCGGAGGACAATAGGGAATAAATGGGTTTCAGAAGAATTGCAGCAGCTCCTCCTGTAGATGCTAAAACAGTATCTAGAGCCAAATATACTTCATTTGATATTGCCCATTTTGTAGTGCTTCCTCTTAAGTCATTCATAAATTGTATCTCCAACCATGGAATAAATCTTTTTCCTACATGACATTGCCTTTCCTCTGATTCCAAACCCTCATCCAAGGCAGTTTAGACATTCTTTGCCTTCTTCAATAGACCCTCTGTGTACAAAATAAATTCCCTACACAATTATGGATGACTACCCCAAAGCTGACTAATCATACTCAATTTTGTTCCAAGGGAGTATTTTTCATGTGTATCATCTGGATGGGCCTAGTGTATTAACCACATAAATATGTAAGGGGTGAGGAGAATCCATTGATGGCATCCCCATGGAACCATTTCTCTGTTATGAGAATTTCAGTCCATAAGGAGAAATTGGTATGTCTGGTCATGTCTTTGAAAAAAACAGACCTTCAAACCTTTTATCCTCCCAGTTGGCTGGAAGCTACTTTTTTATTTACTTAAAATATGCTTATTATGAATGGCACTTTTGCATCTGCTGTTAACATGAGGATGTAGTCTGAGAAAATCAGTACAGGCTGAATTCTTATATCTATTTATAAAGAAGTTAGTGTCATTTAATTCAATGGCATTTACTTTGAACAGGCATGTATAGGAATGCACTGTGAGGCATTATAGCCTTTAGTATTAGACTTTAAAATTTAGTTTAAAATTTAATGCAGAATGCTCACAGGTAGCAGAGCCCACAATTTATTATCATATTCTCTTGGTTGGTTCTCATGCTGATTTTTTTTACCTCAGTCTGAAAAATATGCAGGGAAAAATATGCTGGTCAAGCTTAGGTCTTTTGCAGTTGCCAAGTCTCTATGGAAAACAATTAAAAGTTTGATGAAGTTCTCACACGGATTATATAAAGGTGTTGATGTCTACCTTGGAATTTTAATAAGGAGATTTGCATATATAAGTTGTTCTACTTAGCTGTTATATTTTTAGCATATAGTTGGGATAGCTGATGATGGGTCCCAGCTCCTACTAAAAAACCACACCACTGAAGTTGGATGTGCAAAGGATGAAGCTGGATGTTGAAAAAAACTGAAGAGGTGTCAGGAAAGAGCAAGCAAGGGAAAATAAGGGCTGAGGAAAAAACTAGAGTATATCCAGCAGAAAGAAAAATGGCTGCTTCTCACCAGTCTAGGAAAAACATGACCATCCTTTTATGGAACCAGGTTTGCTGAGTGGAAGGAAGAAAGGGAAGTAAAAATCCAAGTATTAAATCCTGTGAAATATGAAGATAAGAAAAAGGGAGAGGGAAAAGTGGGGGGGAAAAATGAAAGGAAACTGCAAGAGATTTCTGACAGTTCAAAATTACAAAGCAGTCCCCAATATCAGAGATAGATCAGAGTTGATGAATTGATTGATTGGTTGATTCGATTTATATGCTGCCCTTCTCCGGAAACTCAGGGCAGCTTACAATGCAATAAGCAATAGCCTTCATACTTTTGTATATACCTGCTTAGTAGGGCTTTAGGCCCCTTCTAAGCAGTGTTCTTTTTTATACAAAGTCAGCTTATTGCCCCCACAATCCGGGTCCTCATTTTACCTACTTTGGAAGGTTAGAAGGCTGAATCAACCTTGAGCCTGGTGAGATTTGAACTCACAGTAATTTCAGGCAGCTGGCAGCTAAGTGTTATTTAACAGCACTTTAGTCTGCTGCGCCATCAAGGCTCTTTTAATTTCCCTCAACTGAGTCCTTCTGTCCGTATGCATATATGTATAGTATGTCAATTTAATTTATTGGACTTTATTAGTACTTCCTCTGCTTCTGTTTAACATCAGCATGAAGCTGCTGGAGGAAATTGTCCATAGCCATGGGATGAGGTATTATAAGTATGCTGACCCAGTTTTATATCTCCACCCCTCGTTAAATAAACAATGTGGTTAATGTCTTGTCTTTCATGGACCAGGAGCAGGGGTGGGTTCTACTTACCTTTACTACCGGTTTGCAGCAGGGCCGCACACACTCTTCTGTGCAAGTGCAGAAGTGTTTTGATGACATTGGGGTCAGTGGGCAGAGGCTCCCACTGGTTTTACTATCGGTTCTATAGAACCAGTGTGAACCGGGGCCAACCCACCACAGACCAGGTGGTTTTATGATCAGTCACTCAAATCCTGGTTACCTCCTGTATGATTACTTCAATGTGTTCTACATGGGGCTGCCCTTGTAGAGCAAAATGTGGTTGTGTGGGGAGTTATGTATGCATCTAGATTTTATGCCACTGCTTCATGAGCAGTATTGGCTACCAGCTCAATTCAACGTGTTGGTGATGGCCCATAAAGCCCTGCAAAGCAGATTATTTGAAGGAATGCCTCGCCCACATCACATCTACCAATGCCATCTAATCTGGAGGAAAGGAAAGGTCATATTGGAAAGTCAGCCTTTTCCGCTCTAGCCCCTCCCCTTTAACCTTATTGATTTTCAGAAGAGTTTGAAGAAATAGCTTTGCCGTCTGGCCTCTCCTAAAATTCTGTTGTTGGGTTTTTGTTTTGTTTTTGTTTTTTTGGTTTAAAACATTTTTGTTTTTTAAATGTTTTAATTGATCTCTGTGATTATTTTTTGTTTGTGTTTGTACTGGGTTTGTGTGTGTGTGTGTGTGTGTTTTCAATTTGTAAACCACTTAGAGTCATTTAATGTGATGAGCAGTCCTATAAATTCAATAGTTAAGTAAATAAATATAATGGGAAGTTTTAAATCTGTACAACCACTCATTTTACAATATGAACAATGTTTAAGCTGCTTTTATAATTTTTACTATTTTATATGAAAGGAGGAGGAGGAGGAATTATTACTGGGCTAACCAACTGAGCTAACCATTGCAGCTACTGCTTATGTCAGCTACTGCCTAGAGGAAGAAGTGACTTACGAAGAAAAAAAAACAAATAGAGGAAAGAAAAATCTCTTCTACTTAAATTTTTTAAAGCAGATTAGTGTGTGTCCATGTGCATAGGTAAAGTCTAAAGCAGGGGACAAGGTTAGAGAGCTAATTGAGAAATGCTGATTAGATCTATTTAGTCTGTTAGCCTGTTTCTGGTGGAAAAAAATGATATACCATAGATCATGATTTCATGTACTGAAGTAATTCTCAGAAAGAAGAAATGATGTATCCTACTGTTAATCCCAGGAGGGCTTACTGTTGGGACCTGCAGTGTTTATTGCTTCCCAGATCCTTTGGGTATATGGTTGCCACATACATTAATTTTTGAGATTATGCAACATTGAATATGATGTCATCTAAGAGCAGGCTGATTGAGAAATTTAAGGTGCACAGTATATTTGAAAGCCATCCAGAATGTCACTTGTTGTGGAAAAGCATTGTTACTTCAGCTAAGCTTCACAGCCAAATTGAGTTTGTTTTATGTTGATGGTGTCTTCAATCTACTAAATATCCAACTTTATTACTGGGCTTTTATATTAGTCATCTTTATTACTGTAACTGACCAGGATTCTGTAGGTAAATAAGTATTAAAATAGTAAAGCAGTTTCTATATCAAATAAAAAAGGCCATCTAAAAAATGATTCATAATACAGAGTCATTATCATAAAATATATGACTCATAAACTGAAGTTCCAATATAATTTATAACTATAGATCCAGAGTGAGGTTATTTGAAGCAGCACAGCCTTTTGTTTATGCAAATACAGGAACTGTTCTGACTCAGGATTTCTTTGTTTATATTATGGTAAGATTCTTTAAAAATTCTTACCAATCTCCACAGGGCACTGATCCTCTTCTAAGTTAATATATTTTAAAGATCCATGCTATTTGTGACATTAATTTATAATGTTTTTTCCGTGAGCTTCATTTGATTATATGGTAAAAAGGTGTCCAAGAAATGCAGTTTTATTGGATAATATCTGTTGCCTCACTTTGCCATTCAGCGAGGCAAAATTTGGCAACATGACACTACTTAGGACACTATCTCTGAAGTTTTAATATTTCCTCGCTCCCAGCCTATACATTTTCTTTCTTCCCCTTTAGTCAGCTAACATTTTTGAATTGCCATTTTAAATGTATTTCATGTGTCCATCCATCCATCCACACATCCACATATTAGTCAAAGACCGTAATAAAGTGCCAAAAGTGCTTTCTCAAGAGGCAACTGGACTTTCTTGTTTTTCTTGGAAGATGTTTCGCTTCTCATCCAAGAAGCTTCTTCATCTCTCACCTTTGGGACAACCATGACCTGCATGACTGAGAATCTCCATAGATATTGACCATTATACATGATAACATTGACCTTATTCTACATGATAAAAATATGCAGATGTTCATTAAATTTTCTTTGAAACTATTACTTGCTTTATATGCATACCAGCAAGCCAACCCCGTGTCCCCTTCCCCAGCTCTTTATAATGGAAATAACTGAAATGAAGTAGTAAGAAAAGTCAGGCTGACTTTTCAATTGGTAATAATTAGAAATACCAAAATTAAATTAAAATTGCTTGAGCAAAGACACCCATTTGCACCTCATTATGGTGCAAACCTGTTTTGGCAATACCTTTTTTTCTGCCGTCTTTGCAATATATTGCCTTTTGATTCCAGTCCACAAATAGGACAAGCCATCCTTAGCTTTTGTTATGTTAAGATAGTGTTTCCCCATTCAGGCAATGGCATCTAACAGCATCAAGGTGTACAATATCTGTTATCTTCACTACCTATTACCTCCAAGGTGAAAATCAGATGTTCAATAACTGATGGGAGCAGAAAGATACTGACTGGACATTTCAAGCCGATGTGGGCATGCTCTTTGCCCTCCAGTATCCAGTCAGCCTTATCTATGCCATTTTATTGTTGTCTCCCCAGGGAACTAGAAATAGCAGCATGAGGGTGTTGTAGGGTTTCTTTAAAAGGTTTCTGGAGCTTAGAATAGCATAACAGCAGAATCACAAAGCAATGAAATACCATAACAGACTGACAAAATCAACCACTCTGCCTCCCAAAAAACTGAATACGGTGAAATCTGTCAGTCAATATTCATACCCTATGTAAAAATAGGAAAAGAAAAGAAAAGAAATCTGAAGTAAACCAGCTGCTTATGATTCATTCCCTTCAAGACTTTTTTAAATAGCTGAATTCAGTTTATGACTGAAAGTGATATAAGAGAGAGAGGAGGGCAAGGAAGAAGCCTACCGTTCCTATACAGTGTCCTGTTTTATAGCTACAGTGCTCTGACTAGTTTCTCCTGCTATAAGAGAAGGAGAAGGAAGGACAACAAAGCTGGAAGACTCAACCAATAATTTTGCATCTTGTATGCTAAACCTGTCTATCAGGATAGCACTATTTGACCATGAAGCAGAAACGAGGAATATGGGACAATGGGAATATCAATTTCACGCTGCCATGGTTCTCAACTGATTCAACTAGGGCTGGGGAGCTTATTAATTTAGCATAGGAAAGGCCTCTAAGCATGTGCTGAATAAATGTTAGGAGGGAATAATGACAATTTTTATACTTTTATAAATTTTACTCTAGGGATAAAAAGTGCACAATTTTTCTTTTCCTGAACAGTTGGAGAGGAATTTGGAGATAGCCTTGAAGAAGCTATCTAGCAATCATTAGGAACACATGAACCTGGCTTGGACAAGCAGGAAGGGATGAGGAAGAAACTCCAAGGTTGCATATCTTACCTCTCTTTGATATAAGAAAAAGAAACTTTCAAGGTTCTGTTATTATAGTCTATATTAATAAAACAGAGTCCTGGTACTTCTACAGGTATTTCTCAAGTTACAATGGCAAATGGGACTAGAATTTCTGCTGCTAAGTGATGTGGTCATAATCCCTACATCACTTACCGACTGCAATCCCCGCAATCCCTATTATAATCATTAACCAAGGATTTGGAATCATTAAGCAAGCACAATTTTGCAGCTTCCTATTGGTTTTCAACAATCAAAATCAATGGAAAAGTTGGCAGGAAGTTGAAAATTCCATCATTTGCAAGTTGGCCAGCAGACAGGTAAGTCACTGCCACTGAATGGGAGATGGAGAAGGGTGTGTGCAAGCAGTGGGGGAGGCATGGCACAGGTAAAGCAGGGCTTGAGGTGGCTGCTGCTGAATGGGGTAAATTGCATGAGGGTATTTGAATATGATACAGGCATTGTGTGAGTGCTGTGAGGCTTAGAGAGGAAGTATAAGTGGCAGGAAGGCATGCTCCAAATGCAGTGAGGCCTGGAGAGGGTGTGTGAGGATGCATGACTGGTGGAGTTGTGGTGGGAACTCAACGTTGGACATAAAATACATATAGGTCAGAGGTGGGTTTCAGCAGGTTCTGACCAGTTCTGGAGAATGGGTACCGGAAATTTTGAGTAGTTTGGAGAACTGATAGTAAAAATTCTGACTAGCCCCGCCCCCATCTATTCTCTGCCTCACAAGTCCCAGCTGATCAGGACGAAATGGGGATTTTGCAGTAACCTTCCCCTGAATTTGGGAAGGAATGGAGATTTTACAGTATCCTTCCCTTGGAGTGGGGAGGGAATGGAGATTTTACAGTATCCTTCCCCTGCCATGTCCAAGTCACACCCACCTAGCCATGCCATACCCACCAAGCCACACCCACAGAACCGGTAATAAAAAAAATGAAATCCACCACTGATATAGGTACATATTTTAAGAGTTTAAAACTAAGCATCAACTACATATGTTATATTACTGTAAATGTTCTTCATTGTGCTTTGGGTTTTGTGGTTGGATGGAGATAGTGAAAATAAACCATATATTAGCAAATTTAGTCTATTTCATGGTTACTATGATTGTGGCTATGATTATTAAAATCCCCAGATTTTTTTTTTTTAAAGAAACCCAAACATACAAAGGAATGATTCAGAAAGTGCAGAAAACTAGCACTTTAAACAATTTGTATACAATAAAGACAGAAATGAAAATAAAAGCACTTGATCTCTGTGATATTTGCTTTTTGTACTAGACTAGATGAAGTATGTCATTACAGACCTTCATCTGCATTTGTTTATTTTACTTCTGTGAGTTATTTATCAGTAACAATTAAAATACCATTAATGGTCATGATAAATAAACAGACCATAAAGCCTAAATGTACTAGACCTTATTTTCTACAAAAGTTCCGACAATCCCCCATCTTTCTTGCTCTATACCACTATCAAACAGTAAAGAGGCTTTGTGTTTGTGTATGTTTGTAAAGAAACAAAGAACATTGACAGCCTGTTCAAAATTATGTAAGGTTAAGATCCTAAGCACACATCTTATACGTAGGCTTCTCTGAAGATAATTGAATTTACTTCTGAAATACCAGGTCTAAGACTGTGCTATCAATCTTGCTGATTTTGTTCGTGTACAGAGGGAACAAAGTGACATTTTTCCTTAGAAACTATTGCTGCTGTCATCTACATCTTCCTGTCATCTGCACACAGAGAGAAGGGTCTATGAAAAACCATATGTTCTATGCTGTTGCTTGAAGAGAGACAATAAATGAACATAAGCACATTTATGTAATGAGAGGACTGAGTACCTCCACGGACCACAAAAGGAAATGCTGTTGGATGTGGAAGCACATGGTAAAGTCACCATGGTAAAGGAGAAGGATGAAATTAATATAGTCCTGCTTTATAGCAGTGTTTTCATTTTACAAATTATGCAAAGATTTATAGCTACTGGTGGCATTTCCCTTCTCTATGTGCTACTCTGGCCCTTCCATTCAAATACCATATTTTTCAGAGTATACGACACACCTTCCCCACCTTCACCCCGCAAAAAGAAAGGTGTGTCTTATACTCCGAATGTAGCCTTGCCCAGCTTTGCAAACTGAGATTTCAGAGGCTGAAAGAAGCCTCTTAAAGAAGCTTAAGAAAAAAAAAGCCTCAGAAACGAAGCTTCAGAAAAAAAGCCCCTGAAAGGCTTTTATCTAAAATAATATGGCAAGCAACAAAAGAAGAATCAGTAAAGGTTCTAACCAAACTATGCTAACAAATCTGGAGAATGACACAATAACCAACAGATCGGAAGAGGTTAATCAACATACCAATACCAAAGAAAGGAGACTGAACAGAGTACAGATATTCCTTCAGAATAAAAGCCTCTGAAAGAAGCTTCAGGGGAAAAAAAGTCTTTTTTTCTGAAACTCTGTTTCGGAGGCTTTTAGAGGCAGAAAAAAAAAAGCAAGGCACAGAGCTCACAACCAACCAACCTGTTGCTAAAATTCACCTCTGGAAATAGCTGATTGGGGGTATTCCGGAGGCGGATCCACCCACCAATCAGCTTTTTTCTTATTTTCCTCCCAAAAAACTAAAATGTGTCTTATACTCCTGTGCCTCTTATACTCCAAAAAATATGGTAAGATGTTCTGGTCTGACTGCAAATAAAAATCTTTGATAGGTCAGTTATCTAGTACAGCTTGATTGGCTGGTGGATGGTGTTATGTCCTTATAAGGACATCCGCCTGGGATTGGCTGAAGATCCTTTCGGCGGGAGTTTTGAATCCCTGTCAGTGGGCGGTGCGTCTGCCGGAGCAAATATAAGGAGAGCTCCGCAGCGCAGCGCCAGTTCAGTTCTCATTAATAAATGTTGTTACTTGAACTCTGCTGGTCTCATCTTCTTCCTGCGCCGATCTAACAGATGGAACTTTGCCCCTTGAATTCTGAACAGAAAGAGGTCTGAAGGGACTTAGAGAGAGAGTCTCAGGGGGAGGAAATTAGAATCAAAGTGCAGGAAAGCAGAACTACATGTCCTAGCAGCTTAGAGGGGCAGGGAGGGGAAAGCAAGAGCCAGCCTCTGGAGGTGGGGCTATAAAAAGGCGGGAAAGAAGGGAGTGAGGAGAGAGAGAGTGTTGTTCAGAATTGCTGTGGGAATTCTGGATTGCATTCCTCTGCTGTAAGAGATGGCAATCCTAGTCGAGGGTGGAGATCAGAGTGGCTGCATTCCTGATCCAGCTGCAGCTTCCTGTTTCATCACCTTTGCCTAGAGAGAAGCATTATCTTAAATTAAAACCTTACAAACCCTACAAGGTCTTTTGGTGAGTTTGGGCAAGGCAGGCTGGTCATCTGAGAAGAGTGACAGAAGTACCCAATCATCAGTGACTCCTTTGGGGATGAGTGCTGTACTAACAATAATCCAAAACAGGAGTGAAAACAGATGTAGTTCTATAGGATAGGTGTAGAGGAAATGCAATCAAATACTTCATATCACTTCTTTGTTATTGGCAAGAGAAAGATTTGGAAGTGGCTAGAATACTTAGATACATTTGGATGTCTGATTATATTAAACCTCAGGTTGAAAAGTCACTCTTATACCTACTGGAGAGGAACACTAAGCTTTCAGAAATAGAAGTGAGGGAGATAATGTGTCTGGACCAAAGCCATGAAGTCTGATCACTGACAGAGCTAGTACTGGAAAAGAAGTTCATCAATTTACTATATCACATACAAATCAAGAAAAAAACCGAAGTAGCCAGAATGCAAATGTAATGTACTAAATTATATATTTGGGGAATAGGTAAATGGAGAGTCAGTTTGATTTAATGGTTAAGGGATCAGAATAGAAATCAGTAAACCCTGAGCTAGTCCCAATTTAGGCACAAAGCCAGCTGGATAATCTTGGACCAGTCATTTTTTTTTCAGCCCTAGGAAGCAGGCAAGGACAAACCACTTCTAAAAAAATCTTGCCAAGAAAACTGCAGGGATTTGTCCAGGCATTCTCTGAAAGTCAGACCTGATTGAACAGAAGAAAAAAAATATCTAGATGGATAAGGGCTAATAACTCAGATGATTATGCTGTTATTATTATTATAATAGAAAAGAATGAAATGGCAATGATACTCAAAAAAGACAATATTAAATATGTAAATTAAATATGTACTTGACTATAACCCAAGGGAGGGGAGGGAGGAACATAGTAATGTCTATAAGAATTGATAGATTATTAATAAACATAAATGAGATACATAGAGAAAATAATAAGAAAAAATAATAGAACAGATTGAATACAAGTAAATGAGACAAATAAGAAAATGGAAAAAATATTAAAAATACTTTACAAATTAGATTATAGAATATAGAATATAAGGTAAGATAAGGAACTGACTTCAGTAGTAAGTCAGTTTTATTATACAATAGACTAGCTATATATGGAAACGTATATGACATAAAGGAAGTGTACAAAACTGCAGCAGTTGAGACCAAGTACTACCAGTTCTATGTCAATCATATGGAACAGGGTTGTATGGGTAGAAATTGGGGAAAATAATGTATATATTTATAGCGCAAAATAGAGATATAGTACTGCTAAATCCTTGTGCAAATCACTTTTTTTTTCTTTAAATTTGATAAGAATAAAGCCATATCTGTGCATAGAAATGCCAAGTGGTAGATTACAGAATGGGTGGAGAATGATGAGATCAGAAAACTGGCTTAAGATAGCTAATGGGGACAGGAAAAGATATAATAAATATTTACCTTTGGCTTTCTTAATTATAGCAATACCTTTATCTCATTGAATTATGTCTGAATGGAAAGTATATTAAGGAAAATGGAAGTTCTGGAATGCCACCTTGTTTTTATGAAGAATCTTTACAATAAAAGAGAAACTATTCTGAGAGATCAGCTTGAAAAAAAATAGAGTAGTTTATATTGGGTAAAAGAGTGAGACAAGGTTGCCTAATGTTCCTATATTAATTTAATGTATACAGTGAAGATACTATATGAATTATAGAATTAGAAGCTGGAATCAAAATTGGAGGCCAAAGACTAATAGTTTAAGATATGCAGATGATGTTACTTCATTTGGCTGAAAGTAAATAAGCCTTAGAAGTACTTCTTCTATTAATATTACTTAATAAAGTAAAAATTGAGAGTGAAGTATCTAGTTAATGTTAAAGGTTAAGAAGACTAGTATATTTGGTGAAGTTACAGTTGATGGTTGTTGATGAAGAGGTAAATAGGTTTTGGGTTTTTTGAGTTCAAGAGTAGTTAAAGGAAGAGAAGGTACTGAATGAAATTTATTTTTGGGGTTCAACCAGAGCAAAAGTAGACAATATTATGAAGGGTTAAAATATTTCAGTGGCAACAAAATACATTTTCTTAAAGAACCAATTTGGTGTAGAAGCTAAATGTCCTGGTTTCCAGGCTAGAAACCCGGAAACTAAATTCTAGTCTCACCTTAGGCATAAAACCAGCTGGGTAACCTTGGCCCAGTCACTGTCTCTCAGCCCTGGGAATGACCCAAAGGGACATAATACTAAAATAGAATTGTTGCTCAGCACTGTCCATATATACAGCCAACATATTGAAATGGACAAGTGTGTCACTGTCATTGTTAAAAGGGAGAAAATAGTGAAAACTGAAGGAATCAAGATGTCCTATGTAAATAACATCAAGAGTCTGGATGAAGATGATCACTACAAATACATTGGCATCCTTCAACATCAGGCCAATGAAGTCAAGAAAAAGGTTACAAGTGAATACATCAAGACAGTAAATAAGATCTTAAAGTCTTGGACTGGACTCAAGCAGAACTAAAAGCCCTGGATAGAAAGGCCAGAAAAATAATGAAAATGATGCCCTTCATCCTTGGAGCGATGTTGACACATTCTGCTTACCAAGGAAAATGGGTAGGCATGGAATGTTGCAAGTACATCAGATAATTGAAGAAGAAAACAGAACATACCATAGCAATAATATTTGAAGGACAGTGAACAAGATGCACTGAAGCTACTATATCAGTATACAGGGCTTACTGGAGAGACCAAATGAACAAAAAACAGACATGGGAAGATGAAGTATTACATGGTCAGTACATTTAAAAAACAATAACAAGCAAACCATATTATAAAAGACCTGCCAATGATTCAGAGCAGGAAAGTTGAAGAGACTGAGGAGCTAATTCTGGCTGCACAAAATCAAGCCTTAAGAACAAATGCATAGAAAGCCAGAATTGAGAGGATAACCACAGACAGAAAGTGCCCCCTATGCAAAGAAGCTGAAGAAACAGTGGACCACCTGGTTAGCTCCTGCAAAAAGATCACACAGACTAACATCAAACAACTGCATGACAAAGTAGCAACACCGGTGCATTGGAAGATCTGCAAGAAATTTACCTACAAGCAAGAACTGCTGGGACCATAAAACAGAGAAAGTTATAGAAAAAAAGGAAGCTAAAGTGCTCTGGGATTTTAGAATTCAAACAGACAGGTGCCTGCCACATAACATCCCAGACTTAACATGTGTTGATAAGAAAGACAAATGTCTGGATAGTGGACATTGCACCAGTGGTGGGTTCTTCCCGGTTCGGCCCGGTTCTCCCGAGCCAGTAGCGGTGACGTTATGATGTCACTGAACCGGTTCTGGCCCCCCGCACTCCTCCACCCCCTGCATTATTCTTACCTTTTATTTGGCCCCACCCCCAATCTACTGCTGCCTCCTGAGTCCCAGCTAATGGCTAGAGGAAAAAAAAAACTGTTTAAACTCTTGCCCTAGGGCTTCAAAGGGCCGTCCTACAACTGATCAATGTTCAAAGAAAACAAATGAGTAGACCAGTGCCTGCAAAAATACATGAGTAGATCAGTGCCTGCAAAAATAAATAAGTAGATCAATGCCTGCAAAAATAAATGGGTAGATCAATACAGCTCTGCAAGCAGTTAAAAACCTGGTAGACCAGTACCTCTGCTAAATCCTAAATAATTATCACATGACCAACAAGCCATGCCTACAAAATAAGCCACGCCCACAGAACCGATAGTAAAAAAATTTAGAACCCACCCTTGCATTGCACTACCTGGAGAAAGCAGAATAGAAGAGAAAAAACTGGAAAAGATAACAAAGTACAAAGACCTGCGGTACCTGGATGAAGCTGTCTATTTAGACCCGCTCCAGTCCGGCTTCAGGTCTGGATACAGCACCGAAACGGCATTGGTCGCGTTGGTGGATGATCTCTGGAGGGCCCAGGGTAGGGGGTACTCCTCTATCCTGGTGCTGTTAGACCTCTCAGCGGCTTTTGATACCATCGACCATGGTATCATGTTGCGCCGGTTGGAGGGACTGGGGGTGGGCGGCACCGTTTTACGGTGGTTCTCCTCCTACCTCTCCGACCGGTCGCAATCAGTGTTGACAGGGGGGCAGCGGTCGACCCCGAGGCGCCTAATGTGTGGGGTGCCGCAAGGGTCGGTCCTCTCGCCCCTCCTGTTCAACATTTATGTAAAGCCGCTGGGTGAGATCATCCGTGGTTTTGGGGTGGAGTTCCACCAGTACGCTGACGATATTCAGCTGTACATTTCCACCCCAGACCACCCCAACGATGCCGTGGAAGTGATGTCCCAGTGCCTTGAAGCCGTGCGGGTCTGGATGGGGAGAAACAGGCTTCGACTCAACCCCTCCAAGACCGAGTGGCTGTGGCTGCTGGCGTCCCGATATAGCCAGCTGACACCATCGCTGGTTATTGGGGGTGAATCTTTGGCCCCCACGGAAAGGGTTCGCAACTTGGGCGTCCTCCTGGACCCACGGCTGTCCTTAGAGGATCACACGACAGCTGTGGCCAGGGGGGCTTTTTATCAGGTTCGCTTGATACGCCAGTTGCGGCCCTTTCTAGATCGGGACTCCCTACGCACAGTCACTCAGGCGCTCGTCACCTCTCGCCTGGATTACTATAATGCTCTCTACATGGGGCTCCCCTTGGGGTGCATCCGGAGGCTCCAACTGGTGCAGAATGCGGCTGCACGGGGGATTATGGGAGCGACAGGGCGCTCCCATGTGACTCCTCTCCTGCGCGAGCTGCATTGGTTGCCGGTGGACTTCCGGGTGTGTTTCAAGGTGTTGAAGACCAGGGTACTTGAGGACCAGGGTACTTACGGGACCGCCTTCTGCTGCCAGTTGCCTCCCACCGGCCGGTTCGCTCCCACAGAGAGGGCCTTCTCAGGGTGCCGTCAGCCAGACAATGCCGGCTGGCGACCCCCAGGGGGAGAGCCTTCTCTGTGGCAGCCCCGACCCTCTGGAATGATCTTCCTCCAGAACTGAGAACGATCCCTGACCTCCGAACGTTCCGTCGGGCCCTGAAAATGTATCTTTTCCAACTTGCCGGTCTAGCCTGATCCCCGCTGAATTTTAACATTTTTAGTGTCCTAGCGTTGTGGTATTTTAATATTTAAATTGTTCTTAACAGTCAGCCAAAGCTTATGTGGGTTTTAATTGATTTTTTAACTTTTGTACACTGTATTTTTATCTGGTTGTACACCGCCCTGAGTCCGCAAGGAGAAGGGCGGTATATAAATCCAATAAATAAATAAATAAATAAATAGAAACAGAATAACTATGGCAAAAGAAAGAAAAGGTACTGCTAACAGTAACAGGTGTCTTGGAGGCAATCCCAAAACATCTGGAACACCACTTGAACATCATCAGCATTGATAAAATCATCACTCGTCAATTGGAAAAGGCAGGTTTACTTGGGACACCGTACATCCTGTGATGATACCTTTAACACAACCAAACAATAACTGCCTATCCCATGTCTTTGGTAAGGACTCGATAGGTAGACAAAAATGCCAAATCAAGTCCAAATATCTGGCTGCATAACAAACCATAATAATATTGGTCTTAATGGAAATGTATAGGTAGACACTAAGAGCAAGGCATCCTTGAATTAGAAATTTGGAAATGTTGTTCCGTATGCCATCAATTCCCAAAGAAAACAATCGATCCTTTCTTTTTCAAGGGACTGCTATTTGAGGCAGGACCTTGGGCCAATGATTGAATTAAAGAACTGAAATTAATTTAAGAGAGAGAGAGAGAGAGAGAGAGAGAGAGAGAGAGAGAGAGAGAGAGAGAGAGAGAGAGAGAGAGAGAGAGAGAGAGAGAGAGAGAGAGAGATTATGGGAATGAGAGATAAATTGGTTCAAAGAGATTTGAGGAGTATCCTTGGAAGAGCCATAAAATATTACTAAATATAGGTCAAGATAGTATGCATTTATCTATATAGTTGTAAGAAGCTAAACTCAATAGCTGGCATCAGAATTTCTGGTGTATATAATTCCCCAGTCCAAAGATTCAGCTTGGATGATGTGGACCTCTTTGTTGGGTTTGGCCCTGCATCCTGATTTGTATTTCTGGCATACCTGTCCTCTGGCCTGAAACAGCTATTCCAACTTTGTATACCAAAGTGATTAATTTAACATTCATGATATTTTTCTTATTTGAAGATACTGTTCTTATTTATCTTTAACACTTTCAAATATTCATGACTATTTTTTTTAGTTAAATGTACTTGGAAGAACATGTTACTCTTTCTTAACAATATATGACATATGCACTATTGGAAGTAGAGTTTGTAAATTATTAAGAAGGCAGAAGAGAGAACCTTTCCTTTACATAACAGTAAATACACATTGCAAGCCTGAAGATAATTGGAAATTTGATTACCTGGAAAACACACTTGCATGCTTCAAACAAAAGTGAATATAAGAGAGAGAGAAAAATAAATTTTATTATGGATTTGTAAGGCAGAATGAATTTGCTCAATAAACAAATTCTCCACTTCCATTAGTATTTTCAAGATCAGATTTAACAATTCGCTTCATATGATAAGTTCTAGTAGGAAACCCACTGTGATGACCTGGGGTGTGAGACAAAAGCAACACAGCCAGAGAACCGATATGAGTCCCTTTATTATCACCAACTGTTTCCCCAATGTTCCTTTCAACTCTCCGGCCTGGAGAGATGCTCTTCCACCAACCTGTAATAGTCTTTGGCTGATAATACTTCAGTCCCAAACATTGTAAACAAAAAACTTTCAACTAATTTGCCTACTGTTCAAGAATGGACGTTAAAAGTAGAAAACTTAGCAGAGATGGCCAAAATTTCAGCATATTTGAAAGACCATTCAAATGAAAAATATATACTGGAATGAAGAAGATGGATTGATTACATTCAAGGCAAATGTCGGACTAAAAAATTACAAATAGCTTATGAATGAATAAAGAAATGTTATAATATATCTAAATTTAGTTTAGTAAAAGGGAGTTAAAGCACAAGAGGGAGATAGGAGGCTACAGTTAGTTAGCTTATGTTAGCGTATGATTGTTTAATGTTATACCCTGTATTTTGCTCTGGGAAGCTGGGAGAGGGTGGGTGGGAAGGGGATGGGTTGGGGAGGGTGGGGAGAGGGGGAGGGGGCTATATTTGTAAAAACTTTTTAAAACTTTTCAATAAAAAAAAAAACTTTCAACTAAAAATCCAACAAGGCAAGACAAGATAAGTAATCCGGCAGGGCAAACAAAATAGGGAATTCCAGAAGTGAAGTAGCATGGCAGTAAATCAAACCAGTTGGGAGGATGCCAGGAACTCAGATAAACACCAGATGAACTCAGTGTTTGTTCCCGATGACCGTCCCTTCCATTTGCCTCTACTTTTAAACTCTATCAGCAGCTGTGCCTTGTAAAGAGGATCAGGTCCCTTTCCTCCCTTGTAAGCCACACAACCCTCATTGTTCTCTTCTCTGCCTAGGATGAGGAGGGGGTGGGCCTTAGTCTCTCTGCCCAGCCTGACTTTGCACTTCCCCAGTTTCTTCTACAGCCAATGGATCCACTCTCTCACTCTCTGTCAGCTGTTCCTCTTCTCCTTTGGATTCAGACTCCAACAGGGGCATGACACCCACACATCTCTAATTTCCATTGGGGAAAAAAGTTTCCAGAGATGTTTCATGTGCACGTTCCAAATTCATTTCCCATCTGACTTGAAGCTTCAGTGAAGGAGGGGAAGGGTTAGCCTCTCTTTTCTCTTCCATAACAATGTCATCCTGAGATTTAATTTTTAAGATGAAATTGAAAGCAAGGAAGGTCCACTCATGCATTTCAACATGATTAGTGCCTTCTTCTGGTTTGGTCGTCTATTAGCTGTACCATTCAAGGTTCTTTTAAATTAGCATGCATTTCAAAGTAGTGAGTTTATGATAGGTTAAGTAATCCTCTGCTAACAGAAGGTAAACAAAATTCATAGTGTGGGGGCAAATCTGCCAAATCTAAATTAATTTAATCTCTAGATCAGGGGTGTCAAACTCGATTTCATTGAGGGCTGCATCAGGGTTGTGTTTGACCTTGGGGAGGGGGAGGGGGAGTGGCCAGGGAGAGTGTGGCCAGCTTGACATCACTCATATCAGGGGCTCCTGTGGTGGCCCAAGTGCTATGCCAGTGAAATGGGCTCCCAAGCTCCGTTTTCAGCTGAGATGGCCTCCTGAAACCCTCTGCCAGTGAAAACAGAGCTAGTAAACTCCTTTTCACTGGCAGAGGCTCCGCAGGCCGGTCATTCTCTGTTTCTAGGTCAGTCCCATGGGCCAGATGTAAGCATCCCGTGGGCCAGATCCAGCCCCTGTGCCAGTGGTGGGTTGCTACAGTTTGGACCGGTTCATGTGAACCATTGGTGGAAATTTGGCCAAGGTCGCAGAACTTGTAATGGTAATGGTGGACATGGCCATGCCCCCGAACTGGTACCTCCACTCACCGGTTGCTTGCCACAGCCACCATGTTTGTCGCCGCAATGTTCTTCATGCATGTGCATCCCATTGCCTTGCAAGTCCAATGGGATGCACATGTGCGAAGAACATGGTGGCAACAGCAGCAGCCTTCTGAGATCAGGTCACACATCAAACCCATGATGGGAGATGCAACACTGAGATGGCGCAGTCAGCTGGTGGGTGGGTGGCCCTTTGAGGAGACAGATCCGCTTCACTGGGGCTAAGACGGAAAACTGCCTGGGATTTCCGCAACGCCCCTCCGCCGCTGCTGATGCCTGCCACAGCAAAAGCCATGTGGGAAAATCTCCTGGGAGTTCTCGGACGCCCTTCCGCTGCCGCCACTGATGCCTGCCGCAGGAAAAGCTGTGCAGGAAAACCTCCCGGGAGCTCCAAAGTAAAAAAAAAAAAAAAGCCTCTGATGATTGCGCAGCTCAGCTGGGATCATCAGAGGCTTTTTTTAAAAAAAAAAGAAAGCCTCTGCCAATCAGGCAAGTCAGCTGGGATCTTCAGAGGCTTTAAAAGCATTTTTTAACAACCTCTTCAGCCAAAGAGGTTGTAGAAAAAATGGTTTTAAAAGTTAAAAAAAAAAGTTGGCCATGCCCACTCAGTCATATTACCCACCCACCCCCACCAAGCTACGCCCACAGAACCAGTAGTAACGAATTTTACATTTCATCACTGGTCAGGTTCAATGCTAGATGAGAACCTCACATTCTAGTTTTCTATGTTTTAATCTGGAAAAGTTCTAGAAATGCTGGAGATGGCATTATCCACAGATTTTTTTACATGGCTTTAAAATATTGTCAAGATCTGTGTAATTTCACTGTATTGTCTGCTTTTGGAGTTGTCAAATTCTACCCTGTTTTATGGGAAACTCTAACAAAACTTATTTCCTCTTGAGTTTCTGCAAACTTTCTGGGCAGGCAGCTGAAACTCTTGCCATTTTCTGAGGTAGATATAGATGCAGTATCCTGTTCTGCATAACTTCTCCCTTCATAGATAGAACTCATCCCCTTCTTTCTTTCACTCTTGAGAAAAATGCCTAATTATAAAACTATCAACATGCTATGATTTCCCAATTCACAAGAGCTTTTGAATGCAACAGAGGAATGTTAGCAAGGCAGTTGGGAAACCTTTCATTGTTTTTAAAACAAACAAACAACAGCAACAACAACAACAACAAAAACAACCCAAAGCAAACAACTGGCTTGTTCTTGCAATAGCTTTTTACATAGCAGCCTCTTAGAATTTTAGGCAAATCACCATATAATTGCACATAGAATAGTGTGTGTATATTAATTCATTATGATTTCTGGGGGTGAAGGAATGTTTGCTACTGATTTTCTCTTCTGCTATTGGTCACTTAGAGAAGACTGATAGGCTCATGGATATCCCTGGTGAATTCAAGGTCAGAAGAAATGAAGACAAAGTTTGCTTTCCAGCTGCTTTGTGGGGGATTGGTGGGTGGAAATTCAGATTGTGTGGATGTGGCCTATCTTTAGTGTTTTGTAAAAATGTTTTTTTGGGGAAGAATTATGCAACACTCTGTATTTACCATGAGAGCAGCTTTAAAAAATGAAATAATGCTTGTGTTATGCTGATTTTGAGACTTTTTCTCAACTGTACTGGAATAGTCATTTCTGAGTCTTTACCAAGATTGACCATAGATTTTAGAGTGGATTGGTGATTTACTTACAAAATCAAGTTTGTGCTGGATATTTACTAACTAGTAGCAACTGAACGTATACTCATATCTCTGAAATAACACAGAGCTTTTTTGCTTAATTATTACATGGAATAACAAGAGAGACAGCTTCCTATGAAAAACATACCTGAAAACACCCGGCATGCCCACCCAGTCACATGACCAACCAGCCACACCGACCCAGTCACATGACCAGCCATGCCACCCAGTCACATGACCACCCAGTCACATATGCCCAATCACATGACCATCAAGCCACACCTACAAAATAAGCCATGTCCACAGACCCGGTAGTAAAAAAAATTAGAACCCACCCCTGCCCCGTGCTTTGAGCTTGACACCTTTGCTCTAGTTTCATCTCAGTGGAATTCTGACATGTTCTCTCTGTTTGAACTGCAAGTTTAATTCTGCCCCTTGGTCTATGATCTGTGCATGGTTAAGATAACCAACTCTCACTTTGGATTCCATGTTAGGCTGCCTTAAGTGATCTCATTCTCAAAAACAATGAGTGAACCTTAATTGCTTCTTATTCTCTTTTACAAAGGACCCCGTTCCTGGCAAAGCTCTTCCTCATGTTTCATCTGTTTACCACTCATTGTAATTATGAGCAATTAAACTGTTAAAAAAAGTACTGAAAATGCATGGCAACGTAATAGAAAAGTGGTGATTCCTTCACCACTTCATTCACCACATATTCAAAGTTTTGAAACTAACACCAGATAAGGAAAGCAACCAAAGGAGAAGTTGTGGCATTAAACACAAATGAAAAACTGAAGCTAATAGGATCTGAAGGCTGAACCAGCTGGAGAGTAGAATTGCTGAGAAAGAAGGAATCCATCTTGATCTCATTTCCTGTAATTTCAGTGCTGTTAACATGAGAGCATTTCCCATGACAACGTGCCAAAATATTGTTTTTCCCCTGGGCTGGCCAAATAGGTGACTAGAAAAGAGCTTGTTCTTGCTTCTCTAGGTTTTTTTTTAATGTTTATAACCAGCCATCTTTTCTATTATTTGGCTGTCACTGCCCACAATAATCTTTTATTTAGAAAACCAAGTAAAGTATGATTGTTAGGAAAGTACATTTTAAAGCATAGAACAGGAGTAGAGTTAGGTGATTTGCCGGCTCATACCGCATTGGATTAGAAATAAGCCAAGCTATTTCTTATTCCCCAATGACCCTTAAGAACTAGCAGTTTATTATATGTTTGAAAAAAATAATAAAAATAATAACAATTTTTTACAAGTGAAAGAAGAGAGGCAAAGCAACAGCTGTGTTTGTTTTGCTGGAGATCTTTTTCCTCTCGTAAAGAGGGCAATTCAAAGAATAAAAGGATCAATAAAACTGGAAAACTGTAGTTATATTATTATTGTTACACAAGCATAAAACAGAATGCTAAAGGTTACTTACCAATACAAAAGAAATTCAGTATCTCATGGCAGGAGAGAATAATTCCAAAGTAGCCTAATTAAAAGAGGTTTGAAAGTAAGATGCCTCAAAGTTTTATATATTATGCAAGATTAGCATATGCATTATTTGTAACAATGCAACATGGTTGCTGCTATAGGATGATAACTGAAATTTTGACTGTGCCCATTTATTTATTAAATTTATTGATTTATTTTATTTGCCTCTCATCTTGCCACATTCTAAAGCAAAACAACCTTTCATCCAGATTAATGTGGCTGAGACCACAGCTATCATTTGCAATTTGCACTGTCCTGGATTAGCAAATTTGGTTTTCATCTAAAAATTCAAAGATTGAAATGTATGTGTTTAGAATAAAATGGGCTCAGGTACACATCATTTGAAACAAAATGTATATCTTGAGATAAATATTCCAAAACATCCCAGAACATCAGGGATGGATTGGTGTTATTTTTAACCATAGATTAGAGGCAGATTTATGAACTTCACAGTATGTCACACACTGGTAATAGAATGATCTGTCCTTTTTTGAACCTAGTCCTTTCTGAATGTTCACCAAAATGACTCTCAAGTCCAATTGCTCAAGCAACATGTCATTTTTTTTATTCTGAATCACTATGGTTAATGTTAGAGCAATGAAAATGGAATGATTGTTTCTCTTATTGCTATCCTAATTATTAGACAATACTAGACATCAGATGCATAATGAAAGAACTAAAAAATCAACCTTGATTCCTGAATGTAAGTGAATGAATTTGGCAGCTGTTTTGTTTAGGAAGAGAGTATTTTGTCTGTCTATCTATCTATCTGTCTGTCTGTCTGTCTGTGTCTGTCTGTCTGTCTGTCTATCTACCTACCTACCTACCTACCTACCTACCTCTAATCAGCAAATGAGACATTTTTAGACATTAAGCAGATGCTGTCTACTGGAATTGGATGTTAAAAATTAAACTAGGAGAAAAATGCATATGCTTGCTGAAAACCATTTTAATCATAGAATCATAGTGTTTGAAGGGTCCTTGGAAGTCTTTTGTTTCAACCCCCTGCCCAAGACAGCAATCCTCATAACATCTTGGACAAATCTTTTATTGAAAATCTCCAGTGATGGAGCAACCAAAACCCCAAGAGTCTGACTGTTCCTTTGCTTAGTTGTTCTTACTGTCAGGAAATTCCTCCTAATTTTAAGGTTCCATCTTTCTTTGACAAGCTTCCACCCACTACTTCTTGTTGTACCCTCAGGTGCTACAATGGTTAGAGAATAAATTGACATCCTCTTCCCTGTGGCATCCCTTTAAGTATTGGAAGACTGCTATTATGTCTCGTCTCAGTCTTCTCTTCATTAACCTAAACATGCCTAGTTCCAGCCGAAGAAGTTGTAGAAAAAATGGTTTTAAAAGTTTTTTTAAAAAAAGTTGGCCACACCCTCTCAGTCATATTAAACCCCCCCACAAGCCACGCCCATAGAACAGGTAGTGACAAATGTCACCATTGCGGCGGCGGGAGGCACTGCCCACCCGCCAGGATGTCTCTACACATGCACAGAAGTGTCCTGCATGCATGTGAGCATGTGCATGCCCGTGAGCAAACTGGTAGCAACCAAAATTGAAACCCATTACTGTCTTTGTTGCTCTTCTCTGTGCACTTTCTAGAACCTCCGCATCTTTTTTATATTGTGACCAGAACTGAATGCAATATTTCAATTGTGGCCTCACCAGAGGGGCATTGAGCAGTAGTATCATGTCCCATGATCTTAATGTTATCCCTCTGTTGATGCAACCCAGTAATGCATTGGCTTTTTTGACAGCTACAACATACTGCTGACTCATTCTTACATGGTGTTCCACCAGGACACATTGATCCCTCTCATAGGCACTACTGTTGAGTCAGATACTGACCATTCTGTATCTGTGCATCCGGTTTTTGTCATCCAGTTGTGGGCCTCAGGATGACAATGATGATACTTACCTCAAGGAGTTAGAAAATTGGGGAAACTGGTGTAATAAAAACAGCCTTGTCTTAAGTGTAAGAAAAACTAAAGAGATCATTGCCGATTTCAAAAAAGGTAGGCATAGCCACACATCTCTGTGTTATTAATGATTCACCTGTGGAAGTGGTTAGCAGAATCAAGTTTCTGGGTGTGCAGCTAACAAGTAGGCTAGTTTGATTGCTCAACAGAGAGGCACTAATGAAGCGGACATATCAGTGACTGCATTTTCTGCATTGCATGAAAAAATTACATCTTCCTTCCATTGTCCTTACCACTTTCTATAGAGGGACTATCAAGAGCATCATGCCATATGGCATTACTGTCTGGTTTGGAAGCATTACTGCTTCAGACAGGAAGGTGGTGCAGAGAATGGTGAGGATGACAGAAAAGATTAGTTCACTTCCGTCTATCCAAGACATATAAGCATATTAGCATATAAGTGAAGCTTTAGCAGGGTCTGCAGTATTGTCTTGGATGCTACACAACCTGTTCATGAACTGTTTTCCATGTTACCTTTTGGGAGGAGGCTTTGTGTATCTTAAGCAGAACATCTAGATTCAGTCACAGTTTGTTCTGTATACTATCAAACTTGTGAACTGTCAAGTTTCCTTTTTCTGCTATGTATTTAAAATGGACAGTTATATATATATATACGGTATATGCTCACAGTAAAAAATGACAGTAACCGTTGTCCTGTCCTGTCGTGTCCTGTCGTGTCCTACCTTACCTCACCCTACCTTACCTTATCTTTTTACTGCCTAAATGCAGGATCTTACTTTTTTCACCACTGAACTGTATCTTACTGGATAATGAATACACATTTTCAGCAGAGAATAGATAATAATTTAGTATACAAGATCTAATCAGTTTGAAGTTTGAATTAAAATATATTTATCATTCAGAACATAGCCTCTAAACCATGCAATTCATATGTTGGCCCTTTAAAAAAAACTGTAATGCCACAGGCTCTTTTAAGAAATGAGATATTGGATATTAATGTGCAAAGCTAAAATAAAGTCATGAAAAGTGAAGTTACAATGGGCTATACAGTATTTAATGGTGAATATTACCTTTCTCAACACCCCATATTATGAGGTACCATGGGATAATTGGGAATTTTCATTTCTGTGAAACTAGAACGGATAAATCTACATTGTTCAGATTTTGGACCTTAATTAGATTTCAGCCCCTTCTTTCACTGGGGAAGAGAGAAAATATGTTTGTTTTTTTTAAAAGGTGATTAATAATAGTAATATAGTTATTTGCAACATAGATTTCAGCAAAATTGATATAAAATTGCAGCAATCTGTATCAGTTCAATTTATCCCCTCTGATATTAACAGCACTATTTCCAACATCTGCTTTTGTGGCCACTGCAAATAATGCAACTTATTTGTTACATTTTCATCTACAGTACATGGGTCAGCAGGATATATATATATATATATATATATATATATATATATATATATATGTATGTATGTATGTATGTATGTATGTATGTATGTATATATATATGTATGTATGTATGTGTATATATATATATATATGTGTGTGTGTGTGTGTGTGTGTGTGTGTGTGTGTTTCCTTTAAGCCAGGTTTTTCCTACGTAACCAAGATTTTTCTGGAACCACAACTGAGTGAAATCACAGTTTCCAGAAAAATCTTGATTACGTAGGAAAAACCTGGCTTAAAGGAAAAACACAAATAAAACCTATGAAAAGTAAGAAAATAGGCACACACACACACACACACACACACACACACACACACCAGTGGTACTGTGATACCTATAAGAATCCTTACCTCTTTGCAGTTGACAGTTAGAAATAGGGAACCAGAGAAAGGTAGAGAGCTTGTCGAAACGTTGCCAAAGCTTTGAAGTGTTGGATAGGATTTTAGCCAGAGTTTTAAAAGATCTTACAAAGTGTTTTGTTGGAATTTTGGAGGATTTTGAGCTGAATCTTAGCCAGGATTTTAAGCATTTTAATTAACAGACTTTTAATGACATGGGAAACACCTGAGATTTTAACTTTTTACATATATATATATATATATATATATATATATATATATATATATATATATATATATATATATATATATATATATTTCAGATGGGTTAATACGCTATCTTGGGAAGAAGAGATATTTTGGACATTAGGAGTCTTAATTTTGTTATGTGAGATCATATCTGGCCATCTCCAAACTGAGTGGCTTTGCGCTACATGAGAATTCTTCTATTTATCCAAAGTAGATGTTCACCACTTTCAATATACTCATTGCAGCCCTCCCCACTCCAGTTGTTTCTGAAAGTGGAAAATCTTGCTAAAAGAATGTGTGCACTATAATGTTGATGTTTGGAGAACAGAAAAAACAAACAAACCCAGCTCTCTGCCTTGGGCAGGAATATGTACTGTCTGCCATCACTGGATAGTAGCCAGTTATTTGTTAATTAGCAAACCCCCATAAGATTGATTGCGTACCACTGAGTCACTAACAATTCATAGTGACCACATAGATAGATTTACTTCAGGATCCCCATAAGAGACCCATGAAAAATCAAATAAGGAAAGTGAATGTGGACCTTGCAGGGAAGTCTCATTTTATAAAGATTGATTAGTTTCAGAATGTGCATCACAACTGAAGAAAGCTCTTGATATATAATGAGTGAAAGAGAAACACCTGTGTTTGAAAGCACATACAAGTAAAAACACATTTATCAAAATAACAGGATGGCATGTTGCCCCTTGGCATGCATTTCCTTAACACCAGATGATACTTCAGGACAAAAGAGGCCCCAGATCTTGGGAAGCAAGCAAGAATAGACTGTAGACTTATAATCAGAACTGAGCTGGCATCTGAATTTTAGTCTTTTTGAATGCAAAGCTCCATTCTTTTCAATTATGAGTTGAGCTCTGTCACTGCCATAATTCTTTTCCATTCAGTTCATTCATCTGCAGCATTGGAAAGTGGAGTGTACAGGTGTATTCTAAACTGAATACTGAATTTACAAATTCTAAACTGAATGTGTAGCTGTTTCTTCTTTTGACTTCATTTGTGAGTTAACAAAATGCTGTTCTGAGAAACTGACTGTGCCTATCACATCAGATAGGCTTCTGCGCGGTGGTGGGATTCAAGTAATCTAACATTCGGTTCTCTGCCCTAATAATTTCTTCCAACAACCGGTTTGCCAAACTGCTCAAAAAGTTAACAACCGGTTCTCCCAAAGTGGTACGAACTGACTGAATCCCACCACTGCTTCTGCGCTTTTGTTAGGAAAAGAAAAACCCAGTAGTGAGCATTCAAAAATCGGCTGTTTTGACATTACAGACATAGATTTGATCTAGGAGTACAATCACAAAATTATATCCTAGCTCAACAAGAATCAGTAGATTTCCCATTTCCTTTCCGCTCTTCATTCAACTTGTCCAAAAGCCAACAACCATTTCTTCATGTCCATGAATTTGCTTTTCTAATAATCTCCTTCAATTAGGATTAGGTTTCTGGTTAGATTGGAGGACATATTGATGATTCCTGAATACCTTTACCTAGATTTTCTGTAATCTGGAGAAAGTTCACTTTTAATCATAGTTCCATTCTCTGATTCCACTGCTTTTCATCTACATTACTACCTCCCTTCTGAACAAACTATGTTATGAAATCATCTGTATACACGATGCCTTGATCCAACAAAGGTTTTCAAGCCTTCTCATCTTAACTACTACCACTACATCGATAAACCATGAGTCTATGATGTAGACTTTCAAATCACAATCATTCAGTTTTCTCAAGAATTGATCAAAAATTCCTTACTGTGAAATCAGAGTGTTGCTCTACTATCTGCCCTGAAGGGGTTTGTACTGCCATTAATTTGGGTATGCTTCAGGGGTGAAATGCTCCTGGTTCGGACCGGATCACCCGATCCGGTAGCGATGGTGATGGGTGGTTCGGAGAACCAGTAGCAAAAATCCTTACGCCCTCCCCATGCCCAGCTGAGCCATGCAATCATCAAAGGCTGGGGTTTTTTTACTTTTAAAAGCATTTTTCTACAAACTCTTCGGCCAAAAAAATGCATTTAAAAGTAAAAAAAAAGCCTCTGATGATCAGGTGGCTCAGCTGGTATCACCAGAGGGTTTTCAAAGCATTTTTTTTTTTTGCAACCCCTTTGGCCAAAGAGGTTGTAGGGAAAAAAAATGCTGTTAAAAGCCTCTGGCAATCCCAGCTGACTTGCCTGATCATCAGAGGCTTCTAAAAGCATTTTTTTCCTGCAACCTCTTAAGGTTGTAGAAAAAATGCTTTTAAAAGAAAAAAAAAGTTGGCCATGCCCACCCAGTCACATTACCCCCCCAACACCACCACCAAGGCATGCCCACAGAACTGGTAGTAACAAATTTTAGATTTCATCCCTGGTATGCTTACAGGTGCAAGTAAGCTTGCAATAGATTAGGTCAGCGTAGGAGATATTGCCTTTCTTAGAATTAGCTTTGTTTCAGCAGTTCATGGGACTTCATATGTTGGTTACTCCAATGTCTTCTATATGAGACTGCCATTGGAAAGTGCTTGGAAGTTTTCCTTGGTACAAAATATGACAGAACATCAAATGGAACAAGATGTTAACAATGTCACTGTGCTGCTATCCGGAACTTCTGTTAATGGTTCCAGTTTATTAAGGAGTGGAATTTAAGAGATGGTATTATTTGATAAAGTCCCTTCTGGTTAGAATGATTTTTTATTCTCTGGATCATTTCTGTTTACTCTTTGATTGGTCTTTATAATTCATCTTTCCTCTTATACCTATGGCTTTGAAAAATAAATTCAATTATTTGTTTATGGTGTTTCATTTTCTTGTCCAATGTTTTAACTTCCTTTCTTAGAATCAAGTTAAAGGTTTGAAATCTGCACTGAAATAATCCGCGTTGAATGGGGAGCATATAAATTTTAAAATTCACAAGCACATTAAGAAATGGGATTGGCTAGCAAGAATTTCTGACAATAATATTGTCTCATACTTCTCCTCTTGTTCTATAATCCATGGCTATGATGAAATCTTAAGTGAAGTCCAAAATAACTTCCAGCTAGTGTAGCAATAAAAAATTACAAATGTTTCATACAAGTGAATAGATTTATCAGGATATAATTTTTTGAGTGAAGGGGAAATGACACAGTATACCTAGGGAAGTTTACAGAATTTGAAAAGGAGTGAGTTGGAAGTTACATTTATTAGGCATATAATTTGGGGATATGAATGAGCTGCTTCCAGCCAGCAAACTTTGATAAGTCATTTTAGATTGACTGTGCCTGCATGCTCTGCATGCCTGTCAAGACTAAGCAAGCTGTTCAACGTTAATAGCAACACGTTATGTCAATTCTTATGATAAACAAGGATTTCTGCTGCTGCTTTTCATATTTCTGCTGCTGCTACCTGTGGCTCCAAATCAACCTAATATCGTAAACAAAGTCAGTCAATCTTTGCCCAACATTATGATATCCTTTAGTGATGTGTGTGTATGGTTTAACACAAAATATAAACCACAGATCAAAGGTTCATCAAAAAGCCTGTGTTGCCACCATTTCCAACATAATTTATCCATCAATCCACAACCCAGCAACAGTGCTTCCACCCAATCAAAATACAACTACATCATCAGCCAATCAGAATAAAACAACAGTCAACCAATCAGAATACACCTTTGCCTCTTTTCATAGAAAAATGTCAATTAAGATCACACATTTTGCCCATAAGCACCAAACCGAGAACATCAGCCAGAAGATGATGAATGTGATTTCATCGAAACGTCGCTACTATCCTTTTAAAGATATGTTTACAATTACATGGGAAGAAAGCCGAGATATTACCTGTACACACACACACACACATCAAACTTACACAACAGAACCACCTTCTTTATTTATAACAGTGAGAAACTTTAGAAAACCAATGGAGTCAAGTCATCCGTCATTAGATATAACAGAGAGATCTATTGGGCTTGAACACTGCTCCATGAGTACAGAGTAGCTTCCTTATTCCTTATCAAAGGGGTTAGAGTTTTTTCTTGATTTTTTAAGAGATCTCCACACTTGGGTGAGGACAGTCATTTTGCTCACTCTATAATGTGAAATGGCCATAAGAAATAAAGGTAAATAGACGCAGGAGTGACAGCATGATTAGTGCTGGAGAAGAGTTTCAAACAATGTTTATCCATTTATTCCCTCATTTGATTTATATAATTGCCTGTTTCATTTTAATGTGATTCTGGACAATCACGCAACAACTGGGAATTACCCATCCAATCATCCACACAACTGGGAGATGAGTTCTATCCTGAGCTCAGGGTCTCAGGCTAGAGTACAAAACTGAGTTTTCAAGACCTTAAGGGATGAGGCCAAGCTAATTTCAGGAGAAATGATGTTCCAAAGGGCAGGCATTATGGCAGAAAAAGCTCTCCTTTTGGGCCTTCAGCCAAAGGAACCGGAGCATGCCCTTCCTGCTGTATAGAATATGAAGATAAAATATAAGTACAACTTGTAAGCCACCTAGAGTCATTGGATACAAGATGGGCGAATGAATGAATGAATGAATGAATGAATGAATGAATGAATGAATGAATGAATGCAACTGGCTCTTCCCAGGCACAATGGTACAGGCCAAGGTAGCGATATACTGCTTGCACCCAAAGCTGTTCCCCTGCAAATGCACAGGTGATAAGCTAGGACAATAACCTCACCGAATAAATATTTCAATAAATTTGTGTGCTTAATTTACTCATTATTATTTTTTTTTTGTAAGCTGTATCTGCAAAAGTATCCCTGAAAAAGTTCCTTTATTATTAGAAAGCCAGAAAAGCATTGGTCATTGACTGGTATTATAAGATCTGTTCTGCAAATGGAAATAAATGTCTACAGTACTCCTTGTATGGAGTTTGTGTCTCTGAACCTCCTTCACATGGAGGTTTGTGTCACCAAATCAGAAATCTAGGATAGAATGGCATGTTGTATGAGAAAATGGTCAAATACTCAGGATTCATGTTCTAAATGGCATACTTTCAAATAACGTGAGATCCCCTTCAGTTCCAAGCCATTATTGTATCTGTCACAATGTTGAACTCATCCACGGTGTTGAAGTGGTAAGTTCTGCCACAGATACCTTTCATGTCTCCGGAGAGTATGTGCCTTGCTTCTGAAATAGAAGTTATTTTTTTCCCCTACAGCAACACCAGCTCATCTCTATGACCTGCTCTGTGTCTAGTACCATCTGTCTTTCATTTACGAGGGAGAGAGCTAGAGAGGCTAATGAAGAGGAGAGACAGTGTGACCACCAGCAGCTTATGACGTGCCATAGCAATGTGAAGAAGGCACTCTATAGGCCCACATATTAGTTGTGACAAGTCAGTCTCTAAAGGAGGTTGATGAGATTGGTGGCATGTAGCACATCGCTGGTGCTGTATAAAAGAGTAATTTGACTTGTAGCAATGCCAGCAATGTTATTTTACTTCCATACAATCTGATCTAAACCCCTCTTGCTTACTTTCTGAAAATCATTTTCATGGCTGGGCAAAAAGTAACTGAAGACCCTGTACAGTTGGGATTTATAGAAGCAAACTCAATCACTCAAAATGACTGTAATCAAAAATTCATTCAGAGACCTTAAACAAAGGCCGCTCGAGGTAATTTCCTTTCTGTTTTCCTGTGCTGTCTTGGAGACTGAGGGCAAGACTTTCCTGGCATTCAAAATTCACTGAAGCCAAGATTCTCTTCGTTAACATTTACGGTATCGCCCTGTAAGCATAGGGTCATCATTTTTATTATTCTCAAGCCATACGAATGATTTTTCCTCTTGTGATAGCAGAGTAATTTATCTTTCTTTTATTTGTTCTATTAACCAGAATCATATGCCTGTTAGGAGGTATGCATGAAAGGTGAGGGATGCATTTTTTTAAACAAATAAATCAAAGCAATTGCAGAAACAAAGTATTATAGTGACCTCAGACCTGGAAACTCATTCTAGATTCTGTAGAGATTATAATGTGCTAAGTGAGGGGCTGCTTTATGTGTGATTTTACAAAATGACTTCTTTAAGGATTCCCCAGTCATGTGTTCTGACTCGCCCTGGATCTAGTGCAGGATGGGGCAATTTGTCACCATTTGAAACTTGGTTCCATATGATTCTCCTCATTTATTTATTTGCTACATGTCTCTACTGATCTGGCCATGCTTAGAAGGGTGGCCCAACAATACATGCATCAAAATTAAGGAGGGCAGATTTTTTTTAAAAAAATGACACATGTTTCGGTAAAAGGCATTATGATGGGGAGATGCTAGTTTCAGTTACTGACAGGTCAAAGTGGCCCTTCAGAATATGCTACCATATATTGTCCATTAGCAAATCATTGCTTTTAGGTAGGAAAAGGTAAACAAAGGCAGTTGTATATTCGTTTTTATATACAACCATGCCTTAAAATCCAGTCTTGTCTTGTTTAGCGTGAAGGAACTGCAATGAAGCTATAATTTTGAAAATTTCTATTCTTATTCCCTGTCCCTTCTTCATATGTTTTAGCCTTCAGCTGCCCCAGTCATCTTTGTTGCTCTACTCTGCACTCTTTTTAGAGTCTCAATATATTTTTAATACGGTGATGACCAAAACTGGATGCAGTATTCAAAGTGTGGCTTTACCAAGGCAGTATAAAGTGGAAGCATCACTTCTCATGATCCTGATTCTATTCCTCTGTTAATCAACAGAGTGTCAGGGTTCTAAGTATTTATTTATTTATTTATTTATTTATTAGTTCAATTTAGATGCCGCCCTTCTCCAGAGACTCAGGGTGGCTTACAATGCGTTAAGCAATAGCCTTCATACTTTTGTATATACCTGCTTAGTAGGGCTTTTGCCCTCCCTAAGCAGTGTTCTTTTTTATACAAAGTCAGCTTATTGCCCCCACAATCCGGGTCCTCATTTTACCTACCTTGGAAGGATGGAAGGCTGAGTCAACCTTGAGCCTGGTGAGATTCAAACTTGCAGTAATTGCAGGCAGTTACACCCCCAACGAAAGAAAACTCAAAGGCTTGAGTTTCCTCAAAGTTCCATTTTATTAGAGATGTCATATTGGCATCATTTCTACTACTACTCATTTCTGTAGTAGTCTTAAATACAGCTTTCTTTCATTTTTTTTTTAAAACCAATGCTAATTTTATTTATAGTAAGTGTCTGGATATCTATTTATTAGTAATTATTTATTTATTGTAGTAAATCAATAATATATTTTAATGATACATTTAAAGTTGGAAACACAGAGACAAATGTTCCTCTTCCTTGCCTTTTGTAGGAAAAAAACACACATCACGGATGGCTACCCTGACAGGATAAAAAAGACTTATCAAAAAAGTAGGCAAAATAAGTGTATTCATTCATTTTGTCCCTAATATAGAGACTCTAGCAAAGAATGTACCACTGCATTTGCTTCACTTCATCTTTCTTTGAGTGTCAAAGACAGCAGGGGCCCAGGGATTTTCGAATGTGGACTTCCCTTTCTTCTGAGGGGATAAAAATAAACCTCTCCTTGTTCCATAGTCTCCTAAACAAAATGGATCCTCAGTGAAAGGAGAGGACACAATTTCATCTGGTCAATGTTTTTTAAGCAAATATAGATTAGAGGGATAAATCTATACTTGACAGTGGCAGTCTACAGGTACATGCTTTATTGTCAATATCCATGCTGTTTTTCAAAACAGCTTGTTAAACCATTCCAACACACTTTATCCAAGTTTGTACATCTTACTGTAATTTCTTGTATTGTCACATAAATTAATCACGTTTGCTATGAAATTAAACCACATGGTTTACTAACTGTTGAAATTTATGATTGAGGTTCCTGGGTCTCTCCCCCCCCCCTTTGCTCTATTATGTTGCAATCACTGGAGTTTAATGATGAAAAACATCCCTCTTTTGTGATATAGTTTACAGTTCCAAGCTGCATACAAGGGAAAGTTGCATTAAAAAAATTCAGAGAATGTCATCCCTCTTTCTCTCCCTTTTTTCACAATTCAGAAGTTAATCAAAGCTGTGTAGAGAAAGAGCACCTTGTGGACCCCCCCCCCCACATGTATGTATTCTTCATTATGACAGAGAGAGCCATGCAAACAGACAGAATTTCTGTCTCAAGGTTAGCAATGGGACTAACTTCCTACTCACAGCTAATATCTAGCTCAACGCAATATGTTAGATCATGAAATAAAATCTGTCTCCTTTACCAAGGATTTTTAATATCTCCAGAAAGTACTATGTTTTATTCAGTATGTACCACCAGAAACTGGAAAAAAATGCAGAGCAATAGCATTATGTGTCTTTCTATAAGAGGAATGACCATGTTAAAACAATTTCTATTGACTTTTTTTATTAAGTGTGACAGTGACAAACACAAGGTATTTTAACTGTGAAATACTAACACAGAGAGTCCATTTAATGCTTATGAGTGCAATGAGGACACAATTTTAACTCTAAAATTGTAACAGTCAAAATACATTGATACTGCAACATTGCTAGTAAATAACCAGCCAAGAAAAGTCTTAAAACACTGTGATGGTTTAGTGGTCAAATACAAATAAGGTAAGGTATTAGGTGTTAGGTATACCATGTCTGGCCAGAAAAATATGCCTATGCTTCCATCTTATGGGTGTCTATATTTTTGAAAATATTGCTAGGGTTGTATAAATATATGCATATATGAAGTAGATATTGTCAGATTATTCATGAACTGGCAGAGACATGGTAACAAGATCAGCCAATGAATAGGCATAGCAACTAAGTCAGCTAATTGGGAGCTGAGACAGACTGGAGCCAGGGCATGTCTTAGTCTGCAGCTTCTGAGTCTGTGCAGAGAATTAAAACTGAAACTAAGCAGTCTGTGCATGCTGGTCTGTTCTGCTGAAATGAAACTAACTGTTCTTTCCTGCCTTGTGTTCTGCCTGTAACTTCTGCCACATTGGAAGAATCAACTATTGGTATTGTAAATACTTCATCTGCTAATATGTATATAAAGAAGGTAATGAATCCAGCTGAATCAGTTATCTGTGTGTGCTTCTGGATTTGATTTTTGCAAGAAACTCTGATAGATATATGCATATATTCCTCTCCTATGTATATGCAGGACAATAAGATACAGTCCAAATGAACACAATGAAACAACTGGCTTGGAGAATAAGAAGAGTCTGTATCCTCTTTTATTTATCCAGATTCCACAAGGAATATATATTGAGGGAGATTGGGTTGGAAGAAAATTTTACTGTTTCAAAATATTTTAATATTTTGTGTGCCACCCAAGGTGACTCTTGTGAGATGTATGACTATACAATTTACATTAACTACTTAAAATGGGCATGGTTTTAAAATGGGAGGAAGAAGTATTAATAACCTGAGCTATGATGATGACACTATTTTGAAAATGGAAATTATCTCCAAACACTTGTAAAGGAAAAAAAAAGGATTAAGGTTAAACATAAAGAAGACCAAACAGATACAGCAGCCAATCTTTGAACTGTCAATGAAGATGAAGAAGTAAATGTTATCTTTTAGAATGGACTATCAATAATAAAGGGATCAGGTGTTCAAAACTATGTTACAGACTAGCATTTGGTAGGCTACTAATGGATATTATATTCAGATGTCATGATATAGCTATATCTACAAAGAACAGAATCATACAGGAAATGGTTTTACCTGTGACACTGTTTTAAAGTGAAAATTGGACTTTAAAAAAGCAAGATAGAAAGAATGCTGATGCTTTTGAACTATGCCATTTGGGAAGACCCCTGAGAATGCCACAGACATCCAAGTAAACAACCAAATGGATCATCAAATAAATCAGCTCAGAGTTGTCTCGCAAGGCACAAATGGCCAGGTTAAAATTATTGTTATTTTGGATACATTACACAAATACCGAGCACTCTGGAAAAGTATATAATGCTGGAAAGAGAAAGGAAAGAGAAGAAAAGGATGAGCAGTGATAATTATTTGAACAAATGATCACATATTTGTAAAGCATAGGTCACATAAAATGTTTCTGCAAATAAATCACATGAACTGCCTCTAGTCATTGTAAAACATTACCTTTTTTCTTCCCCTTTTGAAATGATGTCCTTTGAAGACTTATACATGGAGATTTTTTTTTTTTGCAAAGTTTACGGTGACAAAAATATACATCCAAAATGCAGCAGCATTATACCATTAAATTAAAAAAAAGTTATGATTAAAAGGCAAGAAGAAAGCTGCATAGATATTAACAAAATGGAGTCACCCTGAGCAACTCACCATTTCCTTGGACCATAAGGCCTCCTGATATAACTATGTTTTGAGGACCCCAACCTGCAAATATTAATGAAACACTAACTAAACTACAGTCCTATCTAATGAGGTACAAGCAATATAATATAATCCAATGAATTTAGACAAGGGCACATCAGCTACTTATAGGCGAAGTAGGTTAGCAAGAATAAACAAAGTCCAAAGTCAATACAAGGAACAGGCAACTTTCAGTAATTTAACAGAATGAGTTGAATT
Organism: Masticophis lateralis; assembly: GCA_030761175.1. Taxonomy (NCBI): domain Eukaryota; kingdom Metazoa; phylum Chordata; class Lepidosauria; order Squamata; family Colubridae; genus Masticophis; species Masticophis lateralis. Next base: position 189,503,837 of record JAUDYJ010000001.1, on the reverse strand, counting down.
GGAGCCTTACACACTTAAGTATAAGAAGAAATCACAGGAAATATTACTCTATTAACTTCTGACTTCAGATTTTAATATTTGTTTATTAAGAAATGTATTTGGTTGCCCAACTCACGGTAACTCAGGGCAGCTTACAGAAGAACTCATGTATATAAAGCTGATCCTAATTAATGAATTATTTATTCATTAATTAATCACTAATTATTATTCATTAATTATTCTAAGGGATGCGGTAGCTCAGTGGCTAAGATGCTGAGCTTGTCAATCGAAAGGACAGCAGTTCAGTGCTTTGAATCCCTAGTGCCGCATAATGGGGTGAGCTCCCATTACTTCTCCCAGCTTTCTGCCAACCTAGCAGTTCGAAAGCACATAAAAAAAAATGCAAGTAGAAAAATAGGAACCATCTTTGGTGGGAAGGTAACAGCATTCTGTGCGCCTTTGGTATTTAGTCATGCCAGCCTTTGGTATTTAAACATGACCACAGAGACGTCTTTGGATAGCGCTGACTCTTCAGCTTTGAAACGGAGATGAGCACCGCCCCCTAGAGTTGGGAACAACTAGCACATATGTGCAAGGGGAACCTTTACCTTTAATTAATGAATTAACAACAGGACTCTATTTAAGAGTCAATCAGTGATTCCCAAGAAAATCATTTGATTTGTCCCAAGTAGCTACCCACTGAATCATACACTCCCATTAATCAATTCAATGATTCACTCTTGTGAATTTGGAGTAATAAAGTTGGCTTAATATCAGGATTATCAGTTACTGGGGTCTGAAGGAGTAGCAGAGTCTCATTCAGTCCCTGACCCTGTGTAAATGTCTAGACTTCTGGATGACTTCTTTGACCATATTTCTTTGGACCAAAGTTTGATCAGAGGAATTTTGTTAACATATAAGCACAGTAGAATTTCTCATCCACTTCCCAATTCCCCATGCTTAGAGTGATCAGATATTGGCTGCAAAAGTCCAGATGAACAGAAGGCATTAAACCCTTCAGAATGTTTGTACCTCTTGGCTGCCATCTAATGGGCATTAGGATTTTTACAGCCTATTCATGGCTCACATAAAAGTTTATTGCAAGGGTAGGTATCTCAATGTTACTTTATTGTTTTTATTTTATCGCTCCACAGCAACAAGGGAGTGTGTGAGATGTCAGGTTTTCTACCTCCAGAATAGACAATTGCAGGTTTGAGAATGTGCAATTTATTGTATCCTATTGTTTTGCAGTTTTAAATTCACTCAAATGTCAATGCATTGGTATGTGAAATAAAGTTACCAATACAGAATCAGAGGATTAAAGATCTCTGTAGGAAGAGAACATCTGGGCAACCATTACACAACAACGAAGTATGAAAGTTATCTATAACCATCAAAGATAAGACAAAGATAAATATCCCAACATGCAAAAAAGGCTGTCTGTTCATACGTTGAAAATAGCTGACGAAAACAAATGGCAACTGGAACAAAGGAAAAATTGCCCAATTAAATCCTGAGTTACATGGAAGAACAAGTAGAGACAAAAAGACATTGCTAAATAAGCAATGCAACAAAATAGAAGATTACAGCCAAATGAGAATGAAAATACATGTGTTTAAGAAAATTGAAGGAATCAACAGATATTGTGTAAAGATGGGCATCATAAAAGATAAAGAAGCAAAGATCTATTAGAGAAAGAAGATACAAAGAAAAGATGGCATGAATCTCCAGAACCCTTTAAAATGTTTTCCAAATTGGTAATAGATACCTCAATCCATCCATCTGTCTGTCTGTCTGTCCGTCCGTCCATCCATCCATCCATCCATCCATCCATCCATCCATCCATCCATCCATCCATCCATCTATCTATCTATCTATCTATCTATCTATCTATCTATCTATTTATCTATCATCTATCGGTATGATCACTCAGACCCTGATTTCATAGAAATGAGAGAGCATCCACAATTTTCCCTGGGATGTGTATATTAGATAGATCTGTTTTGGTGGAGAAGATGAACCATAGGGTATTTCAACACCAAGTCATATACAGCACACAGCAGTGTCCAACCAACTGGGGAAAAAATCAGTTTGTATTCCAATATCAAAATATGGCAGAGGTAAGAAATACTTGTATTGTGTATGTGTATTGAACAGTTGTATTTATTTCATGTGGTAGAAAAATAGCACTCAAAATTTTATAATCCAGCCTTTAACATTACATGGAATGAGAACTGCCAAATTTACAAGCTGAATTTCAAGAAGAGGGGTGCTTGTAATCAGATTGCTAACATATCAAGAATACTGGAAAGAACAAAAAATTACACAGAGATGTCTACTTATTGATTATCCTAAGGATAAGACAAGCAACACAACTCTTAAAAACTTAAGGGTATCCCTTCTTTCCTCTATTAAAAAATTTGAAGCAATTTACAGATCAAAATCGGGAAAGGAATTCATCAAGGTATAAACTATTACTTTATTGATGTAACTTACTGAATATGCAAGATGTATCATGAACAAGTATGAATTAGAAGAAAGAAAAATTGGAACTGAAATTGCTGGGAGAAATATCAACAGCTCAGATAATCTAGTGATCCCAATTTGATGGACAGAAGTGAGGCAGATTTAAGAACTCTCTTATTAAAGATGAAGGCAGAAAGTGCCAAAGTGATCTGCAGCACATTTTTTTTTGTTTTTTAAAACCTTAAATTTACCATATTTTTCGGAGTATAAGACACACCTTTTTCTCCCAAAAAAGAGGGTGAAAATTTGGGTGTGTCTTATATTCTGAATGTAGCCCCGCCCAGCCTCACAAACAGAGATTTCAGAGGCTGAAAGAAGCCTCTGAAAGAAGCTTCAGAAAAATAGCCTCAGAAATGAAGCTTCAGGAGAAAAAGCCTCTGAAAGGCTTTTACCTAAAATAATATGGCAAGCAACAAAAGAAGAATCAGTAAAGGTTCCAACCAAACTATGCTAACAAATCTGGAGAATGACACAATAACCATCAGATTGGAAGAGGTTAATCTACATACCAATACCAAAGAAAGGAGATTGAACAGAGTACAGATAGTCCTTCAGAAAAAAAACCTCTGAAAGAAGCTTCAGGAAAAAAAGTCTTTTTTTCTGAAGCTCTGTTTCGGAGGCTTTCAGAGGCAGAAAGAAAAGCAAGGCACAGAGCTCACAACCAACCAACCTGTTGCTAAAATTCACCTCTGGGAACAGCTGATTGGAGGTATTCCAGGAGGCCGATCCACCCACCGATCAACTTTTTTCTTATTTGCCTCCCTAAAAACTAAGATGCATCTTATACTCTGAAAAATATGGTATGTCAACAGCCAATGCCTATCCAATAAGAAGAAGAAATTGAAATAGTGATAAATGTTTTCTTAGATTAAAAAAAAAAAACCAAAGGGATGGTGATTGTAACCATGAAATGAAGAGACATTTGTTACTGGAGTGAACGAGTTTGAATGACATGGTATTAAATGATAGAGTCACCACACTAACAAGATGCGTGACAACTTCATTGTTATCCCAGTTGTATAGCTATGAAATATGGACCAATGTTGTAAATATGATGGACTCTGAAATCGGTAACCTTACAAGGACCTGAGCAGGAGAGCAGTAGGAAAATGCAAGCAAATAGAGCAGTAAAATGAACAAAGAAGAAAGCAATCTATGAAATGCAGTCTAAGATGATTGAAAACCAGTGAATGGCCCAGTTTGAAACCAAATTAAAGTTGGCCATTGGCACTTCAAGCCAAGATTTAGGCCATCAGTAACAGTGGCAACCCATGTTATTCCACAACAAAGGTGGAAAAAGGAGTGCTTTAAAAAGGAGGACTGGCCATGAAGCCAGGTGGGGAAAACAATAGATGTAACATCAGAAACTATAGCTCTCTTTCTTCTCCCTTCACCAACTCCTTGATTAGTTTCTTGGTGAGACAAGTATGGTTTTTTGGCAATGACAATGTGACAGTGAAAGGTATGTGGACAGGAAAGTGCTTAAGTAAAACCTGATTCTATTGTGTTCAATGAAACAAGGAGTTAACAAAGGATTCTTTATGTGCTATCTAGTCATAGGGTGGATTATTGGCTCATTCTTGATTCCTTGGAAGTTATTATTTTACTGTGTGTGTTCTGGAAAAATAATTTATTGAAGCTTCATTACTGTGAAACCCCAAAAGTCCACTCAGCTGGTAAATATATGGTCAATGCTAATCATGTTCCCTTTGTCCTTGGATATTACATATTTAATTTAGAGCCATTTAACAGAGATTCCAACAACATTGCACCTAACACCATCAGAAGTAAGCAATAGCACTAACATAATTGTCTCTGGATTGGAACGGAACTTCTAACTTTCCTTTAATGTGTTTAAGCATTTAGTTAGCTCCAAAGCTTCACTGGAACAATATGTTAAATCTATTGTTCTTTAATGTCTGCATTAATTTTGCTCAGCTTCTCTTTTCCATGAACTTCTACTTTCACCTTCCCAGAAAGTAGCACATCAAACAGAGAATAATGGGAGTTTAACTGCCTCAAAAAAGGGTTTTGGTGGGTTTTTTTTGGTTCTGGACTATTGAAAATTTGGTATGACTGAAACTCCCAGGAAGTAGATATGTTGCTATTTGGCTGGAACACTCAAAAGTTACGGGTGACAAAGTATAGGACAGTTTTGGGTGGAAATTTACAAAAAGAAAAAGAACAAAGTAAAATGAAAATGTGGAGTTTTTTAAAAAGATGATGTGGCCTTAAAATCCAAATCCAAATAGTAGTTTCCCCTGTACATTGCTAAGAAGCTTTAAGGTAGCTCTTCAAATCAACAGCAAAACCCTCATATATTTTAATGACAGCATTATATCCTTACAATGTATTCTAATAATTCCTCCTCTAAAATGCTTGGCATTGAAATGAGTTTGCTCTTTAGTGAAAATGGTAAAATATTCTAGGAGGCAGAATGTCATTGACTGAAAATAACTGAGAAAAGAAACAGGATGTGTTGAAGGTGGAAAACCGTAGAGTATTGATTGGTTGATTTATTTCTTTCCTAGCTTGGAGCCAGAACTGTTTCAAAAGGAGGAGGGGAAAAAATACTTAGCATTTAGAGAGTAACTGAAAATGCCCAAAGTGCTACACAAGCATTATCCTGCTGTAATCCCTCAGAGTATAATATATCTTCATATTTGACAGTTGCTGACCAATATGGTGGCAATTATGTTAACAAATTTAGCAACATCCAGGCTTGCCTTGCATTGGACTAAAAGCTTTCATTTTTTCACAGGATGGATTGAGATTAAAAAAACAATAGATAGATAGATAGATAGATAGATAGATGGATGGATGGATGGATGGATGGATGGATAGATGGATGGATGGATGGACGGACAGACACACACACACAGAGGGGGGGGAGGGGGAGGGGGAGGGAGGGAGGGAGGGAGGGAGGGAGGGAGGGAGAGAGAGAGAGAGAGAGAGAGAGAGAGAGAGAGAGAGAGAGAGAGAGAGAGAGAGAGAGAGAGAGATATGGCTTGCATGGGATATTCTATCTGCTTACACTCTCCACTACAATCCCTGTGCTATCTAAGGCAGCCTCCAGTTCACCAGAACTGGAGTTGGCCACTATTACCTTTGTGTGCCATTCTTTAGCATTCTTCCCACAGTTAATCTGTATCCAGTACAAAGAACATGTCCAATCTCATATTTTTTGAAGGTTGACTGATATATATATATTTAAAGAAGATCAAGGTCAAAGTCACTGCATTATTTTGGAGAGTTAAAAAGTGAAAGAAACACATAATCTGAATGCATAGGCATGGAGGAGTTCGAATCTTTCTCTTTCTACCATTGTTGTGCTCCTTTTTCTCCATTTTTGCTACTTTTCCCAGAAATTCTTCCTTCTAATTATGGCTAACACATCACTTTAAATGAGAGATTTTATACTGATTGATCTTTTGTTTCTTTGTATGTCTGATTGTTTCTGATATCAAGAGTAGTTATTATATATGATGTTTCTTTCCAAGCATGTGAGTACATATTTGAAGTTGCTTATAATAGTATTTTAATAATAGGATAGCTGATGCAACATGACTGATGTAATAATAAATGCATTTGCAGTTACAGGTCCAGTGTTCATTTATGGTTGAAGAGAACAAGGAGTCACAGGAAGCTAGTTTTCAATATCTCTGCAGCTATACATAATATTTTTGTTTAATAACCAATGCATACAATTAAGTCAGGAATGCATTCAAGTATAATTGCATGTACATTAAAGCCATAATTCTAGATCTAGTTAGTTGTGAGGATTTTTTAATCGAGTTAAAGAGCTACTTTGAAAGTCTGATGCTGATTTTCTGTTGTACTTCTGTTTGCCATAACAGACACCAAGTGTTCTAATTCTCTAGAATAGTGATGCCTATATATTTACCCACAGATACACATATATTTTAAGATTAAATGAATGTTTATTTATTTACATTTAAGATTTTTTCCCCTGATGTTCGTATAGTTTGACTCATTAAAATGTGAATTGTGAAACAAGAACAATGAATTGATCTTGACTTGAACATTGGGTGCTATCTAACCAACTGAAATTCAATGGTGAAAAAAGTAAGGTTCTACATTTAGGCAAGAAAAACAAAATGCACAGGTACCGTATATGTGGTACCTTGTCCAAGAGTGGTGACTGTGAGAGGGATCTTGGAGTCCTAGTGGACAATCACTTAAATATGAGCCAGCAGTGTGCTGCAGCTACCAAAAAAGCCAACACAGTTCTAGGCTGCATAAACAGAGGGATAGAATCAAGATCACATGAAGTGTTAATGGCACTTTATAATGCCTTGGTAAGGCCACACTTGGAAAACTGCATCCAATTTTGATCGCCACAATGTAAAAAAGCTGTTGAGACTCTAGAAGGAGTTCAGAGAAGAGCAACAAAGATGATTAGGGGACTCGAGGATAAAACATATAAAGAACAGTTGCTGGAACTGGATATGTCTAATCTTACGAAAAGAAGGATTAGGGGTGACATGATAGCAGTGTTCCGATATCTCAGGGGTTGCCACAAAGAAGAGGGTGTCAAATTATTCTCCAAAGCACCTGAGGGTAGAACAAGAAGCAATGGATGGAAGCTAATCAAGGAGAGAATCAACTTAGAACTAAGGAGAAATTTCCTGACAGTTAGAAGTTGTAAATGCTCCAACACTGGAATTTTTAAAGGAAAAATTAGATAACCATTTGTCTGAAGTGGTGTAGAGTTTCCTAGTCCAGCAGGGGGTTGGACTAGAAGACCTCCAACATCCCTTCCAACTCTGTTACTGTTACCTCCAGGGTCTCTTCCAACTCTTATTCTATCTTCATAAAATTGATGCTGTATACTACTATAAGGAAGTCTACTTTTCCCTTTCCATTCTTTAGTCTAAGGCAAAAAATTACAAGCCCTTCATTGGCTATCAGACTAGAGGATGTTTTCAGCCACTTCCCTTAGCATTTCAGAGTTTTTGGTAATTTCATCAGTTAATTTCAAGCTTATTGAATGAAGCTCCTCCCATAATGAGGAGAATTCTTCTGGCAATGGATTTTTGTCTGGTTTCTTGATCTGGATGGCAGAGCTTTTCACTCCACAACTATTGATGGAAGGTGGAGTATTACTATAGAGGGACTTCAAAACATTTTTCTCCTGAGTCCTCAGGTTGGGAGTCCTCCCATTATCCCGCAGTTTTGTGTAATTTCTCCTCTGCTAATTGTTAGGGGGTTGCTTGTCAATGGATTATGTTGCTATTTGCTACTGTTTTCATGTCTGAATTAAAAAGGTATTTTATACAGATATTTTAAGTAATAGTACATTATGTTATCCCCTTGTACTGTGCTTTTAAATTAAAATATGGATATACATTATGTTGTAATTTCTTTTTTAATCAACGAAAACATAAAACAATGCATTTAAAATAATGATAGACATTTTGTAAGGAATAAGCATGGACAGAAAAAAAAATACGTGGTAGCCTAGTAATGAAGACACTCACCTCCCACTCAGAAGGCTGAGAGTTCAATCCTAGGTAGTGAGAAATGTTTCTCTCTTAGAGCATAAAGAAAAAAAAATATTTGCTATGAACTCTGCTTGGCATCAGGAAGGGCATTCAACAAGAAAATGCTCAGCTCCATCCAGTTGCCCTGACTCTACCCCAAATTAAGGGATTACAAGGACATAAAAAGGGGATTTTAAAAAAACAGGTAGAAAAAGAGGGACATACATACACAGAGTCATAATATCACAGCATATTGCAAATATTACATATATTCTATTCTACCATGAACGCACCTTGCCTGCTGCTTTTTTATAAGTATCTGATTGGTAATTATGGGGTAAGAAAGCTTATGACAGCATGCTTCTTCTTGCATGCTTCGGGAAAACATTCAACCTAGGATTACTGCTTTTAATGTCAATCTTAATGTTCATATAACCTTCAAAAAATTCATATAACCTTCAAAAGAGGATGTCCTTATCATCATGGGGGATTGGAATGCTAAAGTAGGAGGCCAAAATATGTGATAATACAATAAACTGTTAGATGGTGTTGTATATATGCCTAAGCATATCTCTTGTCTTTTTTTAAAAAAATAAAGAATATATCCATAGATATATTTTGGCTCATTAGTGATGAATTAAATCTGCTATATTCATTAATTTAATGAAGAAAATAAATTACTGAAACTCTGTAATCTGAACAGATGGACAATTTTTATTATTATTAATATAATAAAACCCTTATAGTACAGAAAATATCTTTTAACTTGCAGTCCCTTTGTGCAATCACAAGCCTTTTTATTCTTTTCTTCAATGTAAAACAGTATTATTAAGTTAACAAGGCTACAGTTATAAAGAAATCAGAAGAAAAATTGGTGGAAACTTAACCAATTGCTAAGTTTTCTAAGTTTCTGAAGAGGTATAAGGAGACTCAGTCACTACAAAACCACACTGGTAAAGGTGGGAAAAGGTGCACACCAGCAAGTGATGATAGAAGAATTAAGAGACTGTGCCTACATGGCAGAAGAAAGGTCCTCAAAGGTCCCTTCCAGCTGTATTCTGATAGATTGATTGATTTAATGATATCTAAAATTTTGCAATCCAGATAACATGGATTTATATGTACTATTGCTTATATCAAGGTAAAAAGCAAAGAAATGGGACTCCATAGCTACCACATGAGTGGTTCAGAAAGATTCTGAAGCTTTCTACCCCCCACCCCAAGTATCATGCAACCTTAAGAAGAATCTATCATCTCATTGTATTTAATAGATTCTCTTTGAGTAACATGTCTTTTCTATAAAGACTGATTTGCTCATTTAAATCTTCTATGAATGAGTGGTAACTTCTTTTTTTTTCCCCTTTAGCTGGCTAAACTGAAATTTATGAAGGGCCAAGATCAACATTGCCTTGCACCCATGTACAACATCAGCTTCTTGGCTCTCTCTTGCAAGAAGCTCTTGAGCCACTTTAGCTGGAGGAGATGGTGAAGAATTTTCACTTTCTGTGTATTTTCTGGAAAATTAAATTGATTTAAAGAGATGGGTGAATAAAAATCCCTTACTAGCAATAAAGGGTGAACAGATTGACAGGGCTTGGGAGATCTCATCTATTGCTTGGTTTAGTCTGAAATGTCAGTTCAGGAGGAAATGTCAATACAGCCAAAGTTACAGAACTGGACAAAAAGTGTTAAGGCATGGGTGATGGGGAGAAGGAGATTTTCATGTTATCGTGGTAGGAGAAAGGAACACTTGATTAAATAAAAATGCTCCAAAAATATACACCAAGAAAAGTCAACGAGTAAGCTGAATTCTTCAGGGAGCAAAAAGTGTTATTCTGAAAGTCCAGGATGGCTTCATACTTACAGTTCTCATATTTTTCTCAGAACATTGCATCTCTTCCCCATCAGGAAAAAAAGCAACAACAATAACAACAGCAGCAGCAGCAGCAGCAGCAGCAGCAGCACAAGTATTCCTTAATTCCAGGAAGAATTTTTATTGCTACAAATATGGTATTCTACTCACCTAAATGAATGTCATAGCTGATTGCATGTGGATATGTTGGGTAGGGTAGGATTTTGGAAAATGAGTGGTGTCAAGTTGGGTAAATTTAACATTCCTAAACATTTGCTGAATCTTGTTAGTATTGCACCTAAAGTTCCAGTTATAGAGGCACGGCAATCATTGTTTTCCTCAATAATTTTTCTCCTTCCATTTGTAAATTGCAATATGTTGAAATTTTCTCCAGTTGCTTTCAACTGTTTCCAGGTATTGCCACATCAATAAGCCTTTCCTCCCCCCCCCCACCATATCAGTAATATCTCATGCATTCTGCTCTAAGTGCTATCATTTTGCAATCTATATTTAGCACTAGCAACAGCACTTAGACTTATATACTGCTTCCTAGTGCTTGATAGCCCTCTCAAAGTGGTTTACAGACTCAGCATATTGCCCCCAACAATCTGGGTCCTCATCTTACTGACCTCAGAAGGATGGAAGGTTGTGTCAACCTTAAGTCGGTCAGGTTTGAAGGAATAGAACTCCTGGCAATGTGAGCAGAGTTAGCCTGCAGTATGGCATTTAGGCACATGGTCCAAGTGGTTTTTGCATATGGGAAAGGCAAATGTTCGACATGAATTGCAATGGACAGTTTTACAACTCTTACCATGGCATTGTTTATATTCCATTTTTGCTGACCTACAATTTTATCCTTAACTGTACATAATCAGCATTTAGCATTGTCAAGAGATAGGTCCACCAAGTGGCAAGATGCTTTGGCTAGTTGTCTGCCTTAATGCTTCATGATAGGAATCAGGCAGGGAAATGCTCTGAAAGATGTCCTGGAATGAAGATAGGTATGGTCCCTCTGCTTTCAGAATCAGCGGATTTCATAAAAGGCTGTTCTGTTCCTAATTCTTTTTGGGTAATGTTACTGGTAATTTGTTTTTCTGAATGCATAAGAACTCTGCTGGCTCTAGGCCAGTGATGGCTAATCTTTTTGCCAATGCGTGCCAAAAGCGGGGGAGCACAGGGGGTCCACTGGAAGTTGGAAAACAGGCAGTTTCTGGCCTCCAGAGGGCCTTTGGTGGGGGGAGGACTGTTTTTGCCCTCCACAGGCTTCTAGAGAGGCTCTGGATCCTGGGGAGAACAAAAAACAGGCCTTCCTCATCCCCCAGGCTCTCTGGAGGCAGGAAACAGCCTGTTTCCCTACTTCTGGTGGGCCCAGAAGGCCTGAAAATCAGCTGGCATGTGTGCCGGAGCTGAGCTCGCGTGCCCACCAATATGGCTCTGTGTGCCACCTGTGGCATGCATGCCATAGGTTCACCATCATGGCTCTAGACGTTGTATCTAGGGAACATTTAGTGTTCCTCTCCAGTACCAAAATGTCTTTGTCTTTTGAAGTACAAAAATTAGGAACCAAAATATGTGAGCTTTAATGTTATTCTTCTTCTATCAAACCTTCTTTTATGTGATTTAAATAATTTGATCATGTTGATTGCTTATAAATATTTCCTGATGAAGTAATGGGATTCCCTAGATGTCTCCCAAAAAAGAATATCAGTCAGTTGACTGTCTTCAGCTGACTAGAAAAATATGCATGTCTTTCTTCTGCATATTGGAAGGTAACATTTAATTTGACTCAAATATGAATGCTTTTTTTAAAAAAAACAACAACTGGTCAAAGCAATTATTTTCCAGTTCCATTCACAAGCATTCATAATTTTAATTAAAAATAGTGGAACTTCAAGTGGCTTATCTTTGGTTTATTAAAATCACTACTTCAAGAACTCGGGAACTTTATGAAACTGAAACTCCCTAAATGTGATTCTCCATCTTAATAAAATTGATTGTTTCATTAAACTTACAGATAGACAACAAAAAAATGTGTCCCTTGTCATATACGTCACAAGATAGACCAGACTAAGAAATAAAGGTCATATAGGTTAGGATTAGTTTTGTTATGACATCGAAGAGAACCTTGCAAGTGTGAATGTGTTTTGTCCTCCCACACTTTTTCATTGTATGAACTAAGGAGGGGATTGTCTCAGATTTTTTTCCCTTCAGATTAGTTTCTTAACCTTAGTTCATGCCCTGCTTATCTGACTGTTGCCTTAGTGGCAGATCTTCCTTCTGTTCTTCAAGGTTATTCTCTATTCCCTCTTGATCTTTTTTATTGATATTGCTTTTTATAGCAGAAACCATAGAGAACATTGATTCACATAAATCACCCAAACAGGATGTTATGTCCATTTACTGATTCTGCCAAAATGTTGGTCATCTTACCATCCAATCAAAGCATTTTCATTTGAAAGGCTAGAAATGTGAAATAATGTATAAAACATTAAACATTTGTTATGTTAGAGACCCCAAAAAATATTCCCCAAAGAAGTTAAGCAAAATAAAGTTCTAGAAGACAAGTTATAATCTTAAGCTTGGTTCCTCTGTTGGGAAAAGCAGCAAATGGCAGATAGATTCTTTAGCTTAGTGATCCAGTATTCAAAAGTCTGAGCCTGACTATTGTGCCTGAAGCATTATTTTTTTTTTTTAAAATGACTATCCTCTCTAAGTGGTTGTGATTCCCACTGAGATCATAACCCCTAGTTTAAGAACTCCTTTATTACAAGGGAATTTTTGCATTCATATAATACCAATATAACACACACATTTCCCATGTATATCCATGATTATAGTATGAAATATGTAAGCTTCATAGAGAGTTATCTTTTAATATACATATACATATTTTCATAGTTGTGAGGAGAACAATTGTAAATCAGAGGGAAGTAGAATGAAAAGAAAAAGTTCAGGCTGTGTTAATTGAATTTTTATCCATGGCCATTTACAAAGAGTTTGCATCAGTAAGCAGATTAACAAATGTAGTATAATATAAGCCTTTGTCCACCTTCGGCCACAAGCTGGTACACAATCCAGGAGATTAGCTGCCACATTCTTTGCAACATGTATAGAATACAGCAGTTGTAAATTTTAATAGGTATATTTACTTTTAAAAGGACCTGAAGTAGCCTGCTCTTGCTTTCTCTTTTCCTAAATGTTCTTGAAGGATGTTTCTCCATCTAGGCAGTGAGTTCTTGTGGAATATCTCAGTTTCTATGTCGAAACTTGAGATTTAATGCTCTGGGACATATGGCAGTAGCATTGTAGGCCAAGTAACTGGGAGAATCCTATTGCTTTCAAACCTGCTGTCAACTCTGAAGCGAACCTGGCTGAGGCCATTTTGGAAGTTTCATGGTTGCCACAAGGCAAAAGAAGAGACAGGGATGGGTGTGGGGGGGATAGAAAACTGGGGTTTGCAGTGAAAATGAAAAGTTTTCCTGTGGAAACCAAGGACATTCCAACAGATGCTGGGGAGAGGAGGAGTGGAGTAACCAAGCAACTGGCCAGCAGTTGTCCATTGGACAATGTGTCAGATGACTTGGGGGAAGGGGGAACTTTCAGTTTTTAATTAGGTGAAAACCACAAGAACTTTCAGAGTCAGTTTTCACCTTTGTGGCAATCTGATGTATCCATTAAATTGGTCTTTGAGGAATCTACCTGCCTCAGAGTTCTGCTTTCTATGGGTGTATTACTTGGAACACTGACATTAAACCAATTCTGCCTTAACACTCTGGGCTAACCAGAGCTGCTCTCTGGGGTCCTGAGCCCCAGCTGCTCACCCGATCTACCAAGGGAGCAGAGAAGGGAAGATTGCAGAGATGGAGAAATGAGAAGAGGAAGTCTCGGGCACCAGTGCTGCCCCCTCTTGAGATCTTGCAGACCCACCATGGAGAGCCAGTGGGTGGCAGGGAAACATAGGTCAGTTTTTCTTTTGGGCCTTCTTCTATCATCCAAACTCTTCTAAAAGTGTTTCACTTTCAATGTGCAGCCAGTTAAGAGCAGATTCTTTGAATTCAATAAAGGCTATTTTAAACATTAGTAGTTTTAGTTTCAGAAAAGAAACCCAGAGTGAAAGCAAAATAAATCAAGAGATCATTTTTAAATCAAGACTTATTGGGCGGGTACTGCTTCTAGTAATGCTAGAAATTGAGTAGACATTGATAGCAACATTAGTGCTTTAGAATGGCTCCTTAGTCCTGAAACATACTTTGTTCTTGAAAGGAAGGATTTTCTTCAGACAGTTCCCACATCAATTTACATGGGAAACTAAGTCAAGGATCATTGTTCATCAACCACTGAATTGATGGAAGTAACATAATATTATTCCATCCTTTTTTTTTTATTGAAAAAGTTTTACAATACAGAATTTTTTTCATTTTCACCCCCCTCCCCAGTCCCCCTACCCAACCCCTCCCATCCTCCCTCAACCCCAACCCCTTCCCTCCCCATCCCCCCCCCCTGACTTCCGCTACAAGTTAAAAAAAAAACAAAATTTAGAACAAGGGAAAAAGAAAAGATTATTAAATATTCAAATTCTAAATTAAACAAATTTCAAAAGAGGAAAAGAAAGAGAAAGAAGGAAAGAAGGAAAAAAAAGTAAACAAAAAACAAAAAACCAGACCTTAATATATTTAAACAATGTTATAATAAAAAAAAACCATTAATAACCATTATAATTAAGAACACCATTATAATTCTATCCTAACTACACCCCTTAACTAAACCCCCCAAAACATAAAACATATATATGCATATATATTTATAATCACGCAGTTATATCATTAAGAAAATTATCTTTTGTTTAATTCATTCCTCAGTCTGTATAATCCAAATTTCAATCTTCTCATCAACTTGATTGAAGTCAAACATATTTCCTTACATAAATCCTTCTTCAATAATCTTCATCTTGCCGCTGCCCCCATCAGCAAAGTAAAACATTTCTCCACACAACCCCCCGAGTGACTTTATATGAATAATATCCAACCACGAAGATATTCACACCTCTAGGAAGATTCATTCAAGCTAACTTATACTATACCTAAAAATAGGCTTTTGCAGTCTTGACATTCAAGCCTTGAAGAAAAAAAAAGAGAAAAAAAGAGCTGCATTCCCAGATGTTCCTTCAAAATTATTTCAAATCCTGCCACCCTTTGCAATTCAATCCTTTGGGTTATAGGATATTTTCAATTTCGTAGTCTTCTCCTAGAAAATAAATTCCACAAAAAATATATATTTGGGTAACCAGTGATCGCTGCTAATTTTGCAGCAATCTATCAGAACTCAGGATAACATGTCCAATCCAGGATAAACTTCATAGTAAAAAATTTTTATAATCCATTTTGATATATAAGTTTAAAGTTAGTCCAACTCAGAATGAACTTTTAACAAATTGTTGTACATCTTAAAAGAGTTTTTATAATCCATTTTTTCCAAATCTTTCAATGCTTTCTGATTCAGTATCAAACAATTCAAGATGCTCTTTAAATTTATCACCTGTGGTTTCCAGTCGGATTTCTTCATTGACTTCTAGTTCCTGTCGATTAGCATCACCCCCCATGTCCTGAAGAGTATTGGACCTCTGCTGCTGGTCATCTCGAAGTAAAACTTTGTTTTTTGAATCTTCCTCCAGCAGTTCAAGGTCCTGTAATCCCCCAAGATCACTGAGGTGTTCAGTTTTCTCATCAGAAAAATCCATAATAGAATCCTCTGGACAACCACCAAATTCTCCTTTTACTTTTAACACACTTTGATTTTCTTCTTTCTGTTCACATTTTGTAAACTCTATTTTTGACTTTTTATTCTTAATATATTTCGGTGCTCCCTTAAAAATATTTTGATAAAAATATTCTGCTTTTTCAATAGTATTCAGACAATGTCTCACACCTTGATATCTAAAAATTATACCAACTGGAAAATCCCATCTAAATGGGATATTACTTCTCTTCAATTCCTTGACCAAAAAATCAAAATCTTTCCTGTCCTTCAAGACTTTCGATGGTAGCTCTTTGAAAATCCTGATTTGTGTACCTGCTACCTGCACTCTATCAGAATAAGACTTTTGTAAAATATCATCTCTCAGTCTCTTATCAGTGAAGTAAACAACGACATCTCTAGGCAGATTCCTTTGTTTAGCCAAACGTGAGTTAACTCTGTAAACTTTCGCTATAGAACCCAAAATTAATTCATCTTGTAGCTTTAATAATTCTGCAAAGGCCTTTGCACAAGTTGTTCTTAAGTTTTCTCTGTTGTTTTCTTTTATCCCTCTTAGTCTAATTGCAGATTCCATAGCCTTAATTTGGAGCATAATAACATCATTCTGAATGTTATAATTTTTGGCCTCTGCTTCCAGAAGTTTCGCTTGTAATTCTTGTATCTGAGATTCAAATTTACTACTCATCTCAATCACTTTCTTCCCCATTGCAGCCACCGCAGTTGAAAAATCTGAAGCTACTTGAGCGATAATTTGATTTAATTGGTCATATTTCCCAGAAACCAGTTCCTCAAGGTCCTTCTGTGATCCTTTTATCTTATCTACCACACTCTCTAAGGACCTTGTAATTAACTCTTTTAACTCCTGTTCTGTAAGTCTCTGCAAATGAGACATTTCAACTTTATTCATCTGATTCAAGGGGGAGCCCCCCCTTCCTTTAAGTTTAGGCATCTTTACTTTTAAAAAGGACCAAGAAAAAATCCTTCTTACTTCAATAGAAAAAAGAAAAGAAAAAAAACAGAAGAAGTCTATTTAAATCAGCCTCTATTCCTTAAAATTCTTTTTCTGTGACAAAATATTCCTTTCAAAGTCTTTCAGGACTAAACTCTGCGCTCCATTTCCTCTATCACTTTCCTTTCAAGCAGAGCCAGTCGCCATCTTAAAAACTTTCATTTTTCTTCCTCTACTTCCCCCTTTCCCCCCCTCCTCTTCCAAAAAATCCGTTGAAAAAAATCCATACTTGCTTAAATTTTTCTTCTCTCTTTTCCAACTTGCTCCAATTGTCGCTTCGATTGTGGTGTTGCTTCCAACGTCTGGCTCCGCTAATTAGATAATTAGCAGAGGATCCTCTTGGCGCGGAGCATACCCTGGGGGTATGGAGGGAGCCATCCCTCTGAGCCCTCCCCAGGACAAGGAAAAATTCCTGGGGCGACTCAGTGAGGCTCAACCTCACCCCCAGAAGCTCTCCCTGCTCCTCCCGTCAAGGAGCAGGTTTTTTCGAGCCACCTTTCTGTTGTAAGGCGGCTCTAACGCGCCAAGAAACCAGCGGGCATGAAAAGCCCGCCGCCAACAAGGAAGGCGCCACCGGAAGTCATTATTCCATCCTTTTATCTAAATGTGTCTATTGAGAATACTTGAATACCATTTTTCCGAATTTATTCTTTGTACTCTGACCTTTTCAATGAATCCTCACACATTACAGTTAACATGTTTATTATTAGCTTGTTAGCATTATTATTAATCAATTAATAGTTGAATCTACATTCAAACTGGGGTGGCCACATTTTTAAGGGGTGAGAATTTCAGGTGTAAAATGCTAGGAAGAAGTCGTAACATGTTAAATCAAGGAGATAAGGAGATAAGTGCAAGGAGATAAGTGCATACCATTGCACCTTGCTGCCTCAGATGTAGGGATGAGTTTATTAATTATTTATTTATCATATAAATTTATATGCTGCCCATCTTGCCATTGAAGCAATTCTGGGTGATTTACAAAATGAAAAGCATTTCATTACCAACAATTCATGGACAATTGGACATTGCTAGTTCAATATTCTCTTCTATCGCCAGTTCAACTCAACATGGGACATTGATCATTGGCCAATATAGTCAGTTTAGTATATGGATGAGAAGAAGATGCTGAATAGCTCTTTACCTGTCTTGGGGTAGTCCTGGTTGTAGAGAAAGTTAGAAGTGAATAATACTTGAAGTTAAGCCCTTTGTATGCCCATTCATTTGTCCTGGCAAGTGCTTTTTTCAGAAATACTTGAAGCATCCCTGTTGATCTAATCCCAACAATTTGAAGTACCTGCTCCAGGTATCCTAACATTAGATATGGGAAGCCAGAAAGAGAGATGTTCAAAATAATATTCCACATACAATTGGATTCATATGCTCCCGCCCTTTTTGAGCTCACAATAACCAATGTCATGTAGTATGAGTTTCCTTCTGCCAGATCCTCTGCTGAGTCGTGGTGGTGGTTTTAAACTCCAGTGGTTTTAAAACAATTAGGAGGCCTTCAGATCACCTAGAAATTAGAACTGTAAACATTAGAACTCCTCAAAAAAAAAAAGGATCTTCTTTGTGTTTTATTAATCCATCATTGATTCCTCTTTATAGAAAAGTAAAGTTCAGTTGAGAGAGAAAGGGGCCGTGTTTTGTTTCTATAGCAATTTGCATATTTTAAAAGATGAACGTTCTCTTGAATTTATATTTTCTGCAACATAACCTTCAGGATAAAAAACGAAAAAAGAGTCCTGTGAATACCTGCTCATTAATGCAAAAGGTGCAGTCGGTTGTTTCACGTGGGAATTCTTCAAGATTGGATTCGTCAAGCGTTTCTACACAGGCAAAGGCCCACTTAACAGTGCTGACACTGAAAGAAAGCTGACTTCTCCATCACCAGCCATTTACAATGCACATTGGGGGAGAAGAGAAAGCACTTTTCATGTCATACATCAGAGAAAAATGATCTTCTGAGTGAGCTAATAAAAGCTATTAAAATTTAATTTAAAAAGAGGTACTTAAGGTAATTGAAAATGTGAATTTACCAATATATGCCGGACAAATGTGATAGAGGAGCAGTTTAAAGTTATAGAGAGATGTAATTGTCTGCCTATGTGCTGTCTGGACACTCAAAGAAGTTGAAGTGCTTTGCTTTGGACAAAGGAAGGGAAACATTTACTTATGCAGTTTCATAATTCATTAGTATGATGCTCTGAATTCAATTTTTGTACACTCTGTTTTTCAACACTCTGTGCTCTGTTTCTAATTGTATGCTCTGCTTTGTACTACTTGAAATAAAAGGTTCAAGAAATTAGAGATTAATCATATCATCTGTAATATTTAGTCAATTAATCTATTACAATGGCTATTTAGATAGAAGAACCCAGTTTCTTCGCTTTGCTTGTCCTGTACTCCAAATAACATTCCTATTATATTTTGTAGATAGATAGATAGATAGATAGATAGATAGATAGATAGATAGATAGATAGATAGATAGATATCCTCAGCATTTTTCTTTCATTATCTGAATTCATCAGGGACTTGGTAATGAACCTCATATTTGCATTTATCTGATTATCTAAAGCATTAAAAAGATTTAATACTCAAACTCTACAAACAAACATATTAGCACATATTCACCAAATACATTGCTAGTATTAAAATATCAGTAGTGAGTTTGCTTTTTTCCTCTGAATGGCTTATTGTCTATCATTTTCTTATGCAGCCAAACAACAGTAATTCTTCATTATTCTTCAGTAACTTCCTAGATTCATCATTCTTAATTAACTTACAGGGCTTTGCTGATTTAATATTATCTTCTAGATTGTCACCATGTCCATGTCTTGTTAGACTATAATGAAAACATGATATAAAACTATATTTAGTTTTCTCCCATATGCTAATATGAGACTTTAACTCAAAGCTGATTTAAGAATATCAGACATTCTTCCCATATTAGTCAGTCTGGTTGGGCCTCAATATCAAGAGGATAGAGTATGTTGAGCACCTCCACCATCCAATTCAGTGGTGAAGATCTAGTGAGGATAGACTCCTATGCTCCTTAGGATCTCATCTGCACAGCAGTGGTGGCAATAATGTGGTAGTGCTTGCAAGAGTCAATGCAATGGAAAGACTTCAGTGGAAAAGTCTGTGATAGAGTAATGCCAATGCACCTAAAATTGGAAGTGCATAAAATGATGGTCCACCCTGTTGCATTTGTGCATGCTCTTTTGGTCATTAGGTATTTTCCTTTTAGACCACATCAGCAAAGAAAATGAGGGAAAATGCCTACAGTGGAATGGCATCAATTTTTGAGTAGCATCCCACACTATTGAGTACACTGTTTATCACTTTAAGATCAATGGCAAATGTCTATATAGAAGACCAAAGCTAGCAGGACCCAATTAATGCAGACTTGCAGTTGCTACATGTTTTTTTATTCAAACAGTGGACCCTGTTCTTGCAGGAAAATAAAGGAGGAGGAGGGGGAGGGGGAAGAGGACGAGGAGGATGAGGATGAGGAAGAAAAGGGTGGTCTGACTTCAATCTTATATTTAAAATACAATAAGTTCTATAATAACTTTGTATTTTAGACAACAAAGTAGAATCATCAATAATCATAAAATGAAATCAACCTTCCACCCCCAAAGAAAAGTAAAGAGAAACCTGGAATCAGGGTTGCTCAAAGTCTTCTAGGAAAGTAGAAGAACTAATAAATCAAAAGGCTATTTTATATAACTATGTTTATTTCTGTTCGGTAAGGATGCAAAGATGATTGCTTTATGCATGTGCATGTAATTTATGTATCAAAAAGTGCTACAATTTTCATTTGAGAAAAAGATTGTTACTTTACTAAACATGCAAATGATGTAGGCAGGATAGGGTTCCTTTAGATATTAGTGAAGACTGAGTGATTATTCCCATATTCGGATAATACACTAAAAATAATTTTGTTTGTTGCTTTTGATCCCTGCACTGCTGTGGTCACCTCAATGGCCACAATATATTCTGACCAATGTACAAGGATTCGACAGAATTTAACAAACCACAACCATAATGCCCAAGATCACAAACAACAATCCCAACTCATAAAAAACATTAGCCACACCATATATGAAAATAGCCAAAATGATCATTAGAAACAAAGCAAACACCCATATCAATGTACCATTGGAAAAAAAATCTTGATTTTATAGATTTCCTGCAGCCAGTCTATTTCTGAACTATGTATCCAGACTTATCTCCATATAAATTTATTCTATCCTATTTCTGTATTAATTTGCTTTTTTTTTTTTTTTTACTTTGCACAAAGTTCTAACTAGCCATTTTTAAACCTATTCGGGGAACTGTATTAAAACATTCCATAAGTGATCTTCACATTATTCTGAGAGGTAAGAATCAGATCTGTTCATAAGGAAAGTTATAGAGATTGAAGCCCTCAAGTATCCCTAAATGCACGTAACATTTATCTTCATAAGTGGATATGTAAATTTTGTGAGAATATGAATTTCTGAATTATTAGTTGATATCCTAGCATAAAATTTTCAGGGGGTGATGGGTTTAGCATTTCACAGAAAATGAGAATGACATAGTTTTCTTTTTTTATCAAAGGGTTTGGGGTTGTTATTTATTGTTTTTACAAAGCATTCTGGATTGTTGTTCAAACAAGGGGACTGAAAGTCAACTCCCCCACTTTGAATTTTTGAGGCTGTCCTAGCTGTTCTGAAATGCATCCCTTTGTTTGAATACTTCTGTTTAGTTTGTGTAAGGAGATATACATTTGTTATAGTTGAAAAATGTCATGGATTTCTTGCTACCTTGTCCAACTTGCTTTATATTGTGACTGAAACAGTGGTGGGTTGCTCCCGGTTCTTTCCGGTTCTATAGAACTGGATAGTTCCTACTCTCCCAGACATCATAATTGATGATCTGTGCATGTGCTCCCATTGCGAACCAGCAGTAAAGGTAAGTAGAATTCACTCCTGGACTGAAATATTAACAATCTAAGTAAACATTGCAGTCTAGCAATATATCCCTCCCTCCCTGCCTCCCTCCCTCCATCCGTCCAGCTTGTGAAGGTGTTGTATTATAGTATTAACTGAAGCAATGATGTCATAGAAGCAATGATCTCATGTTTCTTCAATGCATTGATTTGTCCAGCCTAGTATACAGTCTATAATGCTATCCATTAATTGTGTCACAGTTTGACCTCAGGTGGACTGCACATGTGGAGTTAAAATTAAGCAACAGGTCCTCAAATGGTTTTGGGGGTCTTGGAGAAAAGGGGTGTCAGGAGTCTACCTTGGCAGTACATCATTATTTCTGGCAGGGTTTTTTCCTAGCCTCATTTCAGAATACCAGACTGAAACCAAAACCTTTCACATGCAGGCAAATGTGCTCTATTACTAAGCTAGATCTCTTATATCTGTTTGTGCTTTGGTTTTATTGTTGGAAGAATGGCATAGCTACTGAAATGATGCTTGCATCATTTTAATAATTATGGAGATGTAGATTGGAATTGAAGACATACCTATCTTTTTTTAATGGAAGTGAAGGTAATTGCTTTCTATCCCATGGACTACTAATTTCAGAATGATTTCTGTTCATTTGCTGACTAGTTTTAGGAATCCAGGAAGCTAATTTCAGGATCTTAAACTAGACTAGTCCACATTTTCTCCTCTTTCATGAAATGAAATTAGCATGTGATAAATCCTACTTCATTTGAAAGTTCTATGGTACGGTAAATTCTAGATTTCTATTTAAAGTAAGCTTTAGAAAAAATAAGTTGACTCCAGAAGTGGGGATTTTGAGCATAGGTGGCTAGAGATACCACATATAGAGTCCACCATGATAATGTCTTGACAAAGAGTAATCCATTCTCCTGGCATCTGTTCCGAATCATATCATTTTGCATTCTTCATTGTAGAACAGGGGTGTCAAACTCAGAAATGATACGTTGTCATCACGTGACATATTGCAACTTCTTCCCCTTTGTATCTTCCAGGTCATCTTTCTTAATTCCCAGCAAAATAGATTTTAACTGCTGTTGTTGTCAGGCCAGGTATATTGTGCTCTAATTTACATGTTTCTGCTACAACTGCTTCAAAATAATGTAATGTGAGGATACCCTCCTCTGCCCCCCTTTCACTTAGCCAAGGTTTCTGTCTTCATACATACTGTCCTTACTTGAAATACTTGCCTTCAAGATCTGCTGCTGATTTTTTTGTGCATCTCCGAATCACTCCCTGCCACTTACATATGTTTTCTAGCTGACATTATTGCATATTGTAAATCCTATATATTATGGTTCTTTTGGTAGAACTTTTGCAAAAGTTTGAGCTGCAAAAATCCAAATGACCCTTAGATGGCATCAAAAATAAAATAAAATAAAATAAAATACACCAAACCTAACTCTTTGATTCCATCTGGGGCGTTATTCTCGATGTATGCAATTCAGATGATGTTTGTCCTATTTTTTCCCCCTACCATAACACTGATATGTATTATTGATCTACAAGCTGAAGGGCCATTACTCATGCTTTTCCCCTCCTTTTTTTTTTTTTTTTTTTTTTTTTTGAATCTCTGTCCCAGCAACATACTACCCTGGCTGTTTTGTTTTCTTTGCTATCATCAGCTTTGGCTGCATATTTCTGAATTTGGAGAAGAAAAGCTGGCAGAAAGTAGCCACTCTTTAAAAAAACCCCAAAAAACCAATGATTGGGAGGGACATTACTTTTCTTTTACATTTCTGTTAAGAAAAAAAAAAGATGTGTACATTTATTTATTTATTTATTTATTTATCATATTTCTATGCTGCCCACTCTCCGAGGACTCTGGGCGCCTTACAACAATCAACAGTATACTAAATAGCATATTGCCCCCAACAATCTGGGTCCTCATTTTACCCACCTCGGAAAGATGGAAGGCTGAGTCAACCTTGAGCCCGTGAGATTTGATCTGCTGATCTGCTGAACTAGCAGTCAGCTGAAGTAGCTGCAGTACAGCACTTTAACCACTGCGCCACTTCGGCTCAGGTACAGCAGCAGCTGCCTCATTTTACATACATAGGACTGGAATGAAGTTCTTCAGCCACAAGTGTCAGCAGTGGCTGTCAGAACGAATGGCCAGTGGAAGCTCCTATTCATGGAATTCTTATTTAGGAGAAAAAGCTGTTAATTAACTCTAATTTCCTGCTGTTCATTTGAGAATTCAACTGAATGCTGTCATGATTGAGCCACATAGACTTAGTTGCCCAGAATTTTCTTGCAACATTCGCAGCAATCTAAGCATCCTTTAAGAATGTTCTATTAATCAGAAATTAAGTCCATCAACTAAGAAATATATTGACACTAACTGTTATAATATAAGTCTGAATATTGAGAGAGGTTAGAATAGTGTATTAATGAGCAGGAGTATACTTTGACTAAGTTCCAGGAACAACATATAATTCACATTCAAAAGAATAATTGTAGAAGATTATGGTTAAATAAAGGCTTGCATGCGGCCAATTTGTCTGATCTTAAAAAGAAAGAAAAAAATGGGATTAGGCCTGGCTAGTATTTAAATAGGAGACCTTCCCTGAATACCAGAATTGTAGGCTCATCTGGAAGGTCAAAAATACAAGCAATTGCAAGCTACTGTAATATAACTGCCAAAAACTTTATATGGTCATCAGTTGTCAATGATGACTTGAAGACTTCACTTGAAATCTTGATCTTTGAAATATTATTAATTTACATTTTAGTGTTAAAAGTGTTTTAGTTTAACCTCGCTATATATTAGATTAGATTTTTTTTTGCTAACAGTGCATAATCCAATCAATAGAGTTGGTTGGAAGATTCAGATTCATTTTAATCTGAAATCTCATTTTTAAATTTGTTAAAGCAGAATTCTCTTCACATATCTCTGTCCCATGAGAACTCTTCCTCCATTACCACCACAACCTTTACCATTATATTTTATGCAGGCTGTCTTGGAAGTTAATATATATAATCATAAATTTGTAAAATGTGTAGCATAATATTATCATCCTAATGGTTTTACAGAAGATATTTATGGAACCTCTAATGGTACTTGTTCCTTTTTTGTTTTTATCCAGAAACTCATGGTATATAGAAACCGAAACTGGTTTACAACTTCCACAATTCAATTTTTGAACTAAAATGTCCTTTCAAACATGCATTCTACCAACTCAGAGTAGTTCTTTAAAGTTGCCATTTTTTAAAAAAATTCATTAAAAGTTTTAAACAGAACCATATAACATCATACAAGTTAAAAGAGAAAAAGATAAAAAAGATAAAAAGAAACAAAATATAAATATAAAAAGAATACCCATCTCCCCATCTGACTTTCATCATGAGCCATGGTGGCGCAGCGGTTAGAGTGCAGGACTGCAGGCTACTTCTCACCAGGCTCAAGATTGACTCAGCCTTCCAGCCTTCCAAGGTGGGTATAATGAGGACCCGGATTGATGGGGGCAATATGCTGACTCTGTAAACTGCTTAGAGAGGGCTGTAAAGCACTGTAAAGTGGTATCTAAGTCTAAGTGCTATTGCTATTGCTATCATGGCAAGCATAAACAATTCCAAGATCTCGTTACTTTCTCTTAGCTAACAAATATAAAACTCTTCATCCAATAACCCTTCTCTTCTCAGGCACAAGCAACCAGGCCTACATGTTTAAGGTTCGAGCTCACTATTATATTTTATGTACTGTATAGGAATCTCCTCAGACTGCCAGTCTCAGCTTGGGATCAGATAGATAAGGAGCTGTTAAGCTTTGGAAGAGTCTGAGGACCTAAACATGAACCCCGCTATTTTAGATCTGAACCAAAAGAGCAGGCAACAATCAGAAAAGCCCACCAGTAAAGTATGAGTAGGATGAAAAGAGGTCCCTGAACATGTCAACAGTTTTTAAAGGATATAATTGAGATCAACAAAATCTGGCTTAATAAAATAATCTTATCTGGTAACCAGAAAGTGCTTCAATATGCACATTTATAAGTAGAGTATAATTGTTTTGGATTAAAACTCCAAAACAAACTTACTTTCTTTGTGGTTATGATATTGCTACTTTGCAAGTGGCATATAACCATATTTTAACCATTATATTATCATTCAAGATAAGTAATGCAATGGTAAATGCAGAAAAGAAATAAGTAATAGTTAACCAATATCAGAAATCTGGGCTAGGTGAGATGAAGAACTAGACTCTCCTGAGATGATAGGATTATTTTATTTTTTGCAAAGTAAAAGCTTTTTTTAAAAAACTGATCAGTTTCTCTCTGCCCATCTTAATCAAGGTCCAGTTATTTTGAAGCTTTCTCATACTTCCTTCAATCTCTGAATTTTGGAATTGCTTCTTCAAGTCTCCTCCTCCCCTTAATGGCTATTTCATACCTTTCTCAGTGTTAGTTCCAAGTTCTTCACAGCCAAAGAAATTAAAGGCATGAGGTAAAAAAAAGGCAATAGCAATAACAATAGCACTTAGACTTATACAGTATATTGCTTCATAGTACTTTACAGCCCTCTTTAAGTGGTTTACAAAGACAGCATATTGCCCCCAACAATCTGTCTGCTCATTTTACCAACCTTGGAAGGATGGAAGGATGAATCAACCTTAAGCCAGGGAGAATTGAACTGCTGGCAGTCAGCAGAATTAGCCAGTGATACTGCATTCTAACCACTGTGCCACCGTGGACCACTATAGGAAGTATAGATAAATTCTGTTTATACCAATATCACTCATCATGCCCTTCTATCTTTGCAAACATTCTTGCTTTCACCATGTCTACTGTGGGAGAAGACCACTTAGTCTTCACCTGCAGCATTCACCAAAGAAGAGAGAGAGTTGCAAAGGAGATCAATATAGAACAACATGGTTATTTCACTTCAGTCTAAGAAAACAGGGGACAATGTTGCTCTGCACAACCATTTCAAATACAAGTTAAGATTTGCACTGCTGTAGGAAATTACAATTTTCTAATTAATGCTAGCTTCCTATAATCAAAATGGAAAAGTGCAAGATCACTTCTGTAATGGCAAATAAAACCTCTGTCGCCCAACAGACTGTATAAATAGAGTGGGACCCAAAAGGTCTTTAAAAATTCTTCACCAGATCTGTAGGCAGAAAAATCGAATTGATGATTTTCTTAGAAGGACAAACTGAATTTCTCAAGGGATGGGTTACCCCTTAACTGTGACAGTAATATTGTTCCCTCATGATCTCTTTCCTTGGATATAATTTTTGAGAAGGAAAAGAAGCTGCAGACCATTGGAGAGATAATTGTACAATGAAAATGAGGGCATTCATACATATACCCCTCAACCTCCTGTAACTAAAGAAGTACAGCAATGTCATGCTGTGCACATTTTTTCCTTTGAAAGGATTTCTAAAGCCAATTTACTGGCTCAAATTAAATGAAATCCAGTAGATAAAATACTGGTATTATTTGTATGGTATGGGGTTGTAAAAAAATTACCTATTCCCATTCCCAGCCAGCATCTACTCTTACCGTAGTAGCCACTTTTCCCGTGCCACAGAGATTTTGTTTTATTCCCTGTCTGGGATAGGGATAAATAAAGGAAAAGGAAGTTAGAAAAACTTGGTAAGAGAAGAAACTGTTCTGTTTCTTAAATACACTTTGAAACTTAATCCCCTGCAATGCCCAGATAATCGTTATTAAGAAAATTAGGAATTTGAAATCCACCTGTTCTGAACACCACTTAACCTGGGTTTTATTGAATCTGCAGAGGCCCCACAGAATATAGAGGATTGTCTGAGGCAAATTAATAAAATTGTATATTGCCTCAAATTGGCACTGAAAATATGTTTACAACATGACAGAATAGAAAATCAATGCCAATAAAGAAGGTGAGCAAATCATAGAGAAGGGGTTTGGGTAATTTGGAATTGTTCACTGGCTGAAGTAAACAAAGAGCTTTGCTTTTGTTTTTCTTATTATTATATATTTAATGATTACCTTATGGAATTATCAATATTGCTGCCATCACCATCATCACTGTCATCATGGAAAACTACACATTTAAGTAAAGTACATCTGTGACATTTCAGAAAAGAGGCTACATAGATTTCACATTTAATTTTGCGCATATTATATTCCAGTGGTGGGTCGCCTCCGGTTCGGTCTGGTTCTATAGAACCGGTAGTAAAACTGGTGAAATGCTCCGCCCATCCGCCACGACATCATCACGGGTGATCTGTGCATGCGAAGAAGCTTTTGCACATGTGCACGCACGCTCCCATTGTGAACTAGTAGTAAAGGTAAGTAGAACCCACTCCTGTTATATTCATTGATTTTCTCTCTCCCCCACACTTTTCCTCAATTAAAGGGAGGACATGTACATGTAAGCTACCATTGTGTATGCTCTGGCTTTCCCATATGATTCAGAAGCCCGATTTTTCAACATAAGACTCAGCAGTTTTTCAATCAAAGGTCCATATGTCTGGGGCAAGAATCTGCTCCAAGACCCACAGTAGTCTCTGCTGTACATTTTAACTCACCTTAATCAAATGATAAATATTAAACAAAACTATTTCAGGGTGCTGTTTGGCTGAAGAAGCCATCAAAAGTAGTGAAAAGCACAATAGTAAAATAAGTAAGTGAATAAATAAATAAATAACCAGGCATGACAAGCATCTCATCAAAATTCAGTCCCTAGAAGAATGAAATAAAAATCAAATATTCAGGGCAAGCAAATTAACCATATTCAGCCTTAACTTGACTGAATGAAGAGAGCTACATGAATCCAGCTGAAATTGAAATTTCCAATATATAAAGAATTGTCTAAATTATAACCCACTGTATAATAATGTGCCTATCTCAGAGGAAGCATCTAGACAATTAGACCGCATCAAATTTGCCCCCATCCTCAGCCTTATTCTTGTTGGAGAGAAAGGCATTTATTACAAAATATTCTTATTAATAATGCTACTCTATAATCATCTTTTGGCATTCAGGATACGAAGCTAACCTAGACAGCCTTTATAACCCCAAATAATGATACTTATATTGCACAGGACCAATGGGTATTATGAAAAGGACAATGAGCGAGACATTTTGCTTCTCTGGAGCATATAAAATACCTCATTAATGCATGGTCTATGTATTATTATTTTCTCCTGATGTTTTCCTTAGTGGATACTGCTTCTACTCTGCTACCTAAGAAACCAAGGAGCAATATATTTTTGTTTCTTCTGTCACAGGTAATAAGAATGTGAGATAGACTTTTAAATAGGACATCTTTCCAAAGAACAACTGCTGCATATGTGATCACTAAGTTTTAATGATACAAAAAGAACAACCTTGAAAATAAATAAAAATATAGCTCCTCTAGAAAGGAAATCGGTAAGCATTAGAAATTTGCAGAAGACACAACACTTGAGATTCAGGCTATTTCTGATCCACATCACTTTTACATAGATAGAGTCAAAAGTCTCTTCTCTCCCAGTTTTGCATCACTTTGTACTTCATTAAAAAATGTACAAGAATGCATTTCTTTGGATACATTTTCACAGGAAGAGGAATCCAAGTGATAGTTGGCTTTAGGTATTCGTGAGATACTGCATTAGTTCAGTTAGAATTATGTGATTACATTCATATTAATGTAACCACATAGATTAAGATGATGATGTGTTATTTGTGGATGCATAAATCTGTTTATCAAGTATGTCTCTGTTACTACCTTTGCATTAAAGTCAAATGGTAGAGAGCAATCACAGAATAGACAACATTGTTCTACATGAAATAAAAATTAATAAGAAACTAAATGAAATCTCTTTCAGATCTTTGTATTCAACATTTAATGTTACTTCCCTCAACAGCAGTAAGATTATGACAAAAATGTGCATCATTTGTGTGACAATTTTTGTTGCTTTAATTCAATATTTGGCTCGTTTCTTAAAAACTACAAATAGTGAGTGCAATACATTTAACAGCATATATTAGTTTTGGCTTTTAAAGCCCAGGAGAGGCAACAGGGATAATATTGGAATTAAAAATTGTAGACAACAAAATATAAATTTATGGGACAATTTAATATTTAGAACTTTGCATCAAACATTTTTACTAGATTTTAATTGCTTCCATTCAGCACAGCACTCTGATTTTATCTCAGTCCACGTTGACTTAAAATGAGTTAATGTAAGCATTAAAATCTTCTTCAAGAATATCTGAAATATCCCTCTTTCAATCTTTCCAGTATAGAAGGTTATCAGTGTGCACATAACAAATCTTGTATTGCTGATAACTTTGCAATGCGCTCCCTTTGCCTGACATCTTTAATTTCACTGATGAGATTTGTCTTTGTAACAGTGTCACAGTTATTTCTTTAATGCACTTAAAATGATATCTAATCTTGAATGAATTATTCAAATAACAATAAATGCAAATATGGAAGAAATAATTTAATGAAGCTGCCACAAGTGAGATGGCCCTGGGTATGAATACCTTTAGAGTTTCCAACAAATATAATTTAAGTTTCTCTCCCTTCCTGAGGAAAAGAGCAAGAAAATGGAGATAAAACCAGTGAAGGTGGGGAGATTAGGACATCATCTGTTGGATAGGCAATGCTGAATCTAGAGTACGGAACATAAAGCCCTTTCAGATGATGTGGCCACAGATCTAGTCCTCGTTATAATCCTCCATAGCTTCTAGATAGCCTAAATATTTAATAAATAAATATTTATCAAAATATTAACATGTACTAAACATATCTACTTCATGTAGATAAATACTAAGATTAGATCAGCAGCAGCATTCAACACGGGAGTGAAACAATATCCACCAGTACATTTTACCATGACAACTAAAAACCAATAGCAACAGGAATTGACATTTAATCATCATCAACATTTAAGCATTTAAGCAAGAGGGGCAATTATCACTCATGCTTAAACAACTCTGAAGTTGCTATATAGTGTTTTTTTCAAAGACTTTCACCTTGCACAGTATGATGGTTTCTAAAACAGATCAATATATCCAAAATTTTACTGGGCCTTTCAGGTCAATGGTGAGGTGGGAAGAGATGATTCCAGACAGAAATTCATAGCAGTCTTTTCTCCAGAAACTTGTTAGATATCCCTGCTGAAGTTTTGTTTGAATCATCTGAACATGGTATATGTGTGCCCAAAGTTCTAGCTATTATAGTAACTGTGAAAAAGAAGCAGAAAGGTCCACTCTGTGTCTGCAGTCACTTCCTGCACTCTCCTAACTTTACTGGCAAGAACTTGGCAGACATTCCTTGAACTTAGATTTGGCATGGTTTGGCTATGCTTAGACTTGGAACTCTGAAGTATGAGATGGCCTGTCTGAGATAAGATACCTGCCAGAGAAGAATCTTAATTGCATATTGGAAGGATCCTTATTCCCTTTTTTCAATGCGAAGGTACAATCTTTTTTATCAAATGTAGTTTAATTCCAATAGCATTTGTTTTTCCCAATCAGGCCAAAGTTTAATGGACATTTTTCTTAAAGTTGAGTGACAGGTTTCTTTGTTGTGTAAAAATAGTGTAGATTACCAGGCTAAGCTCGAGGGAGGGATTAAACACATCATGAGTCTCGAGTCTTTTCGTACCCACTAGAGATCTAAGGCCAGCCCACCTTGAATTTCATTGACTCTTATCTGCCAATTTGCTTTGACCATTAGTATTTCAGATTCTTGTAGAGAATATTAGCATATAATAAATCTATATTCATTTGAACTGCCTGGACTCCTGATTTCCTGCATTTGGCAACTGGCCTCTCTGCCCTGAGAAATTCAGCTCCCCCATTTCTAACTAGACAATTCAATCAGGTGACTACCCATAAAATTGTGCAGTTACTATTTTTCTGAGCAGTGCCATTTCTTTGTGGATGGCAAAATTAGCAAGGTTGAACTAGAAGCAAAAAAAAAAAAGTGTTGCTTATGGGGGAAAAAGGCAAGATTTCTTCCTACTCATTTGTTCTTTTTCCCTGAAGTGGGCTGGAAAATTAGTCTAAATAGAGCCAATTTTCACACAGACATCCTTCAAAAGAACAATATAGAGAGTGAATGAGGTGTTGAGGTGAATGATCTTCCTTTCACCAACCTGCTATGCTGCCTTTAGGTACCAACCCTTCTCAGGGTGTTCAAAGAAGATAATTGAGAGATGAGATCAGCCATTTTTCTCTGGCTTATATCCTTCAGGCTGAGAGGCTGAGGATGTCTCCTTTGATCTCTAAGTCCTTCTAAGTCAATTGGTGCATAAGAAAGGAGAAAAAAGGCAAGGGATTATTGCTTACCTTTCAAAGTAAAAAAGAGACAACCTCTTTTAAATATTGTTTAAACATTAAATTATATTAGGTTCTTTCTTCTGAATATTCTTCTGAATATTCCTATTTTTCCCCCTGTTTTCTCTATTATACTGGCTATTGAGGCATTGCATAACATTTCATTATTTGGGTCCATGTGGAAAAGATTTTTTTTTTGAAGTGTATGCTATATATACTTCTAGGATTGACTTATAATGTTGAGGCACACGAATCTTGCAGACCCCTTCACTTTCTAGATGTTCCAGTTAGGGGCACCTAGAACATACACAAGATGTCCTGCTCAATAGCCAAGAACTGCAACAAAACTTATTTAGGAAAGCATGCAAATCAGAAACCCTGAGGCTTTCAGGTTCTGATGGAATTCATGAAGACCGAATGAATTTAAAGGGGCAGTAAAACTGTACTGGTTGCAATAGCAATAGCACTTAGACTTATATACCGCTTCACTGCACTTTATAGCCTTCTCTAAGTGATTTACAGAGTCAGCATATTGAGTCCTCAACATTCTGGGTCCTCATTTTACCCATCTCAGAAGGATGGAAGGTTGAGTCAACCTTGAGCCGGTCAGGATCAAACTCCTGGAGTGAACAGTGAGTTAGTGTGCAGTGCTGCATTCCAACCACTGCACTACCACAGCTTTATGTACATTTGCTATGTACATTTGCTCTTTCTCAGACTTACCCATGTCATTCTCAATTAGGCATTAGCTGGAAGAAAGGAAGCCACCAAGTCTGGATCCAGGATGATGCCAAATGTCAGTTAACTTCAGGACCCCTTTATCCCCAAAGCCCTTGCCTTGTGGATTCAGAAGTCTGGCAGCTGATGAAGGAATTGGAGGGAGGGGTTCTCCATATGCTCAATACCATCTTTTCTGTCTTCTGGTGACATTTCTCCTTTGATTCTTAATAAGTTAGTTCCTTCAGATCCACCTCCTGAAGGCATCTTTTAAACAAGATTCCTAGCTTTTGACCTCACTGCCTTTGTGCCTACCCCACTGGGAGTTCCTAGCAACTTCAGTCTAGTCTAATACTGCCCACCATACTTCGGTCTCATGACACTTAGAAAATAGGTTGTTGATGATCATTTGTTTCTTTATCATTGATGTTTTTAAAGAAAGAGAAGAGAGGGCTAAATGCATTAAGCATGATCATAATCCTATCCTGCATGCACTTTTCTGAAAAAAATTCACCTCTGATTTCAAGGCTGGAAGATAGAAAATTAAAAGTACATTTCCCTTCCCAAACATCATACATATTCATTGCTTATATTAACATAAGTAGTAGCTGAGGTTCCTATACTATCTTATCACAAAAGGATGCCTGTATCAGAAAGAAATGTAGAGGTCTTCTGGGGAGAAAAGAAGAAGGTGAAAAAAAGCTCACACTGAGCCTTTTGGAAATTTATAATCTGCAACACATTATCTTTCTCTTCTAGTCTCCCATGGGAAAAACATTCCTTTCTGTGTGGGGGCACTGGGTTATATTTTCAGAATTTAAATCTTAAACATAATAATATGTACAACAACTTTATCTGGGAGTATATAACCTAGAAAACAGAGTCTTATAAGCTTGCTAGAGCATCTGAACCTTGGCTTTACTTATAAAACTTGGAAAACATACTATGCCACAAGAATGATCTATTATCACAGATATTCTTCATGTTCACATTTTGTTATGAAAAGACCACTGGCAGCTCCTGTTTCAGCATTACCCATCACACTCCTTACCTCAAATTACTAGTCAACTCCTAGATATAACTTGTAACAGAAATCCTAAATCTGAAAATTGAAACCTATTTGTTTGCGCTAATATTACTGGTATAAGCAGCAAGCAGCTTTATTGCTTCTATGACTTAAACAGTAATAGTAGAGTTCCTGAATATATATATATATATATATATATATATATATATATATATATATATATATATATATATATATATATATATATATATATATATATATATATTTGAATATATATATTTGAATATATATATATATTTGAAGGGGCAGAGAACAAGGAATGCATTCAGAGAAATGAAATAACATTTTCTCTTCATCCATTTACATATGAATGCATTTCCTTTCCTTTTTTTTTTAAATGAGTGAAACAAAACTCATGTTCTGATTTGCTGAAGCTGGACTAAGTAACTAGGTTGTGATAGTCTAATCAATTTTAGGCTGATGATTGATAACCTCCAGATGGATGGTAAGGCAATTGTAATGTTTCACCTAAATGTCAAAGGGAAAAGATTTATTGAAAATCCAAAGGATTTTCCTTTCTACCCCTTTGAAGCCCAGTCCTTAAAAATGTCCTTACTTTCCAAAGCCATGGTTTAGATGGGAAATTTTCATCAGTTACTTTCCAAGTAGTAAAATACACTCCCTTAAGACTTTTTCTTTACCTGGGTCTTTTCAATTATAATTAGATAATCGTGATTTTATTATTTGTTTTAATCAGGTTTTAACTTTTTCTCAAAAAATTGTTAGCAGTGGTGAAGGGACAAATTCTTCTCTTTCTGTGTTGACTTCATTTTCTGCTGCCTCAGTTCAATCGGAGGCTTGTATACTAATGGAATTGAAAGATCTGTGAATCATGGGGGATGTTGCCATTAAAAAAATGTCTTTGGGAAAACTACATTGTCCAGAATGTAAAAGCTGATACGGCTGCTAATAAGAACTTCTGATTTAAAGATGCTTCCTGACTTAAAGACTGGTGATTTGTGCACATTTCATTGTTTGTTTGTTTTTTAAAAACTGTTTAATAAAAATTATTTTTTTAAAAAAACCATTCCAATTTTACATAAGGTATACACATACACAATTGGTTTAATTGGTTTATAACTTACTCTTGTCCTCCAAAAAGATAGAATCCTATTTTTCTTCCCAGTGATATAAAAATTTTGGATGTGGTTGCTATTGTTTTTTATAATCATTACCACTGTCATCTATTTTTTAAAATAATTTTGATAACTAATAGAGAGAGATTATATGTCACTCTTTTTAGAGCATGTAAAATAAATGACAGTAGCAGAGAAAAAAATTAGTAATATGTATTAATGCCTTTGTCTGTGTTTACTTAAAATGTACTTTTGAATAATATATATATATATATATATATATATATATATATATATATATATATATATATATATATATATATATATATATATATAATATCAAATATATATATATATATAGGTCTTCCTATTAATAGGAATTTAACACTAACAAAGATTTCTTTAAAAAGATCACCAAGGAAAAACTTAAAGGCTTCATTTTAAAAAGGTACTAAAAGTAAAGGAAAACTACAAAAAAACCTGCCACCCTCTGATGTTTCAGCACCTCTTAAATTGCTAGGTCTCTGCTAGCATATCTGCTTTCCTCCAAACTGACATGATGGAAATTACTGCTTATTTCATGTATCCTAAATATTATGATATTCACATCATTGCTTCAAATTTTATATGAGCCATAGAACTTTCACATAAAGAACACATCTACCTTCTTATAATAAATTAGTACTATATGCCATACTTGTTCAAAAGCAGCTTGGAATGACATAGTTGGTTAGCTGCATAAAATCATAAAGAAACATAATCCCAAAGGTGCTTTTTCAAGGGGCAACTGGACTTCATTTGTTTTTCCTTGAAGACATGTCGTTTTTCATCCAAGAAGTTTCTTCAGTTCTTTTTTTTAATTAGTTTATAATATAAAATACAATACAAAAGAAATACAAAGAGTACAAAGAGGCATCTTTATAGAAAACCTTGTTTTATATGTATTCCAAACTCTTAAAAGGGCATGTCTAAGAATGGAGAATGAACAGATTTATATTTTCCACCATTCAGTCAAAACTGAAGAAGCTCCTTGGATGAGAAAGTGAAATGACTTCAAGGAAAAACAAAGAAACAGTTGCTTCTTGAAAAAGCACCTTTGGAACAATTATGACCTGGATGACTGAGAATCTCAGTATGCACAAAGATGCATACTATTTTATTAAATTAATTAAAGGAATATATGTTGCAGAAATAGTCAATATCTGATATCTGGGTCCAAATTCAAAGAGGTTTGAATACCCAAAGGTACATACATACGTACGTACGTACGTACGTACGTACGTACGTATGTATGTATCTTTCTTTATGCCAGGGATTTTCCTACGTATATCAAGATGTTTCATAGCCTAATTTTCAGTGAAATCTCAATTCACCAGCTTTTAGGCCTTTCTAAACATTATAGCAGCCATTTTGCTATCTGTCTGAATTTATGAGGGAGATAGCAAACAGATTGCAAAATGGCTGCTGTAATGTTTAGAAAGGCCTAAAAACTGGTGAATTGAGATTTCACTGAAAATTCGGCTATGAAACATCTTGATATACGTAGGAAAATCCCTGGCAAAAAGAAAGATACACATAAAGACCTACGAAAATAAAATTATATATATATTTGGTTATTCGGGTCTTCTCCCGGGTAAAATTGGAGGTGTCTTGCCGACATTTTGCCGAAGTCTCATTTGTCATCTTCAGGCTGGTGTTTTTGGCTTAGTGCTTCTAGGAGCAATGTGTGATCGCAGCTGTTTCTTCCTTTTAACTGCTAATGGGGGTGAACTGATTGGGTGGGATCTTGGCTGTGTTCTGATTAGGTGGAGGTGTGTTCTTTTTGGATGGGGGCTTGGTTGTGCTCTGGTTAGTCTGAGTTGCAGGGGGATTTGAGCTGATGAGCTGCATTGCTATTGTTTGGCTTCATGTTTGTGTTCGTTCCATATCTTTATGGTCAGTGTCAGTCTGCTTCATGTATGGATTGGAGGGGTTTAAAATGTCTAATGATGCAGCTGCAGTCTGGTTTCTGGTCCGTGGTTGTGCCTCAACATTGGTGTGGGTTTGAGTCTGCTTTCTGAGTGGATATGTGGTGGTGACATCCTGTGTGGCACTCATGAGTGTGGGTCTAGTGTCATTTCTCGTGTCAGGGACTCATTTGTCAATAAGGGCGGGTTTCCAAATGACTGGTAGGCAGGAGGTATCATCTTGTTTATTCATGCTGTGTGGGCATTTTTCTATCTCGATGGCTTCTCTGATTATTCTGTTGTTAAAGTGTTCAGTTTTGGCGATAGTTCTGGTCTTTTTAAAGTCAATTTCATGTCCTGTGGCTTTAAGGTGTTGGACCAGGGAAGAAGTTGGTTCTTTTTTTCTCTTTTCACCCAAACAGAACACACCCCCAGCCAATCAGAGCACAGCCAAGCCCCCAACCAATCAGAACACACCTCCACCCAATCAGAACACAGCCAAGCTCCCACCCAATCAGTTCACTCCTCCACTAGCAGTTAAAAGGAAGAAACAGCTGCAATCACACATTGCTCCTAGAAACACAAAGCCAAAAACACCAGCCTGAAGATGACGAATGAGACTTCGTCGAAACGTCGGCAAGACACTTCCAATTTTATGCGGGAGAAGACCCGAATAACCAAAGACCTACATACAAACACCTGAGAAAACCTCAGAAAATGTGTATCTATCTATCTATCTATCTATCTATCTATCTATCTATCTATCTATCTATCTATCTATCTATCTATCTATCTCTCTGTGTGTGTGTGTGTGTGTATATATCTATATATCTATTTTTGTACTTTTTGTAGGTTTTATGTGTGTTTTTCCTTTAAGCCAGGTTTTTCCTACGTAACCAAGATTTTTCTGCAACCCTAATTGAGTGAAATCACATTCACTACTTTCTGGGGTTTTTTTCTTCTTTTCATTCTGGCAGCCAGCAGATTTTGTGCTGCATAGTGAGAGACTTATATAGCTATTTCTGGCTCATTAGCCAACATCAGTAAGCCACACCCACATTTCATGTATCCTCCGTGTAAAGGTACAATATCATTTTCTTACTTTTTGTAGGTTTTATATGTGTTTATTCTGGCTAATGGCTTATTTATGTTCAAATAAATATTTGTCACCATCCAGGGTATAAGATGGATTTGCAAGAATTAAAAATTGTTTGGAATGGGGGGGGGGGGAGGAAAAGCAATGGATTTTGGGGATATATAAGCTTGACCTAGATACAGTGTAATACATTTGCTTTCTAATGTGACACTAGGGAAAGATAAGGAGAAAGACAACTTATACTTCTTATTATAGTTAGTTAACATTTCCTGTATCATTACAGTGGTTCCTCCTGATAATTTGTGAAATATTATAGATCAAAATAATTTCTGAAATAGGAGGATGGAAATATAAAAGCAATAGGTCATAAAAGATAAAAAAAGTTTGCACCCAGGTTTTTTTTCCTGTTAATGCTATCTTTCAATTGATTAAACCAGCAAGAGAAATAACCCCTCCTGTTTTTTTCCATCTTATTCTTATTTTATTAATATAACCTACAAATAATTTATTTAAGACTCAGGTTATTCAGGTTACATGGCATTTCCTGGCTTTAGAGAATGTCAAGGTTTCCATCACTATTCCCTAGACATAGCCCAAATTTTTATAGCCCTGGGCAGTTTTTTCCCCACATGCATCTACGCATATTTACATGTTTATAATATGAAGCAAAATAGGGAATTTATTACAACTATGTGAAGATGGGGAAAGGAATTTAATACTGCAAAATAATCTAATGAAAATAGACAATATGACTAAACTTTAGAGACTAACAAACTAATTAACTAAATAAATAACCATAGCAAAGAATTGCTCATATTTTTTTGATGCATAGAGGTAAATCTCAATGAAATTGTAAGAAATTGTAAACTCTCCATTATTGCATTAGGATATAGAATTAATCTGTTTTAGCTTTGGTTCCCTCAAAGGATATAGGATTATAATTCGGGCCCAGCTCCCGAACAAAGAGAACCAGTTCGGTGACATCATATTGTCACTGCTACTGGCTCGGCCGAACCAGGCCGAACCGGGAGGAACCCACCACTGAATTATGCCCCTTCTCATATCAGACCTCATTTTAATGAACATGCGTGATATTATGGAATGCAAATATGTAACATATTTGACTACGTGTAACTGATTGCCTGTATAAAGGAGAGGTTAGTTTTACCCAGGAGTGAAATGCTCCCGGTTCGGACCAGTTCAGACGAACTGGTAGTGATGGTGGCCAGTAGTTCAGAGAACCAGTAGCAATGGTGGCACAAGGCTACTTACAAGGCAAACACCCGGTTTTCGTTACTTCAAGAAGTAACCCATTTTTTACTCTCTGCGCATGCACAGAAGGGTTTGTGCATGGACAGAGGGTCCGTGGGCAGTACCGAACTGGTTGGGAAAGTAAGTAGATTTTATCCCTGCTTTTACCCTGTCCAATAAACTTTCCTCTTGCATTTTCTTTGTTGTGTTAACTATAAAAAGGAGGGAAACATGGAGTTCGGGGTTCTCTCTCTTCCTTTTTCATTGAGAGATCCTGTTTTATCAGGTTATCTAATGAACTGCTTTTAAATGATCTTCCAACTCAGTTGCTTATTGGGAAGGTAAACTGAGACAGATCCTAGCACCAGATTTGGCTTTCAATACCTAGTCTACAAGCAGAGCTAGGACGTGGGTTTGAATGAAATTATCCTTCAGTTTCCATGATTATTGAATTTGATTCTGAAATACAGTGTTCTTTTTAATTTTTGTATTAAGAAATACTTGCACAAAACAAAGAAAAAATGCATTCCAATAAGAGGTAATCATTAGCAATGTACAGAGACTGTGTAAATGTTTGTATCTAATTTTGGAAAAAATGACAAACTGGTGTAGAAATGCGTTGGAACAAGAATTAGAAAGCCATACAGAGTAGATCAAATCCCAAGTACAATTAAGGTGGCTCTGTTGTGGCCTATCAGTGGCCTGTGTGGATTGTAGCTGATTCTGATAGCGAGGAGGCTGGTGTGGTGTTGCGACA
Source organism: Masticophis lateralis (assembly GCA_030761175.1). NCBI lineage: Eukaryota > Metazoa > Chordata > Lepidosauria > Squamata > Colubridae > Masticophis > Masticophis lateralis. Next base: position 189,464,020 of record JAUDYJ010000001.1, on the reverse strand, counting down.
GCAGCCTGTGCAGCTGGTACCCAAGTCAGACAATGAGGAGGCTGGAGAAGATGTGGTGCCAGAGACAGGGATTCAGCCAGGGCCTTCAGAACTTCCAGAAGCTCCTTTAAGTGAAGAGGACAAAGAGGAGAAGCCTCTTCTCAATGCATGGGCGTGCAGAGTGGCCAAAAGGCACAAGTGGCTCCTCAGGAGGAGATCTTCTCGAGATTAGGTTTGGGGCTAATTGGCCACTCCCTTAGCCTATTTAAGGAGGAACGCTGACTGAAGCAAGTTGTAGGGAACAACTTTAGTTCACTCTACATCGCGTCTGGATTCTCTGCAAATTGCTTCTGGGATTTCTGCCAACCTTAGTAAGATTGTGATTACTTTATCTTTGGTTTCTTGTAGGTTGTTACAAAAGTTTATTAACAGCCTTTGTTTTGAAAAAGACTGAGTTATTTTAATAAATTAAGTTTTGTACAAACTTTGTGTGGGCTGTGTTCTTTGGGATCCATAGCTGAACAGGTTCTTTGCTTTGTTCGCCTCTAGATTAGATTAGATCTTAGAAAAAAAAATTAAACTCTTGGATGACAGCAGCACTGGAAAATGCCGTTGTTAAGCTATCTCCACTTATGAAGCCTAACCAAATCCAGTGCTTCCAGGTTGCAGTAAAAATTGCACTCTCAAATACTTATCATTCACAGTTACAATATTTCACTTTTATGTTTCTATAAAATACTATCTCATCTTCTAGGACAACAAGCCATAAGAATGCAAGGAAGGCTAGCTGAGCCTCAGAACAGTCTACAATAGGAGATTGAAGAGAGCAGGAAGAAAGAAGGGGAGAGATAAATTAATAGGTCAGGGAAGAGCTACAAATAAAGATAGGCTATCTTTAATGGCAATGTAATACAGTCTACTGTATTGGAAAAGAGGTAGTGTTGAAAGTGAATAAAAGGGTCCCCCCCCCTTTTGTTTAATTAGAAGAATTCCACAATAATTGTTCAGCCAAAGGAAGAGAATAACGATTCCCATGCATATTAACAGGATTTTTCTCTTGCTAGCATTATCACTTCATTTTTCAGGGCAATTTTTTACATCTCTTTTCTTCATAATACATTACTGTAATTATTGTATTACTGAAATGTGTTCTATGGATGACTAGATTTAATAACAGAAGAAAGCTTAAATTTACCTAAAATTAATAGGGCTACTCAATTTGACTGGCAGTTGACAAAGTACACTGTTGGTTTCTAAGCCCATTCAAATTCATGTAAAGCTGCAAAATTCAAACGAATAAAAGACACGCACATCCCTCCATTCCCTAGGGGGAAACTTTGCTGCTCTCTATTGGCTTTCCAGTTCTTTGCAACTGGATATGGTAGCCCTAGTGTTCATCCTTAAATAGATTTATTCAGACCTTTAAAATGCTTTTCCAAGCAGCTAAATGAACTTAAACTAATGAGAACAAGAAAGACGATCTTCTCATCTGGTTCATCTCCCAGGAAGTTTTTTGGTATTCTTTTTCTTTGGGCCATGACCGGGGTGAAATGCTCCTGATCCGGTAGCAATGGCGGCGGATGGTTTGGAGAACTGGTAGCAAAAATCCCTGCCCCCCCCCCCATGCCGAGCTGAGCCATGTGATCATGAGAGGCTTTTTTTTTACTTTTACAAGCATTTTTTCTACAACTTCTTCAGCCGAAAAAATGCTTTTAAAAGTTAAAAAAAAAAAAACCTCTGATGATCACGTGGATCAGCTGGGATTGTCAGAGGCTTTTAAAAGCATTTTTTTCTCCAACCTCTTACGGTTGTAGAAAAAATGCTTTTAAAAGAAAAAAAAAGTTGGCCATGCCCACCTAGTCATATTACCCCCCACCCCACCCCCAACCAAGCCAGCCCACAGAACTGGTAGTAACAAATTTTACATTTCACCACTGGCCATGACCCTTTTCCCACATATTAAAATCCTGCCTTTTAGGGACATGTTTGAAAGTCCATTGTTGGAAATACTTTATTTTTCTTTCTTTTTTTTATAGTACCCTGTTCCCCCCCCCCCAAAAAAATAAGGCATCCCCTGATAATAAACCCAATCTCGTTTTTGAGTGCATGGCAGTAAGGCCAAGCACTTATTTCAGGGTTCAAAAAACTATAAGACAAGATCTTATTTTCAGGGAAACACAGTATTTCTGGTTAGCTTTTATTCTGTTTTCAAAACTCTAATAAAAAAATTATTTTAAAAAATGAAATAAACAGGGACATGTGGTATATCCATGCTATGTAAGGAAGCAGGATTTCCATTTAGTGGAATTCATATTCATATTCATAGTGTTGTATAGAGGAGCATCCCAAGTAGGCCAGCATCCTCCGTTGATCAGCTAACCATTGGTAACCTAATCAGTGATCATGACATGATCCCTTCCATGAGCTGAGATTTTCCATACCTGACAAATGACTTTATAGTACTGTAAACAAAGCTCAGTATACCCACTCCTGATAGTCATCCTAGTTCTGAAATCTTCATTGTAATGTGCCTTCTACAGAAACGTAGCAGCTTGTCATTCTTGGACAACTGTCCAAAGTAATATTAGATGACAAGTGGCTATTTTTTTGAGGGAGTGGGGTTTTTTTTTGTCCCCCAAGTGAGTGTGTGTATGTTTTTGATTCACACTACATTCTTTAGATCTCTGCCCTCACACAACTAAATTATATTATAATATGCTTTTGCCTATGAAGAAGTTTTATAAAGTTCATGTTTCACTGACTCTAATGCTTTAGAGAAGATAGGGAAGATCTGATTTGTTTCTGTCACCATTAGAGGTTACAATCACCATCTGCGAAGCCTTTAGCTAAGACTTCCCACCCAGCTCCCAAAGGTAGTGTGTGGATGTGGATCTTTACACCATACCACAATGTCATCTTGGCTCTCCTGAGTGGTAGATTCCCCCGTTGCAATCTTCTGAGCAGCAGATATGGACTTTTATTAAGAATCAATATATTTGCTTGGAGAAGGAAGAAGCTTGGGGGGTGGGTGGGTGTTAACTACGTTTAGATATGACTCTTAGAGGAAAGATCTCATCATCAGGCATGGATTTCAGGAACTTACAGAGGCTAGGTGGAATGAACCTTATGGTACCAGTTTCTCAGAATTCATCTAGGCCTTAACATAGCTTCGGAAACATCAGTGAAATTCATGCTGTAAAAAGGAACAATAAAATAAGGTAAGGTCTGTAACCGCTGAAATACTATGTGAAAGGTCAGCAATTGGCTTTACATAAAAACACAGGAGGAATATGTCAACTAGGCAAGCGACTTCAGGAATTATGCAGACTGCAAGAAGAAGGAAAAAAAATCAAAGATCCACATGAAACTAGAGCGAGGAACACTATTCATCTATCCACTTTATTATGTTAAGACTGTGTCATTAGGACAAATTTTATTGTTAAGCTATTTCAGGAACTTCGCTGAAATGTGGGGTATAAAAGATATTTTATTGTTAATTAACTTTAGGAAATAGCTTGACTGAAAAATGGCGTATAAAACAAATAAAAAACTACTCAAAGTATGTATTTAGAACTCACATATAAACAGTAGCTGTAGCTCAGGGCTTTTAATTAATGAAGGCCTGCTTGTTCCGTGTACATTTCCAGCAGTGCTTCTCAATGTCTAATACTTCCTTGAAATTTCTCTGCAGATATGCTAAAAGCTTATTGATCCTCATGATAGGTAGAGTTTGATTGCCAATAGGAATCATCAGAAAAGTGGGGGGGGGGAGAATCAATATCACTTAGCTGTACGAAAATTGCTAGACCTGTTAAATGAGTAACACTGAAGTAAAAGGGTAGCTGCAAGCAGTACCTCCTATTGACCTCTGCATTGGGCCATCTGAGCAGTTGCCCAATTTTCACAGTCCATTGAGGAGGCAAAGGAGCAGCCTCAGCTTCTTAAGAGGAAGAGTTCCCCATCCCTGCTTTCAATCAAGGAGAGTGATTACATATATATGAATATTACACAAGCTCCCAAATGCTCCCCTAGAATAGCCCCATGTCTTCATTCGGGAAAAGAAAAATGTACCCCAGCAAGAGGGAAAGCAAAATAACCAATACAACATATTAACATACGTCTTTACTTAATATTCATACATTCCCTAAATTATCTCATATTATTTTGATTCCTTTAAGGAAGAGAAGAATAAATATAGACTATATCTTAGAGAATATATTATCTGAAAACATAAAATCCTAAATCAATCACATCTATGCGCACATCTAAAGCAAGAAGTACTGTCAGAGTGATAAGCAATAATTATAATAAAAGCAGCACTTATAAAATGGTGGTAGACCCTAAAATCAAGAACTGAAATAAATTTATAACAAAACAGACAAACGAAAAAACCCACACAGCCAAAATTCAGGTTGAGAGATATAGCAAGTATGAAGAGAACCCTAAAGGCTAAAAGGTGAATATGAACAATCCTAATGTTGGTCAATACTTCAGGTGTATTAAAAACATTAATTTGGGAAAATGTTTTAAAGTCTGAAGGGACACAGTGGCTCAGTGGCTAAGTTGCTGAGCTTGTCAATCAAAAGGTCAACAGTTCAGCAGTTCGAATCCCTAATGCCGCATAACAGGGTGAGCTCCCATTACTTGTTCCAGCTTCTGCCAACCTAGAAGTTTGAAAGCACATTAAAAAATGCAAGCAGAAATATAGGGACCACCTTTGGTGGAAAGGTAACAGCGTTCCGTGCTCCTTTGGTGTTTAGTCATGCTGGCCACATGATCATGGAGACATCTTCAGACAGCGCTGACTTTTCAGCTTTGAAACAGAGATTAGTACTGCCCCCTAGAGTAGAGAACAACTAGCACACATGCGTGAGGGGAACCTTTACTTTTATCTTTAAAGCCTGGGAGGGGTGGGTAAAATATATCTTAGCCCTGTATTAAAAATACATTAATTTCAAGAACTGAATGAGAAGTGGGGGGGGGCAGAGGGGGAATCAACCCATGGTTTATGCAAAATCTCATGGAATTGATGGCTGAAGAAAGGTCTCTCTTGTGGATGTACAGGCAAGGAGGCAATCTATTAAGATTTGAGCTTCCAAGCAGTGTAAGAGTTTTATAAGTGGGGAAAAAAATGTTTTCAAACAAGGCAAGGAATGGATGAGGATATCCTGTGATTTTCTATACTATTTTTCCATCTTCAAAGCTTTATATTCAGTAATCCAATTCTGAGGTTTCCATAGTATGTATCATTGAAGTTTATTACAGTCGTAGACCAGAGACCAGAAAAAATAAAAACAGTGAATATCCAATTAGAATAGAATAGAATTCTTTATTGGTCAAGTGTGATTGGACACACAAGGAATTTGTCTTGGTGCATACACTCTCGATGTACATAAAAGAAAAGATACATTCATCAAGAATCATAAGGTACAACACTCAATGATAGTCATAGGGTACAAGTAAGCAATCAGGAAATAATATCAATATAAATCATAAGGATACCAGCAACAAAGTTACAGTCATACAGTCATAAGTGGAAGGAGATAGGTAGTGGGAATGATGAGAAGATGAGAAGATTAATAGTAGTGCAGACTTAGTAAATAGTTTAACAGTGTTGAGGGAATTATTTGTTTAGCAGAGTGATGGTGTTCGGGAAAAGCTGTTCTTGTGTCTAGTTGTTCTGGTGTGCAGTGCTCTATAGTGTTGTTTTGAGGGTAGGAGGTGAAACAATTTATGTCCAGGATGTCCAGCGGTCTGTAAAACTTCTAGAATAAAATAACAAATAACAGATAAAATCTATGATAAAATCCAAAAAATCTGTCAATTACACATGGTCAAACTATACTAAAATTACAATCCATAAACTATGAGGTCCATAGTCAGTTTAATACTAAAAGGGAAAGGAATAAGTGTCATTGAAGTCAAGTTATTCCTCTCCCCTTCCCTATCCTTCCTTCCCCTCCCCGCCCCAGCAGGCAGGTTAGTGCCTGTTGCCAGCTAGGGGAAGAAGCAAGGAAATGTTTGATTGGCTGGCTGTGCAAGCATAGGGGGAGTGGCAGAGGTGCTCTATTTCTTCATTGACTTTCTTCCTGCAAGCTTCCCACTGTCAATCATATCAGTTCCTTCTAGGTTTCCCATCAACTCTTGAAGTCTGTAAGGGAACATTGAAAATGGGGATTATGTGACTGTAGTTGACTGCAGCAGTGGCACTGAACAGCAATAGCACATTGGTACTGAAGCAACAACAAAAAGTAAAATCCCCAAATTGTATTCCCTTGGGAGAAAAGGTCTTGACACATTGTAAGTTAGCCCCTTTGAGATACTTTTGTTGTCAAAGTTTTGCCCTATGATCAGTGGTGGGATTCAAATAGTTTAACAACTGGTTTGCCCAGGGTCAGGTTGGCTATTATAGGGGGCATGGCCCATTCCCATCCTCCATCTCCACTGCACATGCAGGTCGAGCCTCCGTGATGGCCAACCTGACCCTGGGACCATGGAGAAATGGGCAATGAAGCAGCCGGCACAAGGCAAGGAGGAGGAGCAGGGAAAAGAAAGAAGGAAAGTGCTCTTTTCCTTCCCTTGCACTGGCTACTACATTGCCCATTTCTCCATTACAGCATAGTGCTCAGGATCCACTTTGATAGCTGGGGGTGGGTGGGTAATTTAACAACCGGTTTGCCTGAACCAATGTGAACCAGCTGAATCCCACCACTGCCTATGATGATGCATTTCACCCAATTGAAAGTTGCAAAGTATCAAGCAGGTACAAGAGCCTGGATAGCTCAACAGGCTAATAGGCAGACTAAAGCCTGTTATTAACATCCAGCTGTCTGCAATTATACCAGTTCGAATGTCACCAGGCTCAAGGTTGACTCAGCCTTCCATCCTTTCTAAGATAGGTAAATTGAGGACCCAGTTTGTGGGGGCAATAAGCGGACTTTGTATAAAATATACAAAAGTATGAAGGCTATTGCTTAACGCATTGTAAGCTGCCCTGAGTCTTCGGAGAAGGGCGGCATATAAATCTATTTTTTTAAAAAATAGGATATAGCTTTATTTAAAAAGAAATAATAACATAATAGGTTAAAAACAGGGCATGGAATGACAACAACATAACCAATAAAATCCCTACCATTTATATTGCTATTTTCATCTTCAAACACCCTTTTTATATACTTTTCCAGGTCAACTGAAAAAGATTGAAGAAATGGACTCAACTACATAATGTACAAGAGGGTGGGGAAGTGAAGCAAGTCAGTCCTTGCCTTTTTTAAAATGGGACTAGGTGGCTCGGTGCTACGATAAAGCTGTGTTAATTAAATCACAAAACTTAGTAATTCTCTGTTATTTGCTAATTCAATGCATTGATTTTGCAGTCTTTTTCTTCCTTTTGTTCGGCGGCAAGGCAGCACACTTTAATTAAGTCTCGTAAAGCCAATTGTATCAATAATGAATAAGAAAAAGGCAAATAATATTTGTTCAGTTGCTGTGAATACAAGCAAAATGAGGTCATGCTGGCATTTTTGAATGCTGCCATTTCATCATGGTGAGAAGGATATGAAGCAATCAGCACTGGAGTGTTTGCTGCAAACATTGCCACAGAAATATGTGAGAACTTCCACAGGGAGACCCTACGGAAAGAACAATTATCCTCACCACTTTTCTGGAGCTGCAACCCAGAGCCCTTTTCTGTCCATCTTCTTGCTTTGAGATTGAAGAAAGGTAGCAGTTTCCTAGTTAAGATTTTCTCATGGAAATACTTTGAGCTTGTGACAAAGGGAGTGGATTTGGAGGAGTCCAAAATTTTGGGCTGCAGACAGCACTTTGGAAACACTACCAATGAAGCTGTATTTGTATGTGTTTGTAAGTTTCCCCAACAAATTGGATGGATCAAACTGAAAGGAGATGTTTAAAATGTCAAAGGATTACAAAATGCTTTGTATAATTCAGTTTTACAATCCAAAAGCTTAACAGAAAATGATGGTAGAGAGAAATAGGAAAGAACAGAAAAACCAGTTTATTGCCGCTCTGTCCTTTGGAACACCATGAGATTAGATTGGCCCTGACCTTCTGCCTCTTTTTCTGGGCATGGAGATCAGAAGATGAGCTGAGCCACTGATATATTTTTAATATATTATGCATGGGTTCTGCCTTGGTTGTCATTCTGTTTTGCTTTCCTGCTTATGTTATGCTCAATTATTATTATACTGATGTTTTCAACTGTGTTTGCTGCTCAGAATTGTCTTGGAATATGGGGAACCAGATAAATGGAATAAAGTACAATAGTACATAATACAGAAAAGCTGCATGGTTGTTCTTACAATAATGAAACTAAATAGAAAAGTTAAGGAACCTTGGAAACTATTACAAAACAGAGAGACCTATATTGCTAATACCATAATATCCCAGGTGAACTGATGGAGAGAATCCTGCAATCCATTCATCATTTGTTACCAAGAGATGATCTATGACCATTCAGCCTTTGTTGCCAAGAGTCTGATCTATCAGCGTGGGATATCTGCCTTAATCCTAAATACTGTCCAAATGTTTATGAATCACAGCAATTAGAATTTCAGTCATGCTATCTGGAAATAACAGTGCTTGTAGTCCAAAACCCTTGGACAGTGTAAGATGCTTTACTTATGACTGTGCTGCCACAGTTAATTTTCTACAAAAGCAGAAATAGGCAATGTTTAGTTTCCATGATTCCTTAACAGCTCTGTGATTGAGACCGATAGGGGCTGGACAGCCATACTTAGTCTATACCTTTATCCACATGCCTTGAACAATGAAAAAGAACAATGATAATATGGAAGAATCCAGATGTCAAAGCTACATGATGGTTTTCTTATACCCTCCATCCCTATGTCATTCTGATAATCACACCATTCTACATTAGTATCTTTATTCCCAAGTCCTATTGCAGCTTTTACCACCTTCCAAACATATCAGCAATAGCAAGGAGGATAGTGGCAGCAATAGAAAAGAACAGCTGTAATGGTGAAAATATTTCTGCATAATGTTATTAAAGTTCGCAAATCAATGGAAAGGTTGATGGGGAGAAGATCCATATGGATACAAATTCTATCTAAGGAAAGAGTTACACACTAGCCTAGGTTATAAAACAACTTTAGAATTTTGCAGGATTTATATTTCTAAGTATTTTCAAAGGGAAAAAGACCTTGAATTGAAGACCATACAAAGAAACTCTGCTGAAAATGCCTGGTAACCCTATGTGCTCTCTTTAAAACACTGGCTGATCACTTCCCCATTCTGGAAAAGCCTGATCTACCAAAAAAAGGGAGAATATTTGTAGCTCAGCACCCAGAAGAGCATAGATTAACTCCAAATTTAACCCCAAGTTTAACATCAGATCAACAATCAAACAAACAATACCCCAATCAAGGAACTGCTAAATAAGACAACAGTAAACAGTCCAACCAAAGAAATTCTAAAACTACCCCCACCAACATCGACAGAACAAGCCACTAGAATATAAACTAAGAGCAAACCCCACTCCTTACTAGCACTGATGATGTTACCTAGTTTGGGTAAGAGCCTGGTGCTGCAATGGACTAAACTACTGCTGTTAAAGTAGCACTTAGCTGCTAGCTGCCTGCAATTACTGTGAGTTCAATTCTCACCTGGCTCAAGGTTGACTCAGCCTTCCATCCTTTCAAGGTAGATAAAATGAGGGGCAAATAAGCTGACTTTGTATAAAATAGAACACTGCTCGGGGGGGGGGGGGGGGCAAAAAAAAAAAAAAGCCCTACTAAGCAGACATATACAAAAGTATAAAGGCTATTGCTTAATGCATTGTAAGCCACCCTGAGTCTCCGGAGAAGGGTGGCATATATAAATCGAACTAATAAATAAATAATGAAACAGCTGCAGGAAAACAACCAAATGCACCAAGGACCTCTCATAGCCTGACCTGCATACTAATTTATTACCTTGCTTTTGGGGGGGGGGGGGTAAGGCCCTGCCCATTTAGAGATAATGAAGAAGGGCCTTTATTTCTTTCCACAGGTTAAATTTTTCTCTCACTCTTCTAGAAGTAGAGATCTTCTAGATCAGGGTGTCAAACTCACAGTGTTGCATTGTCGTCACATGATGTATTGGGACTTTTTTCCCCTTTGCTAAACTGGGCATGGGTTTGGCCAGCGCGTGATGCATCCAGACCGCAGGCCACGAGTTTGACATCTCTGTTCTAGAAGAATAAAATTATTTTTATTCTTATCAGGCAATATAAGATTAACCCCTTAATTTAAATGTAATGATTTGGGGTGTGTGGGGAAGAACTTTGACCCCCTTTCTGGAAGCAAATCAAGGGTTGGAGTGATTGTAGCAGAAGATGCTTTTGTATTTTGTACAGTGAGCATCACAGTAATTCTTTTTTAATGGATTGCACCTATGCCTTGCTGAAGAAGGTATCTCCTAATTCTTAGTCAGCCAAGAATTTCAAGTGCTCCAGATAAGAACGGTTACTAATTGGATGTGCGTTACATTCTGTTGATGTTGCTTCGGAAGTGTTTGAAGAAAATAGCTTATGGCAGAGGTCAATGAAATTATTCCCAATGGTCCTTCAATATTTCAGTTGGAAGAATCGTGGTTGGCAGTAAATTAAGTTTAGAATAAGCTAATGAGACTGCTGATGCAATTGCTCAATACATAAAGGACATTCTTGAAGAAAAAAGACTTAATCTGAGGACAGTACTGAGCAGAGTGATACACATAATTTAGTATTCAGAGGATTCTGACAAGTTCTAAGAGGAAATAACATGTCTGTAAACAGTAACCAAAAAAAAAAAAAAAAGATTAATTGTGTTGATTGCCTAGCACACATTTTTTTAAAAAAAAAAAAAGCTTTGCCTAGTAGGAAGTAGAAACAATGGATATTGACAATGACTTTGAAAAAAAAAAGTACTTGAATAACTTTACACTGTTGCAACTGAGCTGCTGAAAAATACTGTAAGCCAGTTAAAATTAAACACAAAAAAACCTGGGATCACTGTCATTATTTCCAAAAATACAGTGCTGATTCTTATCTTAACATCATTCTTTTTGGTCACTGTGCAAACTTCCCATTATTAAGACATTTTTTAAAAATAAAATTCATGCATTTATTCATGTGTTTAGTTTCTGAAAGGAAAAAGAATGCTAGAAATGTTTGCAAAGCTAGCATTCAGTCACACCATTTTTTTAAAAAAGTGTATGTGTCTGAAAATCAAAGGACCACTGACCCAAAACTGCAAAAGGAGTCATGATAAAGAATATGGCTTTTTTTTTCTTTTTTGCTAAAGTTAATTATATGAGTACAGCACATGCTGAGAGTATCTGGAAAAGTGGATGGGAGATAAAATCCTGCATCAAAATCCTGATAGATAAGAGGTTCCAATTAAGGCCATGTATTTTAATCAGTTATGTAATCTAACCAAATGCATGGGAGGTTAACAACAGTGACAAAATGGTCAATATTCCATTCCAAGAATAGACCAAATATTTTGAAAAGTCCAAACATATTGAGTGTCACTCAGAACAGTTAAAGACTGCAGTAAACGCGGGAGGGGGAGGGGTGACATTGATAACACAAATAAACACTGGGTGTTCTTACTGATGAAAAGGATCATTTGACTGCTGAGTTACTGTGAGAGATTCTGGTTGCACAATACAGGTCTATCTTCTGACAAAGACTGTTGTGTTTTCCTGAAGAGAATTAGAATAACAGAGTTGGAGAGGACCTTGGAGGTCTTCTAGTCCAGCCCCTTGCTCAGGCAAGAAACCCTATACCATTTCAGACAAATGCTTGTCTAATCTCATCTTAAAAACTTCCAGTGTTGAAGCACCCACAATATCTGGAGGCAAGTTGTTCCTCTGATTAATTATTCTAACTGTCAGGAAATTTCTTCTTAGTTGCTTCTCAAGGAGGTTGCTTCTCTCCTTGATTAATTTCCATCCATCACTTCTTGTCCTTCCCTCAGGTGCTTTGGAGAATAGCTTGACTCCCTCTTCTTTGTGGCAATTCCTGAGATATTGGAACCCTGCTATAATGTCACCCCTAGTCCTTCTTTTCATTAAACTAGACACACCCAATTCCAGCAACCATTCTTTATATGTTTTAGTCTCCAGTCCCCAAATCATCTTTGTTGCTCTTCTCTGCACTCTTTCTAGCATCTCAACATCTTTTTTATATCGTGGTGACCAAAACTGGATTCAGTATTCCAAGTGTGGTCTTACTAAGGCATTATAAAATGGTATTAACATTTCATATGATCTTGATATCAATCAAGCACTGCTAAACATTTTTTTTCATGGAAAAGGCTTGGATGTATTAGGATAAGAAGGACCAAAGGAAGGATTAGTGAAAAGAAAACATTCATTAAATATAAGAGTTGTGTTAAAATTGGAAAAACAATTATCCTGCTCTCCTTCCCTCATTCACTTCTTTCTTCCTACCCATTCTGTCTTTCAATTCAGTCATTGATAGTCATAGTTGCTTATGAACTTTAAAATTCTAGGTTCTGTCATTTTTTAATTAAAAATTAAGAACAAATTAATGGTTTGATTCTTAGTTTTGTGGCTTAAAACCTATGCAAAGAAAACAGGAGTGTATGTGACATGGCCATGATTGTAGGGAAGACATAATGAAATGGAAGCCATTTTGAAAGGTAGGCAATAGACAGTCATCATCTGCTCTACAGAGAGCAGGAAACAATAACCAAAGAAGGGGAGTTATTCAATTGACCAAAAAGAGCTGTTTCTGTGGATATGTATGATGGACAAAAGGGAAAGAGCTGAAAAACCAAATGTCCCATTTCTTGGTTGAGCAAATTATAGTTAGTTTATTGACAAATAGTACTTCATGCACTTACAAAGGCAGGCATTGTCTTCATTTTGCAGATTCATGTGTTCCAGGTATGTACAAGAGAACAAGGTCTTGCCTAACCTTTGCAGAAGTCCAGATTTCAGTCTAGAATTGTATAAAAAAGACAAAGTATAACATACATTCAGGGAAACAAGTCAAAGTAGTGACCAAGAAGCAAGGATGGTTCCTAACAGTACAGGCTAAGAACCAAAAGCAGAGCAGAAAGCAAATCTATGGTTGGAGAGGGGTTTTTTTTCCTAATGGAGGCCAGTTGCTAGCAACTATTCTCTTAAGAAGGCAAGCTGCTGCCCAACAGTTCAATTCAGTGAATTGTCTTTGCTCGGCTCTCTGAAGCTGCTGAGCATCCATCCAAGATGTGGCTCCTCATCCCTTGAGTCCTTTTTCACCTGATCCTGCTGATTAGTTGCTGAGTCAGCTTAAGGTGGTTGATGGCTTGCTAACTCTGGAGGTTGGCAACATGATGGCTCAGTCCCTTCAGCCTCTGACTCCAAAGGAATCACAGAAGTCCATGACACCAGGTGGAATTTTCAGAATCCCCTCAATCCTGACTTGGTTTGAATCCACACAGAAACATTCCATATTCTAATTTTAAAAAAAGTTGACGCACAATTTTTTGTGGATATCTAAACTCCAGACAATGAAAGGAATTCTCAGAGAGCTTTGATCCATTTGCGGAATCAATTAAGGTGTGTCAAAAACATCAGGAAAATCTGCTTCCAGTTGCTTCAATCTCAAATTCACCGTGTTTTTTGCAAGCCAGCTTTGCTTGGAGGCCCAATGTCACTTTGACCCAAGCAGCATTCAAAAGCTGCCTGGGGGACTGCTAGCATTTTAACCAATTGAAAAACATGAAAAGATTAACACCCTAAGGGTATGTTGTGACTGTTTTAAGTTTACCCTGGCAATTAAGCCTCATGTCTGCATTATAATTATTATTTTCTACTGCCTCAGGGGTCCTTAATTAAATGCTTTTTTATAAAAAAAAACTTGTTAATTTATGACTGTGCTATATATAATATAGAAAGCTTTTAAAGTATTTTAAAATTCATTCTTGCAATTGCAAGGCCGTGTATAAGTCAAAGCATTCCACTGAATGGGATGTTCTCAGCAGACATGTAGAACTACATTGCTTGAATAGATAAACATCATTTTTGAAAATGGTCCATGTTCCATGATACATGTTTAGTCAGACATAATTCTCAGAGGGGTTCATTAGCTGAAAAGTACACATAAGGTTATAACGATCCATGAATGGACCAGACAACTCTGGTGATGTAAAGGTTCCCCTCGCACATATGTGCTAGTCATTCCTGACTCTAGGGGGCAATGCTCATCTCCTTTTCAAAGCCAAAGTGCCAGCGCTGTCTGAAGACATCTTCGTGATCATGTGGCCGGCATGACTAAATGCCAAAGGCGCACAGAACGCTGTTACCTTCCCACCAAGGGTGGTCTCTATTTTTCTAATTGTATTTTTTATGTGCTTTTAAACTGCTGGGTTGGCAGAAGCTGGGACAAGTAATGGGAACTCACCCCATTACTCAGCACTAGGGATTCGAACCTCTGAACTGCTGACCTTTCTATCTACAAGCTCAGCATCTTAGCCTCTGAGCCACCATATCCCTTTTGATTTAAACTTACTCCTGACCAAATAAAGTTTTATCTGAGGGAGGTCAGCTGCAGAGTGAAGGTTGAAACCCATTATCTTTGCTTTTGTAAGGGTTTGCACCCAAAAAACCAAAGTCAATGGTGGGTCACCTTTCCATAGACGACTTTGTCACCCATGTCTTAGCATATTGTGCAAGAAGAACCAGCTCACCCTTTCCATAGGTCATAACTGTTGTGTAGCAAAGAGCTTCTGAAATTAAACAGAGGGCTATAAAATCAACCCTCAGGGTTTTATTGAAAGCTAGCAGGTTTGCAGTGTAAGGCTATCTCACTCCATCCTGCTTGGATAAAAAAAGGTGTGATCCAGTAGTCTCGAGAACCTGTTTTTTCATTGTCCTCATGTTCCTAGGCTTTCTCTTGAATGTCATTCCAACTATTTCCGTGGCATGGATACAGAAATGAGAAACCTAACTAAGTTATCAAATTGTGTGATTTAAACAACTAAAACATCCCATTTATCAACGAAGGAAGATCAATCAGAGTAATAAGAAATAAAACACGTCTTAATCAGAAAGCATTCTGAGGTCTCAGTTTGACATTTTCTGTTGTCTCTACCGTATAATTTTGCGTAAGGCATAATTATGCTTTTTGTGCGTTTAGCAGGGAAATGGAAATGTTTTAAAATGTACTCCTAAGGACTGCTGAATGTTGCAGGATTTTACTGATTTGGAATCCTGGGGGTGTTGCTGAAGACCAGCCTTCTCCCAGCTGATGCCTCCAAGGGTGTGAGGACTACAACTCTCAGTATTCCCTGCCAGTTAAAGCCTCTCCCTGGCTGTGAATCCCCTGCTGGGTTTGGCTGTTCTTTCAGAATTACAAAGAATGTCTAGTTTCATTTGTAAGTTGCTTGTCATCCCATGCTAAAAAAACCCCAAACTATAATTAAAATCATTTCTCCAACTCACTGCTTTTGATTGCACTGACTACTATGTGCATTATTAATCTCTGCTCGCACAAATCTTACCTGCTAAATCTGCCGTCCCCGGGATCCTGCTTCTCAGATGGTATTCTCCATTAAGTGTGTCTTTGTTTTTTAGAGCAATTCTTATCAGACATTTCAGATGCTTTCCAGCTAAAAGTTAAAGACATAACTAAAACCAATTAAGTGCAGATCTGAATTATTCATTAATTTATTACTTCTGTGCAAAAAAAAAAAAGTTAATTAACATCATTTGTCAAAAAAATGATTTGTAATATAACTGTTAGCAGATACTTTTTTCTTTTTAGAAAAACATAATTGATAAAATGAAGTGTAACTTATTTTACTGGAAACAATATTGTCCACCATTTTATTGTTGGAAGAGTCAGCTTTCCAATATCAGATTTTGCACTTAAAAGCAAAAAAGGCAGTAAAAGCATGGAGAGTTAAAGAGGGGAAGGATGGACTATTTTCTGAGTTGTGAAGCTCATTTCTTTCTTCTCAAAAATGAGGAGTGGTGGGGCCCTGAATATCACCTGACAAGTCCTATTCTTTCCACTGTACCTTGTGTGGGGGGGGGATATGATGTGAATACCTCTATGGATCATATCAAGGCAGAAGTAGAGGACTAAGTGCATTCAAATTCTATTTTTTTCCCTTAGTTCCATAATAATTTTTTCTATGTGACTGAAGATAAAGTCCCTCTGAATGAGGGACCAGCAGGGAATAAAATTCTTTGTAAGAGGCAAAGAGGGTGAAAATTGTACTAACTCAAAGCTCTTCCAGTAAGAGACTTGGATTAAGAGACTGCACAATCCCAAATGGGTTGGTGGGGAGGAGAGGTTCAGGGTAGCCATACCCAAGACTCTCTCCAGATATATCCAGTAGCTTAGAAAGTTGTAGATCTAATATGGTTATTTGCTTGGTTATTTGGTTACTTATCTGTTATTAGGTAAAAGCAAGTAAAGGACTGGGCTTGATGGGATTTCACTGCCTCATTTTTCGACTTGGACCTGACAAATCCCATGAAATTCATTCCATTTCTTGCAGACCTACAGAATTCCTTAAAATCGAGTTTGGAAAAAGAAACTGGTTAGAGAATACTTATTAAGGATTGCCAGTTTTTTCACTTCGTCCAACCTTATGGATTGAAGTCTTTCTCACCTCTCTTGGAAGATGCATTATTTATGGTTTAAGATGTAGATTGACTAAGTGACACATGCTTTGCTACTACAATGCTATTTCCCAGATATAGATTATTTTTTTGCTTTGTTTTCTTTCTCAACTGCACCATCTTCAGATTTTTTTTTACAAAATTTAATGTAGAAAGTTTCTAATTTAACGCATTTGCCTCTACATTCATTATTTTGCTTTCCCTCTTAGGAATCTCTGGGCTTCACACAACATTTTGTGTCAGCCCTAATGTTAAAAGAATAATTTGTTCCTTTGTATTTCTATCCACCCATAGTCCTAGTGTCTGTTCTAGAACTGATGATGGGAGGTAGGCAGGAAGCACTGAACAACATTTTATAGACAGTGGATTTCTCTGTGGACAATATAGTTCTCTTCAAAATGACAGGCCTTACTGTAAAGGTTTATGTGGAAGACATAGTTAGGGAATTGGCAACCACACAAATGAGCTCTTCAGGAGTCAAAATGTAATTGGAGGAGGAAAAATTAAATATCTCACTCTGCACTAATTCTGTGTCAGGGATAGGCAGGTATGATTTACTTCTGAATTCCATCAGTTCAACAGGGATAGTGGAGTGAAATGATGGTGTTACATCATGTGAATGGCTGTGTATTGCTCACCTTTGCGGTAGAACAGAAATGGGCAACATTTTTTTCTTCGTCTCTTAGAATAGAAGAATGAACACTGGATAGCAACCATTTTATTGAGCCAAAGCAGAAGGAGACGAGAAACAGGGAATTAATAATGGCACTTGGTATTCAAACAGACAGTGGGATAAAACAGAAAACCTCAGATATTGCTTAGATCTGAAATCCTGGAATTATAAGGACTCTCTCCTAATAAGTGTAGAAGATTGTCAAATTAGTGAAAGTTATTGTTTCAAAATCTTAAATTAAGTATCAGGGTTTAGTGGCCCTTTATTTTGGTAGCCAGAGATAGAATGATTCTATTATTTCATGTAATAAAAAAGGTATCAATAATGATAGGTACCTTGGGTTCTTTCCTAAAATATCTGGAGCACCACTTGAATGGCATTGCCATTGACAAAGTCTCCATCAGTCAATTAATTGCTCGCAACTTGGATGTCCTCCTGGATGCTCAGCTGTCCCCAGAAGACCATCTAATAGCTGTGATCAGGGGGGCCTTCGCACAGGTTCGCCTAGTGCATCAGTTGCGCCCTTTCCTGGACTGAGATGACCTTCGCAGTCACTCATGCCCTGGTTACTTCCTTCTTGGATTATTGCAATTCTCTTTACATGGGCCTGCCCCTGAGATGCACCCAGAGACTCCAGCTGATCCAGAATGCAGCCGCATGGGTTGTTACGGGAACCCTTCGTTACTCCCATATAACACCTCTCCTGCGTGAGCTGCACTGGTTACCAGTGGTTCTCTGGGTCCGCTTCAAGGTGCTGATTCTCACCTATAAGGCCCTACATGACTTAGGTCCGGGATATTTGCAGGACCTTCTCCTGCCTGCCTCCCACCGTCCTATTTGCTCACATAGGGACGCTCTCCTCAGGGTTCCGATGGTGAGCCAATGTCGTCTAGCAGTGCCCAGGAGTAGGGCGTTCTCTGAGGGTGCTCCCATCCTCTGAAATGAGTTACCTATTGAGCTCCAGACGGCTCCTGATCTCCACTCCTTCCATCGGGATCTGAAGACTTGGCTGTTCAAGCAAATAGGCTGACTCTGATTCTGGGTTTTCTTATTTATTATTAATTAGTTATTTGGTTTAAAATGGGATTTTATTGTACATGTTTCTTAACTTGTGCTCTCCGCCCTGAGTCCTTCAGGAGAAGGGTGGTATATAAATACATGTAATAATAATAATAATAATAATAATAATAATAATAATAATAATAATAATAATAGCAAAAGGCAGCTTTTACTTGGGACAGATAACCATTGAGAAGGGGGTTAAAAATGCCAAATACAATGTAAACATCTGGCTGCAACAAGAACATGCTTGTAAAAGAAATCAATGCTTATAAAAGCCACCAGCTAAAGAACTGGAAGCTGTGATTTCTTGTTCTATAGGGTATAATAATAACCTATTAATAATAAGTGAGTTACTGCTAGTTTGCTATGATTAGATAGGCCAGCAATCTAACTCAATATAAGGAAGTTTTGATAAAGTCTTGGACTGTTTACCTTCATGAAGAAAACTGTAGAAATGATGTGAGGCTAGCTTTTAAAAGGGATTTATTTTTGTGTTCCTTTATTTCACACTGAAGATAGATTGGACCTTATATATTTGGAAAAATCTTTTGGAGTATGTGTGTATATGTATGCAGGTGTATAACTATATACCCATGTATACTGTAGGGAAGGGGTCAGGTTAAGGAAGCAAAATTCAATGACTGAAACAAATCCAGGCAACATTATCTTAATTAATTGGTTGAATGATCAACAATTACCAATCTTATAAAAAGGACACTAGTGTGCATGGCTACATATCTTTTTTAAAAATTTAAGTTTAGGTTGCTAAAATTGTATCTGTTAACTATGTGGTGGTTTTAGATTATTTATACTGTGTATTATATTTTTATTCCTCTATTTTTTTATTCCTCTATTTTTATTCCTTACATCTGCATGATGTAAGATGCCTGAGGTGCATTAAAGTATTTTTTAATTACTCTGGGAAAGTAAAAAGATCAGAAATAGGTTTTCCAGTGCATTAAGTATAATTAACTTTATTAATCATCAAATTAATCTAATCTTTAATTAAATGATAAGAGAAGTCCATTTTTTGCATGGACAATATTATATATGGATGGAATATGTCTTTGAGTATATGTATATAGGGCATTAGCCAGGGTTTTTTTTTTTAAAAAAATAATATATTAATTCTGGAAAAGCAGACAGTGTCAAGGCAGTTCCTGAACAATAGCAGAAACAGAGTTGCTTTTTAATGCTGTCAGAAATTATTACAAATTGCAAGAGAGTTTTTGACTTGCCCACATTCAAAAATAACCTTCATTTACTTTAATTGGACTTACATAAAAAAAGTGTACAATTACACATTTACTTGGCAACCACTTAGCTTCATTCCAACCACCTATTGCATTCTACCGGCAGATTCATAATGATTTTTAAGCATTGCTAATCTTTGGGGATGGGCAGAAGTTGTCATGAGAGATAGTATATAAATATTTATGAGAAATATGTGATAAATAACTGCCTTAGCAACCATAATTTGTCAAATTCTCATATCTGATATTTACTTTCCCAATAACATCTGTATATGAAAGTATGCTCTGAAATGTCTCAATGCATATCTTCTGTGCATTCAGCATATATTGGACTATGCTGCTGAATGAATATACTACTGAATCCAACAGCATATACTGTCAGATAAATAGGTGTTCTCTTGGAAATAATAAGTGCTTATCTTTTTTTTTTTTTTTTTTTAAATTGATTTATGTGCCGCCCTTCTCCGGAGACTCAGGGCGGCTTACAATGCGTTAAGCAATAGCCTTCATACTTTTGTATATTTATATTTATACAAAGTCAGCTTATTGCCCCCAACAAACTGGGTCCTCAATTTACCCACCTTATAAAGGATGGAAGGCTGAGTCGACCTTGAACCTGCCTGGGATTGAACTCGCAAGTAATTGCAGCAGCTGGATCTTAAATGCTGCCTTTGTAGGAGGCATTACTCCCCTGTGCTACTCAGGCTACATCTTTGGCTGTACTGTTTGCCATATGTATACCAAGAAGCACTGATCTAGGTGCAATTCAACTGAATGTGTAATATGGATTTTGCGTACAAATAAATACACATCTACTTCCAAAAAAAAAAAAAAAAAGAATCTCATGAAGCAGTGATACTGAATATGTGGAAATTATTTTAGAAATGTTCTTGATCTTACTAAAACATCGTCCTCCACATTCTCAGTGAAAATTCAACAGGGACTTTCATCAAAAGTCTTTTCAGCTTTGCGGACTGCATTAAAAGCTTTTTCACCAGCCCTAAGTTCTAAACTTCTATATATTTGCTGACATTTTCAATGTCTTGTACATAAACACACACACAATTTCATATTTATTATACACACACTGAAAGAATAATATATAAGGAGAGAAACAGCTTAAACAGTTTTATAGTAATAAAACTAAAATACATAACACCCCTCACCTCCACACTTTTCCAAAAAATAATGGGAAATCTCTTTGAATGTCCAACATATATTAAATTAGATTTTAGCCATTCTAAATATTATCTGCATTTAAAGGGAGAAAATGAAAAGGCTTCCCTTAAACAGAAGAATGATTTGTTCCAAAATACAGTATATGCCTATTCCAACATCAGTCTTGTTATCAATATCTAGATAGTTTCCATTAAGGCGATTTCATTATTTGACTATTTTTAATCCAAAGAGATAAATATCAAATGAACTGAAAGTTCTTCCCATGTTATTCTCTTTTAATTAAGCTTGTAAAGACAGCATATACATCGACATTTCAATGATTCTTTCATTTGAAAAGAAAATAGCAATGGAAGTAGTTCTTTAAAATGTATAGGCTATCGAATCCTGATATTTAAATAATTCAAGATTATGTCTCTTTATAAAGATGAAGAACCTCTTATTGCTTTTATCCATCATAAGTGACTTCTTCTGCCACTGCTTACTAAACTAGCAACAAGATAACTTGGCTTTAGAATTGAGTCCTCCAATATAAGATGGAATTCTT
Source organism: Masticophis lateralis (assembly GCA_030761175.1). Classification (NCBI taxonomy): domain Eukaryota; kingdom Metazoa; phylum Chordata; class Lepidosauria; order Squamata; family Colubridae; genus Masticophis; species Masticophis lateralis. The sequence continues at coordinate 189,442,686 of JAUDYJ010000001.1, read as the reverse complement.
CAAGATGACTCATTGGTAAGAACTCGAAGGATATTTCTGGGAACCAACTTCCTATTATTATTGAAAGCTGGACCCTGGAAATATCCATGGGATTTAGTTTTTTTACTCATCAGCCAGAAGAAAGTAATGTTTCCCAATGAAGCAAAGTGACTGTGCACCCTGGAAAGAACTGGGAACAGCTTTCAAAGCAGCTACACAGCCTTTGGAAAAGAAGCAGTTGCTTTGATGAGTCAAAAAGAGATGCTTCATGTGCATTCCTGCGACAACTTTTTTCAAAAAGATTTGCACAGTCATATTAAGCATACTTCTTAAAATATGTCTACTTGAATTCAATGGGGGCAAACTACTAAGCTGATCTCTTAGTCCTAAAAATGGGTTCAAAAAATAATAATAATAATCAAAGAGTGAAATACGTTTTGGAATTATTATTTTGGGGTATATTTGATGAATCTGTAGCTGAAAAGAGTGTACGCAAAAATGGTTTGCAAAGACAAAAAGGTATAGTGAATGTGTTGATGTAAAGACTTCCTTTTTTTCCCTTTTGTCTTCTGCCTATAAGTTCTTAACACTGATTATGTTTTACTGTTTTTTGTGCTTTGCAATACATTGAAAGAGAATCATTTGATGTGTACGTACGTGTACGTGTACGTGTATGTGAAGTTTGAGATATTGTGAATGTCTATTTTGTATTTATCCATGTCTGTCCTCCTTCTTGACCTAGAATTTAGGCATGAAAGTGACTGACTTTGAGTCAGTCACTTTCTCTCAGCCCAATCCACTTCACAGGGTTGTAGTTGTGGAGAAAATAGGAGTAGGGAGAAATGTTAGGTATATTTACCATCTTGAGTTACTTATAAAGTAATAAAGTTGGTATAAGAATCTAATAGATAAATAAATCTGGCCAAGGAAAATCTCTAGAATATAAGAATAATCAGACTGGAGATGTCTATATTTTAGAATGTCCCCTTAATCTGCCTTTTTTATATATATTTCCAATAAAAATGTGCTATTATGCATTTATGATTTAATTTGAAGTCTAAAAAAAAAGTATGGGATCGCATACATCTCATAATGATATTTCAACTGTGTTGTTTTTGAGTTATTAGAAAAGAAATGAGGTGGTCATCTTCTTATTTCACTTCTTGGTTTAAGTAAATAATGCTTTCATCATTTCTTCTGGAATTGCACACACATCTGCTTGGTGAAATAAAATATACGCTCAAAAAAATTACACATAAAAGTACAACATACTTTTGTGACTTTTAATAGACCTGTTCTATGAAGTTTGATATCTTATCTTCTGACAACAGTGCAAATTTATTTTGGGGTCAAGGGTCTTTTTTCCTGGAAATGTTTTCTCTGTCTCTATCTGGCTATCTGCTCTCCTGTCCATCCTCCGTCTATCTAAAAAGGAAGAAAACTGCTTCTGGAGGGAAGAAATAGATAACTAAGTGACTCAAGACTTTCAAGTATGAACATCCTCAAATTTAATTTTCTCATTTTTGTTACCTTTGCCATTTCTGGGTAGTAAATAATAAGATGTATCTCTTGTAACTTTAAACTATTAAAATGAGATATTCCCTTGAATTGGGGGCAGCAAATTTTCAGTATGGGAAAGTAGACTTAGAACATGCTTTAAATATAGTAGGAAAGACACATTTAAAAGGAGCGATCAATGTGTAGAATAACAATTTGTTATTCCAATTACTTAAGAAAGGGCCTGGTGGCTCAGCAGACTAAAGCATTGTGATTAATATCAGCTGTCTGCAATTACTGTAAGTTCGAATCTCATCAGGCTCAAGGTTGACTCAGCCTTCCATCCTTTCTAAGGTAGGTAAATTGAGGACCCAGTTTGTGGGGGCAATAAGCTGACTTTGTATAAATGTACAAAAGTATGAAGGCTATTGCCTAACGCATTGTAAACCGCCCTGAGTCTCTGGAGAACGGTGGCATATAAATCAAATTAAAAAAAAGAAAGAAAAGAAAACAATTTGGATTTAAGTGAAATATGCTCTTAAGTGAGAATATCAGTAATCCACTCTGGCTTTTGATAGGACTCATATTGCGACACATGACCAGGAGTAAATTTTCTGGTCACCTATCTATTTGAAACAACATATTGGAACAGGTAGTATCTATCTGATATTGGTATGTCTATTAAAATGCATCCATGCTTAATGCTGTATATTAGCTTTCTCCAGCCTAATACTTCTATGTGTGTTCTAGAAGTGCTGAAATTCTTGCCATTGTGCCCAGTGATCATGGTGGTTGGAGATTCAGAGAACTGTTACTACAACACATCTGGAACCACATTGAATTATTGTGAATGATAAGTATGGTGTGCTGGGAAACGTTTAACCACAGATTCTTCCAAGCTGCTGTTAAGGGGATGGAGCCTTATCAGGAATATTAACAGGATATGCCAGGAAATATGCAGCTCCTCCAGTGTCTCCAGGCCCTTCCAATTTTTTTTGGCTCCATTCCTGCCATTGCACTGTACCACTAGGCCAGTGATGAAATCCATTTTTTTTACTCCTGGTTCTGTGGGCGTGGCTTGGTGGGTGCGGTGTGGCTTGATGAGTGTGGCAGGGGAAGGATACTGCAAAATCTCCATTTCCTCCCCACTCAGGGGCCAGCCAGAGGTGGCATTTGCCAGTTCTCTGAACTACTCAAAATTTCCGCTACCAGTTCTCCAGAACCTGTCAGAATCTTCTGGATTTCACCCCTGCACTAGCCACTGCAGAGCTGATTCATACACAGGTTGTCCTCGCTTAGCTGTGCTCTTAACTACTTTGTGAAATTCCAGACTATGTAACAATTGGCTCTCACAAGCCAGGTGGGCTGAATCCATCACACCATTGATGATAAGTTTGGAGAAACTCATAGGGTGTTACATTCTTCTGATGCACTGGACTCTAAAACTGAGCAGGATACTTGAAATTTCTGGGAGATTCCCTGACTGCTATCCCAACTGTCCTAGTCACTTTGTTCAACTCTTTGCTGTCCTTCACTTGAACAATTCCAAGATCTTGCATAGAAGGAAGGCAGTAGAGTACCAAATATTGAGCATACCGGAATGCTTTTCAGAGAGGCATAAATATTCATAATAATTATCTTCCCATTTCAATTTAGCTCAATTACAATGCATATTCTTTATTTAAGAATGAAAGATTTTCGGCCCACATATGTGTATTACACTGTATACTGCTGACTGATTTCAATTCTGTTCTTTTGCAACGAATTAGAAGTATAAAAATTGTTGAAGAAATCTGACTTCTCTCTAATCTGATTTATCTTGCCTTTGTAGTGATAACCATTTCAAATGCTTTGTTGCCATAAATATATACTCTTCCTTCTAATAAGATTTCTTTCAGAAGGAACCCAATTTCTATTCTCTGAAGCCAACCCTATTATAAATCCCCAGAATCCCCTTGGGCTTCTCAAGCCCCTTGTGAATCTTGTGTTTTGGAGAAGTAGAAATTGGCTATTCCCAAGTTCATCTTGAAATAGTTTGCATAGAAGCACTTTGTTAGCCTTAGGGACAGATTTATTGACTTCAGCTATACCGGAGACCATTAAAGCTTCAAACATTAATCCTTTAGATTCAGTGGTGTCTTTGGAAACTGAAATAAATAGATACCTGTGTTGAAAAGATGATACAGTTTGTAGATTTCTTGAGAGCAACAAAGCTCATTGAAGTTTATTAAAGTGGTGGCTTGAAAAAAAGATGTTATTTAACCACTGTGTTGTAAAAGTGTTGCCAAAATATTCCAAGATTAATGGCATGCCAAAATTCTCCAGAGAACTATAAATGAAGTCTTGAAATATTTAGGACAATACCATCTAATTTTTAGTTTTAGGAATACCTTTTCAGCATCAGCCAGGTACTATTTTTTTTTAATGAGGATGCTGAGGAAACAGTATTGGAATGAGAGGTTCTTGGAGTAAAGAAACAGGAACACAGAAACAAAGTATAATACTGTGAGTCTTTTCAGAGTTGTAGTCTCAAAGCTGTAGAAACCACTGGTACCTCCATTGCATTTCCCCAAAGTCTCCTTCTGCTTGTAATTTATTAAATTTATATGCTGCCCATCTCACTGTCTAAAGTAGGCAATAAACCTGTTGTTAGTTTATCCCGCTCAGATCATAGAAATTGTTGTTTCCATTGACTTAACCCTTTCCTTCAGGGTAGGATAAGGTGAGCTCAACCTTGAGTAAAGGAGACCAGTTGAATAAATAGGAGTGAGAGGTGAATTTTGCCAGAAAGCAGGGCTCTTTTTTGATAGATTGTCCTATCCTTGTCCCTTGTCCCCCCAAAGTGGAGCCCTAGAAGTTGCCAGTAAAAGAAGAAGAAAAAAGAATAAGCAAGTTGGCTTTCTCCCAAGGTTTTTTGCCAGGCTTTTGTCTTCTGTAAAGTTATTGGAAAGAGAATATCAAGCATTTGAAGAGAAGACGTATCTTTTGGTTGATATATCTAAAATGCTGGTGAGATAGCTATGAGGGGAAAAAAAAAACTCTTTTCGTTGTGTTCCTAAAACAAGGACTAAGTCTCCATACCAAACCATAGAATCAAGCATGTTTTGGAAGGATGGCAGGTGATTAACTTATTTTCTGTAGCATTGCTGTAGACAGTAAAAGACAGAGGTGTCTGCCAGATATCATCATGTGGTGTATTTGCTAGGAGGAAAAGTGAGTTATTGACTGAGATGGGTGATGTGGAAACTGAATGAATGAATGAATAGATAAAAGTACTTTGTAGCATACTCCTTTAAAATGGGATGAGCAGGAACAATGACTAGACCATATGTGACCCCTCTTCTCAAGTTTTGTAATCTAGCAGCAAATTGAAAAACAGCAGCCAAGTGATTTAAAGATTTTGTGGGAAATATAATAGATTTTTTAAAGAAAAATGGGCACAAAAACATCAAAAAGGTGAAATATAAAAATTAATCTGAACACAGTTAAAATGGAACAAAAAATCCTGTCATATCCTATGATACAATTTCTTATGTATTCTGTCAGTAAAACAGATATTTTTTTTTAAAAAAAGAGCAGCCCCTGACCCACAAATAGTTCTCAATTCCAGCTTTGAAGTCTTTTTAAGGAAAAGTAGAAGGAACCTTCTGCCACCTTGTGTACATTGCAGTTAAATTCCCCATCCTTAACATTAAGAAAACACATTTGTGTTCATATAACATATTAAGCCTAAACACTGCTGCTCAACATGATGGCCTGTTCACACAATATTCTCATAATAGGGCTGAGTTCCCACCACACAAACTACTCATCCACATGTTAGCTTAATCTGGCTGTCGTACAGTTTCAATCCTGGTACCTCTTCTACCTAAAATGGAAAAATAGGAGGAAAAAAAACTAGCTTTCTTTCCATTGATTGTATTCTGATGGAATATATAGTTGAGCAACATTTGGGAAGGACTAATTTCATTACCCTGTTCTAGGAATTAAACTACTGGGCTTCCTTTAAATGTATATGCTGAGAATTCCTGTAAGTTGTAATTTCTCAGTGAGAACTTAGTTGGAATACTCAGAATTTGGATATTAACAGACAACAGCAACAGAGTTGGAAGGTACCTTGGAGGTCATCTAGTCCAACCCCCTGCTCACGCAGGAGACCAGTACTAGGGATTAGACTTGTTTTATAATCAATTGGTAATGCTAGCTTCTTTCAAATATGAGATGCAAATGTTTAGGAAAGGAAAAATGGGACTGAGATGCTATAAGTCCCTCCTAAGGTACAATTTTGCTCAGAGAGGTTTCAAAATCTGTTATTTTAAAGTTTTGTTTATTTGCCTTAAAAAAAAAGGACTGAAATTTACCATTTAACAAAAAAATGAGATTTTTTATTTTTCCCAAATCTATGGGAGTTTGAATTAATTAGGTGTCAATGAGCCATGAAAGAATCATCAAAGCCCTAATGCTGGATCACTCAACTGTTTGGCCTTCAGAGGGAACTCTGACAGGTTTGTGTTTATGCTAGCAAAACATGTGGAGTTTGTATAATCCAGGGCAACATGCTGGTAGGCTCTTATTTGATTCCTCAGAAACTGTTATTTATTTATCTTAGAAGGGAGGAAGTAGTGAGTTAAAAGGAATAAATTGTAAATTGCATGTTTATATAATTTTTGAAGCAAGTGTGTTTGTCAGCTAATGATTATAGCATCAAGAAATGACTTGCATGTTTCAACGGAGACATCAAATCAATCAGAAGTTGTATCCCTTATTTTCCACCACATTAAAAACCACCTAAAGCAGGTTTCAACAAGGGTGTGTGTGTTTTGTTGTTGTTGTTTTTTGTAGAAAGGAGACTATCTTCATTAAATGATTATTCTGGCCTCTGAGAGTTGCAGATGTATGTCTAGAGATGCAAAACCAAACCTTGGGAGGATGGGAGGGTCAGTTTTTTTTAAAGGATTTCAACTTAATGAAAAATGCTGAAAGGCACATTGCCCATAAATGGTCCTTTTTCCAACACAGCAAAAATAATCTTATACACAATTTGAAGTTAGGGTTTATATGAGGGGTGCGGCTTGCCAGAGACTATAGTTGTTCCACTTGAACACTGCATGTTAGAGGTTTGGGAAGAGTCATCCTACAAATGATGAAGATAGTCATATATTAAGGCAGATCATATGCTGAAGGTTTGTAGAGGTTAAAAGTAATGGCCTTGAAGGACAAAAGGAAGGCAACAGTCAAGTAAAAGGGGCTCTGAGTCCAGGCCAAGGAAGTAACATGAGTAAACCTTTCTGACAAGCCCCTCCCTAGTTTAAAAAGGTAAAGGTTCACCTCACACATATGTGCTAGTCATTCCCGACTCTAGGGGCGGTGCTAATCTTCATTTCAAAGCCAAAGAGCCAGCATTGTACGAAGAAGTCTTCATAGTCATGCGGCCGGCATGACTAAATGCCAAAGGTGCACGGAACGCTGTTACCTTCCCACCAAAGCTGGTCCCTATTTTTCTACTTGCATTTTTTACTTGCTTTCAAACTGCTATATTGGCAGAAGCTGGGACTGGAGCTAACCCTGTTATGCGACACTAGGGATTCGAACCGCTGAACTGCCGACCTTTTGATCGACAAGCTCAGCATCTTAGCCACTGAGCCAGTTTACTCCCTAATTTACACAAAGTTAAAGGAAGGGAAGGAGAGAAGCATTTAGATTTGCAATATCTTCTTACTGTAGCTTGGCAGTAAAAATAGTACATAGCATTGGCTTCCTAGCCTGGTCTACCTTGAAGGACAAGTCCATCTATAGCATTGAACAGCTTTGCATGGGGAAGCTTTTAGTTTTAATGCTTGCCATTACTAAATGAACAGTTCACAGAAGGAATATTCTAAAATATTTCTGTTTGAAAACTTGGTGAAATGCTCTTGGAAGCTTATGTAAAACTGTTTCTAATAACTCCTATGTAATAGTGTTTTTACTGATGATTACAATGGCAGTCAACTGCTGTGGGTGTTTTTTTTTTGTTTGTTTGTTTTTGCAAAATAAGGAAATACAGCCAGCCAAATGAAACAGTTTTAATCCTCAGTGGTTTCAACTGAAAAGAATTAAGCAAGTGTTTTATTTTCTTCATACCAAAATCAGAATGAATGATTAGGGCTTAATCGTGCAAGTTATTCTTCTAATTTTTTTCTTCCTCAAAGCATTTGTCTCAACAGGAATCAGAGTTATTTTGATAATCATTCATTACAAATAATCAAATTCACAGTTAATAAATGTGTAGCCTCAAATGTTGCAGTAGAATGGGACATGTGAAATGTTTGAGCATAATTTTGCTAAAATAATGCTAAAATAATTTTTCACCCTCTCTATGATCTATGTTTCTATTTTTTCATCCCCCTCCTTTTTTTTTTGGAAAATATACCCAATCAAACAAAGCTTATACACAAAGTGTATCCAAATTAAAATGGTGTAACTGGGAGTTAATGAACACTATTGCCAAATTATTAGAACTTTCTGCATGAAAACATTTAATCCAATTTGCTCAAATTTAGCATCGCTGATAGTGCTGGTGCATGCAGTTCAATAGTTCAGAGTTTCAAGTTTTATAATTGCTTTCAGCAGAGTTTCTCTCTTTTTTCCCCTTTCTTGTATTTTTTTTTAAAGCATTTATGTTTTCAGGGTATGGCTAAATGGAATAAATTACTTGCACTCACTTCAAATGCAAACAGAAATGATGAAGCTTGTATGCTAGGGCACAGGGCAATTCTTTCCCTTAGATGAGCATGCAGAAGAATTAAAAACTGCAGTTAACAAAGAAGGAAACAAACCTGTATAATCGAAGCATCAAGACATCCTACGCATATCTATTTTGACTTAATTGGTGTATTTAGAAAGAGGAAAACACCTCTTAAACTGCCATTTCTATGGGGGCCTTAGTGCTCTCTGAATTTGGTTTTTTTTCTTGCAGACATTTCATTACCAAACTAGGTAACATCATCATCATCATCAGGTGGTGTTTAGGTCTTTTTGTTTCCTCTTTGGTTTTTTTATTGTCACTTTTGAATGGAATATAGATGTTTCTTGATGGCTGATTTGTCTGAGTGCCAGGCTTCCAAGAATTCTCTAGCATTTTTGGACTTGGCTTGATCTAGAATGCTCACAGTTTCCCAGCTGAAACTATTTCTGCTGGGAAGTGAAGGAATTGACATTTCTGTTCATGTATCTTGGCATTAACTAATTCACTGAGGGGTGGCAGGTCTAAATAAATAATAAATGATAAAAGTGTTTATCATTTTATTCTAATCTATGCCAACACATGGAATGTTAGGAGACCTAGACAGACCAAGAGCTCCTTGGTGGACTTTCTTATTTAGCATGATATTGAACCATTCTGTCCCATTATTTAAATAATTGCTGTAAAATTAAACATTCTGACAAATTGATATCAAGGGGAGGAGGAGGAGGAACACTGTTTCTGTAGATCTGATAATCCATTGATATAATCCAGTAGCTATGGACTCAAACTGTAAATTCGAAATTACCCAGTTTGAATGAATCTTTTCCTTGTTTCATAAATGGCCTCAGACAAGTCTCAGTTTCTCTCCCAGACTGCTCATATTCTTTTTGCCTGCTATGTGGACATTTATCTTAATGAGAACTAAACAATGCAAGTAAAATACTCTGAACATTTGGAAAAATCATAATATTGCATTAGTGTTTCAATTATTGTGTCGTGGCCTAGAGGTGAAGCCATCTGCCTCCCACTCAGAAGGTTGAGATCCTAGGCAGCGACAGATGTTTCTCTATCAAGGCACAAAGAGAAAATATCTGCTGCAATCTTTGCATAGGCGTCAGGAAGGACATCCAGCCAGTAAACCATCCAGTTGTCCTGACCCCACCCCAGAACAAAGGATTATAGGATAGGATCATAAAAAGAAAAAAAATGTTTCAATTGCTGTAGTAGAATTAATAATGGTCTTACATGTTATAGAGCTAGTTGTTTATTCAAGGAATTTGGCTACAGATCAGGGGACTATGAGTTCTAGTCCTGCCTTTACCACAAAGGCAACTGGGTGATCTTGGGCTGGTCACACCCTCTCAACTCGAGTCAGGAAACAAGGACAAACCATCTTCAAATCCCACCCCCCTCCATGAGTTCTTCCATGCAGCCACCTGGAGTCAACAATGATTTGAAAGCACATGCACGCACATACACACACACACACACAAATCCCCACTTATTATTCTTATTTTAGCATGGTTCTCCAGGACCAGTATGTTTTTACTTTTTAAAAAATGTTTTTGCTCATTAAACAAAAGAAACAACCTGAAACAAAACCTTTTCCATTTCTGAGGATACAATGAGATCAATGTTTTACAGGGGGGAAAATCTCACTCATAATTTATAAAAGTCCCAACTAAACCTCCGGAAAGACAAGTCACAAAAAATACTGAGAGAAGAATGCAGTCTTAACTAAGCTTCCATTTCTGCATGCCCAGACATATCAAAAGGCAGTCAAGTCTTTGCACTTACCAGCAAATGAGGGCATTGTCCAAAAATGTATCCAGAAACTGGAGAGGATGATGGAAAGAGAAATCTCCAACACAACTGGAAATCATGAAACTGTCTCATAGGGATGTGCCAATAAGATAAGTAGTATTCCAGGAAGCAGACAGCACTCTCAGTCAGAACTGAAAGAATCTTTTTTGACATCCAGTAGGCTTTCTTCTGGTTCTTGGTCTTTGTCAGTGTCTCTTCACATTGATTCTTAACCATCTCCTTGATTTCATTCCATAGTTTCTCTAGTTCCCTATCAGTGGGGTTCAGGACCTCAAAGCATTTCCTGATCTACTTCTAAATGTTTGGTATACACCCAAAATCATATTATAGAAAATTGTTGGCTATACTGTCTGGTTTGGAACAGAAGGTTATGCGGTGATCTTTTGCTCAGTTCTCAGCATGACCCTGCCTGTGTTGTTTGTCTCTCTTCAAAGGTTTTGTACAAAGGCAATACATATTGTACAGCAGAACCAAATTCTTTTTTTTAAAGTTTGTTTCTTAATAATATTAAGAAATTTCTTTCTTTCTTTCTTTCTTTCTTTCTTTCTTTCTTTCTTTCTTTCTTTCTCTTTCTTTCTTTCTTTCTTTCTTTCTTTTTTCTTTCTTTCTGTTTGTTTATTTATTTATTTATTTATTTGTTTATTTATTTATTTGGGAAAACAGAATAACAGAGTTGGAAGGGACCTTGGAGGTCTTCTAGTCCAATCCCCTGCTTAGGCAGGAAACCCCACACCATTTCAGACAAATGGTTATGCAATATCTTCTTAAAAATTTCCAGTGTTGGAGCATTCACAACTTCTGGAGGCAGTTGTTCCACTTATTAATTGTTCTAACTGTCAGGAAATGTATGGATGTATAGATGTATGGATGTATTCAATCTTGGTGTTCTCATCACGTCAAGACCATGATATTCTCAATATTTCAATTTTTACTTATTTTTGATAAACCAGAAAATGCCATCTAGGTTGACTAGATTTCTAATACATCGATGTTGTATGAGCACCACTTTCTTTTCTTTTTTTTAACATACTGTAGATGGGCATTAAGTTTTATTCTTCTGCCTTACTTCTCAATTATCATCCCAGATTAATCTGAGTGATGCACTTTCTCTTTTTAATGACCACACATTGCAGAACTCCTGTGGATAATGTCATCATATAGCTTAGTCACTAGATGGCATTCAATTTAATTTCATATGTATGCTTCGGATGAAAAGGTTCTTGCTCCTTTTTTTTTTTTTCTTTTTTTTTGTTTGAGAGAGGCAATACAGTTCTGCTCACTTAGTGTATCTTCTTAATCTATCTGTGATAGGATATATTAATGCCCTTGGGCAACTTTAACTGTGACAGTTTTATGACCCAAACTGTCTCAATTATTCATGCACCATGATCTTTTGTGACACTGCTTCTAATACACACTCTTTATTTCCTGGTGTTACTAGGTGAGCACTATATTTGGATTTGTTATATTCACTGGTGGATATAGAACAATGTGACATCTCTGATTGCACTGGACATGTCAAATCGTTCTAATGATGTCCCAAAGTGAACAACTGAGATTTACCCTGGAAAGATTTTCACTGTAACACGAATTGAAATAATGATCACTTTTCTAAAAAAAAAGTAGTACACCATGTTCTTAAGCAGGTTACTTACATGGCAAAATTTAATTGGCATGTTGGTAAATTGATTTCGGCATTTGTGACAAAATAAAATGGTGTAATACATTCCTTAATGTTTCAAACAATGGTGTCTTTCCCACTTGTGTTATCGGGAAAGTTTGCCGATTGTAGTAGAACAATAGTTATCTGTTATCCTTAGCTTATTTTGGAAGAAATTTCACTGACGTGCAATACTTTGTATTACATGGGTAGAATGGCCCCTTGACATCTTTTTCACTGGAAGGTTTTAGAAATTATACAGCTATAAATGTATACATTATTTTTATATATTGATATCGGCAACCATCATGAAGTTAGAGATCTTCCTGAATTAAAACGGACATGATGTTTCCACTAGAGGAAAATAAAAGGGCAATCTTTTTACTTTATGCATTTTCAAGACCTATTGATTTTCTGCAGGTGAAACTTCAGTGCATATTTTAAACCTTTTCAGGAAAACGGCAGCACTTAATTGTGCTTAACTTTAATCAGATCTTGCTAACTGTGTTTATATTTGTGTGTGTGTGCGCGCGCACACGTATCTGCATGTGGGTGCATTTTAGAAACTTTAATATGGTGTCTTTGGAAAGGGTGGAAGCCACATTGACTATATGAGAGTTATGTTGCAGTCAGCAGTCCAACAAATAGGATGGACTAGGATGAAGAAACAAATTAGATCAGGAGATGTACCTGATTTAATATGCATTTAAATTGTAATGTTGTTATGCAACATTGTCAGACATCAAGAACCAAGAAAGACATGTGGAATTGAGCAATTTCCTTTATTGTTCGTCATATATAGACAGAAATCTTGTCAAACTAAAGCAACTACTGAAGCAACTACTTTAGTATTTAATATACTCTGAGAATTCCTAGTGGGGAGACTTCTTAACTCTGTTTGTCCTGACTAAATTATTGAAGTTTCAATGTCTCTTTGCCCTCTAGAATACAGCCCTTCCCTCCTGGGAATTCAGACAACATTCCACCACATTTATTGCGTATGATTAATATGTAATATGATTACTTTAAATCATGTAATATTATAAATTTCTATTTTTTTTTCTTCTGTATAATAAGAATTAGTTTGGTAGCAAAATCTGGAGATACCTTGGAGCCACAGGCAAAGCTTTGAAGATAATCATATAGGGCAGGAGGGTCAAACTCGTGTTGTCACGATGACGTCACATGATGTATCATGACTTTTCTCCCCTTCGCTAAAATGGGTATGGGCGTGGCTAGTGCATGATGCATCCAGCCCGCAAGCCACAAACTTGAGAGTCCTGATATAGGGCAAAGGGGCTTCAGAACGTGTAGCCTGTCTTACCACAAAATAACTTTAAAAGTAAATAAAAGTTAGGTCAGCACTATCAACCAAAGCCAAAACATGGAGAGGTATTACTGAAAATTTGTTGACTGTGCTCATGTATGGAACAATCAGCCTCTATTTGTAAGAGTAATTATCAGGGATGAAATCCAGCAGGTTCTGACTGATTCTGGAGAACCAGTAGCGGAAATTTTGAGCAGTTCGGAGAACCGGCAAATCCCACCTCTGGCTGGCCCCAGAGTGGGGTGGGAATGGAGATTTTGCAATATCCTTCCCACAGGAGTGGGGTGGGAATGGAGATTTTGCAGTATCCTTCCCCTGCCACCCACACCAAGTCCCACGCGCCAAGCCGCACTCACAGAACCAGCAGTAAAAAAAATGTGGATTTCACCACTGGTAATTATGTTAGTATTGTTTTCAGTTTTTAATTGTTTTGATTACCCATTAGTATTACTTAAAGAACAAATATAGGTGGTATTTGTAGTAGCTTGTTTAATGTAACTTGAAAACTGTTTACCACTTTCGGCATCACTTCTACACTTACCAGATATTCAGTGTGCCTTTGGGCTGATTCAACATGAAATTTCTTGCTATACATCAGAACACCACTTAAAAATGCTTGAACAATCTACTATTTTTTAATCTCCCCTCAAAATGATAATAGTTTTAACACTGCTCCAACTTTAATGGGGAAAACATTCCAGAGATGAAGTGTTACCACATAATAGTCTCCTTATTTTCTCACAATCAGCTTTTCACACTATCCAGCACTATTTTTAATATTCTTACATATGTAACAAGGCTATTTCTGAGCAACACATTTTCAGTTTTCTTCAGCACAGATCCGTATGGATCATTGATAAAAGTGTTTCAGAAGATTTGTTGAATGTGTATGTTTTCTATGAGGAGTATTTATTATGCCTCCAGATACATTTGGTTATTCTGACACATTTAAAGTATGTCTGTTATAAGGTATTACTTTCAGAATCAATCATGTTTTGATTTAATATTTTGCTGTTTTTTTCTAAGATTTTATGTTTGTAGAAATTAAAGGCTGTACCTTTACAAGAAAAGCTGTAACTCAGATTCATATGCTTCTCATGATCTTTCAGTAGAACAAACTTATTGATTTCCTCATTTATATCTCAAAATGAATTTAAAATATTTATATCCTACCCCTTAATTTCACTGATTTGCAAGGTAGTTAAGAGTTGCAATAAAAAAATGGAATGAGAACAGTTAAACACACTGACAACATCTGAAACAAAAATAAATAAATTGCAGAATTAAAAAAAAAGATGAAAGACTGTTAAGCTGGAAAAAAAAACCCTCTTGTTCAAAATTTCTTTCTAACTGGCCACCAAGGAATAGGCCTGCCATGTCTATGCTAGAGTTGGTAGTATATGAAAAAATCTCACATCATTTACCCTTTTTAAACATAGTGATTTTTTTACAAGTAAAAATTATGGAGTAGACTAATATGAGGGTAAATATAACACTATTGACAAAGTCTGATGTACATATTGGTCCATATAATTCTTAACACAGGAAGTGTCTCTTTTTCTGTCAAAGAAAACTGAGGTACAAATCTGATATGTGTTTTTGCAGTCTGTCTACCAAGTACCTTGGAGAAATATTTGTGACTTTTGGTGCTTCTTTATTACTAAATAAGATTAACATTTCCAAAACAAGACATGAAAAGATAGTGGGCATATAATACCTACTGAAATACATCAAACCAGTCATGTCAACATTGTACAGGAGAGTTTGCACTTATACAACTTCAATTTCATTAACAATATCTTTGGGATAAATATTTTGGGGCAGGTGCCTCGCATACCTTTACATTATCTGCTTGTAAAATAAAGCAAAACACAACACATTTAATTGCAGCCCATTCATCTACATGAACTCTAATCTTATCACAGCAAATAATATTTTTAAAAAGACATAGCTTCTGATGCTGATTGTCTGGTGTGTAATTATGGACAATCTTCTTTTGTTTGGCCAAAATAACAAAATAACAGAGCTGGAAGGGACCTTGGAGGTCTTCTAGTCCAACCCCCTGCTCAAGCAAGAAAAACCCTACACCAGGGGTCAGCAACCTGTGGCTCTGGAGCCGCATGTGGCTCTTTCATTCCTCTGCTGCGGCTCCCTATTGCTGGTCGGCTCCACATTTGATAGGGCTTTCGGTTAGGACAGGTAGAGGAAAAAGGATGCCGCGCTAGGAGGACACTCTATGGTAGGGGAACGGGACTTCCGGTCAGCTCCAGAATTGAATGGAGGCTTCCAGTTAGGACCTTTGTGGCTCTTTGGGTGTTTAAGGTTGCTGATCCTGCCCTACACCATTTGAGACTAATGATTACCCAATCTCTTTTTAAAAAGTATTGGAGCACCCACAACTTCTGGAGGCAAGTTGTTCCACTGACTAATTGTTCTAATTGGTCAAATGGCTACCTCATTTTAGAATTGAAATATAGGATGTTATACAGGAATAGAGAACTGAAGAAAATGCAGCACATAAAGAGTCTTAATTATTCTCTTGGCTTTATTGGATATACAGTAATTGCTTAAGCATCACATATACATACACACACACCAAAACACACACCAAGCTGTAATACTGGCAGGTAAATCAAGGGATGTTGGAGAAGACAGAGTGCTTGATATATTTGTTGCGTATACAGATGGGTGTCCAGGCAGATCTTTGCACAACTTTTCCTTTTAACTTGTGCCAGCAGCTTTCCAGCATATGTCACCTCAGCTACTGTTTCTTTCATGGGCATCGATGGTGGTCATGGTTGGGTTAAGAAAAGACTTGCTGCTTGAAAGCATCTTTTTTCCTTGTTGGCTGTCATTTGGTCTTGTCTTATTTCAACTGATACCGATTTCCTTGCTCCTGTGTACATATGACACTCTCTCATGCTTAGTTGCTTTCTCATTTCCTCTTTTCTCAACATGATGTCACATTGGTTCTTTTGACAACCTGATTCTTTCCAGTAATATTCTTCTCCTGTGTCATTTCTTTCAGGCTAAGCAAACAACAACAGAACATGACTGGTTGCTGCTGCCTGGCCTGATCCCATGTGATATCTGGTGGTCTGGGAAGAGAGGACTCCTGGTTTCTTCTCCTAGATCAGGGGTGTCAAATTCAAGGCTTGCAGGAAGATTTGGCCTGTGGGATACTTAGATGTGGCCTGCAGGCTGCCCTGGAAATAGCGAAGGACCAGCCCATGGTGTCTCTGCGCTGAAAATGGAGCTATTTTCATTGGCAGAGGGCTGCAGGAAGATCCCCCCAGGCCTGCCAGAGCCACCACAGGTGCCCCTGATATGATTGACATCAAGCTGGCCATGCCCCCCCAGCCACACCCAACCTGGATATGCCCTCCCTGCCCCCTTCCCACCTGAAGTCAAATACATTGCTGATGTGCCCTCAAGGCAATCGAGTTTGACACCTTTGTCTTAGATATATATAAAGAAAAATTAAACAATAGTTCCTATGGTATGGTGATTCTGTCAAAGGACAAAGTGTAGCTGGTGAATTCCACTGTCTTTAAAAGGACAGGATGATCTTTGGTACGTTTAACCTGTCACTATATGGTAGTTTTTATACTGAAGCACCAAAAATCCTGACCAACAAAATATTATTTTTAATTTTGCTTCTAGTTTTCTGTTTTGTGTTGCAAACAATATTTTTGCTGTTTATGAGGGGCGTCATTGTTTAAGAAAATAGGGGAAATGAAGCTAGAAAAGATATAATGGCACTTCAGAGACAGAAAGCAACTTATATGATAAATTATTCTGAATCTGTACACTATTTTTTTAAAGAAACATTCAACTGCTCAGTATGTTAAAATATACAAGTAATATTAAACTTACAAACATAAATTTTAGTTGCTAAGTGATGTGGTCATTAAGATTTTAATTTCAGTTGCTAAGTGATGTGGTCATTATGGGAATCATCATATGTCTAGATCCAAATTTATGATCATTTGTACTATAGTCATTAAGTGAATCACATGGTCATTAAGTGAATTTGGCTTCCCCAATTGACTTTGCTTGCTGGAACCTGGCTGAGAAGTCACAAATGGCAAAAAACCTAACCATAAGACACTGCAACTGTCATTAATGTAAGCTTATTGCCATATTGTAATTACATGGCCTTGGAGATGTTATGACAATTGTAATGGGCTGTAAGCAGTGGTGGGTTCCTCCTGGTTCGGCCCGGTTCTCCTGAGCCAGTAGCGGTGATAATATGACATCACTGAACCGGTTCTTTCCCCTGTGCCCACTGCGCCCACTGCGCCCCCCCACCCCCGTGTCCCCCCATGCCCCCCTTGTTATTCTTACTTTTTATTTGGCCCCACCCCCAATCTATTGCTGCCTCCTGAGTCCCAGCTGATGGCTAGAGGGGAAAAAACTTTTTAAACTCTTGCCGCAGGGCTTCAAAGGGCGGCCCTACAGCTGATCAGTGTTAAAAGAAAACAAATGAGTAGACCAGTGCCTGCAAAAATAAATGAGTAGACCAGTGCCTGCAAAAATACATGAGTAGATCAGTGCCTGCAAAAAAATAAATGGGTAGATCGGTACAGCTCTGCAAGCAGTTAAAAGCCTGGTAGACCAGTACCTCTGCTAAATACTAAATAATTGCCACATGACCATCAAGCCATGCCGACAAAATAAGCCATGCCTACAGAACTGGTAGTAAAAAATTTTAGAACCTCCTCCTGGCTGTAAGTGACTTTTTCCAAAACCATTGTGACTTCTAATCATTGTTAAATGAATTGTCCTAAATGTAAGACTATCTGTATACAAATGGTTGCTATTAACTGCACCATTACAAAATGGCAGATTAAGAATTTAGTGCTTTCAGTCTAATGATGTTCGTCCATCATTTTTGAAGAGGACCTCAACATCTAACGGGTTGTGGGCTGTCCACAGTGTGTCTTCAGGTGGCTGGTAACGCCTAAACAGGAACGGAATGTTCTGCCACATGTCAGGCAAGTGTGTGGGCACCACTATTGCATTTGCAGCTCTGGCTTTGCGAAGAGCTCGCTTCTCTTGTGCTATGGTTGTCCTTCTGTCTTCAAATGTCTGGCAGCCTTGGTGGATCAACATGTGCCATGTTGATCGATCTTGTGCCAGGGTTTCCCAAGTGGTGGTGTTGATATCCAGGAATTTGAGAGAGGTTTTTAGCATGTCTTTGTATTGTTTCCTTTGTCCCCATGCATTTTTTTAAAAAAATTGATTTATATGCCGCCCTTCTCCAAAGACTCAGGGCGGCTTACAATGCGTTAAGCAATAGCCTTCATACTTTTGTATATTTATACAAAGTCAGCTTATTGCCCCCACAAACTGGGCCCTCAATTTACCTATCTTAGAAAGGATGGAAGGCTGAGTCAACCTTGAGCCTGGGGAGATTCAAACTGGTGTAATTGCAGACAGCTGGATGTTAATTACGGTGCTTTAGTCTGCAGAGATAAACCAGGCTCTTGTAGTGCAATCACTTTCCTTGAGACAACTCATCTGTTTGGGGATGTGGTGGTCTGACATCCTTGCAACATGGCCTGCCCAATGGGTCTGGGCTTTAATCAGCAGGGTGTAAATTGATGGCAGGCCTGCTCTGGAGAGGACTTCTGGTTCTGGCACCCTGTCCTGCCACTGGATCCCCAGAAGTCTGTGGAGGCAGGTTGTGTGGAAGTGGTTCAATTGCCTTGTGTGCCTCCTGTATACAGCCCAAGTCTCACTGGCATACATCAGGGTAGTTAGCACTACTGCTTAGTAGACTTTGAGCTTCGTAGCAAGGCTTATTCCATGGCAGTCCCACAGGTTGATTAGAAGTCTGCCAAATGTAGAGCTTTCCTTGGTGATTCTGCAGTTGACCTCAATGTCAATTGTCACTGCACGGGTTTCAGTTTAGAATAGCAAGGGAGATGCATTTTAGACATTTTGATTTAAGTGAGCATTAGAGCATTATAATATGTACCTCTGCAATGCTCATCAATGCACCAACAGACTGGTGCAGATATTGATTAGGAATGATCAAGTCAGTGTTGGCTCTTAGCACTCATTTAGCTAGATCTTCTCAGGATGTTGTGTCCCCAACCTCATCCTTCACATATATTCACCTTCCTCTTGATTGTCCTTTCCTTCTCTTTCCTCCTACCTTTCCAGCCTAATGGACTTCTCAGGAAGCTGGTGCCCAGTTTCCTCAAGAGTCTTCTAATATCAATGTTTAAAAGCATCAGTACTCTATCAAAGAGTTAAAGTCTTCTCTCAAAGACTGAAGAATTTCATTACCAAAGGGTTTCACTGGAAAGGTTTTGTTTTATTATTTAACCCATGTGCAAAATGGCAGGAACCCTTTGTCCATGCATAAGGAGCTACCTTTAAACTTTCCATGGGATTGTTATTTATGCTTATGTTGTAGATAGCCATCTCCACATTTCTATTCATTCCACACAATAGTCCAAGATGTGTAAATGAGGTCAATTCTATATAGACAGTTTCAAAGATGCATATTCTCAGTTAACCTGTACTTTGAAAGGTTATTGAGAATTGAATCCAGCACCTCTCATATGAAAGCAAAAGCTTGACAGCTTAGTTATAAAAATCAGTATTTGATGCAAATTAAATATTTTTCTATGTAGGAGTTAAGGTATTATGAATAATTTTATACTAGCTATAGACCATACTCTTGAAACATAAATAATTTGAGTTCTAACTTTGAAGCCTAAGATGTGAATTAATATCATAATTCATTCAGATTTTTGCAAAACATTGCCTCTAAATATCGTTGGCTAGAAATTCACTATCCTTAATCATATACTCAGTTAAAACTGGAATATCTCCCAAACAGATATGTTAAATGCAAACTCTGGGAGTTTTACAATTCAAAATAGTAATAGTAACAGCAATGATCATGATCATACTAATAAAGGAAGTATTTTATGCGAACTCATTTTCACTGCAATTCTCATTCATTTCAGTCTGAATCCCATTTCAGACACAGAATCTCATTTCTTTTCCTTTTTAATTTTTAGTCTACAAGTTTTGACAGATGACAAGCAATCTTATCTGTTTTTCCTCATTTCCATTTCTATAAGTCTTTAATTCCTCAGGCTCTGATTCTGTATCAAGTCTGACATGTCAGTCTTCCATTGAAATTTTCTACTGGCTGATAAAATATGGTGGGCTAAAGGTTTCTTTTAGCTTACCATGCAACCTTCTTCATATAAAACAATTTGCATCCTGGGGAAATTCACCTGTAAATAATATGTCAGTTGGAGATCTTATAGTTAAAAGAAGCTGAATAAATTGTAAACCACCAAGAAATTACAAAGAACATTTTTTCCATTTATTTATTTGTAAACCACCAAAGGAACATATTGATATGTATGGCCAATTACCTAACCCTTGGTAAATTGGTTGCATTTCAAGTGGAAGATAAGCTTGTTTTTCTCCTGTACAATACCTACAGTTATACATATTATAACCCACGATTCTGTGTCAAAAAGCCTATTTGCCTTGACTTGCAAATGGGTTTGTGAAAAAATGGAAAGCTAAAAGAATGCAGTTGCAATTTATATACTGAGTAAGTGACATAACACTTCTCTTTCTGAGGACCAGCAACTGTAGAGTGTGGTTTTAAGAAAGGAGGTGGACATAGTAATCTATCTCTAGATTTGGTCAATTTAATACATATGAAATCACTAATATGGTCCATTCAAATTCTGTTTTAGATTGAGAGCTTAAAAGATTGGCATTTAAAATTGACTTTTTAAAATAAAACTTTCCCTAGTACATTTTCGTATGCAACCTTCTTAGCGAACATTTTATGCATGCAGCCTCTGGAGAAATGTTCAGTCTTAAGAGTAATTGCACTATGATCATCCCAATAACCTGGGAAGCAGAAATTAAATGGTTCACTAAAAAATTGAACCTGTCCATCATTCTACTTTCACCCTCTCCAGGAAGGAGCAGGGTGGATTTTCAGAAGATGTTTTGGAAGCTAAGGCAGATGTTTAAATACCGTATTTTTCAGAGTATAAGACAGACCTTTTTTCCCCCTAAAAGAGGCTGAAAATTTGGGTGCGTCTTATACTCTGAATCTAGCTTTTTTGAAGCTTTTTTTCAGCCCTAACAAGGCACTAACGAGGCACTAGTGAGTGAAGTGATCTCCATGCTTTGCTCTGACTCTCAGCTGTTCTTTAGAAGCTTTTTTTCAGCCCTAACTAGGCGCTAGCTGAGTGAAGCGATCTCCACACACACACACCATGCTTTGTCTGCTTTTTTCATTGCTGCTTTCTCTCAGCTGTGCCTTAGAAGCTCCTTTTTATTCCCAAGCAGGGGATTAAAAAAGCAGCAAACTAATGTGCTGAAGCTGACCAGACTAAGGACATTAATCAGATGAATACCTGGCAGGCAGATTTTTTTCCCCCCTATTTTCCTCCCCAAAAGCTAAGCTACGTCTTATATTGCGGTGCAT
Source organism: Masticophis lateralis (assembly GCA_030761175.1). NCBI lineage: Eukaryota > Metazoa > Chordata > Lepidosauria > Squamata > Colubridae > Masticophis > Masticophis lateralis. The sequence goes on along the minus strand of JAUDYJ010000001.1, from coordinate 189,421,190 downwards.
CTTATACTCCGAAAAATACGGTAAATCATTAGTTATCTGCTGTAAAACAGCTTGAGAGTTCAAGGTACAAGATGCTGGACATCAGCATGATCTGACATATCTTGGCAAATGAATATTCATAGCTCTTACTGTGCTACAATATTTCTAGAAACTGACCAGATTGATTATTTATTTATTTGAAGTCTATTGCAAAAATAATTAGCTTGTGATGTTGGGAGTTTATAATCCTTAAGAATGTTGTTGACTCTGGATTATTTTTTTCTTTAAAATTTGGAGGGATGACAAAAAGAGAAGAGAAAGTATTTGAATGTGTATACTCTGGTAAGCACATGTGGGGCAAATCATTTGCAATGTTATTGAAAATCTGTCATAAATGATCATAGGAGAAATGGATCTAGCCTACTGCATTGGTCAAAAGATGCCCAGGAACCAATTAATTAGCTAGTAGCCAATGACAACAATAAACTCCCATGCCAATCTTTAAGTGGAACTATAATGAAGCATTTCATTCAAGGATTTAAAAGGGGAAAATAAGTCAACTTTACAGAGGGTTTGTCAGTTGGATGAAATAAGTTGGTCAGATGAGATATACGCATGGCATGGTTTCTAATGTCTACAGTACTCAGAGGCTGGAAACGTGGACCAATGTCCACATGCTCCAAATAAATCAGTTTGCTTTGGAACTGTCACTTCTTTTCTAAATATAACCAATGAGTCTTATTAATATAGTTAACACTAAAATCTAATAAAAGACTTCAAATGGTCCCCCGTTCAAAGAGAATGCCACCAACAATCATAGGAGAACCAACACATCAGAATTAGATTCAGCAGTCCATCTGCATTTAAAAGACAAAGGCCACTCTTTTGAAGACAGCAAAGTCCGCATTTTGGACAGAGAGGACCACTGGTTTGAAAGAGGGGTCAAAGAGGCCATGGCCCCCAAAGAGGACATGTGAAAACTGAACAGCCCTCTCTCAACAGAGGGGGAGGGATATGACATCATCTATCTCCAGTCTACAACACAGTCCTTTCAACAGTTCCAAGAAGGCTCCACACCCATCTGCACCACTCACATGAACCTGACGACAAAAATAAATCTCCAGCTGACCTTAACAACTCAGTAAAAGAATGCAAATGACCAGCTGATTGCAAGGAGTATAAATCCTTCCATTCCCTATCATCCAGTCAGAGCTAAAGAAGCTTCTGGGATGAGAAATGAAATGTCTTCAAAGAAAAAACAAAAAGTCCAGTTGCCTCTTGATAAAGCACCTTTGGGACAATCATGACTGAGAATCTCTATAGACAGAATACTGGAATGGTTTGCCATTGCCCTCTCTGTTGAGTTATATTTACCCTGATTTCTCTTCTATGTCCATGATGGGTCAGCCTCCTAAGAGTGTATAATATCAATAGTATAGTTAATAGTTTTTGTTTTGGTTTTTTAAAGGAAAGGAAATTGGAAGGAAAGCATATATTTAATATAACATTGGAGATGCTCGGATACCAAATGGGGGAAATATTGGACAACAAAGGAGAAAGAAAGAAGAGAGGAGTAGAGGGTAAGATAGAAGAGGAGAGGGAGAGAGATGAATGGAAGAAAGGGGAAAGGAGAGAAAGAAAAGAGAAGGGAAAAGAGTGGGAGAGAAGATCAGAAAGGGGAAAAAGAGGGGAGGAGTGGGGGAAAGGAAGTAGGGAAGAGGAAGGAGAGGAGGAAGAAAGGAGAGGAGAGGAAGTAGGGAAAGGAAAGAAAGAAGAAGGAGAAGAAGATTTGTTGTAAAATGAGGGAAAAGAAAGGGTAGAAGACCAACCCCGAATGTAATTAAAATGCTTTATTGTTATGCCTTTTTTGGAAAAAAAATGTATATGTATGATCAATTAAGAATAAGAGAATGTACATTGACAATATGTGTATAAGAATTAAAAATATTTTTTCAATAATATAGTTAATAGTATCATTGTGTAATACTATTTCATTTTGCAAACTATTTCAACACTACAAGTTTACAATCCAAAAAGAGTTTAGTACATTATAATTGTCTAACCAAGACATGAGAAGGCGACTGATTAGGACTTAATAAAGGGGATCACTGAATAATAGTACCCCCCCCCCCCAAGTTCCAATGTTAATAGGTGGTCTACCAGGGTACCAGGATATTGAATGATGCCACAGTCTAATATGACTACAAGCACCATAGTTATTCAGATTTCAATTAACCACTTTAAACAATGAGAAGTGTGAAGTGGCTTTATGCCAGGGAGAAGTTGTACAGGCCAGATGTTTGTTCTTCCAAACGTCATTGAGAAGTGTATGAATGTGGGAGAGAAAATTGATTTCTCTCTATTGATTCAGAAAAAAAAAAGATAGGATAAAGTGAATAGATTTGAATTACTGAATGTTTTGCACAAATATGCAGTTGAAGGTCCTTTGCTGAATGCAGTAAGAATGATACATGATGGAAATAAAACATGTGTAAGAATAAATGGAATGCTTAGTGAATAGTTCACTCTTGAGCAGGGGATAAGCAAGGATATGTGATGTCTCCTTGGTGGTTTACTGTATTTATGGGCAAATGTATAAAATATGCTTGTTATGATGTATACGTTTGTTGATTTATATGCAGATGATGCTGTGTTGCTGTCTGAGAACTCAAATGATTTTGCAAGGAATGTTAGATAGACTACAGAATGAAATAAGGAGTAGGTATCTGAAAACTAATGTATTGAAGACCAAGATAGTTTCATTTGACAGGGAAAATGGAGCAAATAATGGCAAGCTGCTTGTAAATTGTGAACAACTAGAACATATAGATGAGTTTGGTGGACTATTTTCTAAGGATAATGGATGGAGAAATTTCAAGACATGCAAATTCTGCTAGAAAGATCCTTGGTCATATGCAATATATGGCAAGGAATATGCAATACTATACATAAGAGCATACTTCTGACCACTTTGTTCTATCAAAGTGAGAGTTGGATGTATATCCCAGAAAGTGTAAACATTGAAGTTAGTGGGAATGGTGTTAAGATGTCTGTGTGGTAAAACAAGAATGACAGGATCAGTAATAAACAGGTGGTGAACAAATGTGAATTGAAGACAAAAGTGAGAAACCAGTATGGAAGAAAAGATGTGTTGCAATGATAGATTACATTGCAAACAGCTATATAAAGGAAAAGAGAATAGATCAAGAGGAAGAAAAAGAAAGCCGTGTATGGATGGAATTGATGAAATCCTAAAAAAGAAAAATGTAAAGAAAAAAAGGCAATGGCTATTAGCAGCGGTAGGCTGCTGCTGGTTCCCATTGGTTCAGGCAAATCAGTAGTTCTGACGATCAGCTGGTCCCGCCCACCTGCCCTCACCCTATCCTGTCCTACATTTCCTTCTTTCTGTCTCAGCTGATTCGCATGGCACAGCTGATTTCTGTGCCTCCACTGATCTTCTTACCAGGGGCTGCCTTAAAAAGTAAGCAGCTGAGCTTCAAATTGCTGTATTTTGAACACTGCACACAAGCGTGTTAGGCGCACACATGCGCAAAGTGTGCACTCACAGAGCCGGTTGTTAAACCAGTTGCAGCCCACCACTAACTATTAGCCCTGATAACAATGTGACTACCACTGAATGCCATCTGTTGCTAGACTAGAAATTGGTTGGTCAATGGTCCAATCTAGCAGAGCATGGCTTTCCTTCATCTGTTCTTAATGCATAAAGTAATATGTGGACGTGATGGTCTGTAAACACAGAAAAATATAAAGATGTGTACCAAATTGTGACATTAACTAGATTTAGCTGTATTTCCTTTTCTTACTTCTTACTTACTTTTATTATAAATTCTTATTTTTATTGCCTTTTGTATATTTGTATTGTTCAGAAAAGAAATAGCATAACTGGCATATATACAGTATTGCCACTATTCTTTTTCAAAGAGACGTTGAAAGTAAGATTCAGAAGGAAGATGGAAATTTTCTTAGTCTGCAGAGAGGCTGAAAGGCTGAATTGCCAAAGAAAAATAGAAACAGATTTTCCTGATCAGGGCTGGCTTTCAGGTCCAATGCCAGAAAAGCTCCAGAGAACTGGAATTAGTAAGATAAAATTGGCAGGAAATCAGTGTTCAGTCTGTATCAACACACTGCACTCTAAAATCACTTGGGTCTGGAGATTGTGATAAAAAGGGTACCGGTAATCTGGAACCATTTATTCTGAGGAAGAAAGATTTTCTGCCTCATCTAGATTCCAACTGGGTGAAGCCATGTCTCTGGTCAATTATGTTCTTGACCATAATTACCTATCTTAGTATAACCCTTTCACTGAAAAAAAAAACCCACCACCCCACCATATCTAGAAAATCAAGGAATTCAAACAGAGGGAATTTGCAGTGAAGATCCCCTAAAAAGATTTAGAAAACATGTGTGAATGTATGGATGAATATACCTTTCCACATGTATAATTAAGTTCACAAAAGCCGAAGATTACATACGTGATGTTTTGTTAATATGATTTATTGGGTTAGGGACTTTCTGTCTTCACTGTGAGTTGTATTGTGTTGGCGGGGTGCAGTGAGAGAGCTCAACCAATCTCATTGTATATATGTTGTGCACTGACAATAAAGATTTGAATTTGTGGAAATATTTAACCCGTGCATTGAATAATTGACACCTGTTATTTGATCTGATTTTATCTGAACTTCCACATATCGATGCTTTTTTAAATAGGTTCTTGTATGGTAAATTTGGGCCTATTTAAACAAAACACAAATATATAGAAGTTCAGATAAAATCAGATCAAATAACAGGTTTCAATGATTATTTATTTAAATAAATTATTTATTTATCTAATATTTATTTAATTATTCAATTATTTAAAAGGGATGCGGTGGCTCAATGGTTAAGATGCTGAGCTTGTTGATTGAAAGGGTCAGCAGTTCAGAGGTTCGAATCCTTAGTGCCACATAATGGGGTGAGCTCCCGTTACCTGTCCCAGCTTATGCCAACCCAGCAGTTCAAAATCACATAAAAAATGCAAATAGAAAAATAGAGACCACCTTTGGTGGGAAGATAACAGTGTTCTGTGCACCTTTGACATTTAGTCAAGCTAACCACATGACCACGGAGATGTCTTCAGACAGCTCTGTCTCTTCGGCTTTGAAATGGAGATGAGCACCACACTCTAGAGTCGGGAACAATTAGCACATATGTGTGAGCACAAATTTACCTATGGTAAATTTATAGCCTTTTGAGAGCATATCTGAATGCTGCTACAAGGAGTAGAAAGAAATATTCTTATCTACAGAATACTCCCATATCAGGGAAGAAAGGACAGAACCTTCCTCAAGTATTTCTGATGCTTCATTCTGACTCTTCTGCAAATTAACCTGGATCGATATACACAATTCTCTGGTCCCATCCACAAACAGACATTGGATTCAATCAAACTTAATCCTGCTTAGTGAACTGATAAAGAAAATCTCTCATGCCTAATTGAAGTCTTATCGATTTCAGTAGGTCTCCTCTAAGCACAACAATGTTTGAATCCAATCAATAATCTTCTCATGCTGATTTTCTTCAGATCTGTTCATGCTAACATTGTGAGCTTTATAGTGAATGGAGATCTGAAGGCAAGATGTCTGAGATATTAATCCATTTCAACATGCATAAGAAAAGAATTTCATGCTCTATTTCAAAGGATTTTGCTCCTTATCATCTCAACTTCAATGGTGCATTCATTATGCTGTACTATAATTGCCACTGATTATTGGTAATGACCCCTTCATAGATCACTGCCTTGTGGTGGTGAATGGGCTTGTGTAGCTCAATTAAGCTATGAGCTATAATGTGCAGGGCCACCAAGATGGACAGGCCATAGCAGAGAGCTCTGACAAAATGTGGTCCACTGGAGAAGGAAATGGCAACCCACTCTGGTGTCTTTGCCATGAAAACCCCATGGACAGTACCAAAAGGCAAAGAGATATGCTGCTGGAAGATGAGCCCCTTAGGTCGGAATGTGTCCACTATGCTACTGGGGAAGAGCAGAGGGCTAGTACTAGTAGTGGCAGAAAGAATGAAGTGACTGGGTCAAAGCCAAAAGGACACTCAGCTATGGATGTATCTGGTGGTGAAAGGAAAGTCTGATGCTGTAAAGATTTTTTCTCCATAGGAACTTGGAATGTAAGATCCATGAATCAAGGCAAGCTGGACATGGTCAAACAAGAGATGACAAAACTGAACATCTTAGGTATCAGCGAATTAAAATGGACAGGAATGGTTGGATTTAATTCAGATGACCATCAGGTATAGCACTGTGGGCAAGAATCCTCAGAAGAAATGGAGTAGACTTCATAGTCAATAAACGGTAGGAAAAGCAGTACTAGGATACAATCCCCAAAATGACAGAATTATCTCAGTTAGAATCCAAGGCAAACCATTCAACATCACAGTAGTCCAAGTCTATGCCCCAACCACTGGTGCTAAAGAAGATGAAGTTGACCAGTTCTATAAAGCCCTTCTAGAATTAACACCAAAAAATGATGTCCTTATCATCATGGGGGATTGGAATGCTAAAGTAAATAACCAGAATAACAGGCAAGTTTGGCCTTGGAGTACAAAATGAAGCAAGGCACAGGCTGGTAGAATTTTGTCAAGAGAATATGATGGTCATAGCAAACACTCTTTTCCAACAACCCATGAGACGAGTCTAAACATGGACATCACCAGACGGTCAACACAGAAATCAGATTGACTATGTGCTCTGCAGTCAAAGATGGAGAAACTCTATACAGCCAGTAAAAACAAGACCAGGAGCTGACTGTGGCTCAGATCATGAGCTTCTCATTGCAAAATTTAGGCTTAAATTGAAGAAAGTAGGGAAAAGCACTAGGCCACTCAGGTATGAACTAAATAATATCCCTGATGAATATTTGTCAGTAGAAGTGACAAATAGATTCAAGGAATTAGATCTGATAGACAAAGTGCCCAAAGAACTATGGATGGAGGTTCGCAACATTGTAGAAGAGGTAGCAACTAAAACCATCCCAAAGAAAAAGAAAGTCAAGAAAACAAAATGGTGTCTGAGGAAGCTTTACAAATATCTGAGGAAAGAAGGGAAGGAAAAGGAAAGGGAGGAAAGGAAGGAAAGGGAGGAAAGGAAGGAAAAGGCAAGGGAGACAGAGAAAGATACACCCAAGTGAATGCAGAATTCCAGAGAATAGCTAGAAGAGAGAAAGATACACCCAAGTGAATGCAGAATTCCAGAGAATAGCTAGAAGAGATAAGAATGCATGCTTAAATGAACAATGCAAAGAAATAGAAGAAAACAATAGAATAGGGAGGACCAGAGTTATCTTCAAGAAAATTGGAGATATGAAGGGAACGTTTTATGCAAAGATGGGCATGATAAAGGACCAAAATGGCAGGGACCTAACAGAGGCAGAAGAGATTAAGAAGAGGTGGCAAAATTACATAGAAAAACTATACAAGAATGAGTTTAACATCCTTGATAACCAGAATGGAGTGACCTTGAGCCAGACATCCTAGAATGTGAAGTCAAATGGGCTTTAGGAAATCTGAGCAACAACAAAGCTAGCTAGGTGACAGTATTCCAGTATTTTGAGCTTTTCAAAATCTTAAAAGACAATGCAGTGCTACAGTCAATTTGCCAGCAAATTTGAAAAACTCACCAGTGGCCACAGTGGAAAAGGTCAGTTTGCATTCCAGTTTCAAAGACGAGCAATGCCAAAGAACATTCAAACTACCGCACTATTGCATTCATTTTACATGCCAGCAAAGTTATGCTCAAAATCCTACAAGCTAGGTTCCAGCAGTATATGGACCAAGAACTACCAGAAGTACAGGCAGGATTTCGAAGAGGCAGAGGAATTAGAGATCAAATATGCTGGACATATGCTGGATCATGGAGAAAGCTATGGAGTTCCAGAAAAAACATCTACTTCTGCTTCATTGACTATGCTAAAGCCTTTGATTGTGTGGATCACAATAAATTATGGCAAGTCCTTAAAGATGGGAGTACCAGACCATCTTATTTGTCTCTTGAGAAACCTATATGCGGGTCAAGAAGCAACTGTGAGAATTGGACATGGAACCACTGATTGGTTCAAAATTGAGAAAAGAGTTCAACAAGGCTGTATACTATCACCCTCCCTATTTAACTTATAAGCAGAGCATATCATGAGAAAGGCAGGGCTAGATGAATCACAAGTTGAAATTAAGATTGCTGGGAGAAATAACAACAACCTCAGATATCTAGATGATACCACTCTAATGGCAGAAAGTGAAGAGGAACTAAAGAGTGTCTTGATGCGTGTGAAGAAGGAGAGTGCGAAAAGTTGGCTTGAAACTCAAAATTAAGAAAACTAAGATCATGGCATCCAGCCTTCTCAATTCCTAGAAATAGATAGGGAAGAAATGGAGGTAGTGACAGATTTTATTTTCCTGGGCTCCAAGATCACTGCAGGTAGAGACAACAGCCAAGAAATTAAAAGGCGCTTGATCCTTGAGAAGAAAGCTATGGCAAATCTAAACAGCATACTAAAAAGCAGAGACATCACCCTGCCAACAAAAGTGTGTATAGTCAAGGCTATGGTTTTCCCAATTGTATGACTGTGAAAGTTGGACCATAAGAAAGGCTGAGCGCCCAAAAATTGAGGCCTTTGAAGAAGACTCCTGCGAGTCCCTTGGACTGCAAGGCGATCAAACCGGTCAGTTCTAGAAGAGATCAACCCTGACTGCTCTTTAGAAGACCAGATCCTGAAGATGAAACTCAAATACTTTGGCCACCTAATGAGAAGGAAGAACTCACTAGAGAAGAGCCTAATGCTGGGAAAGACTGAGGGCAAAAGAAGGGGAAGACAGAGAATGAGATGGCTGGATGGAGTCACTGAAGAATCAGTGTGAGTTTAAATGGACTCTGGGGGATGGTAGAGGACAGGAGGGTCTGGAGGAACATTGTCCATGGGGTCGTGAATGCTTGGACATGACTTTGTGACTAACAACAAGAAGAAGAATAACAATTGGTAATTGTGCTCAGGAAGAATTTCTAAGTAACATTACAAGAGGTTTAAAGGTGGTATGTGGGTATACACTCTAGACTTTTTAGTGAATAGAAAAAAGAAATAAAAATAAATTTTAAAAGAAAATAGAGTATTTAGTCAAAAGAAAGTGATTCTGTAAATACTGATAATTATGCTGATCTAAATTCTGCTGGTGAACTATTTTCTGGTAAGGGAAGACAATTGAAGACTTTTAAAAAATTTGCTCGAAGAGTTCAGTTGTTCAACTGTGGATCATATTGTGTTCGCTGCATTTCCTTTTTTAAATAATTGCTTCATTGCACTGTGGAATATCAACAATAGCCAAGTATTGTGATATTGATCCAATGAGAACTAGAATCTTTTAACTCTGCACATTTACCTTTTTTTTTAATTGTCTCGAGTGCTTTGACTGAATTCCAACGTTTATTTTTCTTGACTGCTGACTCTTTTTTGGTGTGCATGTGTGTTTGTGTGAGAATCTTTTCATTTTGAGCTATAATTTACATTATCTAGATGGTAGCCTTTTGTAATCTTAGCCATATAAAGAGGGCTCCACCTGCGTTACACCATTTTTGGGCAGAGGTTTGTCACCCGAATATTCTTTTGCCATCAAGTTTTTGCCCACTACACTAAAAACTACTTAAATCTCATTGTGGTGGTGTCTTGTGTATAAAAGGGTTTATAAGATGGGCTGCTACATCTGATCAACACGAAGTGTAGAGAAGCTGTCATGGTACTTGAAATCAAAATGATTGTTTGTGGTTTCTTTGTGCTGGCCTTGGAATTACTGTTCAGAAAGCTTGGGGCAGGACAGGAATTATCTTAAATAGCAACTTCCTCCTGAAACAGCTTGTTTCACATTATATACTAAATTTAGATCATCATGCAGCACAAAATATTCTGTCTCCATTATCTGATACTGATCACATTTTTCAATATAGGAAACATATCTGAACAAGTAGCAGTTGTTGTAAGATGTCTACTAATATGATTTTTTTAAAAAAAAAATGCTACAAAGAAGCACCTCTTAAATACTTGTTTAAAAGATCCAGTTTAATTTAATGTTCCAGGACAGAATATAATTATATTATACCCTACACAATTGTACTACAGTATGAGGAAATTATCAGCAATTGGGAAAATCTTTTCTCATAACTTTTTTGCTACTTTTTATTACTCTCATTGCCCATATTATGCTGTTCTGAAATTGTCATGTTGATTTTGCAAACTGAGCATGATGAAAACTATTTTACAAAGAATATGATAAATATCCAGAATTTATGAAATTGATTCAGAATTAAGCACCCTTGTAACAGTTGTGCATTTGCTGCTGTGTTAAATAAAATTGGTAATTGTTTACTTACTTTAGTTCAGCAGTTCTGGATTTAAGAGTCTGAAGGCTAGCATTTCACACTGGATCACAGTAAGATGCTTCAGATAAATCATACCAATATTTATTTACATCTATACAGATCCCAGCAACATCTTTGAAGTTGAGTGAATAGATTAGTTCCTTCAATCCAGATTAGTTCCTTCATCCATTTCAGCCTAATACATTCTCTAATAAGTCAACAATTAATTTGGGTTTCTTACTTTTGATGAAAGCTTGTCCTTCTAATTCTCCATTTGCACAGATATTGTTGATTACATGGACATTCTAGGAAAAGGTGAGAAAGAAGCTATTTTAGATCTGATGTATTAAAAACAACAGCTAGAAACTGGTCAGCTATTTTGCATAGTTTAAAAAGGACCAAACTCTTAAAATATTTTTTAAAAAAAGAACTTAAATTTGCTGGATTGAAAGTCTCCCCTAAAGGTCTGTTAATGTGAAAAAATTTATCCCAGTCCCTAAATGGGGAAGGATAAAGATGCATGCAAGTTTCAGGCTGATGGGTGACATCTACTAAAGTTTCACAACTAGAGAAAGAAAAGCATTTTGGGCGAAAGGAGATTAAGGGATCAGCATCCCAACTGATGCTTAATTCCAGCAAGAGAATTAGAGTTCTGTAGCCTCAGATGGAGTTGTTGAGAATACTTTTCTAAAATAATAATCTTGCTCTTATTTGAATATTGAATATTTGGATTTGAATTGGTGGTGGGTTTTCAAATTTTTACTACTGGTTCTGTGGGTGTGGTTTGGTGGGCGTGGCATGGCATGGCAGGCATGACTTGGTGGGCATGGCAGGGGAAGGATACTGTAAAATCTCCATTCCCACCCCACTCCAGGGGAGGGTTACTGCAAAATCCCCGTTTCCTCCTGATTAACTGGGAATTGGGAGGCAGAGAATAGATGGGGGCGGTGCCAGTCAGAATTTTTATTACCCGTTCTCTGAACTACTCAAAATTTTCACTACCGGTTCTCCAGAACTGGTCAGAACCTCCTGAAACCCACCTCTGGCAGGGCCAGTCAGAATTTTTACTACCGATTCCCCAAAACTGGTCAGAACCTGCTGAAGCCCATCTCTGATTTGAATACTGTTGTCTTACAGACTACACACTTCTCCTGATGTTACAGTATTTTGCCTGTCAGGGTGCTAAAATAGTACACAAAAATGTATATAGCAAGAAAAAGAAAACCTGTTTGAAACACGTTATGCAAAGCTGCAGACAAAAATAAATGACAAAGTATGTGCATGCAAATAGCGAAAAACTCAAAAGTGATGGAAAGGATTTGTAACTGGACACATGTAAAACTAGACAGCGTGATTCATTTATATCTAGATTGGGGGAGGTGGGGGTGGAATATTATGTAGCTATCGTGCTATCAGTTTAGAAGCCTCTGGACTGGATATCAAGACAGTGAGAGAAAGAAGCATCAGTTCCTATTTCAAGAAAGCAGTAAAGAAAGGTAGGAAACTTTATGAAATTAGTTCCAGTAGCATCAGATATGGCACTGGAAGACCTCAAAGATCATGTTAAGAGACAAGTTGTCATGGAAAAAGTGGACTTTCAAGCTGGCTGATGTTTTAATAATTAGAAAATGACATACAGATAATAAACCAAGAGAGTAACCTGCATAATTTCTCTCTATTGGACTTACAAAAGAGAGTGGTTAAAGCTTTGAAGAATCTTTAGAGAACGAATAAAAAAAGAAAGAAGAAATGAAAAGAAATTAAGTTCTGTGACATTATTTGAATGGATTAAGATTTTAGAAGCAAAAGGGGGGGGGGAATATAAAGTTGGTTTAAAATAGATATGTTGTTATTTCTGGTAAACCTTAATGGACTTTTGCTAACACCAGGACTGAAGTGACGAAGCTTTTACGGATATATTTATAGATAAGAGAAGGGTTAGGGGAAGAAGAGATCACTTGTTATAATTTAAGCTTTGCAATTAAGAGGAATTGAAAAGTTATCAAAATTGTTTATATTTGGATAAAGAATGTAAGTCATTTGTTTATATAGTTTTCTTTTTCTTGACAGTATTCTTACTTTTCTTTTTTCTTTCTATTCTTTATTTTCTTTGTCTCTCTCTTCCCTTAGCACATTTTACTCTCTATTTTTCCATTTTTTTCTTTTAGATTGTATTAGTTTTAACTATTGCAATTATAATCTTTAATAAAATTACTTTTAAAAATGAAAAAGAATTAAAGTTTTTAAAAATAATCTTATTACATAATATGAAGTCATTAAACTATAGCATATGTCATTAACTGAATAGCATTTTTAATATCATACATTATCTAGTAAATGCTTCTAAATTTTTGTTGATTTTGTAATATTATTTAATAAAGAGAACTATTTAAAATGAGTTCATGAAAAATCTTTTGGGGGAGGCTTTCTGTCACACTGCTGTGCACCCAATATAACATGGCAGCATTAGTATGAATAAGCTGCATAAAATCCTTCTACTGTATAGGTGAAGTTTAATAGTCTCTTCATATAATTGCTATGAAAATTCAAGGAAGCCTGCTGAACAAAATATATTTAATTGAGTAAGTAGAAGTAGCAGAGGCATTAAGTGAAAATGATTGTGTGGTATTGAAGTTCTTGATTTTAAGGGAAACTACAACTGAGCATAATCAAACGGGTAGCTTAGAATAAAAAAAGTAAATTTTGATAAACTGAGAGCGATAATAAGTAGCATTCCGTGGCAGGAATTCATGCTGATATTTAGAAATCCTGGAGACTAGATGAAGTATCAAATATCTAAACAGAAGACAATCTGTGCAATGTGTTGTTGTTTTGTTGTTGTTGTTGTTGTTGTTGTTGTTGTTGTTGTTGTTGTTGTTTTGAAAGAGGGAATGGTGTAATATCCAGGGAACCACAGATCAGTTAGGCTAGGAAAATTCTGGAAGAGATTGTCTAATATTCTTGGTCAGAATTCAGCAGAAAATCACATATCTCTTGATACTATGCTCAGCTCTTCACTTGGCTTGGCTGAAGACTTGGTGACTGAAGACTTGGCCATATTAGTAATTTAGCATTAGCTAAGCCATATTAGTAACTTCAGGATAGAAAAGAATGGAACTAACACATCAATTGATTACCTCCCTGCAGATACCAAGATGGAAATTTCTTACATTCTTAAGGTTTTATGGTTAAGTGTCCTTCTTCCCACTCTTCTGAATTAACACACAGTTGGGACAATAATTAGTTTACTTGTGATAAGAAAGCCAAGTAATAATTGAACATTTCCATAACATCCATTCCTGCTTTGCCTATCTTAGCTTTTACAAAGATCAATCTGTAGATGCTCGGAAAACAGTGTGGTAATTATCAGAAGTCAGCATGGATTTCTCAAGACCAACCAAACTTGTCAGACTAGCATCTTATCTAATTTTGAATGGGTAACTTTCCTAATAGATTATAAGAAACCTTCAGATGTAATATATCTTGATTTCAACTAAGCCCTTGACAAAATAACTCATGACATTCTAATTAGCAAGGCAAAAATGTCAGGATAGTTAAATGGATATATTGCTAGATGAAAAACCATATCAATAATTCTTTCTTCATTAAAGAAAGGTAGCATGTGGGTTCAGTCCTGGATCCTGATTGTTCAACAGGATTGTTAATAACTTGGATAAAGAAATTGAGAAAATGCTTACCAAATTTGCAGCTGATCCAAAATTTGATAGAATTGATATCAGTGGTGAAATCAATTATTTTTTTACTTCCGGTTCTGTGGGCATGGCTTGGTGGGCATGGTGTGGCTTGATGGGTGTGGCTTGGTGGCATGGCAGGGGAAGGATATTGCAAAATCTCCATTCCCACCCCGCTCCTGGGAGAAGGATACTGCAAAATCTCCATTCCCACCCCACTCCTGGGGAAGGATATTGCAAAATTTCCATTCCCACCCCACTCTGGGGCCGGCCAGAGATGGCATTTGCCGGTTCTTCGAACTACTCAAAATTTCCACTACCGGTTCTCCAGAACCTGTCAGAACCTGCTGGTTTTCACCCCTGGTTGATATTGCCTATGAACAGAAATAACATAAAAAGAGAAACTGGACAGGTTTGAGAGATGGATTGGAAATAACCAAACAAATTTCAAGAGAGACTAAAGCAAATATGTTTATTTTGGGAGCAGAAATCAAACATGCAATGCAAGTGAAATTCCAGATTTGGCAATAGTACTTGAAAAAACAATCATGGAAATTGCAAACTGACTATGAATCAGAAGTATGATGTTGCTTCACAAAAGGCAAATACATTTTTAGACTTCAATAGAGAATAAAACCAATTGTGCATAATTTTTGGCACCACATTTTAAAAATTCAAACCACCATAAAGGGGTAAGGTAGAAATTAAAGAATTGGCAGGATATAGAATGAAAGTGCAATTCTAAATAAATCTTATAAAAAACAATAGTTGGACAATAGAAGCAAATATCCATAATACACTTTCACTGAACGTGTTTAAATAGAGGCTGAAGAAATATTTATCGAGCATGCTTTGATATTCTGGACAAAAGAGATTTTCCTTAGCTAAATTGTGATTACCATTTGAGGAAGGTGTCTTTAATTTATCTAGCTTGCAAAAACATCATTGGACCAATATTTTATCAACCATCTGCTTCTGGAATGAAAATGTAATTGAAAGTTACTCCTTATGCATTAAGTTGGAAAGTTACTATTTAGTTCCTTTGCAAACATAGAATGTGCTTTGGATGACATATAATAGAAAAGGTCCTTTATTTCCAGGAGTGCAAGCAGTGACAAATCTTTAGGTGATAATGAGACAAAGATTGAATTGTGATGGAATATGCACTGTTAGGAGCGGTGGCGGGAGAGTTTTGGCAACACAGTTTTCTCAAAAAAAGGCCCAGATTAAGAAACTGCACAATCCCAAACTGGGTAGAGGATATACCTAATGAACAGAATCTTGCCAAATTAAAGCTATAGCCTTCTAACCTATTAGATATACCCTAGAATCTGTCAAGGTATATCTAATAGGTTAGAAGACTATAGCTTTAATTTGGCAAGATTCTGTCCATTAGGTATATGATGTAATGTAATATTGAACTATATACCAAAGCTTTGGAATCTTACTGCTTATTATGAATTATGTTTCTATCAAGAATGAGAGGTTGCTAAAAAGAATAGTACTGAAAAGTTGGATAATTTATTCCAGATGTCAAGGAATAATTGTCAGAATAATTGCGATCAACCTGTTTTGGAAAAGGTAACATTTTCTACTAATCAAAGGTTGATTACCATGCCAGAGATTTTGTAATATTTTATATTTTATTTGTACTGCTCATGACATAATAGTGAATTCCTTGCTATACCAGTTACTAATGATAAGAGTAAAATATAAAATGGAGGAGTGTCTTTTCTTGTTCTTTTTTTTTCTTTGTATTTTTAGTTTGTTTTATTTTAATGTTTTTCTTAAAAAGAAATGTTTAAAAAACATTAAAGACTGCATTTATAGGAATTCTGGCATTGAGCAAGGAATTGTACTCAGTGACCTAAACATCTTCTTTCAACTATATCATTCTATGCTTCTATGGGAAGAGTAAGAGTCTTTCATGAATAGACATAAAGATTAGTGATGGTAGTGGTTGAAGAATTCCTAGAGAATAAGTTCTCATTGAGATTAAAGATGAACAAGACATGGGAATAATTCCATTACATCTAGTCATATAGGACTATGAAGTGAAACAATGTTTAATGTCTGACACTAGAAGTAACAGCTATTATATCTAAAGATAAAACAAAAGGTTAATAGATAATAGATAGAGGACTGAGATCTTAACCTTACATTTATTTTCATGGAGCATAACATGAACCTTCATTATTCTGCTTGATCAGATTCTTTATTATCTTCTGAAATCCATTTGAATTATTAGAAATATCTTCAGTGCATTGTGATAAAGTTTTACCTACCGTCTCCCACAGATCTGGAGATTTTGTCAAAGCTGTTCCTTTCCTACCATTATCATCCAAGTTGTTCAGTGAGATCAGCATTAGCGAGCACTACTCCAGTCCCAACATTAGAAAAGATTCATCACTATGAAGTTTAAGGCTGCCCTTCCCTGAGATGTTATAAAAGTTATATAAAATATTGAAAAGATGCAAAGATCAATTTATCTAAGTCAGATGATATTGTTGCAATTATACCCCCATGCATGGATTCCTTTGATCATGATTTATGATCAGATCCGTGGTGACTCTTAGCAACCACATAAATAAATAGATCTATCCCCAACCAGGTTTTTCAGCTCTTCCAACAGTCTTCTTTTTTCCTATCCCTCAGTCATAATTAGAGTTAAACATTTTGAGGAACAGAGAAGATGACACAGGTAGAAATATGAATGTTTCTCCAACAGTCTCATTGGCCAAGTGCTTGGAGAGATCTTGTCATGTTCTACATGAAAATGCAATGTGTGTGCTTAAAGAAATGAAATTCCAAAAAGAAATACCCTTGCAATTCCATCTTCCTCTAATTCACGTGTGCATTTGTCGGGTCATATGCAAATTAATATGAGTGGTTCTTCTGACAAGCTACAAAAGTGTCAAGGATTGTTCTTTTTTTTTTTTGCCTTGAAATACATGCTAGGATGAATAAAGACAAGAATCTGGAGAAGGATAAGCATTTATCTAAATGGGAAGGCAGCTGTCTGTAAACTTTCAGACAAAATGCCAATTTTGTTACAATTTCAAATTCATTTTGCAAAGTCAGAAATACATCAGCTTAACTAGGGGTGAAATTTAAAAAAAAAACCCTACTGGTTCTGTGGGTGTGGCTTGTTGGGGGAGATCATGAGACTGGGTGGGCATGGCCAACTCAACATCACTCACATCGAGGGGCTCCTCACCGGCCCCTCCCCTCCCAGCCACTCCTTGTTGCAAATGGCAGGGAAAATGAGGAGGGAAATATTCTTGCCTACCATCCTTCCATCAGTCTGTGCTGAGATTGAGGAATGGATGACAGGCAGGGAAATCCCCTTCCCTATTTTCCTGCCTTTCATGAAAACGGCTCTATTCCAGCTGCTCCCCCCCCCCCCCCTCTCCCTCCTGGGGACTACCTTAAAAGGGTCAGGCTGCATCAGCTCCGCTGTGAATGGAGGGAGAAAAGTTAGCATTCTCTCTGCTGCATTTAACATTGAATTCTGTAGAATATCAAGTGGCCAGAAGAGGTGAGCAGGTGTGGGTGGGGCCAAGGAGGGGTAATTACTACCGGTTTGGTGAACTGATGCCCATAATCCCTAGTGGTACGCCCGAACCGGTCAGAACCGGTAAGATTTCACCCCAAGCTTAACCCACAAAACCTGCTAGTGTCATGAGATATCAGACGCCTGGAACAGCTTTCCAACTTGTGCAGAATCCTCTTGTGTAAGAATCCTGTGAGCCCACATTTGCCAGCATATGAGGATCAAAAATAGGTATGCAGGTCTTACTTTTTTCCCCTTTTTTCTCTCCCTCAGCATGTAAGCTGTTTCTGGATGCCAAAAATATTAGAGCCAACAAAACAAGTATTAGCAGCTTCTAAAAGCTCAAATCAAGAAACACATCCCAGTAATGTAGGAGATTTATCAGGGAGTGAAACAGAACTTCTCATTGATCGGTCCACCCAAATGCTCAAAGAAGCTGTTGTGTCACTCAGTACAGTTCAGTTTCTTGAACATATTGAGTTTGATGGCATAACTGCATAGATGTTTCTAATACAGTACATCCTTGTCCAGATTTCCATAATGAACCTAGTGTATACATTAAATTACATTTTATCTAACTGTGCTGCAAATGCTTCACAGAAAGCATCTCTATGAGATGAATAAATTAATTAGGGTGTTCATACAAAGCACACATTATTCATTATGTGAATTGCAAACTGTAGTTGCCCAATAGCTGAACATTGCAGTTTGGATCAAAGTTGGGCATCTTGTTTGAGTTGAGCTCAACTCCTAGTTACCTCATTCCTGCAGTGTATTTTTTAGCAACAATGCAGAGGAGTCTCTTTCTTGCATTCTTCCCTGATCTTTTCTTTTTTATGTCTCAATCTAGTCCATAACCCTGTAAATTCTCAATGGTCCTAATCAGATGTGATCTGATCTGATCTTACTGCCACCAAGGTGAATGCATATTGGCTACTTTATACCAGGATTATTATTTTTTTATTAACTGCAATGCAGCAAGGAAATCTGATTTTTGAAAATCTTCCTTGGGAAAAGAAATAAATATAACATCAACTTTATTTTTAGGTATGTTTGATATTTTAACAAAATATTTTTAATTGAAGTGTTAAGAATTTCAGATAGGTAGGTAGGTAGGTAGGTAAGTAGATAGATAGATAGATAGATAGATAGATAGATAGATAGATAGATAGATAGATAGATAGATAGATAGATAGATAGATGATAGATAGATAGATAGATCCACATATAGCTGTACCTCATCCTATGATCTTCTGAGACCGGTTGGATACACAACTTTAAGGCATTAGGCAAGAAACCAGGAGAACAAAGTATACAGTAATAATTACATAAAGTGAAAGAACATTCCATTTATACAGTAAATCCTTAAAAAAGGGTA
Source organism: Masticophis lateralis (assembly GCA_030761175.1). Taxonomy (NCBI): domain Eukaryota; kingdom Metazoa; phylum Chordata; class Lepidosauria; order Squamata; family Colubridae; genus Masticophis; species Masticophis lateralis. Next base: position 189,402,177 of record JAUDYJ010000001.1, on the reverse strand, counting down.
AAGGTTCCTCTCACACATATGTACTAGTCCAGGTGTCAGCAACCCGTGGCTCCAGAGCCGCATGATGCTCTTTGGGCCCTCTGCTGCAGCTCCCTGTCCCATCACTGGCTGGCCCCGCCCCTCCCAGTCACTCGACTGGCCTTAGAAATCCAAGAGATACAGAGAGAGGGGAGGAGAGGGGGAGAGAGAAACATAGATACAGAGATACAGAGGAGGGAAGAGAGGGGGGGGCAGAGAGAGTGGGGGGAGAGAGAGAGAGAGAGATAAAGAGATACAGAGGAAGAAAGAGAGAGAGAGAGAGAAAGAGGTTTTATGGTTCCTGGTGTTTTTTAACAACCAGTTCTCTGCTCTAAGGACCTGCTGGGTAGGTGTGGCTAGGGTGTGTATGTCATGTGACCGGGTGGGAGTGAGTGATGTGGAGTTGACCATGCCTATCCAGGTTTTGTGGCTCCTGGTGGCATTTTTTTCAGTGCGAAATGGGTCCAAATAGCTCTTTGAGTGTTTAAGGTTGCAGACCCCTGTGCTAGTCGTTCCTGACTCTAGGCAATGGTGCTCATCTCCGTTTCAAAGATGAAGAGCCAGCTCTGTCTGAAGACATCTCCTTGGTAATGTGGCCTGCATGACTAAATGCCAAAGTGCATGGAACACTGTTACCTTCCCACCAAAGGTGGTCCTTATTTTTCTACTTGCATTTTTTACATGCTTTCAAACTGCTAGATTGGCAGAAGCTGGGACAAGTAATGTATGCTGGTTGGTCTAGATAAAGTCATGATAAAGTTCAAGCAGAGTGTTTTGGATCTACGATATGTTTAAAAAGATTGTATCTTTGCTGTTTATCTGACAAGTGTTCCTTTAAGTTACACCTAGATATTTTATCCTGCCTTTCCCTCAGTAGTGACAAATGATAGGTAATATTCCCTACAGGTGCTGAGATCCCAAAGTTGAATCTGGCAACATAGTACTATATTTCCCCTTTATCATCTTCAACTTATTAAGCTACTTGTGAGCAAGTATTCCCACCTATCACACAGTCTGCAAACATAGATCAACATAAGATCAATGTATCATAACAATGCATCATAACATTCAAGAAGATCAATGTAGATCAAAAAGGTCAATGTATCAAAGAAGATAAAGATCCGTGTAGTATAACATTCAAGAAGACTGATTTTCAAAGTATAATAACAGCTAAAATGGATTTAATGGGTTATAAAGACTGTCTGTTTCTAAAACAGATTGTCATCCTACAAATGTCTGAGTAAATGGTCAGTCCTTTAGTTGTCATATAAAAGAAAGCAAAAATGTGAGCAAGAAGATAAGGCTCCTACATATATCATCCAGCTTGTCTTCTGAGGTCTGCTGAGTTCAAACATGGAAGACATGCATAGGAAATGGGGAGATATTCTTGTCTACCTATCCAGTCTCACTTGAATCCCTCATAAAGTGTCAGACCATTATTTAAAATGTGAGTTAATTTTCATAAGAAGGCAGCTCCCAAAAGGCAACAGGAAGGTACCTTCTACCCCATAGAGTCCTTGTGTTATCTCCATATAACAAAAGGGCTGTTTCAAACACTTCAGCACAAAATGAAAGTTGGTTTTGGAATAATCTGAGCAACTGGAAATGTCTGTCTGATATATATGGTTTTGTCCCTAATTATGTTGCTAGTCATGGCCACTGTGTTCATTAAGCCCCTCCCACAGCCTCAGCTCTTGAGCCCCACTTCTACAAAATGCTAGCTAGATTGAACTTCGAGCATAGGTTAGGCTCTGCAATCAAGGAAGAAAGATGATATGCTCTAGTTACCAACTGTGACCAGTTTCTCAACTGCAAATTAGCATCTTTCAGTGAGACGTGAATTACAACTGAAAATGTAATTACAGTTTAAAACAGTAGGTTTCCCAAGACTCTAGTGTGTCTAGAACTGCCTTGAAAAAATCCATTTATTTCTTTAGTGTATGTTAAATCAAGCATCACCAGGACTGTCTCATTTCTTGCCAGTGAATATGTTAATCGGAAGATAATCCAGTGGAAATTCATATACCTGAGGCTGATACAATCCACTGTATTAAAGCAAAGCCTCCATCCATCAATTTTGATTTATTCTTAATCATAGAAGACTAATATGGAATTTGGAGTGTAAATTACACAGCTTATTTATGAGTTTTGCAGAAAAACAATAACAAAAGATTTGGTTGCAATATACACTATCTCTAAGCATGTGGTAAGGGGCACAGTGGCTCAGTGGCTAAGACTCTGAGCTTGTTAATTGAAAGCGTCGGCAGGCCATCGTTTCGAATCCCTAATGCTGCGTAATTGAGTGAGCTCCCGTTACTTGTCCCAGCTTCTACCAACCCAGCAGTTTGAAAGCACGTAAAAAATGCAAATAGAACCACCTTTGGTAGGAAGGTAACAGTGTTCCATGCGCCTTTGGCATTTAATCATGCTGGCCACATGACCATGGAGATGTCTTCAGACACCGCTGGCTCTTTGGCTTTGAAATGGAGATGGGCACTACCCCCTAGAGTTGAGAATGTCTAGCACATATGTGTGAGGGGATCCTTTACCTTTACCTTAAGCATGTGGTAGACTTGTATTTTAAAATAACTATAGTGCTGCTACCAAAGTGTTCACCAAAATATGAAGTAGAAAGTATATGTTTTAGTGCCTGCAGGAATATAATTTGGATTAATCTGAAGGTAACAAGGAGGTGATGCTTGCTTTTCTCTTTACAATTACAATGGCAGAAATGATCTCCTATAACATAGAATCAGGGGTGAGTTCTACATTTTTTTACTACCAGTTCTGTGGGTGTGGCTAGGTGGGGGGGTCATGACTGAGTGGGCATGGCCAATTTGATGTCATTCATGCACTCAGTCACATGACCCCACCCCCACCAAGCCACCCCCACCAAAACAGTGGCAAACATTTTTGGGACTTTTTGACACGTTTTTTTGACACTCCGGCCCCATATCCAGGTTGGGACATGGTGGGAAGGCGATGGTCATCTCAGCATTCCTTCCATTGCCCTTCCTGGCCAGAAAGCACCCCTTCTCACCTCTGACAGGCCTTCCCCATGGTTGCAGCCAGAGCACCCCACTCCTACTGGCTGGGTCCTGTCCGTGCGATAAGCGTGCAGGAGAAAAGTTTCCCTCTGGACCTCAGGGGCGGGTTCACTGAGGATGCATCCAGGCCCCCAGTCAAGAGAGTTCCTGCGGCCCGTTAGCCATGGCTTTTCAGCTGGGAAGGGCAATGGAGGGAAAGCATGAAGCAGCTTCCTTCTCATTGGCTGACCAGAGAACTTTTTGGCATTGTTGTTGCCAAGCTAGCCTGCATCAGCATGGAGCCAGCTGGGGGCAAGCCGGACAGGCCAGGGGCGATGGCAATGGCAGAATCCGACACTCGGGGAGGGCAAGGTTAGCAAGCTCCCAGCCATGCCCTGTGCAGCCTCCGCCGGCTCAGGGCAGTGGCCTCAGCTTTAGCCCAGATGAACAGCAAAATGAAGCAGCCATGAGCTGCGCTTTCCTCCAAGTCAAATCCAGAAAGATCTGGCTGGGAGGGGTGCCAGCTTAGTAGCAATCCAGATGAGCCGAGGAACTGAAGGGAGTCTCCCACATGTTGCACCCCGCTCCCAGCCTTTGCCGGCACCTCCATGCTGTTTTCAGGCACCCAACTTATTGGGCTGCCCCTGTCCCTGTCGCGGCTCCAACGGCGACAGCTTTGGGAGATGCTGGAGGCACAGAGGCATGGGAGAAGGCTGGGAGGGGGGGTGCAACACTTTGGAGGCTCCCTGCAATTCCTTGGCTCATCTGGACTGCAGCTGAGCCTACTGCCCTGAGCTGGCACCCCTCCCAGCCAGATTTTTCTGGATTTGACTTGGAGGAAAGTACAGCTCATGGCTGCTCCATTTCGCTGTGCTGCACTAGCGAAGGGGAAGAAACAGCCAGTGGAGACCATACAGAGCTGCTCCAGTCCATAAGTTCTCCAGGTCAGCGGCTGTTTCTCTCCTTCATTGCTCTTTATGGGAAAGTGTTTGGTGCAGCACAGTGAAATTTAGCAGCCATGAGCCATGTTTTCCTCAGCACTATGGGCAGCAGAGAGAAACAGGTGCTTGTCTCTGCACAGAGCTTTTTGGATGAGACTTGGAGGAAAGCGAAGCTCATGGCTGCCACATTTCGCTCCAACAATGAGTTTGGCAGAGATCTAAGGAAACATCTTCCAACTCTTCACGAACAAAAGAAGTGGCAGCGGAGGCGATGGGCATGTGTGTGTATGTGTGTCCCTCCACAAGGACTTGGAGGCAGACACCGCCCCTCTGAGATAAAGAGGTGGTAGTGAAGCCCCGCCCAGGAGAGGACTGCGGAGGGAGGGACACACACGCCCCTGTCACCTCCGCTGCTGCTTCTTTTGCTGTCAGCTTCTTGCCACTCTTAAAAGTCGATCGTGAAGAGCTGGAAGATGTTTTCTTAGATTGCTGACACTCTGACAATGAGTTTGGTGGAGATCTAAGGAAACATCCTCCAGCTCTTCCTGATTTACTTTAAGTTTGACTCACTTCGCTTGCATGCACACCAAATTTCACTCACATGCACATTAGGAATCTGCCCAGATGAGGTGCGGCAATCCACTCTGCCACACCTATCAGCTGGGCTAAAAAAGAAGAAATAAAAAATAGCAATAATGCGGGAGCAGATGGGAGTCTCTCAGACAAAGAGAACTGGTTCGGTGATGTCATATTGTCACTTCTACCGGCTCGGCCAAACCAGGCCTAACCGGGAAGAACCCACTACTGCATAGAATGTCCTTTACTTAGTATCATTAAGAGCTCATTCCTCCATCCAACTACCACAGTCTTATAGTGATCAAGCATAATACATGTATTATGCTTGGTGGAGCAGTGGACTAAAGTGCTGTTTAATAGCACTTAGCTGCCAGCTGCCTGCAGTTACTGCAAGTTACTGCAAGACTGGTGAGATTCAAACTGCAAGTTCGAATCTCACCAGGCTCAAGGTTGACTCAGCCTTCCATCCTTCCGAGGTAGGTAAAATGAGGACCCAGATTGTGGGGGCAATAAACTGACTTTGTATAAAAAAGAACACTGCTTAGGGGAGGCCAAAAGCCCTACTAAGGAGGTATATACAAAAGTATGAAGGCTATTGCTTAACACATTGTAAACCGCCCTGAGTCTCCGGAGAAGGGCGGCATATAAATCAAACCAATAAATAAATAAATAAATTATGGGTAGGGAAAAGAAGATAATGTGACACAAGGTTGCTACTTGCAGTTTTAAATTCCATTAATGGAGACAAAGAGATCCTAGAAGTGGGATTAAGAAAAGGTTACAAGAGTTAAGGACTAGGCAGTATACATACCTCATCCTATGTGTTATATGCTTTCTTACTTCAGTAAATGTTTGGGTTTTGTACACTGTTTTCACTCTCCATATATGCAAATCTCTTTTCTTGAAAAAAGAAATAGTAAATCAGTTGCTCCATCTCAGTGCATGTGTATGTTTCTGTTATGTGCATCTATATATGGACAGTATTTGTGCTGAGCATCTTTGCAATCCTTTTCATGCACCTGGTGCAATAGAAAGATAACATTCAAGTTTCAGTCTTTAACTAATAGATACACAGAGAAGAAAATAAATGACATAAATAAATAAATACAAATAAAAACCTTAACTGTTATGTGCATAACTATGAAGTAGCAAGTCATGTTGGATGTTATAGGGAGGTGTGATGCATCTTTACTGGCATTCATGTGTCCATGGTCCCTGGTTCTCAGGTGGTCCTTAGAGCAGGGGTCTCCAAACTTGGCACCTTTAAGCATGGCGGACTTCAACTCCCAGAATTCCCCAGCCAGCAAAGCTGAACAGAGCTCATGAACAGAGTGAGTTACATAGCTAGAGGAAACAAAGAGAGACAGAGACATTCCCTCCTGTAACTTTCAAGACTGCGGTAGGAAAAAGAAATGTCACATTTTTTTAAAAAAAGTCAAATGTTATTAGAACAGGTTTTTATTCCCCACTTCAAATATGTTTAGGGTGATATGACATCTAGAATATAGAAATTTCCTATTAGTAAGAAGTAAAATAAACAAACAAATATATATATATATCCAGCTATTTTGATTATAAATATCTGCCTCTGTTCACATTAGGTCACTGCCTGTCCATCCTAAAATACATTTATAGACTTTGGGGATCTTTGCAGTGAACGGAGGATCAATTTGAAAGGGCTGGATTTATCTCAACATAAAAGCCTTGCCTGAAGCTTCCTACTATCACAGTCCCAAGCAAATGCAACAGTGCTTGATTGAGGCAAACGTGGGGAAGCCATGTACCCTGAAATGTTTGAAATGTTGTGGCTGAAAGCAGAGGAATAAAACTGAGTGGGCCATCTCTCAAATAACATCAACCCTTTCAGAATCCCTGACATTTCTTCTCAAATTTTGAACAGGTCATGGAGGAATTGACAGGAATGTCATGACTTCTCAGCAGTCAAAAGGATAAAACCATTTACATCTTTTCATGCCACCAAGCCTTTGGTTTTTCTCCATTATGCGTATGCTGATGCCATCAAAGAATTCTTATTTTGCGAATCCCTTTTGGAAACTATAAAGGGCATCAGCATCTCTGAAATGGGGGAAAGTTTCCTTGCCAAACAAAACTTTGTCTGGAAGGGGGGGGGGGAATGGTACTCTACCCAGATGGAGCACCTGTGATGCTTGGCAATGCATCTGGTTTTGCTGCTTTGGTGAAGAAAGAAGTTCTACGCATCATTGTGAGTCACTGCTTTCAAAATCAACATGTTTGGCATCAAAGGCACTGCCAAAAATCCTGAAAGACATCTTGCCTACAGTAGAGCCACGAAAGTCATCAGGGCTTTGAATCACTGCCTCTTTGACAGGATTGTCAAGAAGTGGGAACAGAATATGAAGCTCTTCTCTACTACACAGACGTTTGCTCGTTTTCTGGAAGACAAACCTCTTAATATTTTTTGAGAAAAAAGCAACTCTCACAACGATTTGACAGAGTTTCATTCATAGCCTTACTTATTTGGCAAGAGTTTGGGTCCGTATGAATAACACTTGTTATTTTTTTATTCCAAGTACTGTAGTCACCACTTTAAAAGAAGATTGGAAGGGGACAACTGTGCAAACTTTCCAGTGCTGGTGATAACGTTTCTACAGACTGGAAATGAAAATGATGAAGACATATTCATCAGACTGCAGAAATATTGCAGCTATTGTGTATGAAAATACTGAAGAACTCTTTTGAAAGTTACTTTTGCTCACCTAACCTTAATGAATTCAACTCCAAAGGCAGGAGGGAGAGAGATAAATAATTATTAACCTCTATTCAGGGTAGCCTTAACTGACAATTAGCAAAACTCTGGAACAAATAATGACTGTCTAGAAATGCTAATGCAAGTTGTAGATAACTAAAGCTGCTTTTGAGTTGACTTTGACTTCTATTCCTAGTAATTTACATGCATGTACTTTGACATCTTTTTAGCTGATACTAAAGTTATGATTTCCCTCCAAATAGGTTCATTCTGCTTAGTTTTCTAAATCAGCCACATTGCCGTTTGTGAAGGCACAATGCAGGTAGTACAGATTTGATATTTGGATCAAGGGACATAAATTGTGAGGAAAAATTTCCATCTTCCTCAGGCTCTGTTTATTCATTTCATTTGTAAGCTTCTTTCCTGATGGCATGATATTGATTTACTTTTAAGGTTGACTAGCCTTATCCATGGTGAATGGTGCCTTGACGAAAAGAGAAAATATCCACTTGTTCTCTGGTTAAAAAATTGCACAGACCTATAATGAGATATGGGGGTAGAAATTAAACAATCATATTATTGTTTTCAGATGTTGTTCACCCATCTTTCTTTGATGACATTAAATGATGCCATGCATTTCTAAAGCAAACAAAACCCCACTTCTAAGATCATTCTCATACTTTATAATTATTGTACCTCAGGAACTAGTTGAGGGGCTTGGTTTGAGATTCTGGGTGGTCTTGTTGATATCAGTTGCAGCAGAAAAAGTCATTTTCTGCTCAGATAACAGATCTCTGTTTCCAAACTGTACCATCTCAGAGTGTTCTTAGGGGTTTACATGCTGTGATGCTCCTTAATACACAGCTAGGATTCTAAAAGAGAAAATATTATCTCTTGCCTTTGCAGTAAGATGGCAGCTGTAGAAAACTAGAAAACTGGAGGAAAGGAAGAAAAAGGATAACTAAACTCTTCTCATTGACATTGGGGTGTCAAACTCAATTTCATTGAGGGCCGCATCACGGTTGCGTTTGACTTTGGGGTGTGGGCAGGGGGCATGGCCAGCTTGATGTCATTCATGTCAGGGCGCCTATGGTGGCCCGAGCACTCTGCCAGTGAAAATGGGCTTCCAAGCTCTCTTTTCAGCTGCCATGGACTCCTGCAACCCTCTGCCAGCGAAAACAGAACTTGGGAGGGCCACGGGTGGCCTTCCTGAGCTCCATTTTTGCAGGCAGAAGCACTGCAGACCTGTCCTTTGTTGTTTCCAGGGCAGCCCCATGGGCCAGATCTAAGCACCCCACAGGACAGATCCAGCCCCTGGGCTTTGAGTTTGACAACCTTGTCTTAGAAAGATTATCTGTAGTCTTCGCTTAATGACTAGTTACTTAATGAACATTCAAAGTCACAATAGACTAAAAAAATTTGCTTATGACATGTCCTCAGAGTTACAATTGCCGCACTCTTCTCCCACAGTTACACTATCACATTTTGGTTACTTGGCAGTTGGTTCTCATTTACAACTGGTTGTAGTGTCTTGTGGTCGAGTAACTATATTTTGTTATTTTTAAAAATCATTTCCAGTTTGTGGTTTACTTACTGATCGTGTGATTCAGTTAACAACCAACATATAAACAGTCATAAAATAGTCAGGTCACCTGGTGACTTGCTTAAGAACCACAGTGAGTAAAATTTCAGGCTCAGGTATGGCTGTAAGTAAAGGACTATCTGTATTTGATTTTCTAAGAGCTAATCCAAGCATTTTTCCTGGTTTTCTGGTTATAGTACTGTATTGAAGCTAACCAGAGGCAGAACATTTCCAAATACTTCTTCTCTTTGGCAGTAAAACACAATAACTATTAACTGAATAATTTACATTTGCTGTCTGTTCAGGACACCTGATATTAATTCCCCTAGTCTGCCCAGTGACAAAAGTTTTACTGTATGTGGGTGTGAGCCTTTTTTTATCTCTATTCAAGGGTGCAATTCAGAAACTAAAGTTTCAGATGAATTGTAACCTTTTCTCAATTCATCATCATATTTGTATATAGTGGAACAATTATTCATTTATGGAGTGAGGGGGGATGTGCCCTAATATTTTAGAACATTTATTGTCATGGTAACAGTGATAGCTCTTCTTCAAATATAGTTTTGCTTTGTGGCAATTATCACTGAATCTCTTTTTAAGATGATATCTTCAAAAATTTCTTTCTAGCTCTACTCTAAATGTTCAACTGAAATAAAGTATCTCATTTCCAAGTTCCATATTCCAAGCCATTTCTATTTGTTCAGCTTGGTTGTATCCATCCATCCATCAATCAATCCACAAGTTACAGACTTCTTCTTCTTTAAAACTAAATCCTAAAGAACAATATTTTAGAAAATATTTAATTTAACCTCTGACTGGCTTCCTTCCTTCCTTCCTTCCTTCCTTCCTTCCTTCCTTCCTTCCTTCCTTCCTTCCTTCGTGAGCAGCCATAACAATATAAGAACCAGATTAAGCTACTGCCATAGCTCCCACAATTTCAATTTATTGTAGGAACTACATCATTACTAGTTTTAAGGTTTAGAGGGAGTAGAGCAACATTATTAATGAATTCCTGATTGTCAAAGACCTCATCTCCTCCCCAGCAACTTCTACTCACTTGTGTGTCTTTCAGTTCACATCCATCCATAGAGGGAGAAAAAAGTGAAAAGATGTTTGCTTATTCAGAGAAGAAAGTGAGCAAGCAGTAATATCTTAGAGAAGGAGGGCAGATGGCTAGAGGGAATTTTTATTTTACCAGAGTAAAAATCAGCATGTTATTGACATAACATTGACATTGGTAAACAAAAACAAAACAAAACAAAAACAAAACAAAACAAAAACCCCTCAAAAATGACAAATCTGGACGTTAAGAACTAGATCATCAGGACTTCCGGTGGCGCCTCCCTCGTTGTCGGCGGTCTCTTCATGACCGCCAGCCTCCCGGCGCGTTAAGAGCCGCCGCACAGCAGGCAGGCAGCTCGAAAAACCCGCTCCTTAATTTCAGGAGCGGGGAGAGCTTCTGGGGGTGAGGTTGAGCCCCCTGAGCCACCCCAGGATTTTTTTTCCTGTCCTGGGGAAGGCTCAGAGCGATGGCTCCCTCTCTACCCCCAGAGTATGCTCCGTGCCAAGAGGGATCTCCGCTAATTAGTTAATTAGCAGAGCCAGACGTCGGGAGCAACACCACGATCAAATTGACAATTTAAACAAGCTGAACAAGGAAGAATGCAAGTAGACTGCAAGTATGGGTTTTTTTCTTATTGGTTTTTTGGAGGAGGAGGGAAGGAAAAAGGAAGGAGAGGATGAAGAGTGAAAGTTTTTTTAAGATGGCGACCGGCTTGGCTTGAAGAAAAATAGAGAGCAGAAAGTGAAAGCAGAGCTTAGTGTCGAGAGATTTTAAAAGAAACATTTTGATACTGAAAAGATTTAAAGAAACAAAGGCTGATTTAAACAGACTTTTCCTGTGTTTTTTTTTTAATTGAAGTAAGAAGAATTTCTTTGGTTTTTTTGAAAAGTAAATAATAAGTCAGAAGTATGACTCCTAAACCTAAAGGAAAGGGGGGCTCCCCCATGAGTCAGTTGAAGGATAGAGCTGAAATAACTCATCTGCAGGGATCTGTAGATGTGGACTTAAAAGATTTTATAACAAAGTCTCTAGTGAGTGTTGTTGACAAGATAAAAAGTTCACAGAAGAATCTTGAGGAGTTGGTTTCTGGGAAATATGACCAATTAAGTCAAATTATTACCAAAGTAGTCTCGGATCTTTCTAGTGTGGTGGTTGAAATGGGGAAGAAAGTGATTGAGATCAGCAGTAAGTTTGATTCCAAGATGCAAGAAATACAAGAAAAATTTGTGGAAGCTGAGGCTCAAAATTAGAACATATAGAATGATATCATCATGTTTCAAATTAAAGCTACAGAATCAGCAATTAGATTAAGAGGTATAAGAGAAAACAAGAGAGAAAACTTAAGAACAATTTGTGCAAAGGCTTTTGCGGAACTATTAAAGCTAGAAGATGAGCTAATTTGTGGTTGTATAGAGAAAGTCTACAGAGTCAACTCACGTGTAGCTAAACAAAGGAATTTGCCTAGAGACGTTGTTGTTTACCTTACTGATAGAAGATTGAGAGATGATATCTTACAAAAGTCCTACTCTGCCAGATGCAGGTAGAAGGTATACAAATTAATATTTTTAAGGAGCTACCACCGAAGGTTCTAAAAGATAGAAAAGATTTTACTTTTTTGGTTAAGGAATTGAAGAGAAGTAATATCCCATTCAGATGGGATTTACCAGTTGGTATAATTTTTAGATACCATGGTGTGAGACATTGTTTGAATACTATTGAAAAAGCGGAATATTTTTACAAAAATATTTTTAAGGGAGCCCCGGAACATGTTAAGAATAAAAAACAAGAAAGAAAGTCTGCAAAATGTAAACAGAAGGAAGAGATTCAAAGAGTGTTAAAAGAAAAAGGAGCACTAGGTGGTTGTCCAGAGGATTCTACTATGGAATTTTCAGATGAGAAAATTGAGCATCCCTGTGACCCTAGAGGAGGAGTACCAGACTTTGAACTGCTGGAGCAAGACTTAAAAAATAATATTACAATTCGAGATGAACAGCAGCACAGGCCCAGCGCTCCTCAAGAAATGGGGGGTGATGCTAATCAACAGGAACTAGAAGTTAATGAGGAAACTCGACTGGAAACCACTGATGACAAATTTAAGGAGTATTGTGAACTGTTTCAGATTATAACAGAAAGCATTGAAAGATGTGGAAATAGGTTATAAAATTCTTAAAGCTTATACTGAGTTGGATTTATGGATTATAAAAATTTTCTACGAAGTTTATTCTGAGGACTTGAGCTATTGTAGATAGCTATTTAAACTTTTGAGATGTACAACAATTAAAAAAAAAAGAGTTCATCCTGAGTTGGACTGATATTAGACTTATAAAAATTTTACTACAAAGTTTATCCTGAATTGGACTTAACATCCTGAGAAAGGTTAACAGATTGCTGCAACAGTAGCAGCGATCTGTGGTTACCCTATTATAGGGTTGTTGTTTTTTTTTTGAATTTATCATCTAGGAGAAGAGAATGGAAATGAAAACATCTTACAACCAGAAGGAATGAACTGCAAAGAGTGACAGGATTTGAAAGAGCTTTAAAGGAGCATCTGGGAATGCAGCTTCTAGTTTTTTTTTTTCCTTAAGGTTTGAATTCTAGGAGGAGCTGCATTGGTTTTTTCTTTCTTTTAGGTGGTATAGTATAAGCTAGTTTGAATGATTCTACCTAGAGGAGTGAATACCTTCGTGGTTGGATATTATTTATATAAAGTCACTCGGGGGGTTGTGTGGAGAGATGCTTTATTTTGCTGATGGGGGCAGATGGAAGACGAAGCTTATTGGAATTGGATTTATGTTGGAGAAAGAATATTTAACTTCAATCAAGACGAAGAGAAGATTGAAATTTGGATTATGGAGTTAGAAAAAATTTTTTTTGATACAATTGTATGATTATAATAACATATGCATAATTATATATATTATATTGCATGCTTTATGTTTATGTTTTTGTTTTTTAGTTAAGGGGTGTAGTTGGGATCAAATTATTTGATATGGATATGCAGGTGATATATTATATTTTATTATAAGGAGAATCGAGTTTGGTATATGATTAGTAATGTTAATACTAATGGATTACAGAGAGGTATAATAATTTTTAATTGGTTTGAATATTATAATGGTTATTATTACTGGGGTTTTTTATTATAACATTGTTAACTTTAGATAAATATTAATATTTATAGGTCTATTGTTATACTTTTTGGTTACAACTATTGGGTTTCTTTTGTTTGTTCTTTTTTTCTTTCTTCTTTCGAAATTTTTTTAATTTAGAATTTGAATACATAATAATTTTTGCTTTTCTTGTTATAATTTTTTTTTGTTCTTTTAAAATTTGTAGCGGAAGTCAGGGGAGGGATGGGGAGGGAAGGGGTGGGGGTAGGGGGAGATAGGGGGAGGGGTTGGGAGGTGGGGATAGGGGCGGGGGGGAAATGAAAAAAAAATTGTATTGTAAAACTTTTTCAATAAAAAAAAGAATTAGATCATCATTAAATGTATAGAAAATAGTGATTTGTTAACAATCAGGAACAGAAAACATGTATGTTTTTGATGAACAAGGCAACTAAAGTAAGAAAAGAGTTATGAAATTGAAAAGATGCCTTTAGTGTGAGAAGCAAAATAAAAAGCAGAAAGATATTCAGCCATAAATGGGACAAGAGGAGCCTAATCTGCTTTTATGACCATCTGCGTGAAAATATTTCATAATATCAAACATTTTTATTTTTTTATTAGTATTATTATTTTGCAATTATTAACCAAAGTCAGCTTTCCTTTTGTTCTCCTTTCATAGGGGCTAGATGGCTTTTGGTATTTTTATAGATGATTGTATTGTTGAGGTTTGCAAGGCTGAATAACTTGCAGACACAGGACCTGCTTTTAAGCAATACAGAATTCAATACTTTCAAAAGGAAATGCAGCTATAACTGGAACGAGCCATTGTATTTTTTCCTTTCCATCATTTTAATGGAAAAAATGTATTTTCTACACAATGAACAATTTATAGATTCAGCGAGCACATTCAGGATCAGAGTCTAGGGCCTGTTAACTAAAAAAGGCAGAAAGCTATAAGAGGGGAAGAGAAAGGAAAAGAAGGGGAAAGAGGGAGGTTTGTGAGAAATGCATATGGATTAAAGAACGTTACACATGGAACACATAACAATCTGTGTGCATGCATTTTAAGAATAGTTGTCAAAAAATGGGAAGCAACTGTGCACTGTGCAGTTGGTGACATGTTAAGTGAATTATATTCTTCTCTAAGAAAAGCTGGACAAAAGGCTTCCTTCTTACTTTTTTGCTGATTTAACTGCCATTAATGTAAGAGACAGACAAAAATGGAGGGAAGGAAGCCAAACATCAATAACAAATTGTATTGATGAAAATAACTTGTTAATGATGCTTGGGCTTCCTGCTTGAACAGGAGATTGGACTAGAAGACTTCCAAGATCCCTCCAACTCTGTTATTCCACAGCTCATACTATAAATCTTTTAGTTTTGTTAATATACCTGTTAGTTACTATACAGATATAAATATAGACATAATTGCATATGTATTTTCATACTCAGTACAAATTTGCAAAATGGACTGCCTGGTTCTTGTCAGCTTCAATATGATCCTTGCCTTACTACTGACATACATAATTTGCCCATAGGCAAAATAAAAAATGCTCTTTTACTTTAGAAGGAAGCCTGTCTACTTCAGGGAGGGAGGGAGGGAGGGAGGGAGGGAGGGAGGGAGGAAGGAAGGAAGGAAGGAAGGAAGGAAGGAAGGAAGGAAGGAAGGAAGGAAGGAAGGAAGATACTGTCTTAAGGGGCTAAAAAGGATGTTGGGGAGCAAAGGCAAAAATTAATTTTGGTAAATTGGGGTTTTTTCATTGGGCACACCTTCCATGTCAGTTATTGCATGACATGCACTGAAAATTTTATCAATGCTCTTCATCTCAAAAAAGTTATTGCTTTAGAACATAAGTTCTGTTTAAATGACTACCTGAGTTATACCAACTTTTTGGTGCTAACAATGCAAGTACTGTTCCCTTAAGATTTCTAAGGACACATTTTAAAGAAAGTAATGCAATATTGAACGAGCCTGGTCTCTAAGACAAATATCTAAGAAATTATTTAAAATCAAGTAATATTGTCCTTGATCCATCTATAAACTGAACTAATTTAAATATTGTCAATATCTTCCTTCTGCCAGTCATTCAAATCAAAATGATTGCATAGTTAGTTACCAAATTACGTAGAAATTGAACACTTTTAGTACCTAAGTGTCATTTTCAGTTTTCTTCCAAGGCAATTTTGTCAGCAATAACAAATGCTGGTGTTTAAACAGACAACACAGAAACTTTAAAACATAAACCATGTAATAAATGGGAAAAGCTGCTATAAAAAAGTCATTTTAGACATAATTGAGAAAAAAAAAAGGAAAGAAAATAAAATAAAAGAAATGGTGGTAGTGGCATATATAAATCCAGTAATTTAAAAATATTCCTGATAAAATGCACAGGAAAAAAGTCAATCTGTGGCATTACATTATTTGTAAATCAAATTCATGAAGCAAAAATTGCATGTTTACTTAATGATATTACATGTATGTACAGTTAAACTAATGGGAAAGCAGTGTATCAGACATCTTGGAAGCTGGGGATATTATTGGCAGTATCTCAGCTTCCTTCCCATTCACATAAATGTCTGGGTTAATTATTGCCTAAATTCACAACATAATAGAAAGGAAAAAAGATGCTGGTTATCAGGTTCACCACCTCATTTTATGGACTAGCATAAAGTTCATTAATTGTACTGTGCATTCCAAAGGCCAAACTGTGTCTTGCAGGGAGATTGGACAGCAAAATGAAAGAGTAGGAAAGTTTAAGACAATTTTTCCATTGCAGATGAACTGTTCGAACTCTCAGAGCTTTTTTATTAGAGGAAAAAGAAAACAAAAACACTGGTAGGATATAATATATATTGGATGTACGGCATCTGTGTCCTTAGGGCAGAGCAGCAGATTGGACCGAAGCTACTTCTTGATGACCAATGTTCTATCTATTCCCTCCTCAGTATAAAATAAATCTAAAATTGATCTGAATTGTTCTGAGTATTTTGACACTATGATGCTATGAATATGGACTTGTTTATGTGTTTAACTCATAAAATTTACAAAGAAAAAGCCAGATGTGCTCTTACAGACACTTGAGCACAGAGGTCAATGATTGTTTATTTGTTGGCCAGCAAGTGCTTATTTGTTGGCCAATGTTTGATTTCATCTCTTGGTCTTTGCCTAAAGACACATCTTGCTTATCAAAAATAAAAGAGAATATATTCTCTTTAGTGTCTGTGTTATATGTCTGAGACTTCTGTGTTGATTTTGGTAGAATATATTTATTACTTTACATATTTCTGTTCTGGGCTTGCACTTCTTTGTGGAATCCAAGCATACTCCTGCAATGGGATTCTAAGCTTAAGAGCAAGATGGAAATGTGAACCAAGAATTTGTTCACAGAAAGCACAAACTGACCTTGAAAGCACAAGATGGAAATCTGTTGTCTTTTCTGAAGTACCACTGAAATAAACCCCAACCTCAGAGACAGAACTGCAGGAATAAGGATGTATCAACATTGCTCACATTTTTGGATGTCCGGTTGACATCATGGCGAGAACGGCTGGAAAATAGCGGATCTCCACTGGGCTCTGTGAAATGCAGCCGGCAGCTGCTTGCTGGCAGACCCTATGGGGTTAAGCCTCCCTGGAGGGGAGGGGAGAAGGAAGAGGTGCTTCACTGATCATGAGAAAACTGCAATTTCCTCATTGATTCAAAGAAAGCTCTCCTGAATGCCTGCAGGGATGAAGGCCATTTTTGGTCAGTCACAAGCTGGGACAACTGGGACACGAAGATCCACTGCTCTGGAGCAGTGTGGGGACAAAGCAGTGAAACTGGATGAGAAAATTTCCAACTGTTACTTTAGAGAGTTAACCTAAGTTAAAAGTTTCAAAAAAATGATCTCTAAATGTTAAAAAAGCAGTGATTGGATTTATGGAGAAAGATTAAAGACTAAAAACTAAAGAGGAAGATTAAAGATTCAGAAGTAAAAGGAAAAAAAAAAAACCTAAAGGATGATTTAAAACATAGAAAGCCTGGAAACAACATTGTGAAAAGTGACTATTGGGAGAAATTGTTTTTGCTAAACTCTATTCTAACTCCCCTGACTGGATGACAATCAGCTGATTCTGATTTTTATTTTCTGTGAAATGTTGGAATTTGGAGCAGGGGAGCCATCTACTGGAGGAAGAAGATTACTGCAACATGTATAATTTAAAAGAAAGTGGGGAAAGAAGTAAACAACATCTGGAAAGCTGCTTGACCTTGACTTTATTTTAGTAGGTGATTTGGATGCTGGGAAATATTTACTGAGCTTTTTGAAGATTCAGAAGGAGAATTAAATTAAACACTAAAACTCTATTGGAATTGTACACTGAACAGCGGTTTTGAAAGATTTGAAAGAACAAAAGAAGAAAAGATAAATAAGACTATAAAATCTGGCCAATTGGGAAGGTGTAAATTGAAAATTATAAAAACTGAAAAGCAAAACTAATAGAAAATTTGAGGACTTGGAGGAATAAGTTTGGGGTTGACTAAATCTTATTAACAAGTGATTTCTTTTCTTTCTTTCTTTCTTTCTTTCTTTTCTTTTTTTTTTTTTTTTTGGAGTTTTCAGATATTGAGATAATGGGACATTAGAGGTATATTAACTTGTTACAAAATGACCCAACAGGAGACAGTAAAGTTCTATGAAGAAATGCTAGAAATAGCGACAAAGAATTATAAGAAGTTGATGGGAATATTTAAAGATATTGAAAGTAGAAGACTCTCAACAAATGGTGGGAAAAGACGAATATAACATACAGAAGACAGCTGAGAAATTAGAAAAAGTGGTGGAAGGGACAAAGTAAAATAAAATACAAGAAGATAAAAAAATAAGTTAAAAACAGCAATAATAAATATTAAAAATCAAATAGACAATACCCTAAGAGCTTATAACAGAATAGAGGCGGGAAAAGGACACTCTTTCAAAAATAATGAAAGGGTTATGGATGGATATTCAAAAGATGCAGCAGAAATAGAGATAAAGGGCAAGACAGAGGGAAAATTAGTTTGTTCAAAAATTCTAGAAAGACATATAGGATTCCAAGAGAGAAACATAAAAGAATCCCTAAAAAAATCAATAAATGATGAAATTCTAAAAAAGTCTGAGAGATGATGGATAGAGATATAATATTTTGCAATATAGTAATATTAGAAATAAGTGGAAAGTTTAAACTGGGAAAATAGTAGTATATATATAAAATAGTGATATATATATATATATATATATATATATATATATATATATATATATATATATAATTTATTATAAATACAGATACATTAAGATTAGGAGGTGGAAGACTAGGATTAGGTATATAAAAGGGTATTATTATGATCAACAGGATGTAAAAAATATACTGGAACAAATAGTTTTTAAGGACTGTAAATTCAGGGGACTTAGAGATATAATCTTGGTTAAATCTTATTGACAACTGGTTTTATTGGTATTCATAGAAAGTTGAGCTTTGAAAATGTGGTGGAGCACCGAGTGATAAATTGG
The DNA here is from genome assembly GCA_030761175.1 of Masticophis lateralis. NCBI lineage: Eukaryota > Metazoa > Chordata > Lepidosauria > Squamata > Colubridae > Masticophis > Masticophis lateralis. The sequence continues at coordinate 189,383,605 of JAUDYJ010000001.1, read as the reverse complement.
GAAAATAGTATAATATTGATCAATACATAAAAGAATATATCATAATTATAATGAGTACATTAAGGCTAGAAGTTGGAAGGTAAAAATTCTGTACATGTAATTGTATTAGTACTGTGAGCATTGTGTGAAAAATATGTAAACCAAGTCATTACACTGTCCACAAAAAATGTTGGTTGTTAAAGAAAAACTGTAAATAAAACATATACAAAAAAGGCTGCTCACATTGTAAACTACATAGTTCAGAAATCATGTTTTCATGAGCCCTTTGACTGTCCCTTTTTCTTGAAAATCTTTGAGCTGGAATTGTTTCTGCCCTAAAGACTTACAGCTTCCTCTGGACTGGTCCAACCATCACTGGCACAACATAACAGTAATGCCAGAGTTTATATACTGGATGATGCTATGAAAATGTTATAAGAGACATTTTATCTAATCAAGTTATATGGCTGCCAAACTTACAAACTATAGGATTAAAAATAGAGCAAACATCATTTGAGCAACAGACAATAGTATAAATGTAAATTGCACTTGAGGCCCATAATCCAGCTCTAACCAACACAAGAAATTCATCAAATAGGTACCATCCTGGTGCTATTCTAATAAGGTGGAAATGACTTGCATACATCCAAAATTACCAGACATTGTTTCAGTATCCAAGGCAATCGTGGAAAATATACATTGTACACATTTTTTATCAGTTTTCCATAGAGAAAGTTCAGCAATCAGGAAGTTGAGGTTAGATCAGGGGTGTTACACTCGCATCATTGTGTCATCACGTGACATATCATGACTTTTTCCCCTTTACTAAAATGGGGTGGGCGTGGCCAGCACGTGATGCTTCTGGTCCGTGGGTCACGAGTTTGACAACCCTTGGTTAGATGATAACCATATGACTGTTGCTCAACTATGACTTCCAACTCTATAATTGGCTAAGCTATTCTGGGCAGCTATTTTCAGTAGCACCTGGGCCCAGCAGGGCCGAGGTTTCCTAGCTCTGACTGAAATAATCTATGTATGTGTGCTGTAAGCTTTTGTATTATCTTGGTCTTTCCATGTGTTGCATTATACCATATCTTTAGATGTCTAGAATTCTGAATATGAGAAGAAGCTTGATATTCTTCTTTTGCTAGTGAGTTTAACTGCTTCTATTGCTCACATCTTTTAAAAAGATACTGGTATGAACCATAGGTCCCGAAGGTACAAGACAGCTTTTAAACAGCTGAGATTTTACAAAAAACAGCATTGAGTGTATCGGCATAAAGCTCACTAGATTTGATTCACAAGTATTATTATCAACCTTTCCAATATGCATGCAATATATATTAAAATATTTATACTATTATACAGAATATAATATTGTGACAAACGTTTGTGACAAGCAATCCAGGGCTAATATCAAAATGAACAGCTTTGCTGAAGAGACTTTACAGAATGGATTGAAGATAGATGGGTCCAAAGGAAAATGATCCCTTGGAGAAATTGAACCTGAGCATTACAAGGAGGCTGTAGGCATTATGAAATATTTAAAAGCCAAGTCGGTCATTCTGCTGATAAAATGGATTTTCCTGACCCTGTCTATACTTTATCTCTGAACATACATGCAACAATCACTTTGTTCCAGTGATGGGTTTCAAAAATTTTTACTACCAGTTCTGTGGGTGTGGCTTGGTGGACGTGGCAGGGGAAGGATACTGTAAAATCTCCATTCCCTCCCCACTCCAGGGGAAGGATACTACAAAATCCCGATTTCCTCCTGATCAGCTGGGACTTGGGAGGCAGAGAATAGATGGGGGCGGGGCCAGTCAGAATTTTTACTACCGGTTCTCTGAACTACTCAAAATTTCCGCTACCGATTCTCTAGAACTAGTCAGAACCTACTGAAACCCACCTCTGCTTTGGGGTGTCTTCCTTACTTCTTCACCTATTGAACATTAATCAGTTTTATTTATATATCATATTTCTTAACCACCCATTTCCTCTTAAAACTGAACCAACAGGTGCATTCTAGCAACCAGTCCCTGCAGTAAAATTAGTTTTGTGTAAGTGTGAGCATACTACAGGAAAATTATTAGTAACTCAGTTTTGCTATTGAAATGTTTCCCCTTCTCCTATATAGGAGGAATCTTCCTTTCAGGTAAATGTAATACATTATGTCTGCTTCAATTCTCATTCTACATAGCTTGGCTTTCAAGATAGTGTACTATTCATGGACAGCAACTCTTTCCATTTTCTATAGTCCTTAAAAACAGCAGCAACAAGACTTGATCCACAGGGAGAGCCATCATATGTCACAAATATTTTGCTGCAGGGAGAACATTCTCTTGTGGAATACACACTTAAACAGAGGTGACATGTTGTGCACCTGTTTCTGCCTTGGGCCCATCCCATTAACTAGCAACTGGCAAAGAAGAAAGCTGCCTTTACAATAAATGGGATGGAACTTACTATTTGTCAGCACTCAACAAGGACCAGAGCACAAACACAACACAGCTGCCAAAGTTTCCTGATTCTCAGTTGGAGGCGTTTGCAGCTGTAACTGAGGACAACAGATGGAGTAAATTACACATTTCAACAACCTTTAATGTAGCATCAAACACCTTGCCTTTTAGCTCAGAGTAAGAAAATACAGAGACATTTCTGTTTCTACAGCTTCCCCTTTCATAACAAATGATATGAAGCAATATTCCCCTTTAGAAGGCCAAATCCTGAAGATGAAACTCAAATACTTTGGCCACCTAATGAGAAGGAAGGGCTCACTGGAGAAGAGCCTAATGCTGGGAAAGATTGAGGGCAAAAGAAGAAGGGGACGACAGAGAACAAGATGGCTGGATGGAGTCACTGAAGCAGTCGGCTTGAGCTTAAATAGATTCCAGAGGATGATAGCAGACAGAAAGGCCTGGAAGAACGTCGTCCATGGGGTTGCGATGGGTTGGACACAACTTTACAACTAACAACAATATTCCCCTGCCTTGTAGGCTAGTATAGCACATTCATGGTCTGTGGATCTGCACAATTTGTGTAACAAAGGTGGGCAACCTAAGCAAGAGGAAGAGTTCTTCAAATTCTCAGTTAAGTGCATGTTATTGTACTTTGTGCAAATTATTTAAAGATGGCTACAGTGTGTCTCCTTCTCTACCCTCCTGACCACTGATTTCCTTAGTAACAGTGAGATTATAAATGCTACACATTTAACAACAGTATGAAATAAATGGGTCTGTTCTGAATCCTCCAGCACATCCCTGAATTCTTCATTGCCAGTATAGAAAAAGAGAAGGCAAGGGAGAGTAAAGCCATGTTTTACCTTCAAGTTTACCCTAGCAAAGGCTTCACTCTCCTCCCCACCTATTATTTCATCCCATCTCCCTCCCTCATTTTGTTTTTGTTCTTATGGCCTTTTCAGGATGCAAAGAAATTATCACCATATAATTATCGATATTACTCAGTGCCTTAAAATCAAATATGCTTCTGACATCCCACGGCTAAAAGACAAAGGGGTTTTCATGAAAAGATTTCCTCTGTGCTTTCACCAGCTGCTCTTTCTCTTGCATCTCAGAGGTCTTGGAGAAAAGTCACAAAGCACCACTTGAGAGTCAGGGAAGCTCTTTTTGGGAAGAACATAAGGTGCTCCTTTAGTCAAAGTGGGCTTTTCATCTGAGCTCTTCTGTCCAGCAGGAAGTCTCCAGTGTCACTGCCAGAGGATACATCACTTTCAGCCTTGGTTTGGTTAAAATCATGAGTCCCAAATCCCTTACTAGGTTCTTATCTGGCACCTACTATCAATCATAGTCTGAATTTGTACAACACAAATTTTCCAGCTGGGACACCTGGAATCCTATTCCTAAGTCAAAAATAGACAATCTGATGTGTGAAGCAGGCCACCGTGTCTCCCTTTTTCCCTGCTCCACAATTTCATTTCAATGATGAAAATCCAGAAAATTTTGCAGATTCCAAAGTGTACTAGCTTCCCAAAATTTGCAATTAGCAGCTAAATGTTCAGTTGGAATTATCAGCTGAACGCATTTGGGTATTTAAAACCTAAAAGCAAGCAGCTTTGGACAATTTGATTTGACATAGTCTGGGATCCAATTAAGCAATGCCATCTATTGTGACCCTGAAAAAATGCCTTTTCTGTTGCAGCATCTGCCCTCTGGTATGAAGTTCTCCAAGATCTGAATAGCAACAGCACTTATACTGCTTTATAGTGCTTTTCAGTCCTCTCTAAGTGACTTACAGAGTCAGCATATTACCCCCAACAATCTGGGTCCTCATTTTACTAACCTTGGAAGGATGAGTCAACTTTGAGCTGGTGAGAATTGAACCGCTGGCAGTCAACAGAATTAGCTTGCAATACAGCATTCTAAGCACTGTGCCACCATGGCTCTGAATAGCCTTCATGTTGCTGGTGTTTAATGGTGTCTCAAAAGATCCTGAAAAACCTACGTCTTCACTTACACTTGTGCTGGTTTTAGATGTACTGTAATTGAAGCCTCCTTTTAACCCAGTTTGTTATTGTCCCATCTTTTTTTTCCTTGTCTTTTTCATGTTTTTCATATTTTAAGCAATTTGTAAATTGGCCAGAGTTGGTGAAAATCAGGTGGCATATGAATGTTGATATTATTATTATTATTATTATTATTATTATTATTATTATTATTATTATTATTATTCTCCTCTTCATTAAAAATGAAACTCAGTCAACTGGACATTTAAAAATGTGTCACAAATATCATTGATTGATGCTAATGGTTGATATGGGTTGCTGCCAGTGTCCTAGGTATTTGTAATAAGTTTGTGCGATTTTGCTGCACTCACATATTAAGTGTGAAACAGTTTCAACTTTGTTATTACAAAGTCAGCAGTTTGGATTGTCAGTGGCCTTTTGTATCTTCGCTTTCATGGCATTAATTTGTAGTGCTTGTTCTTGAGCAGCAAGTATTAAATCTTCCATTTCTTTCTTGATGGTTCCTCTTTTAAGCCATGCCCATGTCAAGTTGTTATCACACTTTCCTTCAGTGTTTTTCAAGTGCTGTCCATGCAAAGCTTTGGTTTTCCATCTATTTAATCTGTCATCCAGCTGTTGTGGTGGTGGTGGTGATGATGATGATGATGAGGTTGATGTTGATGATGTTCCAAAATATGGGGAAATTGGTCCAAATAGCATTGAATTATATAGGAAGTGCATCTATGGAATCTCAACAGGAAAGAAGGAAACAGAACATTCTCCAGAGGGAGAGAAAAGCAGAGAAGTCTTATACTGATCCCAACTTATGCCAAACAATATTTTTTTCCCAGTGATGCTTTTGAAAAATAAATTTAAACTGAATCCTTTTTACATGCTGTTACAACTTGTTATTCTTTGTTGTTGAAATTTGCTTTTCCCTCCTGCTTTCCCCCACTTTTCTCGTTTTTCTTGAAGCCTTCCCATTTTTTTTCTTTTTTGGAAGTTCAAAGATTGCCTCCCACATTGCTCTCTCCTAAAAGAATTAACTTTGCCTTTGGTATCCTTGGTTTGTCTGCTAACTACAGTTACTCAAAACTAAAAATTTTAGATGTACTGAAAGAGAAGGGATCTGAGACTTGTTTCTATAACGGAAACACTGTTCAGTGTAACATTGGAACACAGCCAGAGAAAACAAACCATGTCTTAGCAAAATCCGTTGTGTGTTAGACTGCACTTCATGATTGCCTGCAAAATCTTTTGGTTTTTTGAAAGGCATTTAGAGATTCATGTGCAGCTACTGTATTCATCCTTCCAAGGTTGGTAAAATGAGGACCCATATGGTTGGGGGCAATATGTTGATTCTGTAAACTGATTAGAGAGGGCTGTAAAACATTGTGAAGCAGTATATAAGTCTTATTGCTTTCTTGTATATACTGCTGATTACTACTCCCCTCTTTTCAGGTTGACCAATTTCCTCTTCTTCAAACCTTAAAAACCTTAATTTGTCACAAACCAATTCTTCAATAGGGCACTTGTTGATACTTATATATGAAAATATTTCAACAGACTTTGAAAATAGATTTTGAATAGAACTAGTCTGTTTGTTTTTTGTCAAAACACACCTTGATTATTAAAATGTGTTTTATTTTTTTTCCAGTTTACTTGCTTACAGCAAATGGAGATTGTCACTGTTTTTGCATAACACTGCTCTTATGTTTTTTCCCCTTCAATTGTACCTGCATTTGCTTCTCTTTTCAGTTGGAATAGTCACATCCCAACAAGTTGCCTTGATGGTCACATTGCTACCAAGATGAATCCCTCTAAAATTTTATTTTTGAATTGTGCCTTTTAAATATTTATCTGCAGTATAAAGATGACAGCTGGCTTCCAAGGATGCTTGCACTTATTTAATTAGCAAATAAATAGTGGTTCTCCGGGTCTGCTTCAACCAGCACGCTATAGGTGTTGGTTCTCACCTATAAGGCCCTACATGATTTAGGTCCAGGATATTTACAGGACCTTCTCCTGCCTGCTTCCCACCATGCTGTTCGCTCACAAAGGGCCGCTCTCCTCAGGGTTCCGACGGTGAGCCAATGTCATCTTGCAGTGCCCAGGGGTAGGTGGTTCTCTGTGGGTGCTCCCACCCTCTGGAATGAATTACCTACCGAGCTCCGGACGGCTCCTGATCTCTGCTCCTTCCATCAGGAGCTGAAGACTTGGCTGTTCAAGCAAATAGGCTGACTCTGATTCTGGGTTTATTATTTATCATTAATTAGTTATTTGATTTAAAGTGTGATTTTATTGTACAAGTTTCTTAACTTGTGTTCTCCGCCCTGAGTCCTTCGGGAGAAGGGCGGCATATAAATACATATGATGATGATGATGATGATGATGATGATAATAATAATAATAATTACCCATAACAATAACTCACAGTAACCACACAACAAAAACTGGTGGCTTTATCATTACATGGTTGGAATACTGCAATATGTTTCACGTGGGTTGATCTGGAGACCCATGAGAAGCTTCAGTTAGTCTAGAATGCAGCATCTTCTTCTTAGCTAGCTCAATGCTATCATGCATTATATATTGTATTTCTACTTCTGATTAGCTTCTAAGTGCAATTCAAGACAATGGGAGTTACCTATAAAGTAGGGTTACCAAATACCTGAAAAGGATAAAAAGGATAGAGACAAATGGAAAGGAAGATGGGGGGCGAGGGAGAGAGAAAAGGAGGACACACTGACTGTTTAACTTTCTTGGCATCCATGGCAAAAAGTATGAAAAACGCTGCAAAGAATGTACTTGGGCCTCCATGTCTATGAAATTATCCCTAATGTATCAAAAGCATCAGAAAGGCTGGTTTTTAAATTGCAATATTTTCCCAACATATCTTCATTTTCAAGAACATATGCTAGTGAGAATATAAAATCGACAACACGCTTTTCAAACTCTGCTATAGAAACAATAATGAATCGTATGATCCATGGACTATGATAATCACAGATTTGAAGGGACTGAAGTGAAGCCAAGTGCTGGAATCAGGGAATAAATATAAACCATGTAAACCTAGGTTGTCAAGTCTATTGACAGTTAACGAAAAGAAAGAAGCAGTCAATTTACAAGGTCACAGGAATAAAAATTGGAATATTATTCCTGTGAAAACAGTCCAAATTAAAACAAAAATAACCCACAAACCCTCAAAAAGCCAGACAATGCTTGATTTCAAGGCTATGCCTGTCTGTTGGAATACAGGACAAAAAGAAGGACATGTTTTTATTTTGCTGGATGTTTGGTACACTACTGTAAAGTCCTACATGGCTTAGCACCAACATCTCTCAGGGACTATCTTCTCCAACCAACCACTCGATCCAATTCACTGGGTTCCAGGAGAAACTGCTGGAAGCTTCCTTCACACCAGCCGAATTGAGACTGATAGGTGTTCCAAATTATGATAATCTTTGAAATAGCTCCATACTTAAACATTCTGAGTTTTGGAGAGCCTGTGGGTGATATCCACCCAGAATGGATGTCTGTACTATGCCCCTACCAGTGGTGGGTTTCAAAATTTTTTATTATCAGTTCTGTTGGTATGGCTTGGTGGACGTGGCATGGCTTGGTGGGCATGGCTTGGTGGGCATGGCAGGGGAAGGATACTATAAAATCTCCATTCCCTCTCCAATCCAGGGGAAGGTTACTGCAAAATCCCCATTTCCTCCCAATCAGCTGGGACTTGGGAGGCAGAGAATAGATGGGGGCGGGGCCAGTCAGAATTTTTACTACCAATTCTCCAAACTACACAAAATTTCCATTACCGGTTCTCCAGAACCGGTCAGAACCTGCTGAAACCCACCTCTGTCCCTGACTCTTTTCTTTTTCTTTTTGTCTTTTTAGCTATAATGTTTTATTTTTATTTGTTTTACTTATTTATTTAAAAGACTTACAGTTTATGGCTTCCCACCTGATGTGCTATAACCTTGGTTGGCTTCCATAAATAACTAAAACCTACAGAAAAGCCCCATTAAAAATGTGCAATGTCCCAACACTCCTCTATATATTAACATTTATATTTGCTGGGCTCCAGCTTCACTCTAACCTAACACATTTTTTTTCCTTAGATGTTTTATTTTTCATGTTTCTTTCCTGGAAACATCAAGAGTCTTATGATTCTAGTAGGTAATAAATCTTGATAGTAGCTTGAATTATCCTCTCCCACTACCGATTCTAAACAAGACTAGCAATGTGTATATCAGTCTGTGAGTCTTTATTGACTCCTTTGCAAAATAAAAAATAAAAAACAAATACCTGCTTTATCCACACCCATTGTTCATTTTCTTTGGCTCTGGTTTTAAGTTCTTGCCTTTGTTTGCTTTCAAATCATTCTTTAGATTCTTCCTGAAAAGGATTACTTAGAGTCTGCCTGTTTTAATGATCACTTTGTCTTGTCCTTCTTTTCTTTAGCAGCAATCAATTAATCAAAGTCCTGTTTAGCTGAGGAAAATGTCCTCAGTGCATTTTCTTCCCTTCCCTTTTCCTGTATATTCTCTTCTGCTGCATGGCTTGTAACAACAGTTTTACATCTTGCCATTTCTTAAGACGAACAGTATGATGAATTTTGTGTTCCTTGATAGCTGCAAAAAGCAAAATGTATGGGATGGCAAATTCCCGATAGTCCATCTTGTTTCAGTCTGTATCTTTAGAAAGTACTTGATAGATCAGAAACATCAGACTTTTGTTCTCAGGATTCCACACATTTAACCAGAGAATGATGGGAAGTATAGAAGATCTTTTTTTGGTACTGGCTGCCAAGTTTGGGGCAAGTAATAGATGGGAGTAATGTTCCTGGCAGCAGGTAGAATTCAAGTCAATAGTTTATAGATCAAAACAAACAGTTCTGGTTTTGTTTCCCCCCCCCCTCTTTATTTTCTCTGGCTCACCTCTGTTCCTTCATCTCTCCATCTATCAGGGTTTCAAAGAAAAATAAGGTTGGGTAGACATTGTTGTCCTCGTCCACAATTTTACCTAAGACCATGAGTATAATACAGGAGCCACAAAACAGTAGCAATAGCACGTAGACTTATATACTGCTTCACAGTGCTTTACTAAACCTCTAAGTGGTTTACAGAGTCAGCATATTCCCCCCAGCAATCTGGGTCCTCATTTTACCAACCTCAGAAGGGTGGAAGGCTGAGTCAACTTTGAGCTAGTGAGAATCGAACTGCGAACTGCCAGCAGCCAGCAGAAGTAGCCTATAGTACTGCATTGTAACCATTGCACCACCACAGCTCAGTACAAGAAGTTGCATGCTTAGTAAGGCCTATTAAGAATTGATCCCGCTCCCAGAAAGGACTTAGCATCCATCATGATCATGAAGTTATGGAAAACCTGGCTTCACTGTCCACAGTTTTTTTCTTCCAACAACTAATGTTGAATATGTATAGCTTCTTTGAGAACTGAAGTCAGGTTATCCACTGTTGAGTTTGTCATTGATCAGCATGGACCTCAGTTGTTTGCACAGAATACTATTAACCTTGAAAGTGCTATTTATCTTAGTTCAAAATCCATGTGGAATGCAAATAATTCATTTATTTATTTAAATCACCAAAGCCAACAGTATCTATGTGCCTTAGTGATTAGCATGCTGGAACTTTATGAAAAGTTCAGTGAACATTCATTATTCAGGCTTGCTGCAGTTTGTGTTGGAAGTCAAGGAGAAATTTTGTCTGCTTAATGACTGAAGGATCAAGTTTAGTTAGTAAAGTGGAACTAAGCTCTGAAATCCTGCTAAATGTTGAAACAACTGGCAAGCTTCATAGGCATGACCCTGAGGACAAAAAGAGTTATAGAGAGGAGGGGGCAAATGCTAAAATTCCCTTCATCTGAATGGACTTTCATTGCCTGATTGGAAGGGATGGAATTCCATTTACAGTTGAATTTTTATTTTCAGAAATAACTTAAAACCATGGCGATTTATTCAAGGAAACCCAAATTTTAACTTTTTATCATATGTGCTTCTTTTTACTGGAATGACCACCTTTCCCCCATTTATTTATTTGGAATACTTAGTAATCCTAAGAGTACTCTAATGTTCTGTATATTCCATTCCTCCATGATGCTAAGGGGATTCTTCACTAAATTCCAGAATAGAGCCTTCCATTGCTTTGAGTGCTTCTATGTCTTTTCACAAAAGAAAAAAAATATGGAGTGGTGGAATTAGAGCATTTGGAGATGCAGGTAAGATGGAGTTAGTTGTACAATGAGAAGGAGGGGGTATTAGCCACTGATATTAGAAAATAAAGGCCAAGGCTTAGTGGAACAGTATATAAGAGGTTTGACTTTGCTGAGTAAAGCACCTCAGGGATCATAAATGGGAGGGAAGAACTTGCCTGAAAACTTGATGTGTCATTTATGTTCAGAGAAGACAAAGGCCAGGCTAGACAGACCAGTGGTCTGATTCCAGAAAAGGCTATGATGTATATAATTTGCAGTTACAACATAGTGACACAGAACATCTGGAAGCTATTAGCTGTCAAACAAGCTAATTGGTGATAAACATCAAATGATGGAGCAAAGCTGTTTCAACAATACCTGTCAGTATTATTCACAATTGCAATTTCAGGTACAGCTGTAAGTGGGAACACAGGAGGAGTCAGGTTGCTTCTCATGTCAGTCTGAATTGTGAATTCTGCCATGGGTTTTGGATATCTTAAATGCCAAGTGCATTTGGGTAATGCATTTGAAATCCTCCAGTAATCAAATTGCTTGAAGTTATTTCTGTACACTGCACATGGCTAACTACATGATTGGTTTTCTACAAATTCCAGTTCATTCAATGCATGTGCTTCTTTTTCCCTGCCTTCATTAGAAGTTGCATCAGTTCTGTTTTTACAGCACAGGGGAAGGGGGAAAAAAAACCCTCCATGATTTAATCTGCATGATCATATGAGGACTCTTTCTACACTATGCCTCCCATCTGACAGAAACTTGATACATTAGGGATAAGCCTGATGCTTAACCTGCTTTCTGCTCAGGTTTTTGAAAAGGAAAACAGGATTGTACATACTAGTAAAGTGCTGGAGTTTGGTATTGAGTCATGGTGGCTCACTGGTTAGAATGCAGTATTGCAGGCTAATTCTGTCGACTGCCAGGAGTTCGATCCTCACCAGCTCAAGGTTGACTAAGCCTTCCATCCTTCAGAGGTTGGTAAAATGAGGACCCAGATTGTTGGGAACAATATGCTGGCTCTGTAAACAGCTTAGAGAGGGCTGTAAAGACCTATGAAGCAGTATATAGGTCTAAGTGCTATATTACTATTGGGGGTTAAAAAAAATATGGCAATGATATATGTGCTGAAATATTGAATACCTGTCTGCCATTTCTAAATTCCCCTAAAATGTGAAAGGCTTACAATATAAATGGAATTGAAATAGAGGGGGGGGAGGCACAGCAAGTGACAAACCAGATTCACTTAACACCTGGGTTACCAACTTATCAACTGCAGTGATTCGCTTGATAACAGTGGCAAGAAAAATAAAATGGGGCAAAACTCACTTAACAAATGTCTCGCTTAGTAACAGAAACTTAGGACTTAACTGTGGTCATAAATTGAGTACTACCTGTACATAGAGATGCCCATGATGTTATCAAGGATTGAAACAGTTCAAAAAAGAGTATTTTCACTGTTCCATTGATAATGAACTGGAATTCTATGCTCTGTGATGAGTTCATAGGGACTGTATTTCTAATGCTTTTGTTATAAAACATAGGCTTCTATATGCCAGTTATATCACACCCATCAGTTCTCTTGCTCACCCACACAAATGCACACAAACACTTATACCTTTCGTCTTGATAAGCAGCTTTGGACGATTGGCATCAAGGGACTCAATACAAAGATCTTCCACCATCTGTTAGAAAAATACTGCAGCCCCTTTGACATTTTCATTATTATAGTTGCCACAGCCAAGGGTTACTGTAAATTGATGATTTAGGGGGATGTTGCTAATATGCGGCTCAAGATATATTATTCATGAGAGTGAGTCACAGGCCTAATTAGAGGCATGACATGAAAAGATTTTCAGCCAACAATCTGGATTGTTCCGAACATGAAAGATTTGACATGGAAATAAATTTTCACTTACTAAGAATGACCTTCTACATGCAGAGCATAGCCTGTTGGGTATACATTCCTTTATTGCTGCTTCAGAAAAGCTAGAAATAAGTGGGGAGGGACGGTTAATACTAAAAAAATAATAACAAATAAAAACCCTTCATAGGTTCTCCATTTGATACAGTGCTAAAAATGTCCTTCAGAATTGCCAAGCATTGCTTTCCCAACCATCTAGTTGCTCAACCCAGTTCCTGTTGACTCCAGTGAAAGCAGTTGATGGATCCATCTGAGACTAAACACATGTTTATCACCTTCCCCACTTTAAAAAGAATATACATTAAATGTCAGTAAGGAGGCATTTGGGATCAGTCAACAGAAATCACTGAAGTGTCCAGAGGATGATGACCTTGCTCCCAGCAGGAGTGAGTGACAATATAAAATTATGGGCTTGAAAGAAAAGTGGCCATTAGAAGTATTCCTTAGTGGGCATAGTCAATTTAGCAGTTTATATGCATTTAGGGAAACTGATGAATGATTTAATAATGTGTATTCACAAATGAACGCATGCTTGATAGCAACCCTCCTTCCTGCATTCACAACAGCAGGATCTGCTCTTCCGTTCTCTGTGATTTTGTTTGTCCTTGTGAAGCCTGTAAAAAAGAGTAATAATAAATTTCCAGCTTAATTGATGATTAAACTGATCTTAGTGCACCATTAGTTAACATTTGGCCAGAAGTACTATATTAACAGCATTAACAACACAGGAGTTCAAACAACAGCAGAAGGGAGATTCTGTTCAATTAATCATAATGGTGAAATAATAGAAATGGCCAATATATTTAATGGCGAAAACATTAGCAAAGGCTCATGTTAGGGTCTTGCTTGGTGCAGCAGGTTAATGCACCAGGCAATTCTTTCCTAAGCTCTAGGTCCAAAAGGCAGCACTACTGAGAATCTAAGTGAGACAAGTAGGGCAAAAGAAGCAAGGTATTTGATTATACCAAAATATCCCAAGATAATTTTTTAATGGATTAAGGTGAGGGGAAAGTATGTGTTACATTTTAATGCAAATTTCCTAAATTTTAAATTATGTGGATGGAACCGAGTCACCCTTCAAAATACTGCACTTTCCTGAAATTTATATTCCAGTTTTCTAATTTGAAAAAGTATACAGAAATACCATACATAGATCAGGATGAAAGATAACAGCACATTATTCAGCACAGGAATATTAGTAAGAGTACATATAAATAGCAATGCTTTATATTAGGGAGTTGCACAGAAAAATGAACAGAAATCTTTCTGCTGAACTCCATTGATGTGAAAATGGAACAAAACACATCAAGACAACAAAATGTTAAGCAGGCATCAGCAGAAGCCAACAGAATTCGTGAGCAGGATTGGCTTTACCTCCAATAGCCCATCATTCAGAGACTTGGCATCTTCTATGGCCTCCGCCAATCCATTGTCATCGGGACATGCAGATATCAACTCCAAGCATTTCCCATTTAGCCTTCCCTTTACTGGCAATTCTGGCAATTGAAGTCCACACATGTAGCAGGAACCTAGGTTGGGAAAGGCAGCTCAAACAGATGTCTGAACACATGAAGCAGGAACATTGAAAGGCAAAGGTCTTTTGAGCTGCAACATTACCTACAAGGTAGCCTTATGCTACCTGCTTATGTGGGAGCCATCGTGTTTGTATTATAGTAGCATTTATGCTGTTATAATTACTGAGATTTGCCTAAAATGCTCACACAATTTACATAATCTGCAGGATATAAAGGTTAAAATACTGGAAAAAGATGGAATTCAGCCTTAGCAGTTCACTGAATAATGTTGGGCCACCTAATCAATGTTACAAAATTGGGAAATATTGGAAGAAGGTAAACTGTGTGTATGCTACTTGGAGTTCCTATGGAATGATGGCATATGGAGCCATCAACTCATCATATATGGAGCAGAGCTACTTTCTCTGGGTTTCCATGTAGTAACTATGGTCAACAGGCTAGCACCACCTTAAAGTATCAATTAATAGTTATATGAATAGATGAGTCCAAAACATGCCACTCTCATTTCTTTTATTTATGACTTACAAATATTCATTATAGTTATTGTTTTAAATAATAACACAATGTTTTAAAATGAAGTATGAAAGCAATGTAAGTGCATTCCCAAGATAGTGTTTAGTTTGCTGCTGTTTACTGGCACACTCCATCTTCTCACCTTTCAATGTTTCTAAGTGCTTAAGTTGATTTGATTTTACATTTTTAAAAACCACTTTCTCTATGCAAAGAGAGAATGTTCTCCTCTCTTTATGTTCCTTTAGTACATCTATATTACACTTTCAAAACCTCTGATTACATTTTTAAGAATTCTCACAGGAGGAAAATGTATATTTGCCAAATGTCTATGAAAACAGCGTAATGTCTCACACATAAGAAGGCATCTCAGGAAGTCTATTAAGACATTTCAAAAAAAATCAATACAGATAGTACTGGATAGATAGTCTCCTATACCTTTAGCTGTTATTTTTTAAATTGTCAAGCAAGAAAGAACATGTTTCCAAAACATAAACAAGGAGATGGGGAAGATGCAGGTAAAGGGGAACAAAGATGATGGAAATATCATGAAGTCATGCAATAATCCTGATTTTGTTCTTGTAAAAACTGCCATAAAAAGTTTAAGATTTGGAGATGAGGTTAGATATAACTATTGATTTCCCTTAAATAATGGCAGGATGAACAGCAAGAAAGAGAATTCTTGTGCTTATCTATTAATGATTGAAAATATGCAGGGGTCTGAGTAGTGAGGATTTCCATAAGCATCAAACAAGTATTCTAATAGTGAAGCCAAGTCCTTAATTATGATAGTTCTACTTTCAAAAGATGATTATTAGATGGGGGAACTTATATAACAAAAAGGTTGTGATGTGGAGTAAGACTCTGGATCCTATATATCTCTCAGAGAAGGAAACGAAAGGTGGGAGGAAGATGAAACTGAGATGGATATGTGTGTGTGTATGTATGCATATGTATTTGTATGTATGTATGTATGTATGTATATATATATATATATATATATATATATGTATGTATGTATGTATGTATGTATGTATGTATGTATGTATGTTTTTTGTATTAAGTCATCCTGGATTACCACGAATGGAGGAGATATCACAAATCTCCAATTTTTGCCTTTCAGCCCAATCTCATGGGCCATCCAGACAGTATCATATAGCCGACAAGCTATTTTTCTATGTTTTTTTTAATATTTTTGCTGATAATACTATAAATAAAGGGAGGCTGTTATAGATCTATTTCGAGCTTATTTGCTCTCATCAGACAGTATATATATGTGTGTGTGTGTGTGTGTGTGTGTGTGTGTGTGTGTGTGTGTACACACATACATACACACACACACATGTATGTGTATATCAGTGGTGGGTTGTCTCCAGTTCTGACCGGTTCACAAGAACCAGTAGTAAAACCAGCAGGAGGCCCCGCCTACCACCCCAAATGTCATCATCAGTGATCTGCGCATACGCACACAGAAGCAAGGTGTGAGCGAAGTGCTCACACGCGATCCTGTTGGGAACCGGTAATAAAGGTAAGCAAAACCCACCCCTGGTATGTATATATTTGTGTGTGTGTGTATATGTATATATATGTGTGTATAAATATGTATAAGATTGAAATAAATGATCAGCTTAGAGTCACAAATCACACACACACACACACACACACACACACTTATACGTATGTCTATTTTCTTACTTTTCGTAGGTTTTATGTGTGTTTTTCCTTTAAGCCAGGTTTTTCCTACGTAACCAAGATTTTTCTGGAACCACAATTGAGTGAAATCACATTCACTACTTTCTGGGTTTTCTTTCTCCTTCTTTTCATTCTTTTCATTTCACTCAATTGTGGTTCCAGAAAAACTGCCAGAATGAAAAGGAGAAAAGAAAACCCAGAAAGTAGTGAATGTGATTTCATTCAATTGTGGTTCCAGAAAAATCTTGGTTACGTAGGAAAAACCTGGTTTAAAGGAAAAACACACATAAAACCTATGAAAAGTAAGAAAATAGACGTGTGTGTGTGTGTGTGTGTGTGTGTGTGTGTGTGTGATTTGTGACTCTAAGCTGATCATTTATCTCAATCCAGTCTACCTCACAGGGTTATGATAACAGAATTAAAGGAAATACCACTTTCCTGTGTTGTGCAGTATAAATGTAAACATATAAAGAAAAATCAGAAAATACAGAGAGTAAATGGTCAATAGTGGGAGATTGAGCTTGTTCTGTGTCTAGGAACCAAAAGGTTTATATGTTACTTTTCAGATCAACAAAAGAGTACACATATTTTTTCCTGCACAGGCAAGAAAATGAGAGACTTTCCATCCACGTGGATACTGTTTGCTATAGGAATCCATCATTAGTGCTGAATAACAATTTAAACCCAGCAACTAAACCATGGTAGTTATTCTATACTTTTCAAAATGGAAACAAAACCAGTGAGGTTCCCAAAGACAAATCATTATGGAGATGTTTACCTACATGTCATCTTTAGGTCTTACGGCTCCTCCAAACGGAGCTGTAAGTGAGTCTCCAACACACCCTCTGTATCCAAACTGAGCTGAGTTCTGCTGTAAGGGCTTGATAGCTTTGTTTGAGTTTGAGCTATTTCAGGAGTCTCATGTCTTCTTTTCTTCAAAACATACTTAGCTATGATGTAGAAGACGTCAGCATGGTCCATTGTCATCCCCCCTCTCCTCTCTATAAGCTTTGACATCCTTGATGCCTTGGCCTATAAATGCAGAAACGTTTCTGCAATTTTTTCCCCTCCTCTAGTTCCATTTCCCTACAATTCACACTAATTTTGAAGAAAAGGAATTTGCTTTTAAAATGCTTTCAAAGAAGAACTTTAGAAAAATTGAATGCAGTTGGGGGTGGCTGAAATGGGTTTGTGTTTTTGTGTGTGGTATAAGTTTAGCAGGGTTGGGTTCTACTTACTTTTACTACTGGTTCACAATGGGATCGTGTGCTGAGCTTCTGCACATGCGCAGATCGCCTATGATGACATCCGGAGTGGTGGGCGAAGCCTCCCACCGGTTTTACTACCGGTTCTTGCGAACTGGTCCGAACCACGAGCAACCCACCACTGAAGCGTAAGTGCATAAATGTCCTTTTGCTCACTCTCTAACTCATCAGTCTACAGTCTTTCTCACTTCAAACTCTCCAATTAAACTTAAGGGGAAATATTGAGAGGTAATTTTTCCCAACTTTTTTTTTAAAAAAATGGGATTTGTGGGAAACCAAGATGTTTTCAGAACAGCAGGTATCTATAGATTGGAAAACACAGAAATCAACAAGAGAATTTTTAGCCACCAAGAAGCTAAAGAAATTCTTAAGTTTTTGTAGTGGTATAAGAATAAGGTAGAAAACGGTGCAAAACAGATTTTGGCACAGAATTAATATGAATCAATTACTGAATGAACAAAAGGTATTTCTCAGCACTAAGGAGTTATACATTCGGGGCTTACAAATGCTAGCATACTTTTATACCACACGAAAGGAGCAAATTAGCAAGGAAAGTAAGGTTTAAAATATAAACTTGAAAATATTCTATGGGGGTGACATTGACACTTCCAAATATCTAAATCTTTCCCTTTCCATTGAGAAAATCTTGTTGTTAAAAAAAATGGGGGGGGGGGGGGCTCCAGAAAAAAATAATTCCTCCATAGCAGCTGGTATTATGTAAACTTACATAAGAGTAATCAAACAGATGTCCTCCAGATGTTTTAAACTTTAGCTTCCATTCGTTCCAACAAGATTGGCAAATATCTAATGAGTGAGATTTAGTCCAAATCACCTGGAGGGCAGTAAGTTGCCTCCACCTCATTTGCCCTTTTTAAAAACATTGATGTAACCTTACCATCTTTTTTTTCCCCTCTCTGGTAAAAATCTCACTGAAATTTAGTATGGGAGTGGAAATTAGGTGGTGCTGATGTATAATCAATGCTTTAGGTCCGTGATGGAGAACCTCTCTGTGAGCATGTGAGCCGTCACCCCAGTTCAGCTCTGCTGTACATGCGCTCGCTTCCTGCCAGCCAACTTGTCTTCGGATCTCTGCTGCACATGCATGGGGGATCATGTGTGGGGTTGCACATGCATGCATGGGGAGCATGCGGGGGGCTATGTAGGCATGTGCAGGGGATGGGGTGCATGCTCAGGGACTGCACGCACATTACATGGCTGTGTTTGCACTTTGGGCACTCAGTCCGGAAAAGGTTAGCCATCCCTGCTTTAGGTTTTTCTGTGACAGAGAGAGTATGCTGATATTTTTTACTTAACTCTCCATCACTCTTCAGTTTCCTTGGTTGCTCATACTTTTTAATCTGAGCTCTTCCTATGATTTCCCAGGAAAAGAGTCAACCCAACATGTTTTCCCATGGAGTTTAATTGAAGTCAAGAAAAACAGAGCAACCACGCACCACTGAAAATTAATCCCACAATGAAAGTTAGGAGATTCAAATGCTTAGCCACATCTTGGTGAACTTACAGTGAAAGTAAGTGCAAAATGGTATATTTACCAATCAGAATTTCACCCCAAATATTTATTTTTGGGTGGGTGGGGAAAAAAAAAACAATTCCCACCAAATTGAATGAAAGTGGCCAAATAACTGCCAGAGATTTTCACTATCATACTAAATTATACATTTCCATATGCTGGTAAAACACATCCATCCAGTTAAAAGATACTTGGATAAACATTTCAGTGCAAACTTGATAAATATGATGACCATCCAAATTAAACAGTCTAGAACAACAGCATGTTTGCCTATATTTCTATGCTGTTTTCCATTCCATATAACTCCCTAATCAATGGACCCTTTTTTTTTCTGAAATCTATTTTCTGACATGTTACGTTAGGAAATGTTTATAGCCTATTAAAAAATAGCAGCACCAATACCAACAAAACAATCTATGGAAAGGGGAAAGTAATTCAGATCTTTAGCTATTAAAAAGAAAAAAAATGATATTTCCCCCCATTAAATCACTAAGTATATTTATACAGCTATATAATTTTCACTTGTATGCTATTTTCATAACAATTCTAGACTAAAACCATAGACAGAAAAATGTTTTTTTTTTTAATTTGATTTATATGCCGCCCTTCGGAGACTCAGGGCGGCTTACAATACATTAAGCAATAGCCTTCATACTTTTGTATATATATACAAAGTCATCTTATTGCCCCCACAACTGGGTCCTCAGTTTACCTACCTTAGAAAGGATGGAAGGCTGAGTCAACCTTGAGCCTGGTGGCATTCGAACTTACAGTAATTGCAGACAGCTGGATGTTTAATTAGGGTACTTTGTCTGCAGAGCTATCCAGGCTCTTTTTAAGAGAGAGGATGCAATAACAGTGGGAACAATTAACCAGTGGAATGTTTTGTCTTCAGAAGTTGTAGATGCCCTATCACTGGAGGCTTTTAAGAAAATCTTTGAAAGCCATTTGTGTGGAATGGTATAGGGCACAGGGGTCAAACTTGGTTGTGGCACATGACATATCACGTTTTTTGCCTTTGCAGAGCTGGGGTAGGCGTATCCTGTGCATTGCACATCTGGCCCAAGGACTGCCAGTTTGACATCCCTGCTATAGGATCTTCTACTTGAGCAGGGGGTTGGACTAGAAGATCTCCAAGATCCCTTTCACCTCTGTTATTCTGTTATTAAATCCCAAATTTTAGAACCTGCTTTTGAATGAAATCCTCTCAGCCTAGTTGAGCTTTAGTGGATATAATTTTCTCAAGACAATATAGTCTACTTTTTTTGCCAGGTATACTGCAGAATGCAATATAAAAGTATTAATTAAATTTTTAAAGGATCAACTGGGAATCAAACTGTGCAACAAGTGGGAGAACCAATAGGTTCTTGATATTATTTGCAGACAGTTTCATTATCCAAAAGGTGTGGGGGGGGGGGGGACCTAGGAATCAGCTAAATTAAACTTAAGGCTTATTAACAGAGAAAAATGATTGAAGAAGTAAACACTGTAGAAATGTTTACAGAACACGACACTGTTATTCCTATAATTCAGCACATTGCAAGATAGGAGAAGTGAAGTTAGTCAGGTCAGCGTTGTAGAACTTAAATTATCTGCAATTTAACTCTATTGAGTGCAAGAGGGAGAGAGGGAAAGAGAAAGAGAAAATGAGCCAGGCTTTCAAAATCGATGTCAGACCATTTAAGTCACCCAAATAAGGAAACAGATTCCCCAAAAATGACTGGAACCTGGCAGTCATTAATTGAATCCACTGTTCATCATAGTCCATTTTTGGAAATTACAGCAAATTTCTGCAAGATATTATAAATCATAATTATGTAACCATAGAATGCTGCTATTGTTCATGTGACCACAGATGGGGATCCTAGCTGTTGGAACTGGATCATAAATACCTTGGGGGAGCCCAACATAAATTTGAACAGTCACTAAGTGAGTGGTCGTAAATTGAGGATTACCCACACTACATTAATGTCTTGTCCTTTTATTGTTGTCAATCTATCCATGGTGTGTGTGTCAATGAACAGACTAAAATTGTTCTTAAAAAAAAAAGGAGGGGGGAACTACCTCACCTTTTGCAACCTGAATATATTCCCTCCAATATGAGTTAATTTAACAAGTTAATAATATACATTACATTAATTATACTACTTATCATTAAATCGATATTTAAGCATCAAACATGTAGTTTGGTTTCACCTCGTCTTTTTTTTAGAAAGGAATAAGACAGAGATTCTTCATTTCCATGAGTGCCTGTGGTAATGTCAAATGTCATGTGGTTCACTCTTCATTTTAATTCAGTTACACCATTCAACTTCATTTACAAAAATAAAGCTTAATTCAATGGATGGGAAAGATGTCAGTTAAGCTAAAATTACTAGCTAGCTTAACAAAAAGATTCCTTCCTCCTTCCCTTCCTCCCTCCCTCCTTCCCTCCTTCCTTCCTTCCTTCCTGTGTTGGGTTTCAATTTTTTTTACTACTGGTTCTGTGGATGTGGCTTGGTGGGCGTGGCTTGGCTTGGTGGACATGGCTTGGTGGGCATAGCAGGGGAAGGATACTGCAAAATCCTCATTTCCTCCCAATCAGCTGGAACTTGGGAGGCAGAGAATAGATGGGGGCAGGGCCAGTCAGAATTTTTACTACCGGTTCTCCGAACTACTTAAAATTTCTGCTACCAATTTTCCAGAATTGGTCAGAACCTGCTGAAACTTACCTCTGCTTCCTTCCTTCTTTCCGATACAACATGGGCTGCTTCAGGCACTCACTTACCCCCACTTCCCTCTCACCATTTATTTCTCCTGGAATATCTGCACCCAATCAAAGTGCACAACTTGCAAGCCAGCAGTAAGATGCTGAAGTGATCAGGAAAGCTTAAGGCAAGATTAGTAACACCTGTGCATGTTTAGCAGGGAGGGAATTTAAACCTCAGAGTAACACCTTCTCCTTGGTAGAAGCATCAGACTTCTCATTCTATGATATCTGTGTGGAATTCAATTATTTATGACCCTAGCTTGTTAACTAATTTTTTTTCCTCTCCTTGCCTTGGCATTGTAAATATTTGGTTTGAGTTTGGAGTGCTTGACCTGGAATTTAAAATTATACAATCTGCCTTTGTCTAGCTAAATTCTAATCTACAAGTAATTCCTGTCTTTCTTTCTTTTTCTCCACTATCTTCTACTGCCATGGGTGTCAAACTCATGTCATCACAGTGACATCATGGATGTATTGCAACTTTTCTCCCCTTTGCTAAACCGGGCATGAGCATGCCCAGCATGTGACGCATCCAGTCTGCAGGCCGCGAGTTTGACAACCCTGTCCTACTGCCTTGCTGTTTGGACTTGTAGCAAAAAATCCTTCCTTTGATCCTGCTCAGGGCCTAAAAACAGTTTCTGGCTCCTGAAGGGGTGCTAAAAAATCCAGGATGTGGAAATCTTCCTCCCTTCACCTCCCCAGAACCAGATAGGAATAATGTTGATTCATTCATCATTGTTCAAGCTTTCTTGTTTTCTTCCACAGCTGCCGATCAATATTGTTCTCAGTACTAATTCAGCTAATCATTAGGAAATATCCATCAATTGTGAAAATAGTCAGGCCTGAGATTTGCTCAATTCAGTCAACTGTAACCTTTTATCACCTGAAATAGCAACATTGTGGCTTGTCTTCTGCAAAAGTCACCGTGGCGGGAAATTTATAGATGAACAAGAAATGTCCATTTCCAAAACGTTGACATGAAGATGTTATGCCAAGGAATGGCTCATTGATCATTGCTTTCAAGAGACGTTTTGGAACCAATCATTGTACAGATGTTGTTACTGTTTTAAATTTTATTGCTGAAATCCAGATAATTTATAATAAAAATGAATAAATCAAATTGAACTCTAAGATAACACAAAAAAACAAAAATGAAGAACGGTTAAAGCCAATCGGTTGGTGTGATCTTTAGGATCCTTTGAAAAAAATATACCTCTTTTTTAAAAAAAGGTTCCTGGGTTAGCAGGAAATACATTCCAAAGAAGTGGAACAATTACAGAGAATGAAGAAAAACCATACTGTATATATATATAAAAAAGATACTCCCAGATGAAATTTGTTGAAAAAATAACTTGATGCAAAACTTAAAAATATCAAGGGTCAGCTTATCTGTGGATGGGCTTATCCTCTAGTACAGGGGTGTCAAACTTGATTTCATTGAGGGCCGCATCAGGGTTGTGTTTGACCTTGGGGGGGCGGAGTGGGTGTGGCCAGGGTGGGTGTGGCCAGGGTGGGTGTGGCCAGCTCAGTGTCACTCATAGTGGTGGTGCCTGTGGCAGCCTGAGCTCTGCCAAAGAAAATAGGCTCCTGAGTTCCGTTTTTGGCTGCAATGGCCTCCTGCAACCCTCTGCCAGCAAAAACAGAGCTCAAGAGAGCTGCCCATGGTGCCTGTGACCTTCATTTTTGCTGGGAGAGGCACTGCAAGCCACTCCTTTGCTGTGTTCAGGGCAGCCCCGCAAGTCAGATCTAAGCACCCTACGGAGTGGATCCAGCCTTGAGTTTGACACCTGTGCTCTAGTATATACAATATCTAATTTTATCAGTTTTATCATTGCTTTTTGGCTCAGTGTTATGAGATCTATTGTATCTAGTTGTGATATGAACATTTATAAAGTGGTCTTTGCTTAATGCCCACTCATTTGGTGACTATTTAACATTATGACACTACTGATGGTCCTTGAAGTTGCAGCTTCCTCAGGATTACATGATTCCAATTCAGGCACTGAGCAATCAGTGTGCATTTACAACAATTACAGTGGCCCACAAGTCATGTGATCATCATTTGTGATCTTCAGAGCTGGCTTCTGACAAAGACAATGTGCAGGCTGGCAGGAAGTTGCAAGTTATGCTAATTCACTTGTGCAACCAGAACTGATTACCTGATATAAGTCAGGTGTGGTCATGCAATTTTTGTCTTTATGATTATGTTGCTTGATGACAGAGTTGGCAGTCCCAATTGTGATTGGTAAGTGAGGACTATCTATAGAGTCCTAAATTTTCTATGGTCCTAGTATTTTCTAAAATGAAAACGTATACATATCCAAGAAGTTGTTACATGCAAAGAGTCAGGATCATACTTAAAGTTGCAGCATAGAAAATTTATTCAAATTGTACAAAAAAATGACAGTCAGCTAACAGTCAGCACTAAATTGGCACTATATAAGGGTCAACAGAATCCAAGGGGACTTGGATCTTTTGTGGCAAGACAAGGATTCTAACCTTATGAAAAGTTTAACTCCACCATCACCACCACCAGGCTCTGCCTACTGTTGTGCTGCAGAAGCCTCTGGTTGAACTTCAGCCTAGGCCAGTGATGGCTAACCTTTTTGGCACCAAGTGCCCAAAGCATGCACTCGCATACATGCACATACCCATAATGCAATGTGTGTGCAACCTCCTTCCTGTGCACACCCTGGTCCCCTGTATGCACACGTGACCCCCCCTCATGTGCACCCCACCCCATGTATGCATCTCCCACATGCGTCCCGGCCCCCAGGCATGCACAGCAGAGACCTGAAAACTGCTGGCTGGCAGGAGGAGCACATGCATGTGCAGTGGAGTTGAGCTGGAGCGACAGCTCCCGTGGCTGCAGAGAGGGTTCTGAGTGCCACCTGTGGCACGCCATGCGTGTCATAGGTTCACCATTACAGGCCTAGGCCATGCCCACCAGGAATCCGTTCCTCTCCCAGGAGTTTGTTTCAGCCTTTCAGTGGCTGAAAGGGAATAAACTTCTCTTGCTGTTAGATCTCTTTGGTTTTATTTCTTTTCATTTTCTCTATTGCTTCCAGTTTGGGAAAATAGCACACCACTTGTGCTATTTTCACACCACTACCTACTCCAGCAATTAATGTAGAACCAAACCATAAGCGTGATAACAAGCACTTTATTAAGCTTCTCTAACAATCTCCTATTTAGAAGTTATAAGCTAAATTGGTCAAGGATCCAGAGAATAAGAATAAGAGAATAAGCATTGAAAATGCTGAAGTCCACACATCTGGAAGTTGCCAAGTTTGAGAAACAGTAATCATACAAGGTCTTTTGTGTAGAAACGTCCAAAAAAAAAAAAAAAAAAAAAAAAAAGCCCTTAGTTGGGACTTCCTCCACTTCTGCCAAATTTAGATGTTGATGTAAATTTATTTATTCTACGCTACTCCCCAAGGTTAAAAGAACAACCCAAACAATTAAAGTTTCATAGAATGAAACAATTATTATTTATTCCCAATTAACCAGAGATAGGATTGTGACTTGGTTCTTTTTTCCTGTCCTTTGATACCTTTCTGTATTATTGTGAGCAAGTTTTACTTACTGTATTTTTTAGAGTATAAGAAGCACCTTTTTCCTCCCTAAAAGGGGGTGAAAATTTAGATGTGTCTTATATATACCGAATGTAGCCGCGCCCACCCACTGGCCCCCATCCTTTGGCCTCTGCCATCCAGCAGTTTACCTCCTTGCAGCAAGCAGCAAGAAGAAACAACTCATTTCAGTTTCAGCACAGCCTAATTGGCACAATTTGATTGGATCGGCCTCCCGACTCTCAGCTGTTTTGCTCTCAGGTGTTTTGTGCGGGCCTCTGCTGCTTGCTGCAAGAAGGTAAATTACTGGGAGGCAGAGACAGATTTCTTTTTCTTGTTTTCCTCACCAAAAAAGGTAGGTGCATCTTATAGTCCAGAGCGTCTTATACTCTGAAAAATACAGTACCTCATTGGGCCAAAATAGTGAGCAGATCATAACATATATACTTATCAAAGCTTTCTTTTTCCCCCAGATTTTGACATGTGGTACTTGGCTCACACATTGCAGTCAAAATTATGTATGTTGCACACAAAGGAGTTGTACTCTGGGAATCATACAAAAATTTAACAGGATGGATTTAGGAATGAGTGCATGTAAAACTAACATAGAACAGATCTATACTGATCCATAAATCTATATTCCTTGGTAAACAATGTAATGACATTGCACTGTCACCTTGCTGCAAGGGTAAAATAACAGCTATTTGCTGTTCCTATATACTGCTAAGTAACTTCCATAATTGTTCATTGTTGGACTATACTAAGATCTTGCCAGCATACTGTATAACTAACTTCAATTATATTTTAATAGTTTCCCATTTGCTAACAGTTTTAAAGCCTTCAAGTGTTGGAGTTCATTGAAAAACATTTCTTGAAAATATTAATGAAGTACCAACAGAGTTTCTGCCCAAGGATACGCTATGTGAAATCTACTGTTAAATGGAGTGTTTTGAAGAAGACAGTAGTTACTTTTCTTGTCATGCTAATCGGCCACTATTTTGGTTGGTTCTAGGAACTCTGTGCAATTAATCTGGATTTGAAATTAAGAAGCAATCTTCCCTCCCCCAATTGTGTAGATATAATCCTGTATGAATATCTTCTTCATTTTGTGATCACAAAAATTTATTTTCCTTCTCCTTGTTAATAAAAATAAAAATACACACACATACACACAGAGAGAGAGAGAGAGAGAGACAAACACACACAGACCTGCTCAGAGTCAAGGTCAGCTTTTGTCTGCCTTGGAGTTTTGCTTGCTATGGATCTATTACTTGGATCCCTAACAGTCAGCTTGTGGCAAGATGGATGGATGGATAAACAAACAAAAAAATACAATCAATCAATCAATCAATCAATCAATCAATCAATCAATAAATAGAAGCATGAATGTCTGTGTGAGAGCAAAAAAACAATATATTACAAATACATCAGTATGTCAAGGAAAAACCCCATTTGTAAACATCTTTTGTACGTTAAATTGGCAAATAGCAAAAATGTATTATCTCAGATTAGATAGGGAGGGTAAAATTTAAATGTGTCTATAACTTTTGTCTAGAAGAACGGAAGTTGCTTCTTTAGAATCTTTACTTCCTTTTTCCTTTTTCTATATTTCTTTTCCAATCTCTTACTGCTTTTCTTTATTCTTCCATTCAACTTATGTACTGTTTTTAATTCTGTTGATAATTTCTTCAATAAAAAAATATTTCGGAAAAAAAAGAGAGATTGTGAAAGAGGTCTGAGCAAAGGAGACCTGGATAAAGCTGAAGTTGTGCTGTGGGACATGCTACCCAAAAAAGAGAAAGCATAAAGAACCATGTGAAGTAGCTACTATGGCTGGACAACAAATGTGATTCAGAGTCACATATCAGTATGGACGTAATTCCTGTCAGAACTTTTTGAAATCAAAAATGCCTTTTCTTGGGCGATTCCACCCCCGAGGAACAAGCCTGGCAAAAAGGGCTGCTTATTGTAAGGAAGTTTTGACAGGTGTTCAAAGAACATTATTGGGTCCGGATCACTCAACAGGCCCATCAACTAATGCTGTCGAGAAATCTGGCTGGTTCCTCCAATGTATACAGAATTGTTCCAATTATTTTTTTCATCTGTAGCTAACACCAGCTTTGGAGATTGAAGACCCCTTGCTTTATTTCATGATCCTGCTCTCCCATGGTTCTTAAGAGAAAGGGGGAAAGCAGGCATCAGGACTTTTCAATCACAGGTGTAATCTAGTAACAGTCTGATGAATTTATTAGAGGAAAACAAGGTGGGCCACCAAAACCTGCTGAGAGACCACAATTCATTTTGCTTTCAGAACTTCTTAAGTGCCATGACTTAGAGGCAACACATAAAAACAAATGGTTTCTGGATTATGTTTTGGGCTCAACAGCTGAGAATCTTTTATTCTTTCCATTATAAGCCTATAATTTCATGTCATCTGATAAGATACCTCAAATAGAGCAATTTTCTATTGTCATGGTGAGATTTGGTAAAATATATTTTTTTCAGAAAACAGCACGATGGAAGTTTAATGTATATTATGTACAATACATTTCAGCACTTTGTGCTGAAGGAACTTTGAATCTTTGAAGGATTTGAAGGATTCTTTTCTTTTCAAAACACAGTTTAGTGGGTGGCTAATTCCTTAATTTCCCTTTATTCTTGTTCTTCGGTGTTGCTGTTATTATACTTCCTATACCATCTCTAGTAATTACACAGTAACCTGAACTTACTGTGCAACATTCCTGTTGATAATTTACAGATGCAATCTTCAAAGTGCCTTGCACCCAATAGTACATATCCTGTGCATTTTTTGTCAAATAAAATATTTCCATATTGCAAGTAAAAACTTACTATGTCTTTTCCTTTTCAAACGTATTTTTCTTTTTCTTTTTTCTGCAGAATATGAGAAGAAATGAAATTGCTTTCTTTTGGATAGGGGGGCAGTGGGAGAAATGAACTTTTAAGTGATAAAATTATGGTTAGTGAAAAACCTGTTTAATTTCTATTTTTCGTTAAAATCTGAACACAATGTAGGTGTTATGATTAAAATAATACAATTAGTTCAAAATGTGTGTTTAATATGTTATACTTTTAGCATTCCAATGTGTAAAATGTGTAATATTTCAATATATAAATATTGTAAAAAAATATTTTAGAATCCCTCTTCCTTCTGGCTTTGATTTTTGAGATCAGAAACTCTCAGTCTCAGAGCACTCAGAAGAGGGCATTATATGGAGATGACTGGGAGAAAAAAAAATGAGATTCTTCACTATGCTTCCCAAACAATGAGGATTTTTAGGCAATCTCATAAACCACCCAAATTTATTCCATTGTTTGCTGTAATAAGCTCACATCAAGTACAATATACTGTAAAAAGACAAGAGATGATGCAGGCAAGAGATCATGCCTGCATCATAGCAAATGAATCCATTTGGTGGTGAAGCTTTCTGTCTTTTGTGTAAGAATTATGAAGCCTTATAAGGCTGCATTAACAGAGGGCTAGGATCAAGATCACATGGAGTGGAGACCACTTTATAATGCCTGGTAAGACCAAACTTGGAATATTGAATCCAGTTTTGGTCATTACTATATAAAATTTGTTAAAACTCTGGAAAGAGTTCAAAGAAGAGCAACAAAGATGATTTAGGGACTGGAGGCTAAAACATATGAAGAACAGTTGCAGGAGTTGAGTATGTCTAGTTTAATGAAAAGAAGGACTGGGGTGAAATGATAGTAAGGTTTCAATATCTAAGGGGCTGCCACAAAGAAGTGGGGGATGTCGACCTATTCTTCAAAGCACCTGAGGTAGGACAAGAAGCAATGGGTGGAAACTAATCAAGGAGAGAAGCAACCTAGAACTAAGGAGAAATTCTCTTACAGAACAATTAATCAATGGAATGACTTGCCTCCAGAAGTTGTGGGTGCTCCAACACTGGAAGTTTTTAAGAAAAAAATTGGACAATCATTTGCCTGGAATACTATAAGGTTTCCTGCCAAGGTACTTTCCCACTTTGTTATTCTGTTATACAATTTATTTTGTAATTGATCATACAGAGATGGGTGATCTGAATGAAATTTTATAAGCAACTTGCTTCTACAAGATTGAGTAGATATAGTATTGGATACACATCTTAAATTTGAGGATGGTAAAGAGGCATGTAAATACATACTGAAAGATCTTCTTGGCATGGGGGAGCCTCTAGCTATTCCTTGTCTTGATTTTGATAATGAAATTTCTATGGTTCCAAAGCCAATTAAACTGCCAT
The DNA here is from genome assembly GCA_030761175.1 of Masticophis lateralis. Classification (NCBI taxonomy): domain Eukaryota; kingdom Metazoa; phylum Chordata; class Lepidosauria; order Squamata; family Colubridae; genus Masticophis; species Masticophis lateralis. The sequence goes on along the minus strand of JAUDYJ010000001.1, from coordinate 189,353,896 downwards.
CATTCATTCTTGATCACATTAACATGGAACCAAATCTCATTCATCAGTACTGTAACTTTATCAATTAAGTATTGGCTGGTTTCTGTCAACAGGAAGAGAAAGGAAATGGAATAGGTTGAGGATGATAGGAAACAATATGTTGCTTCAAGCAAAGGTAACAAGGAAAAGTTTATTTTAAGGCAGCAAATATATTTATATAATCTTAAACTCCCAAGGCAGTAATCTGGATGTCTGCAAGAAGTGAAAGTATACACCTGCTTTCTTTTTAAATAAGGACACTACATATTGTGATGGATATACAATTGGGTTAAATTTTAAAAAAAGATAGAAACAATAGCAAAGCAATAGCCAACTTTACTTTATTCTAAGATCATTCTATATATAAAATAGTGAATGTCTATTGAAATATAAGGCAGTTATCCTTTGATTAAACTATATTTTTTATAGTAGGAATAATGTCCAATGTACCTGAACTTCTCCCTTCATCCTTCCCCGTCTTGCCCTGTGCAAACATTTTAGATCACACCTCTGGATTGCCAAGTAGCATGGATGAATTATAGAAGTCGTAATTTAGGACTTGCAGTGAGGAATTTAATTTAATTTAATTCATTAAATTTATTTGCTGCCCATCTTGTTTCAGAGTGACTCTGGGCAAATGGGACTTAGCACCCCACATATTCTCACCTCTGTAGATTTTGGTGGCATTGAAAGCTAGATGAAAGTTGTGGACTCCTGGAATGCTCTCTGGATCAAATAGAGATTTTGAGATTTTCCATATGTAGACCGGACAGCTTATTTTTTAAGTAGCTGGCAGAAACTGATGTTTTAGCAGCTGCTTGGAAACAGTTGGGGATTCCATCATGCTCTGAGTCATTAATGCTTTGGAGCATTAACCTTAACACTTTGGAAATTTAATTTTTAAAATTGCTTCTTTACGGTTGAAAAGCCTTTGGAACTGCAAATTTAGGAGTTCCTTGGTGAGACTATCTTCAGTCTCTTTAAAAAGGAAGAAAGTTAAATGTTTCCAGCTTTGTAAGATTTTTATTTTTTTGCAATGTTCAGCCAAAGAGTGATTATAGTGTTCTTTTTAGAAAGTTTTTAAATGCTAAGGGTTTGGATGAAATTGATTTAAAGAAAGACTTTGAAGTTAATTAGAAATATCCCTTGGCATGGGAAGCATTTTTCTTATTTACATTTCTATCTGATAAGATTTGAGAGTGGATCATTAGAGATGATGGCTTCTTTAAAGAAAATGTTTGATCTATGGGTTCAGGATGTGCTTGAACTAATAAGGAACTATGGGTTTCTATGCTGGAACCAAAAGTTGCTATTGAAGAAGAACAAGTTTCTTTGAAGATAATCAAAATGGACTCTAAGGTTAAGGTAAAAATTATAACCTAGAAGAAAGAAATGAAAATATTGAATTTACAAATGGAATTGGATGATCATTTTAAAATTTAAAAAGACATACAAGTAACATATCCAAAGAGTACTATGGGTTACTCTTTTAAATTGGAATACAAGCGATCTACTGGAGTTATTACATCAAAATTACAACTACAAAAAACCAGTGACAAAATTCTGAAAAAAGTTAAATTTACAGAAATGTTCCAAGCTAAATTAAGATTTAAACAAATTCTATTATATGAAGACAAATATGCAAACCAATAAACTTTCAACAAATTTGAAGGAAAACAATTTGAATTTTTATAGGATCAATAAGATTTATTTAATTAATAAAAAGAAATAACATTCAGGATAATGTTACATAGATCATTACAATCTATGAATTACAAATTACATATAATTAGTCTTACATTTAACCTGTATCTGTATAACCAAATCATCTTCCCTTCATCACCTCTACCCCGTTTAAATCTTACATTAAATTTGACCACTTCATCTAAGGAACATCTGAAATGTTCTATAGTTCACAAAAGTTTTTGCCAAATGATAAAATCTAGTGATCTAAAAATATTATTAGATTTCTTATTTTTAATAATTTATTAGCCTAATGGAGTATCAGTGGTATTAATAATAAAAGTAGAGAAACCTGTTAGCATGTGTTTTGTTTTTGTTTTTGTTTTTTGCCTTTAAATTCTTCCCATTTCAGGCATGGATGCATAACAATAGAAATCTGAATAAGTAGAAAAATTGAATATATATATATATAAGGTGTGTACCATGTTTGAATTTTTTTCTTCTTTTACTCCCAACTGACCCAAAATCTCTCGCTAACAGTAATGTGGATTTTTCACAGAAACTATTTCTACTTACTCACACTTCCTGGAATGACCATAGTCAGGAATAAAACTGTAAAAAATGTTCTAAGAAGCCCAAAATATAAGCAACTCTTAAAGCATCAGCTTCTACAGAGTAGACCCCTATAATGAGTAGAAGGTCTTGTCAGCTATATGGTCATTCTAAGAAATGAAAAAACAGTTATTTTGAAAAGTCCTAGAAGCTAATCCTGGGGTCAAGGACATGAGATTCTGCCTCATGGATTCACCAGATATAACATTCACAGTGAACCAGAGAGAGAAGGAGAGAGACAGGAGGGAGAGAATGCAAGGAGATAACACAGTTTACCAGGCTATAAAATGTTTATGTTGGATTATTTTTTCTTTTTTAAAAAACGTAGTTGTTGACATCCAGCTGCTCTAAGAAAGTATCCAAGTTGGATGGCTATAATTCAGTTTATCTACTGTTTCCTTCAATTTTTAAATTGCATTGAGTATCTTCCATCTGGAGAAAACAAAAAATGAATTTCTCCAGTTTCAAAAATTTAAGGTAAGAAAAAAAACCTAACTAAAGTAAAAAGAAAGCAACAGATTTCTCCATCCAAGTGCCCCTTTGGTGCTTTTTAAATTGTAATTTATTAGGGAAAAAATACAATACCTGAGAAGTATGAACCATAGAGACTGAAAATCCATTTAAATGACAATTAAAAGAGATTTGTCAAGCACTTGTTACCATATATGTCTGGTGGGCTGCAGTGGTGGGTTTCAAAAATTTTGCTACTGGTTCAGGGTGTATGGCTAGGTGGGGGACATATGACTGAGTGGTCATGGCCAACTTGACATTACTCACACCACACCCACTCAGTCACCTGACCCCCCACCTAGCCACGCCCACAGGAAAAGGTAGGAAATTTGTTGGAATTTCCACCTATCTACCCCCACCCTCCCTTCACCAGTTGCCCCGGTTTCTCCTCCTTTAGTGACCCCAGCCCTAGCCCCGCTTCCTCCCCTACCACCGCCTCTTTATCTTCCACGGCAGCTGGTCTAGAGTCTGGAAGTCTTTAGTGGCCCCCAGCCAGCCACTGCAGCCTCAAAGCGGCTTGCCAAAAAGATGGCAGCTGGCTGCAGGCTGTGGAAAAGTACCGGAGGTCATGGAAAAAGCTGTTGCCGTTGCCACCATGTTCTTCATGCATACACATTCCATTGGACTTGCAAAACAATGGGATGCGCGTGCATGAAGAACATGGCGGCAATGAATATAACAGGTGGGGAGAGTGAGTGGTGACTGGGGGACTGGTTTGGGGGCATGGCCAACCGGCCATCGCTACTCGTTCAGTGACCTTGGCCAAATTTCTGCCAGCGGTTCACGCAAACCGGTGCCAACTGGCTGAATACCACCTCTGGTGGGCTTTATTCAATATGAGGAATATTTTTAATATATGACACAGGTGATTTCTTCCTTCTGCTAAAGTAAGAAGGAACAGACAGAGACACACACCTGACCTGAAATAGTCAGGAAACTATGAAATTTCTTTTGTTCTACTTAACACATAGTTCTTGCTAGAAATACTTTTTGAATACTTTTCTGAAAACTCTTCCCTGTAATGGGTAAGAGACCATGGAAAATTGACTCCTGAAATTAACTGCAGCCACTGGATTTGCTTAGTGAAGAGAAATGGAACACTTTGGATAATCTCTCTATGCTTTCCCAACCCCATTCTGACATCGCTCGAAGAGGAAAGCCATGAGAAATATCTATGAACATTTGGTTGTATGTACATCAGTTTCTTCTTGAACCAAGTCTTGGATTACATGGAAAGCAATGGAACTTTTCACTTGTAGATAGTCGTGCTAAATGAATACACCCCTCCCCCAAAAAAACCCCCCACTTCCTTATTTTGAGGCTGAGCAGTTATCCATCATGGAACCTAAGCAGGGTTACTGAAGTTCATTGACATAGAGAAGAATAAGTAAAATACTTTGATACATTGTTGGATGCCTTCTACCATACATAACTGTGAGGTGTAGTCATATTTGGAGACCTTGCTTCAGGTGCTGTAACCAAATGAACTGAACTGGGAAAAAAACAGGTTTTTTTATGCTGTAGGATCCTTTGAGGGAAGTTCTTCCTACATGCTTTTTCTGGAACATTCCTTCTCTCACAGCTATAAGTCAAATTGACTTTAAGTAAACATACCAAAACAAAAACAAATGCTGCTCTGAACATATTATAACTTTATTTATAGCAGCTTCATTTCAACATCTTCCTGCATGCACTAAAGGTGATACCAGTCTGATTCCTACATGGAGGCTGTTTCAGAGACATGGTCTTACCTCCAAAAAACAGAGCCTGCTAGCTTTGGTCTCTTTATTTCCCAATCAATGAATGATGATGATCTAATGATCTAATAGGTCAGGCCATCACAGGTTGGAGCAGGGCATCCTATAGGTGCCAAGACATAAAGCGATAGCTCTTTCTAATTTTATATTCATGAAAAATATCCCAGGCTCAGCCCTTTCCTTCTTTCACTTTCAAAGATGGAAGAGTTGTTGTTGATATGTAGACAATACAGAAAAGGGGAACTGAAGTTCTGACTTAGTGCAAGGCAGCTGCATGTGGTACAATATAATTCCTCTCTCTCCACTCTCCCACCCCCTCCCCACCCCCTAGTCAGGGCAATGCAACTATAGCATTTTAATTTGTTTTAGGCAAGAACGTTGCTTTTAATGATTAAACCAGTGAAGCAAAGGAAAGTACTGCAGTTTTCTTTCTTTCCTGCAGCTTGCAGCCTTCGAGGAACAGAGATGAAGAGAAAGTACTAGTATTCAGAAAAGCTGCTGAGCATGTTGGCATTGGCTCAAGAGATAGCTGGCTTTAAAGGGAAGAGAATGATCTTCAAATAATAATTTGAAAGCTGTTTGCAATGCCTCCCAAATGAGAACCTCCACTAAACATATTGCTGAAGTGGTGCATCTGGCCTTATCCATTAGCCAAAGGGGGTTTATGGCTCAGGGTGGCACAGCAAGCTTTTTAACACAGCTGAGGCAAGTGGAAATGATGGCACATGGGAAATAAGGGTGAGTGACATAAAATGCATTCTTCATCTGCAACCGCAGATGAAGTAGCCAGGGTGGATCAAAGTAGAAGAAAATGGGAGAAAGAAAGGAAAGGCCTGAGTCTGGCTACAAAAACCATTTTGTGAGATTAATTTTCTGGTATGAATTCCAATATCTGGTCCCTCTGTAAAGGTGACTGAGTTGGATGGATGCTGTTGAGCAACTGCTGATTCTTCCACTTTCTGAATTGCACCTTGTAGCTTCCAACTGGAAAGCTAAAGAGGGAGGAATTTGCATGCGCTAATAAATGAATACAAAGTGTGGAAAGGATTGATACACAGGCTTAAAGTATGTTTACTTTTAATTTTAATTAAAATTTTAATTTTAATTTAGAGTAAAGGAAATCCAGATTGACTTCGAGCTAGTCTGTGTTACCTCAACTTACCAATAAGTTGTTCTTACCACTACATTATCATAGAAATGGTGGTGGACTTTAAGAGAAACCCTCCCATACTACCACCTCTTATAATACTAAACAACACAGTATCAACAGTAAAGACCTTCAAATTTCAAGGTTCTACCATATCTCACAACCTAAAATGGACACCCAACATCAAAAATGTCACCAAAAAAGCACAACAAAGAATGTTCTTTCTACATCAACTCAGAAAGCTCAAACTGCCCAAGAAGCTGCTGATACAGTTCTACATAGGAATTATTGAGTCTGTCATCTGCGTCTTTATAACTGTCTGGTTTGGTTCTGCAACCTAACAAGACAGACACAGACTTCAGAGAATAATTAGAATTGCAGAAAAAACAATTACTGCCAACCTGCCTTTCACTGTGAACCTGTGTACTGCACAAGTCAAAAAGAGGGCTGTGAAAATATTTACAGACCCCTCACATCCTGGACATAAACTGTTCCAACTCCTACCCTCAAAACGATGCTATAGAGCACTGCACACCAGAACAATTAGACACAATAACAGTTTTTCCCCAAATACCATCACTCTGCTAAACAAATAATTCCCTCAACACTGTCAAACTAGTTATTAAGTCTGCATTACTATTAATCTTCTCATCGTTCCTATCACCCATCTCCTCCCACTTATGACTGTATGACTAACTTTGTTGCTGGTATCCTAAAGATTTATATTGACTATTTCCCTATGACTATCATTAATTGTTGTACCTTATGATTCTTGACAAATGTATCTTTTTTTAATGTACACCAAGAGCATATGCACCAAGATAAATTCCTTGTGTGTCCAATCACACTTGGCCAATAAAGAATTCTATTCTACTCTATAGCAAAATGATAATCAATGGTATACATCTCTTTGAGTATTTCTCAGAGCAAGAATCTAACCCAGGGGTGTCAAACTCATGTCGTCATGGCAGCTTCATGTGATGTATTGGGATTTCCCCCCCCCCTTCACTAAACTGGGTGTAGGAGTAGCCAGTGTGTGACACATCCGGCCTGCGGGCCGGAAGTTTGACAGCCTTGATCTAACCTAAACAATGAATAGTGAAACGGGTTTTGTAGCTTACAGAAAGGAGATTTGTATGAAATATGTAAGAAACACAAGATAGGAATAGGCATTGCCTAGTATCTACCTAACTATTTCCTACTGAGACAAGAGTGAGCAAGCAAGTGTTCTGTATGTGTAACATATAGGGAACAAAGGCAGACAAAAATCACCTGAGATTAAAAGTCTGGCAGACAAAGAACAACAGAGTGATAAACAAAGAGAGGACACAGAGTAAATCTTTAATTCTCTTATCTCACCCCACTGACCCTGAGGCCATTGGGTTATGAGATGCCATAGCATCAGTGCCACTGAAGTCTTATTTCCAACAGATGTACTCTCAAAAATGCTGTTCTTGCTTTCAAGAAACATGCTTCAATCTCAGTAAAGCCTTTCCTTGTCCAAAATTTGTTTTAGGCTAAAAGCTCTTTCTTTTCTTTTCTTTTTATGAGAAATGTTAGGGATTCTTAATAATGGGCAGAGCTACATGGTTCATATACAGTGGGGCAAAAAAGTATTTAGTCAGCAAGTTCTCATTTTGTCTCTCATAGTTGAGGTCTACCTATGATGACAATTACAGGCCTCTCTCATCTTTTTAAGTGGGAAAACTTGCACAATTGGTGGCTGACTAAATACTTTTTTGCCCCACTGTAGTTCTATGACTGCTTTTTTTCCTTTTCCCCTTTTTTTCCCCAAAGGAAAAAACTTTTGCTAATGTAGCTAAAGCAGCTGAAGTTTGTTCTGGAAATTGGCAGACTAGAAGTTGTCTAATTCTCTCCCCTGTGGAATTTTTCTCCTGTAAATCATATCCTTAGCTTTTAAAAAAGAATTAAAAAAAAAAAAAGAAACCCATGGGAGAAAAAAATGACTGTCTGTGGGCAGCATATAAATCTGATAGCTAGCTAGCTAGAAAGATAGATAGATTATATATGTTTTCTGAGGTTTTCGCGGGTATTTGTATATAGGTCTTTGATTATTCGGGTCTTCTCCCGCATAAAATTTGAAGTGTCTTGGTGACATTTCGACGAAGTCTCATTCGTCACCTTCAGGCTGGTGTTCTCGGCTTCGTGCTTCGTGCTGGAAGTACGAAGCCGAGAACACCAGCCTGAAGATGAAGAATGAGACTTTGTTGAAATGTCACCAAGACACTTCCAATTTTACGCGGGAGAAGACCCGAATAACCAAAGACCTACATAGATCATATATATAGAGATATAGATATAGATATATAGATATATAGATATATAGATATATAGATATATAGATATATAGAGAGAGAGAGAAAGAAAGAAAGAAAGAAAGAAAGAAAGAAAGAAAGAAAGAAAGAAAGAAAGAAAGAAAGAAAGAAAGAAAGAAAGAAAGAAAGAAAGAAGTATGCTTCTCCCTCGATTGGCCAGGTTCAGTCAAAGAGGACAGATTTTAAAGTCAAGCAGTAATATGTAAAGTATTCCAACCTTGGAGCTTCTGAGTTTAAAACATTTTTATTTTTTTTTTGCCTTGCAGGTTTTGTTTTGAACCTGAAACAAAGCAAACTCATGCAGGTCACAAGTGTAGAAATTAGGATATAAATTGAGAGCTGTCCCACTGAAATATTTCCCTTTAAAGTTCACCAAAGTTTGTAAGAACTTTGATTTGGGCTTGTAATCTAGACTTAAATGGAAATTCATTTCTGTCTTCCTCAATTGCATAGAGGTTTGAAATTCCTTCAGATCCTGAAATCAGAAATTCCATCACTGATATTAAATGAATCTTTCATTATGTTTCTCCTTTTCCCGCCCTTTTTTTCCTTTTTTCAGTTAACCTGAGATGAGAATCAATGAACAAAAATAAAAGCATTTATTAGGATTTAGGAGCTGAACAAAAAACGCTATGGAAAAAGATATACACAGATACTGTAAATCTCTCATTTTCATACAATGAAACAATGGAATATTTCATTCTTGTTCTATTGATTTTTTTTCCTTCCCACAATTTTTCTTCCTTCCACAATAATTTATTTCCCAAATAGAAAAATTATTTCTCCCTTTTATTGCACTCTTGTTATTTTAAAGACTGATCAAGGATCTTAATATACTGTAGATATTTGATTGCATTGCATAGGAGAGCCCTCTGTGAGGGAGGGAGGTATCTTCTAAATTAGATGATAGATGATAGATAGATAGATAGATAGATAGATAAAAATAAATGATTGATCATCAAGAAATATTCCTTCCTCCTGTTTTAAATACCATCAGTATGAAATTGGGTACCCTTTTGTTCTGAAAATGATAGCAAGATTTCTTTCAGCAGGTCAAGGGATCTGCCCCTAAAAAAGATATTTGGAAGCTTCCCCTGGGCCAGAAAACAGCATCCATGTAATATTGGGCGCCCCATAATATGTCCACACGCAGCCCTGGATTAACCATGAAGCAAAATGAAAATGTACTGAGGACACCAAGGGAAGGGAGGAACCACAATTTTCCTTATGTATCATGAGCTTCATCCTTTCAATGCTACACTTAATTTTCAGCACCTATTTAATGTTTTATTAGTTAAGCAGTAGAAGAGGCAGGAGGCATCATTGTTGCACTAAGTTTAGGACAGTGATGGCTAACCGTTTCGACACTGAGTGCCAAAAGTGTGAATGTGCACTTGTGAAAGCGTGTGCATGTGCCTGCACACCCATAATGCATGACCCCCCTCCCTGTGTGCTCCAACCCCCCCACGCACACGCCCTGCCCCCCAGTGCATGCACGTGCATCTCCTGCATGCACTCTGCCCTCCCAAAAAACATCTGGCCGGCGGGAGGTGCGTGCACATGTGCAAAGGACCTGAGTTGGGGTGACAGATCATGTGCCTGCTGAGAGGGTCTGCGTACCACCTGTGGCATGCGTACCATAGTTTGCCATCACAGCTTAGGGCATCCATTGGCCTGAATCCAATTCTGGACATGCCATACCTTTGTTACATGCATTGGTCCCAGTTTCTCTCCAGGTGCAATTCAAACAGCTTACTATCACCTTTAAAGGCCTATATGGCATCTTTTTGAGATCTTATTTCCATAATGGTGTATGCCCATCCTACTAGTTCTGAGTGAGACAGTATGCTTCAGGTCCTTCTGTTGGGGTCTTCTGTGTCATGCTGCTTGCCCTGTAGGACAGTCCCCCTCCAGAAATATAGACAATCCCAACCTGCTTGTATGAAGTGTTGGTTTTTTCCTCAGAGATTGAGGGAAGCTTTAGTTTCTGAAGTTCTCACATGGATGTATGGCATAAATGCCCTTTGAAATGCTTAATGCCTCAATTGATTTTGGAGATTTTTTGTCTGTTCACCATCCAGAGTCTTGTTTGATAGGTGAAAAGCTTTATTAATATCATTAATAAATTAAACACCATACCCCAGTCAGACAAGGAAGGAGTGCTAGGGACCCCATCAGTTAAAGTATTTTGACTGGTGGAGTCCAGAAAGAGAGTCTTTTCTGCTGTTGCTCCCACCTACTGGAACACTCTTCCCCCAGAGATGAGGCAGGCCCCCTCCCCTTGCCTTTTGGAAGGGTACAAAGATTTGGGGGGGGGGCTCATGGGGCCTGCAGAGTGGGGAATTGGTTATCACCTTGAAGTCATTCCTCTCTGCTTTTTAAACTTAGTCTATCCTCTTTTTTTTTTTAGCTCTCATTTTACTGAGGTATTGCATTTTTGTGTGTTCTTTATGGTTTTAGTTATAATCCGCCCAGGGTCATTCTGAGAGGCAGCTGGGCAGTACCTAAATTTGATAGATCAATACATAAATAAAGTACATATTTTGCAAAACGTGGGTGGAAAGGAAGGCAATTTTTCATCTAAAAGTTATAAATGAAAGCACTGAATTGCTCTTCCCATGTGCTAATCACAAAGGAAGGATAACTAAATATCAAATTCTAACTGACTTTTTGCAAATCAGTTCAGAGTGGATTTTGCCTTGACAGTGCCTTATGGTTGAATGGCTTACTGAGTCTGGGGAAAGTAGACATTCTGAGCAGGGATTACATTTTTCAAATACCAGGAAAGAGCTAAAAAAAAAATCCAATGATGTCTGGTGGGAAAAGGATTTATATCCGTGACACTAGAAATAGCCGCCATCATGTTAATCTTATCTTGATTGCTCAAGTGAGGGCAGGGAAAGTATCATCATCGTCATCGTCATCATCATCATCATCAACATCATCATCATATGAATACACAAACATGGGTGTATATACACTTAATCAGCATGGGTCACACCTGTTAGTTTACCATTGTAATTAGTAGGTCTTCTTCCAAAAAAAACCTAATCCTCAAATGGCTCCGTCATTTGTGTGGCAAGAAATACCGAAGATGAAAGAACCTGGTGGGAAAATATGAAATTGTCTTCCTTACATCTGATCAATAATGTGAATGGTTGAACTTCAGGCAAGCCACCAGCAGGCACAACCTTTAAATATTGCTTCTGAAGCAGAACAGTCCTCAATCAGTCTCAAATTTGCAATGTTTAACAAATAAATATAGAGGTATATTCATACGTCCCATACAGTGGTGGCTTCCTACCAGTTCACTCAAGTTTGGGCGAACTGGTAGTGGCAGCAGCAGGAGGCTCCGGCCACCTGCCTGGACATCATCATGGACTTCCAGTTTTGAACTGGTAGCAAAGGTAACTGAAAACCACTACTGATCCCATAGGAAAAGAGCAGGAAATGAAGCATTGAGATATCAGAAGGTATAACATGCCTTCTGATGTCCCTCCTGTTCCATCTCAGAGGACCTTATGAGACTTGTTAATACTGCAGCACCAAACGACAGGGTAGTGATTATCAGTCAGTGGCCCAAGGTTCTTATTTTGATCCTACACAAGAATACACCATCATCTACTCTCTCTTGGGTTTTGCTTCACATCTTTGTAAAGCTGCTAGGGGAGGTCATCCAGCCATAGGAGAGAAGTATGCTGATGATAATACAGCATACTGAGGATATATATCTGCCTGGCTATCCAAGTGATACTATCAAAGTGCTATCCCAGAGTCTGAAAGGGTCTGGATGGGGAAGAATGAGATTTGGCTCAATCCTAGCAAGACTGAGTGTTTTGTCTCATAACCCCTCATCTTCCATTTATGTTACTGCTGCTCTTTGATTGTGTGTATAGCATGCAAAGCAAAAGAGGGTAGAAGGTAAAGGTTTCCTTTTCAATCCTTTCCAACTCTAGAGCATGGTGCTCATCTCCGTGTCTTGGCCGAGGAAGCCAGTGTTGTCCAAAGACAATTTCCAGGGTCATGTGGCCAACATGGCTATATGCCAAAGGTGCACGGAATGCTATTACGTTCCCACCTAAGTGTTATCTATTTATCTACTCGCATTTGCAGGCTTTTGAACTGTTTGATGGGCAGCAGCTGGAGCAAGTAACAGGAGCTCATCCCGTTGCATGATGCTTGGGACTCAAACCCAGGCTGTCAGCTTTCCAGCAGACAAACTTAGCCTCTGTAACTACCGAGCCATTTTGCCCCTTTGCTTGTGAAGTAGCAATTGGCAATATGGTGACTTTAGGAATCAGAGCATTTCCATCTGTAGAAACAGTAGGCAATACCTGTCCAAGACAAAACAGAACTAATTCTTTAAATCTTTAAAAAAACCTACATCTCACAAGAGAAATTGAGGGGCTGGAGTAGTGAGGAGAAGATGGGGCTTCTGCTACTTTGAAACCTTACATTTGCTCAGTTGGGTTGCTGCTACATTTCATTCCTAAGGTAGAAACAGTTTTTCACAAAAAGTAATGAGACACAAGAAGATTGGAGAGAGAGAAAGAGGGGGGAGGGAGGGAGGGAGGGAAGGAGGGAGGGAGGGACGGAGAGAGAGAGAGAGAGAGAGAGAGAGAGACCTTGTTTCACAATTGATAGTTTGGTAGGCTTTTTTCTAGCAAATATGCCCCAGTATGTGAAATTCTGCCTTCTTTGCAACAACTCAATTCCCTAAGCTTTGCCATCTTGCTGGGGACGATACACATCAGAGAGCCCTTTATCTTTCCATGATATACATCTTTGATATTTATTATTAAGGCATATGACAAGCCTAACTGCAGTGAAGTCATGCATATAAAATACACATTATCAGTCACTGAAAAGTGGGCCTGAGGGTATTTAAGGCTGAGTGGGTGGGTAACTTCTTTGTAACAGTAATGTGACATCTCCTTTAATCTCAAAAGTGAATGCCAGTAAATGTTTTCCCACAGCTAATGAAGTATTTCCTCCCCACCCCACCTCCCCTCCAGAAAGAGCTTTTGACACATCCCTTGTTTGTCAGGATTAAGCTGCATTTCTTTTAAGTCATTAGAAAGACTGCATATAGAAACAGGATGGATTTCAACCTCCTTCCCTGCTTGCCTGTCTTTTATTGGTTGAGGAATCTCTGCTGATTTTTTTTCTCTTTCTTTTTCTAACCTTCTCCCCACCCCCACCCCCACCCCCACCCCACCCCAATCTTGATTGATCTAACTAACAAATCAACTCTGTTGCTGGGTAGAATTTTTAGATGAGAAGGAAAGGAAGAAGCAGCAGCGCCAGGGTTTCCCTACAAAAATAAAATTATATAACATGCTACAAGATATTTTTAAGCCAGGCTATTCCTTCCATGTTGCCAGCATTGAACTAACTATCATTGGATCAGATGTTCAGTGTATTTCTATGCATCAAGATTCTCAAATAATTCTAATCTGAATACAGGGGAGTAGAATCTAACTATAGTATGTATGTGAGTAATTGTGAGCAAATTACTCTTTATGAATAGTAGACCATAGGGAAGGGGTCCCCAACCTTTTTAGGTCTGTGGACCAGCAGTGATGTCAGCAGGTGGGGAGGGGATGGTTGCGTGGGTGCAACCTAATCCTGACAAAGAACTAATAAAGTTTTGTGCGCTCGCCTGCTGCTTGTGCAGCTTGTTTCCCAATGGGCCACGGACTGGTACATGTCTGTACCCAGGGATTGGGGACCCCTGATATAGAGGACAAAACATCAGGGTGAGCCTGGATACACTTTTTCCAACTAATGCATTTTGTGAAAAAGACATACACTTTTGTGAGCTGGAGCATACATACATAGATACATAGATGGTTTGCCTTTGCCTCCTTTCTTAGGGTTAAAAGTGATTGGCCCAAGATCACCCAGATGGATTCATACTTAAGGTGTGTGGAGGGGGGGACTAGAACCAGTGGTTCTCACTTCGGGAGAACAAGTTATTAACTTTCTGAGCAGTTTGGCAAACTGGTTCTTGGAAGAAATCATTAGGGCAGAAAACTGGTTGCTAAATTACTTGAATCCCACCACTGACTAGAACTCATAGTCTACTGGTTTCTAGCCTTAACCACTATACCAAATTGCCTCTCTTTATGTATGTGTGTATGCACACACACACACACACCCCATATGAATGTGTGTGTGTATCCAAGTAAATCTGCTTAAGAATGAGTTCCTATAAAGAAATCCTAAGCAACTGTAGTTAGGTAAGATTAATGCCATCAATTTTCATTCACAGAGATGTGTACAAAAGTGTAATTTTAAATATTTTTAGTGTTTTAGCGATTAGTAATTTCATTGATTTAGTTTTAATGATTCACTTGGAAAATAGGAAGCTATGAACTTTGGGTTTTGGAGAAAAAAATTGTATTTAACCCTTAAGAAGGAATTTCAGCTCTACAATAAAATGAGCTGCTGTACTGCAATTGCAGGAATATAAGCAATGGTATCACAAAAGTCAGTTTTGTTGTGTTGTTCCTACAATCTATTCAGTTTAATTTCCAGTAATGGAAAAGTGTCATATATTTGTTTATTTGCTGCTTATATATTTCTTTGCTGAAACGGAAGGGGGGGGGGGAATTAAAAATGGAAGGAAAAAAAATGTTTCAGAAAGGTATAATGGAGCCTATGAATATGAAATATATGGGAAATCTCGTTCTATCTCTACCAAAATTATAAAGACTTCAATCATTATTCCAAACATTGATCAGAAAAGCTGTCTATTCACTTATATTTCTGGAATCCACAAAGCAGACAAAAACTTGATAGCTACTTTTGGTAGAGGCCCAAAGACTTCATACAATTTCTCTTAGTTACCTGTTTAGAACAAGTGATGGGTAGCAATAAAAATGGAAAAGGTTTTTGAGGGTTTACGAGCCATTGAAAGTAGAATCTAGGACCTCTAATGGTCAATAGGAATTCAATAAGTTTCCCCTGCCTTTAATTAAACTTGTTGCTGTTGTTACATGAATAAATGACAAATCCATTTTTTTTAACCTGCCCATATGGTTTTAATTTAACTACAACTACAATATTAATGTACAAAGGGAGGAGGAAAATGGTTTAGAAATGTGGTCTATTTTTAGAAATGTATCTGTTTCTTCAGATTAGGGAGAGCAGTTGCCCGCTCAATTAATTGAATTTACAACCCAGCCACTCTAAAGGACTCTGGACCCACAAATTGATACACTAAATTGCTGCCTCTATAATGGGCTCTCTCTCCCTAATTCAAGGGAGAATTCAATTGAAACAATTCAAGACCAAGGTTGTAGACTTTGTATGACTTGTATGATTGCTGACCTGGAATAAGTTATTACAAAGGCATTCACAATATTTCAAGATCTAAACATTCATTGAAGGCTTTTTCTATGAAAAACAGAAATCTTGATAGAACACTGCTATGTACAATGTTTTCAGGTCTTCCACAATATTTTACAGTATTCAGTACTTAAAACCTTTTCTACAACATTCCACAACTGAGTAATCAATTCAAAGCAATGTAGTTAGAATATGTTTTCATTTTTCTACTGTTTTGTGCCTGGCAAAATAAACACAAAATGCAGAATAAATAGCTACTGTACTCTCAACTAACTTTTTCTATCAAATATACATATGAACATGTGCACATACATATCTGCTCACCCAACCACTCCCACACAAATACAATTATATACAACATCGTGCCTGTCAACGACTTCTTCAGCTTCAACCACAACAATACATGGGCAAACAATCGATATAAACTCAAGGTAAACTGCTTCAAACTCGATTGCAAAAAATCCTACTTCAGCAACAGAGTGGTCAATGCCTGGAATGCTTTACCTGACTCCCTTGTTACAGCCTCAAACCCTCACAGCTTCAATCTCAAACTGTCTACATGGACCTCACCCCATTCTTAAGAGGTCCGTAAAGGGGGTGTGCCTATTATTGCACCAGCATGCCTATCGTCCCTGTCTTACTGTCCCCATTTATCTGTATTTACTTCCTTTGTTCATGTTTATGTTCATACCTATACTTGTTATCTTGTACATGTTTGATAAATAAAATAAAATAAATAAATAAATATAGGGGGTCAGAAACATCTATATTTTGGGCATGGAGCCCTTGTTAAATTCATTACAGAAATTTTCTTGAACTTCCTTTGAGAGGCACAGTAGCTCAGTGGCTTAAAAGACACTGAAGAAGTCTGTGCTCTGGCCATTCAAGTCCTACCACTGGTGATGGTAAGCTCCTGTCACTTGCCTCTGCTCCTGCCAACCTAGCAATGGGAAAGCATGTAATTGCAAGTAGATAAATAGGCTCCACTTTGGTGGGAAGCTAACAGGGTTCTGTGTTTTGCCATATGCTTTGTGCTGTGGAGTGATGTCATGCTGGTCACATGACCATGGAAATGTCTGGCTCCATTGCTTAAAGAAATCAACATGAGCATTGCCCCTTAAAGTTGGCTACAACTAGCAGAGTAATACTTACAGAGACTCCTTTCCTTTGGTTAAAAGAGTTCATACTAGGGCAGTGATGGGTAACCTTTTCGGCACTGAGTGCCGAAAGCGTGTGTGTGTGTGTGTGTGTGTGTGTGTGTGAAAGCGCGCACAGCACCTGCACACCCATAATGCAATGCAAACATGACCCCCCCATGCATGTGTCTTGACACCCCATGCACGTGCCCCGACCACCCACACACACGCCCTGGTCCCCAGCACATATGTGTGTGACCCCGTGCATGTCCTCCGTCCCCACCCCCTGCACTGGAGCAATGGCTCATGTGTCCGCAGAGAAGGCTCTGCATGCCACCTATGGCATGCTTGCCATAAGTTCACCATCACGGTACTAGGGCTACCAAACCTGTACTGTATGGATCCAGGCAACTCTTAGATAGCAGCAAAGAGATCCAGAAAAAATAACCCTTTGCTCTCATCTAGTGGTCACAGATTTTTACAATCCAGTTATGGTACTCAGTTGCGTGTCATAGATATCAACATATTAAGCACACATAAAAATGGTTTAATAATCATTCCCTTTAAAGATTTCCCATTACAATATTGAGAGCTGGCCTGTTATTCTTTCCCAAAATCTAATCCAAAGTTCTGCTTATATCCAGATTTTCTTTAAAGAAAAGTAGAAAAGGGGGCTATTTTAAGTGATTCTAACAAAATAATGTCTTCCAGCTCAAGAAGTAGCCTCAAAAGTTTAAAAAAGAAAAACCTTGCCATTGGAGATGCAGTGAATTCTTTTGAAATGATTTGAGCTCTGGAGAATGCTCATCAATCTTCATCTCTCCCCATCTTCCCTTTGCTATAACTTCTGATTCTTATCTCTGAAAAAGGGACTGAATAATTGCTTTCAACTTGGAAACTTTTCTTTAAAAAAAAACAATACTGTGGAAAATGTCACTCATGAAAGTACAGGTGAGGTGTCAATGCTGAGAGTTTTCCTTGAGGGCTGGGCATTTCAATGATTTGCAGACAAGAAAACACTATTTCCCATTTTACCAGCTTCTCCTCAAGAGCATCCCCCAGTAACCTCTCGTTATGTTTCACAACATTAAAATCTTCAAAAAAAGCTCACCTGTAGAAGCAATAATACTTCAGCATCGTTAAGCACCTCTTTGAGATGATATACAAGACATACAAAAAGTAGAGATTCCATCCCATCTTTGAATCCTCAAGGGGGGGAAAGTGAAATGAATTCAGGAACTAAGGATTTACAGATGGCACATTAAATCCACAAAAACAAGTGAATTCCAGATTGACTCCTGGTGAAACTTCACCAACCTTTCCTGAAACAAACCCATCAGTAGCACTTAATTGTTCTCATCTCTCTGTTCTATTTTATCTGAATGAGATCAGTCCTTTAGAGAATGATGGCATTTCTTTGAAATAATATGATCATGAAAGTCAGACAGATAGTCCATGATTATCAACTGAAATTGAGCCCAGACCTATAGTCATAAGTTGTGATGGTCGTTAAGTGGGTTAACATGTGACCAAGCCCAATTTTATAATCCTTTTTGCAGCAGCTGTTAAGTGAATTTGGCAGTTATTACTGCCAAATTCAAGTGTTGTTAAGAAAACACAGTGGTCATTAAATGAATACAGAAGTTGTTAAATGAAACTGGAAGTTATAAAGTGAACCTGTTTTCTTCAATGGGTTTGTTCTGCAAGAAACTAAAAATAAATGCCAGAAACTGGGGAGGGGGGGGAAATCCATCAAAACTCATGGTCATGTGATTGTGGGACCCAATCTGCATAGCTGCACACAGCTGTAAATGTGCACCAGTTCCCAAGTTCCCAAAATAAGATCATATGACTGTGAAGAAGGGGTATAAGTGTTGAAACTTTGGTTCATAAGTATCTTTGGGGAGATACTTATGGGGGTCCCACTTTGGGGAGATACTTTGAGGAGGTCTATCATAATTTCAAACAGTCATGAAATGACTGGTCATTAAGTGATGAGTACCTACAATCATAGATGGATGCAAGGATCTGATCTTCTGGAACAAACAAAACAGTTATTTAAAAACTATTTGCTTTCCTGATTTTTTTTTTTTTTTTTTTTTGGTGTGTGTGTGTATATGTTTAAGCAGAAGGTTAGTTTTGCCCTAGAAAAAGCTGAAGGAACCAATTTAGTATGATACTAATGGAATTGGGGGAACAGCAGAACTAAGCACTAGTGATGTGCATGGTACTTACATATTTTTTAAAAAAAGAATATTGCCCCTCTTGCAGTGTGTTGTGAGGTTTGGGGTCCCATGTTATGGTTTTAGCAAAAGGAGTATAAAAGTTTGCATTGGGACCACACACTATGCAAATTATATGGTTTGGATCTTGCTTACTCTTCTCATGAAGCCATGGTAGACAATAGTTAAGCAAAGAACATTACAGTCGAATGTGTGAATATAATCAGATCAGTTCACCTTCATTTAAAATGAAGGAAGAGGAAGGGGAGGGAGAGAAAAGAAGGGGAGGAAGTAAGCTAAGACTTTAATGTTGAAAGAAGGTTAATTATATTTGCTCAAAATATGGTTTGCTTCTCTAGCACTCTCCTGTAAAGCAACCTTTAGATCTTCCCGGTCTCTGACTTATTTCTCTGGGTGATAAAGTTAAATTTCTCTGAACTCAACTTAACTTTGATATGGCAGCCATCTTTTTAACTCCTCCTGCCTCTTCACTGACACAGAGAAGTAAAAGGGTCTCACCTGCCATTATTTTAGGAGGCCCTGACTCTCTCAGATGCCCTGTCAAGGGATGACAGTTCAAGCTCAGCACTTAAAATGCTGATTTGCAAGAGTTTTTGAAATAGCTCCTTTTAATAGCACCTCTTGACTCATTCCTCTGCAAATACTGCAACAGTATGTCATATATAGTAAAAACATGGCTGCATCCCCAGATTAAGGTACTATCATTCACATGATGTGGCACATGTGTTGAACTTACTGTAGAGCTAGCTCCATTGAACCTGCCACATAATTCATTTCCTTTAAATGTGAGAAGTGTAGGCTTGCCAGTCTAATCCATAAAAAAGCTTGAGATTTCAATTTAATCAGGTGAAAAATGAAGGGGGGGGGAGATGTTGAGTTGAGCCTAATTAAATTACTCTGAATCACTCTGAATCACACAAGCCATGTCATATTCACTGAGGTTTAGTCCCAAATAAGTGGTAGCATAGACAAATAGGCTTCGGATCACAACTTTTCAAAGGCAAGCAATAGACGTTGCGATATAGTTTTGATTTAAAGGTGCTAACATGGAATTCTAAACTTATACAGTGATTTTTTACGGGGGTTGCTGGGTCTATTTGCAGGGGTCTCCAATCTTGGCAACTTTAAAACTTGTGGATTTTAACTTCAGCAAAGCTGACTGAGGAATTTTGGGAGTTGAAGTCCACAAGTCTTAAAGTTGCCAAGATTGGGGACCCCTGGTCTATTGCAACCCAACATTGGCCTCATAGATTAACAATGAATTTATGATAGCTTGACCATAACATATTAATATCCTCTTACAAAAGATATATCAGTATAGATATACACAAATGCAAATATACACACAAACCTATTATTTTTTTTATATTATTGTATTGTCACAGGACAGTAAAATGGGCATCAAATAAGTTTAATAAATAAGTAACAAATTCTATTCTATTCTATTCTATTCTATTCTATTCTATTCTATTCTATTCTATTCTATTCTATTCTATTCTATTCTATTCTATTCTATTCTATTCTATTCTATTCTTATATTATTATAAATTTCTGGCTGGACTTGTCCTTGCGGTATTCTTACCGAGGTGTTTTGGATATTGTTTAGCTTTGTTACTTTCTTCTTAAAGCTGAAAAAGAATAACTGATCCAACAATATCTTTATGCTTAAGCAGAACTAGATCTTACAGTCTCCCAAATTCTAGTATAATGTCTTTAACTGCTATACCGTATATCTCCATAATAATAAGGAAATGAATCATAATCATTTATTACAACTAAAATAGAAGTTAAGATTCAAAACTATGGAAATGTACATAGTAATTATTTGTTAAGAGATTGAAAAAGCACATTTGGGACAACCATGACCTGGATGACTGAGAATCTCCATAACAAATGGAAATCAAGTTCCAGGAGTTGATTCAACTAAGAGAGAAGAAATGGTATAAATCTAAAAGATCAGGTTACAAATGGGGATGGATCACAGAGGCCGGATAACAGAATTGAGACTGTGGTTGGAGCTGATACCAACTATAAATAAATCTTTAAAGAATGACTCACGGAACACACTGAGCACATTGAAAGTCAGTGTCCCTGCATGCTGGCATTTCAACATCTCAAATTCTTTTTAAAAGGTTAATGTTTGGGGACCCAAATAGATTTGTTATTTCACTAAGAGCTACTAACCTTCTATAGTTCTTGGCACCCAGGTGACACTTCATGTACATTCCTCTTTTAGTGGTCCAGAAATCACACTGTCAGATTCAATGACAAACCTCCAACATGTCAATTTTTAGGAACGACCAAAGAAATAGAAGTCATCACTTTGATTTACCATAAATAATACACTTTTTAACACTTCATCACTTGCAAACTCAACCACAAAATCATTTGCCTGGTACCACATCAGCATCACTCCACTCCCATAGTTTTCAGCCGCTTAACCTGGCTAAGCTCCCTCCATCACCTATCTAAGAAAACGATATGTCTTTGCCTTGGCTGTTAATGCTGAAATCAAGGGAGTCCATGTCTTGTCTGGAGGCAAAAGGAAAAAGATTCTCTGAATTCTTTTTATAAAATCTGCTCACTGAAACATCAAACCCAGAATGTCTCACAGTGTTTGGCTATGAAGTTGGGGGTGACAGAGGGACTGTCTCTGTAATTATTGTCCTTTTGGGAAATAGAAGCTGTCCACCGGTGGTGGGTTGTTCCCGGTTCTGTCCGGTTCTTGAGAACCGGTAGTAAAAGCGGCGGGAGGTTCCTCCCACCCACCTGGACATCATAAGATATGATCTGCACATGCATGCATGACCAAAACAAGTGCGTGCACACTCCCATTGTAAACTGGTAGTAAAGGTAAGTAGAACCTACCCCTGCTGAGCACGTTATAGTTTGAACATATGAGATGCTTTCACATGACTGCACACATTTCAGTAAACCAAAGTGCCAAATAAATAGAAATCAGTTACATCACTATTGGTGCATCTAAAAAGTAACAATCAATGCAACTCACAAGTGGTTATATATTCGCACCCTTATGCATCCCCATTTGGGCTTCACTTGGGGACATTTCAATGCTCTGTGAAGGTGTTTTTAAACCATTTCTACCTGACAATCAATGTCAGTCTGGTTTATCAAATTCGCAAAGTGGCTTACATTGAGAGAGACAGCAATTCCACCAACAAAGCCTTCATCCTGCATGTAAAAAAAGAAGATAAATAGCTTCTCATTAACCTAAACTGATCTCCTTTTGTCATTCAGCTTTCTCCCATCAGGGAGTGCCGATCATCTGCCATATTTGCATGTTCACCTTGGGATCATTTTGCATACTTTATTAGTGAGCAAAATTCCAGAAAGACATTTCCCAAAAGAAGATTGAATGGCAGAATATATAATAAATGGGATTACATGGAAATGGCACACATTAATGGAAATAACTCAGCATCAAGATGGAGTATGTATTTAGTCAGACTGGAGGGATTTTGCAGATGTATCTCCATACATGATTGTTATTCATCCTAGAACTTTTTCTCCCAAAGGTAAATAGATTATTATTTTAAATGTTTATTTTAATAGACTGTTGGAAGAAATGTCCATCTGGGTTCATTTCCAAGTAGGAAGAAAGATGCTGGAAACATGGAAGCTCTTTTGAAAGATGGTTTAATGGTGGACAGAACCACATGGTTTGAGGTCCTGGGCAAAACGAGCACATGGAAGATATATATATATATATATATATATATATATATATATATATATATATATATATATATATATATATCTTATCTATCTATCTATCTATCTATCTATCTATCTATCTATCTATCTATCTATCTATCTATCTATAAGGTGAGACCGTCTCTTGGGTGAGACCCTCTCTTGGGCTCCACCTTAGAGCTTTCTGTTCCTGTGTAAGGGTAGGTACCCTGATTGGTTGTCAGACTCCCATGGGGTCATGCAGGGTTAACTTTGTAGGTTGTCTTAGGTCCCAGGCTTGCTTGAATCTTGCTGGATGTTGATGTAATGAAGAGGGTTTGGGGCAATTCCTATTATGGCTGAGGGCTAATCCTACCTTTGTTGGCTCTTGGGTGAGAGTATTTGCTTATGAATAGACCTAGTCATCTCTTTATCTCTTAAATGCTGACAACTGTTGTGGACTATTGAGGAGGGTGGGGGCTATTAAGAGTGAGTCTGCTTCCTGCCTTAAAAAATGTTTCTCCATTTCTCATCCAGGGAAATATAATATTCTTCCTTTTTAATATTTCCTAGAATATTTCATTTTTCTAGGAGAAGGGTGGGTGCTAACTTACTACAAGACTTCTGTAACATATTATTTCAAAATTAATTTACATAGAATTATTATATGAAACCACTATAAAATGTAATCCCACCCTCTAAAAATAACCTACCTTGGAATTACCACCAGACTATTTGTCGTGAATCTCCCAAAAGCAGGTAAACAGATATGGTACTTTAGATATTTCCTCAAGAGTCATTTTATTATCTAAAGAATTAAAAAAAATCAGCTTGGTGAAGCAAACATAGTACAAAAAATATCTTGTTCTTAGTAAATTTTCCTCCTACATAATGCATAGAAAGGAATCTCAGTCTTTGACAATTCTCAAAGTATGTGGTGAGCTGGCATCCTATGGGAAAAATTTCATATCTCTCTGTGTTTGTGTACGTGTGTACAATTGAACTGAACCATATGGAACATTGAACTGAGAAGGTATGATTGGCAGGTAATTATTTAGACACAGGTTTTATATTTTTACATAATTTCAGAACATTTGGTTTGAACTATCAAGCAAGCTAGAAAACAATATCATTTTTGTCAGTCAGCCTTATTTATTTATGTAGAGAAAATAAGAAAGCATTCCAGGAGCATTTGGAGATTATGATAATTATTTTGCCTTAATAATGTTGGAAGAAATATCCTTCTGGGTTCTGCTCCAAGTAGGGAAAAAAACACTGGAAACATGGAGACTGCTTGGAAAGATGGTTTAATGGTGGACAGGATCACATGGCTTGAGTTCCTGAACAGAAAAAGGGCAGATACAGCCCTTTTTCTTAGGTTTTATGCTCTCTCTGGCTTTGAACTTCCTGGGGCCTGGAAAGAGTATCCTGATTGGTTGTCAGACTTCCAGGGGGTGGGGGTCTTAGCTAGCCATCCTGGCTGATGTAATCTTCCCAGGTGCCATGTGGTGAGCCTCTGGCCTAGATGGGTCCCGTTGTCTTGCAGATGAGGTCCATTGACAAAGATTGAGTTTCTGCCTCTGGCCCATTAACAAAAGGGTGGGGACAGGAAGATGGGAGCTGCTTTGTCTTTAAAACATGCTTCTCCATTTCTCATCCAGGGAAACTTAATATTCTGCCTTTTTAATATTTCCCAAAATATTTCATTCTTCCAGGAAAGGGGTGGGTACTAACTTCCTACAATAATACAAACAGTTTATGAAGGTCAATTACTTTAACCATGATCAGAACCTTTTTTTTCCCTTAAAAAATACTTCTAGCCTTTCTGAGACATAGTAATTCCCTTTCTTGTACTTGAGTCGTCTCTTCAGAATACCCCTGTGTATTTTTGATTTGCTGGATGTCAAAAAATGATTAGAACACTGAAATGTGTACTGCTTTGCACTCGGGACTCTGGACCAAACTGTCAATGAAATACTTTGACCTTTTCCAGAAACAAAACTGTTGCAGAATATGTTTGTGAGAAAGGACCTTTGAGTGATAATAGGCCCCAAAGATTTACACTTCAGAAGTTTTGTTCCTTCAGCTAACTCAACCTTTCTTCTGCTCAGGTCAACAAGACATGCATTTCCACATAGTAAAGAAAGCAGATCGTTCTAATATTAGCTGGAGACAAATGAAATTTATAGAGTCCAAAATAGAGGAATTGTTCCCTGCCATGATGTGCAAAGCCTGTTATTCTAGAAATGGAACTTTCTGGAGAATTCCAAAATGACTTGTTTTCCTTTTGGACCACCCCAAGCTGGCAATTCTAAGGCTGCCTCTGATTGAAGCTTGACTTGCAGTGGTACACAAATATACACATTAACATTTGTTAACAATAATGAAGCATGTTGCTTTTTCTACTTCCAATTTGTTGTTATTGTTGTTATTTAATACCCAGTCAATTAAACTTATGTGATATTACATCCAGATACTAACCAGGTCTAACCCTGCTTAAATTCCAAATCCAGAAAAAATATGAACTTCATGCTGTTGCTTGCTGGGACTGCAACTTAAGAGAAAATTCTTTTTCAGGAATACATAATATATATATCTCATAACAATGATGGAGAATGTAAGCTTCATTGCTGGATGATTTGGCATCAAATAATTCCAGCAGAATTATGAAGAGCTTCAAGGTAGAGTCTGAAACAGGTTATTAGGTCTACATCTGAGCTAGGACGCACCTTGAGTCACAAGATTAGGATATATATTTAATACTTGCTAAATCACCAAGTTTCCTAAGTGGACTTGGGAAGGTTCTGTTTTTGTTGCATAGCCAAAGGGGTGCCATAAGCTTCTTGGACATTCAAAATATGAATGATATTGTCACATTTGATTGTTTGTTCCTTGTTTTTGGAAGAGGCATGCCTGCTTATTAATACAGGGAAATCCTTGACTTACAATCACAATTAAGCCTGATTTCTGTTGCTAAGCAAGACCGTTATTGAGCTTTCCCCCATTTTATGACCTTCTTTCCCACAGTTGTTAAGTGAGTCACTACAATTAAGGTAGTAATATGGTTGTTAAGTGAATCTGACTTCCCTATTGATTTTGCTTATCAAAAGTTTGCAAAAGGTGATCACATGACCCCAGGATACTGCAGTCATCATAAACACATGCCTGTTGCCAAGCGTCTCAATTTTGATCATGTGACCACAGCAACAGTCACTGCAACAGTCATCAGGGTGAAAAACCCGGATGTCAATTTTTACAGTGCTGTTGTAACTTTGAATGGTCACTAAATCAATAGTTGTAAATTGAGGACTACCTGTAATGAACCAATAACACAGTTTATGTTTAACATTTGAGACTGGAGACTGTATACATGATAACAAAAAAGTTGGCCTACCTGCAGTATTGTCCAATATTTTTAGGCCTTGAGGTTGACAATAATTAAATGGGGATTATTGAGAAGCTAAATGATGAAGGAAGCAAGAAATGTTTTATGGATTTTGCATCTCAGAAGAACATAGCTGTATAATATTTCAAGTTCTTCATTGATTTCCTACATCCTCTGAGTGTGCATATGTTTGCTTTTCATTTCCTTAATTGTTAGCATTGATAGAAGGATATATTGGGCTAATTTCATAATATATTATTTGGCTCACCACCTAACTACCATACTAGATGAAATATGCAGCTATGTAGATGTTTTATTAGTGCAGATATTGCTAATTTATTGGCAGTGTTTTCTATATTCTGAATCACTCGGTTTAAGCCTAATAATAATAATATGAATTATATAAAGTGATGTTCTTTTCCAGCAATGCATCTTCTTGTAAAAGAATATTTAAATCAAATTTTGAAATCTTGAAGATTCATTCTTCATTTCTTTGAAACTAAGGCACTTTTGTCATAGACAGATTTAATGCTATCACTTCCATTAGGATAGATGTGTAACAGCAGTTGCCCATATAGATCTTTTCATGAGGTTCAGGGATTTTGCTTGCTTATCTGGATTTTTGCAATTGATTTATGCTTACCTTTAAGACAGCATTCCACAACAAATGTCATCCTGCGCTAGAATTTTCCCTATCGTTTGATGGAACTAGCCATAGAAATAATGTGCTATGTTTCAATGACAGGAAGTGATTGGCTTAAACAGTTATTTAACAAGTTAGCAACTCGCATTTTCATCTTTACTAACACTGTATATTAAGCAGGGGTGGGGTTTAAAAATTTTAGCAAGGGGTTCTCTGCCCGGTTGCTGGGTGGGCGTGGCCTCCTGCACCATGGCGGGGGAGCTTTTTTGCCCTCCCCAGGCTCCAGAGGCTTTCTTCAAGCCTCCGGGAGGGCAAAAACAGCCTCCCCAGGTTTTGGAGGCCCTCTGGATAATAAATAATCAGAAAATAATCAGACTTTTCCAGAGCAAAAATGCGGCTTCAAAATCCATGCTGTCCTATCATCATTTTCTTGATTTTCTCTCAACCTACTGCAATAAGGAACCCACTCTATAGATTGACCATCTTATGTAATAGATTTGGGGAAAGGGGCAGGGGATATGGCCATTGTCCCATAAGTACATTGAGTACTGAAATCAATTTGGTACTATTTACCACTATTCCCCCCCCCCCCCCCGCCTCAGAATCACTTTTTTTTTCTTTCTAGATGTTATGCTTCTCTTACTCAAGAGGAATAAGAAGTTGAAGAGCCTGATCCAGGAAGTTTTCAACCTCAGAAATTGGTAAACAGTCAACTAATAATGGTTGACTTAGAAAAGAACCTACATCTGAGCTATTCAAGCAGCTCCTTATTGAGAACAGCATGCGAACTTCGAATCTTGCTTCCTGCTTTATTTCCTGCACCTTATCTTCTTGACCCAGATCAGCTGACTAACCTCCCTGGTGACTGGGCTTCTGGATAGCTGTAAATTATGGTTGCATCTGTGAACTTATGCTGAGTTTTGATTCTGAACTGAACCTTCTAACTCTCAACTCTCAGACAAGAACTTCAGTCCCCTACACTCATTTTGGATGTGCATGTGTTTGTACAGTTGGTTCTCTACTTGCCTTTGTGTGTGACTGCTTCAGTAGTGAAATCCAATTTTTTTTTGCTACCAGTCCTGTGGGCGTGGCTGGGTGGTCATGGCATGGGAAGAATACTGCAAAATCTCAATTTCCACCCCACTCCTGGGGGAAGGATGTTGCAAAATCTCCATTCCCACCCCACTCTGGGGCCAGCCAGAGGTGGTATTTGCCGATTCTCTGGACTGCTCAAAATTTCCGTACTGATTTTCCAGAACCTGTCAGAACCTGCTAGATTTCACCTCTGGACGCTTCCTATTCACCACCAAACTGATGCTTCTGTGCAGCAGCATTGGGGAGTCATCGGAAACACATGATTAATCTACCATAGCTATTTTACATAAGTAACGTAGCAAACCTTTTGCATTACTACTCTTTTGCATTTTAGTATTTAATGACTAAGGACCACACAGTTTAAGGATTGATATTATAGTATAGTTATATCAAATGTAACTGACAGATTGGTTGCCAAACTGTGATTTTAATATAGATTTTATTTGTTACTTATTATTTTATTCTAGAATTTTTAACTGGATATTCCTTGAGTGTTTTTATTTGTTCTTGTCTTTGGTCTTTGACTGTAATAAACTCGATTTGATTTGATTTGAAACTGATGCAAATTAAGCTTTCCTGTGTGTGCTCAGCCTGAAATAGGATATTGGATTATATTATTCAATTTTTATCCTGCCTTTATTTATTTATTTATTTGCAAAAATTTATATGCTGCCCTTCTCCCAAGGGACTCAGGGCGGCAAACACAAATTTAAAAACGTACAATCATAAAGAAAAATCCAATTAAAACCAATTAAAACAGGACAAGTAAATAATAAAACCCAAGAATCAGACTCAGTCCATTTGTTGAAACAGCCAAGTCTTTAGGCCTCGATGGAAGGAATGTAGATCAGGGGCTGTCCGGAGTGTGGTGGGTAACTCATTCCAGAGGGGAGGAATGCCCACAGAGAATGCTCTACCCCTGGACATTGGCAGCCGACATTGTCTGGTCGATGGTACCCTGAGGAGGGCAGCCCTCTGTGAGCAGACAGGACAGTGGGAGGTGGGTAGGTGATGGTCCTGCAAATACCCCAGACCTAAGCCATGTAGGGCTTTAAAGGTAAGTACCAGCAACCTGAAGCAGATCCAGAGGACCACTGGTAACCAGTGTAGCTTGCACAGAAGAGGTGTTATGTGGGAGTAACAGGGAGCTCCCGTAACAACCATTGTGGCCGCATTCTGGACCAGCTGGAGCCTCTGGGTACACCTCAAGGGCAGCCCCATGTAGAGGGAGTTACAGTAATCCAAGCAAGAAGTAACCAGGGCATGGGTGACTGTGTGAAGGGCATCTCGGTATAGGAAAGAGTGCAACTGGCACCCTTGGTCACAGTTGTCAAATGATCTTCCAGTGACAACCAGGAATCCAGGAGGACACCAAAGTTGCAGCCCCTTTCCATGGGAGCAAGTACCTCTCCTCCATCAAAAGTGATGGGACCTCTAGAACTTGAGGTGTAGGCATCCACAGCCACTCAGTCTTGGAAGGGTTGAGTCTGAGCCTGTTCCTACCCATCCAGGCCCGCACCGCCTTCAGGCATTGGGACATCACAGAAAGGGCATCCCCGGGTGGAAATAGATAGCTGAGTATCATCCGCATATTGATGATACCTCACTCCAAAACCACGAATGATCTCACCCAGCAGTTTCATATAGATGTTAAGGAGTAGGGGGGAGAACCGATCCCTGTGGCACCCCACAGGTTAGGGGCCTCAGGGTGGACCTCTGCCCCCCCCCCACCCATACAAACTGCAAGCGACCTGAGAGGTAGGAGGAGAACCACTGTAAGACAATGCCTCCTACCCCCAACCCTACAAGTCGCTGCAGTAAGATACCATGATCGATGGTATCAAAAGCCTTTGAGAGGTCAAGTAGGACCAGGATGGAGGAACAACCTTCGTCCCGGGCCCACCAGAGATCATTAACCAGAGCGACCAATGCTGTTTCCATGCTGTGCCCACGCCAGAACCCCGATTGGTACAGGTCTAGGAACTCCGTTTCCTCCAGGAACTGTGGGAGCTGTTGTGCCACCACAGACTCAACAACCTTCGCTATAAAGTGAAGGTTGGAGACAGGCCGATAGTTATTAAGTGAGTCTAGATCCAGGGCAGGCTTCTTGAGGAGGTTCGAACCACTGCCTCCTTTATAATTAACTCAAGGCAGAGAACACATACTATAGTTCTTCCTCCTCCTATTTTCCCCACAACAATAATTCTGGGACATGAGTTGGGCTTGAGAGAATGACTAGCCCAAAGTTACCCAGCTAGCTTGCATGGCTATGAGAATGACTAGTGCTCACAATCTTCTGGTTTTTAGCTTGGTGCCTTAAATGCTATAACATCCAGGGCAAACCCAGGAATCACATAATGAATGGGATGATGTCATAGCTTGATGTCATCCAATGAACTGATTAGATGATTTGCACAAATAAAAGACTGAGCACTGAGGAAGATATCACTATGTATGGAACCAATCAGAGGAAATGAAGTCAACTGGAAGTGAAATTATGCCACAACATAATTTCTTTTCTTTTTAAAATGCTTCAGTAGCATTTTTCTTATTGTTAAGTGTTCCCCCTCAAAATGCATAATTTATCTCAGCCCAGAGAATTTTAACTGAATTTTCTGGATTACAGCAAACTCCATCTTTATGTATTTCATGTCTCCATCCTTATATATCTAGTTATCTATCTACATGCCTCCCATCCATTATCTATCTATCTATCTATCTATCTATCTATCTATCTATCTATCTATCTATCTATCTATCTATCTATCTATCTCCCATCTCTCTCTCTCTCTCTCTCTGTCTCTCTCTCTTTCATATCTCTGTACCTATTTATAATTGTCTATCCATTCTTTTACATGCCTTTTTAGTTTCAACAAGCCTGTAATTCATATAACAACACTGACTAATTTTAATGAAAGGAATAAGCTTACAATGATTATACAATCAGTTAGGGGAAAATGGGCACAAATCATGCTTGATTAGGGTATTTCATCCCCTTTGGATATTGTATTAATAGCAAGCCTAATTCTCAAGTGACAGAAAACAATCAGAGACAAAAGACCAACAGTCAGTGCAATCATCAACAACATGGTGATATATCGCTTTAACTATTTCTATAATGTTGCTTACCGTAAGCAAGGACAGTTAGTTTAACATTACTGGAAACTGCCATAAGCGTATCTCTCACATTATGGATTATTCTGCTTCTATCCAGAAAGAGACAGAGAGGAGGAAATCTAGGTTACTTATGTATATTAAAAGGGTATATCTCCCTTCCTCCCTCCCTCCCTCTCTCTGTCTCTTCCTTCAAGTCGGAGTTGACTCTTGACTAGTGCCTGAACAAATCCCTGCAGTTTTCTTGGCAAAGTTTTTAGGAAGTTTTTAGGAAGTGTCTCCTCCTTCCTACGGCTGACAGAGGTTAACTGGCCAAAGTTTCACCCATCTGGCTTTGTGGCTAAGGTCAGAATGGAACTCAGGGTCTCCTGGTTCCTAACAGGATGCCTTAACCACTACATCAAACTGGCTCAGATATTAATTGTAAATTAAATTATATTTTACCAATCACTCACCCGCTCTCACAATAAGAATATTCCTAAATAGCTGCAACATACATGTTGATCAATATACTTGTTCCCTACACTATCACACATGATGTTATTTTGGATATGTGTTTTATTGCCTTATTCTCTTTTTTTTTAATTCTGTGATTCGTCTTCCTCCAGGCTAGGGCCATCAGATAAATACCAATTGGAACTGACTGGGAGGATATGCTTCCATTTGTCTTGTCTCTCCTTTGTACAGAGGAAAAATCACTTCATCTCATGTGCAGGTTCAAATAACACCATATATTATCTAAAAGTGCTTAAGTTGAATCCCTAGCAGAATGGCCACCATTCTGCTAAGGATTCAGGCAGTCAAGGTGCCCTTAAGAATGTCCAGTTCAACAAGGGACAGTCAGAAGTGGAGTTGATGTCCTACAATAGGCCCTGGGGATTTAATTCATCTCAGGAATGGAATGGTCCTTTACCTGTGCATGGTGTGACTATTAATATTCTATTCTATTCTATTCTATTCTATTCTATTCTATTCTATTCTATTCTATTCTATTCTATTCCATTCCATTCCATTCCATTCCATTCCATTCCATTCCATTCCATTCCATTCCATTCCACTCCACTCTATTCCATTCTTTTCATGTATATAGCTAACTATCTTACAGTATATCAAACTCTGGGTGGCTTCCAATCAATAATTAAAACATCAATAAAAACAGCATGATACACATACTGTTATATTTATCCTATTAAAACCATAAACTTTAAAAACCTGGCTACAAAGTTACGCTTCTACCATCCTTGTTAAATCCTCTCAATCACATCAACTAGGCCAGTACTTCTGGGGAAAGACAGGTCTTAAGTGTTTTTTGGAGGACTAGCAAGGCACACATCAAGAAGAAGAGTGTTCCACAGAACAGGGATTGCCACAGAAAAGACCACATTTTCCAGACCCTAAAAGTTGGCAATGTTTATGGGAAGGAACTACCAATGTGCTCTGATCTGGTAGGATGGGTAAATGTCCTTAGTGAAAGGCCTTTACTGATATAATTTGTCTAGTGGTTAAGGCATTAGGCTAAAAAGCGGAGGACTGTGAATTCCAGTCCCATCTTAACCATGAAAGTCAACTGGGTGACTTTGAGCCAGTCACTCTCTCTCAGCCCAACTCACTTTATAGGGTTCTCATTGTGGGGAAGATCTTCTTCTTCTGCCTCCTCCCCCTCCTCCTCCTCCTCCTTCTCCTCCTAGTGTATTCCTGCAAGTGCAGGGTCTGCTTTTTGGATTACTGAACAACACTTTGCATGGTAAGCTGCATCTCCAGGGCACAGGCCCACGGCTTGCATATCTTTGCCATCTCTGTTTTGGGCATCTGTGAGGTCACCAGCCATTAACTTCTAGTTGGTAGGCAGTCTTGGCAATGGTGGAAGGTGCTGCTCTCAGGACATGCCCATACCAGCAGCGCCGGCCTTCTCTCATCTTCTCTGTAATTGGTGCCACAACAAAATGTTGTCCAATGGTGTCATTTGTGATGGTCAAGAAGGGAGATGCCCAGTATCCAATGGAGCATTCACATTTCCATGGCATGAAGATAGCTTTCGGTCCCTGTTGTTGCTGCCCAGCATTCAGTGCTATACAGTGCAACAGGGCGGATGGTTGTCTTGTAAATCTTATGTTTAAGATGGGTTGGCATTCATCTGTCACATGTGAGTTATCGGCAACACATCCAAGCTTGCTCGCACCTTGCCATTGATGTCACCATTGCCTTGGAGGTGGGATCCCAGATACCAAAAAATTTCCACCTTCTTTAGGTTTTCTCCATTGATTTGAAGCATTCCAGGGGTGAAGACAGTCTCTAAGTATTCAGTTTGTGGGGAAGATAGGAGGAGGAGATTGTGCTGGATATGTTCACTGCCTTAAATTATTTATAACTTGAACAAAAAGCAAATATTCAAACAGCTGAATAAAGGGAACTTGGGCATTTTCATATTAAAGAAATTGATTTGCTTTGTAAAAGAAAACCTTTATCTTCTGTGGACTATAAATTTCTTCCTACAAAAGGCTGGGCAACTGTTGAATGTTTCAAAGAATAAACTTCATTCATATATTTCACTTATTTTAACCTGTGTATCACAAAATACAAATAGTTTATTTTCAATCCAGCCAAAAGTTCATGCCAGATTTACTATCCTTGGATCAACCAGATATGTCAATGATTGTGTTGATAAAGAATGATAGGAGCTATGATTCCACATATCTAAACAGCACCAATCTGAAAAGGCTGGTTTATGCCATAATACGTTGCCCTCAGAATATAATGGACTTTTGCTGTCTCTACTTATTATAAAATCATAATACAGGATTTGTAACAAGTGCCAAGGCCAATATAGGGAATATGCATTTAAAAAGCAGTAGTGAAGACTCACATAGATGAAACCTCAACTGTGGATATATCATATATCATACATAGGGCAAAGGTTTACTGCAGGGGTGAAGACCAGCAGGTTCTGACAGGTTCTGGAGAACCGGTAGTGGAAATTTTGAATAGTTCAGAGAACCAGCAAATACCACCTCTGGCTGGCCCCAGGCTGGGGTAGGAATGGGGATTTTGCAGTATTCTTCCTCTGCCATGCCCATCAAGCCACACCTACAGAACCGGTGTCAACCTCGCTAGTTTTGCTTTGCCGCTTCGATTGCCATAGAATCGGGGGGAGGCGGGTTTATGCTCACGCGGGCTTTCTAGAAACTTTCTGAGAAACGAAACCTTCCCTTAAGCTGTTATCAGTCCAACGGACACTGCATTCCTGGATGCTGACATGGCCAGACGTCTGCTCCCACCTGACCTCTGGAAGACCTGTGGATTGGGTGATTGATGGTGCACAAGGGAGGGGGATGCTTTCTAATTGTAACTTTCGCGCGTTTTGCTTCAGAATCCTGCTTTCTATGGTTGCGTTCAATTCATATCTAGTAAAAGTACCAGTTACCTATCAAATGGAGTCTGGGTCATCCTTTCCTGGATACTGAAGGAAGCATACCTGACAATAAGCAGGATTCTCATCACAGCCATCCCGGATCACACCGAGGGGGCTGAAAACTTTACAGAATGTCTGATCAGGGAAGTGATACAGAACAGATGGGAGCATATGGCTCGGAAATGTCTTCATACCAGCAACCCGAAGAGGCTGAGAAATGGATGGAGAATTTACGACTGAAGGAAACGAGGGAAGAGCCAGCCCGATGGTCGACAGGGGTCGGAAGGTTGCCGGATCTGAGAAAGACCCCCCGTGGAGTAACAACCTCCAGACCCCGAAAAGGAGAAGGCGTGTGGCTGCAGGAGCAGAAGGAACGCCTCAAAATGGAGCAAGCCCTTCAACTCATTCGTGAGATTGATGAAGACCGAAAAGCCCGTGAGTCTTATGCATGCCCTGGGGGGGGGGAAGAAGAAGACTCTAAAATAGATCCTGAGGAAGGAGTTTGTGGGGGAGAGGAAGAGAGAGCTGACGAAGATATATCCCAGGCATTGGGGGGTCAAATGAGGGATGCAGCAGTCCAGGGACCCCCAGCCTTACAGGCCCGACCCCGCAGACGGAAAAACCCTAAAATTCCCCCCCTTGCTGGAAAGTATGATGGGAACCCAAAAACTTTGGGATTTTTTTTAACCCAAGTGTGGAATCACATGCAAGACTGGGGCGAGGACTATTTGTCAGATGCCGCCCGAGTGAGATGTGTCACCAGTGCTTTAGAGGGGGTGGCAGCCAAGTGGATGGTGGTACTCCACAATAACAATTCCCCCTTGCTGCGGAATTACAACCAGTTTATGGCGGCCCTTAGGAGACGTTTCGAGGACCACCTAGCTGAGCGGAAGGCGAGGCTCCGTATGAAAAGTATCCAGCAAGGCCGGAGATCGGTAGCGGAATACACCCAAGAATTCCGGGAGCTAGCGCCATACATGACAGGGTGGTCAGAGGTAGCTTTGCTGGAAGGTTTCAAAGACGGGCTGAATGATGAAATCTACCACGACTGTAGAGCACGGGGGGTTCCCGATGATCTGGACAGTTGGTACATAGCAGCTGAGGATGCAGAAATTGAGATAAGCCGTAGCCGACTAAGGAGGGGGCGTGCCGGGGAACCCTCATTCTCCTACCACCGCAAAGAAGCCCCAAAAATGACTGGGGGAAGGCCGGAAACCAAACCCAAACCGAAGCCTTTCACTTGTTTTAAGTGCGGCATGGAAGGACACCGGGCCGCTGAGTGCTTGTCCAGGCCAGTGCCAAAACCTGCCAGCAGAACGCCAAAGAAGATGGGCAAAACACCCGCAAAAGTTCGTGAAGTCGCGCTGGAGGGGGAAGTCGTAGAGTTCGCTCCCCGGGCCAAAGGGGAGTTGGGAACTCCGACCCACGCGGACGACAGCGAGACCGACTCCGATGATCTGGTGAGTCACACTGAGGGGCCCCTACTCGTCCCCATAGAACTTAAAGTGCCGTCCACAGGGACCCATGCACAGATGCCGGCCTTATTAGACTCTGGGTGCACCAGGTGCATTATCAGCCCGAAAGTAGTAGAAAAGATGGGCCTGGGACTGAGGGAGCTGAAAAGGCCTATTGCATTCTGCCAGCTAGATGGGTCGATGGCAGGCGGGGCCCCGACTAGTTTCATAACGGAACCCATTGAAATGAAATTAGGGGACCACGTAGAGACTCTCAGTTTTGTGGTGGCCCCTAGCATGGAACGACCCCTCATTCTTGGCTTGCCCTGGCTACAGAAATGGAACCCACGAATTAACTGGAAAACGGGGGTTCTGCGCATTCGTACTAGTAAACCACCATCTGAAGGGAAGGAGCCCCCCCCTGAAGACAGAGGGGCCCCTGAAGAAGCGGAGATGGCAATAGACCACATAGAGGGGGAGGAGAAAATTCCAAAAGAGTATTGGGACCTCCGTGAAGTTTTTAGCGAGAAGGCCTCGGATGTGCTGCCCCCCCACAGGGCTACAGACTGTGCTATTGAGATACTCCCGGGAGTGAAGCTCCCTAAGCCTAAGATTTATCCTATGACCCCTCGTGAACTGGGGGAACTACGAAATTTTATTGACAAAAACCTAGAACGGGGCTTCATCCAACCAGCCAGACCACGAGTGGCCGCACCAGTTTTATTCAGAGAAAAGAAAGATGGTTCCTTTCGTCTGGTGGTTGACTATAGGAACCTAAACGCGATTTGCGTGGAAAACGTCTACCCCTTACCCCTCATGAAGGACATGTTGGCTCACCTAGGGAAGGGGAAGATTTTTACCAAGTTGGATTTACGGGAGGCTTATTACAGGGTGCGCATCAAGGAAGGGGATGAATGGAAAACTGCATTTAACTGTCCGCTGGGGTGTTTCCAGTTCCGAGTACTCCCGTTTGGACTACAAGGGGCTCCTGCGGTATTCATGCAATTAATCAATGAAATTTTGCATGAGCATTTGTATAAGGGGGTGCTCGTTTATTTGGATGACATTCTTATCTACTCTGACAACATGACCGACCATGTGAGATTAGTACGCACCGTCCTGAAAAAACTTAGGGCTGCTGAACTGTATGCAAAGCTTTCTAAATGTGAGTTCCACCAAACCAAAATTGACTATCTTGGCTATCGCATCTCCCCGGAGGGAATAGAAATGGACCCTGCGAAGGTTCAGGCGGTGTTAGAATGGGCAGCGCCACGCACCCGCAAGCAGTTACAGAGTTTTTTGGGATTTGCTAACTTTTACCGACAATTCATCCCCTCGTTTGCCAAAATCGCATTGCCAATAACTAATCTCCTGAAAACCAAGGGTGAAGGAAAACCAAAACCCTCCAAACCTCTTGAATGGACTATGGACTGTCAGGCAGCATTCGAAAAACTGAAACGGCTATTTGCTGCTGAACCAGTTCTTAAACACCCAGATATGGACGAACCTTTTGTGGTACAGGCAGATGCCAGTGATGTTGCAGTAGGGGCCGTACTTCTGCAGAAGAATGCGGATGGAAAATTACAGCCCTGCGCCTACACATCCCGGAAACTATCCGAAACCGAAAGGAGATGGGCCATATGGGAAAAGGAGGCTTTCGCCGTACGTTGGGCACTCCTAACCTGGAGACACTTTCTCGAAGGAGCTAAACATCCTTTTGAAGTTTGGACTGATCATAAAAATCTCGAGGCTTTGAAAACCCCACGTAAGCTGTCGCCTAAACAAATGCGCTGGGCCCAACATTTCAACCGTTTTAACTTCACTTTGCGCTACCTTCCTGGCGGGAAGAATTTCATGGCAGATGCTTTGTCCAGATTGCCTCAGTACAACAGCACCAGGGAGGAAGTTGTCCGTCCAATTGTCCCGTCAGCCCAACTGGCGGCACCAGTGACTACCCGAGCACAATCGAAACGTGACCCAAGTCTGTCGGGTGAGTTGCTCCAGCAACTAAAAGAGACTTTAAAAACCGATGAGTGGTTCCAAGCCCACTCAAATGAATGTACACTTCGTGATGGACTAGCTTGGGTTGGAGCCAAATTGTATGTCCCAGCTAATTTACGAGCAACTGTTTTGCAACACGCCCATGATTCCAAGGTGGCGGGACACTTTGGATTTGTCAAGTCCTTACACCTCGTCAAAAGACAGTTTTGGTGGCCCGCGCTCAAAAAGGACACAGAGGCATATGTAGCGAGCTGTCCAGTGTGTGCCTCGGCTAAGAGACCTCCTGGGAAGGCACCTGGTCTTCTCCAAAGTGTGGCCAGGCCCACTGCTCCTTGGAAAGAAATATCCATGGACTTCATTGTAGACCTTCCCGAGAGTGGGGGTTGCACCGTTATATGGGTAGTAACTGATCTATTTTCCAAACAGGTGCATTTTATCCCATGCACTAAGATCCCATCAGCAAAAACCCTTGCTAAGATGTTCATTCAACATGTATATAGGCTACATGGAGCGCCAAAACGTATAATTTCAGACAGAGGAGTACAGTTCACCTCCAGCTTTTGGAAAGAGTTCCTAATGTTGATAGGCTCCGCCCAAGGACTAAGCTCCGCCCACCACCCCCAGACCAATGGGGCCTGTGAAAGAACCAATGGCGTGTTAGAACAATATTTAAGATGTTATATAAACTACCAACAGGACAACTGGGTGGAATTACTGCCATTCGCAGAAGTGGCATATAACAATTCCGTACATAGCAGCACAGGTTTCACTCCTTTCAAGGTGGCTTCTGGACAAGAGTTTGTGCCAATCCCAGAGTTACCTCATGATGACCCACAAAACCCTTCTCTGATTGAGTGGATCGATCAACTACGAGCGACTTGGGCAGTGACTCGTAAAGCGTTAGATGATGCCCACCAAGCCCATAAAACCCAAGCCGACAAAAGGAGATGCCCCGCACATACCTATCAAGTGGGGGACATGGTGTATCTGTCTACCAAGTATTTACAAACTCCGCAGAAATCAAAAAAGCTTGGTCCTAAGTATGTGGGCCCTTTCCCTGTTACACGGATCATTAACCCAGTCACGGTTGAATTAGATTTACCAAAGAACTTGCGACGAATTCATCCAGTGTTTCATGTTAGTTTACTGAAACTGGAACAATCATCCTCTCTACGTCCGCCCAAGGAATCTCCTCCTGTTCCCATCCTCATTGAAGGGGAACAACACTTTGAAGTAAAAGAGATTTTGGACTCTAGAAAACATCATGGGAAAGTACAGTATCTCGTAGCCTGGAAGCACTTCCCATTATCACAAGCTGAGTGGGTGAATAAACGTGATGTTAGGGCACCTAGAAAAGTGCAGCTGTTCCACACCAAATACCCTGATAAACCTTAAATCATGATGAGTGTTAATTGTTGTGATATTGCCTTTTCTTTTCTCTGTTTCAGGATTAGAAGCTGTCTCTTCTGAAGGGGGCCCGAATGTCAACCTCGCTAGTTTTGCTTTGCCGCTTTGATTGCCATAGAATCGGGGGGAGGCGGGTTTATGCTCACGCGGGCTTTCTAGAAACTTTCTGAGAAACGAAACCTTCCCTTAAGCTGTTATCAGTCCAACGGACACTGCATTCCTGGATGCTGACATGGCCAGACGTCTGCTCCCACCTGACCTCTGGAAGACCTGTGGATTGGGTGATTGATGGTGCACAAGGGAGGGGGATGCTTTCTAATTGTAACTTTCGCGCGTTTTGCTTCAGAATCCTGCTTTCTATGGTTGCGTTCAATTCATATCTAGTAAAAGTACCAGTTACCTATCAAATGGAGTCTGGGTCATCCTTTCCTGGATACTGAAGGAAGCATACCTGACAACCGGTAGTAAAAAAATTTGGATTTCACCACTGGTTTCTTGGCTCCTGGTCTTTCCATTTTCCTCTTCCATAAAAAATATATATAGCAAATGCCTGACCAATGTACTGTAAATAAAAATATTACTATATTTCATTAATGTTAGTAGAAACAGCTACAGTTCAGTCTACAAATTCACAGGAAATAGCATACTGATTTTAACAGATTAACAGACTTGTAGGTCATCTAACCCAATCTCCCCTCCCAAGCAGGAAACCCTACACCATTTTTGACAGATGGCAGTCCAGTCTCTCCTTGAAATCTTCCAGTGAATGAAGCTCCCACAACTTCTGAAGGCAAGCTGTTCCATTGGTTGATTGCTCCCACTGTCAGAAAATTTCTCCTTATTTCCAGGTTGAATCTCTGCTTGATCAATTTCCATCCAGTATTCCTTGTCTGGCCTTCAGGTGCTTTGGAAAATAGCTTTTATTGTTTTATTTTTTAATAAAATAGATTTTATTCCCATGTGTAGCTTATATTTAATCTGAATAGAATACTTCATTTGTCCAAGTGTGATTAGGCACACAAGGAATTTGTCTCCTGTGCAGAAGCTCTCAGTGTACAGGCAAAGCAACAGGGTGATGATAATCATAATCATGATACCAATTAGAGGCATTGAAATCAAAGCCCTGCTCCTCTTCCATGTGCATAATTGCACGCATGTATGTAAAAAGTGGGTCTTCAACAATGATGTTGCATTTGCTATCTTAGATATTTTAACCTCCTCTGTGGATGCCCGTCCTTTTGGAGACTACATCATGTCTTTGCAATTATGAGCGCTTTTGACTATTAAGGACAATGGCAAGATGAAAGGAAGGATTTTAACACACTACACCTGTGTTTCTTTCTCACTGGGCTGATCATTACTTACATGGACCTCTGTGCTTAAAATATAAAAGAGAAGACTCTCTCTGTCTCTCTTGTGCTTCTCTTTCTTCAAGAAGCGGCTGGAGCAGAAATGAAGCTTTCCTTCAATTCTGCTTATTTCTAAGTTTATCTTCTATTTTAAGTGCAATTATTATCTGATAGCTTTGACTGATGGCTAGATAAGTCCCTACTTGGGAGTCAGGACAATAATAGTATGAGCCTGCTGCTACTGAATTCAGTATTCTTCAGTATTTTTTGATCACTCTGTCTATGCTCAGGGGTACAATATGCAATGAGGACTCCTGTTGGTGGGAAGAAGGGAATCTTAATACTTCCTCATCCAATTCTCCAGCACTTGAGCACCAGAAATTTGCTCTGTCATTGTCTAGAGTCTAGCATTGTCTCTCCCACCCACCCCAACTCCAAGACTTTGGGCAGACTACATGTGTGCGTTCAACTGCCTCAGGCACCTTTCTGGTTCTTCTCCCTAGCCTTGGATCTTCTGACTCCAATGTCTCCAAGCTATTGATCCTCTGCTCCACATCCATTCACCTTTCACTCATGCCGTGCTATTGAGCACCTGTGAGACCAGCTCCTCCTCCTCCTTTCTATCTCAACTGCCTTTTATATATATCTATATATCTATCTTCTTTTTGAACCCTACATATCATCCTGGAGGTGCTTCTAAGAGTTTTAAACTCCCCACTCCTCTTTCTTTCTATGTGACATGCCTAAGCTAAGCATCTGACATTCAGACCATTTTAGAGAGAGAGAAAAATTGCCCTTGATAGTTGCATGTAATGTTTTTCTGTTTCAGGGCAGTTTATTCTTCCACACTCCTGAATTCAGTCTCCCACAGTTCTGCTGGCTTCAAAGGAAGCTTCAAGGCCAGGACCCTGAAGACAGTTTTTGCAGAAGCTTTTAGCCAATAGCCTTTACTCTGAAGTAAATCTTTTGGATGTCACTGTTAATCAATTAACTTTCCTTTTCCCGCACAGCCTGATATCAAACCTGGTATAGAAGCTAACAGAGTAGAGACAAGTTTAAATGTGTGTGTGTGTGTTTTTTTTTTTTTTTTTTAATGCTCTGATCTCCATTTTCTTTCCTTTCTGTGTGGGAATGCAATGCCTGTGAAAAGCTGCTCTGGACAGATTTTTACTCCAGATCAGGCATCTCCAACCTTTGCAACTTTAAGACTTCTGGACTTCAACTCCCAGAGTTCCTCAGCCAGCTTTGCTTTGCTGGCTGAGGAGCTCTGGGAGTTGAAGTCCACAAGTCTTAAAATTGCCAAGGTTGGAGACCTCTGCTCCAGATGATCTGTGATGCAAAGAAAGGAAGTGGAGAGGAATTGTCCCAGCAAACATAGCTTCTCAACCCATTCCCAAAGGCAGGAAATAAATAAAGGACATTTCTAACCTGCAAAGCAGGAGACTCTTCCCAGGCCTGCCTTGGATTTGTTGGCCAAGGGTAATAAAAACATCTCGCCTTGGGAGCCAGTTCTCCCAATAAAATAACGGTTGAGCACAGCCATCACTGAGCTAATCAGAGTGGCAAGAAAGGAGGAAATAAAGATTTCAAAGCCTTGCTAAAAAGGAGACCCAGCTAATACAAAAGGCTGCCTGAAGAGGAGCAGAGGGCAATGCAGATAATTGAATATGTTCCTGGCAAAGGGCAGGCCCAGCATTTCCCTCCGATGCAATTATCGGAGATGTCATCTTTGGAATGAATCAGAGTTTACAGCCTCATTTGTAAAGGGTCTTACCAGCTATTGCTGGATGCATCCTTTCCCCCTCCCCATCCTTCAGCACTGACTCCTCCGCCGGAATGGCCACAAAATAATACAGACAAGAGTACTGGAATAGAATAGAATAGAATAGAATAGAATAGAATAGAATAGAATAGAATAGAATAGAATAGAACGGAACGGGACGGGACGGGACGGGACGGGACGGGACGGGACGGGACGGGACGGGACGGGACGGGACAGAACAGAACAGAACAGAACAGAACAGAACAGAACAGAACAGAACAGAACAGAATAGAATAGAATAGAATAGAATAGAATAGAATAGAATGCCCAAAGCACATATTCCAAAAGAGAGAAGTTCCCTGAGGATGGGTTCCAGTACAAATCTGAAAGCTCAGAGGAGTGAACCTCTGGTCCTGGTGACCAACCCACATTGGATCCTGCAACATTATCCCGGGACACTTATATTCACCTTCATTTGTGAGTACTGAAATGGGCTGAATTAGATTTGGCAATTGGATGAGTTGGAGTTAAAAGAAAAAAGACAAGTTAAAGGACTGATTCATAGAATCAAAATGCAAAATTGTATCCAATTCAATATTTCTGTTTAAAAAATGTTTGCTCGTGGGACATATTTTGGAGGACAGCAAGAGACTGAAGGGGCTCAGTGATGTAGCAACAAACCTTTTTTACATGCTCCAGGGCAGCCTCGGTCCTATCACTGAACCTCCCTCTTAACACTGAAGAATGTCATCCCTGGATGTTATACTGTAGATGAATCTTGGTCTACTTATTTAGAGCTGTGGCAAGCCTAGCCTTTTTCAACTTCATTCTCACCTAAGAAACATGTTCTTTCTTCAGGTGCTACAAGCCTGGGGTTTTTTTTTTCTTTTTTCTTTTCTTTTTGTGTTATTACTGCTGTACCGAAAACCTTTCTGCAGTCTTTCTGACTGGTCTCCTTCAATGTAATGGAAAAGAAAATTGCTTTTGACTCTTCCTGCACTCCAAAGGGGCATAAAACAATTCTTATGGGTGGGATAAGAGAATGTCTGTGCTTTCCTTAGTTAGAAGTATATTTGAATGTATTTCCTTATCCAATCTTCTCTCCAGGGATCTCCAGCTTTCTTGACTTCTCATGTCCATCTTTAGCTTTAATTGTGATTGAGATCTATCTTTCTCTCTGTCTGAGCAAAGTATTGTCAAAGTTGAGTCAGGCAGGAAAGAGAAATTGAGGAGAAAGAGATATTGTTCTCTAAAAATCAGGATGTTTGAAGAATGGGAGCCCCCCCTCCCCATCATATAAAAAGGCCTCTGAAAAATGAAAGAATATGAGAATCAAATGATTGGAAGGTATTTTATAATTTAAATCCTGATCATAGAGATTCCCCCCTCTTGGACTGGTTTGACAACTGTATTGTTTTTGCTAGTGGGATGTAGGATCTCACTGGCTCACGCATACACGTAATCTATTCTCCACTGGATGAGCCTATAAGTGGGTCCATAACTGTTCCAGAAATGTTCCTCACTGCCAGTAAATGGTAAAGGACATGTTTTGCAAACACTACTGGTTTTTGATCCTTGGAATAACCAGGTTAGATTATTTAAAAAAAAAAAAACGCCTGAAATTGAAAACACCCATTGGGTCTGTATCAACAATACAAGGCTAGATGGAGCTATGGTGTGAATATAGCTTCCTGTGTTCTTTCATCATAAGCCATTTTTCAGCTACCTCCAGGGGCATCTACTGGAGTGGTCAACAGTATCAAAATACTGGCTGTGACTAGACATTTGAAGCTTAATTCTTTTTTAAAAAATCATGTATTGCACACATTACAAACATTTTAAAAGGGATGTGGCTTCAATTGCCTGGTATGCCTGCCATTTTAACATTGCCAATAACCTATGCAAGGTGCCCCTCAACATCTCTAAACATGACCAAAGAGG
Organism: Masticophis lateralis; assembly: GCA_030761175.1. Lineage (NCBI taxonomy): Eukaryota > Metazoa > Chordata > Lepidosauria > Squamata > Colubridae > Masticophis > Masticophis lateralis. The sequence continues at coordinate 189,309,848 of JAUDYJ010000001.1, read as the reverse complement.
TCATTGGCTCTACTCCAATGAAAACCAACTTCTATTATTTACTGATCTTGAATAAGAATATATAGTATATGGTTCCTTCCTTGTTAGGGCATGTGTTGACTCCAAATAAGTGGCATATGGAAAATACATGTATATACTCCACTTACACCATTTGTCTAATGAATATATTAATAAATTTTGTAATATGCACCTACAGTTCAATATCAATTTCCAGTTGCGGCTAGTCTTCTACTTACATCCGTAACCGAGCCTGGCAATTGCAGTGGTAAGTCATAATGGTCATAAAGTGGGTTTGACCACTGACTGACCTGACTTCATGACATTTTATGTGGTGCCTGTGAAGCAAATGCCATGGCCATAAAGAAAACAATGCATGCAAAAAGCGAACACCACAGTCATTAAGCCAACACCAGAGTTGTCAAGCAAACTCATTGTTTGCTATGAGATTTTTGTTGTTGTTGTTGGAAACCAGAAATAAATGCCAGTTACTGGTTTTAAAACAGGTAAATCATGGTGACATGACTGAGGATGTTGCAAACAGCTGTAATTGCAGGCTAGTTGCCAAGTTTCCAAGCAGTCATGGGGGGAGAGGTGCTTTTGAAACTTCGAATGTCACATTTGTGTTTGTGTGTGAGAGAGAAGCAGAGAAAAAGAGAGGCAGAAATCACTAGAGAATATGTTATTAGCAAAAAAAAAAAAACTTTGTGAATATAAAGCTGGTGTTAACTATACATTTTAGTATCTGGGTACATGTAGACAAATGGGAGTTCTCTGCCTGCTCATGTTTTCCCCTTCTACATCTGTCAGATAAATCAGAAAACTGTAAAGAAAATGTAGCACTCAGCAGTATTATGTGGATACATGTCAGACTCTGCAGAATTTGGGGTTAGCAAAGCAATGAATAAATTAATAGAAAACATACAGTCAGGGGCTTTAAAATTCCATCTTCTCCTTCAGAGAATGTCATGCCCTCCAAGGTGAATTTATCCGAATAACAGAACGTTTCCCTTATGAAAAAGAGATAATCAAAACTGTGTAGTTGGCTTTTTAAAATGGTAAGAAGGAAAGAACAGCCCGGAAACTATGTACAGCACCTCGGGGTCAAAGTAGAGGTGACAATACCGTTTCATGAAAGGCTATTCCAAATTTTTTCCCCAGAGGCAAAAGCCATTTGTAGAAGGTGATTTTGACAGGAGAAAAGCATCCACAGGAAGAAATAAACTCTCCTTCTTTCCCATCTGAAAAAAAAAATCCATTCCACTTTGGGGCTTCCTACCAGTCCTTCCAGCAATGGAAACAACTCAAATTTTATTAAGGGCTAAGTGTTATGTAAAGCAAGAGTAAAAAGCATGTGATCCTCCAGGTGATGGTGAACTCCAGATGCCATCGGTCTCAGCCACCACGGACAATAATGAGGATTGGAGGTTTGGGGCAGGGGGGTGGACAATTGCACTTGGGGAACCATACATGCAGAACATACAATTGCTACTAACCTGCCTTCCATTGAGGACCTGTATACTGCACGAGTCAAAAAGAGGGCTGTGAAAATATTTACAGACCCCTCGCATCCTGGACATAAATTGTTTCAACTTCTACCCTCAAAATGACGCTACAGGGCACTACACATCAAAACAACTAGACACAAGGACAGTTTTTTTCCCAAATGCCATCACTCTGCTTAACAACTAATTCCCACAAGACTGTCAAATAATTTACTAAGACTGAATTGCTATTATTCTTCTCTTCCTTCCTAGTATCTATGTCTTATGACTATAACCATGTTGCTTGCATCTTTCAATTTATATTGTTTTTATTTGTTTCCTAGTACGTTTTGATAGCTTATTAGTAACCTTGACTATCAATAAGTGTTGAATCTTTTTATTCTTGATGAAAGTATTTTATTTTCCTTATGTACACTGAGAGCATATATATCTAAGACAAATTCCTTGTGTGTCCAATCACACTTGGCCAATAAAAATTCTGTTCTGTTCTGTTCTATACATGCCCCAATGCATAGTTTCATCTTTAAAGTTTTTCTATGTTGATTTAATCTGACCATAATTTAGAGATGCCTAAATCTCTGCAGGCCGGGATGTACAGACCATCCTATCAAGAGCAAAAGCCCAAGACAGAAAAACAAGCAAAAAGTTACAAAATCCAGGACAACTCTTCTTCCAGTATATAAAATCTTAGCATATGAGCTCTCTGGCTACAGTAAGGATAAGGATATATAACCGTGAAATTCCTCTTTAGAACTTTGTGGCCCATCACATTTACTATGGAAACCAGACCCCCCCCCCAAAAAAAAATTGTTTTAGTTAACCAATAAAAAAAAAACAAAATTATTGCCCTCTTTAAATAGGCTTTTGGTTATAGCATGTTATTGCTGCACAGAGTAAAAGGCAATGGTTTAAGACTCCCTACCGCAATCACTTCTGTTCAGCTTTTTAGCTGATATGCTACCTTTTCGCATATAATTTTCAAGGACTTCAAACAAAACATCAAGGAGGAACTGCAATAAAATATTTAAAAGACTCAGTTAGGCGAGTGGCACTTTTCAAGAGGACAGGGATGAGTTCTTTAATTCTTATTCTATGAATCCAGAATTGAGGGAGGGTTGGAGGGGGGAAGATTGATAGAAATAGTGCAAGTGTTACAATATGAGCATCATAAAACAGAGGAAGAAAAACATATTGGACCCGCTAATCCATTTACCATTCATCAGGGTATCAGACGACAAGGATAAGACAGATCTATGTCCTATCTTTCTCAAATATATTGCTTGTGTTCTCCTTATAGTGAAGGAGTATTAATTTTAATGCAGTGACAAAAATAAAAGCATGTTAAATATCATGTGTGACTATGGAAAGTCAGATGATTGATTGAGCATAACTTTAAAAAACAGCTCCCTTTCCTCCTTTTTCTTCTTTTCTTTCTCCTCCTTTTCCTTCTCCTTCTCCTCCTTCCTCCCTTCTTGAAAATTACACCCATACAATGACCATGCATAATATTTTAGTAGCCATGCGACTAGCTTCTTTAGGGAAGGTTTGAAGCAGAATTTGGCAATGAATATCATGGTCTTATATTTTTCCTGTATTCAGTGAAGTGGAATGCCCACACACAATTGTTAGCCGTCCCCTGGATCAGGGGTCACCAACCTTTCGGACCTCAGGGACCACTAAGTTCATAATTTTGAATCCCATGGACCACTAATATGTTCTGCCTAATGACCGACTGGGTGGGCGTGGCTGGATGGTCATGTGACTGGGTGAGTGTGGCCAACTCCTCGCCTCCCTGCCCAGGCTCCTTAGGGCCCCAACAGGAAGCACTTGTTGGAGCTAAGCAGCCACCATGAGAAAGAGTTGCCAAAACAGCTCAGTTCAAATTGGATCTGACTGAGAAGGAGGCTCAGCAGAAGCACCTCACTGAGAACTACAAGCATAGGCTTTCCAAGTAGAGGGAATACCTGCGGGAGTGCAAGGCCAGGTACTGGCACCTGGAGGCTCAGCAGGCTGAAATGGTCAGCCAGTTCCAGGCCATGATGCAGACCCACTGGAACAAGTCCTCTGGCTCTTTGCCACCAGCGCGCATTTCCCTCCAGCCTTTGCCCAAAGCCCTATACCAGGAGGCAAATCCCAAATCAGAATTTCTGCCCCCCTCCAACCCACACAAAAAGACCCCAAAGGGGAAGGCTCTCTGCAGCAACACAAATGTTCATTTCATGTATCCGTCCCAGGGGCCATCATTTGAGGACTTCTGATTTAGTGCAATATTAAAAATGCAAATAATTTTTCTGTGGACCCTCAACATTTTCTCGCGGACCACCAGTTGGTGACCGTTGCCCTGGAAGATGATTCTCTCTTTTAAAATTATCTTGCTATTCATGAATTTCTTTTGCCTGTTTAACAATTCTGTAGAAATATTTGTAACATCATGCTAGGATGCCAAGGGTGATAATTCTTTTTCTTTTTTAGCATAATATTTATTTCATGTTCTTTAATTTCTCCATCCTGTGGAACATCCATTGCCCAATAACTAACCAAATTCAGGCAATTTTTTTAGGAAACTCCTTTGCTTCTTAATACTAGGTATTCATATTAATTTGAGAGCATCAGCAATAGCATCTTGTTCGCCATCCCAAATCTTTACTCTTATGCTTTACTTGTTCACGTTTTTTTTCTTCTATTCAGTCCCACATTTTTAAGCAAAATATAATCTCTGCAATGTTATTCATAGAGTTTGTGATTCACATTCTTTACATCTATTCGCTTGAACCAACGAGAGCTGAAAGTAGGAGGTGGGGCCCCTATATTATCTCTGCACCAAGGTTCCCTGCATGCTGAGTCTCCACCAAATACTTGTCACATTGAACATATGAACACTGATGTAAGCAGAAATGGAGCTATCTTTACAATGACAAATGATTTTTCACAAGGACCTGCATTACTAAGAGGTGTTCTACTTATATTCAATTGAATGCACATAGAACTGCCTTGTATTGATCCCTATTAGAAAACTGCACAGACATGTTTAGGGTACATGAGGATGTAAAGATCTGGATAAGTATGCATCTGATGAAGTCTTCAGAAGAATATGTGAAGAAGGCAGTTAGTAAGTGGACATGGATGAAATGATTTCTCCTCCTCTTCCTTCTCTTCCTTCTGCTCCTTCTCCTCCTCCCCTTATGTCATTAAAATGATATACTGTATTTACAGTATACTCTCTTGTCTTTTCAATATCAATAAAATGTACATTATTTACATTATTTGATTTAGCAGATAAATCATAAAATGCTATGACTAAATTGCTGAAAATACATTCATTTTTATTGCATTATTTTAAATTTGATGGATTTTTACAAAGTAAATAACAATAATTGTGTAAACTACAGCAGTGTAGTATAAATGTCCTTGGTCATCAAGATCACAGAAATAAGCCTATCATGGGCTGGAGAAATCAGGATAGCTATTGCTAGATGGCAGCAAAGTGATATACAAAGCTCTAACTCTCTGCTGCCATTTAGTGGCCACCTGGACTTTTGCAGCTCATACATTGTACTGTACAGTATATACCATCGAAATTTTAACAGGTGCAAAAAGCTAAAAGACAAAAACTTCCATAAACCAACTGCACTTTCAAGGAATGACATTCACCACAACAGTATAAGTTGCCCTAATTGGTAAGAATACTTTGAATATATTTGCATGACATGCTCCCATGAGCTTTAATTTGCAATAACTGAAATGATCAAAGGGTGTAGTCCTGTCCAAATATCTTAAAAATTCATATTTGTGAGGTTGATGGGGGAAAAAAACCTCTCCCAATGCAAAGGATTTTAGAAATTAGGGGAAAATAGTAATTTGTATTCATTTGCATTCAAAACATATTACTGAATGGGCTACCAGGGAGAAGGAAGTCAGCAGGTAGAAAACCAGGCAGCATCAGGTCAGCTGTGCTGGCTTTTTAATTTGAACTGCTAATGCAGACTTCCATTTGACTGTATGGTAATTCAGCAGGGACTGGCTCTCTAGGGCTGCCAGCTGCTAAACTACTTCCAGATACCTTCTGGATAATACTGAAAGGCATTATTTAATATGGCATGGAAATGCCACCTTCATCACAATCTGGGCTTCTGCAGATAGAAATAGACACTTTTCTAGTGGTGCAAATTTATTCAGCGCAGATGTCTCTTAGTGAATTACAAGATGTCCCTGAATTTAAAAGACATTCTTATTTTTATTTTTTTTTAAGACAAATTCTCAGATTTTTTTTAAAAACAAGCCAAATTAAACAAAAATGGTATCAAAAGTTTCCAATTTGGGAATATCATATTCTCTTCAGTGTTTACAATCCAGGTGACCTGGTCCAGTGTTTGCCTTAATGCTGTAATTTGAATTTGGGAACCACTTTTAAAATTTAGAGCAGCTCATTTATATGACATTTATATGACATTAAAAAGTCTGATATTTTGTTAAAGAAAGAATGCATTTTAACTGACTATTTGTTTTTAAAGATTTTGAAATAGTCTGGTCTTTTTCATTTTTTTAAATGCTTGGACTAATTCTATCAAACTAAAATGGAGTAACATGATAAGAAATAATCAGTGAGGCAAACAAGTGTCAAAACATTTTCTCATTCTGTGTGGCATTATGCAAAAAGTATATAAATGGAGAGTTTTCATATTTATATGAAGTATTGTGTTGATTAATTTCCATGAATATTTGCATGTGTTTTCATTCTGATTTCCAAGTTATGCAATTTGCATTTACAATTTTCCTTGGGAAAATGTATTTTGTGCATGTTTTTTTTTTTAAATCCTCCAAATTATTAGGGGAATAAATCTTAATATTCCTTATTATGATCTGAAAGGAATATTACAGTTTATTTCCCAAACAATTTTATATGAATTTGGGGATGGGAAAATATTCCATTCATTAAGAATTTGTTAATGAAGGAAGAGGCTGCTGAAAGCAAATAACTGGGCAAGAGGTGCACTTTATGTGTTTCATAGTAGATTACACATAAATTTAAACACAGGTTAAGCATAATCCAGCACTGTGCCACAGTTTCCAAAAAAGCAAATGTAGTTTTTTGCTGCATCAATCAAGATATAGTATCAAAATCATAGGAAGTAATAGCCCACAGTTAGACTATTGCATCCAGTCCTGGTTGTCACAATTCAAAAAGGAAGCTGAGGAACTGAAAAAAAAAAGAACAGAGAAGAACAGGAAGGATGATAAGGAGCTTAGAAGCTAAATCCTACAAAAAACAGCTAAAGAAATTTGATCTGTTTAGCTTAAAGAAGCAAAGGCTAAGGGGAGATTGGTAGACATCTTCTAATACATAAAGGGATGTCAGAGAGTGTGGATTTATTCTCCATATATCCAACAGTAAGACAAAAACCACTAAATGGAAGCTTTACTGAGGGAAATCCACACTTAAAATAAGGAAGAATTTCCTGATTGTGAGATCTTTTAAGCAGTGAAAAAAATCTGTCTCCCAAAGTTCTATATAAACAAGTGATAAAAGGAGGAAGAAAGAGCAAAAAGTCTTGCTGTGGTTTATGATCATGTTTTGCTTTTTCTCTTGTTCTCCTAGACATGCAAAGGGAAAGTGCCTGCAGCAGTACCCTTCTTCTATGTTTGAAGACATTTCCTGAAATCTGGGTTTTTACCTGGTGGAACATCTCCTCTGCAGTTAACCCAGCATAGAATAACTTCACCATTGCTGCTGCTACACCACTACCACCTCCTCCTCCTTCTAAAATGTACTTCAGTTGAAGAAATGTAGCCCTCAACTGAAGCATGTTAGAAAAATGGAAGATGATAGATAGGTAGTTAGGCAGGTAGGCAGGTAGGCAGGTAGGCAGGTAGGTAGGTAGATAGATAGATAGATAGATAGATAGATAGATAGATAGATAGATAGATAGATAGATAGATAGATAGATAGATATTGTCATTTTTTACTGTGGGCACATTAGCATACATTAAAAATGAAATTCTGTTGCCTGAAGTGTACACATACATAACACACATATAAATATGCTATACACATCCCCCCCCCCCCAAGAAAGTCTGAGCAACAACAAAGCTAGTGGAGGTGACAGTATTCCAGCTGAGCTTTTCAAAATCTTAAAAGATGATGCAGTAAAAGTACTACACTCAACTTGCCAACAAATTTGGAAAACTCAACAGTGGCCACAGGATTGGAAAATGTCAGTTTACATTCCAATTCCAAAGAAGGGCAATGCCAAAGAATGTTCAAACTACCATACAAAAACATCTCCTTCTGCTTCATTGACTATGTTAAAGCCTTTGATTGTGGGGAGCACATCAAATTGTGGCAAGTTCTTAAAGAGATGGGAGTTCCAGACCATTTTATTTGTCTCTTGAGAAACCTATATGTGGGTCAAGAAGCAACAGTGAGAATTGGACACGGAGCTACTGATTGGTTCAAAACTGAGAAAGGAGTCCAGCAAGGCTGTATACTGTCACTCTGCCTATTTAACTTATATGCAGAGCACATCATGAGAAAGGCAGGGCTAGATGAATCACAAGTTGAAATTAAGATTGCTGGGAGAAATAACAACAACCTCAGATATCTAGATGATACCACTCTAATGGCAGAAAGTGAAAAGGAACTAAATAGCCTCTTGATGCATGTGAAGGAGGAGAGTGCAAAAGTTGGCTTGAAACTCAACATTAAAAAACTAAGATCATGGCATCTAGCCCTCTCAATTCCTGGCAAATAGATGAGGGAAGAAATGGAGGTAGTGACAGATTTTATTTTCCTGGGCTCCAAGATCACTGCAGATGGGGACTACAGCCAAGAAATTAAAAGACTCTTGCTCCTGGGGAGGAAAGCTATGGCAAATCTAGACAGCATACTAAAAAGCAGAGACATCACCCTGCCAACAAAAGTGCAAGTAGTCAAGGTTATGGTTTTCTCAGTTTCAGTGTATGGCTGTGACAGTTGAACTATAAGAAAGGCTGAGCACCAAAGAACGGAAGTCTTTGAACTATGGTGCTGGAGAAGACTCCTGAGAGTCCCTTGGACTACAAGGCACTGTCAAACTGATCAGTCCTAGAGATCAATCTTGACTGCTCTTTAGAAGGCCAGATCCTGAAGATGAAATTCAAATACTTTGGCCACCTAAGGAGAAAGAAGGACTCCCTGGAGAAGAGCCTAATGCTGGGAAAGATTGAGGGCAAAAGAAGAAAGGGATGACAGAGAATGAGGTAGCTGGATGGAGTCACTGAAGCAGTAGGCATGAACTCAAATGGACTCTGGGGGATGGTAAAAGACAGGAAGGCCTGGAGGAATATTGTCCGTGGGGTCATGATGGGTTGGATACAACTTCATGACTAACAACAACAACACAAACACATCTTGAATACATATCAGAAATAGGAAACTTGGGAGTTCACAAAGTTGATACTATATGGAAGAAAACTGTGATCGAATCTGGATGTTCTGCTTCAGTAACCATGAAGCCTTCTCCCAGAAGGTAACAAGGAAAACAGGTCGTGAAGAGGATGTGTAGCATCCCAGAGAATACTGTGAACCCTGCTCAAAAAAATGCTTAGATGCTATATCCTGGATAGACAAAAGTGAATTGCCATAATCTTCTCTGCCATCCTCACCACTCTCTTCACTGCCTTCCATCTGAAGCAGTAAAGCTTCCAAACCAGACAGTAATGCAATATGACAGGATGCTCTTGATCATCCCTCTATAGAAAGTGGTAAGGACAGGGGAAGGAAGATGTACTTTTCTCATGTGACGCAGAAAATGCAGGCACTGCTGTGCCTACTTCACCAGTGTCTTGCTGTTGAGCGACCAAAATAAGTGATAGAAATGAGAGAGACAGAGATGAAGTTAGGGAATATTGCTGCAGATATTATTTTCTTAAATGTGAGCAAAACTGGCATGAAAGGGATATAAAGCTAATTATCCCATTTAAACCTGTTGTTAGAAGCTAGGCTCAGTTAGTCATGTATTTGGAAGGACCAACAGAGGGTCAGGGCAAACAGTATATATTCAACTTCCCCTACTTCCTCTGGCTAGCAAGAATTTCTAATGACCAATTCTGAAATAACCATGAGAATTTTTAAGATTCTTGTTTATATATATATATTAAATATAGTACCACACTATTGATGAGTTTGTGTGCATATGCATGGATATTTGTGATGTACAGTATATATGTGGGATGTGTGTGAGGGTGTTTTCATTCAAACCTTGGCACAGGCACTCTGGAAGTGCTGAATGATAAGTAGGCAGAAAGAACTTGAAAGCAGTATAATTTTAACTACTCATCAGCCCCTTCTCTCATTTTTCACTCTACCCAGAGGCTAACAAAAAGTGAGTAGGGAAAACACTTCAAAGCAACACTTTAGGCACAGTTCACATTTTTCCATCCCCACAGACATTTCTGAAGCAATTTTAGAACTGATTATCAGTGTGAAGTTTCAGTTTCTCAAGAAGTTATCCTGTAACTTGAAAGCAAGAGGAGTCTTTCTGGGTTTTATAATGAGAAGAGCAAAGTGGGTTGCTTTTTGTTTTGTTGGTATTGTGGAGAAAAGGTTTTGAGCAAGTTGCTTAAGAACCGATACACTCAAAAACATGTAGTGTAAAGGAAGGAAGGAACAATTTCATTTTGATTTTTGCTTGGTTTTAGTTCAGATGTATCTTGGTGGGAGAAAAACAATAGGCTAAAAGGCAGACTGGCCATAATACCTCAGTTGCTTTTATTACTACTGATCATGTTCATAAATGTCATGTCAGCATTGATGATGTTGATCATTAGTTGATTGGTTCTTGGGTTTAAGAATTGTAAGTTTGAACAGGTACAATTTAAAGCCTCAGGAGAGGATCATTTCCAGAACTTTCTGCTGGAGGTTCTACACAGAACTCCATTCCAGGGGTGAAATCCAGCAGGTTCTGACAGGTTCTGGAGAACCAGTAGCTGAAATTTTGAGTAGTTCAGAGAACCGCCAAATACCAGAGTGGGGTGGGAATGGAGATTTTGCAGTATCCTTCCCCTGGAGTGGGGTGAGAATGGAGATTTTGTAGTATCTTTCCCCTGCCATGCCCACCAAGCCACACCATGCTCACCAAGCCACACCTACAGAACCGGTAGTAAAAAAAAATGGATTTCACCACTGCTCCATTTCATAATGCTAAGCCCATGAATTCTGCAGAATTCATACATACACTCCATAAACACCTATTTTCATATTTTCATTCATCTGAATGCCATCAATATATAATCACTAACTGATTGACAGGAAAGTCCATTTGTTTATGATGATTTTCAGTTAGTACAGAAGAAACCTTTACTTCTGATATATTATTTGCTTCGTTTTCTAACATTCTGAGTTATTCAATTAAGTGGCTGGCAGTCCAAATAGTATGGGACATACTATTTCTGTTCTATTTACCTACCTGCATATCTACTCTATAGATTATCTGTTATATGCCTATACAGGCAGTCCTCAATTTACAACCAGGCTTTCAACAATTGTTTAAAGTTACAATGGCACTGAATAATGGTTACCAGCAGTCTTTGGAATTTTCTTCCTGACTGGGGCCTCTTGTACTCCCTCGCTTTATGACTGTATCACTGAGTGATTGAAATTCTGATCCTAATTGCTGTTCTAAGTTGAGGATCACCTTGGGTGCATTCTTTTCTCCCCCCCCCCCAAAAAAAATGCTATTCATCAATCCATCAGGCATTCAATCACATCTTTTTTATGAAGATTGGTGGCCATATTTTCATAACCACCAAATTAGACTATTGAAATATGTTGCATTTTGAAATATGTTGCATTTTGAAATATGTTGCATATGTTGCATTTTCAAGAAATTTTACCTAGTTTAGGGTATACCTGCTAAACTACTTTCTAGAATATATGTTGGGAAGTAGTTGTTTTTATGTATTCTCCCAATATTGCTTATAAATGTTTTCTATTCTCGCTACTGTTTAAACCCCAAGGCAAAATAAATAAATAAATAAATAAATTATTAGGCAGATTAGCAATTTAACCTCAAAGAAACAGCATAATTTGAATATTTTTAAGGTTGCCCTTTCTACTGTTCCATTTTCAAATAGAATGCAAAGTGCATGTTTTTTCCTTCAGAGCCTAAATAATTTCTCCCACTTAAGCCTATCCATATACTAAAATTTCTTTATCTGATGGGGAAAAAAAAAAGTGAGTGATGGCTTGGTTGCCTGTAGGGCCTCTGCTATGGAGCCTTCTTTAATGGTCTTATACTCTCCAGGCTTTCAAATTCTGGTGTATTTTCTTCCTGCGCTTATTATTTATGACATTGCCTTCATGCATTTTAACACTGCGTTAATTACAGTTGTGGCCAAAATTGTGGAAACCTTTTGGGAAAAGTGTATTTTCTAAAACTAGCTAATAACACCACTTTTTTTTAGGGAATAGTACCATAAAATTATATATCAGTGAAAAGATAATTTAATCAAGAATGTAATGCAGTAATTTTTATGGAGGATTTGCTATTAGAATAGCAATTACACTATAAAGAAGAAAAGCGAAACACGTAGAAAAAAATGAGATATACAAAAATTATCACCACAGAAAAATGAGATATACAAAAATTATCACATCAGTTAATACTTAGTTAGGTAACCTTTAGCATGAATTACGGCCTTACAATGTCTTCCCATGGAGTGAACCAAGCCTTTTAGTTCTGCAGTTGTTATAATGTGAAACCAAGATTGAATGATTGCTTTTATTAACTGGGTTTTATTGCTGGGTTGCTTCTGACAAGTTTCTTTACTCGGCTCCATAGATTTTCAATTGGGCTATTCCCAGGCCATTCCAGCAATGGAATATGATGATGGTGATGATGATGGTGATGATGATGATGATGATGATGATTTTATTATTTATTAAATTTATATACCGCCCTTCTCCTGACGGACTTAGGGCGGTGAACAGCCAAAGATTAAAATACATACAATATAAAAGTTAAGATAGTTCAAAAAATAATTAAATCAATTTTGGCTTCCCCAATTTAAAACCCCTCACTAAAATTAACCCATTAAAATCTTTTTAAGCCAGCCCGGCTTGCTGAAATAGAAAGGTCTTCAGGGCCTTGTGGAAAGCACGGAGGTACGGGATCAGTTGTAACCCTGGGGTAGCTCGTTCCAGAGGGCGGTGCCCCCACAGGGAAGGCTCTCCCCCTGGGGGCCGCAAGTCAACATTTCCTGGCCGACGGCATCCTGAGGAGGCCCTCTCTGTGAGAGCATATTGGCCAGTGGGAGGGTATCGGTGGCAGAAGGTGGTCCCGTAAATACCCAGGCCCAGCCATGGAACGCTTTAAAGATGAGAACCAATACCTTGAAGCGCACCCAGAAGACCACTGGGAGCCAGTGCAGCTCGCACAGGAGAGGTGTTACATGGGAGTGCCAAGTCGTCCCAGTAATCACCCGTGCGGCTGCATTCTGGACCAACTGGCGCCTCCGGGTGGTTTTCAAGGGGAGCCCCATGTAGAGAGCATTACAGTAGTCCAGGCGAGAAGTGACAAGGGCATGAGTGACCGCGCATAAGGAGTCCTGATCCAGAAAGGGGTGCAACTGGTGTATCAGGCAGACCTGATAAAAAGCCCCCCTGGCCCCGGCCATCATATACTCTTCTAAAGACAGCTGTGCATCCAGGAGGATGCCCAAGTTATGCGCCCTTTCTGTGGAGGCCAATGACTCGCCTCCAATAGCCAGTGAAGGCACCAGCTGGTTATATTGGGACGCCGGCAGCCACAGCCACTTGGTCTTGGACGGTTTGAGTTGGAGCCTGTTCCTCCCCATCCAGACCCGTACGACCTTCAGACACTAGGACATCATTTCAAGGGCATTGTTGGGGTGGTCTGGAGTGGAGATGTACAGCTGAGTATCATTAGTGTACCAATGGCACTGCACCCCAAAACCATAGATGATCTCACCCAGCGGCTTCACATAAATGTTGAACAGGAGCGGCGAGAAGACCGACCCTTGTGGCACCCCACAGACAAGGCACCTTGAGGTCGACCTCTGCCCCCCTGCCAACACTGACTGCGACCGGTCAGAGAGATAGGAGGAGAACCACTGCAACACGGTGCCTCCCATTCCCAATCCCTCCAGCCGGTGCAGCATGATACCATGGTTGATGAATTATCCTGAAACTCCTCAAAAAAGTAGTGTTATTAGCCATCAAACCTCAAAAATACAGTTTTCCCAAAAGGTTTCCACAATTTTGGCCACTACTGTAGTTACTGTAATCCACTTGGAAATTTTAAATAGTAAGGTGGCCCAGAGAGGTCTAAATGAACTGACTAAACCAGTCAATTTCAGAAGGACTTTTATTCAGTCAACATGCCACAGAATTAACTTCATATTTATTGCTGAGGAGGCTCTTCTGTTCTTTAGTTTCAATAGTTCTTGAAGATAGTGGGATGGTTCAATATTAGGTGACTGAGCATATCAAGCCAAACTAACAGAATAGAATCATCTCGTTTTATAGCTCTCTAATGCTCTATTCACTTTTTTTCGTACTATTCCCCATTTTGTCTGCTAATGTCTAATACATCTTTACAAATATTCAGATTTGGAAAAAAAAATATGACTTGCACTGGGCTGATTTGTCCAAGGGGCAGCAATCACCTTTTAAATTTAAGAGCCCTGGTGACGCAGTGGTTCGAATGCAGTATTGCAGGCTAATTCTGCTGGATGCCAGAAGTTTGATCCTGACTGGTTGAAAGTTGACTCAGCTTTCCATCCTTCTGAGGATGAAGGTAAAATAAGGATCCAGATTGTTGGGGGCAATATGCTGACTCTGTCAATCACTTAGAGGGAGCTGTAAGCAGTGGTGGGATTCAGCCAATTCGCACCATTTCGGGAGAACCAGTTGTTAACTTTCTGAGCAGTTCGGCAAACTGATTGTTGGAAGAAATCAATAGGGCAGGGAACCTGTTGTTAAATTACTTGAGTCCCACCACTGACTGTAAGTAATGTGAAGCGGTATATAAGTCTAAGTGCTATTGCTAAATTGTCTAGCTTTGAATGAATTTCAGCCTCCTAAAGCTTCCAGATGAGATTCTCTCCCCCTTCCTGCCCACCTGTGTGTGTGTGTGTGTGTGTGTGTGTGTGTACATATGATGAATGTACTCTGAGCACTCTTCAGTGCATTCAAGAACCTTTTCTGAGCAAGACATATTAATATTTTTAACCTTTTACATTAATGTTACCTGCCCTATAATACTCCTAAGGTCTGCCCAATCTGTGAATTGTGGTGTCACCAGCACCAATGACCTAATAAGTAGCTTTGCCCTCTCTAACTCCTCTTTATAGAAAGCTTACTGCCTGTGGGTTAGCTAGGTGCCACTATATAGAGGTTTATCCTTAGAAATTCTGGATATATACTTGATACTTAAACTGCTTCTAGCGGACAACTTGTAACTCTTCTGATTTCATCTATGCCTAATTCAAGCCTTTCAGCAAAATGCATGCATTTGTAAGTAGGTATTTATTGATGGACAGCCAGTTCAATGTGGTTGACAGACTTAATTGGTGTATGTAAACAAAAAGAGAGAGAGAGAGACAGAGAGAGAGAGAGAATTGTACATCTGGACTAGTGTTTCATGCATTATATATTGTCATTTTGAACACTGATTATAGGAAATAATGTACATTGCAACATAAGAGAGAGCCTTCCTTCCATTTATCCTGCTTTGTCTTTGTAGCATCCTATAGTTGGATCATCATTCAGCTTTGCTAACGTAGCTTTTTCTTATTTATTTTTCATATTTTTCTGATCATTTATTTCCACTATTTTGTTTATTTCTTATTGAAGGAACTTCTTACAAAAGTTTTCATTTCAAGCTGATCATTTAAATCAAATCCCATCTGAGACCTGACAACAACTTTGATCCTCTACAAAAGGAATTTTTTTCCCACTTCACAATAGGAACCATATAGAACAGAAAATAAAAATGAAAACCTACTACCCTAAAAATCTGATAACCTTGAAATTAAAGTTTAGAGATAAAGAAAACATGCAAATAAAGCTCTCACTCTATTGTCCATGATCGTGAGGATCAATACTCAGTATCTATGGCAACCTAATTAACAAGCACCTGAAAAGGCAGTCCTCATTAATCAAGTATTTAGTGATTTTCTATTAAGAATTTACAATCGAATTTTTGCATAAAACATGATGCTTCCCCCCCCTCCCCACATACACCCTTTTCTTCCCTTACGTGGTTGCCTTACAATAGAATTGTTTTCAGAACCAGGCACTTGGACATCATTCTCAGGCAAAGATATTCATTTCCATGTCAGAAGAAAACAAACAACTAATCAACCCACCAGCCCTCTGGCTTTGGAGAAGTCAGTGATGCATTTGACATTTTGAAAGCACGTTGAGGTTGTTGGGCACCAACAGCTTCTAGAGGAGGCTTCCCTGTTCACAAAATAGTTGTTACAATATGTGTGGCCAGTTGGGTGAAGGACAGTTGGATAGCCAGGAAGGCATCTCTCGCAAAATAGGGACCCAACAGCTAAACCAATCAACAAATTGGTAATAGAGTGAAACTCTAGGCTATTCAATGTCCTTTCAAAGAGGATATAAAGATACCACATCTTTACAACTCCCTAGCACCAGTTTTATCAATGTTGTTTTCTCCTCTGCTGAACATTTAAGAAAGAACTAGACTTTGGGAGCCTAGACTTGGACAATGAATTCTTGCCTCATTGAAATCCCCTCTGATACAATGATTCATCTACTCAACAATGGATGGAAACTAATCAAGGAGAGAAGCAATGCTGGAATTAAGGAGAAACTTCCTAACAGTGATGACAGTTAACTGGTGGAACAGCTTGCCTTCAGAAGTTGTGGGTGCTTCATCACTGGAGGATTTTGAGAAAATACTGGGCAGCCACCTGTCTGAAATGGTATAGAGTCTCCTGCTTGAGCAGGGGTTGGACTAGAAGACCTCCAAGGTTCCTTCCAGCTCTATTCTGATTGATTGATTGGTTGGTTTTCATTGAATAATGGCAGCAAGATATAATATGAAAATCAGTTTGTCAAAAGCTGATTTTAATATTAGGAGGACAGAGGATTATAGCATTCTTCAGCAAAGATGATATACATCACTGTTAAACACTAGCTTCTGGATGTCTTTTGTGTCCTGATAACTCAGCATCACATCAGCAGCCCTGTGACAAATATTACTTATCACTCATGTCAAGACTTTGAAATGCAGAGAACATTTGAGCACTAACCCTGGTTTATGGAATCAATCATACATGCTTCTTGTACTTGCCCTTTCCTTCCAGATTTGTGGTAATTCATTTTCAATGGCTCATTTCACTCTTTGAGATTCCTGGATATTTCTCTACAAAGAGAAGTGAATGAAGGAGCAATGTGGTTGTATAACTGAATTTGCTAATAGTAAACTCTACTGAGAAATTGGGATATTTGGAAATATAGTTGAGAAGAATAATGTGATTCCAAGAAGGCTGTGGATTTCCTGTTGATCAGTATAGCTTTTAGGAAGGAAGGAAGGAAGGAAGGAAGGAAGGAAGGAAGGAAGGAAGGAAGGAAGGAAGGAAGGAAAAGAAAATCCATTTGTGATAATGTCCTAAAAGTAAGTGTCATTCTCCCCCAGAAAAATGGAAACACTTGGATTCATTGAATATTCTTGGACCTACAGTAAACTCTAACCACTGAGCCATAACTTCTTGCTAACATATATGCATTATGTTCCCCCTCATTTCCCAAACCAAAATAAGCTAATCTCAGTTCTCTGCATCTATATATGGGAGGCTCTCCCATGGAATATCATGTAATGTCCATGGGACTCAACTAGTGGAGAGATTTCATGCTTCAGATTAAAGTTCTTGCAATGCAATGATGTCTGACAATGAAGAGATTGAAAATATTTAAGAGAAAGGGAAGGAAGAGGCCAAGGACACCGAAACCGGTCATTAAATGTAGAGATCATTAAGTTTCAACATGGAATTAAAATCAAACTATACTTTTATAATTATTGTCAGTTCTATTCAAACAGAATGGTTATCTAAAATGAAATTCAAGTATACTTGACATTAGTGAGTTATGTTCTCCAATAATTTGAAACCCATCTTTCTGAAAAGTCAAGTAGGCATTGATTGCATTTTGGAAAATTGATTATATATTTTTTTAGACTCCGTGGAGTGAAAGCCATCTTTCAATGGCCAATAGAACAAGTACTTAAAAGGTATTTTGCATGCTTGTTAATTCTGAAATGCTTCATCAGAACTCAGGGTAAAATAAAGTACCATATTGCTCCTTGCATTACATGGAGGAACCCAATTTCATACAGCTGCATAATGATCCCTATAGTAAGCACTAAATGTGTCTGAATGAAATGTTTGTAACTGACATATATTTTTTCTTTGATTTGCACCTGATTCCATCTTCCCACATCCTGAACTACATCTAATAATTAGGGTCGGATTATCAATCTTTGGGTCTATTCAGATTCTGGACTTTTCATAATGCATTGGGTCTGTATCTCTGGAGTACCGGGGACTTGAGAGTTATGTGAAATACATGAACAAGTTTAATATTGGATTTATTTTACAGACAAGAAAAGTCAACCTACAAAAATTACTTCTACCATATTGAGAAAGGTATTTCAGACACATTCCTTTTGTGTGTGAGTGCACTTTCCTCCCTTCAGTCTAACAATGTGAAATGTGGCACATGTGGTATTTGCTGTGGAGTAGATTACCATTGTTCCACATTTAGTCATTGTTTTTTTCAATCTAGAATAATAAAGCTCTAACTGGCTCTTTCCTTAAATTGTCACAGAAATTTAGCATAGATTTGCTTTCAAAATAAATGCATACTCCATCAAAAGGGCATTTTATATACCATGAATTGAAATGTAGTTTTAGAATTTGTTGGCGATCTCTCAAAATAATGCATATAATAAACCAAATATTAGGTGGTATATACTAAAAAGCTAGACATTTCAAAAAACTTGATAACTCATAGGAAATCTGATGGATCCAAATGCATACCAGACTGAAATGGACTGGATTTCAACTGGCCCACAGATCCCTATCCTTACTCATTCCAGTTTAGAGGAGAGAGTCTTGAATTGTTATTTCAAATCAAAGATGTCATTCTTAATGTAGAAGAAAGGGAAAATCATTAAATCCATAGGAGAGCATATTATTCCTGGCATTTAGTCTGGTTATTTAAATTTAATCCAATTTGGGAAGCAGCCCTCAACCCAAGCAAGCAAACAAAACCTGAATACCAGCTGCCCTATCACATGTGGCTATATAGTTTAGACAAGGATTCCATTTCAAATCTATCGTAGAGTCCCAGCAGGGAACTCTTTGAAGCAGATGGGGCACTGAGTCTCAATATGATTCAAAGAAGGCCTAGAAAGTTCAAGAGACTTGCTTTGCAAAACAAGCAGCAGACTCCAAATCAACCATCAGAAGTCAGAAGTAGAAAAAAAAATCTACTTTTTCTAATGAATCTCTAATATTTTGGAGGGGGGGGGGAATTGAAGCCCACAAATGCCCTTTCAATACCAGAAAAAGACAACCTTTCCACATAAAATTACCTTCCTTGATATTCCCAACTTCATTTTTATTTTAATAACAACTCTCTTTCTCTGTGTATGTTTATGTTTGTAATAGATGCCCCCAGAAGCCAGCTTGGATGACAAGAGCTGGTTTCAGGAACTCAGAGCAATGTCAGTCACCTGACTAGGTGGCTCAGTGGCTAAGACACTGAGCTTGTCGATCAGAAAGGTCGGCAATTCGGTGAATCCCTAGTCCAGGTCTCCTGTGTGAGCAGGGGTTGGATTAGATGACCTCCAAGGTCCCTTCCAACTCTGTTACTGTCCTGTGCAATGTCTGGAAGATGCTGGGGACCAGTAGGGGGTGGGCAAGAGGAGGATGAGAAGCCAGAAACCTCAGAAGGTTTGCAGAAGTGACTGTATGAGTGGCTGGCTAACAAAGAGAGGGAAGAAACACAGCTGCAGCCAGGAGGCTTGAAAGGCCAGCCAGAAGCAGAGGAGAGAGAAGAGGCCCAGCAGCATCCAGTCAGCATGGAGGAAGAAGAATTGCCTCTTCCTTTGGATCCCAGGGCTTGGAGGACTGAGAGAAGGAGGTGCAATGGAGGTTGGTGAGGCTACTCACAAGGAGGAAGCCCTCCTAATAGCTGCACTGGTTTGTGGTTATTTAGCCCAGCAAAGTGACACTAAGGATATCTCATCCATTTCTTGTCATGTATTTGTTCAGCATCATGACTCTTGGCTTGGGATTTAAACCTTGATCCTGTTATTCGACTTTGGTTTTTGGACCTTGGACTTGGTCTTCAGTTTTGTGATTTGAGCTTGAACCATGGACTTGTCTTTTGACTTCAAAATGGGTGGTGATTTTACAGATTTTGGCCTGTGTTTCTGCATTTGGGAATTGGACTCATTGGTTTTTGTGCTGAATCCTGGGGAATACTATTCAGGGCTGGCAAAGCCCCAGTAAAAACTTCAAACCCTCATGGTGTGTGCATGGGTGGGCAGGACAGAACAGTGTTTTTCTATGTGTATGAATCTGAGTGAGAGGGAGTTAGGGAATATGTTGCTATTGGAAGACAATTGGAAACACAGAATTTTTGCTGATCTATCTATTACATCACATTAACATTTATATCTATCCATGATGATGCCAAGATGTCAAAATCTGGAGATATTGCTCCCAAACTCTTAAGGGACATAGGTTCTATAGCTGATCAGGCTGAGCATAAAGGTGCGGTCAAAGGCATCATCAGTCTGGAGTCTTTACCCCCTTGAAAGAGACCTAAGTCCTATCCCCCCCTTGAAGTCTGTCGATTCTTATCTGGCACATATTTGCCTTGACTTTTAGTAGATGAGATTTTTGTAGAGGTTTCATGGAATAAACTTGCAGTGCTTTTAACTGTATCCTGGCTCCTGGTTTCTTATGCCTAACAGTTTCATCATATCTGCATATTTTATCCTTGGTCCTCTTGCCCCAAGTGGATCTTCATAATAATGTTTTAGAAAGCTGCCTTTCCATTAAACTTTTCCCATCCCAGATTTAGACATAAATAATCTTCTTTTAACCAACTCCACAAAAGATAAGGATGAAATCCTTTGGTAACTGAACGCCTCAGTTAACATTATTGATTAGTCCTGGGTTACATTTTCTTTGTGATATAAATTTGTGATATGAATTTTGCTACACGTGTATATACTTCTCAAAACATACTTCAAAGAAATAACTCTTTCACTGTATTTGTTTCTACTACTCTTTTTTTTTTTAACTACATTTTCTTCTGTTGCCGTTGCTCCTCTTTCTTCTTCTCCCTTCTTAACGTTACATCTTCTTTCTTATGGACCCACATTGGGCATATTGCAACTGAAAGAAAGTTATGAAAATTGATAGGGAAGTTGAAAGAAATTGAGACTCCATTGATAAATAAACACAGTAACCTGAAGTAGGAGAAATTCAGCATGGATGTGTTTCAATAGTGAAGTCATTCTGATCTTGAAAGTGGTTATAAATGTGTTTATTTTACGCTCTCTTTCTAAATTTACATCATAGTTTCTTTCTTTCCAATCATCAAACCCATAAATCACAAGTTATTGTTTTTTTCTTTTTTCAGCATAAAGTCCATAAAGGGTTTCCAGTCTCTAATAAATGTTGATTTCCTCCACCACAAGTGGACGAGTCAATTTTGTCATTTCTGTTAGCTGTGTTGTCTTCACCATCCATTCCTCCATTGTCAATAGTTCCGAGTCTTTCCATTTTTGCATATAGAGTAATCTCACAGCAGTGATTGTATATAAAACTAGTCTTCCATGACTCTTTTCTAATTGTCTATCCATTAATCCCAGCAAGAAAGATTCTAGTTTCAACTGAGTAAGTCTGTTATCTTAAAGCCATGAAAATATGTTTCTCACTTCAGATGTAGAGAATGCTAGGGGCAGTCAGTCACTCTAGTGATGTCCCTGAATGTACTGTATAAATTAAAGGCTGTTCTCTATTAGCAAGAGGAAAGAAAACCAGGTTAGCTATGTCTGCTTCATGGGATATTTTGGTACCTCAGACAGGTGGGGATTTTCCTGAGGTGCAAGAAGTTTTTATAGTGCCTACCTTTTTCCTTTCTGTCACTCACACCAAGTTGCCAACTTTTTTACTGCTGGAAAATTTCATGAGAAGCAAAATCTGAACCATGGGTATTTTGATAGGGTCTTTTCTATCTTTTCTGAGACAAATATGGCTTTTTCAGCCCCGCAGACCAAGATATGAACACACAGAAAAAGGGAGAACAACAAAACAATAAAAGAAAAGTGCTTGGTGAATTTGTCATTTGGAAAACAATGAAAATTACAACCTCCAGGTTTAGGAAGAGATTTGACCGCTGTTGGTAAGTCTTAAGAAGGCGAGAAATCAATATTTATTTCACTCAGAGTGCTGGCCCCAGCATGTGGTATTGATGTTTTCAACAGGACCAAAAAGCTTTTCACAGCAAGAGGTATACTTTTCTCCACCTTTGCAGAAGATCTGAGCATTAGTTGAATGTTATCGGTAACACTTCCCTTGCTTGCATTGTGTGTGTGTGTGTGTGTGTGTGTGCGTGTGTGTGCGTGTGTGTTTTCCATAGCTTTATAACATTTACATTAACTCTTCCATTCTTCTTGTCCTGAAAAGTTCTCCTCTGTTTTAACAGACTGAGCCATACCACTTTTCAGTGAATTGATTTTTGCTCAGGAAGCCCTCTGGTCAAAAATCACAAGCTCTGCTGAAAATCAGTGCAAAGTTCTTTTTTTTTCTTTGAAGTCAGAGAAATGAAGCCGATGCCTTCTTCCCTGCAAAGGGTCTTGGGCGCTTGCTGATCACAGTGTGGTCCACTGACATCTTTAACAACCTTATTCTTTTTTTGCTATTGCTACTAGCTGCCCTTAGAAATGCATGTATGGATTCCAGGGCAGCTGTCACAATCAGCTCTTTGCCCTTATTATTCCATCCCTTTTTATGTACACATTTCATGATAGCTAGTTCCCTGACCTTTGGATTGCTGCGGGGTTTTATTTCCAGATGAATCAGCTCCTGACCCATTCTTAGACCACCGAGTGAAACAATGAACTTCATTCAGCATCTCTTTACTCCTTCTTTTTAGAGCCTGTTTGACCTTGGCACCATCCTCTGGTTGTTATCTCATCTCAAGGTCAGCATAGGGGAGCGAGAAAAGAAATGGCTCATCTGTATGAAGAGAACCCTTCTGGGGACAAGCAGGAATGTGTGTGTGTGTGTGTGTGTGTGTGGTGGGGGGCGGGGGGAGATATGGCATTGGGAATCAAGCTGCTATTAAATGCTCTAATCCTTCTCACTTGCTAGCTGAAAATCGCCTTGAGAGGCATATATATCTCCTGGAATGGATCAACACCCTGGCAAGGAGGAAATTGATTACTAAGCCCTTCTAAGGTCTTTGTGATTGTCACCTTCTCTGTGTAGCTAAAGCTGTTGTTGCAGGGGAATGATTCTCACCAGTTACATCACAATTAAAAATAGAAGGCAACTTGCAGGCTGCACCCCGTCAGGGATCCAGTTCCTGCTTTTAATCTTATTGTGATTACCCTGTTTTGCTCATGCAATATAAGGAACTAATGCAATGAGGGGAAAAACAGCTTCAGAGTCACTTGACAGAATTGACGAGATGAAAATCCTGCCATTTTGCACCAGACCATTCTTTACTCCTGCCTCTATTGTGTTCAGCATGAAACTTCTCTACTCTTTCAGCCACTTTTATTTAACTGAACTTGAAAAAAGCTTGTTTTGCATCATGGTTAGATGCGGGACTCTTAAAAGGTGGCCATGGTGAGTTTCCTGTCTTTCATCATCCAATTATCACTCCCGCAGCCTGCTTAGCTTTTCAGAATTTAGTAAAAATTTCCTGTGGAAGACGTTTCTCTCTGTGACATTTGAACATTTGTGGGGAGTAAGGACAGATTCAGAGTAGAACTGTGCAGTGCTACAAAGGGAAAGGGGTATTTTAGAATGCTTTAGTAAGTTCACATTTGTTGGCAACATCTTTAAACAACTGTGTATTTTAATGCAATTCACAGATGATGGCAAGATGGGAGGGAACAAAAAACAAGTATGTGCCAACTCAGTCAGGTCAGCATCAAAGCTTATGCCCTTACATTAGACATTGGTGTTCAAGTATCTGATTATAACACTTGTGGATTGGCAACAGGCGTAGGGAATCTTTAGGGTTTACTGCCAATGTTGTGTAGTGTTGCTGACAGGGACAACAAGGATGCCCATAACTGCTCCACCACCTTTTCCTCCTTCTAATGCAAAGAAATTGAGAGATGTGTGATCCAAATACATTTTAAAGAATTTTCAAAGCGATCTGAGAATAAGATCCTTCCTTCCTCCCTTCTTTCCTTCCTCCTTCCTTCCCTCCCTCCCTCCCTCCCTCCCTCCCTCCATTCATTCATTCATTCCAACATTGTTATCTGGAAGCAATAGAAGGGAAGAACAATACACAGCTAGTAGAATATCACAAAAAGGTTCTTTTAGAAAGAAATGTTTTAGAAAGAGATCTTAATGGAACTCATTTATTTTTTTTAATGTAAAATTTCATTAACTGTTAAAATCATTGCAATTAAGATTTCTAAAAGTTTTTCACATGGAATATTGCAGATATATTAAATGACAATATACCAGCATAACTATACAAAAGACTATATACTTAAAGGAAGCTTCCTAACTTAATATATATAAAAAAGCTGTATAATGAGAAGAAAAGAAAGAAAATTATCTAAGATAAAAAGGGAAAAATTTAAAAGACCATTTAAACCCCATTGTAAAAAGTAAAAAGAGGATAGCAAAATATATCAGGCTATTAAAATTATATAAATTTGCTCAATTCCAAATCTTTGATTTTATTTAAATGAAATAATCCTAAACCAAAGGGGACAACCACTTATTTAGGGCTAATGGTAGCTTTTTATATCCATCTGTTCTGTTGGTGGGACATGGAGGGGGTTAAGGGCAGAAACTCAGCTCAGATGCCTGTGAATTCTGCCAGAAATGTTTGACCCCACAATGATAGATTCAACGCACAGTGCTTACAGTCTTTGGCATACAGTGTATGAATTTCTGAACAATAGATTGAGAAGAAACACACTGACTTTACA
This sequence comes from Masticophis lateralis, assembly GCA_030761175.1. Classification (NCBI taxonomy): domain Eukaryota; kingdom Metazoa; phylum Chordata; class Lepidosauria; order Squamata; family Colubridae; genus Masticophis; species Masticophis lateralis. The sequence goes on along the minus strand of JAUDYJ010000001.1, from coordinate 189,285,115 downwards.
AAGAATTTGAATATGTAAATCATTTGGCCAAGAACTTGCCCCCTATCATCCATATACGTATACATTTATCTTTTAATAGAATTGAGTCAAAGGCTTAGATATGTTGGTTGTTAAAACACCCATGTATTTATATGGAAGGGATTCAATTTTTTTTAACCTTTTGAGAAATTGAGAAAAAAAAATCTCCCGAATCAGATCAATCTACTGTTACTTGGCAAACCCACCATATCTGCAACCTAAGTAGGCACATTCAGAAACCATTTCACCCCTGGATTTTTCTAACTAGAAAAATTAGTCCCTAGTGACTGTTTAATCAGAAGTAGCACTAAGATGTGGCACCACTACTTTGGGACATATTATGAAAAGTCCCAGCTCTCTAGAAAAAGCTCTAATAGTGGGAAAGGTGAAAAGAAAGAAAATAAGAGCAGCAACAAGATGGATAGACTTAGTTATAGCAGCTGTACCATTGGAAGATCTGAAACACCAGGTTAGGGACAGATCAATCTACCTATGTGGTTGATAGGAGTCAAAAACAACTTGAAGGCACATAATCAATCACAACTAAGATGTTTGTTTTAAAAGAGGGTTTTGGATGGACCAACATGATAGCAATGTTCAAACAAGACTATTCCACAGGGCTGTTGACACTCAGCTATAAGCATGAATATTTTGTTTAGCTGAAGTACTTGTGTGTCACAGCATATTATATTTTTACATGAAAACATTGGATGAAGAGTTAGTTTTTTCCAATGTTATGAGATACCATCATTATCAGAGCAATTAACTCTGTAAGCCAAGGCTTCAAATAATGTCTTTGTGGTTTTAAATGAAAATCGAAGAAAGATAACTATTGTAATAGGCCCTAGATTGTGCTTATATGAAGCAATTTATCATACTGCATCAAATTATGTTGCTTGTTTTGTTTAAAATAACAAAAAGCAAGCAAAGGAAGAACAGAACCATTAAGAGTAGTTTTATTAGAAGTTCTTGGTCCTAAACCATGATAACTACAAAGTAAGACAAACAGGAATGGAACAATAAAACAATAACTTAAGATAAATGGATTGTGTTAGAAGAACTGTGGGTGTGTGTGGGTGTGTGTGGGTGTGTGTTTGAAACCCACTAATCTTTTGATTTAATTTTTTTGTGATAGCTTTTCTACAAAACAAAGTACAATAAAATTAACATTTGGTCCAACTTGATAGCCAGTGAAGTATTGGATGCAAGATGATGAGAATAAAGTATCAGTTTTTTCTTTCTTTCTGAAGAAGTAAACATTGTATTATTTTAAGCAATAAATGCCTGAAATGAATAGTAATTCAAATTCCTAATTCCCAAATAGCTACTTATATAAAACCTACAAACTTCAGTGAAGATGAATATAGCTGATGGCAGGTTCATTTGTGCATATATGAAATTCTTATTTGGGCATATATTCCAGGAAAAAAAGCTGAGTTTACCTGATTCTTTTTTCTTTTTTTATTGGGCAGTTAGAATAATAGAATATGATTTAAATATTATTACTGATACCAATTAAATAATAATTTTAATGGAATAACTAAATATTTTCATAACAGTTCTGCTTTGAGCAAGTATAAAATTGTCCTGAGAAATATGCAGTTTGTTTACACTGAAATTAAATCAAAAGAAATCTCCAGCAGATTTTGGAATGAAATTTCATGGAAGTCTTCATCTTGGACATTTAATATTAAAAAAAACAATGAAAAGACATTCTACTAACATATATTCTTCTCTCTCTCTTTCTCTCTCTCTCCCTCCCTCCCTCCCTCCCCCCTCCTGTGTGTATGTATATATGTGTACACATATAGAGAGAGTGTATGTGTAAATCTCAAAATATATCTTTTCAACAGTTGTCAATCTCCAATAAAGTAATTAATCATCTATGGTTGGCTATGAGTGATTGGATAGAAATTATCTTTAAAATGAAGAAAAATACTATAGATGAAAGTTCTGCTAGCACATTACAGTAAAATTTATCTTAATCTGTTTTGCAGTATCCTTAAAAAGCTTCACAAGCTATCTAGTACAACATTTTTCTTTGAAATAATACTTGACAGCGGGGTGGGTGGGGGAAGAAAGAGAGAGATTCAATGAAGCAATCTAGGATCAGTAGCAAATTTGGCCTGGAAGAAGGGGGGAAAATCATCCTTATCCAGACTCTGAACAAAATCCATCCTCTGACATTACCTAAAGGAAAATGTTTTGACATTCAGTTCCCCTCCACCAACCAGTCTGTCAAGTTGTGGCATTTTCAGATGATAACACAGAGGGGGAGAAAAGGCTACCCAAAGGGGAAACCATCTCCCTGACTAATGGTACAAGTTGCACAAGGAATGCTTACTGCTTACTTATTGAATGATAGATAAATTACACACAAACATAAGAGAGGGGCATAAAATAAAATATTGAATTTTAAGAGCATAATTTGAACGCTTATGTAGAATGCTTGATGTTGGGGGTGCTATTGTTTTAACAAAGGGCTGCTGTGATGGGTGTAATTAGTCCCAAAACTGTGAAGGTTGTGGTTATCTGTCAACCCCTTTTGGATATTATCAGTCCTGCGTACTTTATTATTTTTTTAACCAGGCAGGTATAAGCACTTTTTCAAGAAAAGCACTGAGCTGCAGCTCTTACCCTCACGTTTCACATTTTCTCTTAGCTGATTTGGAGTTCAGAGGCATCCTTATATTCTTTAAATAATGATAAAGTTTGTTGTTTTGCTTTTTAGCAAGCCATCTTCCCATTTAATTTGCAATGTGCCTACATGATTCATGTCCAGAGAGTTATCAGTGGGCACGTGAGCTACCTGGGCCATTTCTTCTCTCTCAGCCCTAAGAAGAAAGCAAGGGCAAATTGCTTCTGAAATCTTGCTTGCAGGGCCCAATCCAGGCAGTCACCAGATGTCAAAACCTGACTCAGAGGGGCGTGTGCATGTATCTAGCTATACTCATAGACATACAAATAGATATGCATATACTTATACATGTATTTTATAAGCCACCCGATTACAAATGAACCTGAAGCAACAAAGAATTTAGAAACATATAATAAAACCAAACCAATAGTGGTCAATCGTAACAATGAAAGAGCATATTGAGGAAATGCAAATAAAATCAAAATAAAAGGTAAAGGTTTCCCCATGCATGCATGCTTGTGGATTCCGGCTCTAAAGGGCGGTGCCCATCTCCGTTTCAAAGCTGAAGAGCCAGCGCTGTCCAAAGATGTCTCCGTAGTCATGTGGCCAGCAGCGCTGTTACCTTCCCACCAAAGGTGCTCCCATTTTTCTACTTGCATTTTTTCAGTGCTTTCGAATTGCTAGCGTGGCAGAAGTTGGGACAAGTAAGGATTCGAACTGCTGAATTGCCACCGCGTCCTTTTAAAAAATCAAAGTAACACATATCTAAAGGAGGGTCACAAATCATCCTGTCCAAGGCCCTGCTAGAAAAAAACAGGTTTTCAGAGCTTTCTTAAAAGACATCAGAGTCATGTGGATTGTGGGTGGGGACAGGTGGGATGCTGTTCCAAATGACAAGGCTGTGGACAAGGAAGCCACATAACCTACCTGTAAATAGAAACGAAATATCGTATACCCATTCTCACATTGTCCTGAATATGTTAAGTTTTAAATATTTCTTTTCCATCAATGATCTTGCCAGTTGTAGCTCCAGAAATATTGACTCTTAGTACTTTTTGCCCTACCAACATTAAGAATAGAGACTTCAAGCAAGAGACTTCCCTTGTGTCCCTCTGTTCATTTCTGTATTAGCAGTTTGTAGCATCTTCTAGAGCAGATGTGTCAAACTCATGTCATCACTGTGGCGTCACATGACCTATCAGGCAGGGGTGGGTTCTAATTTTTTTTGCTACCGGTTCTGTAGGTGTGGCTTATTTTGTGGGCGTGGCTTGGAGGTCATGTGACTGGGTGGACATGGCTAGCTGGTCATGTGACCAGGTGGCCATGTCTATGTGTATAGGGACTACTTAGAGGGCTGAAAATAGTCATTTCTGACAGGTCCTCGTACTTTTGACTGGTCCTCACATTTATGATCATCCTCACATTTATGCCCATGCAGTATTCTTAATATCCATGTCACTCATTTCACAACTGCTTCTCTTCACCATGGTGATAAGATAGGGCAAAAAACATAAAATGTGAGGACAGTCATAAGTTCGAGGACTGGTCAAAAGTGCGAAGACCAGTCAAAAATAACTTTTTCAGCCCTCTGAGTAGTCCATACGCATAAAAGGATACAGCAATAGAGAGGGATGAAGGAAGGGAAGGGAAAATAGAGTAGGAGTGAGGGTAAGAGAGGGAGGAAGAGAGGAGGAGAGGAAGAGGGGTAGAAAAGAGAAAGTAAGAAGAAAAGAAAAGAGAGAGGTGGTAGTTTGAGGAGAAAGATTGCTGTACAATAAAAAAGATGAAAGGAAAGAAAGCCAAGCCCAAACAAATATTAAGATATTAAGATAAAGAATGAATTGTTAAACTTTAAAGAATAAAAGAGAACAAATATGAATAAATAGCAATAATTAGAAACACACATACAAACATACAATGTATTTTCTTTGAACAGAGTATTTGGCCAGTTCACAAATTTAAACAGTGTTTAGTCGTTTCAATTAAATTTACAATTTTTGTATTTCCTTTTTGCCATATTTATTCCTCATCTATTTTTTTAAAAAAAAACAATATTACCCTTCATCCTCATCTCTAATCTTAATCAAATTCAATTTTTCCCTTCTATTCTATATTATACCCCTTCCCATTGTCATCTATTTTTATATCCATCCTCATATTGGTTAATTATGTAATGTTACAGTTGTTTAATACAAATTCAACATTTTAATATAAATCAATTAGTTATATAACTATCTTTTTTCTAGATTAATCAATATGAACATGAATATTCCAATTATTTCCATGCAATCCAATTTCTTACAAATCAATTAATTATATTTACCAATAATAACAAACCAAATAATTTCCCCCATATATTCCTCCAAACCACAAATTAACTATTTCTGCTTTCAACACAATATACAATTAATAGTATCTCAATTATTACATTTCCCTACTTAAATAGAGCTTTTTGTGTGTGTGTGTTTTAAAATCTTGAACTTTCCTCTTTTGCCTTAAATTTCCCATTGTTTGCAGTTTTGCACCTACCTTTTTTGGTGAGGAAAAAGAAAAAGAAAACTCTCTCTACCTCATTTTGTCATGTTGCAGCAAAGACCCTGCTTTACTTTCAGTTTCGCGTTTTCAGCTTAGCTAGGAGGAAAAAAAACTGCTCCAGCACTGTTTGCATCTAGCAAAAGACCCCTGTGCAAAACAGCTGAGAGCAAATCAGCTGAGAGTCGGGACACGATCTAATCAACTTGTGGTAATTAACCTATGCTGAAGCTGAAAGAGGCTGTTTTTTCTATTTTTGCAGGCACCGGTCTATTCATTTGTTTTCTTTTAACACTGATCAGCTGTAGGGTGGCCCTTTGAAGCCTCACGGCAAGAGTTTAAACAGTTTTTTTCCCTCTAGCCATCAGCTGGGACTCAGGAGACAACAGTAGATTAGGAGTGGGGGTGGTGGTAAGCGAACGGCAAACTGGTTCGGGGGCGTGGCCAGCCAATCTTATTACTGGTTCTCTGAACTATTAATTTTTTTTACTACTGGTTCTTGCGATCGGTGCGAACTGGGAGCCACCCACCACTGCTATCAGGACTTTTTTTCCCTTTTGCTAAACCAGGCATGGGCATGGCCAGCATGTGACGCATCCTGCCCAAGGGCTAGAAGTTTGACAGCTCTGCTCTAGAGTTATCTAATCATTGTTCAACCAAAATTAACAGTAACACAGATAGGTTTATATTGCCGATAGTGACTGGATGATTCTATGCAGCTGCTGTAAATCATTAGTATGGAGATGACTTTTGTCTCTGCACTGCTTTTCCAGAGAAAAGATTAGTACTTTCTTTTTATTTGCTTCCTAAAAGTATTTCCTATTCCACAAATACCAGAAGAAGATACTCAGACATTCTGGCTTTCTACTGGAGTGTGGAATGTTCTTGTCCTTCTGGATATTGAGAACCTATCACTAAGTCCTCAACATGGAATTCATACTATTCATACATCTTTTTTTAATTTAATCATATCTACACTCTAGAATATAATGAACCAAAGATACATCTGCAGTACATCTTAAAGCTGTTCCTGTGTTCATGCCAACTTGTCTGAAAACCAGTTTTTTAAAATACATCCTGTCCAGACTGAAACATGTGGCAACAGTTTACATGGTACTCACTCCAAACTGAAACTACCATGTCCTCCGATACACTCACTAAATTGAAAAGAAAATCTTTTGAGAAGGAGGGGGAGGAGGAGGGGGAGGATTTCAAATGACTAACCAATTTGTATGGTAAAATGATATATTTTTTAAAATTTAATTTAATTTAATCTGAGCAGTTATACCTGAGTGATAAAGGTAGAAATCATTGTTTAAACTGAAGGAACAATCTTTCCTCAGCCAATGAACTGATGTGGTTACCTCACAAACAAGTAAATTGTACCAGCCAAAACAAACGGTACAACTCAAGGCTTCAAAAAAAGGGGAGAGAGAGAGTACTTTAAAACTGTAACAAAAAAAGTATTCCTTGAGGTTATATTTGGGTCAGTGGTGGTGGAATTCAATTTTTTTTACTATTGGTTCTGTGGGCATGGCTTGGTGGGCATGGTGTGGCTTGGTGGGCGTGGCAAGGGAAGGATACTGCATTCCCACCCCACTCTGGGGCCAGCCAGAGGTGGTATCTACTGGTTCTCCAAACTACTCAAAATTTCTGCTACCGGTTCTCCAGAACCCATCAGAACCTGCTATATAGCACTCCTGATTTGGGTGTGGAAGTAGGGCGAATACAATGTAACTTCATCTTTTTTTGCTTTCCCCCAAAATAGTTGCTATTCTGGCAACAAAACAACAAAAAAAGTGCAGATACACCCCATTGAATTAACTGAATGATTCCAAGGTTTACTGCAACATTTTCCTTATATAAATAATATTATCCCAGAACTTGTTTTCATGGTATTGTTCATCTGGATAAAAACTTCAATTATTTTTGCTCCTAGGCTTCATGGCTTTGTCTTTCATTATCTATCATCAACCTGTCTCAGCCAGCTTATTCTTTTCAGGTGGCTCTGTTGTTTCATATCTGATGTTTCACTGCTGACACTAAAGTAATTAACCTATCAAACTAATTATCATGTGAACATCTGTTGACCCCAAATGGGACTTTAATCTAAGACAGCCATTCTGATAACTTCGACTGGAAGGGCTCCCTTCTCTTGCCCTAATGAACACAACATGCTTTTATGGTGCTTTGGAACAATTTCTGTCAATAAACTCTCCAGCACAGGTTGAGAAATATAACACAATTCTTTTCCTGGAGGAGATTTCTCAGGCTGACATCTGTTTCAACATTTTGTGGCTCATCATCTATATTACTGCTACTAGGGACTAAGTCCCCACCTGTATTTATGGAGAATCATGAAGAGCAACATATACACTGATTCTTTTCCCCATTACTATGGCCAACGTCAGAGAACTTTGGTTATAACATGAAGAATCAGTGAATGGTTAGACAAATGGGTAATAAATGAATGAATACAAAATTCAACTAATCATTCACTACAGGGAGATTGGTAACCATTGTGTGCTTGGGACTCACAGCTGCCCCTCTGCCCCCAAGTGGGAATTGAGGTGGAGATGATGCTGTTAAAGAGATGTTACTGGAAAGGACAAAGGTGATTTTCACTTTCATCCCCTTTTTGGAGTTTTTGAAAATCTACTTAAAAAACCATTGAAAGCTCAATATTCTATTTCCAACATTCTATATTATTTTTTAGTATAATCAACTTTGGAATGTTTGCCATTTACGTTGAATACTGAAATCTGGGATGGCTTGGCTGGATTATAAACAGGATCTGAAAAATGCAGGCAGATCATGAGACTGCAAGTTCCTACCTGATTTAGAAGATCTTTTGAACAGTTTATAGCTGCTTTCCTTGTGCCTTTGAGAATGTGGGCTCTGCAGATTCAAAGGGAACAAAGCTGAGATGACGAGACCATTTTATAAGGCAGATCATGCACTTCCTGGAGAGAGCAGTTTTAGGGAAAACCAATGCCTAAAGTTCATGAAATATAAATGGCAGCTGAGTGAAGACCAGGATCACACAAAGGATAAGACTTTAAAACCTTTTCTTCTCTGCTTCTAAGTTTTTGTCTCTTGTGATAATTTTTCAATAAAAAAGAGAAAGTGAAATAGCTGTTTCATAGGTCTTTAATATATTGTCTGAATAGATTAATTCTAAAGGGAGAAAAAAAGTAGAGAAAATGAGTGGTGTGTGGCACTATTTTTCTATACTCCTCATCCCAGCTGATCAAAGAAAATTTCTATTCTAAGTGAGGTCAAGTGAGAAAAAAGTGTTGGTGCAATTCTCATGACTGGGCGTGGCATTCTTTCACTACCGAAGTTAGAAGTTGACAGAGGGATGATAGACATCTCCTGTCTTTCTTTTTTCAATCAACTCTCCTATGGTTTTATAGCTTCTCTCTGACTTTCCCCTTTTTCATTAAATCACAAGGAAGACATCATGACAGAAAGATGTTGCATAGAATAATCTTTGCCAGCTCAGAAACACCATCATTTTGAAATGAACAGCTGAGAAGCTGCAGTAAAAATTTAGGCACACACTAAAAAAATATTTGAAGTAACTTGTTAAGATTCCCTTAATGTTACCCAGTTTCCAGGGTTCTTACAAGGCTCTTATAAAATTGTAACAAATGTCCCATCTGTGTGATGGTGAGCTTCTTGGAGTTATTAATAATATGTAGCAGATAACTTCATGTAAAAAAATGCCCAAAGACATTTAGCAAGTGGTCAGGTGGCAACTTACTTTTTTTAAAAAAAAATAATTTATATGCCGCCCTTCTCTGGAGACTCAGGGTGGCGTACAATGTGTTAAGCAATAGCCATCATACTTTTGTATATACCTGCTTAGTAGGGCTTTCGCCCTCCCCACACAAGCGGTGTTCTTTTTTATACAAAGTCAGCTTATTGCCTCCACAATCTGGGTCCTCATTTTACCTACCTTGAAAGGATGGAAGGCTGAGTCAACCTTGAGCCTGGTGAGTTTTGAACTTGCAGTAATTGCAGGCAGCTGGTGTCACTTTAGCACTACTTAAGCTGCTGCACCACCCAGGCTCTACTTACCTGGACGCTTGCTTTTGCAAATTGAATTGAGTTCTATAAATTATAATACTAGGTTCTTTATATTAGTGAAGAAATAAGTAATTAAACCTTTCAAAAGCAAAGTAAATAATCCAATATGGGACAGTATGTGCTATACATGACTATAATATGGGCTGACTGCAGTACCTCAGACTTTTTATTTATTTCCTTGAAACATTGGGCCATGGAAAAGACATAAATTCAGTAAAAAAAGATCTATTCAGAATTGCAAAAAGTGGCTTTCAGATGTTTAATAACAATCTGGTTCTAGTTATAAATTGAAATAAAGAGGTATGTGATGTCTTTTCTAGCCTAAATTTAAACTTTTTTTTAAAAAAAAAACTTCTAAAGGAAGCCAAGTAAGTAAAGAAATCAAATTGCACATTGACAGTCTTCCAATTTGGGATGGGGGTGGAGAGACAGAGAAATGTGCACATTTTGATACAGTTTTCTACAAATATAAAAATCCTCTCTGTATAAGAAAGATTAATTAAATTAAAACTAAACACAAAATTAATGCATTTGTTGTCCCAGAACTATATGCTGAAACCTACGCAAAACATTTCTGCTTGTTGCACATGTCTGCTTCTCTGACCTTTGCAATGAACTTTAGTACTCAGAAATGCACAAATGAAATTTTACATGTTAAGAAGAATGCACAAATGAAAAATTTTCATAGTAGGAAGAAAGATATCCCAGAAAAAAACTACATTGTAAAATAGCATAAGGTAATGGTCATTAAAAAAAAAGTTCATGCAAAAAGGCACACAAGTTATAGAAAGTGTTGATGAAAGTATCCATTTGAGTATGCTTTTCAGTTCTGTGTTTCAATAGACATGTAAAGTAGAAGTTGCAGTTATTTATTTATTAGATTTTTATTCTGTCTGTATTTTGCACAGCTCAAAGTGATAACTTCTACATCTAAGACAGGCCTGTCAAACTGGTGGCCCATGGGCTGGATGCATCACTCATAGGCCATGCCCACCCCGTGTCCTCAAAAGCAAAAACCATTGTGATACATCATGATATGTCACATGATGCAATTGAGTTTGACAGCCATGGTCTAAGAGAACACTATACTCTCTGTCTTCAAAGTTGTAATTCACCGCCTTAACCACTACACCAGTTCGGTCCTCAAATTGACAGTGAGCAGTGGATTCTAGTATATCACTCATCTTTACCAAAATCTCTTTGTAAAATCAAACACAATGTTTTATGGATGTTCTTTCTGTACTTTTATGAGAGCATCAACTGTATGGCTTGGTTTGTCTATTCAGCCCCCATTGAGATTAATGAGATTTACTTCCAGGGAAATATTTAAGAGTTTACTTACTTCCAGAGTATTTCTTTCTCACACAAATCCATTCAGACTAACAATGTAGAATTCTGCATTATCCTTCCTTCCTTCCTTCCTTCCTTCCTTCCTTCCTTCCTTCCTTCCTTCCTTCCTTCCTTCTTCTTTTGGAGTGTGTGAGGGGGGGTTGTTTCAGTTTCATATATGTTGGTCCTGGAGAACTAGACTTGGCCATTTAATTTTTCTGTGTGTATTTTATTCCCTGCTTCCTCCATCTCTTTTATTTTTCTAATATGTTTTTCACTTATAGTATACTTGAGATTCTGGGGAAGAAAAGCCTTCAGCAAAACTGAGAATCCTTTTCCAATAAAGCTAGCTTGCTCTTACCTTCTCCCTCTGCTCCTTAGGGGTCTGATAATTTAGTTTTTGCACCAGTAGGGCCAAATTCATAACAGAAACACCCACGTTATGGTATGTGATGGAGTCAAGCAGTTTCTCTTTTTTCAAAAAAAGTTATTTTGGTGCCAGGAGAATTAGATAATCAAACCTATGGTGATCTTAAACCACAGGCTAACACAACTAAACAGCTGCCTATAAATTTAGGACATTTGTAGGGTTAATGGGACAGCTTGATGTCTCTCTGTATTAGACAATTGGGCTGTTTCATTCTAGGTCATTAGTTCAGCCATTGACCACAAAAGGATAAGCTGGTGCTGGCTTTTTGAATGGTTGCTATATGTTTCATGATAAATCTTTCACCTAAACCTTCTGATCCAGGTTCCCTTTGTTCATTTAAGTGAATCGAACAGAACTGCACTTTTGTACACAGATTTTGGAAACTCGCTAATGATTAAGCAAATGTTGCCAAGGCAGAAGACTCAGAGAGCAATATTTGGGGATTCCTTTTGAAATAGGTCTTGAAAGAGCCAGCCAGATAGTCAAAATGGTCAAAATGGTCAAAATCAGATGGATATTCTTGGAGATGGAAGCTCCAAGAATATTTTCTTACTGGAGATAATCTATAGAAGCAAATTTACCAAAGAAAAAGGAATTACATTTATCATACCAGCCTCTCTTGCTGTGATTATGGCAAGACAAAAATAGTTTTGCATCATTTGATGATCTCTCATCCAATTAATCTTAGCAAACCCTGCTAAATGCATCCACTTCAGAAAGTGGATGGGAGTGAGGTAAAATTAAACTTGTGCTGTTTAGCCTATCTAACCTGGCCAGGGGCAGGGGCGGGGTGAGGGGATCACCTCAACCATGGTGGGGAAGAAGGATTTATTTACACTGTCATCAAGTTTTCAGCTTCACTAGATGAATTCAGTTTTCTATTGTGAGATAAGGGCCAAGATTTCTCCCTAAGCACTTCATATTTCTAATACACACATCACCCTTTATGATTTTTCTTTAAACTAACAATATGAACCACAAAACAACATTCTAAAGAGAGTTTTTGAGCCTGTTGCTAATTTTCACTGTCCTTTTCTGTAGGTTTTTTTTCCCCCCACGCACATCTGGAACATTACATACTGTATTCTATGAAGCAGAATGATAGGTGAAGGTATAATCATATTGCCAATTAAAATTCTGATTTATTTCCTAATGAATCCCAACATAGTATTCCCCCCCCCCACCTCCACAGCTGGCTTGTATTATGTATATCTTTTATTTTCTCTTCTTCTTTGACCAAGTATTCACTGCATCCCTGAGACCTTTTCCTAAAAAGTCCATATTGTTTTGCAAACATGATTAAAGTGCTTGGATATTGATTTACAAACTGTTTTCAGAAGCATCATTATAGCAACCTGATTGTTGGTAAAACAGAAAATAGGGAAGAGCCTAAATGCGTGTTCTGTATTGCACTAAATACATTTGGTACTGCTCCTGTGGTTTATTGCTTACCTCATACATATAAGCCATACTTGGACACTTATCATCAATTGTATTCTTTCCCTTTCCATCTTCAGTCAGGAACATCTGAAATAGAATTTAAATGAAAAAGGATTGATTCACAACTAGGAACCTCTAGCTGTTTATTTTTCCCATCCAGATTTTCCAACTCAGTTTTGGAAGAGTTAAAAAAGAAGATGTAAAAGTAATCCAGCATAGAATTATTTTACAGCAAAATGGTGTAATCTATCAGATTTATTGCAACACAGCAAGCTGCAATGAATACAACCAACTAGGATTTATCATTTTCATTAATTAAAAAAACAATGTTGTATACCTGGGAAATCTGAAATCAACAACAACAACAACAAAAATAATGGCTTGATGTGTACAAAACTGTCAGAGACACACACATATCCCAAAGATTTATGTTAGAAAAGTTGCTTTTGAAAGTGCATGTATATATTTAACAAAAGAAACAAAAACTGATTTTTTAAAGGAGTAAAATAATATGTATCCAACACCCACTGAAGTTAGATTCGATAATGGTCAAATGTTTCAGTTGCATATACAATAATAATACTAAAAGTAACTATGCAGCAGCAGTATTGAATGTAAACAGATTGTATATAAAGCTACTAAATTGTTTTAGATAATATTGAACTAGTTATTGTAGCTTTTCTCATTTTCTGTCATGGATTTTTTTAATATCTAAAGTCAGAAAAAGACAATATGTGGTCCTTTGAAAAATTTAAACTCAAAATCTGACCATTCCCAAACATCTTGAGTAACAAAATAGTGGGAGCTTATTATGATTGGGTGTCAGAACTATCCCTCAGAGTAATGTAATATACAGAAGTTCCTCCCACTTTCAGGCATCAGGCTAGAAACCAAGAGACCGTGAGTTCTAGTCCCGTTTAGTTATTTCTAGAAATGAAAACTGGTGTCCTCAGGCCCATCACTCTGTCTCTCCCCAAACCACATCACAAGGTTATTGTTGTGAGGACAATAGGAGAAAAGAATCACATTAGGTATTTTCACCACTATGAGTTATTTGTTTTTTAAAAAGATATAATATAATAAATAAATAAATAAACTGAGAAGAGAGGGATTGGGAGATATGGGTGGAAAAATCAGAGATTCCTAGTCCTAGGGGAACCTCCATCTGTCAAAATGATAGGTTTATAAATATATGTTTTTAAGTTAGTATTAAATCAAAAAATTTGGTTACTTATTTAAATGTTAACAAAATAACTTCTCCTTATTCCACCTGTTCATGTTATCTTAGATATATCTGAAGACTACATATTTGAAGACATAGAAAAGAAAAACAAGAAGGGGAAAAGAAATCCCCAAAATTTCCAAATCAGGAGAAAATGTAACTATAACAGTATAACCAATAGAACCTACATATATCTCTATCTCTATCTAGGGATGCGGTGGCTTGGTGGCTAAGATGATGAGCTTGTTGATCGAAAGGTTGGCAGTTCAGTGGTTCGAATCCCTAGTGCTGCATAACGGGATGAGCTCCCATTACTTGTCCCAGCTTCTGCCAACCTAGCAGTTCGAAACCATGTAAAAAAATGCAAGTTGAGGGACCACCTTTGATGGGAAGGTAACAGCGTTCCGTGTGCCTTTGGTGTTTAGTCATGCCAGCCACATGACCACAGAGATGTCTTCGGACAGCGCTGGTTCTTTGGCTTTGAAACGGAGATTAGCACCGCCCCCTAGAGTTGGGAACGACTAGCACATATGTGTGAGGGGAACCTTTACCTTTCTATCTCTATCTGTCTATCTGTCTGTCTATCTATCTATCATCTATCTATCTATCTATCTATCTATCTATCTATCTATCTATCTATCTATCTATCTAACTATCTTCCTCAGTTAATGTCAGGATGCTCTATTTTGAAAAGTTAACCAAACACAATAATATAAAGTACCCCCAAGTAGGAGAAACCTATTCATCCTTGCCCTAAATAATTTGGGATTAGTCTACATGAAGAATGATTTACATCTCTATGAGCATGACAAGGTGTCAAAATCTTTACTTTCCTCTCATCTGCAAAAGAAGGAGGAGGAGGAGGAGGAGAAGGAGAAGGAGAAGGAGAAGGAGAAGGAGAAGGAGAAGGAGAAGAAGAAAGCAAGAAAGAAATAATAGTTTATTTGGTAAATCTCAAAAAAAGGGCTTACTTGGTGGTAGCCCTGTATCTTTATAATTCCTTTAAGAAGATAGTTATGACCTCATGAATAAAGTTGTTTAAACTAATTCTGGAAATATCTTTCTTCCAGGCTGTGGCTGAATGAATTAGGATGTGCTATACATTGGAATGGGGAAAATGTCGATTTTACAAGTGTTAGTTCTTAACTGTGCTAAAAACTGTGTGTTCTAGCTATATTTAAATTGTTCTGTGAAGATGTTTCCCTAAAAGAGGGGTTAAACATTTCCTTCAGTCAAGACATATCTAATCAATAATCAACTGCTGGCTTCTATGATGATGCTTTGAGTGTGCCTTAATTTAGCCTCTCATCCACCTATTAAAGTGAAGGCGAGAGGCATAGAGTGGTGGCAAGGATTAAAAGACTAACCGTAAAAACCCACATATTAATTTTTAAAATCTGAATGAGTTTAAAATGTAATCTGTAGATTAGAGTTCGGGGGAAGCCAAGGCAGGGCATTGTTTCAAGGAATGCTAATTGAATCACTCCAGAAGGCAAGCAGATGGGTTTCAGGTTTTCATTTCTGGATTGTGGCCATTCCTCTGCAGGTTGACCATTCGCCAAGGAGAATTAACCTGTACAACATCACCCAGGACCTATATCAGCAAAGAATCAGGCCTTAATCTGTATGGTAAGGGAGCTCATTGGAATATGAACTGTGCTCTTTTAATGTGATAGTTTAGTTCATTAACCCATCAATACCACCTCCACAAATCTTTGTGCTTTGAAGGGCAAAGCCCTGAATCACTTTACACTGCACATTACAATGAGTTACTATCAAGCACCAGGGATTTTTTTCCCCCTGAACCCTCTTAGCAGAGCCAGAACTTTATATGTGAAGTTGGCAGGGATTTCCTCCATTGGAAATGAACATGAAAACCCTTCACATTAAAAAAAAAAATCCATAGTACTATAGAAGGGCATCAGTCATGCTCTTGTCAAGGGTGGTGCATTGCAGCTTGTAAAACTGAGGCCCTGTCACTGGATACGTAAGGTTTTTATTGCTACAGTGTCAAAGAAGTAATAAAAGCTGCTGTTAATTTGTTCCTCTTAGGACAGGGGTGACAAACTTGATTTCATTGAGGATTGCATCAGGATTGTGTTTGACCTCAGGTGGCCAGGGTAGGTGTGGCCAGCTTGATGTCACTTGTGTTGGGGGGGGGTGCCCGTGGTGGCCTGAGTGCTCTGCCAGTGAAAACAAGCTCCGGAGCTCTGTTTTTGGCTACAATGGCCTCTTGCAACCCTCTGCCAGCAAAAATGGAGCCCTGGAGGGCTGCCCACAGCCCTCCCAAGCTCCGTTTTCACTGGCAGAGGCACTGCGGACCAGACCTTCATTGTTTCCAGGGCAGCCCCATGGGCCAGATCTAAGCACCCTGTGGGCCAGATCTGGGCCCCAGGTCTTGAGTTTGACACCCCTGTCTTAGGAGGAATACACACACTAGAGAAGGGAAGAGAGATATGTCAGAGTTGCCTTGTTCTGTTGACATTCAAGATGTTCTTCAAAAATAATGAATCCTCAGAAACATTACCAACTGGAGACGTGTTTGTTTTGCATGATGTCCAACATTTGGCTATTTTTCCCCTTGCACAGTGGACCCATATACAGGTAGTCCTCGAGTTATGACCACAACTGAGCCCAAAATTTATGTTGCTAAGGGAAACAAAGTGAGTTTGTCCCATTTTACAACTTTTCTTGTTAAGTGTTAAATGAATCACTGCAGTTGTTAAATTAGTAACATGGCTGTTAAGTGAATCTGATTTCTCCATTGACTTTGCTTGTCAGAAGGTCGCAAAAAATGAACTTTATGACAGTGCAACTGTCATAAATGTGAATCACTTGTCAAGCACCTGAATGTACATCATGTGGCCATGGGGATGCTGCAACGGTCATAAGTTTGAAAAATGGTCATAAGTCACTTTTTTCAGTGCCATTGTAAGGTTGAACAGTCACTAAGTGAACTGTTGTAAGTGGAGGACTATCTGTATAGTAATATATAAGGTAGATTTCAATTCTATTATTATTGAAAAAGCATTCCATACAAAAGATGATGAAAACATGCTTTTTATGAGGCTGGTAGGTCATTGAAACAAACAAAGAAAGAAGCAAATAAAACTATTGTTCCTGAAATCAACAGGGACGTAGGAAGTTGTTAATAATCTTCCATCAATACAAATATTTGCTTGTGATCCTCTAAGAATAACGAAGATGGAAAAGGGAGTCTACGTTGGCAGGAGTTGCTCTCCTCTTTCCCTGGAGTGATGGTAAGCGGATTAACAGTAAATAAAAGGGGCCAAGGCCATTGCAGTCAACAATGTCCTTCAAAATCCTCACTCACAGAGTGTTGCTAAGTGTTTTTCAGCTGCAGCTCCAAGATTGAGAGCATAATTCTGGCATCTAGGGCTCTGTTTGCAGTTCAATTCTCAGCAAGATCTAAAAGTCTGGCTCTAAAGCAGTGCATTTTAAGAGTGTCTTATGATTACAGAGAAGGAGAAACAATCAGCACAATATTATCACAATAGATGACTCATGACGAAAAGAAAGACACGTAGCTTTTTAAAGCTACATTTCATAAACTACATTTAGATTAACATCTTAAACCCTGAGAGTGAACCATTTTCAACGTTAAGATTACAGCCTTATTATATATACAGTATTAAAAAAAATCCTCTGCAAATAATCAGGGGAATTTTGTAGCAGGTGGCATTAATGTTCAGAAATGAATGCAAAAACAAGACAAGATGGTCTTTTGTGAAAGCAGAAGATATAAATTCATCCACTTGCAGACACTTTTCATTAACTGTAATTACACTATTATTTTGTGCGCTTGTGTCTCAGTGTACGTGCATGTAGGGCAGTAAATTTGAGCATTATCTTGTTTTGGTTTATGTCTCCAAATTGTCAGGCCTCTGAAATGCCCTTTACTTCTACGGTGGATAATATTAACACTGGGCAGAAATCATTCTTCAAAATTCTTTATCCAATTTGTAGACATAAAAATTGGGTAGATGATTTATCTAAGGGAAGGAGAAATTTTCAAGGAGCTACTCCTCCTTAGCACTTAGAATAACCATACCATGATTAAAATGATCCAATGGGAAGACTTCCATTGTGAACTCTTTCCTTAAAAATTAGGAAGTCCACTGAAGAGTAGGACAGAAAATCAGAACATTCATTCAACCCTCAAGCACCAAATAATTAAATAAATACAAGAGCACAGCATTCCAAAATTCCCAATTTTTTCTGATGGAAATGTTAGCAAACTGAATGCAGATTGGTACCAAAAAAAAAAAAAAATCAGATGATTTTCTACAATATATAGTTGTATCTATTAATAGAAATAGAGGGAAATAATGGTGACCATCATAGCAACTGTTCTAAAGCATGCAGCAAAATGTCACCTAATCTAACTTGAATTTGCCCTGAAATTCAGTGGAATCATTTGGTAGAACATAGTGGTCTGGTGTAGTGGTGGGATTCAAAATTTTTCACTATCGGTTCTGTGGGCATGGCTGGGTGGATGTCTTGGAGGGCATGGCAGGGGAAGAATACTGCAAAATCTCCATTCCCTCCCCACTCCAGGAAAAGGTTACTGCGAAATCCTAATTTCTTCCCAATCAGCTGGGACTCAGGAGGCAGAGAATAGATGGGGATGGGGCCAGTCAGAGGGAACATTTACCAGTTCTCCAAGCTACTCAAAATTTCCGCTACCGGTTCTCCAGAACTGGTCAGAACCTGCTTAAACCCACCTCTGGTCTGGGGAGGTGGAGAATTTCAGAGCTTACCTCATTTTTAAAGTGAAGTAATAAAAATTAGTAAAACGGATAACCTGATACAACTACTAACCTCTAAGTGCCCCCATCCCCAACAAAGAGTCCAGAAGTTAAAATGATTTTACTGTATTGATGCACAGAGTTTTGGTTTCCCACAAACAATGAACAACATGCTAAGAACTAAGTTCCTGTGGAACTTCCACATCCAGGTAGACAAGCAGATAATGGTCAGTGAACTAAACATCATGCTGGAAGATGAGGACAAGAAAGTACTGGTGATGATACATGTAGCAATGCCAAGTTAAAACAACATCAGACAGGTTATGAGACCCTGGAGCAATACCATATATAATAAATAGTAGACTATTTTTATTTTTATATATTTTTAATGAAAAGCCTGTATTACAGCATTTGGAAAATGTACTTTAATAGGAGAAATGTGTTTCCTATTGATTTAGGAGTGTTCAAATACAAACTAATGCATTAAAATGTGAACTTGATCCCACCACCTCATCCTTACTCAAAACACATCATACTTCTTTCTTGCCACTTGCATTGATTACTTGCCATATCAGGGCTCAAATAAATGATGAATAATATTTAAAATCTTAAGTGACAGAGATGGAGTAATTTGAAGACCTTTCCTTAGAAGATACATATGCCTTTGCTCTTTGGGTTCTTAAAGACAAACTGAACTTTTTTTTTTTTTTTTAATTAGATTTATATGCCGCCCTTCTCCAGAGACTCATGAACTTCATTTTATTTCTAGCTAATTTTTAGTATAAACATACTACATTTCTTCAATGGACTGCTGTTTTAAAATGTGGTTCCATTGATACCTGGTATTTGATGCATTATGTTTCTAATGTATGTTTTACTCTGGAAACTGATATTAATTATTTGTGGAAAATATGGGTACAATAAACAAAAAGTGGAAATAAGCATCATTTAATGAGGGTTAATACTGTGTTTTAATACTCTTGGATCTTAAAATAGGAAAACTCATTATCTCTAAGTGAGCAGCTTCCAAATGTTTCGCCAGGTCATGGTAGCTGAAATATCTACCAATTCTAATCTTGACAAATTTAGAAACCTGCCAAGTTGGAGAAGGATCTCTTGAAGTAAATTGTGATTGGCCCTCTCTCACTCTCTTTCTTGCATAAAAGCTAACATTTCCACAAAGATGGCAAGGAAATTTGTTCAGCTGTTTAAATATAACCAGTTCAGATCACTTAAATTTATTTAGGAGTCAATGTATTCAGAGAATTTGTGAATTTAGAGATTTGTTGTTATTGTTCTGTATTCAACATGGACTATGTTAGGAGAAAGTATGCTAAAACAAACTTAATATTAGGTATAATGCAGGATCAACATGAATTCTGTTCTAGGGGGGAAAAGGAGGTAAGGAGTCCCTGTGGTTTTTACTCCACTAGCTGGAGGAGTACTCTAGGGAATGGTGTTTATCTACATTTTAAGGCCATTGAACCAGTGCTGTGTGAAGACATTTCCATGGTCAAGTGGCTAGCATGATGCCACAGATTTACCTTCCACCAAAATGGTACCTATTTATCTACTTGCATTGGCATGCTTTCAAACCGCTAGGTTGGCAGGAACCAGGATGGGAGCTCATCCCGTTATGTGGCATTCAGGTCTCTAATCTGGTTTGCTGGTTTTCCAGCTGGCAAGCTCAGCATCTGAACTGTTGAACCACCTTGTTGTGGCCCCGTCCTCTGAGCCTATCCCATTGGAGGAAGGAAGCTCTGAGCAGGAGGAAGAGGAGCCAGCCAGAACTCCCAGCCCCCCCCCCCCCCCGGCACCGTCTCAGGTGCCAGCTGAAAGAGAGCCAAGTAGTGGGGAAACAGGTGTCTCAGATGAGAGTGAGGGAGAGACGTCATTCCTGGACGCATGCCAAAGAAGGCGAGAGAAAAGATTACTGCAGCTGCGGCGACGTATGAGGAAATAGACCTGAGTCACTGGATTGGAGTCACAGGATCAATGAGTCACTGGACCACACCCAGAGCCTATATAAGACAGGACGGTGGGTCATGATGTTTGTGACGAACAAACAAAACAAACATAGCAACCTCGTAGTCTTGGAAGCTAGATGAACGGCAAAGCTACGTAGGTGATTTTCTTTTTGTGTAAACTAATAAAGTCCTTGGCAGACGGTGTGCATATCGCTGCCAAGTTTGAGATAAGAACTGTGGAGTGTGCCAAGTGATTCTTAACCCTCGACTGGCTGTGTTTTGTGGGTCTCTGAAGGGGGGGACAGATCACACCTTTTAAATACGTACATAGGAAAGAGTCACATGAAAAGGACAGAGGGACAGAAGTGCACTAATATCTTTATATATCTCCACACAGATTCATTTTCTAAAGCTGACATTGTAAATTGATGGGGGAAAAAGGTAAAATGTATTAAAAGTTGAACATTTGCAACAGAGAAAAATCAGAACACTAATATCAGAACTAATAGATAAAATGAAAGGTTTATTCTAATTCCGCTTCAACTATATTCACATCATTTTATCATTTGCTTCTAACCCCCCTCTTTTTTTTTCTTTCTAAAACTTTCTATGCCTTTATATAAATCAGGAAGAGAGTGCATAGACCTAGACAGAAATATACAAATGTGCATATGTGTGCATGTGTGCATGCAAAGATATTGTCGCTGCCAGCTATTATCCGCTATAATATTGACCTTTTAAATTAACCAGAAATAAACAGGGAGTCAATGAAGATTGTATGAAAATGGCACAATATGTTCCTAATCCTCAGTTTCACTCCAAATTCTTGTACTAATATTTTTTTTTCCAAATTGTGGATCCTTTCCAAAGACAGTTCCAATTATCAGGCATTGATGTCATCTAAACAAGAGGTCATTAGGAACATGAATGACTATAGTGAAGCTATCTCAATTCAAGTAGGGTCATAACTAGCATGTTAAGTTAATCAGATAAAATGTGCTTCATACTTCTAATTCTAATGCCTCTAATAACAAAGATGAATTTAGAATCATATCCAAATTATGAAGTAGATTCTTTAGTGGGAATGTAAGCTTTTCCAGAACAGATTGTACAAATAAACCATCCATTAAGTGAACTTACTCTCTGGCATTTGTCCAGTCCATTACTGCATTCAGGTAAATTAAGTGCTTCCACTGTCTCAACTAGATCCGATGAAAAAGATAAAAAGCTGTGTGAGATCAGCATACTGATTTGTCGATAATGAAATAAGTTTAAGCATATCCCATCTTTTTGGTGAGGACTATCCAAGTATGAGTAGGACCACTGAAAACCTATTTTGTCTAGATTATAAATATTTTTTCCTTAATGATAACATGGTTTGATGGAATTGAAAACCAATTTTATTAGCCATGCCATTTCTAAAGCCTAATGGCAATGGAACAAAGAAATGCTTCTAATGCTTCACAAGTAGTGACTTGGCTTGCTCAATTTGTGTTGGTTATGATTTTGAATGCCCTATATGGCATGGGGAGATTTACTTATTTAAAGACTATCTTATCCCCATTACATTTGTCCATCCTACTTGGTCAGATGGAGAAGATATGTTACAGACCCAGTCCATTAAAGTATATTGACTGTGGAGTCCAGGAACAGAGTCTTTTCTGCTATCTCTCCCATCCTCTGTAATATCTCCCGCCCAGAGGAGAAACAGGTCCTCCCCTAATTTATTCTATCCTTGTTTTACCAGGTTCCTTTTATTAAGATGTAATATTTTGATATGGTTTTTATGTTTTTAATTGTACATCACCACTCTGGACTGAGATGGGAGAGCTCTAAATTTGATAAATAAATAAACTTCCATTCAGTTGAGTACTTTGTCTGAGAAAGTAATTTTGGTTATTGGCCTACATTTATTTAAGTTTTCTAGGTCTAATTTTTTTTCAGGAGAAATCTCATTATGGCCTCCTTTAATAAAGGTAGGATCACTCCTTCCTGTAAGAAGAAATGTGTAACCTCTTGAACTCAGCTGAGTACGCTCTTCCTGTCAGATTGAATAAGCATATAATACTTGAGCTAACAGAAAGTTGGTCAAACTCCATCAAGACCTTCATATTAAGAAATGTAAAAACTGAAAATTATCCAATATGATCCAATGCATGCAAAAGTTGCAATTCTACATGCACTTACCCAGTGGTGGGTTGCCCCCGGTTCGCATTGGTTCTATAGAACTGGTGGTAAAACTGGCGGGAGGCTCCACCCACTGACCCTGACATCATCAAAATGCTTCTGCACATGCGTAGAAGAGCGTGCATGTGAGTGAAGCAAGCACGTGTATGCGGACCCATTATGAACTGGTAGTAAAGGTAAGGAGAACCCATCCCTTCACTTACCTCAACATAATTCCCACGGACTTAAATAAGACATTATTTTGAATATGCACTTGTAAAATGGAATAAATAAAACTTTAAAAAAATAAGATTTTTCTACTGTGTGAAATTTAGAAAGAAGATTCACAAATGATTTCTCTTTCAAAGCCAGTGATTAAATTATGGGTGTTAAGTACCTAAAATTCTGCCCATTTCCCCATTATATTCTTCTAAAAAATTGCAAAATGGGACTGCTCAAATTCACTTTATAATCTGTTTCAGCTTCACTGATAATGTGTAAATTAAGGTGACTAGAAAAACAAAACAAACCCATGACTAGATAGAGCAGTGGTGGGTTGCCCCCGGTCAGACCAGTTTGTAAGAACCAGTAGTAAAACCGGCGGGAGGCTCCACCCACTGCCTCGGATGTCATCATTGGTGATCTGTGCATGTGCAATCCCGTTGTGAACTGGTAGTAAAAGTAAGTAGAACCCACCCCTGAGATAGAGGGGAAATAAAAACATTAATATCAACTTCAGTTGAAATATAATGAATCCTATTGTAGGACTGATTGGTATCCACATGTATCTTTTGTCTCTACCCAAACATTCTGGAGGGTGGGTATGACCCAAGTCTTGTCAGTCAAAAAATACAATCTTGTGGGACCTAAGAAATATGCTTACTCTGTTGTGATTTCTGCCCTCTGAAATGATCTTCTCCCAGAGATTCAGGTGGTTCCCACATTTATGTCTTCAGAAAACTATTGAAGACCAAATTGTTCTCCCAGATCTGAAGGGCAGGATGATTGTGGTGCCTTTTACTTTGCTTTTGTTTTGACTTCTGTTGTTTTATTTTGGTTCTATTTGGAGAAGTTTCAGTATTGTGTTCTCTTGGAACAAAATTTGCATAGATGAGAGAGAGAGAGAGAGAGAGAAATAGATGGAGATAGAAATAGATGGAGGGATGGAGATAGAGGGATAGATGGATAAAGGGATAGAGAAATAGAGAGATGGTAGAGTTGGAAAGAGAGAGAAAGAGACTTGGAGATCTGACAGTTTATAAATGAAATAAATAATCATAGAAATATCACCATCATTATTATCATCATCTTCCCTCTGAGACTGTTTCAAATGTCTTCTTTATTCTCAATAGACTTGAATAACTTAGCAAAAACACGGATATTAGAAATCCTGCCAAGAACATATTTATTCACCAACTGCCTCTTTAAACAGGAAAAACTGAACAGGGAAATTTTCAAAAGGAGAGGAAAATGATGCAGAAAAAAATTCCCCTTATTCAGCCTAATCATCAAAAATAAAAGAAATGCTAAAAATCAAAGAGTCGTTTAGCTTTACCTCATATAGCAATAGCAATAGCACTTAGACTTATATACCACTTCACAGCCCTCTCTAAATGGGTTTATAGAGTCAGCATATTGCCCCCAACAATCTGGGTCCTCATTTTACCCACCTCGGAAGGATGGAAAGCTGAGTCAACCTTGAGCCTGGTGAGATTCAATCTGCCAAACTGCTGGTAGCGGGAGATCAGCAGAAGTAGCCTGTAGTACTGCACTCTAAGCATTGCACCACTGCAGCTCTTTAGTGGCATATATGTTTAGTATAATCTTAAAGATATAGCCTAGATCAAGCCAACATCTCTTGATTCTCATTTGTTTCTGGTCATCCTAATAGTTATTTCATGTGACAAAAAAGAGAAAATGGCATTTCCATATTAAAAAAAAAAAGGAGGGGATCAATTTACCTTGTGAAAACTAAGCTATGCTGCATGTTTTTCATTTACTTTTCATCATGCTCATAATAAAGTGAGAGAATTAAATCTGATTAAATGAGTTCTCTGGACAGCAGGAAAGAAAATCAGCTCCTGAAAAGAAGCAGATGACTGCAGCTTTTCCATTGACACCTTTGGAACTCAATACTCTGGTCTTGTTACCTAGAAATACAAATAGACAGACTTTAGATAGAAACAATGCAAGGCAATCAAGAGGATGGGGAATATTTTCTAGTAAGAAATAGCTTGTGTGAGAGATTTCTGTTGTTGCTAGAACAGACAAATGGGGAGGCCCAGATACAAATGTACCATATAATACATAGTACAAAGGAAGTGAATAAGGATAAAGCTTTTTCTCTATAGGAAGGGATGACATTATCCATTTTGATCTTTCTCTGTCTTGCATTTTTCCAGTGTTAAGATTTCTGCATCAATTTACAAGCTTTTTTTTTCTTTCCTCAGTAGGCTTTCAGGAAATATTTGCACACTTCTGCATGCAGTTCTCCAAAACATTGTGCTCTAACTGCATGTACTGTTAATATGTTAATCAAGAGACACAGTGTTTGCAATGTAAATTGTACAGGAAAATTTGCAAAGCTCTTAGAATCTTCTTAAGAGCCAGTTTAGTGTAGCGGTTGAGGCATCAGGTTAAAAACTGGGAGACTGTGAATTCTAGTCCTGCCCTCAGCACAAAGCCAGCTGGGACTTTGGGCTAGTCACTTCCTCTCAGCCAGAGGTGGGTTTTAGCAGGTTCTGACCAGTTCTGGAAAACCGGTAGTGGAAATTTTGAGTAGTTCGGAGAACCAGTAGTAAAAATTCTGATTGGCCCTGCCCCCATCTATTCTCTGCCTCCCAAGCCCCAACTGATCAGGAGGAAATGGGGATTTTGCAGTAACCTTCCCCTGGATTGGAGAGGGAATGGAGATTTTACAGTATCCTTCCCCTGGAGTGGGGTGGGAATGGAGATTTTACAATATCCTTCCCCTGCCACACCCACCAAGCCATGCCCACAAAGCCACACCATGCCCACAAAGCCATGCTCACAGAACCGGTAGTAAAAAAAAATTGAAACCCACCACTGCTCTCAGCCCTTGGAAGGAGGCAATGGTAAACCACTTCTGAAAAACCTTGTCAAGAAAACTGCAAAGTCTTGTTCAGGCAGTTTCCGAAAATCGGACATGACTGAACTGAAGTAATAATAATAATAAAAAAATGTTAAGCCATTTGAAAGAAATGAAGGGTTAAGCCCATCCAAAGGGGGGAAAAAACTGTCAAGCAAGGTTGAGTTAAATGATGGCTTATGCTCCCAGAACATCTATTGCAGAAAGGCCTTCGGTTTGATTCAAGAAGCCCAAGATGAATTTTAATTGAAACTTTAACCCAGTTGTTTTTTTTTAAAAAGTCTGCATTTTAAAGTTTTGTTTTGTTTTAAGTCTTTTAAAGTTTTTTTTTTTTAAGTCTTCTGAAGTAAGGGCTTTCTTGCCTTTTGATCTAAACACATCTTCCTTAACATATCACTATTTCTATGGAAATTCATAGAAGCTCAGTTGTATTTCCCCACAATTCACAACACTAGAGTAAATTAGATTTTTAAATGTGGATCTCTAAATGTGGATCACATGCTTTTCATAGAGTAAAAGTGGGGTTTTTTTAAAATGTGTACCAGAGAATTAAAGTTTAATACATTTTGACTTAGATTCTCACTCCACCTGACTTGTTTCTTGCATTGTATAATTGTGTGGATAGACCAATGTTTTCCCAGGTTTTTAAATTAGTATTATTTATGCACATCCAGAATATTAAAGAAAAAGCTGGTTTGCTAGATTTCTACAGATAAGGAACCATTCTAAATATTCCAAGTCTTTCACCAACCACCTGAAATGATGTAGCCCTTTCAAAGAAGACTTTACCACATGATATTCGTAAATGTATCTTCAGACTAAACAGGAGTAACCTTAGAGTTTTATCAGAATAAGTCTATCCACCAGTGGATTGAAAACAGCTTGGATAATGGTTCCTTCTGTAATTGGGGATCCTCTAGAGAAGATTTGCTGAGCGTGGAGGAAGTGAGCCTGAAGAAGCTTTGTTCTGTGAGCAGATGTCTCAATGTCCCTTTGGGACAAGTTTATTTCAGCATCTTTAGAAAGCATGTCATTCATTCTTAAAGAGCATGAATCATGACAAAGTAGCCAAACAGTTGATGTGACAACCACATATACTGCTATGGAACAGCACAGCAAATTGGTCCTATTACAGATCCTGTCATTCATCCAAAGTGGGGATCTAAAATTCTATGGCCCCATAGGCCCAATCTTTAGTGAAACATACTCTGTAAGCCTTTCTAATTAGTTGGAAACCAAAAATCTGAATTAGAAGGTTCAGGTGTGTTTTATGCTCTATATTAATTGTGAGTCAGCCTACAGTTGGTATAGCTCAATGAACAGCTTGTAAAATTAATTTGACCCATTAATTCAGGCCTACCCAAAGAAAATAATTTTCATGAATCCATTTATTTGCAGTTGGTTTTACTAGCTCATGGCTGGTTAGGAAAAATGTTACGGAATACTTGCTGTTAAATGGTCATTTAGTATTCACTCTTTGCTGTTTGAGCTTCCGGATGGATCACTTTAACCATATGTTGAGTCCTAGCTGAGTTTCCACTGCCTTTCCTTCTGTCAGAGATCACAAGAGAGACCCTTCCTTCTATCACAAGTAGTCTGTGATAGAAGGAAGGGCAATGAATACTTGCTCTACCTCTCATGTCTCTTGATAGATGTAATGCAAGGAAAAATCAACATAAACAAGCAGCCAAATGCCAACTACTGTAGAAAGCAGACAACTATAAGCATATATTGGTAAGTGGAGAATTCATCTTTATTAGGTAGCGCCTGTGGTAAAATGAAATGAAAAGAGGCAGCAAATAAAGCAAATTATATAATTCAGGATTGTGAAATTGAGTCACACCTCCCAATAGTTTTAGCTAATATGGTAAAGGATGCTGGGAGTGCAGCAACAGGTAGAGAATCACAAATTTGTCACCCTGAGTGACAAGAATCTTGTTCAGATAAGATCTGTTTTGGTGTATCCGCACTGAGGTGTTTGCTTGGAAGATTTTTGTTAGCTTGATTTTGCTCTAGGAAAAACAGTTTGCACAGAATTACCCCTCCCAATTTTATTAACACAAGATTCCATGGCTGATTGAGACCTTAGTTACAGTAGCTTGGCTGTAGGTGTGTCCTGGATTTGAATCTTTTCAACTGGAGTCCATTTTTACTTTACTTTGTTCCATTACAGCAGGATATGGTATAGAAAAGCATAAGAGCCAGGACAGGTATGCATAATAATTTTGAAATTTGAAATTTTGGGCTTGGACAATTTAGAACTACGCTGCCTATGGTCTGACCTAATCGTAGTACACAAAATTATCTGCTGCAACATCCTACCTATCAATGACTATGTCAGCTTCAATCGCAATAATACACAAGCACACAATAGATACAAACTCAAGGTAAACCCCTCCAAACTTGATTGCAGAAAATATGACTTCAGCAACAGAGTGGTCAATGCCTGGGATGCACTACCTGACTCTGTTGTTGCATCCCCAAAACCCCATAACTAACTTTAGACTTTCTACTGTTGACCTCACCCCATTCCTAAGTGGTCTGTAGGGGGCATGCATAAGCGCACCAACATGTCTACCATCTCTGTCCTACTGTCCCCATTTATTCGTATCCATTTTGTATGTTCATATTCATGTTTATACTTATATCTGTTATTTTGTACATGTTTGATAAACTAAATAAATAAATAAATAAATAAATAAATAAATAAATAAACAAACAAATAAATAAATAAATAAATAAATAAACAAACAAATAAATAAATAAATAAATAAATAAATAAATAGCAGTAGGAATTGTCCAGGTGGGCAGTCATGTGAGCAACTGGAACCATGTTTTTGTGTTACAGAAGGAAAGGAGAGGAGATCATGGTTGGAGCAGGTAAATAAGAGGTCAAGAGCATTGGAAATAGCAGGAAGTGGCCCCGAGTAGGCGAATGTACAGGGAAGGTTCCTGTCTGGCCAGAAGAGACAGCAGGGACAGCGCTAGAAGGAACAACATTATAAGCCAGCAAAGGGTGAACTGAGGTGTCTCTGTGTTTTCTGGAGAGCAAAGGCACATCAGAATAGAGCAGCTGCAAGAAAATGGATGAAGAAGGCCAAAAATGAGAAAAACACTTATGCAGAGGCTGATGAAGAAGAAAGCTAGAGAAAAAGTAGCAGGGCCAAGTGAAAACCTAGCTTGCATTTGAAGCTAATTTTCATAATATACAAATACAGCTACTGGATTTGGCAAACCTATTCATCATGACTTCCATGTTTTTCTCTGAATGCCTTCATTGAGTTTACTCAGTATTCCTGTGGAGGATTTAAGATTTTAGTGGAAGTTCTCGCATATGTAAGAGGTTCTAGAAAGACTTTTACAGGGATATATTAATGTTGAGGATACAGTTGTCTGTTCCACTCTCCTAGATACCTCTCCATGCCTTCAGCTAGAAAAAGTAGAGAGGTCCTTTTGTTTAGGTTTAGTTTTAATTTCTCTCCCAGTGGGAATCTGGAGGAATAAACATGAAGGAATCCACTAGAAATAAAGATTATTGCAATGCTTGCTGTATGCAAGGTTGGCTAAACTTCAGCCAAAGTGAAGTTGACAGAAAGTGGAAAGAAGCCTTTTTGGAATCTTAGCCAGATCTCTTTCACTTCAGTAGCATCCTCACATAAACAAATAAATAAAGCCCTGAGAATGTTTTACAGTGGGCTTACCAAAACACATGTGTACATCAGAGATGCATGGAGCAAGTATTAGCACATAAATCTCTCCTACCAGTGCCAACTTGCCCAGAATCTCTGATCAATGTTAGGGGGGAAAAAAACCCCAAAATGTAAAAATTCCTAGCAGGAGGAAAACTTTGACAATAAAACCAATTACCCAGAGAAGTGATAGGTTCCCATTCACTGGTTATATTTAAGCAGAGAATAGAGAACTGTTTCTTAGGGAAACTTTTATTTGGATTGCAGCACTGAGAAGGAGGTTGGACCTGATAATGTAAATAGCCCCTAAAACACCCCCCCACACACACACACAGACGAACAAGTCACCAGAATATAAACTGACAGAAAACAGCACTCCTTGCTAGCACTGATGATGTTACCTAGTTAGGGTAATGAAACATTTTCAAGAAAACAAGCAACTCAGAGAGGACCAAGGATGCCTCATTTAACCCTGTTGTGTTCGCCCCAGCAACACGAGGAGGCAGAAGCGCTCCTGATTGGCTGCCCTGTCGGCAAACATATGGCGGGAACTAACTGCATTCCTATTGGTCTGCTGTTTGACAGGTCGACTATATAAGAGCTGTCAGATGATAAGAAGCCGGCTCGCTCGCATGTTGTTAACTAAGAGCAAGTCCACCATTAGCCTGTTATTGTTAGAAATAAAGCGTTGTTACCCTGTTAACATGTCTAGCCTCCGTCCTTGCCAGCCCAGTTTTATAAACGGAACAAATCCTGAGCTACAAGTAAACCTTTATTGGTAAATAGCCCCTCCCTGGGTAGAAATATACACATTGCAGACTTGTAATGCTTGGATGTATCATTAAGATTCTTCAGCTACACTAGTAGCAGAGGTAGTATTCAGCTGGTTCAGACTGGTTCGGCGACTGCGGGTGGCTACCCCAGCGTAATGCTGTCCTATTTAGCCACATTTTCAAGACTGGGTGGATTTCTAATTACCATATGTGGTGGGAGTGCTCAAAAGCCAAAAGTTTCTGGCAGCAAATAAGGAACTGCTTAGAAAAGATGTTAATGTTTAAAATAGAAGTTAAGCCAGAATTTTTCTTACTGGGCATGACAGATGGCAAATATGACAATAATGTAACCTATTTAATATTGCATTTATTTACCGCGGCAAGACTAGCATTTGCTCAAAAATGGAAGTGTAAAGAAATACCCTCAGAAGAAGAAGTAATACACAAAATTTACAGCTGTGCAGAGATGGACAGATTCACTTTAGAACTCAAAGACAAAAGTGAATCAACATACTATGAAATTTTATAATTGGTTAGATAAGAGGAAGAATGCTAAAAACAAGGGATAACGGATGTCTGGAAATGTATATATCAATGTATATCAATATATCAATGTATATTGAATTTGTGAATGTAATATTGGTTTATTAAATACATGCATAGTTGTTTAGGAAGTAAAATACTGCATACTTGATATATAATGAAATAGAGATATGTAAATTTGTATATAGATCAAGGAATAGATTACTTATTAACTTGATTTAGATGCAAATGTTAGAAACCAGAGACGTTGAGCAATGTCCATTGTTTTACTTTTAAAACTAATAAAATATTTTTTTAAAAAAAAGACCGGGCACATGCACAGACGGCGTGCATGCGAGCAAAGCATATGCGCGGAATGCGCATACATGCTTTGAACCAGTGGTAAGAATATGTGAAACCCACTGCTGATTAGTAGGTCTGAATGTAAAGTAAAATGCCATACATGGATTTTCATTCAGTTTTGAACTGGGCCTTCTGAAAAATGGAGCTATGCAAAGATTTGGATAGGAGTTTTACCAAGGTTTTATTTTTCAGAGGTGCAGAAAGGTAAGAAAGTAAATAACAAAATTATGCCGAATCAAGTCAAAAGAAGTTTGCTTTAAAACTGGCTCCTCTGCTTATCTTTTGGAACCATTGTAAAACAACCAAAGAAAGGAAGATCCTAGGTGGCTATCTCATTTTAAGCAATCCAGAGTTATAAATATAAAGGAAAATACAAACCCATAGTCTCAGTGTTAATCTTTAGTATGCCCAGACATTTTTCCCCCCAATTAAATTGCAGCTGGAACTCAGATCAGAATAAATACTTATGCTTTAGGAGTTTTTGTCTCTTCAATTAGTAGACAGCATCATCGGTTTTTGACATGAGATTAGTTTTCTAGTGATCAAACAACATCATGATCAAGGCTTGCAAGAGTGTAAAAATCTCAATATGCCATTGTTATTCCTGAGGACAGAAAATATCCATTTTTAAAACAGTTAACTCTCTTGGAAACTGATAGGTTATAGCAGATAATAATAATAATAATAATAATAATAATAATAATAATAATAATAATAATAATAATAATAATAATAATAATAGTAGTAGTAGTAGTAGTAGTAGTAGTAGTAATAGTAATAATAATAATAATAAAATAAAAACCAAACAAACTTGCTGAAGTGAAGCATTTCTTTTTTTCCTCTAGTGTACTTGGAAGACATTAGATGATTTCAGCTATTCTGTTGGTAATTAACTCTGGTCAATTTCCTCTTTCTTATTTTGCCTAGGTTGTTGGACATGCAAGAAGAGTTGCAATGAGGAGGAGAGTCAGCATAGATCCACAGGCAATCAAAACAGCTCAGGTCAATCTCAGATACATTTATATAGGAAACAGAAGGGTTGGGAGATGGGAAAGCTGGTCATCCATAGATTTTTTTTCCCTTGTTGTTGCACTTTAATCAGTGAATATTTTACAGTTTTAAAAAAAAAAAACCTCTGCCTTGCAACATTTTCAGAAGTGGATTGCCATTTCCTTTTTCCTAGGGCTAAAAGAAAGTGACTGGCCCAAGGCCCAGCTGTCTTCATGCCAGTGGTAGGACTAGAATTCACAGTGTCCTATTTTCTAGTCTGGTTGTTAAACCACTATCCCAAACTAACTCTTATTCATAAATAAAGTAAAATGAAGACGGTAGTGAAATGGAGAAGCAATTAAGCATTATCTTTGCTATCTACTGTACTTGGTATTTGAGATGCTTAGAGTTTGGCACCATGGACAGGATGTAAATCAGTGGTGGGATTCAGCCAATTCGCACCACTTCGGGAGAACCGGTTGTTAACTTTCTGAGCAGTTCGGCAAACTGATTGTTGGAAGAAATCATTAGGGCTAAGAACCAGTTGTTAAATTATTTGAATCCCACCACTGATGCAAATGATGTATGGATTTATGGGCAGAAGACCATAGGAAAATGTGTGCCTACATTTGCAAATGTGAAAATGTTCCACACAACAAATTGAAAGAAAAAGCATTTCCCAACAACATATTTTCCCTTTAAATGCTGACCAAAAGCTCTTACATTTACTGAGTCTATTCCAAAAATGAGCCCGAATACGTTCACCTGTCACTAATCTTTTCCTAACTTCAGGCATTTCTAGTTAGTAAAACAAAATATTTTCTCTAAACTGCAGAGTGCAGGTCCTGCATCACCCAGACATTGTTTTCTTGGCAATTTAATTAGCCATTAAGTAGAAAACTCACAGTGACAAATATATTATAAATGAGAATTGTGTGACATTTTTATCACCGCTTATATAAAGCATTTTATCATAATATGCTCCAGGTATTATATAAATTAAATATGCAGTCCTCTCATATGCACTTTTTGTATTTGTAATTGCCCCAGCTCCGCATATTTAAAAAGCAAGCTTTACCTCATAAATACAAAGCAACTATGATTTTCTCAAAGACAGGTATTGTAGTTTTGAACAGTAATAAGCTTATTGCACAGCCCTTCATCTTCTCTCTCCACACCACCATCCCTCCAATTATGATAGAATGATAGAATGCACTTTATTTTTTTCCTCTGACAACTTAAAAATATGCAGATGTAAAATAAAATTGTTCAGCAATAGTTTAATAGTACTAGGAATAGGCTATTCAAGAGCTATAAAAACACAGGAAAAGGTGCTGTCCCCTCATTTAAATATGATATATATATATATAAAGGAAAGTTTCAAATCTATAGGCAGTAAAAGAAGACAGTTGCATAGTTTTGGGTTATATTGCAAGCCCTCAGAAACATATAGAGTATATCGGCAAACAACCTGATCAGAGGTGGTATTCAGCAGGTTCTGACCAGTTCTGGAAAACCTATAGCAGAAATTTTGAGTAGTTCAGAGAACCGATAAATACCACCCCTGACTGGCCCCGCCCTCATCTATTCTCTGCCTTCTGAGTCCCAGCTGATCGGGAGGAAATGGTGATTTTGCAGTAATCTTCCGCTGGAGTGGGGAGGGAATGGAGATTTTATAGCATCCTTCCACTGCCATGCTCACCAAGCCACACCCACAGAACTGGTAGTAAAAAAATTTGAATCCCGCCACTGAACCTGATGGAAGAATATATTCCTGGGGCAATTTATTTGAAAAGGAACTACTGAGTTTAACTGCAGAGTGAACACATATAAGGTCTGCATTGGATCTCTTTAGAGCCCAAGAACTTCTTAGATTTAGAATGAAAAAGTTACTTTATAGGTACATTATATATGCCTTCCTGTTCTATTACTGAGTATGTGCAGAGTTTTTCTCAAAAGTTACCAGTGGCCTGAATAGTGTCAGCCTCTTCCCTCTGGATTTTTTTCACTCATATCTTTCTTTCCAGAAAAATCTAATGGTCATCTTGTATGGAGAATCTCAGTCCAAAGCTGAAAGCTTAATTTATTGTATACAGCAGTGATTCATAGTTGCTGGTATTAAGGCAGATCTAGCTTTCTAATGATAATTATTTGGATCCAAAATAACAATTCCATCTTATACGGCCATTTGCTCTTGTTTAGTCTGTCCCTCACTCTTTTTTCCAAGTTAATTGCTTTATTGTATTATGAAATACGAATAACATGATAGAAACTTGAAATTGTTAACACTCTGATGATTTAGATAAATCTTTAAAGAGGAGGAAAAAGCTTGTATCAGTGTTAACTATGATTTCTAAAATGTAATGAACTAAAGTTGCTTATTTCATGCGGTGAATGTTCAGCATGACATTGATAAATAGTTGCAAAATGCACTGAATCATTTTGCAATATGATAAAGGTTTTGATTTTTGATCTTAATACTAAAGTTTCTACTGTACTGTGAAAGAAAGAAAGAAAGAAAGAAAGAAAGAAAGAAAGAAAGAAAGAAAGAAAGAAAGAAAGAAAGAAAGAAATTGTGAAAAATAGAGAGATATTTACTTTCCTTTATCCTCTGATTGATTTACAGTGTTTGGTACCCATTAAAAACCTTACTGTAAGTGGCTGTATTTGCCTTGCTTGGTGATATATTTTGTGCCTTATGTTTAGTCATCCATGGGTTATCTATTGACCCAGATGTGTTTGGCATCAACTGTTCATTCTGATTTCTATAAGCATGTTATAGAATGAGTATGGGAAAAAAGACTTGCTTATTCATCAAGGGCTTTCAGTATTTTATTGTTTCAATTTTTAATGTTTTCTATGTTTTATTTTAATACGGTCTTTATGATGGCTATTATCATATTTTTATGTTCCCCAAAGTGCAGGGAATGAGCAATATATAATTTTCTAAATACATTTTTAAAATTAAAATTATAAATAATCAATTATACTCAATGTTTCCTACAGCTTTCCAATGGAGGAATTAAACATTTAATTGTTTGTTTATATCCTTGCATTTCTTTAACTAACCTGAATTTTTTAAAAAAAAGTTAATCCTCCTAAAATAGTTTCTGCATGAACTGAATTTTAAATATTGGGCTCTGCGAATCTTACATTATGATTTGCCCTTTTCCCCCTTTTGGTTTGGCAGGAAAGAAAAGTTCCCCATTGGTTTCTTCCCACTGTAGCATGCATTGGCTCATAATGTTACAGCAGGCTGTTTCTTGGAAAAGAATAAACTAGAATATTAAAGTGAGAAGCTTTGTATATTGAGATTGGAGGAGACAATGGGGAATGCATTTCATCTCAGCTTTCTGGTTCCATCTTCTCCTGAAACATCTAATTCATGATGAGATGAATAAATTCTCCCTAGAAAAAGAGCTCAAACAATATCTCAAAGGGAAAGTGGTGGTTCCATCATCTATATTACATAAGAGATGGGAAGAAGGTACCTCATTCTACTCCTCATTGCAGACCAGAGTCATGCTTATTAGTGATTCATTAATTAAGTGCCATCAAAACAGGCTCAACTCTTAACAACTCATTTCAGAATGATCTGCCTTTAGTTTGGTATTTTAGGTCATTATTGTCAATGACATCCACCTTGTTGCTGATCCTCCTCTTCCTCTTATTACTATTATAGTTCCATAGTAAAAGACACACCCAAAAAATCCCTCCATAATAAAAGACAAAAAACAAAACCCTGATCCAGGTCTTCAAGATGAGAAATGGGAATTGATGGAAAAGACATAAAGGGACTATCTCTAATCACCCTTCCCCTCTCCTCTGCTGAGGTAACAGGACAATTACATTTGGCTAAAGAAGGTTCCAATTCTTTGTGTCAGGGAGAACCCTGACTTTACAAGAATAGCTTATCTCATGAAACTGTGATTATGGTTATACTTTCAGTTCAGCCATTTGCAGGTATGTAACCAAAGCATGTTTTATTTTATTTTATTTTATTTTATTTTATTTTATTTTATTTTATTTTATTTTATTTTATTTTATTTTATTTTATTTTATTTATTTTATTTTATTTTATTTTATTTATTATTTTATTTTATTTTATTTTATTTTATTTTATTTTATTATTTTATTTTATTTTTAATTTAATTTTATTATTTTCCTTTCCTTTCCTTTCCTTTCCTTTCCTTTCCTTTCCTTTCCTTTCCTTCCCCTCCCCTTCCCCTTCCTATCCCCTTCCCTCCTTTCTCCTTCTGCTCCCTTCCCTTCAGCATAATGGGAAGTTCTTCTATTAATACATCTTGCATATGTTTAATTTCCAAATTTGAAAAAGAAATAGGCATCAACAAAGAAATAGCTTTATGCCAGAATAACTACAATGTGTTCTTTCAACTTGACATTTTAAAGATAACTGTGTTGGCCAACCGCAGCAGGAAGCAAACATTGGCCACAAGCCCACTCTCAAGTGGTGACATTTGGATATTTTTTATTCATTGCCCTCTCAAAGAAGACCTAGTCTTTTGCTGAACAATATTTGGTTTGTCCAGCTGTCTCGGAGAAATATGGATGCATAAAATTATAACATGTAAATCAATCTACTCACTACGACTTCAAGTTGCCTTTTGTGTTAGCATATGTAAGAGATTAAAAAACTGAAAAAACAAATTCTGAGTAAGGTGAGGAACCTCAAGATGTTAATTGGAAAGAAAACAAATATATAAGGAGTATTAAATGGAAGAAAATGGCTTTTAGGAAGAATCAAATTACACTAGAAGGATAATCATTATTTTTATAATCATTTTTTTTACATTGTGTTGATTGGAATTATTTAACAGGAAAAGGCAGACACTTTCAAAGGGAAGCCCACAGAACCTGTGATATTATTTTAAACTAGCTTAATATGGCTTAAGGGACACAGTGGCACAGTGGCTTAATGACACTGGAACTGCCGGTCAGAAGTGGTCTGCACTCCAGTGGTTTGAGCATGGTTCTGTGAGATGGCGTAAGCTCCCATCACTCGATCCCTAGCTTCTGCCAACCCACCAGTTTGAAACCATGCAATATTATGAGTAGATCAATGGGTACCATTTTAGTGGGGAAAACCTAGCTGCATTTGGGTGTTTGGAGAATGGAAGCTGGCACTGGACTGGCCAGACACAAGGTGAGTGGAAACCAGTGGAGGAGCCTGGAAGACCCAGCAACCCAAGCACCATTAGCTAATTGATGTAAAGCTAGTTCACTCCCTACAATGCACCAAGGATGCATCTGCAAGCACCAAAAAGAATGAACTAGAAATCTTGGCTGTCAGGCCTGCATTGTGTGTCTGGCAGATTTCCCTGATATTGTATGGCACAAGCTAAGGAAATAATAATAAATGGCTTAGAATGCAAAGGTAACTCTTCCCCCGCCCCCCCCCCCCGCAAAAAAGCAGGAAATAAAGAAAAAGCAAAACACCCACTTTTCATAATTATGCTGCTCTTCCCTCTCCATTGCTGATCTTTTTCAGTAAAGGTACCTCTCTGATCAACTATTCTTACTTTGAATCTATAAACAACCACTCATAAATAGTAAGTATGCATTCAAATCTTCAGAAAGAGGTTAAGTTTAACTTTATACCATGTCAAGGGTTGTGTCACCTTCTCTTCACTTACAAATTTATTGAAACAAAACATTTGACCAGGATTGCTATAAACTTTGGCAACGGTGTGAATATTTTGTCTTTCATTTTACAGACAACTTTGCAAACATCTGCTATCTCGCTTACATTCCTTTCTTCCATCAGTGGTAACCACTTCTATATCTCCCCTTCTCAGATCAGAAAGCATAGCCAAGGGACTGCTGAGTGATGGAGCGAAATATCATAGGAACCTCCCTATCAGCCTTATACACATACTCATAAATATAACAATCACAGTTCCCATTCAACAATAAGGTATATTTAAAAATAGGGAGAATAAAATAACAGAATGACATTCAAAAGAACCCTAGTATTTCTTATGAAACAAATGTTGAAGAACGTTTTGCACTGGTTAAACAAAGTGTTGGGAATTCTTTTAAGCAGGAACTGTGAATTGGGAAAGACAACAAATAGGAATCATCCATTCCTAATCTCCATATCACCAAATTAGCCAAAAAATGGATCCAAACTCATCACTTTTTAAATTAGTGTTGTGACATTATATGGGTATATAAGGGGCAAAGTTTATATTGTGACATCACAATACACATTTCACCACTTCAGAGGTTCATTCACTGCCTTTCAAATCTTGTAAGAAATAGCTGGCTGAGCCCAACAAATTTTCTCAGAGAACTTTTTAAAATCTCTTTCCCTACTAGCTCTCCAATTAGGGTACTAAAGGGACCCTTTCTCCAGAGCACCCTTAGTGGACACTTTCTTTTGAAGCATCTGAAAAAATAACTGATATGGATCTCCACACATACTCAATTCAAAAGGACTATTGTGGAAGCCCTCTTTTGCTTTTCCCACAGCAGCTTCCCACAATTTCCTCAAGAGCCTGGATAGCTCAACAGACTAAAAGCCTGTTATTAACATTCAGCTGTCTGCAATTATTGCAATCTCACCAGGCTCAAGGTTGACTCAGCCTTCCATCCTTTCTAAGGTAGGTAAATTGAGGACCCAGTTTGCAATAAGCTGACTTTGTATAAAATATACAAAAGTATGAAGGCTATTGTTTAGCACATTGTAAGCCGCCCTGAGTCTCTGGAGAAGGGCGGCATATAAATCTAATTTTTTTAAAAAAAAGAATATGTCCTGCTCATTCACCCTCAACTCCCTGTTCTGAGAACTTGTTCTATTGTAATGTGACTAAATAAATTGGTGTCCTCATCATAGTTGCCCCAACTTTTGAACCTCTGTAGGGAATTTATGAACAATTTAGAAAAATGGTCCCAATCCAGATTCTAACACACCACTGTACAATCCCTCCATTGAAATTGTTAATCTAATATCTCCCTCTCTCCCTCTTCTTCTCCCTCCCTCTCTCCCTCCCTCCCTCCCTCCCTCCCTCCTTCTCCCGTTCTCCCTCCCGCTCCCTTCCCTCTCTCTCTCTCATATCTGAACTAATTATTAATCCTCAAAATAACTTTTTTATGCCACAATTTCTACATTTTTTTCAGTCCAGGAATCTTGTCCAAAGACTTTTGAAAATCCAAGTAAAGAAAGATAGCAAACACTACTTTCCCCAATGTTTGCTAAGAGTCTCAGAGAATTTTGAGATGTTATTGAAGCATGGAAATCACATGTTGACACTGAGATAAGTACAGCATAAATGAACGTTGCTTTTCAAAATGATATTTCAAAATGACTCTACAGAAATAACTCAAGATTTTACAACTCTCTATCTTCTGATCTTCATATAATAAGTCCTGAAAATAATGAGGTAGAAAAGCAGACTATCAAGGTAAAATCACTTTGACAAATTCACTGTTGATGTAAATCCATAAAAATGCAGTAGAGGTAAAGTATGCATGAATTTGCCTTGGTTCTTAAAAAGTGCATTAAGGGTGACATTTGCTACATTACTTGTCCATCTTTGCCTGTATAAATCTGCAAAGATACACACCCTGATCAAAAGGGTAATTAGACAAGGAGAGATGATATGAGTGATGTCTCAGCATTTATCCTTGAGGAAAGGAAGATGTATTCATTATTACGTGGGTTTAACCTTGTTCAATGAGTAATTGCACTACCTTTAAAACAGTTACATAGGGTTCAATGGAGTCCTTTTTGTTTGAGTGTAAATAATACATTCATTAATACAGTCAAATCTCCCTGCTTGTAATGAACCGGTCAGGTTATATTCCACTCATCAGCCTCACAATGATGAGGATCATTATGTATTGTCAAAAGAATCAGCACACGGCATTCATAATCCCAAAGCGTCACTGGAGTAACAATGTTAATAAGCAGATAAATTAAGCTGCTTTTGAGTATCCATTAAGAATGTCAAGCTGCACCACTGTATGTTTTGCCTTTGTTAATGGATTGGGTGACTAAAAGCAATTTGCAAGAGACTTGAGCCCATAAATAATAAGAGAAAAAAACTGGCAGGCTTAAAAATATATATCTAATAAATGGTGAAGTAGCAAACAGAGAAAGAGGGGGGATCGGTGGGTCAATTTCCTTGCCTCTAGAAGGGAATTCTCACATTATGAGTAAGATGAAAACGTACTATTTTCTAGTAAGTCAACTTCCAAATGGTTAATTTGTACACGGCAGAGAAACACACTAGCTAGAAGCTCTTTTTCATTTGATATTTTACAATGACTCTTCAGGTTTGTATTGTGTGCCCACTGTGCACAAAGTAGCTTAGGCCCATTGAAAATGAAAGAGGTGTCTTTGTAAAATTATGTGCATGCATCTGTTCAGCAAAAATGTCATGGCTGAGTCCTTTTTGTTGTTGCTGTTGTTCGCTATTTCTATATGTTGGTTTAATATATAAGGTTTATATGTATGAAAGGAAAAAGGTATGATTTAGGAGATAATGTAAGAGTGATGAAAGTAAGGGAAAAACAGAGGAATTAAAGTTCTTAGGTTAAGGGAAGAACTGGGGTATTTTGGTATTACTTTTGAGTAATAAACAGAATGCTTTAGAAAACAGTTGACTAAAATGAAGCTAATGTATTTGCATCTTTTACAGAGACTTTGGAACTAACCGTACATTTCTGTTCATGTATATCGGAAGCAAGTATATCACAGAATACAATGTAGATGATGATCATTCATTCATTCAGTTCCATATTTGTTTTTCCTCTCCCTTCTTTCAATTAGAATGAGTGTTGAAGTCCAGAAGTAGCAACCATTCAAACATATAATGCAAATGAAAAGTTAGAAAACATTAAAATGATTATTAATATTAATTGTCTGGGGTTTTTTTAATGGTAGGGAAATATGCACCAAAGACAAATTCCTTGTGTGTCCAATCACACTTGGCCAATAAAGAAATCTAATCTAATCTAATCTAATCTAATCTAAACTAATCTAATCTAATCTAATCTA
Source organism: Masticophis lateralis (assembly GCA_030761175.1). NCBI lineage: Eukaryota > Metazoa > Chordata > Lepidosauria > Squamata > Colubridae > Masticophis > Masticophis lateralis. Next base: position 189,244,044 of record JAUDYJ010000001.1, on the reverse strand, counting down.
ATCTAATCTAATCTAATCTAATCTAATCTAATCTAATCTAAAAAAAGAGTTGAGGAAAAACACAGAAGGTCTTCATATTGTTGTGACATCTTCATAATTCCCTCTTCTGCTCATCTTAGTACTCAAATAAATTTGTAACAGAAGAGGCATTTACTGCAGAGTCAAACCCTAAGCTATTTAGGGCTCTAGAGTTAATAAAGAAGTTCTGTAGTTTTTATTCTGCTACATGTTGCCACCTATAGGGTGTGTGTGTGCTCATGTCCGTTCGTTAAGCCAATGCTCTCTAAAGACATTTCGGCTGTCATGTGGCCAGTATGACATCACAGAGCACTGTTACACCAAAGGGGGGATATTTATCTATTCACATTTGCATGTTTACAAACTGCTAGGTAGGCAGGAGCTGGGGTGAGGATGGGAGCTCAACCCATAGTGTGGCACTTGGGTCTCAAACATGGGCTGCAGGTTTATCAGACTACAAGTCTAGTGCCTTAACCACTGAGCCTTGCACTATCCTTAGAGTTAATACCAGTGCCTTAAATTGTGCCCATAATGAATGCAGATCTGTTAGTAAACAAATGATGTGAATCTTATACGATACAGTACATCAATTAGCCTAACTTTTAGATCAATTGCAATTTTGACCAGTTTTAAGGATAGCCTTAAGTAGATTGTATTGAAAGAGTCAAGATGAGATGTAACCATAGACAACAGTGGTCAGATCCAACTAACTCAAAGAATAATTGTAGCTTCTGTTGTCTTCTATGCTTCATAACCAGTGGACTTGCTGTCATTGGCACAAAGAAAGTTGCCATGGTGCTGCCTTGATTATTAGCCTCTGATGCAGAAGGCACAGGAGCTACCTTAATCCACAGGAAGCAGCAAGCCAAATCTGGTGCTATGCAAAATTTACCCCTATTTTTCTTCCTCCTGCCCAAATATACCCCACAACAATTGCCATGCTCCATTTGCTATTTACTTTAATTAACTTTTTGAACCAGTTTATTAAGCTAGTGCCTGGGGTGGGTGAGTGTAATCACTGTTATATACAGAATTACACCATGATATAAAAAAGGAGGGTGTGTTTTATGACTCACAGTCTAAATTCAAACATTTTGGGCCCAATTCACTCAGGGCAAATCTTTGATATCAGTAGAAAACAGAAAAGAACTTGTGCGAGGGATGAACTTGCTTTTTTAAAAAAATAAGAGAAATGAAAGTGAGAGAAATGAAAGGGAATGATGGAGGTAGTAAAGAAACTGAGACTAGTGTAATGGACTGTGAGAATAACCTTGGGAGAAAAAAGGAAGATTCGTAGCCAGAGTAATGGTCTGAATTGAAATATTTCAGCTCACAGAAGAAATGAGGATGGAGGAAGTGTCTCAGAAAGGATCCTTCCTTCCCCCAATCTAATTGGAATTGTCTAGAACAAATATATGGGGAAAGATTTTTTTGAAGAATTAAATAAAATGGTGTTAAAATATATCTGGCAGGGAACGAAGGCGAGGATAAGATTAAAGTTGCTACAAGATGCTAGAATGAGAGGGGTTTTTGGCCTACCCAACTGGGAACTTTATTACCAAGCGACAAGTTTGATGTGGATTAAAGAATGGGTAACATTAGGGAATACTAGACTATTGAATCTAGAAGGTCATGTTTTGTTGATGGGTGGCATGCCTTTTTATGGTATAAGGGAACAAAAATACAGGGGTATTTTAGGAGTCATCATATACATGAGGCTTTGTTATTGAATTGGGAGAAGATTAAAAAACAACATTATCTAAAAATTCCAGTCTGGATATCAACGATTGAAGCTTTTTCATATTCAGTAATATTTAGAAAAGAACAAATTGTTAAATATAGTGAATTAATGGATGAAAAGGGTGAACTTAAGTCAAAGCAAGAATTGGAAGTACAAGATTTTAAGATGGATTGGTTTTCTTATTTGCAAATACATTCTAGATATGAAGAAGATTTTAAACAAGAAGGTTTTTACAATGCTTTGACTAATTTAGATAAGATACTGACAGGATCTGATGACTATGTAATTAAAAAATTGTATGGTTATTTATTAGAGGTAAAATTGGAAGATGAACAAATTAAACAGACAATGATAGCATGGGGGAAAAAATTTGGTCATCGGATTTAGAAAAATGGCAAAAATTGTGGTAGCAAAATTATAAAATGATAACGTATACAGCATATAGGGAGAATTTGTATAAGATGTTTTACAGGTGGCACTTACCCCTGATTAGCCAGAATTTTCAAGAATAAATCGGAGAAATGTTGGAAATGTCATAGGACTCCAGGATCATATTACCATATGTGGTGGACATGCGTAGAAGCTAAAAGATACTGGATTAAAATCCACACATGGTTGGAAAAAATAACAAAGAAACACATTGACTTTAAACCAGAGATATTTTTATTAGAGATTGTGCCAGAAATATATAACAAAGAACTGAGATATTTAATTGTGAATGTTTTAACAGTGGCTAGAACTGTATTTGCTAAAAATTGGAAAGGTGAGAAGTTACCTAGTGAGGATGAAGTTATTAAAAAATTATGGAATGTGCTGAAATGAGTAAATTGACATTTGAAATTAGAGAACAGGAAAATAAATAATACTATTTGATTTGGGACTTGTTTTATCAATGGCTAGATAATAAAGTATGGAGATGAAAGATGAAATACAAAATTAATGTAATGGTAAAATATATGAAATGTTTTATTTTGTTAGACAGTGGCTAAATGAATATAATATATAAAATTGTTAAATAAGAGAAATTAAATAATTGGTATTTTGGGATAAGGGATTGAGCACAATTTTTTTTAACCGAGTGACACACTGTAATTGTATTTGAATGATGATGATTTTATGTTGGTTTTTGTTTTAAATAAAAAAAAATTTGCCAAAAAAAAAAGAAAAGAAAAGAAAAGAAAAAAGAAAGGATCCTTCCTAATTCTTTGCAAGGTAAAGGCAGGGGAAGGGAGCAGTGATTTCAGTTTTGCAAGACTCTATTACTGTAATATTATAACAAAGAGCTCATGTGGAACAATGGTTAGAACAAAGAGCCTGGATAGCTCAGCAGACTAAAAGCATTGTGATTAACACCAGATGTCTGCAATTACTGTAAATTTGAATCTCACCAGGCTCAAGGTTGACTCAGCCTTCCATCCTTTCTAAGGTAGGTAAATTGAGGATCCAGTTTGTGGGGGCAATAAGCTGACTTTGTATAAATATACAAAAGTATGAAGACTATTGCTTAATGCATTGTAAGCCGCCCTGAGTCTCTGGAGAAGGACGGCATATAAATCAAATTTAAAAAAAAGAATACAATATTGCAGGCTAATTCTGCTGACTGCCAGCAGTTCGATTCTCTACGGCTCAAGGTTGACTCAGCTTTCCATTCTTATGAGATGGGTAAAATGAGGAGCCAGATTGTTGAAGGCAATATGCTGACTCTGTAACCATTTAGAGAGGGCTGTAAAGCAATGTGAAGTGGTATATAAGTCTAAGTGTATTGTTAACAATATAAAAATAGTGTTATTATTCATGGTTTTGGTTTCCTATCTGGAATATCTTGGCAGAAACAGAAACTTTGGTATGTTAAACATTTAATTAGATAATTAAATAGATTAAATAATGTATTAATTGTAATAATTTAATAATATATAATTACTTCTTATTTAATTCATCTTGATCATTTAATTATAGGATTAAAAAACAAGAAGAAGGAACAGCAAAAACATTGCTGTTTAAGCAGGTTTTCAGATGTAAATAAAATTGCACTAAGGAAGTTGGGGAATTTTTTAATTTTTCTTTATTTTTAAATAATTCACTTTAATGTGTTTTAATTGTCTTCTTAAGACAATTAACCACCATAAGAATCACCTCTCAAAATTATTTTGTATATAATTCAGAAGTAAGCCCTATTCAGTTCTAATTTTCCAGCAAATATATATAGAGTACAGCTTAAATGGAGATTTTCCAGGATAGACTTTAAATTACAACTGATATTTATCCTCCTCACCTTTTCATTCACAAGTGTGACTTTTGATATATTTCTAATGCCATCAAAGCAAATAATGTGAATCTGGACATAATTGATGTTCTGCATATTGAAGTTCATACAGTTATAACTTCAAAGCAGATTTGTATGCATTTTCCACATACTTTAAGCTGATGCAACTAGCATCATTTTAATAACTATCCAGTTCTAATTGAAAGAAGAAATTAATTGTAGATACTAATCTGCATTTGAATTTCAATGCATATCTTAAAGTGCTAATGCCTAATTTATTGATGAAATGCTTGTAAACAACATGCAATGCAATAAAAACAAATTAAATGCGGAGACACAAAGTTGTCATTACACACCTACGACATGTGAGTGTGCATTTGTGTATATTATATGTGATTTATGCAGTGAAGCATAGGTATGAATTTCGTATTAAGTCAAAGTCTAACTCACACACTTCATATATAATTCTAGGATATGCTCAACCACTAACATCAAATGCTAACTTTGCTTCTGGGGCATTAAAAATGTAGCTATCGTAAATTAATTACATTTTGGGATTAAACAACAATGAGAATAAAAAGATTATTTTTTTAAAAAAAAATCTCATTGCAATTCTGCTGTTCAGCTTTCCAAAATTGGAACATAGAATTTGTTTTTACTCTAACGGTTCTTCCTGTGTATACTCTCTGTGAATTGGTTTCAAGGCATTGAAAGAATCACTGTGTTGCACTTCCTCTGTTTCTTTGTCTGCTTCCTTGGTGAGAGCTCCCACTGTGTTTAAGAAGGCTGGTGTACATTTGGATTGTGTCTATTTTCAAAGAAAGCTGAATTAATAACAAAAAAAAAAAAAAAAAACCCACAATCGAAACAAAACAAGAACTTCCTGATTCAGAACCTAGTCCCACAGCCCATCAACCCCATATTGTGCCAATCACAAGTAGCTGCAGATGTGGGGTGGGGGGGGGGGTCAGCATGTGGCGTTTGCCTGCTATTTCTGAGCATTTCCATTGCCTCTGGAATCACAGGTGTCACCTTACTTCCAATGTACACTACAGAACCACAATGGTAGTGTCTATCGCCATCTTGTCCATATTTGTGAGCATAACACTGCATGTTACAGAATCCTAGAGCAGATGGCTGCTCTCAGCAGATTTCTTGCCCGTATTAGATCTTCCTAAGATGTCTTCACCACTTCTCACATTTTTCTTTTCACATAGCAGCAAGGTGCAATAACTGAAAAAAGATGGCACAAACTTCTAAAAATGTCTTTTAAGGCAAGCACGAGTTTTATCAATGAGCTAGATTTTAAGCACCTCCAATGTGGAGGTAGTTAAGAACCTGTTGTTTGTTTCCGCTGACACATCATGAATGCATCCTTCGATATCTCAGATGCATTTAGTGAAGTCGGAATATTTATGCCAGAGTTTCCGAACAGCAAAGTGTTGGTGAAAGGGGAAAATTTGCCCTTTATAAGGAAATGGTCTGAATTGTACAATCCATATTCTCAAAGCTTTGCATCCTCTTTCTTAAAGCAACCCCAAAGGGAGAAAGATGGAGTGAAGGAAACCCCTGGCAATAAAAGAAAATAGGGCGAAAGAAAGCCTAACTATGAAGCAGTCATGTAAAGTTCATGTTCCACAATGTAGGAGAATGGCTATGTGGGAGGGAGGGATGTACATCATTAGTCACAATTCTCAAAGGTGCCTTTACAGGCAAGTGATAGGAAAATGAGCGCCGAACCCTAGAAACCTCAGCTGGCAGTAAAAGGGGTGCATTTTTGTCATTACATGTGAGGTGAGCCAGGTCAAGAACAAAACTGTGACAAGAGAGATTTCTGTTGTTATTACTAAAAGCTTGTTCACAGGGTGCCTCTGGCTCCCAGCATTGCCCCACTTTTAATGCAAATGAGATTCTCCCCCCCTCTCCATACTATTTGCCAGCGATTCTTGCAATCTTGAAAGCACTATTTAAATTGCTACTATACAATATACAACTTTTATAGGCATCTTTATGTGATTTGACAGTGGCTAAAAGAGAGTAATTTGGATCCAGACGCTGCTGGATACTTTTTTTTTTCTTTTCATTTTTAACTAAGCCGTCTATTGTGTCACATTTCTCTTTTACATAATTTGTTTTACGCTGAAGTCATTTGGGATAAAAGAGGGTTGGGTCTTTCGCATATATTTTGGACTGCCTGAAGTAACCATGATGGGAAAAGCTGTCAATACTAATTCAGAATTCCGAGAATTCTTAGATCTCTCAGCTTTTCATAATTTTTGAATATAGGAAGCAGTCATAGCAGTTGAACTGCTATATCTGGGCTGCAAAAATCCATATGACCATTAGTGGGTGATAAAGAGAAGCCTCAAGCTTGCTATCTGGATCTGGAACAAGAATCAGAAAAAAATATATATAGATTGTACTAATGGAGGAGGTTTAAAATGTTTTTTTTTCCCCCTTTCCTATAGATATGCTTTTTATGATCTTTGACAAAGAAAGTGAGCAGAAAGTACTCACCTGCTGTGATAAAGCCAGGCCCCTGAGTCAACCTTCCCCATAGTTCATACTTCCATTGCCAAATGTTGCTCTCTTACCTCCACAATCTAATGAATGGGGAAATAGGGATATAAAGAGGGGGGAGAAAGAACTATTCTCCTTTTCTCAGCAGGGAAACTATTATTTCCAGAAACAGAATTTCTGGTATCTCCCAAACCAGAATAGAAGGGTTTTTTTGTTTTTGTTTTTTTGTTTTGTTTTGTTTTGTTTTTTTTTTGTTTTTGTTTTTTTGGTCATAGGCAAATTCTTTTCTCTTCATGAGGGAAATTGTATCATGTTCTTCTTATTGCCCTGGGAGTTTTTTCCTCTGCCTTCGTTGGATTTTGTCTTTGCCCACCTCAGCCTCTTTTATTTTCTTACCTCGTAGGATGGTTTGCTTAGCCCCAAAGCTCCTTCCAAACAGACTGAATGAGGAACTCCATCTCATTTTGTGATGCTCTTTGATTAAGAATTACCACTGGAAGCAGCACATTAACAAGGATTCTTGTGAACATCAGCATTCTCATTGTGTGCTGAGATTTTCATCCTGAAATTGTATTCTGTTGTTTGTTCAAAAGCTGGTGAGTGTGGAATATTCCCCCTATATTTCTTGTTTAGTGTCTCTTCCCAGCAGATGGAACTTTATGCCATGCCGCATTAGGCTACTGTTAAATTTTAATTTCAATTAATGGTCTTTACACTCTTTCTTTACTCACCAGGGATATTTCATGCATTCATTTCCCTTCTAATTAGTTCTTATTGCTGAATTCATTCTGAATCTCCGGAAGTCATTAGATTCTTAAACATTCACAGCTAAATTTACTGGCTTTAATAAAATTAATTAGTACTTCACAGGAGAAAAAGGAATAAGCCTGAATTTGATTCACCTTTCATTCTCGTGTGACTGCATTGTTTGGTATCCTGTTGTGAAATGTATGTTTACCTCCCCTTATTTGTGGTATAGGAACAGTCCAGTGCTTTGCCTCATCAGTGATACAATCCATAACACATCATGATCTCTAGAGAAAAACATATGCTATCTGAATCAGTGGTGAAATGTAAAATTTGTTATTACTGGTTCTGTGGGCGTGGCTTGGTGGTGGGGGGTAATGTGACTGGGTGGGCGTGGCCATTTTTAAAAAACTTTTAAAAGCATTTTTTTCTACAACCTCTTCAGCCGAAGAGGTTGTAGATCATCAGTTTTTTTTTTTACTTTTAAAAGCATTTTTTCAGCCAAAGAAAAAATGCTTTTAAAAGTAAAAAACAACAGTAGCAACAACAAAAAACACTCTGATGATCACGGGGCTCAGTTGGGCATGGGGTGGGGACAGGGATTTTTGCTACCAGTTTTCTGAACCACCCACCACCATTGCTACCAGATCGGGTGATCTGTTCTGAACCAGGAGCATATCATCCCTGATTTGGATCATTGTTGAGAAAAATTCTGTCCTATAGATTTCTCTGGAATATGTTGCAGACTGATATATCCATGCTTCAGGCATATTTGTCTAAGGTATTACCATAAGAAAATGTCTTAGTTTTTTAAAAATATTGTAATTTATTAAATAATAACAGCAAATGGGTAGATACCTCAGTGGAAACTTTCCTTCCTGGATTAGCTCCATGTCAAGCTAATCAGGAGATTAAGATAGTTCAAATCAGCATAAAGATTTATTGTAAACTTAAGCTCCCTACAAGAATCTGAGCTACTAATGGCGAAGGGAAATTAGTGGGAATCAAGAATAGAAAGTAATTCAAGGTGGGCTGGACCAGTGGTGACCTGTAAAATTTGTTGCTACCAGTTCTGTGGCTTAGTGGTAGGGTCATGTGGCTGGGTGGATGTGGCCACTTTTTTATTTTATTTTATTTTATTTTATTTTATTTTATTTTATTTTATTTTATTTTATTTTATTTTATTTTATTTTATTTTATTTTATTTTATTTTATTATTTTTAAAGCATTTTTTTATTACCCGTTTGGGTGAATAAGTAGTAAAAAAAAATGCTTTAAAAAAGTAAAAAAAGGTTCCGAAGATCACGCAGCTCAGCTGTGATTGTCAGAACCTTTTTTAAAGCATTTTTTTACTACCTATTCACCAGAACCAGTAGTAAAAAAATATTTAAAAAAGAAAAAAAAAGGTTCCGATGATCAGGCGGCACAGCTGACTGATAATCAGCTGTGCCGCGTGATTGTACTACTGGTTTGCCTGAACTGGTAGTTTTTATCACTACTGGTTTGCCTGAACCAGAGCAAACTGATAGCATTTCACCCCTGGGCTGGATTTAAATCTCTTGTGGTCATGCAGGTACTCATGACTGATGATGAGCTTAACCCATTCCTTGGGCTCAGCCTGGCCATCTCCTGTACTCCATCATTTCTGAATGTATTTTTAAAATTTATATAAACACAAAGTAATGCTGTCTTTATCTCCATATTCATATATCATTATATATTTAGAAGTATATAGAAGGCATTATACAAATCATATGAAAGATAGAAAAATGAGAAATGGACAGTAAATTACATGTGGGTGGACAATAAAACATGTCATAAAAATAACATATTCCAGTGTAACACTAGAATAGTGAGAGTTAGCAAAGATACCAGATATAGAACAGCTGCTAAAAGGTGGTGGTGGGGAAGTCCATAAGCAATAAACAATGCATTAAGTCAACACTGGAAGTTATAAGATGATATCTATCAAGGGTGACCACAAGGCTCCTGGTGGTCTTCCGGGTGCAATTCAAGATGTTGGTTACCACCTTTAAAGCACTCCATGGCTTAGGACCTGGATATTTACGAGATCGCCTTCTGCCACTGATAGCCTCCCACCAGCCAGTACACTCCCACAGAGAGGGCCTCCTCAGGGTGCTGTTGGGCAAATTATGTTGACTGGAGACTCCCAGGGGGGGAGCCTTCTCTGTGGGGGCTCCTGCCCTATGGAATGAATTGCCCCCAGAGATACATATGATCCCCGACCTATGTACCTTTTGCCATGCCCTTAAGACTTTACTATTTCAACAAGCTGGTCTGACAGATTAATGAATTTTAATGGGTATTTTAGTATTGGGGTTTTAAAAAATAGGGCCAAACCATTGAATATGTTTTAAATAGTTTTTAATTTTTGTGGTATATGTTGTTTTTATTATGGCTGTGCACCGCCCTGAGTCCCTCAGGAGAAGTGCGGTATAAAAATTTAATAAATAAATAAAGGACGATTTTAAAAAGTCAGGATGGCAGCTACAACTGTGAACAAAGCTCCATTTCCTTTTGAACACACATGAAAATAGTAAAGCTTTGAACACATGGTTGTGTTCAACCATGTTGACTCTTTTGACCTCTTACCTCTGGACTTCCCTGAATGCTATACATAAAGAAACCAAATTTGGAGAGTGTATAATATTGTATCTCTAACTATATTCCAAAAAACGATTTTAGCAAAAAGTTTAAATCCGCACAGCTGCCTTTTTTAGTACCAGCGTCATTTCTGTTATTCATACAAAATGTACTGATGTTCTCATTCTCCTCTTCCTCCTCCTCTTCCAAGTCTGGGCTGCTCTTTTTAAAGCAAGACAAAGGGCTTCCTCTCAGAAGAAATGCTCTCAAGATAAGAGGGACTGATGCACATGGAAAAGCTTTAATTTTTTTTCTCCCCAAAGCAGTGATTTGCTTTGTCTTTTGTTTGGGGTTTGTTTCTTTTTTGGCTACGGTTCTGCATAAACAGCTTTAAACAATGTTTGCTCCAGATTTATGAATTTATCATAATGCATTTAAATGGCCTCAAGAAACCATGTAATAATAATAATGATGATGACAGCGCCGATGATTGTAATAATAATAATAATAATAATAATAATAATAATAATAATAATAATAAGCCACCTGCTCCAATTAACATATCCCGTTTCTTCTTTGAATAATTTGAATAGCATTTCTCCCTCATCCATATTCCTATTCTGAAAGAAAACGCTCATACAGACGTATTCTCTTATTTTATTAAAGGCAACGAGAACATCTTAACTCAGCTTATTTCTTTTTAGATCAGTTCCAAAAATAAGGCCCCCACCTGTTCTAGCATAGAGTTTAATTCTGAACAATTTCTAGGTTTTTTTTTAAATGCTGGACAGCAAATTGTTTAATATAGCTTTTTAGCACTGTAGCTTGTTTGCTTGATTAGAAAAGATGTATTTCACAGTTGACCTCCTCAGAATTCACACCGGCTTTCTTCCCAGCCTATGTTTATGCAAAAGGAGATCAGGTGCTCCCAGAGGGCCAGGGGTGTGTTTCTCGCCTTTTTCTGAATTGCGCTTTTATGCCTGTCTTTTATTGTGCTGAATGTCTAACTGGCCTCTTTGGATTGCTACCTTTTATAGTTTGCTCTTCCCAGCTGCAAGACTAATAGCTTCTTTTGTAAATCATGAATTGTTATGAGCATAGGAAGTAGCCATTTTCTCCACAGCACATTTTCCCCCCTCCACTCAGACCTTTACCATTTCTGGTTGGATTAGTACCAATACATTAGAAAACAGCTGAAAAATTAGGAGCTGTCCTGAGAAATCAGTTCCAATTTCATCCAGGAGGCTATCCTGTTAGAACAGAAAATCCCCCTGAACAGAATTGCTTTTCCTTTTCCTTCCTCCCTTTCTTCTCTTTTGTGTTAAGTCATTTTGCCGTCTATGACTGAGCAAAAATATTATTTTCTTTCAGGTGTCATTTTCACCTTTGCAATTTTCCTCACTGAAGAATGGAGATGAAATTAATGAATGCTTTAATTAATTAACCAGGAATTCCAGTAGTTAAATTCTATCAGTCTGCTAGATACAGGGTCAGTAATATATTGTGGTATTTAAAGGTTTGTGAACTTGTAAATGAAAAGTTTGTGTTTTGAGTTTCTGATGTTTCTGCATAAATATGACCTAAGATATAATCTGCTTTCCATACAAGTCTTGAAATTAGATAAATAGATTTCTGTTCAATTAGTAAAAAAAAAAAACATTATACTTGATGCAGTCAAAAATTCCATATGGAAATTCACCATAATACTACTTTTGGAAAAGCAAACAATGCTAATAATATGATCATAATAGACAAATGTCATATTGGGACACTATCATGCAGTAATTGTTTATACTACCTTAACCCTCAGGGGGAAAAAAATCAGAATGATTCAAAGATTGTCCTCCATGCTGTTGTTCTAGAGATGTCAAGAACTTCAGATGAATCAAATATTGTCCTTTGGCAGGCCCATAAGGGGGCATGTAAATCAATATCTCAGAAGTGCTTTTTCAGAAAGTCAACTAGACAGTTCTTTGCTTCTGCATCCAAGAAGCTTCATCAATTGTGATGATTCACAACTGATGAAGTTATTTGGATGGGAAACGAAACTTCTTTCTCAAGAGAAAAAAAAAATAGTCCAGCTGCCTTTGTGAAAAAGTACCTTTGAGACAACTATGACCTGAATAATTGAGAATCTCCATAGACATATGAGACAATGTTTAGTCATTGCTAGATCTCCCATTCTCATCCTTTGTTCATGTTGCATTTTCCTCTTGATGATTAAAGAAAATGACTTGTCTATGAAATCAGTTGTAAAGCAGCCTCTCTTCCCCATTTAAAAGAACATGTATGAGGTTAGAAGGATATTTCAGATGTGTAGAAACTTTGGGGAGCAGGGAGAAGAACAAGGAGCCAGAAAGTCAGTTGAATCAGGAGTTCCTATCAATGTAGAAAACATCGGTCCCAAGTTTTAACACTGAATTGCAGACTGCATCCAGAGTGATTCCTTCTGTATTTCTGTCAGATCAGAACCTAATTGGCTATGCTGCCCATAAGAGGGTGCATAGTTGATCCAGAAGTTGCACAAATGCTGTATGAGGAAGTTTCCTTTGTGCCATTATGAACATTAGGACTGCATAACCTTTCCAGGGCAGGTTTACACTTCACAGTTAAGTGGCATGCTGGAAGCTGCACTCCAAAAAGTAAATTAATTAAATGCAATTAAAATGATTGCTCCTTTTCATCTTCCTCTTCTTGCATATTATAATAAAAATGTTTAATCATTTCCACTTTCTCTCACAATCAATTTCTTACTTACTTCCGTATCCACTGTGATTTGTGGAGGTGGTTTTCAAAGCCCCTTGGATTCCTAGTTCTATACACCTGGTTTTCATAAAAGGCGGGCTAATCACCATCATTTTATGCCCAAGTAAGTGAGATTGGAGTCAAGAGCTCAGGCTATGCAAAACAAAAAACACCTCAACATGACAGTTGAGATATGCAGATGAGACTCATAATAATGCCCATGTTCAGAATATTTACAATTAAAGTAACTTCTAAATCTCTCTCTCTGTGTGTCTCCCTCTCCCCCTGTCTCCCTCTCCCCCTGTCTCCCTCTCCCTCCCTCTGTCTCCCTCTCCCTCCCTCCCTCCCCCCTCTCTCAGTTATGGTTTGGTGTATCATGCTCCAAGACATTAGAACATCCTCATCTGATAGTGTGATATATATATATATATATATATATGTATATATATATATGTATATGTATATATATATATGTATATGTATATATCTTCTGTGTGACTTCATCCTAACCTTCTCTCTCTCTCTGAATGGTTGAATGCCAAGCATTATAATAATAATAGAGATTAAAATCTTAGCTTAAAGTCAAATACCAGATACACCAGAGGAATCTTTAATGCGATTTTTAAATTGCTAAAATCAGATTAAATTCAAATATTTCAGCACCAATGAGCAATAACTCATCTAGAAAATAAACAGTGCATATTTAATACATCACTTGATTTGTTCGCAAGTCAGAGAGAATTTAATTCCACCTTGTCTTTCAATAAGTGACAGTATGTTTAAGAAAAAGATCCACTAACTGGTATAAAGGATTGGAGGAATGACTAGTTCCAAAAGGGAAAATTAAACACAGTTAGTGCTATTCAGTAATTTATATATTGTTTTCTGATAAGAAAATAAAACAGAGTAAAGACATCCATTTGGTAGAAACTTAAGGCAAACATTCATGGGCTTAATCATCAGAAGCACTTTTGCTATTATTCTGTTGTATGAGTGCCCTAAATATTCAACTCCTAATATTTAGAGCACTGTAAAGTAATGAGGGGAATATTTCAGTATTGGTTTACCCAGTTTCTGAATTAACAGTATAACAGAGTTGGAAGGGACCTTGGAGGCCTTCTAATCCAACCCATGGCAGGAGACCATATTCCATTTCAGGCAAAATGGCTGTCCAATCATTTCTTAAATTTGCCTGACTAGAAGTTCCTTTTACCTTAATTCCAATAGCCTCCAAGCAGGGGTGAAATGCTTCCGGTTCAGACCAGATCACCTTATCCAGTAGCGATGGCAGTGGGTGGTTCGGAGAACTAGTAGCAAAAATCACTGCCTTCCCCCCCACCCCCATGCCCAACTGAGCCATGCTATCATCAGAGCCTGTTTTTTTAAAAAACTTTTAAAAGCATTTTTTCTACAACCTCTTTGGCTGAAAAAAATGATTTTAAAAGTTTAAAAAAAGCCGCTGATGATCGTGCGGTTTAGCTGGGATCATCAAAGGCTTGTAAAAGCATTTTTTCTACAACCTCTTCGGCTGAAGAGGTTGTAGAAAAAAATGCTTTTAAAAGCTTCTGACGTTCCCAGCTGAGTTGCTGATCATCAGAGGCTTTTAAAAGGCCGAAGAGGTTGTAGAAAAAATGCTTTTAAAAGTAAAAAAAAAAAAAGTTGGCCATGCCCACCCAGTAACACTACCCTACCACCACCATCACCAAGCCACGCCCACAGAACTGGTAGTAACAAATTTTACATTTCACCACTGCCTCCAAGTATTTCTGACTTTGTGAAACCAAGAACATGTAGTTTGTGCACTTCATGACAATGCCCATAATGTCTACTTCAATTGGTAGAAACTGTGCAGACAAGCAGACTGGTACACAATACAAGAAACACAATATGCCCATTGTGAAAGACATGTACTGGTTTTCAATTGCTTCTCAGCTATTTTATTTATTTATTTATTTATTTATTTTATTAGATTTCTATACCGCCCTCCTCCCGAAGGACTCAGGGCGGTGCATAGTCTCCAGTTAAAATACATCATACAAAAGTTAAAAATTATTAAAAAGATATTAAATAATATGAGGCTCAAAAACAGTTAAAACCCCTAATTTACATAAAACTTAAAACCCATTTAAAAGGGGGAGTTAGGCCAGACCAGCCTGTTGGAATAAAAACATTTTTAGGGTGCAGCAGAAAGTGTGTAAGTCTGGGATCTTGCATATCTCATCAGCGTACTGGTGGTACTTCACCCCGAAACCACGTATGATCTTGCGGCTTCACATAAGTGTTGAACAGAAGGGGAGAGAGGACCGATCCCTGCGGCACTCCGCATACAAGGGGCCTTGGGGTCGACCTCTGCCACCCTGTCAACACAGACTGCGACCGCTCAGAGAGAAAGGAGGAGAACCACCGTAAAACGGTGCCTCCAACCCCCAAACCCTCCAACCAGTGCAGCAGGATACCATGGTTGATGGTATCAAAAGCTGCTGAGAGGTCTAACAGGACCAGGATAGAGGAGCAACCCCTATCCCGAGCCCTCCAGAGATCATCAACCAATGCGACCAATGCCGTCTCCGTGCTGTACCCGGGCCTGAAACACGACTGGAATGGATCTAGAAAGCTATACTTTCTGGTAGGTAAATTTGGTCTTTAAAGATTTTAAAATCTATTTAAAGACATAAATAGATTAGAACAGATTTTCTGAGGGACCCCCTTTCCCATAATAATCCTGTCCAAATTTGAAAATCAGCAAGAGAGCCTCTATTAAAGATGACCTCCCTTTCTATGCTCAGGCAGAAAGGAATGGCCCTTCTTGTAGTGTAAAGACATATGGAAATGACCTTGGTGGATAGGAAAAGCAGCCACAGCCAGGGCCATGGTTAGATAAATGGCAGCTTAGCCTAGACAAGGGATGTGAGTATGGCAAATTCTTCAAAGGGACCCACCCTAATTTCTTGATTTGTAAAGGTGACAAGAGAGAAATGTATTTTCAGATTTTCAATGTTAATATAATTTTACAGTAAAGTAGAAGTACCTCTGGGTGAATTTAGGGCTGATATCAGTTTTGAAAGTCTGAAAATTTATCCGGTCACCATTAAAGCCCAAGAAACTAGGAAGGGTCCCTCCTTAGAGGTTTGCCATACTCCTGAAACTCTTTCTCAGGTCCCCAAAGCTTATCCCCACATTCCATCATACCTGGGTTGCCTTCCAGCTATGCAGTTGTTGTTGTTTTTAGATATGGCCCTCTCCTTTCCATTCTTAAGACAGGAATCACCATCTCTTTGCCCAGATGCTTTTTGTTTGAAATGTATGATTGTTATTTTAATGACGGAGATGCTAGTGGTCAACGGGCAACCTGTCTTACTCTCTGAGGAGAGGCGTTCAGGGGTGGGATCCTACCAGCTGAACACCTGGTTCGCTGAGCGCATGTGTGCAGTTTCCATAAAATTGAACTTCTGTGTTGCAAACAAGGAAAGGAGCAAGGAAAACAGCTGAGGAGGCCAATTCAAGGCAATTCTGCAGATCAGTGGAGGAGGAGAAGATGGAATGATTTCCCATGCTCCCTCCCATTTTCCCACAAATAACCAATGAGGAAGCTGGCAAGAAGTTGGAAGTTGCTCCCATTTCCCCTGCTGGTTTGCCTGCCCAATGGTCATTCACTTTCTCTGTTTAGGTACGTACCGGTAAATATTTCTGAAAAGAAATCCATACAAGGTTGCCTAGTCTTTTATTGTTGTTATTGTTATTATTATTGTTGTAGCTCTGTAGCACTTCCTATGCCCACTGGGCTTTGGGTGCCCAGTGGGCATAGGAAGTGGGCTATACAGTTTTATAACTATACATATTTACTTTCCATACAAACACAAATATCATAAATGATAGCATGGACACTCAGTTGCATGCTATTCAACTACACTCCAGGAGTATTCCTTATAATATCCATTTATTTTGGGGTATGAACTTCCCTTTGTATGCCCTTTTCTTGCAGTGATGTTTTCCTTAATAGATCCCATACAAACTTACTTACTTACTTACTTACTTGTTTTGCAAACGGGATGTTTCTTTATGCTTCTTTTCAATACACACAATAGATTAATTTTAAATGGGTTTTAAATTGGTTTTAAAGGGGTTTTAGTAAGGGGTTTTAAATTTACGGCCAAATAGCTTTAATTTATTTTAGTAGTTTTAATTTTTGTGTCTGATTGTTTTAATGTGGCTCTGAACCGCCTTGAGTCCCCTGGGAGAAGGGCGGTATAGAAATGTAATAAACTAAACTATACTAAACTAAACTATATATGCAAGTACTGAGTTGTAAATTACCTTATACACTTTTGGGGGTAACCCCCCCCCCGATCTTGGCAGTAAAGTGCTTCAATTTGTGTAATGGTTTGGATGATAAGGATAAATTCATCGGGATGGGGTGGGGGAGACCATATAAAAACCTCTATTCCTAGTGATGAAGAGTATATCAAATATTGGAAGAGTAATTGCTTTTTTTAACTTCAGAAAATCCCAGCCTACAGCTACTTACAGGAACTGCATGAAGTCAGTTGATTAAAAGAACTACCCACAATGTTCTCTATTAAATCCACAATTTAGTTTATAATTAAATGTATTATATCCTCCACTGAATATCCAGTAGGTGACCATGATGGCACCAGAACAGTGCAAAACCCTCCAGTCTCCAGAATATCCTTTCCCTCATTTCTTCCTTGCTCATTTTCATGCAAAGCTTTATTGCTTCTAATGGTTCTTGTTTCTCTTACAGTGCCATAAATCAGGGCTATTTATCTCTTATGCTGCTCTGTGGATCTGTCTACTGTCTTTGGTTTTAGGAATGCTTATACATCCAATTTAAAAATGCATTGAAAGAAGAGCTAGGGTACTCTTTCCCAACCTGAATTTCCCTCTATAGGGTGAACTTCAATTCCCACAATTCTTCAACCAATTCTGAAGTCCATATCTGGGATAGGCTAGCTTGAATGACATGGTCAACTTCAAATGCTAGATTATATGTTTATGCATTTGTTAAATTTGTCTACCGCCCAACTAATAAGCCAACTAACTAACTAACTAACTAACTAACTAACTGCCAGAGGCTGCATGTCATAATCATGCTTTTCCATAAAAAAATATGCAGATAAAGCTGATCATTTAACAAGCTTGTAACGGCTTAAAGTGAAAGCAAATATACTTAAGTAATATATTGGAAGCTTCTAGGTGTCAACCATAGCCATGATACCAGGCTTCTCTGTTAAAATATTATATTATGTAATGTACTGTAAACCAATATTGTAATCAGATTAGGTTGTGTAAATTTGTTGTTAGGACAGTAGCACAATCTCTGAAGTGGAATTATTGGTACAAAATCATTTAAATCAATTAATTGACGTATTAATTGAACAAATAATTATATGAAGATTCAACTGTAAATTCTTGATGTCCAAGGTTCGAACTTTTTTTAAAAACCTACTTCTGGATTTAGAAGCTTGGGATAGAATATTTTTCTTGATTCTATTAATTTGTTTGTCCTGGATCCCTCTAATATTTATTATAGGCCCACTGCATAGATGTCAGGATGGGGGAGAGGGCAAAAATACCCAAACAAAACCAACCACACAGTTGATTTCCTGTCCTATTGCATGCTCACAGCATGACCATCTTGACTTTCCCAACCCCTGTCCCATCCCCATGCTGTGGCCTATTGCCTTGAATAAAGAAATAATATTTATTTCTAATAAATAAATAAATAAACTTCATTATCATTGTCATGTGTATACACAGTACACATACAACGAAATTTACTTGACACCCAAAGACCAGGTCCCACACACATAATCCCCAAACGCACACTCCCACCCACCACAATTTCCTACCCCTAAACCACCCAAACATCCACACAACAGACCAAGTAATACTGTCCAACAGCTCACTGATGGTGGCCCTTTAGTTCATTGTTGAGTACAATTATAACTCTGGGATAAAAACTATTCAGAAAATGTGTGGTCTGAGTTTTAATTGTTCTGTATCTTCTGCCAGAAGGCAACAGTCCAAAAAGATTGTAAGCAGGATGAGAAGAGTCTCTGAGAATGTTATGCAACTTCCTCAAACAGCGAGATTCGAAGATGTTGTCCAGGGCTGGTAGCTGGAGTCTGATAATATTCTGGGAAATTTTAATGATTCTCTGTAGAGCATTTTTGTCTGCTACAGAGCTGCTCCCACACCATGCAAGAATGCCATATGTCAGGACACTCTCAATGGTGCTGCGATAGTAGGACAGAAGTAGATGCTGAGATAGATTTATCTTCCTGAGCATTCTCAGAAAGTACAGCCTCTTCTGTGCCCTTTTCACAAGCATGTTAGCATTCATAGTCCATGAGAGGTCTTCCGAGATATAAGTGCCCAGAAATTTAAAACTACCCACCCTCTCCCCCTCCTTGCCATTTATGTACAGTGGTAGATGTACATCTCTCTTCCTCCTGAAGTCAATTATAAGTTCTTTAGTTTTGGGGGTGTTAAGTATGAGATTATTTTCATTACACCGCAATGTCAGCCCTTGTACTTCCTTCCTGTAAGCAGACTCATTGTTCTTATTAATGAGCCCCACCACTGTTGTGTCATCCGCAAATTTAATAATTGCGTTGGTGTTATACAGTGGGGTGCAGTCATGCATGTACAAGGAATAAAGGAAAGGGCTTAGCACACAACCCTGGGGGGCTCCTGTGCTTAATATCAGATTGGAGGAATGGTGAGATCCCATCCTTACTGACTGTGGCCTCCCTGTCAGAAAATCCCTTATCCACAAGCAAATCCTCTGATTTATCCCCAAACTGGACATTTTAAAAAACAACCTGTTGGGTAAAATGGTGTTAAAGGCAGAGCTATAATTCACAAATAACAGCAACATTGCATATGTCTCCTGTTGTTCCAAGTGATTCAATACAGTATGGACAACAAGAGACATAGCATCATCAGTTGATTTATTACCCCTATATGCAAATTGGTATGGGTCCAAAGTAGATGGAAGACTAGCCTTAATATAGTTCAACACCAGCCTCTCAAAACATTTCATGACAACAGATGTTAAAGCTACTGGTCTATAATCATTAAGAGATACCACTACTGTCTGCTTAGGAACTTTAATTTGTTTTTAGTTGGTTTTTAAATTTTGTACGTATGTATTTTTATTGTTGGCTGTACACCGCCCTGAGTCCTTCGGGAGTAGGGCGGTATATAAATCCAATAAATCCAAATCCAAATCCAACTGGCACTATAATAGATGTCTTCAGGCAGGTAGGGATAGAGCACTGCGACAGAGATAGATTGAAAATATCTGTGAACACTTCAACTAGCTCTGCAGTGCAGTCCCTGACAACTCGTCCCAGAATTCCATCAGACCCAGCTGCCTTCTGGATATTAACATTCTGGAAAGTATGTCTCACATCAGAGATCTGCAGTGGAAATGGTTGTCTATCGATGGTAGATGTTAATGGTGCACTATCAGTGGTAAATGCTGGAATGATGGTCGTTCCTGTGTCCACCTCAAAATGGCTGAAGAATTGATTTAACTGCTCAGCCAGAGTCACTACTCCCAGGCAAACTATTTTTATTGCTTTGTCCTGTGATTTGTCACAGACCTTGCCATACATGACCAGCGCCTGAGTTCTCAAAAAGATGTTCAATCCTCCGTCTGTATGTAGCTTTAGCGTCCTTGATACCCCTTTTCAATTTAGCTCTTGCCTCGCTATACTGTAGCGCATCACCAGAATGGAAAGCAGCATTTCTTGCTCTTAATAAAAAACTAAATAATAATAGGCTATTATTATTTAATAATAGCCTGTTGGCATCAGTGTGGTAATAAACTGATTATCTCAAGAAAGAAATAATAAAGGACATTTCAAATCTACATGTCCCTTCCCTTTTTTTAAATTTCCTATTTGTAGTTGGGGTGTGATCTGTGCTTTCCACATGAAATTGTCTGGCTGTTTACTACTGGTATTTGAAATCCCAAGAAATTAATACATGGGGGTTTTTCCTTCCAAATTTCAAGAAAAAAATTACTATTGTGATATAAACTGAAGAAGTTTTCCTGTGATATGGACTTTCAAAAGTTGCTGCAAGTTCACCTTGGATTGGAAGTTTTTCATTGGTATGCTTGCATCCCCAAGATATTTGATTTATCTCGATCTCTGCATTTTCAAAATGTGTCAGTGCTTTTGCACAAATCACCTCTTGTAATCTCTCCCTCAGATCTTCAAACAATGCTTACTTGTTTATTGTTGCATCAAGGCCAAATAAAAATGAACAAAGCCTTCAGTTTTGAAGTCTGGAAATTACGACTCCAATAAAATCCTGTGCAACACAACAGTGAGACAATGAGCATGTCTCAGACAAGTCTGCAATTATAAAATGAGTAAGGAAGTATAACCATAATTGAAAGATTTTATGGATTACTTGATATAATTATTGAGGCAAAGTAAGGCATGAAAATACATATGGACCAGAGTAAATTTTGGTTTGTCTAAATAATAATAAAAAAAAAATCCTGGAATTTTCTATAGTTACATTGTTCTAACAAATAGATTAGAAAATAGTTTTTTTTTTCTTGCATGGATCAGAATTTGCTAATGCACTTACAAAAGGTAAATTATCTGTGTTACTTCAGCAGCATAAGCATTTAAAATCAACACAACCCAAAGATTTCTTACTTTCCATTTAGTTTCATTTTATCACAACGTAGGAAAGATGTTTATTTCAATTGCTGCTACCTCGAATTCCACTGAGAAACAAAAATTACACTATACATCAATGTGTATGTTTAGGTGACCTTAAAGGTCCACCAAAGATATTCATTTCTCATAAGAGCTGGCATATGGACTTAATGTAGGAAAGCCTAGAAACAAGGAAATGTACACAAGGCATTTAGAATCTAATGCAATCAATAAACCATTTGTTGCTAGCTTGATATAATTGTTTTTTTATTATAGTTCATGAATGTTTACAAGGTTCTCCCCCAAACCGATGTTAAATTTACAGCTGATATGGATCTATGTTCAGTTCCATATGGTTAAATCCCATTTCTTCAAATAGAATTTCATGTGAATGGGTGCATGTATGTGTATTAAGTATATATGTAGAACAAGGGTAGGTTCTACATTTTTTTACTACAGGTTCTGTGGGTGTGGCTTATTTTGTGGATGTAGCTTGGTGGAGTGGTAATGTGACTGGGTGGGCATGGCCAATTTTTATTTTTTTATTTTTTACTTTTAAAAGCATTACTTCTACAACCTTAGGAGGTTGAAGAAAAAAATCCTTTTAGAAGCTTCTGACGATCAGGCAAATCTGCTGGGATTGCCAGAGGCTTTTAAAGGGATTTTTCTTTCCTACAACCTCCTCGGCTGAAGAAGTTGCAGAAACAATGTTTTCAGAAGCCTCTGATGATCCCAGCTGAGCCATGCGACCATCAGAGGCTTTTTTTTTAACTTTTAAAAGCATTTTTTCAGCCCAAGAGGTTGTAGAAAAAATGCTTTTAAAAGTTTTTTTTTTTTTTTAAAGCCTCTGATGAGGCGGGCAGGGTAAGCAAGCAGCGACCGGGCTGGGGACTGGTTCGGGGGCGTGGCCAGCTAATGTTATTACTGGTTCTCCGAACTACTAATTTTTTTTTACTACTGGTTCTTGCGAACCGGTGCGAACCAGGAGCAACCCACCACTGATGTAGAGAGATAAAAAATATGGTTACTTTAAAAGAACTTTAGATAACAAAGAGACATCAATATATGGGATCACCTTTTTCTATAAATTTTCCATGAAATTGAACGAGTTAATCAAGTCCATAGAAAGCGTTAGCTTATTTCATCAGATCAAAAGGCTTTTTCATTGAAAGGGTGTAGGAAGGAAGAGTTTTGTTTTACGAATGCAATAGAAGTACCCTTGTAAAATAATAGCAAAATCACTTAGTATACACCACTTCACAGCGCTTTACAGCCCTCTCTAAGTGGTTTACAGAGTCAGAATATTGCCCCTAACAATCTGAGTCCTCATTTTACCAACCTCGGAAGGATGGAAGGCCAAGTCAACCTTGAGCCTGTTGAGATTCAAACTGCCAATACTATGCTATGGTGATTTTAATTCTGGACTTTAAGGAAGATAACCAGGTGAGAAACTTGAGTGCTGATCTACTGCTTTAATCACTTCATGGACCATTTTTCCCCCTAGAGGAATATTAAAAACTTGACATAAGGTTATTCAATTCAGCATACTGGAGAGATGTTTTCAATGGGCTTTGAGAAATGTGATAAAGCTTCCCTACTATTCTATCATTCTAAAATCCCTGAAGCACATTTCTTATAATATATTTCTGGAATTACAATTACAGTTGGACTAAAAATTATGTTGCTTTATTTTGACAGCAAAGATTAAATATTTCAGTAGATAAAAATTGTAACTTTTGCAATGCATGTATATTTTCTATGATCAGTCGTGGGTAAAAGCACCAAATCAGAGGTCAAGAAGACCTCTGAAGAAGAAGAAGAAAATGCTATATTGAAGGTACTGATATTAACATACATTAAAGAAAATAAAATAATTACCTTACATCACTGGGTTTCATCAAGGGACCAAAGGAGAGGGGGGACAATTAAGCAAAGCAATGGTTTAATATTATGTGAAAATTCTTTGTATGTAGCCAAGTGTTGGACAGAAGTTTATGATGGATTTCTTCTATATAAATCTAGAAAATATTGATCCCATTTCCTACCCTGTATTATGTATATACTGGGCTAATTGTTTCCAAGTTTGACTTTAAATGTTTTACTTGAGCACTATTTATTTTTCTTATTACCTATTCCTATGTTTATACCAATAAAGGTTGAGAGATTCATAATTCATTAGACTAACTATGCTGATTCAGAGACATTCTGATAACTGAGGGAGAATTATTTTCTCCACGGATGGAAGTACTTGTTAAAAGGTGGGTAGTTTTAGTTCAGTTCAGTTCAATAGTTCAATTATAGTTAATATTTTAATATTTAGTTCACTGTCATTTAATATTAATATTTAGTTCAATTCAATTGAATATTACTCTTCTGCTAACATGTTACACATGGGAGCTGTTCTGGACTGGCTAAACTAAAGTGAGGATGGAAACATTAATGGATTCAATGAAGCAATCAATGAACAAGTATTTGGATTGTCTGCTAGCAGCTCCTGTTATTATCTCATTTCTAGTTTGACATACTATTAAATGACATACTCATTTCTAGTTCCTACATACTATTAAGACAAGGAAGAGCTGAACTTTTGTTCAGAACTGCAGGTTCATGTTTAATTTATTGAAATACTTTTTCTGAAGAATCCAAGCCATGGAAAAATGGCAAACAGACCTTGACTTTATATTGTCCTAATGTTTTGATAGCACCTAATGACTATGGCTGAAGAAACAAACAGCTCTAAGTAGTGTGAGTTAGAAGTGTGAGCACCTGGTTGGAGGATCACCAAAAATCAAATAACCCTTGATCTTTGACCTAGAACCCTTGGACTAGAAGTGTTCTTCAAAAAGTTAAAAATCCTATTTTCTCTCCCCACCCCTTTCAAAAAACAACAACACTACACAGACTGTACTGTTTGGTTATCAGGGATTGAATTTAATTTATAGAGGCTTCATCATTTTTGTACTTTTTAACATAACTAAAATCCCATGGGAAGGATTTACCATTAACCATTACCATTAGTCAAATGGTTGTAGTTCTGCAGTTACTTAGTGTTGATGACCCATGATGTGACCCTCCCCCCCAACAGTCTACAAGATCAATGGAACGACGACAAAATTTCATACTACAATAAAACAGCTTCTTAATTTATTACAGATCTGTAATAATGAATTGCCCGAATTCAAGGATATGCAGTTTTGTATCATTTCTCAAAGATATAGACAGGAAGGTGTTCTGAACCAAAGCCTTAAAATCTCATTGCATGTTCAATCGTGGCATTTATCAAAAGTTCTTGGCATGTTTCCTTTAAGAATACTAAATGAGGTAGAATGGAAATATTGGTAAGATATAACTTTAACAGTTCTTACACTTTACCTATGACAAATTACAGAACTATTCTCAATAGGATGCAGTAGGGGGGATGTTGTTTCATAAAGTTTATGATAACAAGTGCCTTCATCTATTGCTTTTACAATAAAAAGATAGAATTTTTAGATCTAATTCCCCCGTCCCCCAAATATAGGAATATTTTTTTTCCTACCAAAATTTGTTAAATCTGGCATTTAGATAATTATGTCCTTTAAAAGAACATAATTTGGATAATAAAAATATGAAGAAATAAAATGGAAAAGATACAAAATATATTTGTGAATTTCCATGGTGATGGCACGCAAAATCATTTTTTTAACAAAACTGAATGATTTTTTTTTGCTCTTTCAAAAGATTCCCTGTATAATTTTCTGCTACAATTCTACCATTAAAGAATATCAAAGTGCTATTTTAAGTATCTTATTTTCTAATAATGAAAATATAAACCACAGCTCAGCATAAAAATGGCTTCTGTTCAGCATTTCTTATGCTGCAACAATTTTAAGGAAAAAGAATAAAATATATTTTCAACAAAATGTATGATTCTAATGTGTACCCATAAAATTTCACTTCCCCAAGCAGGCCTCTGATGGAACAGATGGCTTTAGAACTAGGGTGTCAAAGTTGCATTGTCACGGCAGCATCGCATGATATATCGGGATTTTTCCCACCTTTGCTAAACTGCGTGTGGGCGTGGCCAGTGCATGATGCATCTGGCTCACGAGCCAGGAGTATGACAGCCCTGCTCTAGAATCAGTAATAATCAAGTTTGAAGCTTCTCTTCTCTAATCAAGAATCAGTAATAATCAAGATCAGTCTCTAATAAAAAAGACAAAATTCATGACTTTATAATGGATACAGTGGGCAACTTGTATGCATTCTGGAGTTTTGGTATAATGGAACAGGGTTGAACAGTGCATATAATTCTCTAGGGACGAAACTACCTAAACTTATGCCAGACTGATACTGTTTTGGGCAATATCATTCTCAGGGTTTGAGAATAATTGCTAATATTTTTGAATCACATTTACTATTTGTCTCCTAATGGATAAAGTTCTCACCACTATTTATTTCTAAAGTCCTTCTATTGCTTGTCTTATAAGAGAATTTAATGATCCCTGAAAAAGAGTGAATTCTTGTTTGAAGATAAGATCTTAAAGCAGGTGTTGCCATGCGTTAAAATACCATCATTCAACCTAGATAATATCAACATCTTTTCCTGATATTATATCTTTAGCATCCTACTGAGGTGTTTGAAGGAACTGGCATTCTTGGTAGTTCTGCTATATACAGTAGACAGTAAGAGTTTCCAGCTTCTTTCCATGATTTTTATAATATATATGAAAACAACTGGGAAGGTATCATTCATAAATTAGTTATCATCAGTAAACTGATGCTATTCATGGATATTTCTCCTTCTGAGGCCATGGGACTGGACATCTACAAAAATTCTATGTCCAGGACTGAATGAGAATTCTCCCAGACTGAAATAGTTCCTTGCCAATTTTGTCCCTCCATAATCTTATATGAATATGTCTACCATGATAGATTAAATGTGTAAATTGAAGGGCTAGAAGTAACGAAATAACCTTTCAAACCTGTGCTTGATAAGAGAGCAACAATGACTTTTATTCAGGAAGCCATATTAATTAATGCTGATGAGATAAATCGTTTCTAAAGAACGGTTCCCCAATTAAGAGTCAGAACCAAGTGGATATGAAAAGTTGTTCTTTTGTGATAAATTTTATCCTGCCTATAATAAACACCTCTGAGATTTCTATTTTGCTTTTGGTAAAAACCAAACCAAACAAATGGTAGAAATGTAATGCCTGCCATTCAAGAGGCAAATTGTACACAGTGCTGAAATAAGTTGTGTCTGTGTACCATATTTTAGGGTGTACCAACATCTCTTCTAAGTGTTCCAAGCAGAAAATCGACATGCAACATAAACCGGGAGGCTCAAAAAAGGGACATTATTTGGAGTGCTATTTTTTGTGTTCAGCTATTAAACACTGTTAACAATTGACTTCTTTTTTTTTAAATTAAATCTTTATTAAATATTTACATTAAAATTAACACAAAATAAAAATTGGGAAACAATATAAATGGTGAAATGTAGAAACACATAAACACAAGACTAAAACGAAACAACACACATGACTAACGGGAATTAAGCTCACTCTGCAATTAATAACTAGTGTCATCCAAACCAAACATTTCAATAGAGTCAATTTCTACTAACTATCTACAAAACAATTAGCCTGTTTTTGTCAAAATTTTAAGAAATCATATAGCCTAATAAATATCTAATTAATCTAAATAGACGATCATGTCACCCATTTCCTAGGTTTAACCTTCTTTTGAGCCAGACAAAGCATTTGTCCCAACTTCTATTGTATATTGAATCTTTCTTATCTTTTAAAATATACGTTAATCTATCCATCTCAGCACATCAGAGAATCTTGTTTATTATCAGATGATTGGGGGGGCGTATCTGCATCTTTCCACAGTTGGGCAAATGCCATTCTTGCCGCTGTTGAGACATGGACAAATATATACCAATCTTTGTTATCAATATAGTCTGGTCTTATTCCAAGCAAGTAGAGGTCTGGATGAAAGGGAAAACTCACACCTGTTATTTCCAGCAGCCATTGTTGTATTTTTCCCCAATAGCGTCTAGTTAATGGACAAGTCCACCACTGGTGGAAGAAAGTACCCTTGGCCAACCCACATTTCCAACATCTATCAGAGGACCCTGGGGACATCTTAACAATTCTGGTGGGGGGGGGGAGATACCAATGGTAGATCATTTTATAAAAGTTTTCTTTGAAAGGGGAAGAAAGGGTCAGTTTCATAGTTTTGTTCCATATGTTTTGCCATGCATCAAGCTGAATTGTTGTTCCTATATTTCTCCCCAAGGCAATCATCGTATCCTTTACAATATCCTCCGCCATAAAATTGGAAAAAGAAAGTTGTAAATGTTGGAGATAAATTTCTTTTGGTCACCTAGGAGAAGCTTGTCAAAAGTTTGTAAATGAAGGGAAATACCAGGTTCCTGTTTATCCCTAGCGAATCTAGTTTGAATTTTTGCATAGGACCACCAATCTATATCTAATCCTCTAGTTTGGAGATCGGCTCTAGGTATAAGTCTCCCGATTTCATCCAACAAGTCACCATAAACCCAGTTCCTCTTTGTGTTGTGCACAGTTGGAAGGGTCACTGCCTCTAACGGAGACACCCATTTAGGAATCTGTGTGTAAACTTGCTTCTTCACCATTTCCCAAACCCTTATTAAAATTCCTCTAATATAGTGATTTGTAAAATATTTGAATTTTTTGTCTTTTTGAGACCACAAAAAAGAGTGCCATCCCTGCTGCAAATCATATCCTTCAATTGTTAAAATGCGCTTTCTTGAGAGAATCACCCAATCTTTTATCCAAACCAGGGATGAAGCTAGGTAATAAAGCTCCCACATTGGGAGCCCCAAGCCACCTCTTGTTTTGTGCTCTTGCAACATTTTTCTCTTTATACGGGGCTTTTTACTCTGCCAAATAAATTTACTTAGAATTTGGTCTAATTTCCTAAAAAAAAAATTTTCCAATCTTGCATGGGCTGTTTGAAATAAAAAGATCCATTTCAGTAAAATATGGGCTTTTATCGCGGCAATTCTACCCAAAAATGAGATCTAAATATGCCGCCATCTCTCCACTTCATTTGCTGTGTCTATTAATAATTTAGAATAATTGAGTTCTTTAATAGAACATCTATTTGTAAGCCAAATACCTAAATATTTAAGTTTTTTGACACAGTTAATCCCCATAGTACTTTGGATCTGTTCCTTTTGGGCACCTGACAAATTTTTTGTTAACATTTTGGTTTTATCTTTGTTAATTTTTAACCCCGCTACTTCCCTGTATTCATCTAATTTGGTAAGTAATTTTGGTCCCGTGATAAGGGGATCTTCTAATATGAAAACCAAATCATTGGCGAATGCTTGGAGTTTATATTCTTCCTCTTTAACTTTTAAGCCCTTAATCTCCGAATCCTGTCTAATCGTCCTAAGAACTGGTTCAAGTGTTAAAATAAATAGCAGTGGTGAAAGAGGGCATCCTTGTCTGGTACCTTTATAAATCTGTATTTCATCTGATAGTGATCCATTAAGCAGTAGCCTTGCTGACTGTTTAGAATAGATGGCTTGAATTGCCCTTGTAAATTGAGGCCCAAAACCCATCACTTCCAATTGTTGTATTATAAAATTCCAGCTGACTCTGTCAAAAGCCTTTTGGGCATCCAAAAAGATCATTACCATTGGTTTGTCAGAGTGTGTCTCATAGTATTCTAAGGCATTCAATACCACCCTTACATTATCTCTTAGATGCCTATGAGGCAAGAAACCATTCTGGTCTTGGTGGATAAATTGGAACAGGAATACCCGGAGTCTCTCAACTAGTATTGTCGCAAAAATCTTACAGTCCACATTCAGGAGCGAGATTGGTCTATAGTTCTGGATCAGAGTTTTTTCTGTTTCGGGTTTCGGGATTAGGGAAATGTAGGCTTCCGTCCAGGACCGGGGTATTTTAGAGTGTAGTAAAACCTCATTAAATAGATCTTTAATATACAAACTAAGTGAGTCGAAGACTCCTTTATAAAATTCACTAGGAATCCCATTCGGTCCCGGAATTTTGCCATTAGCTTGTTTCTTTATAGCTACTGCTATTTCCCCAACTGTGATTTCTGCATTTAAAATTTCTTTACAGTGATCCGGAATCATCGCCAATTGTAGATTCTGGAGATAATGCTTTAGTTTATCTTCCTGATAAATTTCCTGGCTATATAAGGAGGTATAAAAATCTTGGGCCACCTTTGCTTTTTGTTCTGTAGTACCTACCAAATTTCCCATAGAGTCTTGTAAAAATTCAATCTTTCTAGATTCTGCCTCTTTCCTTAATCTATATGACAACCACCGGCCAGGCTTGTTAGCATGCTCAAATTGATTTTGTCGACATTTCCGAATTTTATTCACCAAATCATTTTGATCTAGGATAGATAACTCATGCCTAATCAAGTTAATTTTCTCCTTCATCAAATTATTATACAGATTTAAACGCAGCTCTCCTTCAGCTTTCTCCAATTCAGCCATTAACTCAATCCGTTTGGCCTTCTCCTTTCTCCATTTGGTAGCTGTATATTTTATTACCAATCCTCTAACTACTGCTTTAACAGTATCCCAAATATTTTGAAGGGAAGTATCTTCTCTCTTATTTTCAGTAAAGAAATGATTTAATTCTTTTTTAATCATATTTATAAATCCCTCATCTTTCATGATCTCAGCCCTCATAGACCATCTCGCTCTTCTAGTGGATCCTTTCCATTTTATTACAGGGGGTGGTGGTCTGACCATATATTCATCCCTATTTCAACTGAATTTATACTTTCTTTCAGTTCTGAGGTTGACCAAACCATATCTATCCTAGACCACGATCTGTGCCTGGGAGATAAATATGTAAAGTGCTTTTGCCTAGGATGCAAATCTCGCCAAACGTCTCTTAACCCTATTTGTGTTCTTAGGTTATCCCATGTTTTAGGGAATAGCTTTCTATGCCCTTTTTTATATTTAGGAGAACCCTTTCCTGGATCATAATCAATTGAAGTATCAGTAATCGCGTTGAAGTCACCTACTATACATACATGCTCGTAATTTAATTCATTAATTTTCTTATACAAATCTTTAAAGAAACCCATTTGGTTAACATTAGGGGCATATATATTTACTAACAATACTTCTTTTTGGCCAATACTAATCTCTAACATGAGTATCCTACCCTCTATATCTGCATATATTTGACGTTTCACCAGGCCTCTCCGATCGTAAACAACAGCTCCCCTTTTCTTCTGGTTGGCCAAGGATACATACAACTTCCCCAGTTTAGGATAAGTTAAAATCTTAGAGTGGTCTTTCCTTATGTGGGCCTCCTGTAAACATATAATATCATAGTTATCTTTTTGAAGTTTAGCCCAGACCTTTTTCCTCTTAGTGGGAGCATTCAGGCCATTGATGTTAACAGAAAACAGGTTAAGCACCTCATGCATACCTCTACTTACCTGCATTCTTGAGTTTCTGGGATCTAGTCTCGATTTGGAAATTTGTTCCTCCTTCTTCTCCAGATTGGGCTGTGCCTTTGTCATGTCCAATATGCTCTGTGGCTGTTGTTTCTTGGGTTACCTCTTCTTGGCTCTTACCTAGGTTACCACCTTCACTCTCTTGGTCACTTGAATTAATATAGGCTTCCGCGAAGTCTTGCGCTTCCTGTACGGATTCCAATTGTAGCCTCTGTTCTTGCCAGGTAAACATCAGGCCTTCCAGTAGAAGCCAATGATAACGTATCCCTTGCTTCCTCAGCTATGTTGTCAAAAAGTCATATTTCCTCCGAATGTCTTGTACACGTCTCGGGAGCTGGGGCAGTACTGTTAGTTGGTTATTTTTATAGGTAAAAGTTTGGTCCCTCGTTTTCCGAAACACTTCATCTCTTAGTGCTGTTCTAGTAAATCGAACATGAATCTCTTTAGGGAGCTTGTTGCGCCGAGCATAGCTGGTATATACTCGGTACACATCATCAATATCTCTTGAAACTTCTGTGAAATCTCTTCCGGTAATTCCTGCAACAATCTCTCCCATTAATACATCCAAGCGTTCACCTTTCTCTTCAGGGACATTCTGAAACCGTAAGAAGTAGCCAGATCTATCCATTTCGAGGAAGATAATCTCTTCCTCAATTTTTTTATTAGCCATGGCTTGCCGGAGTTCGAGCCGCTCCATCCTACATGTCACCTTCTCGGTCTTTATCTCGGAAGCTTGAATCCGTTCCTCATGGTTAGTCAAAGTATTTTGGACCTCCTCAAACTTTGCATAAAACAACCTTGTCTCCATAGTTAACATTTCTACATTCCTCTTCAGCTCTTCCAAAATTTTAGACGTTGAGTCTTGATTTTTGATCAATGTTTCCTGTATAGACTGGAGAATATCTTGCGTCGATGCTTTTCCCGGAGTAGCCACGTCTTCAGATGATCTTTGTAGTGTCACAGAGGTAGTGACTGGGGATGAGGCTGAAGAGGTCGTAGTTGCCTTCTTTAAAGTGGTAGTCATGGTAGCCATTTTGGATATTCCTAAAAAGTCTTTCCAAGCAATCATACAACACCAAATGGTTTCACCACCTATTATCAAAATTCACTCTTGCTTTGCTATGTCCAATGTACTAGGGGTAAATTTAGTCACTGATTGCTACTGGGTACTTAATTCCTATTGGCTATCTAAAAGGAAATAGGAAAGAAAAGGAAAAGGAAAAACAGGGGGGAAAAACAGGGGGGGGAGTCCAACTATAATAAGTCTAGGTGTAGTTAGCAATTTTGGTCACTCGATGGCAGCAAACACCAACTTCTCCAGTTCTCCAGATCTTCTCGCAATGAAAGTAAGTTCAAAAGTGATTGCTCATACAAATGGTGTATTTCAAAAGCAGCAAATGTTAATACTAAGTCAAAAATAGAAAAATCAAAGGAAGCACAGCACTCTTTCTTTCAAAGTCTGTGGGGGGTTCACATTCCCAAACAATAAGTCAAAATTCAAAATTCACCAGTCATAAAAACAGAGTGAAATCAGATCACCGTAATCAGTTATAATCCAAGGTTGATAATCTTCTCAAACTGCCAGCTAACTTCACTGCCAGTTCACTCAGTTTAGGCTCTGGGAGTAGGAAAGATTTTAAACTCCACTACCTTGCAGCTTCCAATTGAGTCACAGTCTCAAATTACCAAATCAGTCTTTTGGTTTGGCTTGGATGAATAGACTTCCTCAAGCAGTATAGTCACAGCCTCGGGGCACCATAACAGGCATCCTCTCACTGCTCCGACATCGGGGAGGGACTTCAGTCTCTTCGTGCAGCCTGCACTTTCCACACGGAGCTAGCAAAGCTCCCCTCTTTTCCACCAAGCTTTCCCGCTCGGTGTTGGCTTCAAAGAAGCTTCAAAGAAGCTGCCAGATACAGCGATCGGGGGATCGGCTCGGGAGAAGAATCCCTTGCCTCCTCAGGCTGCTGTGACATCACAGGAAGCCTCCCAATTGACTTCTTCATGCCAATTTGTGTTCAGTGGAGTTCCTGCCTGTCATCTGCCACCCAGAGCCAAATAAAGACATTGATAAGTAAATATTGACCATGCTTAATAAAATAAGTTTTTGCCTTATGTTTCAAATACAGATATCAATTGTAAATATACTGTAAATATAAACTGTTGAATTACAAAGATTGCCTTGTGTCTAGTGGGCTAGCTGACATTTGCCAGATATTTTCAGGGCACTAAAAAGGGAGGTTGAAAAAAACTCATATTGAAGTAAGGTAAAGTGTTCGCCGAAGTCACTTATATACCTTCTTTGCCTTGAGAGAAGGGTAGTTTAGAAAAATGAAAAACAAACAAACAAACAATATCCTGTCTGAGGCATCAGGTTCTTCAGTGTGGTGACTCTATAGTGCTTTGTCTAGTGGCTAAAATGCTGAGCTTGTCGATCAAAAGGTCATGATCTGTCCCCTCCCTTCAGAGACCCACAAAAACACAGCCAGCCGAGGGTTAAGAATCACTTGGCACACTCCGCAGTTCTTATCTCAACCTTGGCAGCGATATGCACACCGTCTGCCAAGGACTTTATTGGTTTACACAAACAAGAAAATCACCTACGTAGCTTTGCCGTTCATCCAGCTTCCAAGACTACGAGGTTGCTCCGTTTGTTTAGCTTTGTTCGTCACGAACTTTGTGACCCACCGTACTGTCTTATATAGATATGCTTCTGGGTGTGGTCCAGTGAATCATTGATCCTGTGACTCCAATCCAATGACTCAGGATTTCCTCATACGCCGCAGCTGCAGTACCCTTTTCTCTCGCCTTCTTTGGCGTGCGTCCAGGAATGACGTCTCTCCCTCACTCTCATCTGAGACACCTGTTTCCCCACTACTTGGCTCTCTTTCAGCTGGCACCTGAGCCGGTGCCAGAGGGGGAGGGCTGGGAGATCTGGCTGGCTCCTCTTCCTCCTGCTCAGAGCTGCCTTCCTCCAAAGGGATAGGCTCAGAGGACGGGGCCACAACAGGTCAGCAGTTCAGCTGTTCAAATCCCTAGTGCTGCATAACAGGGTGAGCTCCCATTACTTGTCCCAGCTTCTGCCAACCTAGCAGTTCCAACCTATTTTTCTACTTGCACATAAAAAATGCAAGTAGAAAAATAGGGATCACCTTTGGTGGGAAGGTAACAGTGTTCTGTGAGCTTTTGGCATTTAGTCATGCCGGCCACATGACCATGGAGATGTCTTTGGACAGCGCTGATTCTTCAGCTTTGAAACGGATATGTGCACCGCCCCCTAGAGTCAGGAATGACTAGCACATAAGTGCAAGGGAACCTTTACCTTTAATACCTACTTACCCAGATAAGTGCCATGAACTCAATGAGCCGCATAACTGAATGACCTGAAATAAGCAATGTACACAAGCCAATTTCACAGTATTTTTTAACAGAGTTTCATAATAGTCTGTCAATTTTCAAAAACATTTCCAAAATATCTCTCTTTACTTGCCTCTTAATTGCCTCTCAATTCTTAATCCCTAAAAAGCTAACATCACCTCCATCAAATGATAAATCTACTCAAAAATATCTACATGTACATTTTTCCTCATTTGAAAATTAACACATGCATTTGTCCTAATAGGCATATTTCCTATTTATTTGTCTCTATGAAAACACTGCTCCTCCGAGAAAGGTCTCTGGGGAAAGAATAATATAAAGGCATTTATAGAAGACTGTACCAATTATTCTCGTTCAGTGTCCTCAATGACAGAGGCCTTGGTTATAGCTAAAAGACTGATTCTCCAGCATTGTAAATATAAATGTATGGGTCCAACAACTGCGTGATCCGCAATTTAAAATTGAATTGCTTATTTGTGTAGATTAGCTATGGATGATGACTACACTAAAAATGGCAGCTATTCATTGAAATAGTTATGTAAAATTTTGATAGATAAATATGTACCTGTGAAACATACACCCTGGGTATTATAATTTTGCATATATTTTTTGTTACATTTGTGTTCATGAGTTCAGTTAATAAAATAATACAAGCATTAAATGAAAAGCCCAATTTCTTTGTTAGTTACACGATTAGGGAAAATATCTGACTCCATCATTAATTCACACTAGACTTCATTGCTGATGAGAGAACACCGGAAAGAGGAACTATGAATGCAGCCACATGAGCTATCGTGGGTGCACCTAGATACACCCACATTACACCAATTCTCTGCAAGCTGCACTGGCTCCCCATTGCTCTCCGGGCACAATTCAAGGTGTTGGTTATTACCTTTAAAGCCTTACATGGCTCAGGGCCAGGATATCTTCGAGACCGCCTTCTACCGCATAGCTCCCAGTGACCAATAAGATCCCACAGAGTTGGTCTCCTCCGGGTCTCGTCAGCTAAACAATGCCGGCTGGCAGGCCCACAGGGGAGGGCCTTCTCTGTGGCTGCCCCAGCTCTCTGGAACCAGTTACCTCCTGAGGCCCCGACCACTCCCACCCTATTGGCCTTCCAAAAAGACCTGGCTTTTCCAGCAGGCCTGGGCCATTGATCTCGCTGGTGCAATCTTGTGAGATCAAGCCATGAATGGTGTGAATGGGTTTTAATATTTTAATTTTAAATGTTTTTATAATGGTTTTTTAAATGCATTGGAAGCCACCCTGAGTCTCCAGAGAAAGGCGGCATATAAATTGGACTAAATAAATAAATAGAATAAAATAAATCTTTTGTTATCAGGGGTAGAATTCAACCAGTTTGGACCAGTTCGGGTGAACCAGTAGGGATGATTTGAATCAGTTTGCTGGTTGGCCCCTCCCACCTCCACCCACTCACCAAGTTGCTGCTCACACCTTCCGGCCACTCGCTCGCCCCTTCTGGCCACTCACTCACCCTTTCAAGCTGCTTATCCCAAACCCTATATATGTAGCCTTCACCAGGAAGTCCAGCCAGTCACCTCACCAGTCGCCTCGCCTGCTCAGCTCACCAAAGGTAAGCAATGCATGCCGCCTGCTCGTCCTTTGCCTTGGGTCATGTAGGAGTCTGCAGTCTGCATAAGTGCAGGAATTTTCCTATCTTGGATGGCAAACCTCAGATAAGGAAAGTTACTTGCACATAGCAGGATTTGGTATTAGTAGATAAAACCCTAAGTCTGTAAACAGGAGGAGAGGAAATGGGATATATGTGTATTAGACTTTAATTAATGCTAACATAAGTGCTTAAGCAAAGTAGTAATGATTAACTAAAGATTCTAGTTGCCTGGAATATTCTGTGAGCCAATGATATGCAGATTTTATTAGAACAGCTGAGAATTAACTCATTCTCAGTGTAGTCCAAACTAATACAAAACAAATTTTGTATAGCACAATTATAGCACAATTCTTCAGCTTTATCACCAACTGTGGTCTACTTTGGCAACCTGCCAAAGGCTTTTCTTGGCAAAAGTTCAGAAGCAGAAGACACCGACAAGAAATAAATGCAGCAAGAAAAGAAATAAATCTATCAATGTTGTTTTCCAACAAAGAGCCCAAGAGCTGTTGCTGGTCTTTTAAGCCTTATGGGAGGGGCCAATCATCACTTGTCCTTACTCCCGAGTCATATTTTTTGCTTTAGCTGCTCTTGCCTTTTGGCAGTCTTCTCATGTGTACACTAGGAACAGGCTCCTCCTGTTCATTTGCCTCTCTCCTGTCAGCCTCTGGAGGCTCCAGAGTCCGCCCATCACTCCCAGAAGGCCCCATCTCTGCCTCCGATGCAGAGCCCTCATCCAGGCCTTTCCCAACCTCTAGTACTGGCCCATGTTCTTCCTCAGTCTTCTCACTGTCCGACTCCACTGCCAGCTCTGCAGGCTGCTGGTGGACCACAACACCTTCCTCCCACAGCTGGCTGCCAGGGAAGGCAAGCCAGGAGGGAATGGGGTGCACGTGTGCAGCTGGCACATAGAACAGAGTATTGTTGCTGGTGGCGGTGCATTCAAGAAGCGGAGTGAACAGTATTTTTTTTCGCTGCAAGAAGCCTGCAGCTAGTGGCGATTGCAGGCATCTCGTGACAAGGGGGCAAGGTGCAGGCTGGCGGAGAGCCCAGTGGGAATGGCTCAGCCCTGGCTTGCCTTCCCCTCTGCCTGCCATCAGTCACCATGGGAGGGAGGTAAGCAGTGGTGGGATTCAAGTAATTTAATAACTAGTTCTCTGCCCTATTGATTTCTTCCAACAACCAATTTGCCAAATTGTTCAGAAAGTTAACAACCGGTTCTCCTGAACTGGTGTGAACTGGCTGAATCTCACCACTGGAGGTAAGCCCTAAGAAAGAGACAGTCATGGGGAAGGAAGCGGGGCTAGGCTTGGGGCCTCTGAAGGACTGGTGAAGAGAGAGCGGGAGGCCTTTGACAGACTAGGCCAGGCCTGGGAAGAAAATAGGTAGGTAGAAAATCAAATTGTTTTCCTACCAAGTTCTGTGGGCATGGCTTGGTGAAGGGGGAGGGGGGTTGATTTGACTGAGTGGGCATGGGCATGAGTTACATTGAGTTGGTCACACCCCACCAAGCCATGCCCACAGAACTGGTAGAGAAAAAAATTGAATGTAATTCAATATAGTGAATTACATTCACTATATTGTTTGTTATATAGTGAAACAGATCTAACATATCACTTAGTATGGATGCAATTTTACATCTTTATGTAAAATGATATTAATGATATTATGCAGGGTATGGTATGTATCCATGAGTTTGTACCTGTATCTAAAGATAAGGTGATTTGTACTATGAGGAAAAATAATGACCTCAGATGGATATCACTAAATAAAAACTACATAACTCTACAAAAGTACTGACTAGGATGCAAGTAAAATAAACACATTTTTATTGCCCTCCCATATTAGTCAGACATTATACATGCTCACAATCTTACCAAAACCATAATACCATTTTTTTAAAAAAATGTATCCTGATATTCTTGTTGACAAGCAATCAGAAGTCTTACTGTCCAGAATAAGAATATAGGAGTAGAATCAGGGGTGAAATCCAGCAGGTTCTGACAGGTTCTGGAGAACCGGTAGCAGAAATTTTGAGTAGTTCAGAGAACTGGCAAATGCCACCATTGGCTGGCCCCAGAGTGGGGTGGGAATGGAAATTTTGCTGTATCCTTACCCCTGGAATGGGGTGCGAATGGAGATTTTACAGTATCCTTCCCCTGCCATGCCCACCAAGCCACGCCCACAGAACCAGTAGTAAAAAAAAATGGATTTCACCACTGAGTAGAATGTAAGAATGTTCAGTGAGTAGGAAGCCTCCTAAAAGCAAGGAGAAAGCAGGGAACAGCCTTCAGATCATAGAATCCAAGCATGATTGATATATAGTATTGTTAATTGTATAGTAGAAATTCTGTTCCCCTTCTTCATTTGTTTGTGACAATGGCTGTAATGAACAGGATGAGGAACATTATGAATTCATTTTGGTTGATATTCATTGTAATGGGAATCGTGAATGGTACTGCAAATCAAACCCATCCTTGGGACAATGTAAAGACTATGATTGGATGTTCTGAATTATGATTTTTCCAAAGTAGATACTGGAAAAGTGGGAGAGTAGAAACTCTGTAGAAGAAAACCTTAATTGCACTGCAAATGAGGGGGTTTTTTTTCTTTTTTTTTCTTTTCCTTTATTGTTCAAATTTCCAGTTTGCTTCTGGTGTGCAACACAATTAATACAAGAAAAGAGAACCTGTGAAAATAGTTATTGGTGTTCTTGACATCAATATTAGGAAAAACCAAAATACTCCGTTCAAGTATTTTGAATTTTGACTCCCATAATTGTTATTGGCTATTGGCTATTGGCTTTGCTATTGACTATTGGCTAAGTTGCTGGGAGTTTCTGTGAAGAGCAGTATTTGTGTGTGTGTGTGTGTGTGTGTGTGTGTGTGTGCGCGCGCGCGCGTGCTTTCAGTGTTGACATTTGGAATATCTGAATAAGTCATTGTAGTTTTCGTGGCAAGATTTCAAAAGTGGTTTGCCCTTCCCTGTTTCTCAGGGATAAGAGAGAGTGACTGGCCCAAGGTTACCCTCTGGCATTGCACTAAGGCAGGACTTGTTGTTAGTTGCAAAGTCATGTCTGATGCATCGTGACCCCATGGACAATGTTCCTCCAGGCCTTCCTGTCCTCTACCATCCTCTGGAGTCCATTTAAGATCACACCTACTGTTTCAGTGACTCCATCCAGCCACCTCGTTCTCAGTCGTTCCCTACTTCTTTTGCCCTCAATCTTTCCCAGCATTAGGGTCTTCTCCAATGAATCCTTCCTTCTCATTAGGTGGCCAAAGTATTTAAGTTTCATCTTCAGGATCTGATCTTCTAAAGAGCAGTCAGGGTTGATGTCCTCTAGGACTGACTGATTTGATGGTTTTGCAGTCCAAAGAACTAACAGAAGTCTTCTCCAGCACCATAGTTCAAAGGCCTCAATTCTTTGGCACTCAGCCTTCATTATGGTCCAACTTTCACAGCCATACATTGCAACTGGGAAAACCATAGCCTTGACTATACGCACTTTTGTTGGCAGGATGATGTCTCTGTTTTTTAGTATGCTGTCTAGATTTGCCACAGCTTTCCGCCCCAGGAGCAAGCGTCTTTTAATTTCCTTTAATTTAAAACCTCATGGACAGTACCAAAAGGAAAAAAAGTAGGACTACAACTCACAATCCCCCATTTCTAGAGAAAAAGCCACAAATTTCTGAATATATATGAATATACTCATATATATGTAAATAATTATATCTGGTTTTAGAATTTAATTTTTAGAAAAAAATAAAAATTTCTTCCAGAAGGTAACTATCTATTATCCTGAAAACTGCAATGGAATTTCCTTATTTTTACAGAAGATACACTGTTATGTATTGCATTACTTTTTATTTTTTAAAAAAATAACTCTTTAATAAAATTGTATATAAAATATAAAAAACATGATATCTAACCTTAGGCATATCTAACCTGTGCTATTGTCAGTGACTTCCTATAAACTATAGAAAGCTTGAAATTTTTCACTTCACACTTAGCAAGGTGAGAGAAGAAGTAAATCACTATTGCATACTATGGTTGTGATTAAGGAAAGGGAAACACAAATAAGCAAATGGGATGGGAACAAACTGAAAGTTCCAGTACTTACTCACTTACCTAGAGGTTACTGTGAATTGGTGGCAACAAACCAAAGTTAGGATATTGGTTGGTGCCACAATATGAGCATTATAATGGCCAAAATGATACAGATGATTGAATCTAACGATATGCCCAGATCTGCTTTTAAGACAGTTTCAGTCTACTTTATTTCCAAAGTTCTTGAAAATGTATTTTGGTGTTTAAAAGTGTTTTTTTAATCATTATTGGAGGTGCCAGAGTATTCTACTGTTATTGTAACTTTCTATTATATATCTTGCTGTCATTCTTAATGCCCTCTAATTGCTCAGTCCTCATAATATGTTCTTTCAAAATTTAGTTGAAGAGTGAGATGCCAGAAAGCCTGCACACTACTTCAAGCTGAAAATCCAGAGTTGAGTTGTTCTGCATGAAAAATATTCTTAACTAATCTATGCTGGAGCCCTTTTTCTTGAGTCATTTCTGTTTGGATTCTTTCTTTCTTTTTTTAATGCATATTGTATGTATACTTCCCCAACTGCAAACTTATGTAGATCAGTTTGATCACAGATCTGCTTTTTTAAAAATCAAATAATATTAAGAAAGGTTTAAAATAAAATAGGAAAAGGGAAAGGAAAATTTAAAATTGGGAAAGGGAAAGGGGCTGACAAGATAGAAAATATAGTTTTATGATGATTTCAAAGTCAGGTTTTTAACCAGCCTAGGAGTTCATAGGAGAAAGGGGCACCCACATCTGCTACAGTGGACCTAGGAGAACTGGTGAGATTCAACCAATTCTACCTGGTTCGGGCGAACCAATAGCAGTGGTGACAGGAGGCTCCACCCACCCGCCTGGACGTCATCATGGATGCTCTGTGCATGTGCAGAGGTGGCATGTGAGCTCCCAGTTCTGAATCGGTAGTGAAGGTAAGTGAATACCACTACTGCCTAGGAGACATACTTTTTTTTGTCATGGCACCTTCCATATGAAACAATATTCCTGCTGAGATTCAGATGGTCCTAACCTTCCATGTGTTGTGTAAGGCCTCTGAAGCTTGTTTTTTCCCCTCAGATGTTGGGCCAAAGCATGGGATCAACCCATCTAGAAGTAAAAGGGCATTAGTTTAAAGTGTTTATGCTGTTTTGAATATTAGAGGTGACTTTTTAAAAAAATATTGTGCTTCTCTAACCCTAGGTAAACTGCTCAAAGTTGCTTTGTAATTGGCAGCCATATACACCACAAGAATAAATACACAGTTTTTTTAAATGGCTTAAAAGTGTGGGAAAGATAAAGAAAATTGGGAAGTGTAAAGGAACTTAAGAGAGGATGTATACTCAATTTTGGATGAAAAGTTAAATACTTCTAGGCTTGCAATACTGACATTCTAAATGGAAATTAGAAGCGATAGAATTTTTATTTCTTTTTTAATTTCAGTGCTTTAACCTTTTAGGTGATAGAACTTCAATAATTTTAATTATGTTATATAAACATTACTGCATCGAAATCTGTATTGAAATAATGCAATATATTAAGATTTATAGCATTATAATAAAGGGGAGAAAAAGAGGGGTTGTATAAGGCCCACTGAAGTTTTTACTTTTTCTCATAGGGCACATCACTTGAGCTTTATGATTCCTTTTCTTGTAGCAAACTAAAAATGTAGGATCTCTCTTTAGGATTTTACAAACAAGATTGATGCTAAACTCAGTTCCATCAGGCATAAATAATCCCATCAGACCTCACAAGAGACTATGCCTGCCCTAAAAGCAAAACCCCCTTAATCCTGTCATGCCAGAAGAAATGCCCTATCAAAACCAAAAAATGGAAAAGGGTCAGTCTTCACAATATACTAGGAGCAGACCTAATAAGGAAAAGTGCCACAGAATAGCTGGGTAAAAAAAAAATGTAGAAATCCCACTCTAAACTGAGGCCAAATTCTCATCTCCCAATATTCTATTGCTTGTGAACATAGCAACAATGATGATCTCTAGTGTTGCTCCTGCCTTTGAAAAGATAATCTCTAGTGTTGCTCTTGCCATCTTCTTCTCACATGGAATAAAAGTAATCCAACCGTCCCCACCAATCACTCCCATGGCCATCAAAACCTATCAGCTAATCAGAGCCTTAGAATTTCTTGTTCTTCAGTCACAACTTCTATAAAGGTCTTCTCTTCTCTTCTCTTCTCTTCTCTTCTCTTCTCTTCTCTTCTCTTCTCTTCTCTTCTCTTCTCTTCTCTTCTCTTCTCTTCTCTTCTCCTCTCCTCTCCTCTCCTCTCCTCTCCTCTCCTCTCCTCTCCTTTCTTTTCTCCTTGTTCTTCTTTCTTCTACTATCTGGGGCCCACTAATCATTAGTTATAATGAAGTGAGCTCTTCCTTCACAACGTTGAACTCCAGCTATAACTTACAACATCTCACTTGTTGTTGTGGGGAAAATAGGAGTCAAAGGGGTATTGGGGATATTTGATGACTTGAGGTATTTATAAACGTAATAAAGTAATAAAAGTAATATTTTTTTAAAAAAATCAACCCAATTTTATTATTTTTTCTTTTCTTACACTGTAAATTGTTTTGAGATTACAGTACCTTATTAGTTGGAAGTTATGATACTTTTGGAGAGTATTAGCTAAATCAAGTTTTAATATTTTGTTACAGCTGGATTCTCACACATTCCTCCCTAACATGATATAGATGTAAATAAAAATGCCAAAACATTTCTTCTACTCATGTTTTGATTTTTTTTTAACATTTAGGGAACAAAATCTTTACAGAACTATGGTTAATTTATTTTATGAATTATTTTATGAATTTTCTTCTCTCTTCCCCAACTTTTGCCTCTTACAAGTTTAGAGTTTGTTGAATTGCATTACTTCTGAGTACAGATGTAGAGAATTGTATTGTCAATGCAGTAGCAAAATATGCCACTTCAAAATCTTCTAATAATTCTTGACTTTATTAAGAGTTAGATGGAACATATTATTTCCTTTCAATTCAAATATACAATTGAGATATATTA
Source organism: Masticophis lateralis (assembly GCA_030761175.1). Classification (NCBI taxonomy): domain Eukaryota; kingdom Metazoa; phylum Chordata; class Lepidosauria; order Squamata; family Colubridae; genus Masticophis; species Masticophis lateralis. The sequence continues at coordinate 189,201,105 of JAUDYJ010000001.1, read as the reverse complement.
AAACAGTTTGAACTAACATATTTTGCTCTTGGCTTTTGGAATCAGAAATGATAGTTGTTTAATTCTTATTCTATTTTTCACCACACCACAGAATGGCAGAGGGGATAAGGTTAAACTTGGATTGGAAACCCCTATGGAAGCAAGCTTGATCTCTTTCAGGAAAGGATGATTTAAGCCTAACAAGCAAGTAATCACTTTTAAAAGATAAAAGAATATCCTGAAACTAGTAAATTGATATTAATTACTGGTTGCAAATAATAATTATCCCTAAAGTTGATTTGTTTTATAAAGCACTGACTTGTGTTGTATTCAACTGTGTAAGACATAAGTAGTACTTGTTGAATACTTTAAAAGAGTTTTCTTGATTTGCTTAAAAGCAAATGTATTTAAAAAGTACCCCAGTGGTGTGATTTGGTTCATTACAAGTAAATCTCTAAGGGACAATAAAGTAGCATTTGAAGAAAAAAAATCTATTTTTCACGAATTAGCTTTCAGGCATTTGTACCAAGAATTTGTGGTTTCTGTCTATGGCAACCTTTGTAATACATCTGAAAGCTAGTCCTCCTGCAAACGTGGTCATCACATCTAAATTGTCTCTGCTATAAAGTCATTCATTTGAGGGTGCACGAACATTGTGGAATATTATTATGAAATACCACAGGGTCATGACTATTAAATGAAAAGCTCTCCCATTGGTTCAGGCCATAATCCTGAATTAATTTCCCTGAAGAAAATCCATGGGACTTCTAGGTTCAACATGTTGATCCTCTGTTTTAGTTGTTGTAAGTTTCCCAGAGTTAGCTGTTATTTTTTATTTGTTTGAATCCATAATGTCTTACATTAAAAAGGGAAATATAATATTTAATACTTGTAAAAGGTAAAGGTTTCCCTGTCCAGTTTGGTCTGTCCAATCTACGGGTTGGTGTAATCTCCATTTCTTGGCCCATGGAGCCGGCATTGCCTGAAGACAATTTCCATGGTCATATGGCCAGCATGGCTATATGCCAAAGATGCATGGAATGCTGTTACCTTCCCACCAAAGTGGTACCTATTAATCTACTTGCATTTGCATGCTTTCAAACTACCAATTGGGCAAGAGTTGGGATAGGAATAGGAGCTCACCCCATTGTGCAGTGCTCAGGTCTTGAAACCGGGCTGCCAGCTTTCCAGCCGACAAGCTCAACATGTTTAACCACTGAGCCATCAAGGCCCCTTTTAAAATTAGTATAATAATCTAAATCCTTGTAGGGAGTTGAGTGAATAACAATTTGATAAATAAAAAATGATGGGATAGATGGAAAAGGTCTTATACAGAATATTTAAAATGGTGACAGAGACTGAAGGAACTAAAGGCACAGACCGAAACAATACATTTTATTTCATGGGAATAGATTTCCATTTCAATAAAATGAACATAAAGCTCTGTTACTGGAACCAGTTCCATTATTTTCTATATACCATGACAAATAAGCAGAAATTGATTAGTATACGTCTATACTACCATAGAGATAATGGGGACCTATAATGGGAACACATGTTGCATTAAAACGGAACTGAACAAAACGTACACATTGATATGTCTTAAAAGGACAATAAATGAGTCAAAGCAAGATAGAGAAGCAGTCTGTTCTATGGAGATCAAGCTGGCTTCAGCTAAATCAGCCAAGTAAAAATTGAGCTAAATAAAACAAAAGCGGTTATTGTATCACTCCTGAAAAAGAAACACTGATAGAAAGGAAGAACATTCAAAAACAGCTAATGAAAATATTTCCTGTGTTATTGATTGAATTGATTGCATGAATGGAATAAGAAAGAAGCTATTCCCAGAAGACCTGAAGTAGGTACTGAAATGAGATGCAGAAGAAGAAAGGATATGTCTCTTTATTTAGAGTAAGACATGCCAAAACCAATATCCTGAAGCTATCCAGGAAATGAAAAAAAAGGTGTGTTTTGGAAAATCCATCCATCTATCTCTACAGATGGGAAGTGACTTATATACTTTAAAAACATTCTGAATAGTGCTCAAGTGGCTATATTTACCAGCTTTGAGGTTGCAAATGTAGGAAACACAGTCTCTGGTGCTAGTGGGAGACCAAATGGAGATAAATTTAGTTGCCTGCTGGAATTCCAAACTTTACATAGAGGATTCTGGAAGAGACAGAATCTTGAGTTCTGAGCCTTCCCTACCTGATTGAGTAGTTTATACATGGATTTTGATGAAGCTTTGTCCATGAAAAGTGGGAGAATAATTGCTCATCATGCTTGGTCTCAGCACCAGTCATGGCTTGACGCTCAAGTGTTCCCTTTTCTAAAACAAAACCACCTGGGAACAACTAAATATGCCTGATCTGAATAATGAAACAGTCATGTATCACGTTAAGAGAAATTGTGAAATTGAAAAATTGCTCTCAATCAAAAGCTTGCCTCATCATGAGGACCATGAAAACAAAATGACAACAAAATAGACTGATTTGGTGTCATATTTTATATGTTGTATGTATGCTTTCTCTTTAGATTATTCTCTTAGATTATTTCTCTATAGCATTTCTATAAAAGTAATAATTGAAAACAGGTGGGGGCCTTTCTATACTTGGATTATGTGTTATCTTTAGGTACTTTCTACTGTTTAGCCGGGGTGAAATGCTCCCGGTTCGGACCAGATCGCCCGATCTGGTAGCGATGGTGGTGGGTGGTTCGGAGAACTGGTAGCAAAAATCCCTGCAAACCCCCCCCCCCCCCATGCCCAACTGAGCCATGCTTTTTTAAAATTTTATTTTTAAAAGCATTTTTTCTACAACCTCTTCGGCTGAAAAAATGCTGTTAAAAGTTAAAAAAAAAAGCCTCTGATGATCGTGTGGCTCAGCTGAGATCGTAGATCTGACAATCCCAGCTGAGTTGCCTGATCGTCAGAGGCTTCTAAAAGCATTTTTTTCTGCAACTTCTTTAGCCGAAGAGGTTGTAGGGGAAAAAATGCCTTTAAAAGCCTTTGGCAATCCCAGCTGAGTTGCCTGATTCTAAAAGCATGTTTTTCTGCAACCTCTTCAGCAGAAGAGGTTGTAGAAAAAATGCTTTTAAAAGTAAAAAAATTAAAAAATAAAAATGTTGGCCACACCCACCCAGTCACATTACCCCGCCCACCAAGCCACGCCCACAGAACTAGTAGTAACAAATTTTAGATTTCACCCTGCAGTTTAGCAATCCAGCTGCTACATGTTGTAGCAGTTGATGTTTCCAGAATAATTATACACAATAATTTAAATATGATGTAATGATAACATGAATCACTGCAGATCAACCACATAGATGAACGGCAGATTGTAATAGCACAAATCAATTCCAAAAGGGAGACTGTTATTGCCTAGCATACCTTTGTCATAGAGGCTTTTTCTCCAGTCTACTTCACTGGAGTAGACCACTACTGCCATCTGAAAATCCATGGAAGGTAAAAAATTCAAAGATCTTTCCCAATAAAATGTCCAATTAAACCTCCATCTTGCTCTTAGTACCTTTTGTACATGAATCTACTTTAAAATAAACTCTATGAAAGTTTAGTAAGAGTCTAATATATTTCTGTGCATTGATTTCACAAGGAATTTCATTTATACTCTGAGTTGGGTAAGGCTTTTCTGAGAGATCATTTTCATTTCATGATCCACTTAACACAATTTCAGTGACATCTTCTGAATGGCAAGGAACAGACTGTAAATCATTTTGAATGGGCTACAGACTGCTATTTTGCCTTTTTTTAGCCCAACTTTGCTCTGAGCTAAAGATTATTGATGGAGAGATAAGAGAAGTGCAAAAGAAATGTGAAATGTCTTGGCTCAACAGAGAGAAATTACAGAGATAAATAGCTACTAGGAAAATCCTAATCCTTTAAATTAAGATTTAGATAACACAAATGACTGACATAATCCTTTAGGGAAGTAAGAATAAAGAGAATATTGGTGGAAACAAATGCAGATAAGGAAGCAAAGTTGTGATATAAGGATATCCCCTCAGAATAAAAATAGGATAATATATGTAACTAACAACTTGCTGAAGAATTCATTGTTTGAGACCTAAAGCAATGTAAAATCTTTTTTTTTTAATAGTAAGGCTTTAGTTTTCCAAGAATGCCATTGACAATGCCTTGAAACCAATATTAATGAATTTATTTGAGCCATCATTAAACAAATTTACAAACTCATTGAGGAAGTTCTCAGACACCCTATAGGATTCTGTCCAGTGGTGAAATCTTCTCCAATTTGCTGCCCGCACATGTGTGGTGCGTGCCAAATATGCACTGTGCATGCATGCACAGTGTCCACCAAACACTCTCTGCATGTGTGTGCATGCGCAGTATGCACCCAATGCCTGCTGTGTGTGCACACATGCACAGTATGCACCAAACGTGCAATTTGTGTGGAAAAAGGAGGTTTGGGAAGGCAAGTAGAACAACAAGGGGGGGAACAGCTGTGCCGCATGATTTGGATTCACTAGAAAGAAGGATTTCCTGCTTTCTAGCGATTTTAAATCGTGTGGCACAGCTGATCATCGGAAATACTGGTTTGGAGGAATTGGTAGCTTTTTTTTTACTACCAGTTTGCCAGAACTGGTAGTTTTTATTACTACCGGTTCGTCCAAACCGGTGCGAACCGGTAGGATTTCACCACTGATCCTGTCCCACATATTTAATTTTTGTTCTAAACTATCTTTAGTCAGCAAATAAAAGATTTATTAAATATGAATGTTTTCATGTCCTCTATTGTGTCTATTCATTGTCCACTGCAAAGTTTTGAGCAGAAGTGTAACCTCTACCTTATCATGGAATGTTAAGTAATTAATGTTTTAATTAATTAATGTTTTAAATGTTAGTTAATTAATCATTATTTTTTTTATGCCATAGAAGGAATTTTGGCAGAAATGTGTGTATGTATCCATAGTGTGTGTTAGCTATGTTTATTTAGCTATGAATAAATAGTTTAGCTGGATTTGAGAGAACTTTAGCTCAATTCAGGTGTTCCTATGCTTAGAATTTCCAGCATCTACAGTATATGTTTCAGCAAAGTCACACCTTCTCATTGATGTCACCAAAGTGGCATTGGTTATCTGTAAGTATCATGCATTGAGTAATTACTCTCAGGAACAGAGCCTGCAAACAGCTGGACATACGTAAATGGTCTCATGACCCAGAATTCTGATAATATCCTCACTTATTTAGCATAATAAAGCTTGAAAAAAGTTAGTCACCTAACAAGTATATTCATAGGTATCAGGTAGAAGCCATGAATATGGCACCAGTGTCATTGTATTAATGATATAAATTATGTAATTTGAGTCTTTTGCGTGAACATGTCATAACATATGTGGCATCATTAGTGTCCTCATGGATGCTCCTATATGTACCAGTAAAAGTGGAGCACAGCAGCTGAAAAATGCTTTCAAATTAATAATCGTTTTTTCTTTGTGGCAATATTTTTGTTCCATCTGCAGTGTTCAGAATGCACACCTAATGCAATAAATTCAAATAATATGTGGATTAAATAGCAACTGTATTCTATGCTGAATATCTAAACTATGTATCTAATATCTAAATTATGTAATATCTAAACTACACCTAGTCTAGTCTAGTGAAAAGAAGAACTAGGGGTGACATGATAGCAGTGTTCCAGTATTTGAGGAGCTGCCACAAAGAAGAGGGAATCAAGCTATTCTCCAAAGCACCAGAAGGCAAGACAAGAAGCAATGGGTGGAAATTAAACAGGGAGAGAAGCAACCTAAAACTAATTTTTTAATAGTGGGAAAAATTACCCAGTGGAATGGCTTGCCTTTAGAAATTGTGAGTATTCCATTACTGGAAGCTTTTTAAGAAGAGATGGGCAGCCATTCATCTGGAATGGTATAGGGTCTCCTGCTTGAGCAGAGAGTTGGACTGGAAGACTTCCAAGGTTCCTTCCAACTCTGTTATTTTCTTATTATGTCTGTTTGAATTAGGCCAAAAGAGAAGATACGGGCATTTCATGGTTTCAGTTGTGGCTCAACTGTACGAATTGCTTTTTGAAAATGTCATGAGGCTTAGTTTTAAGAAGTTAAAAGGGGAGGCACTTACTCCCTCTGACGGGGTTCGCAATCTGGATGTGCTCCTGGATTCTCGGCTTTCTTTAGAAGATCATTTGACAGCCATAACCAGGGGGGCTTTCGCACAGGTACGCCTGGTGAGCCAGTTGCGCCCTTTCCTAGACCGAGATGCCCTCACCATGGTCACTCATGCCCTTGTTACTTCTTGGTTAGATTACTGTAATGCCCTCTACATGGGGCTGCCCTTGGGATGCACCCGGAGGCTTCAGCTAGTCCAGAATGCGGCCGCATGGGCTGTTACGGGAGCCTCTCATTACTCCCATGTAAAACCTCTCCTGCGCGAACTGCACTGGCTGCTGGTGGTCCTCTGGGTTCGTTTCAAGGTGCTGGTGCTCACCTATAAAGCCCTACATGGCTTAGGCCTGGGATACTTGCAGGACCATCTTCTGCCATCCTCCCATCATCCTGTGCACTCTCATAGAGCGGGCCTCCTCAGGGTGCCGTCAGTCAAACAATGTCAGCTGGCGGCCTCCAGGGGAAGAGCATTCTCTGTGGGAGCACAAACCATCTGGAATGGTTTGCCCACCAAGATTAGGACAGCCCCCGACCTTCTCTCCTTCTGCCATGAACTGAAGACATGGCTTTTTCATCAAATGGACTGACCCATTGAAGAGGGGGGTTTTACATTGTAATAATTGTAATTAATTTTAATTGGATTTTAATTTATACTTGATTCATATTGTTAAATTTTTATCTTGTAAGCTGCCCTGAGTCCTTCGGGAGAGGGGCGGCATATAAAAAATAATAATAAAATAAAATAAAAATAAATAAGCAAACATTTGGAGAATGAGAATTATTATAACTCCCTGTTGCAAACAGGGAGTTTTTAAGAGGAATCCTTAAGGTTTCATTTCTGGTGTTCCTGTGAAAGGAATTGTTAAAAATTGACATCAGATAAAGTTTTTGAATAACTTTGCCCATCTTGTTCAATGCTCCTTCCTTGCTCCCTATAACCGATCGATGGCATTCCTACCTATTTGTGGAAAATCGTACAGAATAAAATTTGTATATGAAAAAGTGGCCCACACAAATACTATCCAACAACATTTAATCAAGAACAGCTTGACACATGTGAAGAAAATAGTTCATTTTCTTATGAATCTAAATCAAGCCCTTTAAATTCAGAAATACTGCAAATGTAATGCAACAAAGAGCTCAAATGAAAGGGATTTAATGACTCAAAATTTGGCTTCCAGTTTATTCAGGAAAAGAGAGAAAAGGCTATCATATAATAATTGATTTCCATCATTGTCTTAATTTATAGTTTATTCATATTATTTCTGTTTGTAATCACTTGTAACCAAGAACTAGTATAATTGGACTGATAAAAAGACAAACAAAAAAACATAGAATAAAAAATATAATTCCCCACTGACATATAATAAAATATAATTATACCCAATCTCCAAGTGAATTTTTTGTGCCTAAAAGATTGCTAGATTATTCTTATTGCTTAAGACAATGAATAGGAAAAAATGATAATGCATGAAAATTTGATGCTGACTAAGAGGGTATTTTGAAAGAACTAATTTGATGAGGACAAATGAACCCCTTACTATAATGCCCACACAACAAATCTCTTTGAGAAGTGATGTTACCAAAGGTATCTGTACATAGAACAGTCAATAGAGCTGAAATTAAACCTCTCTCTCTCTTTCTGCTTTTCTCTGGCAATACTTTTTAGTGTTTGTTGCTTTTAAGAAATATGGAAGGTTACAGTACCCCAAAATCTGTTAAAACAGTAATTACTCTCAAAAGACCCTGAACTAGTTATATCTTCATCCATTATCTCAGCCCTAGGAAGGAAGCAGTGGCAAATCATTTCTGAAAAACTTTGCCAAGAGAACTGCAGGAACTTGTCCAGACAGTCTCTCAGAATCTGACATGATTGAACAAAAAGGGGGAAAAATATTCCTACAGCATTTTCATTTACTTTGTGTCACAAGAACCATTTTTAGTGTGAAATAGCTGATTCTCTTCTTGTTTCTAACCACAAGCCATACTTTTTTGTGTGTGCTATTAGAAGATATTCTGGTTTAACAAAATCCCTTGAGTCTCAGTATGCCTGTCTTCTTCTGTTTTTTGGGATTGTCTTCGCCTTGTCAGAAACGTGTCTTTTTCTCTCTTACAAGGTTATAGGAAGGATGAGTCAAAGTGCACCACCAACTCCTAATGGTTTCAATTATGAACCAGACACCAAAAGAAAAAGAGAAAGGAAATTGACAGTCTGACACCGACAATAGAGGCTAAGTTGCTTAAATTGTCTGTAGGCATGCTCTAATTTTGCTTCTTACTAATTTCCTCCCAATTGTCGGATACAGCTTTTAAAGCAGAGATATATACAGATGTTGCTTTATGCCATACCCCTTTGTACAGAGTTTTACATGACTTTTAAACATGCACACACAAACTTGCACACTCTTTTGGAGTGGGGATTTCTTGCTTTTTCTACAGGGTATATATATAAGAGGGCTTAAAAGAAATGGAATATATATATCAGTGGTTCTTTACCTGTGCTCCACGACCCTCTGAAAGGCTGCAATGTCATCACAGGGTGTCCATAAAGGCTTGAAGAAATGTTACGGTTTAAATTTTGAGCTCAGTCTTGGGGGATCTGTGGCCATAGTCTATGGCTACAAAAGGTAGCCATAGACTACCTTTTGTAGCCATTAATAAGGGTCAGTGGTGAAGAAAAGATTGAGAACCACTGATATATACCATTCTATTGGTACTTATTGATGCCCCTTCCTGCAATCACTAAGCACCAGGACCTGGATAGCTTCTAAAGAGGATGCTCTAGTCTAATCAATGTAACTAATTGCCTGCCAGGTAATAACTAGTATTAGTTTTAATGTTTGCATAAGTCACTAAAATATTATCAGCTGAACTGAACTCAAACCCTCACTCACAGCAGATTTTGCACTTTCTGCTTGCTCCATAATAGTGCCACTCACCTCTTCCTGATAATCTGGGGTTGAGGGGTAAGAAATTCAAATAATGTTGTTTTCCACTCATTTTCAGCCTATTACAAATATACCCCCCACACACACATACGCACCAATTTGAAGCTTGCTTCATAACTTCTGTTTCCATCCTAAGGCTTTCCATGCAGAAGAGGTATTTCCAATCTAGTGATGGCTTTAGATGTCAGGGGCTATAGCTCCTATGACATCTGGTCCCCTCCAGGCGCTGCCCACTGCCATGTACATCTATTTGATTTAATTGTAATATCTTTATTTGATTGTTGTGAGCTTCCCAGAGCTATTGAGAATGGGGTTAGCATATAAATTCAAGTTCCATAAATGGAGATGATGGTGGTGGTGGTGGTGATGATGATGATTCATCTTGGATAGTGGGGCTTTTATGTTCTCTGCTGGCTGGAGCTGCCATTTTATGATTATCTTGTGGCTGAGGTTAACAATCACAAGGATGTTTTTTAAGTCAATGTACTTCCCTCATGTTTTCCAACCTCTTCTACAACCTCATGACTGCACTCAGTTCTTCCAGTGGGCACTTTGGCTTTCCATCCAGGATGAGTGAAGCTTGGTCCCCTTGCTTTCCTACTCCCAAAAAGCTTCCTTTCTTCAAATGACTAAGTCCATTACAATGAAGCTGCACAATGTTAATGGTTTCTGCCTTTCTTCTATGAAGCTGAACTGTCAGTTTCCGTACTGCAACATTTCCTTGGACCAATAGTGAAACAAAATGAAGAAACAGCCAGTTACCTTTGCTTTAACCACTGTAGCATCAAAGCAATGATGATACTATAAATGGTTTTGTAGAAAGGCTTTGCATTAGGACCAAAGGAAAGAGCATGAAAGCATCCAGGTAGACAAAACAGCTGGGAAATCAAAAGAACAAAGAGGGAGTGAGGAGGGAACAATCTCTAAAAAGAAAAGTCAGACACTGGGAATCTCACCACATATAACCCCCCCACCCCATCCCCCGGGGAGGCATCCTGTTATATTATATTACTGTTTAGTTTGTAAGTATTACTGCTTCGGACAGAAAGGTTGTGCAGAGGATGGTGAGGATGGTGGAAAAATTTGTTGGAGATTCACTTCCTTCTAGCCAGGACATGGCATATAAAATGCTGCTTGACCCATGCCCATGGTATTGTCAGAGACTTTACACATCTTCTCCATAACTGGTTTTCATTGTTGCCTTCTGGGACGAGGCTTCATGGTACCCAAAGCAGAACAACTAGATGTTTTGTTCCATATAGTATCAACCTTTTTAACTCTCAAGCCTTTTTTTCCCATGCAATTAATATATATTTTGGTGTCATTTTTGTATAACTTAGCACTTTTGGTGCTGCCCCTCTTATTATATTATTATTGTTATCCTTGGGGCTGTGGTGGGATTCAGCCAGTTTGGAATGGTTCATGCGAACTAGTAGTTAAATTTCTGGCTGGCCCCTCCCATCCTCCCATGCCCCATTTTGGCTCCCCGGTAAGTGCAGGAAGGCCTCCTAGGCCCAAAATGGGGTGGGGGGGAGCAGTGCGTCCCCCCACAACCTGTTTTCGCTCCCAGGAGGTTGCAGAGAGCCCTCCTAGGCCCAAAATAGGGCATGGGGGTGCAGTGCCCCCTGCAGCCCTTGCTCCCAAGGGTGTGCAGGAGGCCGAGTGCTGCCTGTCACACCCCCTGGGCATGCCCACCATGGCCACGCCCACCCAGCTGGTCATTAAGGCAGAAAACCGTTGTTAAATTATTTGAATCCCACCACTGGGCCGTGCATTGCTCAGAGGATGACATTCCTTCTACTGAGAGAAGGGCATTGGAATTTCATTGTAATGTGTGCCATCATGCATACAAGTAAAGTACAATAAAACTTATCTTATTTTGTCTTCCTCATATGGATGGGAAAGGCAAGAAGCAGATGGATGAAAAGGCCTGCAGTGGCTGTAGTTGATTGACTACTAACCTTGCCCCACAGCTGAATCACTGTAATCTGGACTGGATTTTTTAGTCTGCTTCAGGAATAGCTGGGAGCAACAGGGGAGGCTGCAATGGGTAACTACTCTAAGAAAGACAGACAAGGGGAAAGAATTCCCTATAATTGAAAATGAAATCAAGTGTAAGTGGCTGAACTTCTACTATCATTTGAAAAGTTGCTTGCCTCATACAGATCAGTTTGTTTTACTCTTAACAAAGGCTGCAGGGTTGATGCATTGTTGCTTGTGATACAATCAGAGTTCATTGTCACAGAATAACTATTATAAGGTCTATGATCTGCAAGGCAATGATGCAAAATCACCTTTAAAACCCTTTAACCCATTTTCTCTGGGAAAGGGAAATGCCGGCCCATTCATCATCTTGATTTATATCACTTGTCTTCTTTTATTTTGATATTCTTTCATGCAGATCATTTGTATGTGTTCTCTATTGGCTGGAGAGGTGGCAGTATAAACAGCAAGAGGGCAAGCATTTCACCATTTCTAGGCTTAAAAAAAAATCCTTTGCTATACAAATTTGAAATGCACAAGGTGTTGGGAGTGTCATGAATTATTCGCTTTACAACTTTTATCTGATACCCATGTTAACCAAGGAGGATATCTGCCTTTGGAAATGATAAACTACACTAGAACTAGGATGGAGTTAACCTGATCTCTTTTAATTTAATATTGCTATGGGTCATATGACCATTTTTCATTTACATCTCTCTCTGTCTCTGTCTCTCTCTCTCTCTCTTTCTCTGCAGGCATCAAACAGACAGATTCTTCCATCTGCAGAAAAGTCTCCACAGGTAGAAAGGAGGATGAAATGTTTTTCTCCAATTTCCCATCTTTTTGAAGCTACACTCACTATTGCTCTGTTGTTGCATGGGTTCCTGCTCCCATCCTTTAGAGCAGTTCTGAAGCAGATCAGGAGACTTAAAAGACATTATTTTAAAGAGATACCTCCCTAATTCCACAAGGGAAGCAGCCTCTGAAGAATGTTCAGAGGACATCAGGCTCCAAAAAAAAAAAAACAAAAAACCCCAAAGCCAAGTGAGTTCAATGAAGAACATACATTAATTCCAGGAACTACGTACATATCTGAAACATGAACATGTGTATATAAATTAGGGGCACAACACTAACTTTAAGCAAAGGACTGCACTTTTCCCTAAAGTGAGATGCTGGTGAAGGTAGCACTTCATAAATTGGCTGTGGCCAAAACAAAAATAAACTTGTTTAAATTTAATAGCAGTGAAACTAAAACTACATTTAATGAAATTCAATTTTCATGATAGGCTTGCATTTAGCCTATTTAAAATGGATGATCTGGGGTAAAATATTGTCAATTTGCTGTTGATTCTCATGCTGTATAGTCCTTTGATTGGGCTGTCCAACTGATATAGTTGAGGTGATTTCTCAGTACCTAAAGACTATGAATCTGTATGGGAGAAACACTGACTTTGGCTCAATCATGGCAAGACTGAATGAGAGTGAGTTTTAGGCTTCTCTATATCTAGTGATTTCCCATCATTAACTCTGGGTGGGGTAGCAGGCAGACAGAATTGGTGCACAATCTGGCCCTGTATTCCTGGCTCCTGCTTGAGAAATAAGCAGCAGCTGTTGTCAGGAAGGCCTTTGCACAATTATATTATACGTACCAGTTGTACCCATTACTAGATCAGAAGGTACTGCTCATAATCACTCATAACTTAGTCCCTTTCCAACTGAATAATTACAATGGAGCTGGCTGTGAAGAACACTTGGAAGCTTTAGCTGGTCCAGAAAGCAGTGACATGCAGAGTATTGGGCATACCACAATACTCTGAATGGCTCCTGGTAGGCACCAGAAATAATACTTTTTCTATCATAGTGCCTGTCTTTTAGAACAGCTTTTCCCACTTGAGATATGAATGATAGGTCCTATTCTGTTGGCCCTCCAAAGTGCTGTAGAAACCTGACTCTTCTCTCTGGCACTGAGGTCAAGATGTTGTTGGAATTCTGGAGTGGATTTTTTTTAATGTGCTGATAATGTGATATTTAGGAGACTACAACCTAGCTTCTTTTGAATGGATTTGTATAGCTTGGTTAAGCTTTTATTTCTATCTTTGTCCTATTGGATGATGTACTTAACCAGACAGTCTGAAGCAATGTGTGCCTTTGCTGGTTAATGCATATATTCCTTGCTTAGATAGAAAATGGAAGATATTCACACAGTTGGTTGCACGAGGAACTATGATAAAAGCTATGCATGTAACTCAGACAATATCTATAGTTTCCTAGCATTTAGTTTTCGTTATCTACAGAGCTTTGCTAATGCAGTCAAATTCTCCACAATTCAATATGTATTTTCATTTACATTTTCTGCACATTGATGGATAAAGGCACTCAATTTCGTTTAGAAGCACATAAAGTTCTATCAATATGTATCTAGCTGCATAATCTGTCATATTTTTATGATTCATCATAAAATCCTTCTGCCTGGGAAAAGAGAACTTTTAGAGAACAGAGTTAAAATATTATCTCATTTTGAAAGCTGAAGGTATCAAGAGCTGTGGTGGCTTAGTGTTAGAATGCAGTCTCACTGGCTGATTCTGCTCACTGCCAGCAGTTCAATCCTGACAGATCAAGGTTGACTCAGCCTTCCCTACTTCCGAAGTCAGTAAAATGAGTACCCAGATTATTGGGGGCAATACACTGACTCTGTAAACTGCTTAGATAGGGCTGTAAAGCACTATAAAACAGTATATAAGTCTAAGGCCAATTGCTGTTGCTATAGCTCTTTGAATAATTTTCCTTCAGGCTTTTTACTATGGATCACATATTTAAAAATATTTCTGTCTTTGTGCAGGGAGTTTGCCAGAGCTTGATTTATGCCTGAGATATAGATTCAAAGACTAGGGCTGGGTCACTTTTTTGTCTTTTTTAATGGCCTTGACAAGGTCATATTAGCCACAAACTTTCTAGTTCTAGCAGCACAAGCCTTTAATCATACCACAAATGCTGAAGTGGAAATTTGAAAATGACTGTCATTCTGAATTTATTCACATTGGAAATTCTGGCAAGCTCTCAGAAAGGATTGTCACAGCTCGAACCTCCATCAAAGAGAATAGTTCCTTTTTCCCCTGTAAAAAGTGTCCATTAATGCAATATTTGCCAGATATAACAAAGAACCAGATTTATTAACACTACTGCCTAATCACAAGCTATTGCTAAGACAGCTGCACATGCAAAATGAATAAAAAAAATAAGCCCCCTTTTTTCTTTATTCCATGAAACATTGACTTGAATGCTATGACAGCTGAGAGAACAAGCAATTGAATAAACTTAGGAATGAACGGATAATAATGGATAGCAAGTGCATATGGCTCCAAGCAATGTGCTTGATTACAGACCAAAGTTTCTGTTGTTTATTTACATACTTTATTTCTAGGCTGCCTATTTTTGACGGCTCTGGCAGTTAACAATCAGAAACTTCACCAAGCAACCGCCACAGCCCACTCCAAGTGAAACCAAATACAATATCAAAATTACATGCACATTCCCATAAGCAAAAACATGCACCTGCCAAATTTACATCTTCAATTGCAACATGCCCTCCTCCTCTGCTTGATAAAATAACCAGGTCTCTACTGCTTTCTTGAAACACACAAAGGAAAGAGCAGACAGAATTTATATGGGAAGAGAGTTCCAGAGTATGTAGCTGGCAATCAAAAATGCCCACTGCAATGATCCTGTTGAATAACATTCTTGTGTAGACAAGACCTGAAGGGAGTTGGTTTCATGAAATCTGATCTGACAGACAAAACATTGGAGAAGATGCTTCCTCAGATAATCCAACCAGGTAGGACTTTAGAGAGGATCAGCAGAGTTTCGAATTACAAGCTGAAGCCAACTAGAAATGAATAAAGGTAAAGATAAAGGTTCCTTTCACACATAAGTGCTAATCATTCCCGACTCTAGGGGGCAGTGCTTTATCTCAGTTTCTAAGCCAAAGAGCCAGCGCTGTCTGATGACAATTCCATGGTCATGTGGCCGGCATGACTAAATGCCGAAGGCACACGGAATGCTGTTGCCTTCCCACCAAGGTAGTCCCTATTTTTCTACTTGTGTTTTTACATGTTTTTGAACTGCTAGGTTGGCAGAAGCTGGGCAAGTAACGGGAGCTCACTCTGTTAGGCTAGGGATTTGAATGGCCGAACTGCCAACCTTTCTGATCGACAAGATCAGCATCTTAGCCATTGAGCCACAGCATCCCCTTGAAATGAACACATCTCCTGAAACAATTGGGTTATCCAGATATATTGAGGTATACTCATCATGCACCAGGTTGCTGCATTTTTTGCCACTAGTTACAGCTGGATTTCCAAGGGTACAACTCCATGTAGAGCAAGTTCCCATAGCCAACATGTCAATTAAGATTTTGAGTCATCCTGATAGAGTTGTCTGGAAGTTGAGTCAACATAAAGTACTGCTTCTCATTCCAATCTTGCCGAGATGGTCCTGGTCTCTCCAAAACAATTCACAAGAGCTGCCAGTGAAATTTCCATGCCCTGTCCTGACTTTTAACATAACTTCCAAGGTTCCAAATAGTCTGGCTTTATTACAGACAACCTGACATTTAATTGTTGTTGTTGTTACTTGTGAAGTCATGTCCGACCCATCACAACCCCATGGACAACGTTCCTCCAAGCCTTCCTGTCCTCTACCACCTCTGAAGTCCATTTAAGCTCACACCTACTCCTTCAGTGACTCCATCCAGCCACCTCGTTCTCTGTCATCCCTTTCTTCTTTTGCCCTCAATCTTTCCCAGCATTAGGTTCTTTTCTAGTGAGTCCTTCCTTCTCATTAGGTTGCCAAAGTATTTGAGTTTCATCTTCAGGATCTGGCCTTCAAAATCTCAAGATTCCAAGGATCTGTCACTCTGACTCTTGAGATTATGACTGAGATCTGGAACAAGTTATTGAACCCTCTTTTTACAAAAGTGACCCATTCACTATCTCCCATTATATCTCCATTGTCCATTGTGACCATAATACCATCCCCTCAACTCATCACTCCCCTGCCCATGATTCCAACCATGCACCAGAAAATTGTCTGCCGTCTAGCACAGCTCACAACCAGCCCAGGTGACTTTTGAGCCTCTGCAGTCATCTCACTAAGCTCTTTTTCACCTATCTACCTTCCTCTACCTTCCTCCTGATTCTTGTTAGAGATAATAGGTCTCAAACAACACCAGAAACTCAGATGCCCAACTCCTGGTGCTCGTGCAGAGTATAGTTCTCCATTGTCCCACCCAAACACCACTTCCAAAAATGTCCTTTAAATATTCTTATGCAAGAAGCAAACACAAGTGAGCTAATAGAGATGGAATCCAAAGTCCTTGCCATTGCAAATAGGATTCTCATAAATACATTAAAAGATTCCTGCAGCAAGGAGTCAGGCTGTTCCAAATCAATCAATCAATCAATCAATCAATCAATCAATCCAGAGCAATTGAAATGTCACAGAGTTCTTGTGGAACAGAGTCCAACAGAAAAATCTATGTTTCAAAGTTTATCCTGTGGCAGCAACTACTAATACAAATCTCCAACTTCTCTACATAAAGACTTATTTGGAGATTCCATATACTCCCACCACTGACTTTTGATAGAAGTGCAGCACATGAGGGCATTATTAAGACAAATAGGAATACAGAGAAAATAATGGCTAGAAGTCTGAAGATGTCTAGAACTGAGATGTCCAGAATTAAGAGCAAGTTAGGTCTCCAATACCCAGAGAAATATCTGATAGTCCAGGTGATATTCCAAATCCAGACATGGCACTCTTCAGTTCTCCAAGCAGACAGATCATCAATAGACTCCACTCCTTTGTCACACAATTTATCATCAATGTCTTCAAATCTGGAAACAGCATTTTTTGGGCAAGGTGCCTTAAGTAAGAACCAAAGTTGCAGGTCTAAGTGCACATTTCATTAAACTGCTAGCAATCAAATTATTAATTAATAGATATGTAATATTTTTTTTTCCTTTTGCGAAAATTCTACTAAGGCCCAAGTTCAAGGATTTCAAGTGCCTTATATAACCTTTGGGTCTCCAATTTCTCAATTTACCTTGAGATGGTACTGCACCCAGTTCCAAGGACCTCCAGACAGAGCCTTGTGTTATTCCTGAATATCTCTTCCACAGTGATAATGACAGACTTGGACAGGTACACAGGAAAACAATTAAGATGGTAATGAGGCTAGAGCCCAATTCCTATGATGGAAGATCTAAATAATGGTATGTCTTTATCCTAGAAAACAAATAAATCATATCCGTTCTCTCTTAGTTTCCTCAACAGAACTGTTTTAGCTAGATACATAACAGCTGAATGAGAACTTATCTTCTTTTCATACATCTCTCATCACTGCTGCTGTCCATGAGCACCTGAGACCTCTTCTTGATGTATACTCTTTTCTTTCCTATGCCTTTGGAGCAAAGGAGTTTTTCCCTTCATAGATACTTCTACTGGCAATGATATGTGTCCAGGAATTATGAGAGATCTGTTCCCCATCCTAAAGTGGTACTTGCATAAGGAGGAGAAGGAAAGTTAATAATAATGCGCTAAAAAATTCTGGTAAAGACCACTTCTCCTTTGTAAGATATTCTGCTTTTCTACTTCCTTCTCAGGATGTTTTAGGTGTGGGACAGGGGTGAAATGCTACCAGTTTGGTCCAGTTCACCTGAACTGATAGTAAAAAAGGCTACTGATTCACCGAACTGGTAGTAAAAAATGTAAACAAAAAGTTCCGACGATCAGCTGGGTGACACGCAGTGTTCTTCTTTGCTTTGCAGTCTCCCTAGCTTCTCATACTGTCAGCCCTTCAAAATAGACCACACTGGGGACCCAAAGTTATGAATACTAATGCTGAATGTGATTCCCCCTTGCTCCTTTTTCCTTCATGAGAACTAGGAAGGCTCACATCTGAGGTGCTTTCAGAAATTACTTTTCTGCCCCAGCCCCACATTTCTTTTATCTAATCTTTGCCTTGATTAATGTTCTTTCCCTTGTTCCTCAAGTTTATTCCTATTTCCCATTACATATATTACTAGGATTTGAAATAGTCCTACTGGAAAAAAGCTCCTCACAATGTCTTCCTGTTTGGTTTATTTGCATCAAGGGAAGTAAGATAGGCTGCTGGAATGATGGTATAATAGCCCTCTTATCCATACTGCTTGTTACCTTCTGAGTTAACCAGCTTCTCACACATCTTCCATGAGAATTTTACTGAAATGCTCTTCTCCTTGGAGAGAGGGGGGAATCAAAAGCAATTAATATTTCATTGAATTTAATGAGACCAATGAAAAAGTAAGATATAAAAGTATATAGCAATAGCACTTAAACTTATATACCACTTCACAGTGCTTTACAGCCTTCTCTAAGCATTTACAGAATCAGCATATTATCCCCAACAATCTGGGTCTTCATTTTATCTACCTCAGAAGGATATAGTATGGTATGGTGTGGTGTGATAGTATAGTATAGTATGGTATGGTATGGTATGGTATGGTATGGTATGGTATGGTATGGTATGGTACTGGTATTAGCATAGCATAGCATAGCATAGCATAGCATAGCATAGCATAGCATAGCATAGCATAGGCCAAAGCCACCATATCCAGCAGTAGTGAAGGCATGTAAGCAGGGTGGACAAAAGCCAGGAAAAGTTCCCTTAGGGAAAGGAACCAAGTCGTTAAGGGAACAAAAGGACAAAAATTGGGTCTGAGCACATGGCAAACTTCTCCCCAAAAAGGAGTTGGGCCTGCATGGGAAGCCACTCCCCACCAACTCTAGGAGATAAAAAGAGGTTCTGAAGCCTACCGAGCCTTTGAGTAGTTTTTGGATCCCAGATTTGGTGGTTTCCGGTCCTATGGCAAGTGTAATATATGAGTAAAAGTTTGCTGTTATTTTAAGTTCACTGGGTCTCTGTATGCTTTAAAGAACCATTTGTGGCTCAGTATTCAGTTGATTTGGAATTGAGTGTGGCAATTTTCCAGAGCTGCGAGGGTGTGAGTGAGTGACCATAAGCTGAACCTGCAGCACATTTGTGTAACAGTAGTGTAGTGTAGTGTAGTGTAGTGTAGTGTAGTGTATTCAATATCCTGGGTATTGAATAATAACTCTGTCTCATCCCTGTGGTTTTACAGCAAACACACTCACTACCCCTGCTTTGTAGCCTTTGCTGAGGCTTTCAGAGATACTGGGGTATGTATTCAATTTTATTTTTATTTTTGTGTGTGTACACATTCCCATCATTTCCAAGCAAGAGGAAATAGAGCAGGGCAGAAATCCGGCAGGTTCTGGTAGGTTCTGGAGAACCGGTAGCGGAAATTTTGAGCAGTTCGGAGAACCACCAAATACCACCTCTGGCTGACCCCAGAGTGGGGTAGGAATGGAAATTTTGCAGTATCCTTCCCCTGGAGTGGGGTGGAAATGGAGGTTTTGCAGTATCCTTCCCCTGCCATGCCCACCAAGCCACACCACGTCCACCAAGCCATGCCCACAGAATTAGTAGTAAAAAAAGTTGGATTTTGCCACTGAAACAGAGGCTACTCCAACTTAACCATAGCATCTTCACGCCTAATATCATCATGTTCTTTCTTGAAGAACATGATGATTTTTGGAAAAAAAAGTTTTAAATGTTTTAAAATTAACTTATAAAATCCCTCTAGAATGATTTTTAAAGATCCATAAAATTAACTTGCAAAAATAACAATATTTCATAATTCCCACTGATGAAAAGGACAGCTGCAGTGATCATTGAGCATTTTGAACACATTAAACTTTGCCACCCATTACATAACTTATAAAGAACTGGGCTAATTTGGGCAAGGCTGATGGGTTTACTCAAAGGGAAGTCTTATGAAAAGGCTTTCTTTATGCTGTGCAAATTTCAGTCAGTAAAATGGGTTCTGAAATCCATTTATATTTCTGACCGCCAAAGTGTTTTGACATGTTTAAGGTAAAAGGTTTCAGCCTGTTTGGAATCGGAAGAAAAATGACATGTGATTTTACCAATGACCTTGCGACAAAAAACTTATCAGGCCCAGGCTGTTTGATAAACGAAGTGTATCCCCTGGTAGGATACACTTTGTTTAAATCTGTTGTAATTTTATTGTTTTGTACTTAGTAGGAATTTAAACAAAGTCTAGTGAGTGAGTAAAGAGGACAATTTTCTTCCATTATTATCCAGGCAAGACTAACATCAAATACAAGGAAATACATCTGAGGTCTATTTTTCACTCTTCAAATTATTGCAGTTCAGGTGAGATTCTGACATAGTTTAGAATATATATATATTCTATATATATACAAACATACATACACACACATATTCTTTTTTCGTTTAGCTTTACCATTAATAAAATGTTGGGATTGATTAATGCCCTGAAGGGCCTCCTCCCACCTTTTTAACTTTTAACTTAATTTATTTTTATTTTGTTTACCAAATTTGCTTGCTGCCCATCTCACTGTAAGGTGACTGGCAAGATCAAAGTAGAATACATTAAAAAAAATAACTATATTTATTTAACTTATTTAATTAATAAGTAAATGAAATAAAATAGAATAATTACTCTATTCCTTTTTAACTGCCTCCTATTACAATATGATATTTCTATGTTTTTTATGTTTTAGTTAATTTAATTAATTTAATAATGAAAAGCCATGGTGGCGCAGTGGTTAGAATGCAGTAATGCGAGCTACTTCTGCTCACTGCTATCTGCCAGCAGTTCAGCAGTTCGTTTCTCACTGGTTCAAGGTTGATTCAGCCTTCTATTCTTCCGAGGTCGGTGAAATGAGCACCCAGATTGTTGGGGGCAATAGGCTGACTCTATAAACTGCTTAGAGAGGGCTGTAAAGCACTGTGAAGCGATATATAAGTCTTTTTTAAAAAAAACAAGTTTTATTGGTTTTTTTTTCTTCTTTCCTCTCCCACCTTCACCCACATCTTTTTTTTTTTTTTTGAACAGAGTGTTGGTCATTTCTTATCTTATACAATTAGTCAAATTCAAATACATTTTACTCAGTTACGATTTTTGTCAATATCATCTTCCCCCCTTTCCTTTTTTTTGAATATACCTCAGTATTTCTATATTTGCATGCATAAACACCTTCTTCACTTATCCCTAAATTCTAACTTTACTATTTGTACATATTTATCCTCTTTTATTCTTAAACAATTCATTCTTTTTCTTAATATATTTATATTTGTTTGTTCAGAGCTGCCTTTCTTCCATTTCAACTTTTTTTTATTGTACAGCAATCTTTCCCCTCAAACCTAGCCTCTCCCTCTTCTCCTTCCAACTTTCTTTCACCACCTTCTTCTTCTCTTCTCTAGTTCCCCTTCCCTTTTCCTTCTCCTCCTCTCTTCTCCCTGTCTTACATTCTCTCCTACTCTACTTTCCCTTCCCTTCCTTCCTCCCTACTCTTCCGTCCCTCTCTCTCCTTCCTCCTCCCTTCCAATTCCTTCATCTTTCTCTATTGCTGTATTCATTTTCATTTTAATGTTTTCCATTATGGAGTTCAGGCAACCCCGATCCCTTATCTTTTTAATTATTAATGATATATTTCATCTTGTTCTATTTTTTCCTTCAAATCTTTACTCAAACAATTTTCTAATCTCTTACCTTTTTTACTTTTACTAATATATTTTTTCTGCTTTACTTCTTGCAAGTATAACATTTAAATCATTTTTATTATTTCAATTTTATTCAGTTTTATATTCAATTTCAATAATTAAATATATTTCTCAAAACATCTTAACAATAAATTTCCACTTATTCAAATGTATATTTATAAAATGCATCTTAATCCTTTCTCATTTTACCCAATCCAATTAGTTCTTAAAATATTCTTAATGTGTCTTCTTTTCTCTTTTTAATTATGTTTCAAATATATAGTTTGAAATATTCCAAAAATTACATTTCTCCCAACTGGTTTATTCATATTGTTAAAACTTATCATTCTATAAACCTCCAATATTATTGAGCATGTGACATTTATTACAGTTTTCTCTTTGTTTCTACTTTTCTTTTCCTTTTTTGTATCTTTTCATTATTAATATTTTGTATCTTAAAATCATAAAATCTTTGCCCTTTATTTCCCATTATTTTCCATCTTTTTTCCCTCTTTCTTATATTTCCACTGTAAATCTCAGTGTAATTGTTGAGAATTGAATGGCAGATTCAAATGGGCCAATCAAGAAAGAGACCCGGGAGTGGGAAACTTAAGCAAGCATCAGTGGCTAAAGCCGCGGACAGCTCCTGGCTATAAAAGGGGCTGTTGTGGCTGGAATCGCCATTGCGGTTTACAGAGCCAAATAAAGTGTTTGTTGTTGACGTGAGTGTCCAGTCCTTCTTTGTGCCCACTATTTAACAGTAATCATTTAAGTTTTTTATATTTTATATACCCTATTTTCCTCCTTTGTTTCTTTTCTTTTTGTCCATACTTAATATTACAATTGTTTAATTTTCCATAGTCAGTCTCTTTGTCTTTGTCTTCTTCATTATCCCTCTCTCTTTCTTGTTTCTCATTAGTCATTTCCTTTTCATCTTCAGTGCATTCTAGTTCTGTCTTTGCCTCCTCAGATTTCGATTTTCCATGTAAATTTATAATCATTTCCTTTATTTCCAAACACATCGTCTTTATCAGTTCATTAAGTTCCTGTTCCATTTTATTCTTTCCTGGTTGAATTATTCCAGTTTTAAGTCGCTTTAAGATCCCTCTTTTATAATCATCAAAGTCTATCCTCTTGTAGGCAAAACATATCCTCCTTAGTTCTCACCAGTTGTCTCTTTAAAAGTTCAAGGTTTCATTTCTTCAAAGGTTTTCTCAAAGTAAACAATTCCATGTCATGCTCGTCCTTCTCCTGCAGATGTCTCTCTATAATCCACAGTTCCACTCGACTAATTAACAAATCGCCATTTTATTTGTAATCCAGATCCGTGTTTATCGAGTCATAAACAAGTAAAAAGCCAGTTTTCACCTCTTCTTTCACCTTTATATACCACCAATCAGTTTATAATCCAATCCCAATTGAATCCAAATTCCAGATTTACATTTCCATTTGCCAATCACTTTTAATTCTTTATTCGGGTTCTTCTATGGTGCGCTAGTCATTTTCACTTTTTCTTTCCATCCACCATCTCCCCCCACTGCTATTTAGCCACAATTATTTAGCCGGTAATTTTAGTAATAGTTCAGTAGTTAAAAATATTTAGAATTTTCTTTTTATTGTCTGTGGGTTAGCCGATCACTCACCCAACACCAGCACTCTGTCCAAATCTTCCCTCCTGCACATTGCTTGCTCCAGAGGCTCCAGCTTCATGGTGATTCACTCTGATCACTGCCCCCCATCACCGGCTCGGAGAGAGTTTCTTGGGCTATCCAAGAGACTTGCCTGTCCCCCTTTAGACACTGAGCTGCCTCTCTTTCTTTAATGTCCCTACAGGACAGCTTCGGTCCGAAGACCCCTCAGTATTGGTTCGCCTGGCTGGTTTTTGCCGAGCTCATCGGAGCTCGGCATTTTCCCAGCCAGTCCCGCCACACTACTTCCGGATTCTCACAATATATAAGTCTAAGTGCTATTGCTATTAATTGTACAGAGTTCTTCCAAATTTGATAAATAAATGTAAATAAACTCTGGCATATAGAGAACATCACCAGGCTACAGTACATAAAGACTTGTTTTTCATCTAGAGTTTTCACATGACAAGTACCCGGCACCTGACATTCATTGATCCCTAATCATAAGACTCATCAACTTCTGACAGATGCCAGAGTTCACATGCTTTGGCAGTATCCTCCACTAACTTCTCCCTCATAAAACATACATATCACTCATCCAGGTTTTTAGCAATGAGGGTAGTTGCATAAGCATGGATATTTTCTATAGTATGTCATTCATAGGCTTTTTCTTGGTATAAAAGCTACAGGCCTGAAAAACTATTACATTTTTCCATTTAAATTTAAATTCCAATTTAACGAGTGTTGGGTTTAAATTGTTCACAATATCTGGAAGATATTATGTTGTGGGCAAGATGGAAATTAAGGTAGTGCTGTTGGTCATCCAATATTAATTTAAAGCATTGCCATCACGACAGTGAGCCTAGCCAGGTAGGAAGGGACTTCAGCATAAAGCATTTTGAAGAAGTCTTCTTGAGCATAGAGATGATCTTGGGTGTACCACTTTGGAATGTGTACCACTTTGACACTCAGTTGATTGCTTGAACATTTATTCAAAATAACAGAAAAAAAAATTTTTTTTCAGAGAAAAACCTAAAACCCTTATTTGGTATGTAAGGCTTTCCAGGTGAAAAAAATAATCATTTATCAGGAGCAGTAGGCAGCCCCATGAGTTCCAACCTGCATCTTTAAGGAATACAGCCAGATTTACTATTTCATTATACAGCCAGCTCAGTGTATTGGTTAGGGTTAGAACCTAACCATCAGGTTAGAAACCAGGAGATTGTGTCATTTCCTGTCATCCTTATGAAGAAGGCAATGGCAAACCACCTCTAAAATCTTGCCAGGAAATTGCAGAGACTTGGCCAAGGAGTTGCCAGAAGTCAATGACTCAAAGGCAAGCACACAATGTACACAAAATCATTATAACTAAAAAAAGAGCATTTTGACAGCTATAACGTGAGTTTTCCTCTGAGTGAAATTCGAAATTGGAAAGCTCGGCTTCCTCCTTCTCCTCCTCCTCCTCCTCCTCCACCACCACCTCCACCACCACCTCCTCCTCTTCTTTTCTCAATCAAGAATCACTGCTGTGTGACTGAATTCTACATGCCATTGTCAACTCTTAATTATTTTCCTGGACATTCTGTCCAAAAGCCATTACAAAGCTCATGCATCTTTGGTTTTTGACATTAGAATCCAACAATGCTTAGAGACAAATTATACAGCTTTATTATTTGATTAGCTCTCAGATTCTTCCTGAAGATCTCTGTCTAAAAGAAAGGAACAATTTCATTGCCAAAAAAATTATTTAAAAAACCTTGATTGATGAAACCAACAATGCTTTTCAACTGCTTGTCAGTTCAGAATCAACATAAAATTCTACATAAATGTCCCTTTTGTCTCATCATTGTTGTTGTTGTGATAGATAATACTATGATCCAAGATTGCAAAAGAGATGAGCAAGGCTCAGATTGAATGAACTGTGAATATAACTTCAGTCTTCAAAACAAACTTGATTTGATTTAAAATGTCTAAAAGTTACTACTCTGTTTACCATAATTAAAGAAAAGCATTAAACTACAAGACATAGTAAGTTCCTCTGAAAGAACAACCTTGACTGGATTTCTCAGTTTTAGTCCATTTGACCTGAATTAAAATAAGGAGCTGCTCTAATTGATGATTCTTAGTTTTTTTTTTTTACAAATGGAGTGATTTTGCCCAAGCTAACACTAACTAATTTAAGCAAAGGATGGGAAATGAAATGGTCTATTTATATTCTCACTAACATTTAACTAAAGGGTTAGTAATGAATGTGCTTCCCAGGTGGATGATAAGGAATGTATCTCCCTTAAATGGTGATAATAAGGGGAATCTTGTATTTTTCCCCCCTTCTCTTTGACCTGGGTGATTTTCGGTTCTTCATCCACATCATGATCATCTTCTTCTCCCTAATCATCATCCCAGATGCAAAATGCAATAGCATTTTGCTGGTAATCAAGAGATTTTTTTTAAAGGCTTCTAGGTTTGTTTGAGGCTTTAAAAAATGGTGGAAGGCCACCAAGAATGAAGATGCTATCACATTGCAGGTCTTTCTTGTTCTGTGGAAAAGAAACAGAGTCTGAAAAATGTAGATGCTGG
The DNA here is from genome assembly GCA_030761175.1 of Masticophis lateralis. Taxonomy (NCBI): domain Eukaryota; kingdom Metazoa; phylum Chordata; class Lepidosauria; order Squamata; family Colubridae; genus Masticophis; species Masticophis lateralis. The sequence continues at coordinate 189,175,183 of JAUDYJ010000001.1, read as the reverse complement.
ACTTGCTACCAACATGTAGGCTAAATGATGTAGCTGGGATCAATCAGAAAAACAGAAATTGAAAATGCATGAGTACCAAATGGTAATTAATATTGTATGCTTATAAGTATTCAGAAAGCATTCTAATTCAGCCCAATATTCAGTTATTGTTATTCTTATTATATCAATGTAAGTATTTTTAAATAAAGTTTATCTCTCCACAAAATTATTCATTTGCATACTGTATAACAATACTGCAAAATCATGAATATTGTTTTTGAATTACAACTGAATAAAAATTCTCTTCGATATTTCACTTAGGGGTTAATTTATTTATTTATTTATTTTATTTATTGGTTTGATTTATATGTCGTTCTTCTCCGGAGATTCCGGGTGGCTTACAATGCATTAAACAATAGCCTTCATTCTTTTGAATATACCTGCTTAGTAGGGCTCCCCCCCCCCAAAGTGGTGTTCTTTTTTATACAAAGTCAGCTTATTGCCCCCAAAATCTGGGTCCTCATTTTACCTACCTCAGAAGAATGGAAGGCTGAGTCAACCTTGAGCCTGGTGAGATTCAAACTTGCAGTAATTGCAGGCAGGTGGCAGCTAAGTGCTATTTAACAGCGCTTTAGTCCACTGCTCTACCAGGCTCCTTATTTGTCTCCCTATTATCAGTCAAGAAAATTCACTTTTGTTTAGGCAAAGTACTTTTCACAAATTTGCTCTAAATGCAACTGTTACAACAGCCATCATAAATGCAAGCTGCTGTTTTCAATGACATGTTTTATATCAGATATAACAAGTTCTCCTTCCTATTTATCTCCTTGTTTTCTAGCTTTATATTTCAAACTTGACGGTGACAGCTTTTTCTGTCATCAACAATTTCAATAACCAAAATGTACTTCACAGAGCCTTTCTTTTGCAGTTCAATTCAGGCATGTAAATAGAAAGCCAGCTGGATGATCAGGTGATCCGAATTCAGAACAAAGGAACTCTGTCTTGAATAATTTATCATAAAGCATCCTTTGTACTAGCTATATTTTCTTCAATATGGTCTGCTTTCAAATTAAACAAAAATATTTAGGAGGAATGCTGAAGTAAAACTGCTAGTTTAGAACTGGCCTAAAGAATTGGTAATGTGCATGAATTCTATTCAGCTATAATTTTTCATCAGCTTTCATACACAGCCCAAATAATCTGTATGAATATCTCTATTAATTTTTATGCACTTTCCTCCAGATGTATACATGTTTGTTCCTACTTCTGGTTTATTTATTTATTATTTAAGCTGACTGACTCCCAACAACTCTCCATAGTAAGATATAGTTTTGTTTACTGCCAAGGTTGATCCACAAAACACCTCTTTCTGCTCGCAGCTTGACAAAGAAACAAGAGAGGGGAGTGGGATACAATTGGAATGTGTGGGAAGCTAGGAAGGGAGAGAAGGAATGTATGTGATCTGTTTGCAGCCTGAGAAAATTTTACAACCCCAAGGTCATGACCTGAAGACTTTCAAAAGGTGCAGACTGTTTTCCCAAAGTAAAATGTTTAACCTGGATTGCTGAACAGTGGATACTGGGTGGCCCAGGGAAAGGAAAAAGGGGTTTCATTATACTGTGTTTTGAGCCAAAACCTCAGAATTGGCTTCTTTTATTCTGTGCCTATGTGGATCTGTCAGTAAAGTTTTACTCCTGGTAATAAAAATGTCCTAGGAGTTCCTTTTTCTGTGCATGCCAACTGGACAGTTGGCATATACACTTTATTTATTATACATATTTTTATTTTCATTTACTCTGAACTCTGGCCCAAATATGCACATGCACGTTTGATTCTCTTACACATGTAGACAATCCAAATACATGTTATTTATTTAAGCATTCAGATATGATTGATTTTTCAGTCATTTCTGAACTAAGACTATAAACTTATACCTAGTTACCTAATAATAAATTCCACTGAACTTTGTAGTGGTCCATGAAAGTATCTTTAAGAGACAGGAGGTGGAGAAAGAGGAGCAGCACTACTGGCAATGTTTATGGAGATTCTCAGTCATCCAAGTCATGGTTTCCCCAAAGAAGCTTTTCCTAAAAGCAACTGGATTTTTCTTTGTTTTTGCTTGAAGGTGTTTTGCTGCTCATCCAAGAAGCTAAAGAACTGATGTTCAGAACTGATTCTTCTGAAGAACAGAACTGAAGAAGCTTCTTAGATGAAAAACGGAACACCTCCAAGCAAAAACAAAGTAAGTCTAGTTGCCTTTGGAAAAAGCATCTTTGGAACAGTACAGGCAATGGTCCAATAAGAGGAGCTTAACCCACATAAAGGAATTGAAAGACTGATATCAGCCATTAGAGGTATCAGTCCATAGAGATACCCCAGACAAGAAGTTCCAACATGTGAACCAATGCTATTTTATTGCATAATTAAGCTAATAGAATCTTGCAATTTTGAAAGTACATGTTTCTCTGCTCAAGCCAAGGTGGTGCAGTGGTTAGAGTGCAGTACTGCAAGCTACTTCAGCTGACTGCTACCTGTAGTTCAGCAGATCGAATCTCACCGGCTCAAGGTTGACTCAGCCTTCCATCCTTCCAAAGTGGGTAAAATGAGGACTCAGATTGTTGGGGGCAATATGCTAACTCTGTAAACTGCTTAGAGAGGGCTATAAAAGCACTGTGAAGCGGTATATAAGTCTAAGTGCCATTGCTGTTGCTATCTTTACAGAAACTAGGGAGAGACCCTTGTGACATGTTCAACACATTTTCATCCCTTTTGTGGGCTAGGTTGTCTCTTAATGACCATTGCCTAAGCTGGTAGTCTTCTTCTTGCTTCTCCTATCTTTCAAGAACATTCTCACAGACCATTACATCTTATTAGGACTCTTTTCTAAGCACAGTCTTATAAAACTACTCTGTATTACTTCTGAATGAATCCCAAACCTCAAGTAGAAGTGGATTATTTTCAAAACCCTAAAGTGGAATATCAATTTTATTTTGAATTGGTGCACTGGTTGGATTTCTGTTTTAATCTCTATTATTGGATGCTTGGATAACCTCCTGTTTAGAAATGCTACATCCTTGATGCAGAGGAAAGGAATTTCAGTGGGAAATGACTGACAAGTAATCAAAGCCAACTAACCCACAATCACAAATTTCCAATGCAGCCATTTTATTCTGATTTGAACTTAATACAGACCGTATTCAGCAGCCTCTCCTAGCTCCTCATATCACAGGCTGGCTGTTAACTATTTTGAGTAATTTTTCTTATTGTTAAAATGATTGGCTCTTTCTCCATACAGTCTCCCTTTAACTGCTAGAATTTTCCTCCACTAAAGAAGGCCTACCAAGAACATGTAATTACATGATCTTTCCTCTTTTCAGTTCAGTCATGACTTGGATTTGCCATTAAATTGCAGATCTGCTGATATTTGGCTTCACCCAACTCTCCAGCTGCACTTGGCTAAAAGTTTCAGAAAAGTTCAGAATCCTGACCACAGACAAAAAAAATGAAACCTCACGCACAAAAGTGATTTATTTATTTATTTGTTTGTTTGTTTCAATTTTTATACCGCCCTTCTCCCAGAGGAGAAGGATCAGTCCTCCCAGAGGATTGGTCTACAACTAGTACAAAGTAACTTTAGTTCTCTCATAGTTTTTTTTTCCTTAGATTTTTATCCTGCCTTTATTCCTTTATAATGAACTGAAGGTGATGAGCATGTATAATACGCCTTACCCCGTCCCATTTTTTTCACAACAACTACCCTGTCAAGTGGATTACATTGAGAGAGTGGTCCCTAATCACCTGTCTGGCTTTCATGTTTAATGTGGGACTAGAACTCACCAGCTCTTGGTTTCTAAGCCAGAACCTTAACCACTACACCAAACTGGTTGTCTTTTAAATCTTTGATTTAAAACTCAAAGCTTCTTTCTCATGACTCTCAGCATTTAATAAATAATTGGCATTTTGGCCTTGAAGCTGATCAGTTCTTTTATGCTTACATAATAGCCCCCTTTGGATGGTGAATAACTAATTCTCACTTTACCCACTACAGGCTTGTCAATAACTTGATTCTTTAAAAGCTCAGGAAGCCATAGTGCAAATTTGACACGCTAAGAGTAGCAACTGCATCTGTGTCTTCCCATAAATGAAAGTATAAACGATGTCAGAGTTATCTGGCACATTAGTCCATACCTTAGTGGGACAAATATGTTGATGAAAATGAGTAATACAGGTCAATTTCCATATCTCCCATAAGGTAGTTATGAAATTTACCCATCAAAGCCAGAGATGGCAAAACATGAAAGGGAACTAATATAATGTCTCTAAGGTGCCTCAAGGAGATTGGATAAGCAATATGACTGAAGTGGGAAGGTTAAAAATATTCTTGGATAAATGGTTCCTGGTAACTTAATCTATTATTGTAAATTGTTTGTAAAAAAAAGTATATCTCATTTTTTCCCAAACCTAATCAATAATAAGACATTAAAGGAAAATTCATGTGAAGCCAATTTGGCTTCTAAAGTTTTGTACCAATTAGGCTGAAAATTGTCAATCAAAATGAGAAATGCTAGTGGCTGGTGCTGGCTAGGAGGGACGCACGAGCTGAACATTTGGAGCCATGCTTGGCGGAGTTTGCAAGCGGGTTCAGCAGGGCTGCTTAGCGGGGAGACCCCAGCCCATTTGGTTCACTTCAGTGTGGGTGGGAATAGAGAAGGCAGAGGAAATCTGTCCCTCTCAGCATTCAGTCCTCAAAGACTCCTTTGGGGCGAATTTTTCTGCTTTTGAAACATTATGTTTAGTAACAATAAAAAAGAAAAACTTTTGTAATATCATTTCTCTTTCTCTCCCTCTCTCTTGCTGTTTCTCTCTCTCTCTCTCTCTTTTCCTCCCTCCTTCTCTCTCTGCCTCCCTCTGTTTCTCTCTCTCCCCCCCCAGTGGGATGGTGGAAGGAACCCCTGAACTGATGCTGGGTGGTGGGAATGACGTCCGAAGGCCCACGAGCCCAGGAGCAGCTCACCAAAGCTCAACTGGCTGGTGGAGAGGTGCGGCATCCCAACACTGGCAGCTCTGCTGCTTTTTTTTTTTTTTTTTTTTTGCCAACCTGACTCGACAAAGGGTTGCATTGTGGCTCCGTGTTGTAATGAGCTTGAGGAGGAGGACGGGACTCCATCTCCTCCATTGTGAAGTGTGTGAGTGAAAAGGTTCACTCAATCAATTCCAACTTCACAAGATCTTTTTCTTTTGTGAGAAGTTGGAATTGGTTGAGTGAAACGCGATGAAGAAACATGATTGGAGCTGGGCTGGGGTGACTGTGTGTGTGCCCACAGAGAGGGCTCTATGTGCCACATCTGGTACGTGTACCTTAGGTTCGCCATCATGGTTATAGAGCATTGCACATCAGAACAACTAGACACAAGGACAGCTTTTTTCCGAATGCCATCACTCTGCTAAACAACTAATTCCCACAACACTGTCAAACTATTTACTAAGATTGTATTACTATCATTCTTCTCATCCTTTTTATTACCTATCTACTTTCTACTTATGACTATAACCTTGTTGCTTATATCTTTATGATTTATATTGTGTTATTTAGTTTCCTAGTATGATTTTGATAGCTTATTTAGTATCCTGTGACTATCACTAAGTGTTGTATCTTATGATTCATGATGAATGTATTTATGATGACTATGATCATGATTTATCACTTATATCTTTTATGTACACTGAGAGCTCATGCACCGAAGACAAATTCTTTGTGTGTCCAATCACACAATAGAATTTTATTCTATTCTATTTCAGCAAATTTGTAAAATTTTACTATCTAGAAGTCTTTAAACAAGTGCATGGTAGGGGATAATAAATCAATACTAAGTTGCAAATTTTCCAGGCATTCCAGGCAAATTTTCCAGGCATTAATGAATAGGGCTGTGCATCTTCTTCACATGTAGTAGGGATGTAGGCAAGCACATATTTTGAAATTTTAAAGCAGCCATATCTTTTTCCCAATCTCTCATGGCTGTTTCAGAAGCAGCTGGAGGAATTTTCTACTGCAAAGTTATGGACAAACCAACCCATCTATGACTAGCTTCTAAAGCAGGAAAAGGTACAATTGCTTTAATTATATCAAAAGACATACTTTGTTTGTACCCATGCCTTTCAAATAACCTCTTCTGAAACATTTAGCAGCTTTATTAAAAATAACAGAACTTTTCATTTATTCTATGAACTTTCTCAGAAGCCCAATGTAATACAAAATATTCAAAGTTTTTCAACTTGGTAGTAAAAGAAGGAGGAGGAGGAGGAGGAGGAGGAGGAGGAGGAGAAGAAGAAGAAGAAGAAGAAGAAGAAGAAGAAGAAGAAGAAGAAGAAGAAGAAGAAGAAGAAGAAGTAGTAGTAGTAGTAGTAGTAGTAGTAGTAGTAGTAGTAGTAGTAGTAATAGTCCCTGCAGATTTTATTCTGGTAGTCATTGCTGATTATAGGGGGTAGTGCTCATGTCCATTTCAAGGCCATTGATCTAGTGCTGTTCGAAGACATTTCCATGGTCATGTGGCCAGCATGACATCATAGAATGCTATTACTTTTCCACCAAAGTGATACCTATTTATATACTTGCATTTGTATGCTTTTGAATTGCTAGGCTGGCTGGAGCTGGGATGAGGATGGGATCTCAACCCATCATGTGAAATTCCAGTCCCAAACCTGGGCTGCTGGCTTTCTAGTTGACAAGCCCAGGATCTTAAATGCTGAGCCACTGTGCTGCCCTCAACTTGCTAGTATTTAAGTGAAAATAAGTGGAAAATGTTCAAATGTGATTTGATTTTTTAAACAATTTTTTTTAACTTTCTTTTTTGAAAAAAATATATAGATTGTTTTTGTTCAATAGTTTCTAATTAAATAACCTTGCTAAATATAGCAGAGTGGGTTAGGTACATCAAAAGTATATCTCTATTTGAAGGAAACTTCTGGCACTCCAATATCAAAGACAACATTCTTGTCAAATGATGATTAACCTTTATTGTGGCAAGGAAGGTTGTGAAATGGGGCAAAACTCACTTAACAAAGGTCCCACTTAACAACATAAATTTTGGACTCAATTGTGGTTGTAATTTAAGGACTACCTGTAATTTAAGAAAACTCATAAACAGGATTAAAAAGCAGTAGATGTCATCTCCTGTTTTCACATCAACTGGTATTATTCCAAAACACACTACCTGCAAGATTGTCAATAAAATTCTTCAGGTTTTAGTATAGAAGCTTGAGATATAGTGTTGTTTATGGTACATTCATATAATCCAGGGGTGACATCCAGCAGGTCTGACTGGTTCTGAAGAACCAGTAGCAGAAATTTTGAGCAGTTCGGAGAACCAGCAAATACCACATCTGGCTGGCCTCAGAGTGGGGTGAGAATGAGGATTTTGCAGTATCCTTCCCCTGCCACACCCACCAAGCTATGCCGTGACCACCAAACCATGCCACGCCCACCAAACCACACCATGCCCACCAATCCATGCCCACAGAACCGATAGTAAAAAAATTTGGATTTCACCACTGATATAATCATATTCTTATATACCAGTTCCCATTGTGAACATTGCTTTAACTGGTTTTGACAGATCATCTCCTAGTCTGCCTCGTAAAGTTACTGTGAAGCTCAGGAACCTATTTAAGTTGCTAAAAGTATACTAATTTAACCCAAAAGTTCACTATATAATAGAGATCCTCTGTGTTTTCATTTTCACATTACCATGCTCAATTTACACTTGATGGACATATAATAACTACAGCTGAAAATGAGCCATTTTCAGAAATGATTTGCATTTAAATCCAAAGAAAGTCTAGCCACTTCATTGTATCTGATGACGGAAGCAACAATTCACAGACACTTATGCTTTTGAATAAATGTTGCTAGTCTGAAAAGGTGCTAGCACACTTTGATTACTATTACAACTAAGTAATTTGTGTGTGTGTGTGTGCATTTGTGCATGCGCGCATGTAATATATAGCTACATTTAAAAGATGCATGATGATGAAGAATATAATCAAGTTAATAAACAAAAAGAATATTCAACAAAACTTGCCGCAGATGTTATGAAAACAGATGCATAAAATTCACAAATATAAATTCTAATACTAATTGGGTGGTGATATTGAAAAACTTTGATTTTTTAAAAATTCCTGCATAAAAGGATATCTGAGTATCTGTGCACATGCAGAGAAAAACACACCTTTTATATAAAAAAAACCCCTCTAAAAATAAACATGTTTCTAAAAGTTATTTTCAGAAAGGTTTACTAAAGGGGGAGAATGCATTCATATTAGGGAACATTTGCATTAACACATTCATGTTCAAAACAGTCCATGTTTCATGGAAATCATGTATAAAGAACGCCATTGAAGAAAATAAAAATGATTTCTTTATGAATGCATGTTAACGGTTGCATACATAACGGAAAGCAGGATTTGTAATATATATTGTTAAATAAAAATTGTTTATAAAACCCTGGCAGACCAGAATGTGCTGCTAATAAAGCACATAAAAGTATCAGGATTTATACTGAGCCACACATTTCAACTTATATAAGCCCATTTAATAATAGTATTCTTCATCCTTTCTTTATATTTCTTTAATTGGATCACATTGCAAATGGAGAAATGCAAAAGAAACAATGTAATCAGTCAATTTTACCATTTCTTTAAACATTCTAGCCTTAGGAAACGATACAAATAAGGACTCTAATTTCAGACGATAACTCACCATTTACTTATAAGGCAACTTTGGCATTCCTTATAATGCTTAATAATGTTAGTGCACAAGTTTATGGAAGGAATAATTTATCATGCAATCTCTGCACAATTCCTCTACTTCCACATGCTCATTCACATGCAGGTTCATTACAGACAAAAGCTAGTAGCACATTTTCCTCATGGTCTTTGCTTATCTTTTAACAAAACCTGATACTTGAAGGAAAGGACACAAATGGAATGTCATGGAAAAACTGAAGAATAGTTTACCATTGATTACTTTTTGGGTCTTCAAAACCAGTTTATTCATCCCATATACTGACCAGTGTTTATTGTAGAGTGTTTGTTGTTCTAGTTTACATCACCATTCTTTTTTTTTTAATGTAACGGTATGGGGAAAAATATGACTAAAATTAAGTGCTACTATAAAGATGCTTAATGAGTTTGATATTGGTGATGTACAATGAAAATATATGTAATTTTGTATTTACTAGTATAAGAGCCCCAGATTGGCTCTTATTCTGGTCTCAAAAATATGTTTCCAGTGTGCATTTTTGTGAGAAAATATATTAATTTCTCTGCAGATACGGAAAATGGATTGATGTATCTGACTGCCTTTGGGACCAGAAATTTAGAAAATGGTAGGGTTTCTTTTTTCTTTTTCACCTGTATCTGACCACTGCTGACAGGGAGAGCTAACTTGGCAGACATTTGTACCTGTTGTATTTCAATCTGAAGAAGAAACAATGCTTTTTATGAAAAAATAAAATAAAATACATCTATATTCTAAGGTGCATTATTCTCCTGTTCATCCATGATCTTCCAGAATCTAATGATTTCTCCTTCTCTTCTAAAGTAATGATCAGTCAGTGTCTTCTGTATTGGTGGGAAAACTTGGTGACTTATCTCAAGCACTTGGCTTAAATAAGTACCATAGAGGGGAGCTATTTAATTTGAAAATTTTCAGGAAAAAAATCCAAAGATTTTCTTCTTCCAACTTCAAAATGCATGCATGCATGCATCCCATAACATGCATACATATATAGATTATTTTACTTAATCTAGAACAGAGGTGTCAAACTGGCGGCCCTTAGGCAGGATGTGTTGCATGCAGGCCATGCCAATCGCAGCTCCACAAATGAGGAAAATGTCACAAAATGTCACATGACAGCAACATGACACCACGATAATCTAGAATAAAAGCTGTTTTCTTAACTAACTGTATCTATTAAGGATTCCATTGTCTCTTTTCTCTTGGATAGGCTTTCATTCCTAGCAGGCACATTTCCATTTATTTTTTCTCATCAGAAAATCAAAAAAAGGTTATAGGACTACAAGGTTTTTGATTCCACATATGTTCACACTTTGGGCAATTCTGCATAATGTGTTGATGCAAAACAGAACTGACCCAGTGACTTTTGATATTAAACAAATTATCTAGTCATACAGTAACACTAAGAAAAAATTAAATAAAATGTCTTGTGAAGCCAACATATAAAAGACTAGCTTACCTGGACTGAAAACAGCCAGATATCCTCTGGATAGTAATAAAAATTAGACTTTTTTCAGTTGATTATAATTATTTTGCAGCCCAGATATGATATTACACCCAGATAGAACACAGTGATTAATAAAAGTCCCAATTAGAAAATTAAGATGACCGGTATGAATGTATTATTAAACTATGTACAACCAGTCTAACAGTCACTAAGAATTGCATCCAAATTACCACCTCAAAAATACAGTCTCAGGTAGACAGTAGAATGTATATAATTTTATGCAAAGAGGCTTTATCTAAGCAAAGAATGAATAAGCACAATTTAAACATAATGATCTCAGCTGAATATATCACAATGCTTTTCTCTAGAATTCTGCCCTTTATAATGTAGCTCTAGGGTTGTATCAAAGTTTACTATGGCAATTTTGAATTAATTTAAATGGGGAAACATTGGCTTAATCTTTATTTTACAGACCAGGATATGAAATCAAAGCAAGAAATTAAATCTTTAAAAATGTCCCGCATCCTCTCCTAATTAAATATCATGGCTTATTAAACCAACATCATGTGACTGAATCAAGCTATAGCATAATAGCTCTTTCTTTTACTGACCATTTTCTTTTCGGTCTGCAACTCTAGACATCTCAGTAAATTAAGGTAACAATGGAAACATTTTGTCTCACCTTTTTTCTTTTTTTATTCATGATGGTGTAGATCCATACTGGTTGTGGATAGCAGCCGTAGCAAAATCAATGTTATCAAAATAACGACAAGTGCGTTATGACTTTGTCCTGCAAATAGTGCAACTTATCAGTTGTACCATTTGCATCACAAAGTTGTAATGAACTTAATATATGTCCCTTATTGTCCCCCATCCCTCATAGATGCCTGCATAGGATATGCCACCTCACTTTCCTTTCTATTAAAGCTACTAGTAGAACTAGTACTGAGTAGGGGTGGTATTCACTTACTTTCCCTACCAATTGGCAAATGTGAGCATGCAAATGTGCTTTGCCGGCGTGTGCACCTTCCGCGCATGAGCCCGACCTCAAAAACTTGACTAAATAGGATGCCATAGAGCTGGGGCAGATGGGCAGGCCCACCCACAATTTCTGCTACCGGTTCGGGCGAACCTGTCTGAACTGGCTGAGTACCACCTCTGGAACTGAGCTACTATTTTCACCATAGGAAAATAATTCTAAGCAGAGCTTCTGTTTCCAGAGAATGTAGACTGGAGTAAAGTACAATAATACCCCAACAATTTTGATAAGGAGTAAAGTACAAGACTTTCAATGAAAGCCTCAGTGGCCAGCTCATCTTTCTTTCCACTTCTCCACAATGTTTTGCCATCAGGGAAGGAACACAATATAGGTTATTTCTATGAAATCTCCACATAAACAATGTGTAATAGCACTTAAGCCGTGCGATATCTGTGGGACTGAACTGGGGTAAGGTGGCCTTGATATCTTGGTATGTAGCTGGAGGCTCTTTGTTTTCCAATCCTTGTTATCTTACTCAGCTACTCAGCTAAGCATCTCTTCAGGGAAGGCATGAGTTACTTTGGAAAAACCAAGAAACACAAAGTTGCAGGTATATCCTCAGGAAATAACTAATGAATGATTTATCATTCTATGCTACAGCTGATTACTATTTATAAAAAGATACTTAATTCCAAAAAGAAGGAAGAAGTTCAGTATCATTACTGTTTACAAGTATATTTCTTATATAAATATGAAGATCTTTTCCCTCCCCTTTTAATGGTCAATATGAGTTCTTATGAAGGTTTTTCATGCTATTGTTTTGGCTTAAAAACTGAATGTATTCTGGAATACCCTTAGTAGTCATCTTAAGTAGGAATGCTGCCTTTTTGAACTGAAAATACTGCATCTGTCATTCCAACTAATTTTCAGATTGCCCCTGTCCCTCCCCATTTAGAACCAGTTTGCACGTAACATTTTTGGTGAATGCCACTCTTTCCCCATTGACAGCCTTTCAATCAGCTTGTTCATAGGATTACTGTCTGTAGCTTAAATGGATGATTTCATTCAAGGATATGTCAATCAAATTACTCTACTGAAGCAGATTCATGAATCGAAGCAGGAACCTGCTTTGAAGCAACAAATTGAATCCGGGGACTGTGAAATGCATCAGGATCTTCTGAAGCATTTTAACGATCTGGAGGTTTTCTGCCACTTTTGGAACTCTTACAGAAAATGCACAATATTGTACTTTCATTGTCCTATAACTCTTAACTTTCTTCTCTAATACAAAAGAATGGGATGTTACACTTATCTATTGGTCACATGAATTACCAACACAACTGTGAGCTTAGTTTTGCTTTCAGATATGCTTCTGGACCGATAGCAATTTTTACATTCTCTGTGATATGACCAGGTTTGTGTCTCCCAGTGATCAAAGAACAGATGTGAGGCTAATACTTACAAGAACTTTAGTGTTCCAAAGATAAGGGCATGATTCATATGCCACTTTTTTGTACTTATTTCTATTGCCTCGGGTACTATTTCTAACTAACTGAAAGTAGTGCCACCAAGACCCAAATCCTGATACAACCTATTTCTGACAGAAATGAGGGCACCCAAGCATGCCAGAGACAGCATATGTCCTTCAGCCTATAAGGGCATCCATTATCCTTCTTCTGACTTCTGTTGAAAAGATGTCACATTTTGTCATTGAATTGCCAAGTGTAATACCCCAACAATTTTGATGAGGAGAATATATTTTGCAAGAGGGGCAAAGTTTACAAACCAACTATAACAGTCTTCTGGCAATCCAGAGAAAACTGTGATCAAGACCTTAAGGACAGGAAAGGGGAAACTCAAGAGCATTTATACAGATCTTGAAAATACACTTTTCAGCTGGAGAAGAACAATTTGTTCGTCAATACATTACCCCCTCCCCCGAGTAATTTGGGTAATTGTGCTCTCTCCTTTCCTTATTTCTGCCACTGGTACTCTAAAAGAAGTATAGGTGAGGGTTTTGATTTTAGATTTTTAATGGTAGACTCTTAAACATATCCACCTGAAACTCAGAAGAGTTAAATTCTCTAAAGTGAGGAAGATTCTTGGTGCTCTCTGAGTTTGGTTGTTTTCTTGCAGAATTTCATTACCAAAACTAGATAACTTCACCAGTGCTAGATGATGATGACTAGCACTGACTAGCACTGTTACCTAATTTGGGTAATGAAACATCTGCAAGAAAACAGCCAAGCTCAGAGAGTACCAAGGACCCAACATTTCAATCCTGCCACCATAAATGAATAAAAAGATCCAACGTACTTGTTACATTTTCAACATTTTTCAGAAAAAGAATGATTCATTTTAACACCTTACACCAATTCTGAGTATAATATTTGAAGGAAATTTAATACTCTTCCTTCCACTAAAATTCCCCATTGTTACACCTCTTTAACTATATTCATATTTTGCATCCGTTTGATCATGCAGTCTTGAACTTGTTTGGATTCCAAGTCAGACTTTGTATTTTTATTTATTTATGTATTCAAATGTACAACTTATTCTGCTTCATTTATAATTTACAAATCATGTCTAACAGATGATCACTAGTATGCGTTATAAGGTTTTCAAATTTGATCAGACTTCACCTTTGTTTCTGAAATTCTTTTATTGCCTGGTTGCTTATGCGAAAATTCTGAAAGCAATGAAATATAGAAACACACTGTATTGTAAGAGACTTTGAAATCAATAAAATCTTGTTGTCTAAGCAAAGTATTGCTGGGCAAAATTTTGGTAGCCATCATTTTATGAAAATAAATTTAGTACATTTATTACATTTAATAATAAATTGCAGGGTGGGATATAGATCTATTCTTTTCTAGTATTTAATCCCAAATAATCAGTATGGCAATGTGTGATCTTCATTTTCTACATGTATCAGTGACACCTTTCTGGCAAGCTTTTTCCTTCCATAACAGAGCCATAGGAAAATTCAAATACTCCTTGACTTATGACCATAATTGAGCAATCACAGTTGTAAGTCATGACATAAAGTGAGTCACCAGGTGAGCAGACCAGATTTTTGAATCTTTTTTACAGCAGTCATTACACAAACATGACAATCATAAAGAGAACACAGCAGTCATTAAACAAATGCCCTGGACATTAAGGAAACTCATTGTTTGCTATGGAGCATTTTTTTTGCCAGAAATCAGAAATAAATGCTGGTTTCCAGAGAAAAAATGTTGTCAATCATGGTCATGTGTCTGCAGTGTGCTGCAGATGGCTGTAAGCGCAATGGATGTAAATATGGATCAATTGCCAAGTGCCTGAAATATGGTCATGTGACTTCAGAGGGGAGCTAATGTCAGAACTTCAAAACCAGGTGGTAAATTCCTTTTTCAGGGTCTATTGTGGCTTTGAACAATTGCTAAATGACTGGTTTAAGTTGAGGACTACTTATATAACCCATAGTAAATTCCATGGTAAACAGTTAGCATGATAATACAGTCTGAAATTCAGAGTGACTAGACTTTCTCATTCTCTGGAATCCTGCAGATATACAGTATGAATTAAATACTTGTCTTTCTCTTGGACCATATATAATGCATTGCTTAACTGTGACAAATATTTAACACCTTATTTTCAATAAATACTGGAATGAAGAAAAAGGTTTAATCTTGGTAGGATATTCATTTTAACAGCTGAAGTTCTCCCTAACCAAGACAAATTCAATGGTTTTCATCTAGAAATGTCTATTAATATATTTTCCAGGTTGGTACTAATTATTATTAAACAATTCTGTTATTTTTATCAAGAAAATTTCTAAATATTTGAACTTCTTAATAGAAACATTAAAGCCTGTTGCTTGATAGATGCATTGATTTTCATTTTCTGTCAATTCTCATGTTAACATTTGAATTTCCTGTTTATTAATTTTATAACTCGATACTGAACCATATTACACACACACACAAACACACAATCTCAACAATGTTAACTATACTCTGGATTGAATAATTGTCAATACAATATCACAAGAAAATAATCACTTCTTTTGTTCAATTTTAATTTTAATCATTTTTAATGTTGTTTATATATGCCGCTTTTGTTTTTCGACAACCACAAAGGAAGGTTAGAAATCCAACAACATAAAATAAAGTAAAAACTCAATTTAATTCTTCTGCTTTGGCCCATTTTTGGCACCTGTCACAGCTGCTCTTAGTTTTATTTCTAATAATTTCTTTAGTATTGGCTATCCCATTCCGTTTTATATCATCTGCTACTCTAAGACAACAGTTTCAATTTTTCACTTTGATCATAAATAAAATATTGTGGAATGCAGGTTCAAGAAATGAATTTTCTGAAACCCCAATTGATCCTTCTCTCCATTTTGATGAAGAACAGCAGATAAGCATTTGTAGGTATGTATCTTTGCCATCTCTTAGAAGGACAAAATTCACTGATTTTCAAATTAGAAATTTCCTGAAAGGACCATATTTAGCAGAATTAACCTTCCATCAAATGTTAGATATGTTTTGAACTAATTTATGCTTTTGGGATTACCATTTGGAAATCTTCAGTGATATCTTTTCTTAGTTGTATCATTAACACAACCACATTATTGCTTTTGTTTGATCTTTTTTTTTTTTTAATTTGATTTATATGTCGCCCTTCTCCGGAGACTCAGGGCGGCTTACAATGCGTTAAGCAATATCTTCTGCTTACTTGATATCTGATGCTTGCTACAATATTCCTATCTAAATTCATGACTTTTGGAGCCATTGTGGCTATTTTTAGCATGCAGAACAATCCTCCTTTCCATTGCTCCCTATTGTATCTTTCCTTTTGAATAGACATTTTTCTTCCATTGCTTACATTCAGATCATGGAAATCATCTCAGTATTTGTATTCCTATATTAAGAATTGAAGCTCATCTTGTTTATTTCCCAAACTCTGAACTTTATGTATAGATGGTGAAGGCCATGAACTTTATGAGTTAGATTTATTTCTGATTTTATAGTGAGTAGTTTATTAGAGCAACCCTTTAGTGCACAAGCCTTTATCTAAAGCCTTTATCCACAGGGTGATGTTTAAGATTTCCTGATCAATGTCTATGGATATTCTCAGTCATCTAGGTCATGGCCGTCTCAAAGGTGCTTTTTCAAAAGGCAACTGGACTATATATATTTTTTCTTGAGGAAGAAGAAGACATTTCACTTCTCATCCAAGAAGCTTCATCAGTTCTGGCTTCCTGATCAAGTGTGATATGCGTTTAGCAATCTTCGTGAAGGGCAACTCATCTAATGACAGCTATTGAAAATTCAGACCATATGCAGTGGTGAGTTGCTCCTGGTTCAGACCGGTTCACAAGAACCAGTAATAAAACTGGAAGGAGGCTCCACCCACTGACCCAGATGTCATCATAGGTGATCTGCACATGTGCAGATGCGAACCAATAGTAAAGGTAAGTAGAACCCGCCCCTGCCTATATGTGATGACCCAGGGCATGGAAAGCAACACAACCACAGAATAGGTCTAACTCTCCTTCATTGCTCCAACGGTGCCCCCAAACATTCCCACATTCACTGCAAGTCCTGGAGCAAAGCTTTTACACAGAAGCCTCTGGCTGCAAGTAGTCCAGTAAGCCCAGTTAACCAAACAGCAACCAGGGCCAGCAGTCCAATAAGACAGATTAGCTATATAGTAACCAGAGTAAGAAGTTCAATGAAGCAGACAAACTGGCAAACCCCACAATACAGCAATCTCCAGGCTTTGACAAGGCTCCACAGATTCAGTACTTGTTCCTGACAAATGGCCCTCCCACCGGCACCTCCTTACATTTCAGTCCCCAGGTGTGCCTTGTGAAAGGGGGAGGGGCACTTTCCTCCCTGGTAGCTGCTCAATTTGCGTTGATCTCGCAGTCTCTCTTCCCTCCTTGCTCTTGGATCAGAAGGGAGTAGTCCTTGCTCTTCTTCTGAGCTCTCCATGTCTGCAGGCTTTACTAATTCAAAAAAGCCTTGCCTGGACTGACTCTGCCCTTCCCCAGTTTCCTCCAAGGCCAACAGAGCTGGCCTCTCCATCTCTGTCAGTTCTTGTTCCAGCTCATCTTACCCTGCAGATTCAAACTCCGATGGGGGCACGACACCATGATTCTAGAAACCAAATTTCTCCTGTTGACATTATTAACAAGGTCAGTTTTTCATTTGCAGAAATATTCTTTCCATTTCCTACTGCTTCCAGGGTAGTGAAACCACACTAGAAAGCACATGCAAGGCTGCAGGACTAGTGGCAAATAATGGTGAAGTATGAGATAAGGCAAAGGGACCAGGGTAAAGGTGCTACTTCTGAAGTAGAGGAGAAACTCCATAAAAATACCTGAGTTTCTGAAGATAAAAGCAGATTGTATATCCCTTGGGATTCTGACTAGTATTGGTAAAAGACTCAGTGTCAAGTCAAGGAACAGGCAGATCTGCAGAATTGTCAATGTCATCAAAATAACAAAAAATAGTCTTATGTTATCAGCTCTGCCCCTATCATAATATGCATGCAACATTATGAGTTTGAGGGGCTGAGTTTGCATATAATTCTGCTTTTATCATTTTCTTCCCTCTGTGGTAAATGAAGCCTAGATTCACAGGAAGGAGGGGCTGCATCAGAAGAGTAAGAGACAGCAAAGTTTATTTAGTTGAGTTGGAAGAGAGAAGATCAAGACAGGTCTCCTTTAGGAGATCTCAGAATAAATCTTTAATAGTGCAATTAGTTTATTTTAACCTGGCAAGATTTTTGTCTATAAGTGAGGAACAGTAAAGAAAATTGCTTAGAAGGAACTCAGGGGGTCTTTCTTGTTCATTTTTTGGAGCCCTAACACTTTTGACTCTCCTTATGTATGGAGCAGGGTTTGTTATTATTCTACCAGCTTTTCCAGGTGTATTAATAAAAACAGGGACAATTGCACCATTAGGCATGAGTAGAGATGGATAAAATGCCAGAAAATCAAATGGAATCCTGGTATATAGAATTTAAAGGTAGAGAAAAATGTTGAATTTCCACTTTCCTTTTCAAGGCTTTACTCTTATGTACCGAGCCAATATTTTGGAAAGAGAAATATCTACAAAATTAAAGGGTAGTTAAATTAACATTCATGAGGTATGCTACATAACTACATAAGACATGAACTTTTCTGACCTATACTTACTGTATATGAATCGAAAATAACTTACTTGCAAAACAAATAGGTGCTCTGTACTTTTTTTCTGTCAACTAACTAGATAGTAGATCAGTGTTATAGATAAGATTCCCTAGCAAATGATGGGATTCTTTCAATGAAGTTGGCAAGACATAGAACATTTAAATATGCAGGTCAAACAAGAGGTGACTTGTGAGTTACACAAATGAGAGAATGAGTGATTAGGTCTTCCATTCATTACAGTTAATAGGCAACTGCAACAACTTGGGTTCAGTTTGATTACAAAGGGTTTATAGTACATGGTTTATCTACAGTACAAGTCTTTAAAATGAAGCCTAAATTCAAAAATCTTCCAATTTCATTATGATACAACTTCAGAAGCAGAAGAACAAAAAATTTCTCTCTTTTTTATTCCCCTAAAAGGTGAAATGTCAAAGCACTTCATTGTTTAAGCATTTAGCTATAAAACCAAAATGTATTTTATTTGAAGACTGAAGAGATTAATGTCATATATATCTGAGAAAGATGTGATTATAGCTCTACAAAAACATGATATGTTATCTTTGTTTATTTATTTATCCTTGCAGTCCCCTGGTCTTATATCTATATATCATATGTATCTGTATCTGTATCTGTATCTGTATCTGTATCTGTATCTGTATCTGTATCTGTATCTGTATCTGTATCTGTATCATCTCTCTCTCTCTCTCTCTCTCTCTCTCTCTCTCTCTCTCTCTCTCTCTCTCTCTCTCTCTCTCTCTCTCTCTTATCTATCTATCTATCTATCTAGGTAGCTAGCTATCTATCTAAATATCTATCACGTATATCTCATTTCTTATTTTCTTGGCCAATACATGTTCGTTCTTCATTTTAAAAAAAGGGAGGGTGAAACTATATTGGCTACAATACTTTTTTCATTCCAGTTTGTTTATTACAGATGACAAAGATATTCAACTAAGTAACTAGTATGAGGAAAAAATATTATCTAATGAGATAATCTTGATCACAAATTATTATCTATGACAAAGTCACTGACTCCTTTGGGTTAATGTGTCATGTATTGTACTCACTTTGCATCTTCTGTTCCACTTAACTCAGTCATCTGAGCTGATCTGGTACAATCATTTAATCTCATTCTGCCACACTAATATTTGATCCATTCAAACTCACAGGATATTCACAATAAATGGAAGCCTATATGATTTGTCTTAGCATGCATAAAATATTTTCTTTACAGATTCTGGGGATAACGATACCCATCAAGTATTATAGCTGAGTAAAAGTAGCTGTGGGATCCTGTTCAATGCAGGGCACCAAGATCTTCTTGCTGAGACAACCTATCTGAACAGGGTATCCAAAACTTTGTTACGTTACAAAATATGTGTATGATCTTGTAATGCAGTATCAAAGCATAGACAGGAAAGATCCTATCACATAAACAAGGAGCATGACTAATAATTCTCTAACTATTTTATTAGACCACGTTCTATAAGTGAAGACATACATTCATCCATCCACATGCACACAATATACTTACCAAAAAAAGGAGGGGGGGGTAGAGTTGGAGAGGACAGAGCATTCTTCTGCACTAGCCAAGTAAATGAAGGAAGTTGGAAAATACTAAGCTATTTTATACCTTAAAATTTACTTCTGAGATACTGAGGCTTCTGACCTTCCTCACAAAATGGATTATCCATCCTTCCCCTGCAGCCACCATCCATAAGCATACAGCTTTTGAAGCTATGAGTGAATGAGATTGAGATTCATTTTTGAAGGTTATATTGCCATTGCTCAAACACATTATAGATAGGTGCCTTTAACTGACAATATTTTGCTCCCCCTCCCCTGTTTTTCAGTTTCTTAACAAGATTGTTCAACTTGTCATATAACCTGTCCTTTTCATTGGCAATGGAGATTTGTGGCTGTCAAGGCTCAAAGAAGAGACTTGTATTGCAGAACTTGATTATCTCTGACAGCCACAAGCTGAGTCTTTGCAAAAATGCATCAACAGGAAGCTTGAACATATGGTGGCAGTTTCGTTACCCTCCTCCTTTTTTTAGAGGATTACATTTTAGATGTCTGCTTGATTTATTTTTTTTCTCTTAAAGCAAATTTTTGAAGAAAATCCAGAGTTTTTTCTTGAGGTAAACCTCTAAGGAGCTTGCTCTACTAAAAGGCCTAGGACTGAGGAAAAATGTCTTCTCTTACAAAAAACTTTGCTATCCAATTTGCAGGCTGAGTAGATCTCTTTTTCCCAATAGGAGAGAAAACCTTTAAAAAAATGAGGAGGATTTTGAAGCAAAACTATGCTCAAGTCTCCCTTAAGTAGAGCTCAGCTTCTAGTGACTTCATAGATTTAAGTCTCTTGCACACCCTTGTACATATTCACACTGGGATATGGTCAAATGACCCCTCCCAAGCAGGAGTCACTAAGATTTCCTCTCCAATACCAACTGTTGTTATCTCCCACCTAAATGGGGAGGGGTATTCATTTCCTTCTTGCTTTTCTGCAATGGAATGTGGATGTAGATCAAATGCCCTGTTTGAATGAGACAACTGTTTTGAGAAGAAGACATAAATTGTTTAATACACAGATTAAGTTTAAGAAACTAATTAGGAGCTGAAGACAGAGGAAGAAAAGAAAAAAGATGTATCTGTATCATGTAGGTTTTTTAATTCACAGCTAAAGGTCTGGGCATAATCTATCTTCCCCCTACCCCTTCATGCAGGTAGAACAGATGTATGAAGAAACAGTTCAGATCGGTTAATTAAATGGACCTTAATTCATATGTATTTCCCACACCTTCTCTAAAGTTGAGATGTGTTTCCTGCCTGGGAAGCCAATCAAGGTAAAAAAACACAATCAAGATGCAGGCGGCCTCCTTCCATTCTGAAAAGCTCTCCTGAAGTGTGAGTTGCTCCTTATCTTCTGCTCCTGCTAAATTGCTTAGAATTTGAGTTTCTCAACATTTGATGAACTTTCCCTGCTTTTCTGAATGGAAAGTTTAGATTTGAATAATAATTATTGCATTAAAAAAAATCTGAACTATTTTCTCCCCCTTCAGTATTGAAGTCATTTACCTCTCTCTTCTAGGATGGTAGGTTTTCTCCATTTAATCTATCATCTTGGTGACCTCCCATCCAAGTACTAATCACGGTGAACCTTACTTAACTTTTCAGGATTAGCCAAAGACACTGGGTCATACCACCTAATGTAAGATAGTTGCAATTTATTTTAATCCTGTACTGCACATTCTGAACATAGCTGAAATCTATGCTGTGGAGACTAGAAAACACTTTGCAAAACCCCCCAATCTTTTATCCATTCATTTGCATATCATTATATATACATCTCCATAATCCAAGGGTTGAAAATTATTATGTCCTATTTTTCTCCCAAGGAAAAAGAAGAGATAAGCATGGTATTGTTTTGAAAATTTCTTGAAGGTTCGAAGGCCACTCAAAACAACTGAAATGCTTGTAGAAAAACTAATCCAGTAATGTATTTCTGCTAACGTCAGCACACTCAAAATTTGCCATCACTGAGAATTCAAAAATGGCTAAGGCAACCAGTACATTTGTGGGATCTGTGACATATTAAATGTGAGTTAATTAGTATGCATTATTAATAGCTTCAGTATAAATGTAACAGCCAGATATTCTGAAAGAACTGAGGAAACCAGTATGATAGACAGTCAGTCCAGAATAAAGTGGCCAGCCTCTTGAAATTTACATATAATCAATTTCAGTGTGGATGTTGAACTATTCAGATGTTAGATATTATGTGTTTAATTAGTCTCAGGCTACACTGAGCTCAAAAAGCATATTCTATACTTGTGCAGAGAAATACTATCTATATAGCATGCCAGTTAAAAGGAAATTACCAGTTGGAATAGAAGTGAAAGTTATTTGTTATGTATTAATATGAACTGCTTTAATTAGCATCCCCAAATATATGGACTGTCACAATTAGCCTCCACTTTCTGTAATTTTCAGAATTTCATAATGCCATTCTTTGAAAAGTATACATTCAGGGATTTGGTGTACAAAATGTATACTGTATTTCAGGGCAACTAGCAATTGAAAAAAATATATAGGGGAAAGAACTGGAAGAAAAGGGATATATTAGAGCAAAATGAGCTAGTTATGCCATATTATTTCATAGAGTCTAAATATGGAATACAGTTAATAAAAAGTTGAAAATCTTTGTCTAACAGTTATAGGTCCTCATTTCTTTAAAACCAAGCAGGCTGAGAACAGACAGTTAAATGTCCAACAATGATGTCCTTTAACAAGTAAAGGACATAAGAAGGTTCTACAGACTGCATTAAAAATATTCTGTTTCCATTTGCTGCAAGGCAATTCCTTATACCTCTAGCAGATTTCTTTTCTCTTTTTTTTTCTTTCTTTCTCATATTTCATCTGGAACCTGGAAGATGTTTTTCCATCCAGAGGAACATTTCTTCAGGAGAACTGGAGCTCAGAGTGAAACAGCTGAAGTATTAGGTCTAAGAACTAAGGCTTATTTCTGAGTTCTGCAGAGCTATTTTTAATATCATCCTTTTCACTGGTGGTGTGCTGCACAAATGAACACCTCTGTCAGGATCCCCTCTTTTCAGTAAAGTGGCAGCTTCAAATGTTTTGGCCCCAGGAGGCTGTTTTATATCTTTGGCAGAATGCCTTGTGTGAATATAATATGACCAAGGCTGTCAAAAAAGACTTGGGCTGTGTGATTTGAAAGACAAACCAAGATCTTTGTATTTGAAATATTTTTGTTATCAAGACTGCCTTCAGTTTTTTGACACCAACTTTTTCCTGATTCTAAATCTCAGCTAAAAATGTAGCCTTTAATCAGAAAGCTGGTATTTGTAAAATATGTTCACGGACAACTTTTTAATGTAAGAAATGATGCATTTCCACATGATATTAGTAATAATTGTAGATCTGTTACGACAATATAATCAGTAATGCCATTAATTTGTCTATTTATTAGCTGAAGGCATTTAACATATCAAGAGATCTTTTGGAGGTTACAGAGCCTGGAATTGTTTTGAATCTTGGAAAGTTTCGATCTTGGATCTAGCATCACATCTACCTTGTTTTGGAATATTAATTTCAGTGCAGCAAGTAGTTGAACATTCACTTTCTCTTACATCATTACAGATTGATGCCTCACAAAAATTCTGGGCCAGCAACCCAATTTGAAAAATCTAATTCTAATCTATTATCTAATTACTTAATACCCAACTATGTGAGTTTCAAGTTACTGATCATCATCTCAAGGGAACAATCTGGTTTATTCTTGCAATCTATCTGCTATTTGTAGTTATCCTAAAATCCATGATTCCATGTCCTCTAACATCTTCTTTTTTTTTAAATTTGATTTATATGCCGCCCTTCTCCGGAGACTCAGGGCGGCTTACAATGTATTAAGCAATAGCCTTCATACTTTTGTATATTTATACAAAGTCAGTTTATTGCCCCCACAATTTGGGTCCTCATTTGACCTACCTTAGAAAGGATGGAAGGCTGAGTCAACCTTGAGCCTGGTGAGATTTGAACTTACAATAATTGCAGGCAGCTGAATGTTAATAACAGTCTATTAGTCTGCTGTGCCATTTTCTCAGTGGCCAACTTTCACAGCATACTTTAGCACCGGAAAGACTAATATATCAATAGCCCTGATCTCTAGTATTGTTGAAATGATCATGTCATTGCTTTCTTCCCTAATCTTCTTTTTAATTTTTCTAGCACATACTGTAGATCTTATTTTTGTATTCTACCACTTTCACTAAGTAAAATAGGCCTTGCCTCAGCTTCTAGCCCAGATCACAGCAAAACTTTAGTACCGTCATAGGCCAGGATTAACATGAAACCAAAATCTTCATTATGCATTATGCATTTTGATCTCCATAATCTAACAATATTTTATATCTATCCAATGTGAAATATTCAGGACATTGTTCATAACTTCTCAGTCCTTTTGGCTAAGAAAGTGTTGCAATTTGCACATTTCAGTTTGTTAATGTTTTGACCTCCAGTTTCATTTCCATCTGTCTTCTTATTTAATCCGATCATTCTTACTATACAATTACTGCATAAATTAAACCACTGTGGGGATAACATGCATCATTGTTTCACTCCCTTTATTAACCAAGTGAGTTCTTTTTTTATTATTTTTTTATTTTTTATTATGAAGCCTCATATTCATTTTAAAAATCCCTCAGAAGTAGAATCAAATCTTGGGACATGCCCACTAGCCATAATGCACTTCTCACTTTGGCACAATATCTAGTCTGTTTGATAGCTGGTCAATTGTCCAGCTACCTGTCATTTTAATACTATAGAATTAATGTTAACATAATGAATATTGCTGTAACCTTGATTATTACTGTATAAATATATCTGTACCCAGATAACACACTGTTTAATTGAAGATAGAATTATTATATTGAAAAATAAAAAAATATAATTTAAAAACAATTGTCCAGGGTCCCTCCATTTCTAGTGGAGTCAATTTCTCAATACATTTTTTTTATTCCAAAAATGTTTTGTCACTCCATAATTCTATGAGCACATCCATACAGTTTTCTTGACAAAAAAGGCAGTTTCCCCCTTTCTTCTTAAAGATTTGATTTGAAAGTTCATTCTTCTAAGGTGGGTTGCTGCCTCATGCCTGCAGAGCTCCACACCCCTGTTGTGGATTATTCTAGCTTAATCTTCTTTTTTTGTATCATACTGGCCAAGGTGAGCCTATGAGAAGTTTTATCAGCATTGCTCCCTCAGTGTTTCCACTACATCAAAGTGACTATTCCTACAAAGATTACCTCTGTAACTGGGGGCAAGCTGTAATTCATCTGTCAGTGAAGTACCGATTTCTTCTGGCAGATTATTTTTGTTCTTTCATCAATATGGAATTGGAAAAATAATGTGGAAGCTTTTCTTTTTTCAGGAAGTGTTGGCAGGATAAGTGTACTTAAATATAATCATTAAGTTAATTCAGCTCAGAGGTCAAGTATTATTCTATTAAAGCTATTTCTAATTCATCTAAAAGGAAATAAGACTCGCAACTAAGGTGGTACAAAACCTTCAAAGGGTCAATTCTTAAAGTCTGTTGTTGCAAGTAAAGGGCACTTTCTCAAAATATTGACGAACACCTGTCTTTTGGAGGGTCAGAAAAGAAGAACTAGGGGTGACATGATAACAGTATTCCAATATTTGAGGGGCTGCCACAAAGAAGAGGGGATCAAGCTATTCTCCAAAACACCTAAAGGCAAGACAAGAAATAATGGATGGAAACTAGACAAGGAGAAAAGCAACCTAGAACTAAGGAGAAATTTCTGACACTTAAAGCATTTAAGCAATAGAATGACTTGCCTTCAAAAGTTGTGGGTGCTTCATCACTGGAGGCTTTTAAAAAGAGCCTGGACAGCCACTTGTCTGATATGATATAGGCTTCTTGCTTGAGCAGGGGATTGGACTAGAAGACCTCCAAGATCCCTTCCAACTCTATTATTCTGTTCTGTTCTACTTTGAGTACTGCCTCAAATCTTCTCTGTATTGCTTCACTGCTTTGCTTTCCTATTAGAACCAATGGGAATCTGATTTTTGGATTCACATCACTTGCAAAAGAACCTGAAAACCCCTTGCAAGAGACATACTAAAATTGCCTCAATATTCACAAAAGAGATGCTTCACTAACATCAGAACCAATGTCATGTGCCCAGAGACTCAACAGCCTCTTTAATGACTTCTTGATCCTTTGATTAATTAATTAATTAATTCATATCTACATGCAAATTTCTTTCAGCTCTCCCATTCTACAGTTTTCCTTTTCCTTCTGCTTCTTCAGCTTCTCATTCTTCCTCCATCCCTCCCTGGTTTTTTGTCATTTATTCGGTTCAGCTTAAAAAACTGAATGTATCTGAGGGATCACATATTGGCATAGATTTAGATTTTGTTTGTCTTGCAGCAGCACAATTTCAACTAAAAAGCAAGGAAAGCACAACAAAGAAAACCAGCAAACAAGCAGTGCCAGGCAAGCCTGTCTCCTCCTACCACTTAGAGCAATAAATAATTTCAATTAAGGATAACCAAAAACTTTCCTGTTTGAAATGGAAATTGAAATCGGCATTACATTTTTTTTCTCCCTCTTGGTTTGAAAAAGGAATTACATAAAGCAAATATTATTCCATCAAATGTAGTTCTTATTTATTTTGTTGTATTGCAACATTTTGTTTGTTTTAATTACTCCACAGCTACTTTGTATTCTAGCTAATACCCATGGGCTTTAAATCCTTTCCTGTGTTTTATCATTCTGCTATTATTTGTTTTGTATAATATTAACTAAACAATAGTACTTTTGTCATGCCTTTGTCATGCCTTTTTAAAACCACTTTTCAACTATAGAGCAGTAGTGAGAGAGGCCATTATGACAAATAAAAATCATTGGTCAGTGTCAGAGGTGGGTTTCAGCAGGTTCTGACCAGTTCTGGAGAACCAGTAGCAGAAGTTTTGAGTAGTTCGGAGAACTGGTAGTAAAAATTCTGACTGGCCCCGGCCCCATCTATTCTCTGCCTCCCAAGTCCCAGCTGATTGGGAGGAAATGGGGATTTTGCAGTATCCTTCCCCTGCCATGCCCACCAAGCCATGCCACACCCACCAAGCCATACCCACAGAACCGGTAGTAAAAAAATTTGAAACCCACCACTGGTCAGTGTAGATGTAAAAAAGGTCTTGCTTCTCATTATCCTCCAGGTTCTATTAGAATACACAGATTTTTTTAATCCCAATATAAGTAAACAGGAAAGAAGATTATTTTATTTATATGTACACTCAGCTGTGTGATATGGCCAGACTGAGCCTAAGGGAGGGGTCAAACATATCAGTCATGAATCCCTTCATGCCCACAAAAGATCAAAGTCCAGCCCAACTTGAATTCTTTCTACTCTTATCTCCTGCTAATTTCTCTTAGCCATTAGTAGTTCAGATTCTTGTAGAGAAACTTACAATAAATCTTTATACCCATTTGAACTGTCTGGATCTCCTGATTGTCCTGGCATTTGATATCAACCTTTTTCACCTTTTTTTTAACTTTCCAAAAATAAATAAGCCTAACTAAATCTGCTGATTTGCGAACATTAGGGCATGGCTTTCTCTTCCCCTTCCCAGCCCCGCTCCCCCCATTTTAGAACATTGGGAGATGTTTTCAGGGACTTACAAATCAAAGATCCTTAGAATCACAGAATCATAGTATGGGAAGGGACTTGGAGATCTTCTATCCAGTCCAACCCTCCCCCCCCCTCTCATTTTTCATCCTGGACAAATCGTTGTCCAGTCTTTTCTTGAAAGCCACCAGCGATAGAACACCCACTCCTCTCCCCGCCCCCAAAGCATATAATAAAATTTCCTGAAACTTTCCTTTATTGGGAGGGTAAAAAGGAAGCAGAAATTATGTAGATCAAAACTGGAACTAGAGGTAGAGCTAAAGTTACCAACCTTCAGTCATGAGGCATCAGAACGTAGAGTATGGTCTAGGAAATGGTCAGTTTGCAGGAGAACTAAAGGAGGACAACTGACACATCATTGTAATAATCAGCCTTTTGTTTTATTTTTAAACATTGTTTAAATGCTCCATTCAAGCACTTTTCTTATCCAGAGAGCATTTTTATTTAAAAGAAAAACCTTAAGTACTCAAGTTAGATATTTTACTTATCCAAAATAGTATTTTATTTCTAAGTCTTGCTTTAGAACAGAAATTATTTTCTTATACAAATCAGTGTTTCCTTTTCAAAAACCTGTTTGTGTGCTGGAGCTAACACTTGCTTGTTTAAGGCAGTAGAAGAATTTTTTGATCTGGGCTTAGGGAAGCACAGGTACTATAATGCTAAATGCTACTTTGGTCTCTGTTAACTTTCATTCACTTATATCGCATATATATTTCTATACATAGTTGGAAAGAAAAGAGTTAGCACAGAAAATATGATTATTAAGGCTTTGTTAAGTTGGATCTACCTCTTTAGAACTTGCGAAACAGCATACATATGTGGGAGAAGGAAAGTATGCGTGCAAGCATATCTTTATGAATGAACATTTGCATTTCATGCAATGTATGGTGCACTTCACAAACTTTATGCCTATTTCTGATCCTGAAATGTTGGTAAATGTATGTTTCTGAATAGAATAGAATAGAATAGAATAGAATAGAATAGAATAGAATAGAATAGAATAGAATAGAATAGAATAGAATAGAATAGAATAGAATAGAATAGAATAGAATAGAATAGAATAGAATAGAATAGAATGAGTTGGAGGGGACCTTGGAGATCTTCAAATCTAATCCCCTATTTAGGCAGGAAACCCTACACCATTTCAGACAAATGGTTTGTCCTTTAAAACCTAGTTTTGAAGTAGTCACAACTTCTGGAGGCAAGTTGTTCAACTGATTAATTGCTCTGACTGTCAGGAAATTTCTCCTTAGTTCTAGGTTGTTTCTCTCCTTGATTAGTTTCCATCCATTGCTTCTTGGCCTGCCTTCAGGTGCTTTGGAGAATAGCTTGACTCCCTCTTCCTTGTGGCAACTCCTGAGATATCAGAACGCTGCTATCATGTCACCCCTAGTCCTTCTTTTCATTTGCATGTCACTGGTCAAATAATAAATAGTAAAATAAATAATAAAAGTCATTTAGAGTTTTAACATAGCAAATCTTAAACAAGGATTATACAAATATATCATCAAACACATGCCATAAAATCCATTCATATCCTTGTTAAACATATTGTGGTCAATTTGGAGTTTTGCATTACAGGATTTGGTACTTTTTCAAGTCTGTCTTGGAATTTCATAAATATATTCAAACTAACACAAGTCCTTGCAGAAATGTTGCTCCTGAGATGTATAGATTTATACATTTCTCTTCAGTCTATCCTATACCTATTTCTCATTGTGAAAGATACAGAGAGAGAGAGATTATATAACTCTAACCCTAACCTTTCTGATCAACAAGCTCAGCGTCTTAGCTACTGAGCCACCATGTCCCCATATGTATGTATGAATATATGTACATACATACATATATAGACATAGACACAGACGTGTGTGTTTGTGTGTGTGTGTGTGTATTATTTTGGGATAGATAGATAGACAGACAGCCAGACAGACAGACAGACAGACAGAATAAATCTAAAAATGCCCATATGCACGTCACATTGGATGTACTTCCAGTACAGGCCAAAGTGATTAAAATTCTATTTGACAAGTCGTTATCATTGTTATTCATGATGCTCTGTCAAAGCTGCTTAATCATGTGTAGAACCTACAAAGGATTTCTTTCCCTTTCTCTTTTTAACAAACATGCTTTTGAAGGTAAACCTGCATAGCAAATAACTTATCTGATTGAAATAATTACAGACAGAAAAGGGGGAGGGGGGCAAATCTAATCTAATCAGTCAGGATTTAGTCCTTGCTGTCATTGTCCTCCAGCACCATATTATCAGAAACAGCTTTAAATAATTAAAGGTCTTCTAATACAATTTCAGTGTCTTCTGATGATCTGCACAATAGTGCTGGTTTGTAGTGATTTTCAGTACTAATAGTAATACCATGGGACAATCTTCTGATGAACTATCACTGGCAAAGACAAAAGCTAAAGGCAAAAAAAACTTAAGAGAAGTTCTGGTGAATCAGACCAAGTCTATTTATTCTAGTTTTCTATTCCCATGGTAGTCAACTAGATGTTTGTAGAAACCCAGAAGCCCAAAAGTACCCTCCCACTCATGTTTCTCAGAAACTGAGAATGAGAAACACAGTCTCTAATATGGGACAAAAATATTGCTATTGTGACTTATACCCATTATTTAAAATAGGATGGAATGAGATCCAATTCTAAAACTAAATCATCATGACAACATGCACACTGTCATTTATCAGATGAAAACAAGTCTCTCTGTAACATTTTGAAAGAAGGTTGTTCCTCATGTCACTACAAAGAGTAACATCGCACATATTCTCCTTGTTACTGTTGGGTATGGCAGAGATGAGAGAACTTCATTTTCTTTACAAATTAATAAGAACATCAATTTCCCCCTTTTTTTGAACTAATATGAAGACTTAATAACTTCAATTTTATTAAATCTCCAAATGTTGGATCCTGTGGATTTTGCACAGCAAATAGATCAAGTAATGCATGTAAAATGGATATAGTGGGTATGTATTTGCAATGTGTTTCTATCAGTGATAATGATGATGTATGTAATAATAAATTAATAATAAATTTGATTTAATAAATTATGTATGTAATAATAAAAAGAATTTCATTATGAAAAATAGGAAGAATGTATATTAAAGAAAATGAAGTTAAATTATTCATTAGTTCATTTGTTCATTCATTTGATTTATAAAGCTGCCCATCTCATTTTTATGTGACTCTATGCAGTTTACAGTAGAATACACATAATCCATAAAATACACAATACAAAAAAATAAAAACAAAACACATAGCAGTCAGGTATTACCCAACCAATTTTCCATACAGCCAGGATACGGGTTTATCCCATAAAGGAAAGTTTATCCCATGAAGTAAAGATGGACTGGAGTATAAGACACACCTACCTTTTTTGGTGAGGAAAAGAAGAAAAAGAAATCTCCCTCTGCCTCTGAGCAATTTTGCCTCATTGCAGTAAACAGCAAACAGCCTGCTTTACTTTCATTTTTGTTTTCAGCATAGCTTGATTAGCACAAGGGAAAAAAAATCTGCTCCAGCAATTTACCTCTTTGCAGCAAGCAGCAGAGCCCTGCAAAAAACAGCTAAGAGCAAATCAGCTGAGAGTCAGGAGGCCAATCTAATCAACTTGTGCTAATTAGGTTGTGCTGAAGCTGAAAGGAGTTGTTTTTTCTTGCTGTTTGCTTGCAAGGAGGTAACTTCTGCAAGACAGAGGCCAAAAGGTAAGGGCCAGTGGGTGGGCAGGGCTACATTCGGTGTATAAGATGCACCTAAATTTTCGCCCCCTTTTAGGGGGGAAAAGGTATGTCTTATACTCCGAAAAATATGGTATGTCACACATGAAAAACAGTCCCCCGTCCCCAAATCCCAATCAGGATGTGGAGTGGAGAAACAAGGAACACAATCTCTCTGACAGCTAAATTAGTTAGGGCCATTTCTTCACCAGGGCCAAGTCATGCCATATATTGTCAACCAACATCAATGTGCAGATATATCAGGAACGAAGACAGGCTTTATGTCACCATAACAGTGGTGGAGTGAGGCTGAAGATCACTGGTGATGAAATAACCTTAATCTGTCAGAAGGAGAGAAATTGGTAGATTTTAAGCAAGTCCTATCCACAATCAGATCTTTTACAACAATGCCCAACTCTTTTGCAGCCAAGGGCCAGCCTTGTTAAATATATTGCTTCAGCCTTCAAAGGTGATAGGGGACAGGATGAGAAAGCACCTGAATGTTTAGTGTTTGTTGTTGTTGCTACATTTCACAGGGCAATGGGTGGGTATTTTTCAATATAATGGCTCAATGTGTGCAATGTTTGCGACATACTTTTGATTTGTGTAAAAACAATATTTTATACAATTTTGCTCTATGTTTTGAGGGTTGATAGCCTTCTCAAGACTAGCCTTCTCAACCTCTAGGTTCATGCCTTGAGATGCTGGACTCCCATTAAAATACCATGACAGAAAGATCATTTAATTTACAATTTATTTGGAATGTTCCAACATAAAAAAGGTTTCTCTTTTATAAGCCAGAGAACCCAGAACATAGACTTACATTTTTTTTTATAGTCTGTCCAACAAAGATACTTCAAAATAAAAGTTGATTGGATTAGGAAAAGTCATCTGTCTACTTACATCATGAAAAATTAGACATCCAATGTAAGCATAAGAATTGAATTAAGCATTGAATTCTGAATAAAAGTAGAAGAAACATTCACAAAGAGAAAAAAAAAAGAGTATTGGTAAAGATACATTCATAGCACTTTTCCCAGCACTGGGCTCAAATATTTGCTTTGTTTGTTGAAGAAAGAAAATGAAAGTGTTTTGTTTACAGTATATCAAAAACTTCACATTTCTAAAAGTTAAAGTTGTTGTTGTTGTTACTTCCTGAAGGCTAAGGCTTATAGCAAATTACTGGCAATACATTTGGAAGGAAAAGAGAAATAACACCAATTAAAATACAAAAAAAGCCATGTTAGTTAACTAGTGCAATAGTATTAGAAAAAAACATATTGCAAGTATTATGAAGTCCAAACTGTGTGGCCCTCAGGATGCTTAAGGGGCAGAATATCTCATGGAGCTGATGGCCATTGATATCTACACTTCATCTAATGACTTTTACTGACTCCAACCTTAAACTATTCTGATCTAAGAAAAGTGAAAAGTTGAACTCTTGAAAAAAGTTGACTTCTTTTTCTGAGTATAATATTGTGTGTTGACCCAGGTTTTTATTCCTAGGTAAACCCCTTCTTTTCTATATGAATAAATGAATCCCATCTTCTAATCCTGGTGACGCAATGGTTAAAATGCAGTATTGAAGGCACACTGTCCCACAGCCAGGATTTGATCCTGACAGGGCTCAAGGTTGACTCAGATTTCCATCTTTCCAAAGTTGGTAAAATGAGGAGCCAGGTTGTCCAGGGCATTATTCCGATGTTGTAAACCACCCAGAGAATGCTGTAAAACACTATGGGGTAGTATATAAGTCTAAGTGCTATTGCTATGTTATTTATGTAGCAAATTCCATGACTTGATTTGATCTGTGGTATTACTTGGCTGATGTTTGCTCATTTCAGAAGCTAAGCAGGGTTGGGCCTGGTTAGTCCTTGAACTGGAACTACTCTGGGAATTCTAAGATTGTCAGTGAAAGGGAAAAATCAGTGACCAATTGTTTGGCAGGTTTGAGTTCTCGGGAGTCAACCTGGAAGTGTTTTTATCTTTTATTGCATGATTTCAGCTGTACGCTGCTCTAATTCTTTGTGACTATGGTGCTATGGAAGTATGGCTAGCTAGCTAGAAGCAAGTAAGCAAATAGGTAGGCAGGCAGCCAGGCAGCTAAGCAAATAAATAAAGATCTAGAGATTCCTTTCTTTGGGAGAAAATAACTTTACTTAACTTTATCTACTGTATCTGGATATAGAAAAAGTAAATGTATTCCTCCTTAAGCAGACATTGTAAAAAGAGAGCCATGTTAAGCTATGTTGGCAAAAAAACGGAAGGAATTTGGGAGCATTTTTTCCAAACTAATACTTGTTAAAAGGTGTAAATTTTCATGAGCTGCATCTGCATCTGTTGAAGATAGCTATGGCTCGAGAAAGTTTATGTTTTTTTTAATAAAATGAGTTGGTAGGAAAGGATACTACCAGATCCCTCCTGGTTCTCCACTTGAGCAGAAGAATCTGGTAGAAAGGGAATGGCATTTACAAAAACAGTTGACCTGATCATGGGTATACAGTATTAAATGATTCATTCTTATTGGAGTGCTAAAGCAAAAAGAGTGATATATGTCACAGTTACTGAAATACAGTACTTTAAAACTAGCTGCCTTTTAAAAGCAAGATAAAAACATACCAGCTGCCTGACTCAAAAACAGTCGCTGAATATAGCTAACATTCTGCTACAGGCAAACAGTGGATGGAGCTGCTTAGCACCTTAATGTGAGTGAGAAATCAAATCAACTCACTTAGCCTGCTGTATGTTTGGAGCTTAGAGGAGCTGGGTTTGAAACCATTGGCTAGAAAGCCCATGATATACTGAATTAATTGCTCTGTCCATCTTTACCTTGTCATGTATTTGCTGAAATAATGGCAGTTTTCAGAGTAGGAAATAGATTCATCTTGTAGCCCCAAACAGAAAATTTCTGAGTGCAGCTGGCTTCTTGAGTTCATAGAGCCATGGTGGCGCAGTGGTTAGAGTGCAGTACTGCAAGCTACTTCTGCTGATCACCAGCTGTCAGTAGTTTGGGAGATCAAATCTAACCAGGCTCAAGGAAGACTCAGCCTTCCATTCTTCCGAGGTTGGTAATATGAGGGAACAGATTGTTGGGGGCAATATGCTGATTCTGTAAACTGCTTAGAGTGGGCTATAAAAGCACTATGAAGCAGTATATAAGTCTAAATGCTATAGCTATTGTTATAGGTTGTTCATTGTTGGTGACAAAATGCATTGAAGGACACACTTGCTTTAAAAGAGTTAATAGGTGCCATGGGATGAGGTGGTGTTTTATAAAACGTTGGATATTTTCTCTAATAATCCTGAATGAAAGACATACAAATCTGGAAATAGCATTGAAGTTTAACAACATGGGTTCACCTCTTATCTTACTGGGGTAAAGTATAAAGAGTAAACACTCATGAAGTATAGTGTAATCATATAATACAATTTACCTTGGTTTCTCAAAAATCAAAACTGCCAATTTAAATGGGATTTATTGGGCACAAATTTCACTAGTACTGCTAGGAATTGGGTTTTAGTTATGTGCCTTATGCCATTGGAATACATTTATACCACTGATATTTTCAACAAAGATATGTGTGTTATCTTTTGCAAACTAGTGGGTGGTATTTTTCATCCATTCTTCTGTTGTTGTTGTTGTCGTTGTTGTTGTTGTCTTCACCAAATTGTGGGCAAACATTGGCAAAACTGGGGAGGAATTATTCTGAATTTCTTCAAAGGATTTCTCTAGCTTTCTCCAAGTCCAGGTATTGTACAGAAAACAAAAATAAATGGATAGTAATGTTATGATTTCTTCCCTTGAGATTTTAATCCTAAAGCCAGGAATGTTAAAGATCACTGAAGAAATTAATATATTGTGAAATATAGGATATCTACATACACATATACACACAGCCACATAAACATTCCACCCTCCAAAAGTCTCCAAAATTGTTTAACATTCTCTTTCCATTGAAAGAGCTAAAACCAGAATCCCTCCCCCCCCACCCACCCACACACACCAGTCCACAAAGCTGGAAATGTTGGGGTTTCAAAGCCTTGGAAAAGATGAACACAAAGGGGTCAGAGAAATGCAGAATAATTTCTGAACTTTGAACTAGCAGCTACTAGGATTGTGCAAAGCTATGAAGTGGGAGCTCACTTGGATGATGCTTTGAGTGAGGAACTGCTTTGAAGCTGCTTCACAAAATGACCCAACCTCCTGCTTCTCAAAAGTAAAGCCGAACTGATATGAGCTCTCTCCCCAGAGTAATGCACAGTGCCATTCTCTACTTCTCTGAAGTACAGGCAGTTGCCTTGTCATGATCTAGTGGGTTTAACTAATCTGAGGGTCAAGCATTTTCTTTTCCAAATAAATTCTTTTTGGAACCTTCAGTGGAGACCAGGATAAAGCAAGGGTGGAAAGTTTCTTTCTCACCACATTAGGATTCTGATAAAAATAAACATGTAAATTGAGAACATGGGACAGGAAAAAACCATATTCTCAGCCAAAAATATAATTTTGACTGCAGAGATCTGTTTGGAGTGGTATTGAAGTGATTACATACCTTTAAATCATTTACAACTGAAGAAACTCACCATGAGTGATATGATAGAAGAACTAATTTCTATATTTTCGTGTGTCCAACCTCTTGTGTTTTCATGCTTTTTTTGTTTTTGTTTCCATTGTGTATAATTTACACTGCTATTCCTTTATCTTCATTGAATGCTAAGTTCCCCTCCGCTGTCATACAGTATTTATGTATATCAGGTGTTTGAAATCTATAATAGCAGCTGTCATACACCAAAACGACAACATTTAGAGGTCTTTGTCTTTTCACACATTTCTGACAGATCCATTACTAGTTCATTAGCCTTCAGTAGCAAGAAGTATTTGATAAACAAATGGAAATAACTCTGTTTTAAAAGCTACTAAGCTAAATATGGTACTTCTTCCACTCCACTTGCTAATTACATGAA
Organism: Masticophis lateralis; assembly: GCA_030761175.1. Lineage (NCBI taxonomy): Eukaryota > Metazoa > Chordata > Lepidosauria > Squamata > Colubridae > Masticophis > Masticophis lateralis. The sequence continues at coordinate 189,138,884 of JAUDYJ010000001.1, read as the reverse complement.
ATGTTGTGCTTACTTACATACTGAAATTGGTGTTTATTCGATCCTTCCATGGTAGAAGTCACACATTAGATCTGTTTTGGGTTTTTTTGGTCCCAGGCCAGTGGAAAAATAATATGAAAGAAAAGCACATTACTATAGATTGTAGAGTAATCTACTATAGAGGTAGATTACTCTGATTGCTTTTGGTTTATCAGTGCCACCCTTTCCCACTGGGAGGTAGAACCTATTAAATCTGTCCATCTGAGGCATTTAATGGTCCTGAAAGGGGTTCTGAGAATGTTTGTTTTGCCCGAGGTCCTGAGAGGATATTTGGCCGATCCTCACTTGTTGGAATGGGTAAGTGATATGGACCTTGAACTGAATTATTCCTATGTGATTTTTCACTGTAAATCATTCTGGGGTTGGTTCTCTGGGAACTAAAGGCAATATGCATTTGGATTCACATAGTGGTATCTGCATCCTTTGAGATAGAGGGTTGTCCCACTAACTTTGAAAGAGGTGGTGGTAGCCACTTTCTGAAAATGCCTTCTAGAATGCCAACCATTCTAGACAATTTTAATCCCATCTCCAACCTTCTTTTTAGGGAAGGCTGTTTAGAAAGTGGTCAGGTTGCAGCTACAGAGGATCCAGGAAAAAATGTTACTCTTTCCAATTGGCTTTCAGGTCTTAGCAATGTACTATAGGTCCTTTAGTCCACACCCCCCTCAAGCAGGAGACCCTACACCATTTCTGACAAATGGCAGTTCAATCTTTTCTTGAAAGTCTCAAGTGATGAAGCTCCCACAACTTCTGAAGGCAAGCTGTTCCACTGGTTGATTGTTCTCACTGTCAGAAAGTTCCTCCTTATTGCTAGGTTGAATCTCTCCTTGGTCAGTTTCCATCCATTATTCCTTTTCTGGCCTTCAGGTGCTTTGGAAAAGAGCTTGACCCACTCCTCTCTATGGCAGCCCCTCAAGGATTGGAAGATGGCTATCATGTCTCCCTTGGTCCTTCTCTTCACTAGACTAGGCATGCCCAGTTCTTCATATGTTTTAGTCTCCAGTCCCCTAATTATCCTGGTTGCTCTCCTCTGCACTTTTTCTAGACTCTCAACATCTTTTTTATAGTGAGGTGACCAAAACTGGATGCAGTACTCTAGATGTGGTCTTACTAGGGCTTTATAGAGTAGTATTAGTACCTTACTTGATCTTGATTGTATCCTTCTGTTAATGCAATTTAGGATTGCATTGTCTCTTTTAGCTGCCGCTGCACACTGCTGGCTCATATTTAGCTGATTGTCCACTAAGACTCCAAGGTCTCTCTCACAGTCACTGCAGAGAAACATAAATGGGTTTGGGGAATTGAGAAAATGGAATGCATTTAAACAGTATGTGGAAACAAAAGGTTAGTGGTTAAAATAAACTAAAATAGAGATGGAATCTCACGGGGAAACAGCTTTAAAAGAGCTCAGGGAAAGCTTTGCACCCATCCAAAATAAAATAAGATACTTAATATGATTTACTCCTGCACCTAGAAATCTACTTGTCTACTTCCTGAATCTTGCAATAAATCAGTCCATCCTGAAATAGATGGTTGCTCTTTATTTAGAAAGATTCAGGCAGAAATGCCTAACAAGCTCCTTCCTTGCTAGTTAAAGTGACGATGAGAGGGTACAATTTCATTGATCAAAGAAGTTAGTCAACATCCCTCTGGGTTACCCTACTACTGGGAGAGTGGGGCATATCCTGTTTTGCATGTGATCTGCTCTAACAGCTACTCTGAAGCTTGCCTAACTAACAATAGCAATAGCACGTAGACATATATATATATACTACTTTACAGTGCTTTACAGCCCTCTCTAAACAGTTTACAGAGTCAGCATATTGCTGCCAACAATCTGGGTCCTCATTTCGTTAACCTCAGTAGGATGGAAGGCTGAGTCAACCTTGAGCCAGTGAGACCTGAACTGCTGAACTGCTACAGTTCAGCAGAGGTAGCCTGCAGAACTATTCTAACCACTGTGCCACCACAGCTTGTTACATCCTTAAATTATGAGTAAATAAGAACCAACTGCCATGTTTGCTACCTCATCAAGTATCTCATCCTCTGGATATTGTATAATTATATTTCCCAGTATCTTTTACCAGTTGCCGTCTGGGTGGATCTATTTGCAATTCAGAATCTCTGGTGGATAACTAGTCACCCTTATTTTGTTGCCATGATAGTGCTGTTATTAGCTGGATTGAAATTAGATTTGGGAAGTGAGTATCGGTTGATTATAATTACTTTTGATCAAATATAACATGTATCTATAAATGATAAAATAATGTTTAAATCAAAACATCTTAAAAGAGAAATGGGAGAAATGGGATTTGATCATTGGTGGGATTCAAGTAATTTAACAACCGGTTCTCTGCCCTAATGAACTAGTTCTCCCGAAGTGGTGTGAACTGGTTGAATCCCACCACTGGATTTGACTAAACACTAAGCTAAACATTATCCATTTTTGTTTTCCATAATATAGATAAGTTCCCATCTCAGAACATTGTCAAGTAACTTCAAATAATTTTATTATATTTATGTTCATATAAAGGTGAGGCTAAGCAAGGTATTTTTAAAACTTTGTTTTGTTATTTATCTTAAATCCTATGACAATTTTAAAAAATCATTACATAGTAACTAGAGATTACTTTTTAAAAGATGTCCAAACAAAATGACAGGGAGATACCAAGTATAACTCTTTGAATATTTTCCCTTTAATCTTGTTGTTTCCACTTTCAAACACATATTTGCATAGAATGTTATAGCAAGATCCTTGCTTGCTTTATTGATTTTTACTCTAGGTATCCTGTCTATTCATTATGTCACATGTCTCTGAAAATCTTTCAGCTTCTCCAAAAGTTTCTCCTCCTGATTGTACTTTCAGAAGTCTTTCTTTCCCTTGTATGCATATATAGTCTCTATGTATATGTTTGTGAGTAAAAGAAGGAGAGAGGGCTGCTCTTGCTTATTACTGTCCTCAGAACTTGAATATAGATGATATTTATTTGGAACATTTATAACATAACAGAGAGGCTTTCCTTGGGTAATTATAGTTTAGGGAATAGAGAGTAGTTAACCTGACAGATTGAAGTCTATCCATTTTAAGCCAAGGTGACCATCTCTTTCTCCCTTATGGTAGACTTTCAGTTAACAATACTAGAAAGGAGAGACAGAAACAAAAGTAATAGCAGAACTACAAGTTTTTTTATCTAGGATAATCCTCTGACACAAGATTTAGTAATGGTTTTCCATGCAAGAGCAATATCATGAAATCTCCTAAAGTCTCTTCCCAAAAGATTAAAAGGTATAAGAAGATGCCTCGAAGCTGAAGATGGCTCACATTTTACAAAGATGTCCTCTAAGATACCAATTATATGCATAGCTATGCCTACTTTCAGACCTTTGAAAATAAATACAACAAAGGACCAATTACATTTCATTCAAATCCATCTAAGTTCATTTCTGGCTTCAGTTTCAAGCTCCTATTGTTACATTCTAAGTACTAACATTTTCAAATAAACATACATATACAGTATGACTGACAACATTTCTATTTCCTCAGCAGACAATAAAGGCTTTTTTTTTTTTTTTTTTTTGCAATTGCAATTGTCTCTATATAAGTATGTATACCGAGTTAAAATAGTCCTTTTATTTAGTATCAAAAAGCAGCACCTTTCAAAAATTGATTTATTTAATCAATGCTAAGATACTGAGCTTGTCAATCAGCAAAGGTCGGCAGTTCGGCGATTCAAATCCCTATCACAGGTCTCCTGCATGAGCAGGGGGTTGGAACAGATGACCTCCAAGGTCCCTTCCAACTCTGTTACTGTTACTATTCACCTTTTGTTCTGTTCTTAAATGTAAACCCAGTAAAACTGGGGCATAGATATTCTATTCATAAAATTAGGAAAGATTCTGATATGGTCTGAATCAGAGGTGGTATTCAGGAGATTCTGACCAGTTATGGAAAAACGGAAGCGGAAATTTTGAGTAGTTTGGAGAACTGGTAAATACCACCTCTGGCTGGCCTCATCCTCATCTATTCTCTGCCTCCTGAGTCCCAGTTGATCGGGAGGAAATGGGGATTTTGCAGTAACCTTCCTCTGGAATGGGGTGGTAATGGAGATTTTACAGTATCCCTGCCCTCCCATGCCCACAAGCCCTGCCCACCAAGCCAAGCCAAGCCTGCCAAGCCATGCCCACACAACTGGTAGTAAAAAAAATTGAATTCCACCACTGCTCTGAATGGCTATCCATTTCCTTCCCTCCCACTCTCTTTTCCCTATAAAGGTAAAGATAACCTTGTCCAGTTGAAACTGACTCTAGGCGGCCGTACTTATCTATATTTCTTAACCAAGGGAGGCAGCATTGTCCGATGACATTTCCGTGGTCATGTGGCCAGTGTGACTATAACTGACCTGTCACACAGCACTGGGGTCTCGAACCCGGGCTGTCAGCTTCCCATCTGACAAGCTTAGTATCTTTAACCGCTGACTTACCGCACCCCACCCCACTGTATATTTATTGAAATATTTGCATGGGACTTTTTCAAAACCTTCTAACTTTTCTCAGCAAATGAATGAAAGTTCTATGGAGCTTTTTTAGCATATCATAAAACTTCATATCACTATATTTCTGTATAACATTGTTTCCATATTTTACTGATGGCATCATTCTCCGTGAGAAGTTAAAGGCATTGATCCATTATTGAGGGGAGGGGAAGAAACTTAGGTCTGAACAATGACATTTAAATAACTTTATAAAATAAAACTAAGTTACTACCTACCTGATTCATGGATTTTAAAATGTAGCCTTTTGCAAGAAACACAGAGAGAGAGCTTTATATGCTCTCATATACCATATAACCTGATGAAGACCACTTCCAGAAGGTTATTTCAGAAGAAAACTAATCTAAAAAAGGGAGATTGAAGTTTCCTAAAGGCAGAGGAGATAAAATTCAAAGAGCTGTCAATTGAGCTGCTTTCAACTTAAAGATGAACAAAAAAAGAGTGACAAAAGAACAAAGGAAGAAAAATAAAATTAAGGGTCTGTACAGAGAGGAAGGCTCTGAGGCAGAAATGTAATAATAAAAAAAAGGATGTTGGAAAGGGAATGAGGAGATAATAGCATGCTCTGATCATGAGAACTAATAGGATTCTCATAACTGAGAGAACAAATTTAATCCAGCCGTTCAGCAACTTTGGGTCCATTGGTTATAAATTGCCAATCCTATATTGTCCTATTCAGTGATGGAGGTTGTAGTCCAGTAATAACTGGAACTTAAGCCTTTCAGAGATTGGTCTAAAAGAAGGAGGGAGCATCTGAGGCCATTTATGTAGTCCACCCTTTTCCCCGCTCTTGCTAAATCTAATTCTATAGTTTCCTGACATTTTCAGACGGAAAGCAAGCAAAAACTGTAATGAATGCCCCAAAATAATATTTATTCCAAACCTTCTAATCCTCTCAAGCAAAGTTACCCATTAGGCTACACAAAAAAGTATTTTGCAAATCACTTTGCTGAGTTACTGTGGTACAATTATGCAAAAGACCTCCTCCAGTGTAAATGGGGTTCTTTGCAGAATAGGAGCAGATGGACTTTTACACTAGAAGAGATGCTTAGCACTATAGTCTTTCAGAAGAAGTGATTGCAGACAAGGCTCTTAGGGGTATGTAGATAGTGAACACAGAGGTAGAGGTAAGAAAAATAATAAGCAGCCACCAGAGAAACTTCCAAAGGAGGAACACAACAAAAGTCAATTTTTCATAACAAAAATGAGATTGGAAGATAAAGAGAAATCAAAGTTCTGGGAATATAAGGATGTTCTTGTTATTCTAAATGCAGGAGAGTCAACAACAGAAATACAAGGAAGTCCTTGAAAGGATCTGCACTGAACTGGTTCCTCGCAGTCCAGAGGTCTTTGTTAGGGTACAACTTACAGCTTTGAGTAGCATGAATTCTTCCTTAACTTCTTTATGCAAGAACTGCAAGTAGCTATTTGTTACAAAATTCTAGTTTTTTTAGTACAGTATGTTGTTGTTCAGTCACTAAGTCATATCCAACTCTTTGCGACCCCATGGACCATAGCATGCCATGCTCCCCTTTCCTCCACTGTCTCTATTTTAGCCCAATAACAGTCCTTAATAGATATAATCTGCAGTAAAAGCAGCAAAGTTCAAATGCAGGGTTTCAAGAATTTAAAAGCTCTAGAGTTTTGAGTCACTAGATGCCTGCTGCCTCACCTCATCACATTGACATAACAAATAAAGTGAAATAAATATAGTCTGATCAATGCACCACTTAGCTCCCCCCAGAGCACCCCCAGTCAAATTGTATAAACTGGACAACAACATCATGAAAATTGAAAATATAGTTGTCTACATTTTTTAGTTTAGTTTTTATTTTATTTTTTTCATCCCATAAAGGTAAGAATAATAGCGATACATAGATTTGCTCCAACCAGTTTCTCATAATCAGTTCTGCTGGAATTGCCAATTTGATCAAATTTAGCTGTTCAAATCAGTTTGGAAATTCTCATTAATTCAGTACTTCAGTTTGAAAAAGTTTAGTATTTGTTCAGAAGACCTTAAAAATTACAAATCAAACTGTTCCATTATTTGTTCCCATTTATTCCTCTGATTGACAAAAATGACTTGCTCTAGAGATTAAAATAAGTCAAAACTTTCAGCCATACAGTAGGGTTATGTGATTCTTAGATGTGATGCCCAGTGTAAACAGCAGCAGCGTGACACGAATTAAGAGCTAATATTGCCACTTTATAACAAATCCTTCTTTTAAAAAAACGTTTAGAAGTTTAAATAACCTATCATTATACAGCTTCCTCTCTCTCTCTCTCCATAAGGAAAACAAATTGAGAAGACTGGTAGTCATATTTTCATTAGTGCTACAATCTTTTATATGTCCTCAGGAGCTATGCAAAATCTTACATACGGAATATATTTTCATGACATGGGTACACTGATGCTTTGTCTGTTTTTAATGGTTGCATATACATACCACTATAAATATAGTTACTATGCAGCTATGTTTAACCAAGCATGGGCTTTTTCTCCCATAGTTGTGATTTCAATCTGTTGCTATCTTAACAAGCAAAGGTGTAGAGCAGGCTTGATCAAACTGTTCTCTATTTATTTTTCTCTCACAATCTGCTTGTTAATAGCATGATATCAGTTAATAAAGAAAATGTCAACAGCTTGCCTTAACTGCTAATTTATGGTAGGTCCAAGGAGAGAAATTGGGAAAACTTCTGTTTCCTTTAGAGATGACTCTTTTTTTAAATGCACATCTAATGTCAATGAGCTTTATTTTTTTTTATTTATGTCTTGAACTGATATAACAGTGATGGCCTACTCTTAAGGAGTCTGTCCTTCTGAGAAGAGTTTCAGACAGTTTTATCTGGGAGTGTTAAAGAATCAGTACATTGTGTGTTCCCTTTCCTCTCCCACAATTATTTATAAATTTCCTATGTCCTTTTCCCCCTCTTTCTGGAGCAGAATTCTCCATTATATTTAGGATTGACCCAAATCACAGTCTGGCTTCTCCTGTATCTTTTGAAAGGGGGAAAAATCCTTCCTGGACAAGGGCCATTAGGGTTGAGCTGATGTTAGTAAAAGAATAACCTTTGCACAATCTCTTCTGTATTAGAATTGATGAACTCGACTTTCAGTTACAATTCTAGCTCTTTTCTGTTAGGCTTCACTCCACTAGCAGTGCTCAAAGACAAGTGAAGCAGAGAAGATTATATTTTTGAGCACTTAAAAATGCATTTGCTTATTTTTTTTCTTTTTATAAACACCCACCCCCACCCCCACCCCCATTCTTTCCATTTCTGAAAGAGCAGGAGGCTGTTCCACCTCCAAAATGAATTGGAGAAAAGAAAACAAAAATCTTTCTTCACACTTCTGAACAATAAGATTTAGTGCAGCACTCTCCCAAATGCATGATTGTTGAAACATTTTTCCACTGCATTCAGAGATCTAAATGTGATGATGATAGTGATGGTGGTGGTGAAGATGATAATGCTGATGATTTGTTATAGCTGCCCCACTCCAAAAGACTCTGGATGGAATAGAAATAAACCCAGTAAGACAGAGGCTTAGGCAAAAGAAACAAATAAGATTTATTGAGGAAGTTATTACTATAATAGAAAGTTTGCAAATCTGAGCTTCTTTTTCTCTGGTGGTGGCGAGGGTTGGTTTAAAAGAAAAAAGAAAAAGAAGCACTCTTGTTGTAGAAGCATGCTGACAGGGACAAGCAAAGAATAGTCTTCTTCCAAATGGGGCAAACAGAGCAGAGATGAAGAAAGAGGTCCATTTAATTTTCATCTTTCCTGGTCAGAAGGATCAAAGATGCAAATAACAACCTTTGGAGCAGTGGTGGAATTCAAATTTTTTTTACTACTGGTTGTGTGGGCGTGGCTTGGTGGGCATGGCAGGGGAATGATACTGCAAAATCTCCATTCCCACCCCACTCCAGGGGAAGGATACTGCAAAATCTCCACTCCTACCCCACTCTAGAGCCAGCCAGAGGTGGTATTTGCCAGTTCTCCGAACTGCTCAAAATATCCACCACTGGTTTTCCAGAACCTGTCAGAACCTGCTGAATAGCACCCGTGCTTTGGAGTCACATATTGAACACAAAATAAAACCATGTTATTGTTACAGACTTACCATATTTTCACAGGAGGAAACCAGTTTAAAAGAGTTTTAATTTCAAACTAGAACTGCTTGGATGGATGAACTGAGCAGTTGAAGGTAGTGAAGTGAAGCAAAGGGTGGAACCAGTTCAGGGTCACTCCTTGCATTGAAAAATAAAATGGTGGCAAGTACAAAATACCCCCAGAAAATATGACTTCAGCAACAGAACGGTCAATGCCTGGAATGCTCTACCTGACTCCATTATTACATCCTCAAACCCCCACAGTTTCAACCTTAAAGGGGAGGGGAGGTGTCTACCATGGATCTCACTGCATTCCTAAGAGGTCCGTAAAGGGGGCGTGCATAAGTGCACCAGCATACCTACCATCCCTGTCCTACTGTCCCCATTTATTTGTACTCATTTCCTATGTTCATGTCCATGTTTATACTTATACCTGTTATCTTGTACATGTTTGACAAATAAAATAAAATAAAATAATAAAATAAAATAAAATTAGAAAACTTATAAAGCCGAACTAGTAACTTTCCCTTCTAATTTCCAAAATGATTTGTCTTATTTTGGATGAGGTTTGCTTGCTCCAATAGGTTGTTCTTCCATACACAAAAACAAATGGCATTTTTGAAATACTACCATGCAGGCAGCCAAATGCTACTCACTGTAAAATACTGAACATCTAGACCAGTGGTTCTCAGCCTGTGGGTCTCATCCTTTGGGGGCCGAACGACCCTTTCACAGGGGTCGCCTAAGACAGTCAGTGGCGCAAGACAGCCCTCCTCTCCTGCTGCTTGGGATTTGGAGCAGTAAATGGCATCTGGTCTGGGGAGCAGCCGGATTTTGCTCTCCATTGCGGACGCCAGATCGGCCCCCTGCAAGCTCTCGTCTCTCAAGGAGCACTCCCTGAAGTGGTGCAGGAAACTTTGGTCGGGCTCCTCAAGAGACAAGAGCTTACAGAGGGCTGATCTGGCATCCACAATGGAGAGCAAAATCTGGCTTTCCCCGAACCAGATGTTGTTTACCGCTCTGAGTCCCAAGCGGCAGGAAATGAGTGCTCCTTGTGCCGCAAATATACCAAGGCAGAATCCTGATGTCACACTTACAGAGAGAGAAGTTGGATTTTGCTCTCCATTGCAGACACCAGATTGGCCCCCTGCAAGCTCTCATCTCTCGAGGAGCCCAACCAAAATTCCCAGTGCCGCTTCAGGGAGTGCTCCTCGAGAGATGAGAGCTTGCAGGGGGCCGATCTGGCATCCACAATGGAGAGCAAAATCTGGCTGCTCCCTGGACCAGTCACCATTTACCACTCCGAGTCCCAAGCGGCAGGAGATGAGGGCTGCCTTGGCCACCAGCTGGCGCAAATATACCAAGGCGAATGCTCATACCGTGCAAGTAGTTCAAGTAGTGCTTCGCTCCCACACTTCTTCCACCCCTTGGTGCTCCACTCACCTCAGTCTCTCATGGAGATGCTTGACTTCCTCTCAGCCCCAAGACTGGCTGGCCCATGAGATGAGAGAGAGAAAGAGAGAGAGAGAGAGAGAGAGAGAGAGAGAGAGAGAGAGAGAGAGAGAGAGAGAGAGAGAGAATGAGACAGAGAAAGAAAAAGAAAAAGAAAAAGACAAAGACAAAGAATGAAAGAATGAGAGAGAGAGAGAGAGAGAATCAATGAGACAGAGAGAGAAAGAGACAAAGAATGAAAGAGAGAGAAAGACAGAATCAGAGAGAATCAGAGAATCAAAGAGAGAATGAGAGAGACAAAATGAAAGAGAATCAGAGAAAGAGAGAGAGAATTGGAATGAGAGAAGGGGAAAGAGAGAGAAAGAGAATGAGAGAGAAAGAGTGGGAGAGAGAGAAAGAGAGAGGGAATGAGAGAGAAAGAGAATGAGAGAGAAAGAGTGGGAGAGAGAGAAAGAGAGGGAATGAGAGAGAAAGAGAGAGGGAATGAGAGAGAGAGAGGGAGAGAGAGAGAAGGGGAGAGAGAGAGAGGAGGGGGAGAGAGAGAATGAGAGAGAGAGTGGGGGAGAGAGAGAGGAAGGGAGAGAGAATGAGAGAATGAAAGAGAAAGTGGGAGAGAGAGAAAGAGAAAGAGGGAGAGAGAGAGAAAGAGAATGAGAGAGGGGGAGGGAATGAGAGAGAAAGAGAGAATGAGAGAGAAAGAGTGGGAGAGAGAGAAAGAGAGAAGGGGAGAGAGAGAGAAAGAGGAGGGAGAGAGAGAGAAAGAGAATGAGAGGGAGAGAGTGGGGGAGAGAGAGAGAGGAAGGGAGAGAGAAAGAGAATGAGAGAGAAAGAATGGGAGAGATAGAGAAAGAGGAGGGAGAGAGAAAGAGAGAGAAAGAGTGAATGAGAGAGAAAGAGTGGGGGAGAGAGAAAGAGAGAGGGAATAAGAGAGAAAGTATGAGAGAGAAAGAGTGGGAGAGAGAAAGAGAGAAGGGGAGAGAGAGAGAAAGAGAATGAAAGAAAAAGAGTGGGAGAGGGAGAAAGAGAGAGGGAATAAGAGAGAAAGAGAGAATGAGAGAGAAAGAGTGGGAGAGAGAGAAAGAGAGAGAAGGAGAGAGAGAGAAAGAGAATGAGAAAGAGAGTGGGGAGGAGAGAGAGGGGGGGAGAGAAAGAGAGAATGAGAGAGAAAGAGTGGGAGAGAGAGAGAGAGAGAGAGAGAGAGAGAGAGAGAGAGAGAGAGAGAGGAGGGAGAGTGCCTGAAGGACCCCATCAGGCACTGGGGAGTCCAGGTGCTTCAGCAAGCAGTGCACTGGATTCATATTAGTGGTCCACGGAATTTAAAATTATGAACTTGGTGGTCCCTGAGGTCCAAAAGATTGGTGACCCTGGCCTAAGACCATTGGAAAACACATATTTTCGATGGTTTTAGGAATAATGTTATGGTTGGGGGTCACCACAACATGGGGAACTGTATTAAAGGGTCACGGCATTAGGAAGGTTGAGAACCATTGATCTAGACCTTTTGGAAACTGAAGGACTGCAAACATTGAAAAGGGTATGTGCCAAAGTCATTTGACATCTGACCCCAGGTCATTGAATGCCTTCTATATTATTATAATCTAATTAGGTGATTTATTAAGGGAATATTTTCCACATATCAAAACTATCAAAGCTTGAGAGTTAATGATACTTCTGGGGAAGCTTTGTTGGAATAGGTAGCTTTGCCTTTAGCAGAGCCAACAATGATCATAGTGGAAAGTGAAGCCAGTGAAGGAGCTAGATCCCTGAATTCCTCTCTAGATGAAGGACAGGACTTGGGATCACCTAGAAGGCTCCTTACCAACGTTCTCCATGATACGAGACCATGACCATAAAAAGGTGGGTTCCAATGGGTTTAAAGTTATAGGAGTCAGTTTGCCAAGCCGTGGTTCGGAGTCTTTCAAAAGGACAGTGAGATTGCCCATACTCCCTTTTAATCACTTTAATCACTTTTATTGGAAATAGGTTGTAAATTGCTTTCTGGACATTATGGAGTCCAGAAGAACAGGTTTTATTACCCTGGGTAAATTTCCTGCAACTGGGCAGTGAAAGAAAATTTATTTAAGTTTAAAATGTAAATAAAAACTTTTCTTTCTAAATTAGAAATAAGCAGTCAAAGAGTGATTATGTTGATTTCAAAGCATTTTTAAACAGATTAAGGGGTCAGGTTGATTGAAAAAGATATAAGACTATTTCTTGTCTTTTCTTGCTTACATTTTTATTAAAATACATGAAGATTTGGGTTTAGGTATAAAACATTTCCTCCTGGGAAAATATTCTGGATGAGACAAAACATAATAAGAGGCGATCTTGAAGACTGGCTAAAATTAGAATGTCGGATATAATAAAAATAGGTATAAAAGGCAAGATAGAAGAGGATATAACTGAAAATCAGGCAGTTCTGGATATGGATTTAAAAGTGACAGAAGACAAGAATAATATTGACAAGGATGTATACAGGACCTAGAAATGTAACCAGCTGAGATTTCAATAATTAAAATGGACATACAAATAATAAATCAGAAGAGTGACTAGGATATGTAGATTTTAACTCTGAAAAATGGCTTGGACCATTTTCTTACTTTAGATTTACAAAAGACATACACTTACTAGGGAATTCCTGTGAAAGGGAAAGAGACAAAATCAACATTACCTAAAAGGAATAAAAATTAAAACAAAGGTTTATAAAGTTGGCTTATTCTATCAAGGTTAAACTGGTCTTATAATTTATGGTCTTATAATAACTTTTAATGGGTTTTTCTTGACTGAACTAAATGAGGATGCTTCAAAAGTTTGTTTATGGATCAGATATGGAAAATATAGATTTGCTGTAAGTTACGGTATTAAAACTGAGAGGTGATGAAGAGATTATAAGAAATGAATTTGTGAAACATCATTTCAAAAGATTATATATTAATATTTTTTAATTTATTGTCTCTAGTAGCTCTTAATGGAATTTTTTTTAAGTATGAATGATGAGATTTTAAAGATTTGTTTATAGATTGAGATTTGTTTTTTCTTTGCATTTTCAGAGGAAAATGACAAGTTGCTGTGTAAGGAAAAGAATATGAAATTTGTGTGGGTGTCTATCTATCTATCTATCTATCTATCTATCTATCTATCTATCTATCTATCTATCTATCTATTGTCAATTTCTTATTTCTTTCCTTTACACAATAACTTGTCACTTTCCTCTGAAAATATAAAGAAAAAAATAAACCTTTTTTCCAAGTCTTATATCAATCTCTAAAGAAATCTTTCAAACATCATTACGCAGACTTTAAAAAAAAATCATTCAGAATTACCTTGATCCGTATATATACAATCCCAATTTTTCAGAAACAAAAGCTTCAGTCACTTGTCCTAAACCAGTCATGTTGTGATGGTAAACATGTAGGTTACAAGTGTTCTAAGTAACACATCCAGAGGTGGTATTCAGCAGGTTCTGACCAGTTCTGGAGAACTGGTAGTGAAATAGTTTTGAGAACCGGTAAATACCACCTCTGACTGGCCCCATCCCCATCTATTTTCTGCCTCCCGAGTCCCAGATGATTGGGAGGGAATGGAGATTTTACAGTATCCTTCCCCTGGAGTGGGGCGGGAATGGAGATTTTACAGTATCCTTCCCCTGCCATGCCCACCAAGCCAAGCCACGCCACACCCACCAAGCCACGCCCACAGAACCGGTAGTAACAAATTTTTAATCCCATCACTGAACACATCCTATTTTTCATGGCTCTCTGGTCTTTGGTAAATATAACATAAAGTGGGCAGAGGTCAGAACAAAGAATGGGAAAAAGCAGAACATAGGTATATTTTATTAAATTTAATTTAAATTTGCATTTAATCAAAATGACAGTCTATTCTGTTGCTACAATTACAGATCATTTACTCTTTCTATCAGAGGAAATATATCAATCCATTGATACATTTGCTGCCACACCCAAAGTGTGGCTGTAGTCTTAGGACTGTGAATGGTGAGTTCTTTTTCTAGTGTTGTGTTCATTATCTTCGATAGATTGCCTCAAGCTAAATGGCTAGTTCAGAGAAATGCTCACAAAAGGGGGAAGAAGGAAAATCTTCTCTCTCACTTTTTTTTCCTGCAGTATTAGAATTTAATGGTATGATTTATGATGTCTTAAAGCTTTCTGTTTTCCCTGATGTTTATCTAATGTGCTTCTTAAAGGTTGTGCTAAAAGCATTGCAGAAAAGGGGATTTTTCTAGTCTCAGTGTCTAATATAACTATATTTCTGAGGTTAATAAAGTTTGGATCTGGACATTGCCTGCTTCAGAGGCAATGTAGAAATTATACATACAGTATTTGTTTATCACATCCTTTCATCATATGTATTATTTTGTGAGCACTTAAAAAGGACAGAATATATCAGCAATATAAAGTAGGGAATAAAAACCAATGAAGTCTAGCACACTAAACATCAGTCATGGAAAAGAAGCTACTCATACAAAATTCATAATGAATATTTCTTACAGCTGGGTTGGGTCAGCAACTATCCGACAATATTTTTGAATATAACCCGCATAACCATTTGCCAGTGCTAATTTTTGGGAATAAAGGTATCCATAATACTAGGCACAAAGAGAATGCCATTAAATATAAACATTATTCCTGAGTCAAGGGAAAAGGCTTCTTGAGACGAGGAGGAGGATAAATAAAATAGGGGGATATGCTTGGGTGTGCAACATAAATGGGGGATTAACTAATTGCCTAATAGCAGTGAGAAGAAAGAAAAAGAGCCAGAACTAGAATTTACAGAAAGCTGAACAGATATAAACTGCTGAGGAAAGGGCCTCACCGAGAAAGGGATTGGACTAGATGACCTACAAGGTCCCTTCCAATTCTGTTAAAAGTGATGAAAAGGATTCAGTCACCAGGGAAAAGAAACTGAGGCATTTTGAATTTCCTTCCTCCCAAGCATAGATCATACTGGAATATGCATTAGCTAAGAACCAAAATGTTAGTAACATTTTATATTATTCAAGAAGCACAGTGGCTTTATTGCTTCAAGTGTAGACCAGTCCATAATATTGTTAAATTATGGACTGTTTTTCCAAGCCATGGATTAAACAGAATCCCAAATTGTGAGTAAACCAAGAGATGATGAAGTCATATTCTTGTTAGGTAAATGTTTACTGAGCAGAATAATTTTCTCTGAAAAAAATTGTAGTTTTTATTGAAAGTTTTGACAAAAATTGTGACATTCCCTACAATGTTAAATAACTTCCACCAGAGTTTAGTGCCTAAAGCAATTTCATAGTATTCCTTACCCAACTGAGGGTTTCCCCCCCCCCCCCCACATTAAATTTGGCTGGTGCATACAAATTAAGAAGGTGGTTGGAAAAAGGAGAAAGTCACAAGTCGTTATAAGTCATTACAATTCACCACTTATAAAATAAAACATTTAAACAGAACAAATAAGTGTTTGCTTTGCTCTGAATGAATAAAATTGGCCACTGATGCTGCTGTTAAGAAGACTAATATTCCTGAGAGTTTTAAAAGAAGTAGATCCGCATGATTACATTGCCTGTGCATCTTAAATTGGTGTTTCAATAAATCTAGAGATGTATCTAATATCTTCTGGGTTAGAAATTAACTATTTTTAAAAGATTGGGGTTTTTTTTTTCTTCTTTAAAATATATGAATTTGGTAAAAATTCAGCTCCCTTCTTGGCCATATGTAACACTTACTCAAATCTAACTAGTTACATGGCCTTGTGATATCACCTCATTTGCTGCTGACTTAAGGGTGTTGCACGAATGCTCCATCTGTTGCCATCCATAAGCACAATCAAGGCACGCTTATAACTTAGTTCAAAACGTGGTTGCTAACAGACTTGCTATTAAAAGCCACCATTCCTCCTTGTTCATCTCCATGCTGAACATTTCAAAATGTGCAAGATTAATTCCCTAAGATTCCTTAAATATTGTTGTTTTTAGTTATTCATGTATTCAAGGAGCCTGGATAGCTCAGCAGACTAATGCATTGTAATTTAACTCCAGCTGTTTGCAATTACTGTAAGTTCGAATCTCACCAGGCTCAAGGTTGACTCAGCCTTCCATCCTTTCTAAGGTAGGTAAATTGAGGACCCAGTTTGTGGGGGCAATAAGCTGACTTTGTATAAATACACAAAAGTATGAAGGCTATTGCTTAATGCATTGTAAGCCGCCCTGAATCTCCGGAGAAGGGCGGCATGTAAATATTTTTTTTAAAAAAATGTATACATCACACTTACAGTGCATTCAGAAAGTATTCAGACCCCCTTCACTTTTGCAAATTTTATTATGCTGCAGCCTGGTTCTACAATTGTTGAAATTCATTTTCCCCCCTCATTAATCTACACTCACTGTATATGTCCTGATGTAATCATACATTGACCCGTAGCAGTTCACAATGTAAAAGGGGGAAAAAACAATTAAAATTTATAAAATAAAACCATAATGAAAATGGTTTATATGAAAGTCCTTCTGCTACCTTCCAAAATTTTGAGTCCTAGTTTAGAAGTCATTTATAAAACTTCATCTTCTGAAATTAGGTCCAAGATATCTAAGTCTAAGAAGTCATTCTTAGTAAAGGCTCTTTTCTTTTGAAATTTCTACAGAAGAATGGATCCTTGATATCAGTTATTATTTTAGCACAAGGTAAAAACTTTTATATGTTGCAAGCATTTTACTACTAGTGTGAACAGGATGATATAAATTAACATAAGAGGGCCCAAATGTCCACATCATGAACCAACTGTGTAATAATTTCCAGCAAGCATACAAAATCTGTAATTAAGATATCTGCAACCGAGCAGTGTGAATTAGCATCTTTCTGAATGAGCATCTTTCAAATGTGACACAGGTATGTGTATATACCTCGTTATTCAGACATGAAAGGTGCATTAGAGGAAAGGTAATTTTCTGACCTCTTCTTGCAGCTTCCTGATGTTTTCCCTTGAAATTTTTCTACAAATGGTTTTTTTTATTTCAGGTCCATCAGAGCTTCCTCCTAAATCACTCCAATGCCTCACTTGCTCTTCTGTTATTTTTTTTTTTTTAATGGAAATATGGAAGCCAAAGCAATGTCTAGGAACAGGCCTCTGGGATTAAACCTATCATTACTGAAGTGTGAAGCTCTAATTGTATCACTTTCTATAATGTATTTGCCAGATAAATATTATTCAATACCGCCACATTCACACTCGTGGGAAATGGGAGAGGTTATAATGGAAGGAAGATTTATGCCCACTAGATGCTGGGCTGTCATGATTGAAAAAAAGTTTCCACCCATTATGTGAATCCTATTGATCATTTCAGGAAGCAGAAAATGGTGCTGCTCATTGATTTTGCGTGGCTACCGAATGCATTAGGGCCTGATGCATTTGATGGGTAGGCTAGTTTTTCAAAAGGAGGTCGGTTAAGCTAATCTTAGTTCAGAGGAATGTACACAATGGAATAAGAAACCTTGTAATGGCAGGAGCAAATATAATGTAGTCCTCTTCTCTTTTAAGCTACATCAGCATAAGAATAAGATATGAGCCCTCCCAGGAGACCCCAGTGAAATGTATTGAAGCTTTGATACTAGTTTTCATGAACAGAGCAATTACTGGATAAATTGGGGTTTAGTTCCTCCTTCAGAACCAAGAATTTTACTGAAAGCAATTAATCTGCTGGACTTCAGCTGAAAAGTTTTATGGAGATGCCAATTGTAAGATGAGGTGACAGAGAAAAGAAAAGAAAGAAAATAGAAACAGGTGGGACAATGCCTTTATATTACTGTAAATGAGGCATTTACCAACATTTACATTTTTATCTCCATAGACACACTCACTTTTCAATATGCAAGGAGTTTCTGCTCAGGTTTGGAAAAGATAGAAAGGAATTTTCCTGCCAAGAAGTCTCCACCTCAAGAGGTTAGGCTGGCACTTTGTTTAATCTTCATTCCTTGTTTAGGGAATTGATTCAGGAAGAGGTTTGTTCTACAAGAAATACAATTGTTTTGTTTTAATTGCTGCATCCATATGTTGCTGTAATCTTTTCTTTCTTCTCCAGAATTGTCATCTTTTATGATTCAGTCATCCTGAATGGTGTATAAGCACTTGAAGAACAAGACACAAATGTGACATTAAGAGAGTATATGGATAAAGTGTTCTAAATCACGCTCACACACAATATGCACTTTGTAATATTATATCCGTAAACTGTATAAGAGTTTATAGACCCCCTTCTCTGAATTTCATTTGCTTGTTTGTATGGTTCAAAATATTATGCCGAATCTTACTCCAATTTGCAGAATCTGTAGGATCAAATAATGAATTAAGGGTGGTTTTTTTTGCTTCAGAAACAGAAAATTACAAATGGTCACCCAGCATCTCTATATAAAGCTCTTCTTTCCAATTATTTCCATTAGGGATTAGCTACTCTTCCAACTGTCAGTTAATAAGGTAAGCAATTTAACTGCTCAGCGCATTCACTGAACAGAGGCCTTTGATGAACTTAATCTCTGAAATGACTTCCTTCAGGATCTAATTTAGGGATTAATTGCCATCCAGCAACTACAGCTTCTAAAGACTAGAAATGGAGTGGGGGAAGCAATCCACCTTGCATCTTATGTGACTGCTGTCTTAGAGACCAAAACTGTACGGTGTCATCTCTCTGAAATACATAAAGTATCAGAAAGTCTTTACCTCTTTCCAGTACATTAAGTATCTAGGGCATATACATCTTCCTTTCTCTTCCTTTTTTAATCAGAATATTAATTAAGCCATTGTACACAATGGGGGCCTTTGTCTCCAAAGCAAAGTTGTGTGCTGAATAATCAGGCCATCTCATCCCATCGTTCCAATCCATTTAATGTGTGGCCTTTCTTCCTGTGAACAAATGAAGTTATATTGCTGGTTAATGGGGCCTTCAAAACCAAAACCTAAGGCAAACAGGGGAAAAAAAACCCCTGATATCCCATATTGATACATATGGAGCAGCCCTTTATCTGATTTTTGATTTCTAGAGGGGAAGCTATAGGAAAACAACTCCCTGCCTAGTTACAGCAAGCAACCCTGCTTTGTGGTTATAATATGCAAGGGTTGTAATGTGAACTCTAACAACTCTAGACACTATTGGTATACAGATTGCCATCCAGATGTGAAATGCAGAGTTTGTGCATTTGTGTAGAGACAGAGTCCCAATGAACTGGATTCTCTGTATACACATATACAAACTAAATCGATTTTGCTATTAAAGCACTTCAGTATCTGATTAATATCTTGGTTGCTTAATATAGACCAATAATTCATAAAGTGTGGTCCTAGGACACCTGAGAGTCTTCCAAACCTCTCAGGGGTCTCTAAAAACAAAAATATTTGCCAGCTATGTTGAAAAATAATCAAATATTAAAATGCCATCAAACAACTGTGAGAATCAGCAAATGCACCAATTTTAATTTTTAATATGGTAAATATAGATAATCTATACAGCAGAAGCTCTTTCCATAATTTTTAAAAGTGGGAAGGGATCCCAAAAGGAAAAAAGTTTAAGAAACACTTGCAATATATAGAGGATGGGTGATTCTCCTTCTCTCTTCCACCACCTCCTCGCAAGCTGAGCACTAAAATTTCCCGGTAATTCTGTCATGTAAGTTTTGAAGTGTATACATGTAGATGTTCATATATATATATAGCTAGGTAAATATATCTTTAAATACATTACTTGTAAGGTCTTGCCTCTCCAATCTTTCCCAAGAAAGCAGGACTCTTGAAACTGCAGTGGTTCCAAAAGGAGCTTTTATTGGAAGGTTTGTGACGACAAGAGATCTAGGCAAGAACTGAAGCTTCTCACTTAAAACCAGCTATTTAGAGCAATGCTAACCAAACCCCTCCGACACTACATCATTGCAGGGAAACAGAAACAGAGACTTCATTTAGAGATTAGCACAGTAATGCAGGAAACAGAAAACAGAAACAGAAACTTCATATACAAACTACTCCATTCTTCCCCCACTTCCTCCCACCAAAATGCCAGCATCCCTATAGAAATATCTGGGACTGACATTACTCTTGTGTTTGTCTTCGTGACCCACCTAAGAGAGAAAGAGGCTGGCTATGGCCATGTAATTATTGGAGCATTCCTGTCTGTTGTCTAAAATGTTAGTTTGAGGAATGGTAATCTGGAAAGTGACATGTTTATCCATGTTTAGAATTAGTTCATAAATTCTTTCCAAAGTTCCTAAAGCATAGTCATAACTAAATTAATAATTAATAATAGTAAAAATGACTTAACTGAATTTCACTTCATTGGGTCCAAATATTGCTATCTTGATCTGGCTGCTTGCTCTGATTTATTTAATCTCACTGTGTCTCCAGGAAGTTTAATGTGGATATCATGATTCCAAGAAGCGATCTGGACTCTCCTATACTCTTTTTTTCCCTCAATCTGAAAGAAATTCATACTTTAGCCAAAAGGCAGGTAACTAATACAAAGTCACTGAGTGAATTTTCCAGCTAAACAAGGATCCGAACCTGTTCTTGGAACACCATCTGTCCTGATAATTAAACTGACAATGAGGCAAAACATATGCAGATATCCTTTGCTTACCTACTGCCTCATTCAGCAACTGTTCCAAGTTACAATGGTATATAAAACAAACAGCTTTGCAACCTGTTCTTGCATTTAAGACCATTACAGCATCCAGCAGTCACATAAACACTATTCGGATGCTTCTCAACTGGCATTAATTTACAACTGTTGCAGCATCCCATGATCACACAATCGCCATTCACATGCTTCAAAAGTGGCTTTTGTCAAGCAGAATTAATGGAAAACACAAAAGTAAAATTATAAGTCACAGTCACATCATGTCTTGCTTAACAACTGAATGAGAAGTGACATCATAAGCATGTCATGATCACATGATTTTCTGCTTAGTGACCATGGTGCTTAGCAATGGAGTTTCTGATCTCAGTTTTGGTCACTTAAGTAAGAATTACCTGTGTCTGGAATAGATTTGTAGTAGTACATGGATATAAGTAAATTTTCTCTCCATCCCACCAGCAGTTGTAGCAAACCACAGTGACATCAAAATGACATTTGCCACATGATATCATTGAGCCAATGATGCAATTATATGATGACCATGTCTGATAGAAATACCCAAGTTGCATCAGATTCACAAAGACATCATAATAACCAGAAGGTGCTCTCTATCTGAGCTAGCTAGGAGGATAATAAATTGGAATTTGGAGAGAGAATTAAGGTTTGGGCATATTTTTTATATCTTTTGCTCCTTCCCTCCTCACAGATCCCCAATTCAACAATTAGTTGTACCACTTCAAACTGTATCAAGAAAATAAATCCCAGAAGAGTATTCAGCTACTCTTGCAGACTTCCTGGTCTAGATGAGCTTTCTTGAATATCATATAAAGAATGTCTGTGGGTATCTTGGGAAAGTTCAAATTCAGATGAAGATTGAGTGTATGCGTGAGTGTGTGTAAACCTGCTCTAACATATGCCAGTGAAACATGGACACTAACCTCACAATCGATACAAAAGCTAAGAGTGGCACAAAGAGCCATGCTCAGCATTACAAGACAAGATAGAAAGACCTGCACATGGATTAGAGAACAAAAGAAAGTATACGATGTCATCAAGAGAGTAAAAGAATTGAAATGGAAATGGGCTGGTCACAAGGAGAACTGATGGCAGGTGAACCAAAACACTCATAGAATGGATCCCGCTTGATAAAAAGTGTCCACGAAAAAGATTTAAAATAAGATGGATTGGAGACATCAGCAAATATTGTGGGTCCAATTGGCAAAAGAAAGCTCTGGACCATATCAGTTGCCTTCTTGTACTTATGCAACATTACTAACTCATTATTAATATAAGCTTTATATGCTTTCTAAATGACTTGTTTAAAAAATATGCAAAGAGCCAACATAATTGCTCAGAAACACAAATGACAGTTCTGGATTACTCAGCAGTGAACCTGCCATTTTTCTCCTTAAACTAATTTATGCCACCCTCTTTGAGCAGCTTTGGGAAAATTTATTGTGCCACAGCCTTTTTACTACCCGCCTTTTTCTCCCACATCTAGAGTACTAGTCAAAACTCATTATAAAGCACATTATGATGATAAGTACCAAGGTAGACAGAGAGAAAATACAATAAAATATACATGAAGGTGGAAGGAATATTTAGGCTGCTGCAGTCCATCTGAATGACCTCCTAGAGAGTCTGTATTTTAGAAACCACAATCTTGCTGATGTTTTGTTAAATTCTGTGAAACTTAGAATATTGAAGGGTTTTTTTCCCTTCCCTGCCAAACTGGGACTTATTTTTTAAACTTTTTTTTTTAATAGACTCTTACCACCCAGTTTCAATGAGACTTTTATTGTAGTTCTTCCCAAACTCAGCCAGTAACCTTCTACATACCCCATTTATAGAGCCATTTATCTGATTAATATGGATGCTAAGATTTTAATAGCCATTTTGAACTTAGAATACAGGATTTCCCCCCTCTCCTGATTATTGTGGATCCAGCTTGAGAATATTAATTTTTGATTGTAATAGTTTTATGCAAAATGTACAGAATACAGCAGTCGTTACATATTTTGATGATCAGAAATATGAGTAATACATATAATTTAATACTTCATTTGCATCTTGTATTATTGTATTTTTCTCAAGACTATATAAGGTAGCCATGTGAGTCAGCCTTTTTTTACAAAATTGGCATTAGAAATCTGATATCTCAAATTTTCAATCAATCTTTGAGAATTTCAATAAACACAAAACAATATTTTATGATAAATTAAAGGTACAACATCCATATGGAGAGAAGTAAATAGTGGGGTACCACAAGGCTCCATCTTAGGCCTAGTTCTCTTCAATATCTTCATAAATGACTTAGATGAGGGAATAGAAGGGGAACTTCTATCAAATTTGCAGATGACACTAAACTGGCAGGAATAGCCACCACCCCAGAAGCCAAGCTCAAGATACAAAAAGATCTTGACAAACTTGAACAATGGGTCCTATCCAACAAAATGAATTTCAATGTGGAGAAAAGCAAAGTTTTGCATTTAGGCATGAAAAATCAAAGGTATAAGTACATATTAGGCAAGACCTGGCTTAAAAACAGTAACTGCGAGTGGGACTTTGGAGTTTTAGTGGATGATCACTTGAATATGACCCAGCAGTGTGCAGCAGCAGCCAAAAAAAGCTAATACAATCCTGGGTTGTATAAATAGAGGCATTGAATCAAGATCATGTGAAGTATTAGTATAACACCCTAGTAAAGCCACATCTGGAATACTGCAATGAATTTTGGTCACCATACTATAAAAAAGATATTGAGAAGAGCAACTGAGTTCAGAGAAGAGCAACTAAGATGATCAAAGGTCTGGAGACTAAAACATATGAAGAACAGCTACAGGATTTGGCTTTGGCTAGTCTAAAAAAAAAGAAGAATTAGGGGTGACATGAAAAAGCAATACTTGAAGGGCTGCCACAAAGAAGACGGGGTTATTCTCCAAAGGACTGGAGGGCAGGACAAGAAATAATGGTTGGAAACCAATCAAAGAAAGAAGCAACCTCACTGTTAGGAAGGAGAAACTTCCTAACAGTGAGGACAATTAACCAGTGAAACAGCTTGCCTCCGGAAATCATGGGCTCTCCATGACTGGATGTTTTTAAGAAGAGTCTAGATAGTCACTTATTTGAAATAGTATAGGCTCTCCTCCTTGAACAGGGATTGGACTAGAAGACCTCCAAGGTCACTTCCAGCTCATTCATTCTATTCTATTCACATGAAATATATTTTACATTTCTCAAAGCTTGTATCCATTGATTTTTCCAAAACCGAATATTCCATTTTTTTACTTCATATGTCATTTAGTTGAACTAATTTGATGAAATAATAATAATAATAATAATAATAATAATTTCACTTTGTATACCGCCCTTCTCCTATTGGACTCAGGGCAGTGCACAGTCAAGAATAAAAAACGTATCAATACAAAATTTAAAATCATTAAAAGAATTACACGATTTTGGCCCACGATTTAAAACAATCCAACTAAAACCCAATTGACACTTAAAAAACTAAAAGCTACAGAAAGGCTAAAAAAGACTTAAAAAGACTAAAAAAAGGCTAAGGGGGGAGGGGTTACACCAGCCCTGCTTGATGGAAAAGAAAAGTTTTTAGGGCATGGAGAAAGGCCCGGAGATCTGGTATCCTGCGTATCTCCAGGGGCAAATCGTTCCAGAAGGCAGGTGCTGCCACAGAGAGGGCCCTCCCCCGGGGGGTCGCCAGCCGACATTGCTTGGCCGACGGCACCCTGAGGAGGCCCTCTCTGTGGGAGCGTACTGGCCGGTGGGAGGCTATCAGCGGCAGAAGGCGGTCCCGCAAATTATATAATTTGTGTAAATTTTGAGTTATGAACTTCAATGTCTTGTTCTTGTAAACCAGTGCAAGTTTTCTTTACAAATATTAATTTAGCTAATTTGTTCTTAAAACTACATTCATACAACAAACTTTATTTCATATATGTTGAATATAAAACTGAATAAACATCCTTTTTTGATTGCCATTTAGTGAATTTCTCTGCACAAGTGGTGATTTCACTAGGACGTCCATTTTTTTTAAATCTATAGTCAGCTTATAACTAATTAATTGGATAGAATACAACTTCTAAATTTTACAACACTTTGTATTTTTAATCAGAATAGAGCTAGAAGGGACCTTGGAGGTCTTCTAGTCCAACCCCCTGCTCAAGCAGGAGACCAAATACAATTTGAGACAAGTGGCTGTCCCGTCTCTTCTTAAAGAAGTGAAGAAGTGATGGAGCACCTACAACTTCTGAAGGCAAGCTGTTCCACTGATTAATTGTCTTCACTGCTAGGAAGTTTCTCCTTAATTCCAGGTTGCTTCTCTCCTTGATTAGTTTCCATCCATTGTTTCCTGTCTTGCCTTCTGGTGCTTTCGAAAATAAGTTGACCCCCTCCTCTTTGTGGCAGCCCCTCAAATATTGGAATAATACCATTGTTTCACCCCTAGTCCCCCTTTTCTCATTTTCTTTTCTCACTTTTCACACTTTCATTTTATAACAAGTATATCAAACTTTTCCTAGGAACAAACTGCCAAGCTGCTTTTTGGTAAGTAGCATAAAGGTCAGTGAAAGTTTTAAAAGCTTGAGTTAAAAAATTGGATGTTCACAGTGAGGATCAAGCGTATCAAAATGATGACTATCACCAAGTAATAAAAACCCTGCCTCTGACACTTATTAAAAAGGGGCGGGGCTTTGATGGCTTGTTTGTCCACACCAGTTCGAAACCATTGATCATAGCTTCAGGTGCCACTGACTAAAAACCAATGTTAAGACAAATTTGTCTTTAAATATAATATATATGCATGTATGTATGTATGTATGTATGTATGTATTAATATGGATAATCATATTAAAAATATGAGAACTGGGACAGTCCATAAATTGCTTACCAAAAACTGTAGATTTTCAAAATAAATATATAAACACACACGCACAAATATTACTGATTTCTTGGCATTTTTTAAATTATAGAGAAATACTGTGAAAGGACATGTTGTATCACACATCTATTTATTTCGGCCCAACCCATCTCTCAGGATTATCATTCTGGGGAAAATAGGTAGTGGAACTTTGCATACACTATCTTGAGCTATATAAAATACAGTAAACAACAACAACATTCACAAATTGAAGTTGAGTGACTATGGAGGAAGAAATCAATGTTGTACCAATTGTAATAGGAGCCCTTGGAGCAATACCCAAAGGGCTGCCTAGATACATGGAAATTTTGAGCTTATTAGATCTGAATATCCTGACTTTGCAAAAAAACCCACCCTACTCAGAATTGCCTATATACTCAGGAAGCTACCTTAATAGCTTTTAGGTCCTTGGTTGGGACTTGAACTGTTAAGTTTTTACCAGTCCCAGAATGTGAATCAAATTGAAGATTAAATAATAATATGGTCTGGATAGTGGATGTGGCAGCAGAAGAGAAGAGAAAGAACTGGAGAAAATAACAACACAGAAATACCTGCAAATAGAAATAGAATGACTGTGGCAAAAGAAAACAAATGTAATATCAATAGTAATAAGAGCCTTGGGTGCAATCCAAAAACAACTGAAGCACCACTTGAACACTATCTGCATTGACAAATGCATTATCATTCAATTGCAAAATTGCAGCTTTACTCAGAACAGCTTACATTCTGTGATGATATTTCTAACACCAATATATAAGCACAGCTGCCTATTCCAGATCCTTGGGAAGGACTAAATAGGTGGGGGAAAAAAACCAAATCTAGTCTTAACATCTGTCTGACTCGGCGATGAACCAATAGTAATAATAATTCATGCCATAACCCTTTAAATGGTATTATGCTCATTTACCAGGAACTGGTAAAGTTATTCTTGAATATTCCCTTGTTCCACTAAAGTCTATTCCAAACACATGAATACAGATTAAGATTACTGTATGTAGTGTTTTGGAAATCATTTATAAAAAGTATTTTAGTGAGTCCAGGACTGCAAATGTAGCATCTCACTTCAACTCTTTGCATAAACAGCTATTTCCCAACTGAGCATTACTTCGCTCTACATCTTCTACTTTTTGGAAGTGAATCCAAAGCATTGCACAGCCCTCAAATAGATCCAATATTTTTGAGCCTTTATGTTTTAAAACAAGTGGGCCATTAAAAATAATAATAATAATGCATTATCTATTCCTTCTTCCCTTACATTTAATCTTCTGTTTCTTCTAGTGTCTAGAAGGAAGTTGTTTATGTTTTAATTTGCAGAATTTTATTGGGTTTTAAACAGGGATTTCAAAACTTCATCTAACCCCTTTATACAGTGACAACTATGTGAAGTGCATAATTATATTTTGAACAATAATTAAATGGTTGAAATCAGTTTTACTCTCTGCCTGGTTGTAATGAATCTTTATTGGATCCTGCAATTAACCTCTTCTGATGTTAATTAGGCAACAATTGGGGACCCTGAAATTGCTGACGCTATGATTGTGTAAAAGACTTGGGAACGGATGCATTCCTTCAGATGGATGAGCTGCAGGAAGATTGGATGGTTAGATCAGGATGTGGTAAACTCAGTTACTTTTCATGAGCGACATTGTGCTGCATCTTGGAATGATTATAAAACTAGCAACTCATCAACTAAACTTTAATTGCACTCTGAAATTTGGTCTATTCTTCCTATTCCTCTTAACCACAATTTGTTCAGCAGTATTTCTAAGGAAATACTGTGTATATACTGTTTACAGACTCCCAAGGATGCAAATTGGTTATAGCTCTTCTCCTGGTTACACCTAAATAAACATATCTTTTCTTTTATGTACACTGAGAGCATATGCACCAAGACAGATTCCTTGTGCGTCCAATCACAGTTGGCTAATAAAAAAATTCTATTCTATTCTATTCTATTCTATTCTATTCTATTCTATTCTATTCTATTCTATTCTATTCTATTCTAAAATCACTAACCCTTTTATAGAATGCTATAAAGTTAACTTTTAATTTATAGATGATCCCATCAGCCCATGAAGTTCTTTAAAGTATAATTACGTGCATTTCGGAAACGCCACTCAGTTCAGTGGCTGTTGACCAAAACTGTCAGCCTAATGTCTCATCAGATAATTTAAAATGTGTTCTTTCTCCATAGATGTCACAACATTATGCTTCAACAATTGCAGACATTTCAGAAGGAATGCTTGGGAACCTAATGCTGACTGATTGTGAGCAGAAGACAAGGATGCAACCATCATGGAGAAAAGGATTGTTTTAAAATTTAATCAGTGCTTATAGAAACACAGTGTGTCTATCATTGGTGCTGAGACAGAAGTCTTACGGTTCAAGAAACAAACAAGAGATCTTAAACACAACAAATCAAACATGCACTATTTTCCTTTGTCATTTCTGTTGCAATGAATGTTCACGCTCTAGGATTTTCAAGGTGAAAATAAGCTCTGGAAACATTGCAAAGCTGCCTCAGTACCAGAGGTGGGTTTCAGCAGGTTCTGACCAGTTCTGAAGAACTGGTAGTGGAAATTTTGAGTAGTTAGGAGAACCGGTAGTAAAAATTCTGACTGGCCCTGTCCCCATCTATTCTCTGCCTCTCAAGTCCCAGCTGATTGAGAGGAAATGGGGATTTTGTAGTAACCTTCCTCTGGAATAGGGTGGGAATGGAGATTTTACAGTATCCTTCCCCTGCTATGCCCACCAAGCCATGCCTACCAAGCCATGCCACACCCACCAAGCCACACCCACCGAACTGGTAGTAAAAAATTTTGAAACCCACCACTGCTTAGTACTACTGTCCCATCGTGGTGATCAGTTTCTGCTTCAGGATAAACCCTTAGTATGTAACTCCTTCAGCAAAATTGTAAATTTACATATCTGATCATTTTCCTTCACATGAATCCAGGTAATGAAGAATTATAGGGACACTATGATAGCCTGTAGCCAATCAGCTAATGAAAGTAAATATACAAACATGCACACATGTATACCTAGAAGTTCCTCATATTGCCTTAATTGTGAACCAGGGCATGAAACATTCCTGAGTTGTCACAGTAATCAGGACATGTTCCTAATCTTTCTGTATTGTGTGGATAATTTTTAGGAGTGTACAATTAGAATTCCTTTGTGATCCATTTCAGCCTTGCATAACATCCCCTTAATTATGGAATGGTACATTGGGGGTTATCTTTCAATGGGACTTGTCAGTTCCACAAAGTTTAACCAAGATGGGAAATTACCAGTCCAGCTATTTTATAGAGCAGTTTTGTATCATTTTTTTCCCACCAATGTTTGACTCCTTAAGAATACTTGCATGATGACAGAAAAGGCAGAATAATTTGCCATAGGAAGGTGTCATGCAGCAGGGAAAATAGCTGAAAACTAAGCCATTTTGAAAGGGGACCTTTGACAAGAGGGAGCTCAGCTTGACTCTTTTGCTCATGTTATGCTGCAATCACCATACATAGACACTCATTACATACTGAATTAATGGGTTTTGGCAGCAACCTAACTGTGCTGCCATTCTCTTTGACAGTCAAGCACTCTTTCCTGCAAGTCTGAAAGCAGACAAAGGCCAACTGTTACAGCAACAAAAACTGGTTTTCTTTTGTGGCACCCAACATTTGTTATGCAAGCTGCCTTAACAATGACGTTAGCTGCCTGAAGTAAGTTTGGATTGAATAGACACTATCCATAAAGAGAGTAAGAATTTCTTTTATAGGGATAGGTAAAGACAAATTCAAATGTAGTCCATTAAATCAAGAATCTGTTCACTGATGAACTATTATATCAGGATTTTGAAACTTTTTACCTCTGCAGGAAAAATCTGTACAACTACTTAAACGTACATAAATTCCTAGGCTTACATGGAGTACTAATAAGTAATTTTTTTAAAGAAATGATATTACTTTTGAGTTTGTCATGAATTTCTGGTTTTATGATTGAATTAGATGGACAATTAAAAAGAAAATGTTTATGCATATATGCATAAAAAAGAAAACTGTAGTTGTTTTGCTTTTTTGCATAAAGGTAAAGGTAAAGGTTCCCCCTCACATACATGCTAATCATTTCCGGCTCTAGGGGGTAGTGCTCATGTCCATTTCTAAGCCGAAGAGCCAGCTCTGTCAGAAGATGTCTCCATGGTCATGTGGCCAGCATGACTAAATGCCGAATGCGCACAGAGTGCTGTTACCTTCCCGCCAAAGTGGTCCCTATTTTTCTATTGCATTTTTTTACATACTTTCAAACTGCTAGGTTGGCAGAAACTGGGACAAATAATGGGAGCTCACTCCACTCCACTCTAGCACTAGGGATATGAATTGCTGAACTGCTGACCTTCTGATCAACAAGCTCAGTGTCTTAGCCACTGAGCCACCACATCCCTTGCTTTTATGCATAATACTACATAATTGTTGTTCTGCTTTTTCCCCCTTTTCTATTCCTTTTTTATGTTTGTTGGTTGGTTGGTTGGTTGGTTCGATTTATATGCCACCCTTCTCCGGAGACTCAGGGCGGCTTACAATGCATTAAGCAATAGCCTTCATACTTTTGTATATACTTGCTTAGTAGGCTTTTGGCCCCCTCTAAGCAGTGTTCTTTTTTATACAAAGTCAGCTTATTGCCCCCACAATCCAGGTTCTCATTTTACCTACCTCGGAAGGATGGAAGACTGAGTCAACCTTGAGCCTGGTGAGATTTGAACTTTCAGTAATTGCAGGCAGCTGGCAGCTAAGTGCTACTTTGACAGCACTTTAGTCCACTGCTCCACCAAGTCTCCTGGTTTGGTTTAATTAATAATTGTTAAAAGGATGTTTGCTAGTTAAAGTGGAGACTCTGATGCTTAGTTGACAAGCTCTCAATTGCCACTGGAGAGCATGACAACAGTTTTAGCTGGAGCCTACCTATGTGTCCTTTCCCTATTTATGGATCCCTTGGGACATGAAGCAGCAAAAGAGATGCCTAGAACACCACTGGAGAAAAAAGAAATACAAGTCCAATCAAAAACATGTAAGAGCCTACATTGCAACATTGCAAAATTAAGGCCAACTGAAGTCTAAATACAACCCAAAAATGGTATCCCCAAAGGAAGTGAAACTAGGAGATGGAAACAAATATTGTACCTGATGACACCTTCAGCAATAGCACTTAGACTTATATAGCGCTTCACAGTGCTTAACAGCCCTCTTTAAGCAGTTTACAGCAATTTACAGAGTCAGTATATTGGCCCCAACAATCTGGTCCTCATTTTACTGACCTTGGACGGATGGAAGGCTGAGTCAACCTTGAGCTTAGTGAGATTTGAACTGCCAAACTGCAGGCAGCCAGCAATCAGTAGAAGTAGCCTGCAGTACTGCATTCTAACCACTGTGCCACAGCAGCTTTAAACCAAACTTTTAAACATTAGTCTCTCTCATGCAAAAGACAAAACTTTTTAAAAACAAAGGAGCAATGCAGATTACAGATGAACATAGCAATTGCAAAAATTGATTTTAGTGAGGTGTGGTAGTGAAAGAGTTAAGGGCATGATAATTATGAGTAAACAACCCTATAGTGACCTTGTTCCCTTAGTGTCCTCAGCACATTCTTATATTGATTCATGGTTAATCCATTGTTGCATTATGGTAATAAGAACAGCAAAACAGGATTATTTTTCTGTTGACATTACATCCCCAAATCACATATGTTCTGACTTGATTATCTGGGATAAATTTGGGCCTCTACATCAGGAGTAAGTGGGAGGTTGTTACTAAACCATGTCCTTTGATTAAGGTCTCCTGTAGCACAATATGTGTTTGGAACCATGGGATGGTGAAATCATCTTTTGAGGAAGGATTGCTCTACCTGCCCTGCAGGTAACCATTATCTTTTCTCATCTCAAGAAAACATTGTTGGACCCAATAGCATAGGATGACTTCCAGCCTGTCTTCAAAGTTCCTTTCATGGGAAATGTGGAGAATGAAGTCTGTTTGCAGCTTTCCAGGGCTTTGAAGACAATGGTTTATTGAGAACCCTTAAATATAGATTTTAGTCCTGGACAGAGTCTTCATATAACATTGATTCTGTGTTTGAGGAAACTGATGGGGTAGGGGGGAATAGAGGTAATTTATCCACCCTTGGCTATTTTGATATTTTAGCAGCCTTTGAAATTGTCCATCATGGTGTCTTTATGAACCAACTCAGAGGTTTGAAATTGTTGGCATAGGATTGCAGTGGTATTCCTCCTTCCACCAGGGCTGGCTCCAGTTGATACTGTTTGGGGGAAAGATCCAGCCTTGGGCCTCTGCTCATAGTGTCTCAAATTCCTGCTCTTGACTCTGTTCTGCTCTTAAGTCTACATGAAACATTAGGGTGATGGAAAATAAGGGTGTGTATGTATGTATGTATGTATGTATGTATGTATGTATGTATGTATGTATGTATACATACACACACACACACACACACACACACACACACACATATACATATTTCTCCCGCATAAAATTGGAAGTGTCTTGGCGACGTTTTGATGAATTCTCATTCATCATCTTCAGGCTGGTGTTGTGGCTCCGTTGCCTGAGGACTCCAAGAGTGGAAGGGAGGAATTGGCAAGACCTCCCTCTCCAGGACCCTCCTCTCTGGCAATGCCCCTGGAGGACACCGAGGGGCAAGAGATAGGCCCAGAGCCAAGCACATCCCCACAGCCACAGGTGGACAGCGATGAGGGAGATAAGTGCTGGCTGGATCCTCGCCAGCGACGCAGGGAGAAACGTGCCCAACAGAAGGCACGGCGTGCTCGTGATTAGCTGACTCACTGGACCACACCCCACAGCCTATAAAAGAGAGTGAGTCAGCCTACACTTTTGTGATGGACAAAAAACAAATATTCCTGCATCTCAGCTTTGGCTATTCTGGACACTTGTGGTGTGTATTTTTCTGTTACGTTAATAAAGGTTTTGGCACGCAGCTCCTGGAATTGCTGCCAAGCTTCTTATCAGACTACTTGGTTGCCTGCCAGCTTATTTTAACCTCCGACTGTCTGAATTGGGTTTATTCCAGGGAGCGGGGACAGAACAGGTGTTCTCGGCTTTGTGCTTCTAGGAGCAATGTGTGATCACAGCTGTTTTTCCTTTTAACTGCTAGTGGGAGTGTGAACTGATTGGATGGGGGCTTGGCTGTGCTCTGATTGGATGGGGGGGTGTTCTGTTTGGGTGGGGGCTTGGTTGTGCTCAGGTTAGTCTGAGTTGTTCTTAGAAGCACGAAGCCAAGAACACCAGCCTGAAGATGACAAATGAGACTTCATCGAAACGTCACTAAGACACTTACAATTTTACGCAGGAGAAAACCCGAATAACCAAAGACCTACACACTTACATACACACACACACACATAATCATGTTCACGCTATTTAATTACATTAATCAGTATTGTCTTTATATTAAATCAGGTTTACACTTTTTCATTCTGATACAGCAACTCTTTTGGAAAATTCATCTATCTATGGCTTTAATTAATACTAATTTATTTATTGTGTTTCAATCAATGAAAGTGAGTATGAGGACTTCTGTATAAAGGATTGTACCCAGTGACATCAATCTATTGATAGAATAATGTCTGCCAATATGACAGATTTCTCTTCTCTTCTGTTTTGTGCTTCCTGTATATTCTCAAAAATTTGTCTCTAGTGTTGGGAGATACTCTAGGCATCATTTGAAGTAGATATTAGAATTAGCTATAGGAGACTAGGAGAACCAGATTGCACAACCAATGTAATCCATTTTCAGTCATTTTGTCATTTCCAACTCCTGTGAATTGATGGACATAATTTTGCCAGGACAATATGTCAGAAACTGCTTCTTTGATTAACATGAGCTCATACTGCTAGGCTCTTTTTATATTGCCTTTGATTTTTCCAAGCATTAGCTTGGTTTAATTGAACCTTAATTTAGCTTAATTACAATATACATATTTTTATATTCTGAATTATTCCCACAGTAGCTCACAAAAAATTAATCATATATGTGACCATTCTGACATGTGATGATAGATATGGAAATACAATTTTCAGCAGTATTTGATTTGTCAAATACAATATGTTCCATAAATTAAACTTGAATTATGGATTTGATCTGGTTCTCTGTCCTATTCACAGGCCTTCACGGCAGTATTATTGACAAAAAAGACTACAAGAGATGCTTATGCTGCTGTTCAAAAAATGAAGTTTTATTGAACATTTCATAAACAGTTTTCTGCATAAGTAGAAGAGTCTTGTTATATTATAATTATAATGTTATAATTGTTATATTTCTAGAGCAGAAAACAGTCCAATCCCAAAAACATCTAGCCACATATGCGGTTACCGGTTTCCCCTCTTCTGCACTCGCTGCCTCAGCTGATAGCGCTGGACGAACTTGGATGGTGCAGGGGCGTAGTGTGCCCTTAGGTTTTCTTGGAGCATGTCCCAAGGAACCGTTTGCACTGGGGTTGGCTCACACAACGATTCGGCCATTTCGAATACATCCGGCCCACAGTGACTCAGGAAAGGGCTTGTTTGCAGTTCGCAGATAGCCTTTGCATGATGCTGGCTTTGAGCGAGCATTCAAAACGAATCATGTAGGAGCCCCATTTTTCTCAGGCTGGATCAAACGGTGTAGGTGGAATGTACGCGGTTATGGCTGAAGTCTATGGTCCCGGTGGGCACCGTGTTTTATCGTTAGCTCTTTTTGATCCTCCTGTGTGCTATCCCACCTTCGTCGCCAAATGAAGTGGCTGGGCAATAACGAGCAGCACAGGCAGGATAGTGACAACAGCTCTTTATTACATGGTGAGACTTCAGCAAAGTGTGCAGGCAGCAGCACTCTTTATATACACTTTGGCTGCTGGTCATTAACCAATCAGAAACAACCCCTAGTTTGAAATTCTCGCTCAAAACAGTAACAACATAACAATATTGACATGCTTTTTGGGAAGTTCCAACATGCTATAGTTATAAGAAGCAATTTCATTAATCCTGAATTAGGTTCAGCTTCTTGTTCTCCTATTTTACCTGGATTGGGAGTGGGGGGGGGGAGAGAGAGAGAGAGAAGAGACAGACAGGCAGGCAGGCAGGCAGGCGGACAGACAGGCAGACAGACAGACTTGATAAGGGCCAGGGAGAAAAGAGCTTTAAAGAATACATTACATTATAACTTGTTAAGTCATTCTCCTTGGCATAGTAATTGCTCAAGATTTTCAGTGAATAAATTAAAACTATCACTTGGGAAAAGTGGATTTAATTTTCCATATTTTAATGCTTATCATTGAGCATTTATTTTGTCTTTGGTAAGAGGTTAGGGTAAGAAATGTATTAGTACTTGTGTCTTTCTTTGGGGATCAGTTTCAGTACTTGCATGTAAAACTGCAAGTTATACAGTACATAGGGAATATTTGGTCATAGTAATCTCCAGGAGCTCAATGTGACAGTGGTGGTGTGCGTGAAAATGGGTCCTACAGATTATAGAACAGAACTAATGGCTAAATATCATATTTCATTTCAATTGTATGTGTACTATCATTTTCCCCCACTGATCTAGTTAGAGTTCATCTCAGAAGACTCAAAAGTAATAATTTCTTTCAAAAAATTAAAAAAAAACTTATCTGAAAATATGAATGTTGGAGTGAGGTGTTTCCATTCCTACTAATTTGCATTAATTTAATCATGTGTTTTAAGAGTTCAGTTAAAAAGTGCCTGTGGTTGAGTTTTACAAAGTGTTTTACTTATGTATTCCTCCTCCACTGATTTTGCTTGTCAAGGGCTGGCTGGGAAAGTTGTAAATTGTAATCACATGACCACAGGATGCTGAAATTGGTTGTAAATGCAACCTCGTTGCTAAGAGCCCAAATCATAGTCATAATTTTGGAGATCTATCCTTCCTTCCTTCCATCCTCCCTCCCTCCCTCCCTCCCTCCCTCCCTCCCTCCCTCTTAGCTTTTTTTTCTGTTAAAGCTAAACAGGGACACACATTTATTCCTTTCTTGACCTTTAGAAATGAAAGGTATTTTGAAAGCACTGTAGGTCATTTTGTACACACACATTACCATTCAGGGGTCATAGACTTTCACATAATTACCTATTCCATCCGCTTTGGCTTGGCTTACTGTGATAATTTGAAAGGTCGTACACCTTTCTGCCTTCAGAATGCCTAGTCCTCTTGAGCAGGCATTGCTCTGCTGTGACAAAATTATTATACCACAGAATCATGTTTTGCTATCAAAGTTTCATCACAGGACCAAGGAAAATACTACTGCTTGCTGAAAAGACTGAATTTGGCAACCTGATTTTCTGTCAAACATGCCATGTTACGACTGCTTTGTTGTTGTTTTTTAATGCTTCCATCTCTTTCTCTCTCTCTCTCTCAGAGAACCACACAAATGTACACATGTTCTACTTCTCATATTGTTGCTTTCGATCAGCTTTGGTTAAAATGATGGGGGACTTACTTTTAAGGAGGGTTTGTTTTATAATCTTAGAATTTGAATGGACTGCTTAATTCAGTCCGTATAATCCAAATGAAAGCAAATCTGAGAGATGGCTTTCTAGCTTCTCCCGGAACACAACTTTGAAGACAAGATCACCTCCTCTCGGAATAGTTGACTCCATTGTCAAACTGCCCTTACTATTAGGAAGTTCTTTAAACATTCAACTGGAATATGATTCTCCAAATCTATTATCCTGTCTCCTAAAAACTGGATTAATAGAAAATAGCTCTTCTATTTTGTTTTGTATGACATACTCACAGATCTTTGGAAACAGCATATCATATTTCTCTTACAATATTCTGGTTTTGGATAAACCTTCCCATTACCTCAATATCTCTCCTCAGGACTTAATTTCTACTCCCTCATTGTCATCTCTGAATGTGTTCCACTTTGCCTGAATTCTTCTGACCAGAATAAAAGCAATCACTTCCTCTGATTTAAAAACTGCAATTGTATTTGCTATTTTTGCAGTCACTTGACATTACTGGATCTTATTGTTTCTAAAAGTACAATATTGTTTTTCACCAATATTGTTCCTTGGTTAGTATTCTTCCTCTATGCATCTGATCTCTCTTTTTTCTAAAGATATAACTTTGCATTTATCTGTTTTTCTCTGACTCTTTATCTAATCTAACAAGATTACTTTGACCATTATTTCTATCTTGTATGTTAGTTATCTCATCCTTCCCATTCTCAGCTCATTCTGAACATTCCCAATTGAGATACCGTATCTGTAATTCATGGACAATCATATTAAGGCTTTTTGGGTGACTGTCCATATTTCCACTCATGTATGTATGTATGTACGTAAGTACGTATGTACATACGTACGTACATACGTATCTTTCTTTCTTTCTTTCTTTTGCTTTCTGGGTGGAATGTGAGCTACATATATTTTCAGTTCTTATTTTTCCACTTTTTTATTCTCAGTACTGCACATAAAAAGTTGATGAAATTGGACATATGCTTATAATGCTTAAGACTGGAAGCCCAGCTGGAAAGATTTGAAAATTGTGCCCTTGAAAGCGATCTTACCCTTACAGCCTTTCTTCAGGCTGTAATATATTTATTCTAATCCCACAGAAAAACATATTCTTCTAGCATTCATTTTAAAATGAGCTGATAAATCTCCAACCCCATCAAACATCTTCACTAGATTACCCTTTTTATTTTCACCTTCATTTAATTCTTTAATAGAATGTTTGAATTAATAAAAGCAACACAACTTATATAAATAGAGACTGAAGAATAATTTATGCCTAAGGAAACCTCATTTAACCAACATGATACTTGTTGGAAATAGATTGTCTGTGTTGGAACAAGTACCATCTTTTGTTTCTCAAGTTAGGAGGGCCATAAGTGTCAGCAATTTAAGTAAGAATCATAATCATTGAGAACTATTTGCTTTCCAACCGCATTTTAATCCATCTCATTAAAGATGTAGCACATTAAGCATTCTATTTGTGGTAAATACAATTAGAATTATGAACCTTCACTTGGAATTTTTCTTTCTAGAACAGCTATCAAGTAAGTATCTTAGCAAATAAAAAGCACCATTTCTTTAAAACGTGCTTTCTTATCACTAGTATTCCCAACAGCTCCAATTGTGTCTTGCGGTTCTCCAGATCCCTCATCATGAAAATCTGTATGCAGTTAGGGACTGGGAATGTCAAAATAGGGTAGGGTATGGTAGGGTAGGGTAGGGTAGGGTAGGGTAGGGTAGGGTAGGGTAGAGTAGGGTAGGGTAGAGTAGGGTAGGGTAGGATAGGATACTTTATTGGCCAAATGTGATTGGACACACAAGGAATTTTTCTCCGGTGCTTAAGCTCTCAGTGTACATACACACAACAAAGTGATAAGTCATAGATGATCAATCATAAGAGACAATCGTAAACATAAGATACAAACAACAAGTGATAACTCATAAGATAGCAATAGGACAAGGTGGAGGAAATATGAGAAGATGAGGAGATAAGAAAGATGAGATTAAACTGAAAGGCAAGTTTAATTGAAAAATCTGTATCTAAATTGCTCTAAATCTGCATGTGGAGACTAGCAGAGCATTTAAAATCAAACTATGTAGAGGCTGCTCAGTCTTTAGCCCTGTTAATTGTTTGTATAGTTAATTAATCTATTGGAGTAGTATTCTGTTAAATACCCATGGAAATGCATACATTGACTGTTTCAAGGTCAACACTTTTCTAAAGCTTCAGCTATTGAGTGGTTGCTCTCTGTGGCTTCCTCTTATAATTGGCTGACTTTCTCTGTTGTGGTCTTACTTTCCTATTTAAAAACCAAATATGAGCATCAGCGGCTGTTTCAAGGGTATCAGCAGAAAATGACTGTTGGCAAACATTTCAGGGTAAATCTAATGGAACTTTCTGCTCTCGTCTATGCACATTTAGAATCCATCCTCTCAACATGGAATACTAGGCCTCTAGTTTCCAAATTTATTTCTGCCACTTGAAGCAATTTATCTCCTCTGTCTGCCCTTTAATTGGCAGATTAATTGGCAAAAAAGGATAGAGGCGAAGGGTCAAAAGTAAGGTATTCGTGTCTGCTTTTATTAGCCTGTGGATTTCTTTCATTCTTATATTCCAGTTTAATGAAAATTTTCTGAAGTGAAATACAAATTGGGACAAGTGCAGGTATCAGGGTTGTTTTTCTCTTCTTTAGTTGGGATGAATGGGTTTATTTTGTTTTCTTATTTTATTTTATGATTTTCCTTATAACACCAGTACAAACATCTATCTTAAGCAATACTGCAAATATTCAAATAAGAAAAATTCTACACAGAAATGAGTTTTAAAAAACTTTTTAAAAAGCTACTATTTCCTTTGTTTGATTGCTTTTTAAAGTCAATTTTAACTGGTTCCATGCCAAAGCAATTATTTTCCAATATTCTTATTTTCCCCATATTTTTATTTCCTTTGGCAATATTTTTGTAAAATGTTCATAGGCCAAGTGCACTTTTTTGCACTTCTTCATTGCAAGGTGACTCAGAATATCTTATCCTTCATTTTATAATCATCTCTCCAGTGGTCTGCAGACTAACAGCTTTCTATGCTTCAGTTAAATTCAGGGGTATAAAAATTGGCTCTAATCCCATTTGATTTGGAAAATTGAGTTGATCTGATGCTTCAGATAGGCTGAACCATTGAATTGGGTTGATCAGATTTGGAAAATCAATTTGATTCAGAGATTTGAATCAAGCTGAAACTCTCCTAATTAAATCCCAAGTGGCAGTATTATGCAGGAACTCTCTTTCTGACTTTTTTTTTGGATTAGAAAGCATAGACAACTAGGCAGACAGCAGTGATAGAAAGGCAAAACAAAAATCAACAATCACAAGAGCAATTTCTGCCATCTGTCAGTGAAAAGTAAGCTCAAAAGTGCCAATGCTGAAAAAAAATGTAAAGCAATTTTAAAGCACCCTGGGAATGAAGTAAAAAATAAACAAGGAAGCTTCTTTTGAAGAGAAAAAGACTTTGGGGGGAATTGGAGGATAGATTTTAATACACTAATCTACCTAGATTAGCTCATTATTATTTTATCAATTCCCACAATTAAATGGGGGAGGGAATTTTCACAGAGCCAGAAGAGCCCTAGTTAAGGCATCCTTTTTCCTGCACTGCCTGCCTATCTATCTGCCTATCGTAAAGTAAGAGAGAAGTTTGTTGACAGTCAAGATCACCCATTAGTCTGCACTGCCTTCCTTCCTTGACTGATTGGTTGGTTGGCTGCCTGGCTGGTGGTTGGCTGGTTCACTTCAAAAGATCTCAGTGTAAAGTTATAGCCAATTTAACTGATTTGAGCTTGTGAATATACATCAGTGTATCTACAGTGACGTATAGATCTAAATCTACAGTGTCAGTGACGCTGTAGATTTAGACAATAACAGACCCACTCAGGAGTGAGTCTAGACCTAACAGTTATTCTACTTGTGTGGGAAAGTTTCTGCTAACAGATTTAATAAATTGCAGTGGAGCTAAAACATAAGCTGATGTACATGAAATGTCAAATGAACTTTCAAGTAAATAGAAACATCAAAATAGCATCTGATGTGCATTATACCTTATTTTGCAATGCTAAATAGGCAGGTGTTAGTGTGGGGGGTGTTTTTTTTTTTAAATAATTCTGTTTGCGGTTACCTGGAACATTTGCAATTCATTATTCTTCAGTCAAATATTTTATCTGAAGAAGAGAGGCACTTGTAATTAGCTCACATTTTTGCTCAAGAGGTTTGTGCTAAGAAATGCTGATGACTGAAGGAATTCAGCTCTGAGAATTATGAGAGGGAAAAGAAAAGTCTAGACTTTAGAGATGCGTTGTGGAAAGAAAACTTCCCAATTAATTAGAATCTGGAAAAAGAAGAAAGTTTCATATAAACAGGTAATTGAGAATCAAATCTTCAGAACCTCTGCCTTCAGAGGTGCTGCATCACTTGAGGTTTTTAAGAAGATATTGGACTGCCATTTGGAATGGATCTCTTGCTTGAGCAGGGAATTGGTCCCTTCCAACTCTGTTATTCTGATAAAAATGTGATCTCCTGCATTTTTCATAATATAAAGAGACATTAGTTAACTATCCTTGTGTTCCAATATATCGCTTCCCAAACTAGGCACAGAGCAATATTTATGAGAGAGAGAGAGAGAGAGACAGAGAGACAGAGAGGGAGAGGAGGTGGTGGTGGTGGAGGAGGAGGAGGAGGAGGAAGAGGAGGAAAGTTTTTAGAAGTCCTATTCTTCCTAAGTACTGATACAAGCTAATTCCAATTAGCTGAACAGTCTAAGAGAAATTTGCTAAAGTTGAGGGATCCTGGTCACATCTGGAATTTTATAGGCCTATTATGAACCCTTCCAGAAATTTGGTGCCAGGGTGTTGTGACCATTTATAGCAAAACTATTTAGTAAAGACAAACTGTTCTCACCATCCCATCTAGCATTTTCGGATGCTATCTGCCCCCTGTCTGTCTTGAGGGTGAGTTCATTTATATTAGGTGGCCCTACTTCCAAATAGAATATGGGATTCTAGCCATCAATCATTCTGTTTTTCATGATTTATTTACTTATTTATCCATTGTACTTATAGCTGTCAAAGCCATAAGGACTCTCGATGTTTGACAAGATAAAATTTACAAGAAACAATTAATAATGAACAATAAATAGAAAAAAGATCCCCATAGAATAAAATTAAAATAACAGCACTAAGCTATAAACAAACTGAGATGCAAACAATGTTCAAATTTCCCCTGGAAGAGCCCTGTTTCGAATAGTTTCTAGAAGGGAGATAAGTTGGGAGCTAATTGGTTTGCCACTAGGAGACTGTTCCAAAGGACTAGCACCATGATCATAAAGCTTTGTCATAAAATTATGCAATCCCTTCCCACCTCCCGCCCAACTACCTCTCTACAGTTCAGAGTCCCAGAAAATTATTAGAGTCCATCATTATCAGATCATTTGCCATGAGAATCAGGGAAAAGGTATTATTTTAATAAAGGATATAGATGAGACTCTGAAAAGGAACTTTTAGTTCTCCATTTTCTACTGCCCAAATTAAGTTCTAAATTTAGATCTCCAAAATGGTAAAGAAGGCACAATTTAATTTTCCATGAATGAGTACAGAATCTATTTAGAAAGATTTTTTAGCATAATAAAAAATAGGTACATTTTGTTAAAAAAAATCACCAGAGATTTTTATCTCTAATTTTCTTACAGGCAATATGATCTAATCATTTAACTGTTTGTGCATAAAGCAGAAGCTGAATAAAATTCCAGCAAATACTGTAAGATGCCTTTTTAAGTAATACTTTCAATACAAGGATTAGAATTAATCTGATTTAGTCTACTGACAAAGAAGCATATTCCTTAATCCTAAACAGATTCATCCAAATGATTAATCACAGTCTATTACAAACCGCTGGAGAGATCATAGGACACTATGCCTGTAGATGGAAAAGATATTAATAAAACAAATTACCCAACATAATCAACATGTCATATTACAGAAAATTTAGAGAAAATTAATCATCCTACAGGCCACAATATTAAAACTCACTCCTGGCCTGAACATAAAATGTTCGGGGGGGGGGGGGAATCCCAATATATTTGTTAAGCACCTTTTCAACTTTAGGGGGAATTTCAATCCTTTTCTTCTGAATTTTGGCAAAAAAAGATCTCCCCAATATTAGTTGGTGAATTGGAGAACTTGCCTAAGGTAATATTTAGTGCAACTCTTTCCTATTCAATATTATTGGTCATCGATAGTCAAAGAGCAAAAATTATGGGTGATGTAATAATTACTTTGCATCATATTAGAAAACTTTATTGAGAAGTATCTGGAATGCAAAGGTTTTGTCTTCTAGGGAAATATTGAGTATTAAACCCTCATAATTTGGGAATGTAAACCATGTGTTTACAAAGAAGAAAGACAGAGCATTTTTCTTTTTTTAAAAAAAAAAAAAACCTTACCCTACCTGTTTCATTGTATATTCTTTCATGCGCTGCTATTGACTTTATGGCAAGCAATCGCCGCAAGTTGATTTGATTTATGGTACATTCTGCAACTGTCCAGACAGCTCGCTGCAGAGTGACAAAGAAGTTGTGCTTCTTTACCTTCCTAATCAATGAAACTCAACACAAGACCAGGCAAAACATAAATTCGCACATTGGAGATATTGGAAGCCCAAAATGTACACCAATGTGATCATCAACGTTTTCATTTAATACATAACTCCTTTTCTCTCCCTCTGATAGGATACATATCGAGGCAAGCAAAAATAATTGAAAGTTGCTTTCAAACCTACCAGTAATAGAGAGGAATTACAGGCTTAGCGGGACATGGCAAGGACGGCCTTTAGCCAGCAGCTTAGAAAACTGATTCCTTACACACTTCCACAGTTCTGAGTTTAACGAGAGAATTAACCAATCTTGTGTATATCCATACCATGTATGATTTTTCTTTTCTTAACAGTTAATCAAAAGTTTTCAAGTGAGAATGTAATAGGTCATACTTCCTGGACAATGTTGGGAAACATAGCCCTTCCATTTGTAGAACTAATGCATGGCAAAACAAGATAGAAGATGCTGTTTTTTTCCCAATCTTGGGATTTGTGACAGATGCCTCTGTTTCACTATTTAATACAAGCTTATCTCCAAAAGCAAAGTGTACCTTCAAGGACAATTATTGTTCAGCACAGCACTTTTTCAAATGTTCCAATGTAGTTTACAAGCGAAAGGGCTGTATATTGAAATTCATATACTATACAAAGAGAGAGACAAAATAGGTCCAGCATATTGGTGGAAAACAATATACAACCATCAAGTGTATTTTAGTTATAATCAAAATCTATGTTATAAGATCAGCCCTCCAAACTCTGTATTTGTTACAAATGTACATGTGCATTCGTAAAGTACATACAACAATATATGAATGTTTTAGGGTACAGATATTTTGGGGTACAGATATTTTTGTGTGAATCTTTTCAATGGAAAAAAATTAGAAATGAAGAAGAACAAATTATGTTGGAAAGAAGCGGAAGATGACATACTAATTTAGCTTCAGTCAATTCCATGATGTTGCTGTAGTCAAACACAGCATTCCAGTCCCTCCATGATATCCATGAAAGATGTCCAGAAAGAGTGCAGAGAAGAGCAAACAAGATGATTAGGGGACTGGAGGCGAAAATATATGGTGAACGGTTGCAGGAACTGGGCATGTCTAGTCTAGTGAAGAGAAAGACCAGGGGAGACATGATAGCAGTGTTCCAATATTTGAGGGGCTGCCACAGAGAGGAGGGGGTCAAGCTATTTTCCAAGGCACCCGAAGGCCAGACAAGGAATAAAGAATAGAAACTGAACAAGGAGAGATTCAACCTGGAAATAAGGAGAAATTTTCTGACAGTGAGAGCAATCAACCAATGGACCAGTTTGCCTTTAGAAGTTGTGGGAGCTTCATCAAGAAGAGAATGGACTGCCATCTGTCAGGATGGTGTGGGGTCTCCTGCTTGGGTGGGGGAGTTGCACTAGATGATTTACAATGTCCCTTCCAACTCTGTTAAACTGTAATCCATTGTGCAGCATGGTTATCTGCCAAACAAATAATTGTGTGTAGTGTGTGGTGATCATTTGTTGACATTCCTTATACTTATTATTGTATGGATTCTGGAGACTGAGTATGCTCAAACAGCTCGCTGTACATGTGCATCAGTCACTTTGCAGTTCCACAATGGACTTTAAGATTGGAAGAAGAAATACGCCATGCTAAATAATAGCATGTATTACTTTACATGTTACAGAAGAAGTTGCCCAAACTGCTGCAGTACATCCTTGCCTCCTAACATATTACTCTTATCTATCAGCCGTGCTTAACAAATATTTTCTATACCATTTCCTTTCTTCTGTATCAATATTTTTTTAAGTTACTCTTCAGCAGTCTCTGCTCTAAACAAATCCCATATTTGTTTTTGTCAGCATTTATTGTATATTATATTGACTGATACAGTGTCTTCACTGAATTAATCTATTGGGATCCCTGAACCAAACAGAACTCAGTGGAGTATTAAAGAAGGTGTAACATATACAAAACCAGTACATTTGGAACAATGACATCCGTATAGGTCCTGGCCTAAATTTACTTTCTTACTTCCTTGAGCTAAGAGCAAGAGAGAAGCAATTAGAAAATTCAACTATTCAATATAATGAGTGCTTGA
Source organism: Masticophis lateralis (assembly GCA_030761175.1). Lineage (NCBI taxonomy): Eukaryota > Metazoa > Chordata > Lepidosauria > Squamata > Colubridae > Masticophis > Masticophis lateralis. The sequence goes on along the minus strand of JAUDYJ010000001.1, from coordinate 189,093,933 downwards.
CAGGTTTTTTTTTATGTTGTTGCTGCATTTATCTTGTCTCTAGCTATACATAATAGATTTGTTTACTTATCTATTTACAATATTTGTCAATTATCCCAATCAATTGAGATTCTGGGAAGTATACAAAAAGGAACAATAGAATCAATGATAAAAATCATAAAACCACCATCATTAGTATATCTTGCTATAATGGTAGTCTATAACAGTCTGAGCGAAATGTTATTGAGTAACTTGTGAAAAGCAAGGTAAAATGGAGATAAATGTAGCCTCAGGAAAGCATGCAGAATATAATGGGAAAAGGCTGTTGTCTTGTCTATTCCTCATGTACCTAGTAGGATGGAGCAATTCTCAAGAAGATCACTCTAGATTTTTGGATTGAACTAGTAAAATTTATTCTTGCCTGATGCATCCCAGTCCTTTATCATATAGGAGACTGGAGAGTGAGTCAGGCCATGATTACAATGCCAAATTTGATTGTCCTTATAGCAACCTTTTCCCCTTGCAAGATTTATTTTTTATACTTCTGCAAACTTTAAACATCTCTTGCAGACAAGGTAGAGAAGATTGCATTCAGGTATATAACTGAGATTATTGTGGGAAGATCAAGAGACATTTCTTCATGGAACTGCTGGCCTGGAAAAGTTATATCAGTTCCTTATCTTGTCTCCTAAGTATTTTAAAAGAATAAGAATCAGAATGCAAATATTTAATAAATTTGTTGCCATTTTATTGCATTTGCTGTATTACTGTTTTACTTTTCATATTTAAAAGTATGAATTTGTTGTAACATCACTATCCTTGACAGATTCCTCCAGTCAGGACTTGGAGGTAAATTAAGAACATATGACACATGATTGTTTGCTTGTGTTTTAGGACAGACTAGGCGGAAGTCTCAGAAACGCAGCTTACCTAGAGAAGAATCTCTATGAAAGACAAGAATTAATCAATACTATATATATATATATATATATATATATATATATATATATATATATATATATATATATATATATATACATATGTTTTCTGAGGTTTTCGCGGGTGTTTGTATGTAGGTCTTTGGTTATTCGGGTCTTCTCCCGCGTAGAAATATATATATGTATATATATGACTCCATTGAAGGCCATCTAACCAAGCTAACATTTATTATTTATTTATTCAATGTGCACGGTTACCCATCTGAGACAACTGATTCTGGATAGTGAGTAATCATAAAATCAATTAAAATATATTACAATCACAAGACAAAAAGAAAAAAAATAAATCCATATAGCAGTCAATAATTGTTATAATCCATAGACATTAGTGCTATCAGGAAACAGGATCCTTCAGACACTTGGGACCCAAAGCCCAGGCCTACAAATAGTCTCTGGAGGGAGACTCTTATAGAAGGCTGCAGTACAGAATGTTGGTCTTTTCTGGCCAACATTCACTTGCTGATGTGACCCAGAATATGCCCATCCTGCCAGATGAGATTGGATTGGTACAAGCACTTGAGAGAAGACAATCCCATAGATAACCAATCTCAGATCACGAAGGGCTTTAAAATGATAACCAGAACCTTACATTGCATCTACCGTTCTATGTAGTTGGAGCAGCCCCGTGTAGAACACATTGTATTAATCTAGATGGAAGATCAAGAGGGCATGAGTGACAGTGAGCAGTCTCCCTGTGCAGGAATGCACAATTAGCCAGAGCTACCCATCTGATTTTCCAGCAGAAGCTATGACTCCAAGAGGACCTCCAGATCATGCACTGCATGGTTTTGTGGGCGTGGCTTGGTAGGCATGGCTTGGTGGGCATGGCAGGGGATGCAAAATCTCCATTCCCACCCCACTCCTGGGGAAAGGATACTGCAAAATCCCCATTCCCTCCCCACTCCTGGAGGAAGGATATTGCAAAATCTCCATTCCCACCCCACTCTGGGGCCAGCCAGAGGTGATATTTGTCGGTTCTCCGAACTACTCAAAACTTCTGCTACCGGTTCTCCAAACTGCTCAAAATTTCCACTACTGATTCTCCAGAACCTGTCAGAACCTGCTGGATTTCACCCCTGCACTGCATGCATCTGAGGTAATCCACCCTATCCAGAACCAAAGGGGAAAAAAAAAACTTTGACACTGGAAGACCCAAGCACCTAAAGCAACTTGTTCTTGCTTAGATTAAGCCAAAGCCCATTATGCCCTATCCAGGCCTGTAAATTCTCCAGGCACTGGAATAGGATATCCATGGCATTGCTCAGACAACCTGGGGTGGAGAAATAAAGCTGGAGATCCCCAAATGAGGGGTGAAATGGTCCCGGTTCAGCCCGGATCGCCTGATCCAGTAGCGATGGCGGCAGGTGGTTCAGAGAACCAGTAGCAAAAATCTCTGCGCCTCCCCTCCATGCCCAGCTGAGCTGCACAATCATCAGAGGCTTTTTTTTAACTTTTAAAAGCATTTTTCTACAACCACTTCCGACGAAAAAATGCTTTTAAAAGTAAAAAACAAAAAAAAAACAACCTCTGATGATCATGCTGCTCAGCTGGAATAATCAGAGGCTTTTCAAAGCATTTTTTTCTTCAACCTCTTGGCTGAAGAGGTGGTAAAAAAATGCTTTGAAAATCTGATGATCTCAGCTGAGTTGCCTGATGACAGAGAGGTATTTTTAAAAAATACCTCTCTGACACTTTCAAAGCCTAGAAAAAATACTTTGAAAAGTTAAAAAAAAAAGTTGGCCACTCCCACCCAGTTACATTACCCTCCCCCACCAAGCCATGCCCGTAGAACCAGTAGTAACAAATTTTACATTTCACCCCTGCCCCAAACTGTAGGATCACCTCACCCTGGAGCCTCATATAGATATTAAATATCTCTTATTTAATTATGTAGAAGCTAAAGAAATAAAATGTAAGGATCCTGCTCTTGCTGAACATTGATTTTACCAGTTGAGGAAGGTTCTCCCTTCTGACACCACAAATTTTGCAAGATATGGGTCAGAAAAAGGGGTCTGAAAAGCAATTGAAGGAAGGTTATAAAGCAAGAAATATTCTGGTTTCCATGATAAAATGGCATCCTCTTTATTTTGTGAGCTTGGAATGTAAAAGATTTCATAGTCAAAATGAGGAAAAAGGTGACCACTTTACTTGGCCTTTTCTTTTGTTGTGAGATATCTCTAGTCCTGTGTTTCCAATTCTGGTGGACTGTCCAAATTCACAAAATAGTGAACACATGTTTAAGGAGAAGATACTAATGTTGAAAGCTTCCTTGAAAGTCAAAATCTTTTTGTTGAAAACAATTGTTTCTTTCTGAAGGCATATTAGGGTAATAAGCTGCAATCATGAAGGCATTGAAGACCTGCTCAAACCACATTATTAGGAAGTATTGGATAACCAGAATAGATGAGTAAATCATATAGATGATATACATATAGATACACTACAGAGAACTTGCCCAGAAAATCATGAATACGAGCCATAAATAATTTAACTAATGAGAGGCTGTTTGACAATCCAAATAGCAATACCATATATTTATTAAATTATTAAATACAGTTCTGATCAATGTTTAGCAAAATAAAACACAGAAACAATTACCAAATAAAGCAGAAGCAATAAAACAATCATTTAAAGATGTGCAATTGTGAGTTGAAAAAGAAAGAAGGTCCCACTGCAAGACTAGAATATTTTATGCCTTTTTATGGAAATCACTGATGATATTTAAAAAAAAAATACAACTCATTACAGTAGTGCTGGTAGGGTTCCAGTCTGACAGTAAATAATAAAACTTCCCTTCATCATAAGGGATTTATTGTTTTATTTTTGGAGAAGGCAAAAATATATCCGCATCAGGAGTAGGTTCTAAATTTTTTTATTACCGGTTCTGTGGGCGTGGCTTATTTTGTGGGCGTGGCTTGATGGTCATGTGACAGTGGCTTGGCTTGATGGTCATGTGACTGCATAGGCATGGCCAACTCAATGTCACTCACAACAAGGGGTGTCTCGCCTGGCCCCTCCCCTCCCAGTCATTCCTTGTTACACCCAGCCTCAACGTATCTATAGTTCTGTAAAAATGTTGTTCACCTTTTTCATTTTATTATCTACATACTATAGATGCACTTTCATGGACCACTGAAAGGAGGAAAATGCTCACATACTTTTCCTGAGAGTGTGATAGGCAACAGACTTTTAAGGGGCTGCCAGAAAGAAGGGGGAGCAATGTATTTTCCAAAGCACCAGAAGGCAAAACAAGAAGCAATGGATGGAAATTGAACAAAGAGAGAAGCAACCTAAAACTAAGGAAAAACTTCCTGACAGTGTGAACCAATATAGGTGCAGAAATATTTCAGTCATATTTTCACATATAAAATAGCCATTCGTGTAATAAAACCTGCATATTGTTCAAAACAGTCATTAGTATTATGGCTGATGTTTGACAGCAAGCCTAAAAGCCAAAGATTATAAGAACACTTCTTTCTTTGTATGCATGGCAAGCAAGGCTAATAAAATAAATGTGCATGGACAGGGCTCAGAGAGGACTCTTTGGGTTTGAAGTTTGAAGACTTGGGTTCAAACCCAAGTCTCTGGAGTTTGAAGTTTATAGCAGGCAATGCTGAACCTGGGAGAATTTGTCCAAGGATATTTAATTTTCTACTTTCAGTTGATTCTCCCTCCCATCAGTATTTTCTATAGTAACAAAGACAGTTAAATATTTATGCTCCTGTTTCATTCAAACCATATTTTGAACCATTTCGAGGTCCTATTTGATTTTTCTTTTTTTTAAAAAAAAATCCCTTCTGTGATCATATTAAAAGATCAGAAATGACATTTGCTAGTAGTATTTTGTTAAAAGATCAGAAATGTCAAACATTTGCTAGTGATATTTTGTGAGAATCTAGGCTATAGGATAGAGGAATTAGATTGATTGTGGCATGGCAGAACTGATGGAGCAGGATCTGTCCCTCCTCATCTAGCTCTAAATATTGTGTTTCAACAGAGTTCACACATTTGCTGAGTGGTGATTTGAGATTTTAGAAACTCTGTGTCTTGTATAGAGGGGAAGGAATTTAAATCAAATGCTCTTTCAATCACTTACCTTATATAAAACCCATGTGAGTGAGTGTGTGTATGTGTGTGTGTGTGTGTGGATACATACATGCCTACTATATGCATGTATGCATACATACCAGTTTACCAGTTTACTGCCAGTTTGCAGCAGGGCCATGCACACGCATTTGTTTCACTCACGCATGCACGCGCTCTTCTGCGCATGCACAGAAGTGTTTTGGTGACATTAGGGTCAGTGGGCGGAGCCTCCCACCAGTTTTACTACCAGTTTACTATCAGTTTACTATCGGTGCGAACCAGGGGCAACCCACCACTGATACATACACATAAAGAGAAATAAATATAAATATATGCAAGAATATTTTAAAATAAAATAATACAAAATAAATGTTATTTTAATATAAAATAACCCTTTTATGTGACTTACTTAGAATAACAAGTATTTATACAAATATAACAAAACATATAAACTATTGGTGATTCTCTGACCAATACCTACTGAGTGTGATATACTTTCAAAGAAACAGCGATTTTGATTGTATTGTGTTGGTAAGATAATAGGCAGGTATTATAAATGTGTCATGCTGACATGCATTTTGTCAGAGAAGGGGTTATGTACTCTTAAATAAAAATCACTGTAGTAGTCATAACAGAGTGGAATATGCACTCTTATTTCAATTACTTTGCAGTCACATAGACATATGATTCCTTTATCTTCTTTGGCAGACTGCTGAATGGAATGCACAAAAATTTGCTAATGGCGTCATCCAATGATATTTTGCCATATTGAGCATGATTTAAGTACCTCAGCGGCCTTTTGCTATAAATCGGTGTTCTTAAACAGACTGAACCTGTTATCCTGCTCTGATTAGATTGATGATCTCTGTCAAGTATTTTCAGTCTAAGCACCAATTTTGCACAAACACAAGCCATTCCATGAATCGCAACTAAAGAAAAACTGTCCTGCTGCACTTTCTTTGGCATGAGCTTCCAAATTAATGGAATCTATATGCCAAAATCAAAGATACTAAATACTTTTAATATGAATACAATTTTAACCAAAGATTAAAATATCCTTACCCATTGACTTGACTTTGATGATTTACTTTTGAGGTAAAGAGTATAATTTGAAAGCAAAATCTTAACAACATTGATTGAACTGATTCCAAATAGGTTACTTTTCGATATAGATCAAATTCTTGTCTGTATAACAATTGGGCACAAGATCATCATGAATTGTTGTATGTATGAATTGGGCACCTAAATAATAAAAGAAAACAAGGACAGCTTCAAACTCTTTGAATATTCTGTCCCACTGGGAATGAAATAGCACCTTTACATCTTTCTAAAGATGTAAGTGGTATCATGGTACTCATTGTTAATTGGTTTCAGGAGGCACATTGAGTACCAAATATTTTTTACCCCAAAAGGAATAATGTAGTGAGTCACAAGGCAGCCAACACTGATAAGGTTCTAGCTTGTGTATTAAGTACCAAACAATGATTACAGGGAGAAAATGTTCTCATCAAAGTGTGTTGACTGTCAAATTTGATGAGTTTCAAAGCAGTTGAGTACAAGATACCTCTATAATGAATAACTTCAATTCTGGCATAAGAACTATTCCCTCAGTCTTCACAGCCTTCAGCAATAATGGTACTATCCATATTGAATAGCTTTCAAATTGAAAATTCCGATAGTTTTTCTTAACCAATGAATGCATCATATAAATGTCATACAGAGCCAATCTATTTGGTATCATTATCCTCCTAAAAGTGAATATAATTTTTAGAGCACTCCTAATCCTTCTGTTTGACTTATTTAGAAGGATAGTAATGGGAGCTCAGTCATTTTTTAAATAAATTAAATACATGAAAACTTGCTGCTTTTTCAATAAAAATGAGAAGAGGTTCAATGGCTCAGCAGTCCCAAAAATGCTTTTTCAGGAGGCAACTGGACTTTCTTGTTTTTTCTTTTGAAGATATTTTGTTTCTCATCCAAGAAGCTTCTTCAGCTCTGACAGGATAGTGGAGAATGGAAGGATTTATGTTCCTTGCATCCTTCCATTCCCCACTATCCTGTCAGAGCTGAAAAAAATTCTTGGATGAGAAGCAAAACTTCTTCAAAAGAAAAAAGTAAGAAATTCCAGTTGCCTCCTGAAAAAGCTCCTTTGGGACAACCATGACCTGGATGAGTGAGAATCTCTACAGACAGCTCAGCAGTTAAACACACTGAGCTTGTCAGATGGAAAGTTCACAGCCTATGTTTGAGACCCAAGTGCTGCACAATGGAGTGAGCTCCCATTCCTTGTCCCAGCTCCTGCCAACCTAGTAGTTTAAAAGCATGCAAATATGAGTAGATTAATAGGTACCACTTCTATGGGAAGGTAACAATGTTCTGTGCATCTCAGCATAGAGTCATGGTGGCCACATGATCACAGAAGTGACAATGCTGACTCCCTCAGCTAAGAAATGGAGATGGGCAACACCCACTAGAGTTGGACATTACCTTTAAAACACAGCAATTGTCAGAGTATGTGAAGGATAATATGAATGCTCAGAAAGAAATTTTGATTCTAAATAAAATCACAAGTCATCCTTTCTGTGACCTGACAGTCTAAGTACAGTTTTAACATGGACACATATAATTCAGCAGAAGTGGCATTCACATAACTGACTAATCCTAGCAGAACCAATTGATCTTCTCCTCATTCTCTCAGCCTGCCTGTCACAAACAGCTAATTAAAAGTGCTGTAATCAGATATAATCTGTTTTCCAATTGGTTGGGACACCAAGCCATCTAATAGAAGTAATTGATTTGTAATCTGTGAAACTTAATACATGCAACAACTTTGCATTGTTCTTTTTGGACTATCCCTGTCAAACAAATGTGTCTGCTGTTTCACTGAATTATCTGCTAGTTTCAAGTTTTCCTTTATTCTGAACTGAGCAGGAAACAAAAACAGTAACAGTACAAGAATGCAACCTTATAAGGACAAATTATTTTCATTAAAAATGAGACACATATTTTTGCTTTCCCCTGTCCTCTGTTTTTCTCTATCTACTATTTTCTAAGCAGATTCTTCCATTAAGGAAAAGTTACCGGAAGAAGAAAGTTGGGAAAAACTCTATATTAAAGAGATAAATGGCAGTTCCCAGAACCTCCAAAGTTCCCAAATTCGTCACTGGGGGGAAAATGGGGGAGAAAAACTCAAGTTTGTTTACATGCGTATGAGACACCATTATTGCAGTCCCTATGGAGATCAATCCCACAAAAGATTAGAGTTCTCTTAATCACTAGTCGTATTTTAGAGACTAATTTTGGCAGTGTTTATTACTCTGTGCCTCACCTTCTGAAGTAGCATAACTCTGTAATTCTTCTTAATGTGTTCGTTACTTTCTTTTCAGAAAAATGGGTTTTAAATAATATCAGAGGTATCAAAATATGTTCTTACTTACAATAACTCATGCATATGTAGCCTCTGATTACATGTGTTTCTGCCGCACATTTATGAAGAAATTGTGCCAAGATTTAAAATACAAATGTCTTTTGTTAAAATCCTTATACATCAATCACATTATAAAAAATGATGTTGAAACTTTGGAAAAAGTGCAGAGAAGAGCAACTAGGATGATTAAAGGCCTGGAGACTAAAACATATGAAGAATGGTTGCAGGAACTGAGTATGGCTAGTCTAAAGAAAAGAAGGACTTGACATGATAGCAGTATTCCCGTATTTGAGGGCCTGCCACAAACAAAAGTGGATCAGCTTATTTTTCAAAGCACCAGAAGGCAAGACAAGAAACAATAGATAGAAACTAATCAAGAAAAGAAGCAACCTGGAATTCAGAAGGAACTTTCTAACAGTGAGAACAATTAACTCGTGGAACAGCTTGCCTTCAGAAGTTGTGGGTGTTTCATCACTGGAAGTTTTTATGAAGAGACTAGACACTCACTTGTCTCAAATTATACAGGGTCTCCTGCTTGAGCAGACTAAAAGACCTCCCAGGTCCTTTCCAGCTGTATTCTGATTGAAATCAACCATTCAACCCATGTGTGACTAAATCTACAAATAGTCTTCATTATACCAAGCAGGAACCCTACAGGACCCCTACATCATGTCTCACTTGCCTTTTGCTTGCATCCTGGAATATAAATATCTGCCTTTCTTGGTCCATTTTCCAACTGTTGATCTGTGGCCTACATGCTGTTGTTAGACAGACTTGATATCATCATGTGCCTTGGATACTCAGTAGTAGTTTTCAAACCTAACCTGGATTACATCTCTGATTTGTAGTACTATCGGGCCCTTGATGTATGGGTTCTATTGTTTGGAGCAGAGAAACCAGTGGGCTATCAGATAGTATAAGGGATTGAGGGCCCTAACATGTATGACAGAAAGCCTCTGCTGGTTTCATGCAAATTTTTGAGGTAGCTAAAATGGTAGCCTGCACTCAGTGGAACACCACCTCCATTTTTCACCAGCAGCATGTGGGTTATATCCATAGTTTCATTGACTGAACCTATAGAATTAAGTGCTTTGTTTAAATGCTTGGCTGCACTACTTAAATCAATGTGAATTCTGTGAAAAGATAAATAGACAGCTTCTGAACAATACAGCTGAATTCATTATATCCAGGAGAAAAAAAATTCATTTCAAAAACAATCAAACCCTCCTTGCTGTCATTTTTACTTAGGCAAAGTCCACTGAGAGAGCAAAAGAAAGATTCTAGTTAATTGTTATCTCTTTGGAAACTGTATAGATGCTTATTTTCATTAGTACATTTCTGGGAAATGCTGCTCCAGATATCACACAGAATTAATGGAAAAATGTTACTTATAAACTCTCTTCAGAGTTCTTCAGTGATGTTTAAAATGTTTCTACTCATACAAAGAGGCAAGATTGATCAAATTCTTTGTGGTATTCTATAATACACTACAACGTGTCAGTTTCTAAATCTTTTCCTTTTCCTTTTCCTTTTCTCTTTCCCTTTCCCTTTCCCCTTTTCCCTTCCCTTCCTCAACCCCATTTAGGCTCATGTCTTCAAATCTGGGATCCTGCTTTTCCAAGAAACCTATAAGATGTCAATTCTCATTTATGATTAGGATGGTATAAGAGAAGTCAGAAAAGTTGGTCAAGGTATGCTTTTCAGGTGCCCTCTTCCCCTTTGCTTTCACCCCTGACAAATTTTGGGTTCAACCAAATTCCTTATTTTGTAGAAATCTCTTTATTCTGCAGAAATAATGGTTTAGGTCAACATAAACACCTACTATAAATGTTTACTTCTTCCAATGCCAATAAGTTGTACTCTTGGTCTCAGAATGGGTGGATCTGTTCACAGGTGATGGTCAAGAGTAGACATTTGTGGTGGCAGCATTCTACTTATGGACCTGTTACTCAAAGGGAAGTATGGCTTTCTTTTTACACTGTATAAAACAAAACAAAACAAAACAAAACAAAAACTGTAGGGCATTCCTTCCTATACATGTTTGCAAGGTTATAAATCAGCTCTACTAAGTAGACTAGACCAGGAAATTAAAATGTTTCTTGAGATTGACCATAATAATACAATTTTGCAAGCCTATTTGAGCTGTAACTCCTCCTATTTCTTATACCACAGTGAATTAGGGAGGTGTCTGCCTGAGTTAGTTCTGAATGTTATCTCTTTGTTCTTGACTTTTAAAAAGAAAATGTTTCAGCCCCTCTGTCTAAGTAATGGTTCTCACATATTTCCATTAAGATCAACTTCCTTATTTTCTACAATAATTGTTTCAGGATCAGGCTGATTTTGATATTGCCATTTTAAAACAAACTTTGAAACTTTCTTTTTTATTTTCTTTCATTTCAGGACAGGTGATTATCTTTTTAAAAAATTCTTCTCATTAATTGCTTCTGTTGAGGTTTTTTTTAATTCAACTCTGAACTTTTTGGGGAAAAACAATGGTATCACTATTATTATCAGGTTTTTTTCTCATATGGACAACTTTCTTCATCCATATCATAGTCATAGATCAGCATAGGATAACATTTTTTATTCTCTGTTTATTCTGTAGGTCTCCATGTGTCCTGAAATCTGCCTAATGATTTTCAGAGGAGAAGAACAACTTAAAGGTGCTATGCAGGTATACCCAAAGCAAGGCAAATTATGATAGAATACTAGTTCTCACAATTAAACTAGTTACTCTTATGTTACTTCCCATTATGGACCAAAGCCTATTAAACCAGCAGTTGGGAAGTGCTCAAACTCAGTGGCACTAACTGACTAATTGCACCATCCTTAAATGGACAGGAAGATACTTCATCACAATCTTCAAGCAAACTGAACCTTGAAGTAGATTCCTTTTCTCTGAGATATGTTGGGCTGTGGGCAATCCAGTTCTGTTTCATCTATTTGGGACTAGCTTCCAGAACTGAACATCTAAGATCATAATATTTCAACTAAATCTATCACTGTATCCTAAAAAGTATGACTAGACGGGCTCCATAAGTCTTTTTTTCATCCCTTTGAAGAGCTGCAGCTTAAAGATCTTTAAATAGGAGTGGTTTCACTTTTGCCTTTTCAGAGATCTTATTGCTCTTGTGAAAGGTTTTGCTTACTTGTGTTCTGTAATTTTTTATTATTATTATGCACAGCAATATTAATAATTCTCCTTAGCTGCACATTCTTATGAATTTTTTTACCAGTTTTTAAAACTAAGTTGAAACCTAGTTCATTTCTCAGATCTGTTCAAAAAGTTAGTTCAAGTAGTGGGACTAAAGTAGTGGGATTCAACTTCTACTCTGTTGAGAATCTACCGCCTCCATTAATTGATTCTTCTGTTTGTAGCTAAAACGCAATTCACTACAGTAGTTCTTCTTTCAGGTAAAATGTTACAACACAGAGCAACTGGAGATAAGAAGCAGTTTTCTGGTTGCTGGGCAACACTGAGCCATTTCTTTATGTTAAGTTGGATAAAAACACCCTCCTTTAATGTCCTGCATAATATATTGGAGATCGCAAGACCCAGAATTACTAACTAGCATAATTTTCAGGAAAGCCAGCTGAGGCCACAATATAATGTCTTCTTGTGTTAAAGTATCTTTCTTATATGGAGAAAAAATTGCCCTGTGATTCTCATATTTATAAGCAATCAAAAAGAAACAGTTCACATCTTGGTAAATTGGTACCCCAAAATACTGAAATGTTTTTGGGTTTTTTTTTTTTTTGCATATTTATTTTATGTATTTTATTTATTTATCTTAAAATTGTTATCCTATGCCTGTGATGGCAAATCTCTGGCACGTATGCCAGAGGTGGCATGCAGAGCTCTCTCTGCTGGCACGTGCACCATCGCCCCAGGTCAGATCTCCATGGTGTTTCTTTCGAGAAATTCCATTTCCCTGCAAACGACGAAATAGAATCTCACAAAAGAAAAAAGATCTTACCTCTTGCTGCGCTGCTGGTGTTGAGATGTCCCACCTCCTGGCAACCAGCTAGTGTTTGGGTCTCTGGTGCACATGTGTGTATGTCCACGCATGTACAGTCAGAACATCCAGAAATATTGGGACATCGACACAATTCTAACATCTCTATACACCACCACAATGGAGTTGGAATGAAGCAAACACAATGTGCTTTAACTGCAGACTGTCAGCTTTAATTTGAAGGTATGTACATCCAACTCAGGTGAACAGTGTAGGACTTACAGAAGTTTGCATATGTGGCTCCCACTTGTTAAGGGACCAAAGGTAATGGGACAATTGGCTTCTCAGCTATTCCATGGCCAGGTGTATGATATTCTCTTGTTACCCCAATTTCAATGTGCAGATAAAAGTCCCAGAGTTCATTTCAAGTGTGCTATTTGCATTTGGAATCTTTTGCTGTCAACTCTCAAGATGAGATCCAAAGAGCTGTCACTATCAGTGAAGCAAGCCATCATTAGGCTGAAGAAACAAAACAAACCCATCAGAAAGACAACAAGAACATTAGACGTGGCCAAAGCAACTGTTTGGAACATTCTCAAAAAGAAGGAACGCACCAGTGAGCTCAGCAACACCAAAAGACCCAGGAGATCACAGAAAACAACTGTGGTGGATGACCGAAGAATTCTTTCCCTGGTGAAGAAAATACCCTTCACAACAGTTGGCCAGATCAAGAACACTCTCCAGGGGGTAGGTGTATGTCTGTCAAAGTCAACAATCAAGAGAAGACTTCACCAGAGTGAATACAGAGGGTTCACCACAAGATGTAAACCATTGGTGAGCCTCAAAAACAGGAAGCCAGATTAGAATTTGCCAAACAACATCTAACAAAGCTTTCACAGTTCTGGAACAAGGTTCTATGGACAGATGAGACCAAGATCAACTTGTACCAGAGTGATGGGAAGAGAAGAGTATGGAGAAGGAAAGGAACTGCTCATGATCCTAAGCATACAACCTCATCAGTGAAGCATGGTGGTGGTGGTGTCATGGCGTGGGCATGTATGGCTGCCAATGGAACTGGTTCTCTTGTATTTATTGATATGACTGCTGACAAAAGCAGCAGGATGAATTCTGAAGTGTTTCAGGCAATATTATCTGCTCACATTCAGCCAAATGCTGCAGAACTCATTGGATGGCGCTTCGCAGTGCAGATGGACAATGACCCAAAGCATACTGCAAAAGCAACCAAAGAGTTTTTGAAGGGACAGAAGTGCAATGTTATGCAATGGCCAAGTCAGTCACCTGACCTGAATCCCATTGAGCATGCATTTCACTTGCTGAAGACAAAGCTGAAGGGAAAATGCCCCAAGAACAAGCAGGAACTGAAGACAGTTGCAGTAGAGGCCTGGCAGAGCATCACCAGGGATGAAACCCAGTGTCTGGTGATGTCTATGCGTTCCAGACTTCAGACTGTGATTGACTGCAAAGGATTTGCAACCAAGTATTAAGAAGGGAAAGTTTGATTTATGATTATTATTCTGTCCCATTACCTTTGGTCCCTTAACAAGTGGGAGGCACATATGCAAACTGCTGTAAGTCCTACACCGTTCACCTGAGTTGGATGTACATACCCTCAAAATAAAGCTGACAGTCTGCAGTTAAAGCACATTGTGTTTGTTTCATTCCAACTCCATTGTGGTGGTGTATAGAGCCAAAGATGTTAGAATTGTGTCAATGTCCCAATATTTCTGGACCTGACTGTATACATTCACACATGTGTGCACCTTTCAGTTTGGGCATGCACAGTTTGGGCACTCGGTGTCAAAAAGGTTTGCCATCACTGTCCTATGCAATACACATTTAAGATGACCAACATTTCAAAAATGACAATAATGCAGGTTTCCAATACAGAATATACCACATGTGGTATATTTATTTCTGCTAAAAGTAACAATTCAAAGTATCCTCTAAAATACATGTTAGATATAAGGTTTCTTGCAAAAGTTGTTTTGGATCATCCATCTAGTGGGCTAGACAAAAATATGGGCATTTTTTCCTCCAGATTTCCTCTAGATTTATTGATTGATTAATGTTTCAATTCCAAAACATTTTACGGACCTTTTACACATTACATCAATTCAGAAAGAAATATTTCTCAGTAGATTCCAATAGTTTTGTATAATTTCATGTTTTTTGTAATGAAGCATACTTCTACACATCTGAGAACAACAGAAAGAAACTGAAACAATTACATCTGAAGATATTATTATTATTATTTTATTGAAAAGCTTTACAAAAAAAGAAACATTTTCTCCCCCCTGAAGTCCCCCCACCCCCTTCCCTCCTTCCCCCCTCTCCACCACCCTTCCCCCCTCCTCTCTCCCCCCTGACTTCCCAGAGCAAAATACAGGGTATTAAAAAAAAACAATCATAAACTAAATTAACCTAACCATCCTTAAGCTAACAAATCCCCCCCCCCCCCGAAACCTTAACTCCATTATAGATAACACAATATATCTTTACATTCATTCATACGCAATTTGATATCTTCGCATCTGGTACTTATTTTGAATATAGTCAATCCATTTTCTCCACTCCAAGATATATTTTTCTTGTGTATGATCTTTCAAGTAGGCTGAGATTTTTGCCATTTCAGCTAAATTTGTTACTTTCAGTGTCCATTCTTCAATAGTAGGCAGAGTCTTTCTTCCAGTATTGTGCTACCAACAGCCTAGCTGCTCATATTAGGTTTAAAATCAATTTAGTCTCTAATACTGTACAATCAGTTGTTATACCCAATAAAAACAATTGCGGAGTAAATTTCAACCTCCTTTTCAAAATATTCTATATTACCCACCAAATTTCTATCCAAAATGCTTTGATCTTCTTACAAGTCCACCATATATGATAATAAGTTGCATTGTCACAATCACATCTCCAACATTTGGCTTGCACATTTGGGTACATACATGACAATTTCTTAGGATCTAAATGCTAAAGATCTAATATCTTTATATCTGAAGATATTATTTAAGGTTCATATGCACTTAAGTCAAAATTGACTCAAAATGAAGATGAATTGAGCTGATTGATTGATTGATTGATTGGCCCAAAGTCATCCAGCCAGCTTTTATACCTAAGGCAAGACTAGAACTCACAGTCTCCTAGTTTTCTAGCCCGATGCCTTAATCAGTAAACCAAATTTGTTCTTTTCTCTGGATATGGCTTCTTTTTTTAATGTAGTTTATCAATGCAGTGGCTATTGTTTTGTTTAAAATGAGCATAATTAAACACTCAAACTAGGAGATATCACTGATATCCTTTTAAAAAATGAACACACAACATTTGCACCAAGGATTTTAGTTTATATTGACATGGGGTAAATTTGATTCATCTGCTTTTGTGAGAATAAGCAAGAACATAATTTATTTTTGGCTATTGAAAACCATGCACTAAAGAAGAAAAATGGATGTTTACTATACTATAATCAGGCAGAAAGGAAAGAAAATGTCAACACAAAATATTGTTTGTTTCAAGTAAGAAAATATTTTCTTGGGGTGTTGTGTTGTTGTTGTTTTAATAAACATGACAATATGTTGAGCTTTGGTATGGGAAACTCCTTCAATTCTCTTCTCATTTATTATTTGTGAAGCTGGATCTTGGATATTCCTTCATTACCTAAAGTAACACATAGTTTGTTGCAACATAGAACAGCTACAAAGACAAGGGTGGTTATTATGCAAATATTTTTATTGGAAATAAGTTCTATGGTGGATGAAATTCTACAGTTACTAAAATTAGCAAAAAAACTCAGAACAAATCCCCCCCCCTCTCTCTCTCCCCTGTCTATATAGATATGTGGGTAACCGAAAATGCAAGATAAATTTGTTCAGTTCAGTTTTGAACAAAACTGATACAAAAACAAGCAAGCATAAAAATGGTATCAGAGCCAAAGCTAAATTCCTAGATATAATTTACAGGAACACAATTAAGTATGAATTTCAACATTACTCTAAATAATATTGAAAGGCTATTTGCTTTCAAGCCAAAAATGGCTATCCAAAACCCCATTCTTTGCAATTCCACAAGAACTTTCCACAGAAATGAAATACTGAATTGTTACATTTTCTTTGGAATACATTTATTCATTCAGTGTATATAGTTGTCCATCTCAAGGAATGATTCTGGATGGTGAACAGTGGTTAAGCATAAAAACAGACACATAAACAAAAATGTAAACACACAGCAGTCAGAAAGAGAAAGAAAGAAAGAAAGAAAGAAAGAAAGAAAGAAAGGAAGGAAGGAAGGAAGGAAGGAAGGAAGGAAGGAAGGAAGGAAGGAAGGAAGGAAGGAAGGAAGGAAGGAAGGAAGGAAAGAAAGAAAGAAAGAAAGAAAGAAAGAAAGAAAGAAAGAAAGAAAGAAAGAACAAGAATCATCCTCATTGCCAGAAGACATATCCTTTCATAGGTTCTGGGTTCCAGCCTGAATACAATTTTCTATGCCAATTTCCGTATCCACCAAACCCTTATAAATAATAATCCAACCAATTTTGGCCATACCCATTCCAGTGGTGATTTCTTATCCTCTGTGTTCTTGGAGAGCGGAACAAATTAATAATTCAAAATAAATAAAGCAACCTTGTTTTGCATGGATGAATAATTCGTCCAATCTTGCTGTAAGCCAAGAAATCATCTTGCTCATCCACAGAGACCCAGCCAAAAGTAAAAAAGAAAGGATCCTGATTATATGGGGATTTCATTGTAGTAAAGTTAAAGCTGACACCAGCCAGAGCACAAAAAAACTCAAAGAAGTAATAATGCAAGATCTGAAGATGTAGAGAGACCCGATCCATAGAATTGCCAAGAGTAGGAAATGATTGAATAGGAGTAGGAAAGTAGGAAAGGTAGGAAACATGATCATCATCATCAGGTGGTTCAGTGGCTAAGACACTGAGCTTGTCGATCAGAAAGGTCGGCAGTTTGGCAGTTCGAATCCCTAGTACAGGTCTCCTACGTGATCAGGGGGTTGGACTAAATGACCTCAAAGGTCCCTTCCAACTCTGTTACTGTTATTATTATTATCATCCATTGATTGTAGTGAAAGTGCACTGACATGATGACCATGCAGAGGAGTTTCATCCCATTCACCTGTCTACAGTACAGTGAAGATCACTACAAATGATAGTTAATAACTGTGGGTTGCATTCAAAAGATACGTTTTCAGATTCAGTTTCATTTGTCCCTATGAATCTACAGTCTCCTTGAGACTCTATATAGGTTTCTTCTTGACATTTAGTAAAGTTCATTCCTCAGATTAAAGGATGTCATTTATTTAAAGTTTAAGTTGCATCAAACGGTGTTGCACTGTTGCCCTATTTGGTAAATAATTTGGGGAAGTCACAAAAAGGTGTATCTCTTTCACACAATAGCAGATCAAACAGATTATGAGAGACAGAAAGAGAGTTTTATCCAAAATTCCCCAGTGAGAATTTTGTGGCTCAGCAAGGATCTGAAACCAAATTTCTGTGACATTTTATTCATGACATCAAACCAGGTCCCTCTTTCCTGATTTGCAGTGCAATGTGTGGGTTGCTCAAAATCAAATCTCTCTTTTACCAATACTACATAAGCATAAAGAAGCTGTTATTCTGAGAAGGTTAAAATAGCATTTGCGTAGGTTTGGCAATTGGAGGCAAAAAACAATACTATCAGCTACTTCTTCTCTTTGTTTCTTTTTTCAGCAAGCCTGTTATGTGCTCAAACTTTAATGTCCTCAATTACTTCCCTTGTTTTAAAACAACAACAACAGCAACAATAATAGGCAAATGTATTTCTAAAATTTAGCTTTGATTGTTAATCAAAAGTTTGCTCCAAAGAATATAGTATTTAAGTGTTCAAATTCATTTTTATCCATCATCTAAGTGAGAGCTGAGCAGGTGCTGCTGCAGGGATAACAAAACATTGGAGAATGAAGATGGTATGAAGTGTGTGGCAGTATTTTTTTTTTTTTTGATAGTGATGAATATCTGTGCATGGCAGTATCCTGAATGCTACCTTGGCATAAGTCCTTAGCAGAGAATATAGGGACCTTAGACAGTTTGTCTCCAAGTGTAGCTCCCTGTTCCATATTTAATATTCTCACAAAACACATGGGGGTCATAAAGCAGAAGAAACAAAGATCTATTAGACATATTGCCTTATTGGCTGAGAGATGCTTTATTCCCTCCTGTTAAGGGTCAATTTTGTGGTTGGATGAAATATTCATTTTTTTAGATAGAAGAAAGAAGAGGAACAGAAGCAGGAGACAGCAATTCTACCCTGTTTCCCCTAAAATAAGACATCCCGTGATAATAAATTGTTTAACTTTTGTGTACTATTTTATTTGGCTGTTCACCGCCCTGAGTCCGCAAGGAGAAGGGCGGTATACAAATCTAAACAAATAAATAAATAAATAAATAAATAAATAATAAGCCCAATTGGACTTTTGAGCACATGCGCTAAAATAAGCCCTCCTCAAAAATATTTCCTCTGGTTAGGGTTAAGGAGACAGAGCTGGAAATCAGGTAAGATGGCAAGAGGAGCCCCCTCTTGCTCCATGTGCCCCAAAATAATAAGACATCCCTGAAAATAAGGCCAAGCACTTATTTCGGGGTTCAAAAAAATATAAGACAGGGTCTTATTTTCAGGGAAACATGGTATATTAGAGATAGTAGACTGAAGAATTTACTGTGCTTAAGTTCTTTTCATTTGCATAACTATTGGAGCTATTTATTGATCATGTCTGAGGATGATAAACCTAAAGGAAACAATAACTGATGTATATGTAATGTGTGCTATCCATCCCTGCACGTGCACATACACACATACATACAAAATAGCCCCTTCATTCTGACAAACAAAAAAGGAAACATGAATTTTGTTTTCTCATTAGCAGTAAAATACTATTAGAATAAATAGTCACTGTCTCTGGGATCAATTGCAATGAAGAAATTCAGGCAGAATCTTTCACAAAAATGCACAGAGAATATGGGTGACCTGGAGAAGGAAAATTGGGAACTTGCTCCATTTTCTATCCTTTTCTCCTCTATCTCCACAATTAGCACAACATCAAAAAAAAGGGGGGGGGGGCTGTGGGAGTATAAACTGCCTGCATACAGGAGTTTCATGGAATGTACAAATATAGCGGAACAAATAAAGGAGATGCAGAGAGTAAGGAATGAAGGAAATAAATGTGGACACATTTTACCTATCATGTATGAAGCATGCACTTTGGGGATGCATCCTTCTGAACACTTCGCTGACTGGATTTGTTAAAATCAGAGAAGGACTTACCATTAAATCTGCTTTTCATTTTCATAAGCCTTCTTTTATTAATTTTGAATTTATTAGGGTGTTAGTAACCCCAACAGATAAAATCCCAAATAAGTTTCTTTTTTTTTTCAGATGCAGTGAAGTTGGTCTGCCACAACTGTCTCATGAACAGCCTCCCTAAAGATGAAAGCTGGAGATTGGATAACAGTTACCTAAAAACCCTGGATGCAGGGATGACTTTTTCAGAAGGAGCATAAGAGATTCCTTCAAGATTTTGATAACTTGGTCTCCCTCAAGAGACATCAACAATGTCCTGGGTCCAAGGGTTTTTCCTTCCAACAGTTCTTCATAATGACCAGGGAAAGCATGGGTTCAGAGAACAAACAGGTAGCACCTTATCCACTGTGATATCATCAAAATCTTCAATCTGACACATTAAGGGAATATGCAAAGTGGCTGCATCTTGAAGAACTAGAAGGTGTCAGTCAGGGGTGAAATTCATTTAACTTTCCCTACCGGCTTGCAAATGTGAGCACATGTGTGCGCTTGCTACACACACATGCTTGCTATGCTCACGCGCTTGTTATGCTCATGTGCTCACTATGCTCACGCGCGCCTCCTCCACACATGCACATAGCCTTCTGCATATGCACAGAGGATAAAAAATGGGACGTGATGACATCCGGGCAGGTGGGCACAGCCTCCCACCACCAGTGATGCCAGATCATGCGATCTGGATAGATCCGGCTGAATTTCACCACTGGTCCCAGTCTTTCCACTGCTCTGCCACATGGTCGATAAGCTAGGCTCTTTTGCTAGAAGCTCCAAAATATCTCTCAGTCTGAGCAGTAGGCCAAGCCCAGAAATTTTATTGCTCTCTCACCATCCATGACATAGAGAAACATGGCGACAATATACAGAACAAAAAGAAAAAAAGCAAGCAAACAAATAAGCAGTTGAGAGAAATAACTGGAGAAACCCTTCTGTTCAGATGCTTGTCAAAAAAAGAAAAATAACTTTATCTTTTACATCCTCCAATCTCTCATATTTCACACCACAACTACCTACTATGTTGAAGATATGTCTGTCTACTGTGGTTTAATCCACCCAGCTCATTATCAATCCCACTCAGTGGTGGGATTCAGTCGGTTTGCACCGGTTCGCCCAAACTGGTAGCTAACCACACCCGGCCACACCCCTTGCCCCTCCCAGCCATTCACCTTGGATGAGGCTGAGATGTAATGCCTTTTCTCTTGCCGCGCGTCCCTACCAATCAGCATTTCCCTAAATGAGAAAGCTGGCCAGGGTCAGTCCTAGCTTTGCTATTCATCGCAGCTAGGAATCTCAAAGCCGAGAATGAATGTTTCTGTTTCAGCCAATCTGGGTGCTAGCTAGGCAGGCAGCCTGCAAACTCCGTGGTCTTCTGAGGAGTCCAGCCAAAGTTTCACTTGCTGAGGCACCAGGACTCCTGATGATGGGATGGGGTCCTTTGGGCACTTAGTTTGGCTACCTGTTTGGCTACCAGCCCCTCCCTCTGCCTCAGCGAGTGGTGTGCAAAAGTTCGGCTGGGATCCTGGAGAGACGGAGTTTGCAGGAGGCCAATCTAGGGGCTGGTTGTAGCACAAATGTTCATTCTGGGCTTTGAGATTCCTAGCTACAATAGGCAGCAAAGCTAGGTTCATCCCTCTGATCCAGCAGCTGGAAAAGGGGGTGGAGAAAAACAGTCCTGTTGCCAAGGTACACGTAGGCCGGAGTGGGGAAGAAATGCAAACTTCAGTCTCCTGGTGTGGCATGGGGCTTTGGGCAAAGGCTGGAGGGAATGGCCTGTGACTTGCTCGCACTCTCTCCCGCTCCAGTCTAGGTTGACGCAGGTAGAAGATCACATTGTGCTTTGCAAGCCTGCTGTCAGTGAAGCTGGGTGCTGGTGAGGGCTGGCTTTTTGCTTAGCTTTGTCCGGCTGTTGGGGTCGGGGGAAAGGACAGGGGCCTTGGGAGGAAGCCATGTTCCCCTAACAGCTGGACAAAGCTAGGCAAAAAGTCAGCTCTCACCGGCACCCAGCTTCTCCAACAGCAGGCTTGCAAAAGGCATTGTGGCTCCACCTGCAATCAAGCTAGAATGGAGGGGGGCAACACAAATGAGCATGAGGAGACCACGGGAGGAGAGAAGCCAGGCAAAGGGAGAGCTAGGGCATCCGCAGCATCCTGTAACACATCTACTTTCCCTCAGCCCCCTTTTGGACAGCTCCGATCAGCTCCCCTGCACTGCCTCTCTTCTCAACTCATTAGCCAGCCTGCCAGAAGGAGGTGAATTGGTGGGCTTTATTGCATTCCAGGCATTTCCCACCTGAATGGCACACCGCATTTGTAATGGGGAGAGGTGTTTGGGGAAGCCAGCGGGGGAATTTTCTAAACCTAAAGCAGAGAGGGAAGGAGGGTGGGAGAGAGATATCCAATTCAACCTCTGTGTGTGTGAGAGAGAGGGGGGGAGGGAGAGAGAGAGGAAGAGGAAGAGGGAGAGGGAGAGGAAGAGGGAGAGGGAGAGGGAGAGGGAGAGGGAGAGAGATGTGGCTTCTTGAGGGTGCATTTTGGAGAAGTGTCAAGAAAAATGATAAAAGAGATAGGGTCCCAATGAGTGTCTTAGCCAGTGGTGGGTTCTAATGGTATTACCACTGGTTCACTTCATGCACACGCTTTGCGCGCAATCTCCCCGAAGTGGGGAGAACCACTGGTCTTAGCTATTTAGTTTAGGAATAACAGAATAACAGAGTTTAAAGGGACTTTGGAGGTCTTCTAGTTCAGGGTCCCCAAACTTGGCAGCTTTAAGACTTGTGGACTTCAACGCCCAGAATTCTTCCACCAGCATAGCTGGCTGGAGAATTCTGGGCATTGAAGTCCACAAGTCTTAAAGCTGCCAAGTTTGAAGACCTCTGTTCTAATCCAACCCCCTGTTCAGGCAGGAAAACTGAGGATGCCAAATCTGAGTGGAGGGCCTAGGAAAGAGGTCAGAATAATACTTAGAAGGGACCTTAGAGGGGGCCCTATACCATTTCAGAGAAATGGCTGTCCAGTCTCTTCTTGAAAACCTCCAGCATTGGAGCGCTCAGAACTTATGAAGACAAGCAGTTCCATTGGTTAATTGTTCTCACTGTCAGGAAGTTTCTCCTTAATTTTAGGTTGCTTCTCTCTTTGTTCAGTTTCCATCCATTGCTTCTTGTTTTGCCTTTTGCTGTTTTGGAAAATACATTGCCCCCCCCCCACTTCTTTCTGGCAGCCCCTTAAAAGCCAGTTGTCTATCACGCTCTTGGGTAAAGCATGTGAGCCATTTCCTCCTTTCAGTGGTCCATGAAAGTATATCTATAGCATGTAGATGCAGATAATAAAGTCGAAAAAAGTGAGCAACATTTTACAGAACTATAGATACGTTGAGGCCAGGGATGAAAAGGATTGGCTGAGAGGGGAGGGGCTGGGCAAAGCACCCCTTGACATGAGTGATGTTGAGTTGGCCACGCCCACCCAATCACATGACCACCCAGCCACACCCACCCAGCCACACCCACAGAACTGGTTGTTAAAAAATTTGAATCCCACCACTGATCCCACTCCTAACATTCTAACAAACTGTAACCATCTAACTTTTCCTAATTCACTGCCTCTTCAACTATCACATGCCTCATGCATTCCCCATCTTTTCAGCAACCCTCACCAACTATTTACATTGATTGAAAAGGCTCATGTCACCCATCCTCACCCTAATTCTTTTACTGTACTGAAGGAGATCTTTCTCATCTTACATACAATGTTTTGCCATATTCATTCATTGCCATATTTTCCAGCATTACTGTCTCTTACAAAATGATCTGCACTGTTATCATCATCATCATCATTGTTTGTTGCTACCTTAATGCTGGCTGCTCTTATATTTACTTATTCTGCTGCCTCCCCTCTCACTGGCTGTAATAAGCTTCTCTGATCCCTGGATACCAAGTTCAGTTTCAGCTCTTTGTCTTCACCATTGTCACCCTTCAAGAAATACTAGCAGTGTCATGTTCTCCTTCCCACGTCCTCCCACAGGGTTGAAAGGTTGAAAGCACTGCTGAAGCCGATCAACTCTGTTAGTAACTTTACTGCTTTTCAAGGATACCAATTGTTCTAAAGTGGCTCCCCTAGAGAGCTGGATCCTACATCAACATAAGTTTCTTTGTTGATCCCAGTCAGTATGTTTTAAAACTGTCTCAACACCACTGAACAACTTAACATGCAGTGTTCCTCTGCTCCATGTCTTACCAAAAGCCCTCTAGATTCACATCTACAGGCTTTTAATTTCACATTCAATCCCACATTCTCTCATCATTATATTCTCCCCAATGCTTTCTGTTTCACACCTTAAGCCCAATAATCCACTGACTCCCAAAGAAAGAAGCTCTGTTAAGATAATTTAAAACAATTAATCCTAGACCATAACTAAACTGTCTTTCTTTCTCAGTGCTTTTTGAAGAAAAAAAAAAGTGGGGGGGGGGAACCATTCCTTCTCAAATTTCTCACTTTTAAAAATAACTCAATAATTAATGCCCTAATGTTTCCCTCCAAGGGTTTTTAATTCCTTTGCTTTTGTGCATGCATGGGGGTGTGGGTGGATGTGGATGTGGGCAGTGGTGGGCTGCAACCAGTTTAACAACTGGTTCTGTGACCGTACGCCTAACGTGCTTGTGTGCAGTGTTCAAAATATAGCAATTTGAAGCTCAGCTGCTTATCTTCTTAGGCAGCCGGTAAGTAAAACAGTAGAGATGCAGAAATCAGCTGTGCCGCACAAATCAGCTGAGCCAGAAAGAACGAAATATAAGACAGGATGGGGTTGATCATTGGAACTACGGATTCGCCTGAACTGGTCCAAACCAGCAGCACTGGATGTGGGCGTCTGTGTGTGTTCACACACATTTTACAAGCCTTTTGGCTCTCTAAGAAACCTTTCTTATTCATCTTTTGCTACCCTTTCTAACAGCGTGTTTGCTTTAAGAGAAAGGGATGCATATGCCCACACACACCAGTGCAATCAATGGCTTTGAAAGTTGGAAGGCAACTTCTAACTAAAATGCTTTTTAATGAAACACTGTATTACGGGATAAAACGAGGGTAAGCGATATTAAATTTTTACAGGATTGATGTGTGCATTCCCTGTAATACAGTGTCGGTGAAGCCCAAGAGGGCAGTAAAAGATTCAAAACAAACAATCATTTTACTATTGGCACATAAACATTTCTCGTGAGGTGCAATCATTAAGCACATCATTACAAGCACACACACAAATGCATACGCAGAATCACACCCCACCCCTTCTTCCGTTCGTACCATAAAATAGATCTGGCATTTATAGAGCTCATCTCTGCCACTATACACCATCAAGGAAGGATTTATGGCAACTACAGAAATTATATAACATTTGTTTGTTTACTGAATCACTCCCAATCCTGAAAATATGGAGCACAAGAATGAGAGATGGGGGTTTTTTTGTTTTGTTTTTTGTTTTTACAAAGTATCTACTATTCTCCTTTCATTTTCAGAACATTTGGCAAAATCTCTGGTAGACTTTTGAATGTAATCAGATGTCGACTGACTTAATTGGAAAGTCAGCAAACATCTAGGAATGCCCAGAATGTCGTTTTAAGCAGGCTGATTTAATTCACATTTCTTGGAATATTATGTGTGTTACATTTTGGACTGGCCACTTCTGCAAATGTTACGCTGCTCTTTTCAAACAAAAATGTCTATAAAATGTTGTATGCTGAGGGAAAAGCTTGGCTAACAATGTGCATAGTCAATGAAACTGCATGCAAATCCGTAAGAAAAGATGCATCTGAAAGCAAATGCTCAGTTTCATGAGTTTTTCTTTCACTGAGGGATGCAGTAATTTTTCCAGAACAGCCTTCTGACTGAATATATGTACTATTCATAATATGGGAATACCTCAGCTGTGGCTAGAGGAAACTATTTATTTCTTCCAACTGTGCGGCAAAACTGCACTGCTTTAGCCCCAGTTCTTGCACTTGTAAAATTTGATTTTTCTCAGCCTATCCACAATAAAAGTGAAATGTGGGTTCCCTATTTGCTCCACCCATGCTACTGGTCAGCATTCAGTGGACAAACTGGCATAATGGCTTCCCTTCCCAAATGTTTCAATTAGCTCAAGCCAGTTATCAGTAAGTGTTAAATTATATAAGCATTGTCCTAACCACCATGTCTCTCAGATTCCAGTTCAGCCAAAGACCCAAACCACAGAAGTAAGGAGTAGATGTAAAACCTGAAGAACAACTGTGCCTCAAGCGTTCTCATATAGTTGTAGAGTATTTACAATGAAGAAGTAACTAAGGTAATCACAAATGATTTTTGTTTCCAAAAATGAATTATAACAAAAGGGACATTAGACATCATATTGGCAGTAGAACCATTGGCAAGAAAGATACCGCAAGAGTGACATATCAGGAACATAAGCTAAAATGATACACTGAAGCTATACTCAAAATTACTCATCCGAAACTTCCTTGTAATTTCCTAAGTGGTTTGTGGATGCAGCTTAGGTCAAAGAGCATGAAGTTCTGACAAGTAGTAACTTAAACTCTTACCTTCAAGTGATTTCACTTTTTATATAATTACTATGTTTTCTGAAACCAAAGCCTTAAGGGCAATATTTATACAGGTCAGAGAGTCATTTGTAGGTAGCAATGTGGAGAAAATCGTAATAACGTATGTCTATTAATGTGAACTGCTAAAATGGATTTCTCCAAACACAGAAACAGGAAAGAATAGTACCTGCTAACATTTATCATTCTGCAATCAGGAACTTGCACAAAACATTTATTTGCAAAAAAAAGTTTCTAAAAAAGCATACATTTCGATAAAGGAATATAAAAGAAGCAATATCTACATTTATTTAATCCATCCATCCATCCATACACACACCCAATCATCCATTCATCTTACTTTTAGGAAATAATGTATTAGGGAAATATCTATTAAATGAATATGTATCCAGGTATATTAAATATATGAAAACTGTTTTTATTGTTGTATTAGTTAGTCTTGACATGTGGTAACTTTCTTGACAATATTTTCATAACTGATTTGCCAGTATCTGTTTCCTGAATGGTTTTGTTGTTGTTGTTGGTTTTTGGTTGTTGGTTGTTGGTTGTTGGTTGTTGGTTGTTGGTTGTTGGTTGTTGGTTTGGTTGGTTGGTTGGTTGGTTGGTGTGGTGTTTTGTTTTGTTTTTTGTCTTCCAAGCCTAGGAGTGACAGAGAGTGACTGACCCAAAGTCATCCATCTATCTTGGTGCCCCAGGCAGAATTAAAATTTATATTTCCCTGATCCTAGGAGAAAGCCTTTAACAACTACACCAATTTGGCTCTCAAAAGTTGTATTAAAAGTATTATTGAAACCTTATATACATTTTAAAAAGTTGTAAGGTTTTTCTTGTACAAATTTGTTTGATTTTATAAAAGTCCAAAGGATCAAATAATCCTTCACTAATACTGACACTAAAATGAAACTTAATCAACAAATCCTGACTCATAAAGCCAATCTATATATGACATTAATCCCGCAAGTTATCCTTGAATACAAACTTTTTCTTTGAGCAATAAAGAAAGTCATCCAAGTTGGTATCTTAGAATGTATGTTTGTATCAAACCACAATCTTGATGCAAATCATGCTTTTTGAGACACATATATATTCTGGATGCATTTGTATAACACAGCTGACTTGGTCTTCTTCTAGTCCATGATAAGCAATCTTTTGTACCCACAGGATACAGAAATGATGCAAACAAAAAAGGATGATAATGTTCTTTGATAGACTCCAGTCAAAGTGGCTGGGATGTGCTTATTTCTGTTTGTTTGTTTGTTTGTTAGTTTTAATTGTGTGTGTGTGGAGGGAAATAAAGTCTGTGACAATCTGAAGGGAGTAGAACCATTATGTACAGAATTGGAGGAGTTTACCCAAGTCAGCCATCTTTTTTTTTTTCATGTTTCATTCCCTATTGGCTTTGGAGTCAGTTGTATCCATGCAGAGAAATGTGCCAAAAAATTGCAGTTGGTAGCTTTAATTAGGCAATTGAAATCCCAACCCATTGTTGTATACATTCTGGTGCAATGCATGTAAAATTGAGAAGTGTTGGGTCATGCTGCTGCTACTGCGATCTTAACCTTTTGATCCTCTAGGCAGGCACACTTGCTTGAGATGAAAAGTACCACAAGTAATAAGGTAATGTACCTTCAGCACTCCAGAAGTGGGTTTCAGCAAGTTCTGACCAGTTCTGGAGAACCGGTAGTGGAAATTTTGAGTAGTTCGGAGAACTGGTAGTAAAAATTCTGACTGGCCCCGCCCCCATCTGTTCTCTGCCTCCCAAATCCCAGCTGATTGGGAGGAAATGGGGATTGTGCAGTAACCTTCCCCTGGACTGGAGTGGGAATGGAGATTTTACAGTATCCTTCTCCTGGCATGCCCACCAAGCCATGCCCACCAAGCCATGCCACACCCACCAAACCACACCCACAGAACCAGTAGTAAAAAAATTTGAAACCTACTACTGCAGTACTCCTATTTTCAACGGACCACTCAAGGACTGTCTCTGGGATGATAGTATGGATAACTCTGTACAGGTAGTCTTGAGGTTGCTGCAACTCATTTCATGACTTTTCAAAGTTACAACAGCATTGGACAAATGGTACTTACAACTGGTCCTTGTAGTTCCAGCCATTGCAGCACCCCTGCAGTCATGTTATAGTGATTTCTGATGCTCCCTGACAGATTCCCACAAGCAGTCCATGGAAACCAGTAGGAAGTTGGAAATTACTGTCAGGCGAAGTCTTCACTTAATGACCTGTGCTTTTTCCACTTAACAATGGGAAAAAACTAAACACCACCAGGCTCCTGAGGGAAATGCACAAATGTAATTTTTTGTGCCAGTAAGTGTAGAATAATTGAATGAAAATGAATGAATCAGAAGAATTTTGTAAATTTGCTGGTAAAAAAAATGAGGAAAGAGATTCAGCTAAGGGTTATAATCTTGTATAACATTCAATTATTTATAATGGATAACCATTCTGAAATCAAGCTGTTCTTGTTGTTGTTGTTGTTGTTGTTGTTGTTGTTATTGGTTGATCTTTAGTGAGATTCACAGCCTTTGAGGCTGGTTAATAGCTCAGCAGCTCGAGTCCTAACCAAGGACTTAGGAACTGTTAAGGTATTGTCGGAGGATGTAAGCTGTTCCGAGTAAGGTATTTTTTTGTAGAGTCAAAATGTTCAAGTCTGGTAAATTTAGAATTTCTAAATAGTGAAGTAGTCCTTTGGGTATTGCTCCAAGGGCTCCAGTTACAATCGGGACAACACACAATTTCTTCCTCCATAGTCGCTCAACTTCAACTTGCAAGTCCCGGTATTTTGTCATTTTTTCTTGCTGCTTATCTTCAATCCATGCATCCTCAGGTATTGCAATGTCAATGAACCATACTTTTTTCTTTTCAACTATTGTTATGTGAGATGTGTTGTGGACCAAGTGCCTGTCAGTCTGAATCCAAAAGTCCCACAAGAACTTGAGTTTTTCATTTTCTAAAACATTCTCAACCTGATGTTCCCAGTGGTTTTTGCTGTACTCAAATCCAAACTTCTGGCATAATTTCCAGTGAATGATCTTAGCAACGCGGTCATGGCGTTGTAGGTAGTCAGTTTGTGCAATTTTGCTGCACCCACTGATCAGGTGGTCGACTGTCTCATCTTTCTCATTACAGAGACGGCATTTGCTGTTGGTGGCAACATGTTGAATTTTTGCCTTCATACATTGTTGCTAGGGCTTGTTCTTGAGCTGCCAAAATAAAGCTTTCTGTTTCTTTTTTCAGTACTCCTGATCTTAACCAGTTCCAAGTTAGTTTCTGGTCAGCTTTGCCTTCAATATTTTTCAAGTATTGGCCATGCAGAGCTTTGCTTTTCCAATTTTCAGCTCGCTGCTCAATTACTTCTTTCTTATATTCTGCTTTTGTTTTAGTTGTCTTTAAAAGGCCTCCTTTATTTACTTCCTTAATCATGGGTTCTTCACTATTCTGGATGTAATCATTCAAGCTGTATTTTTCTTCTTCCACAGTCTGCTTTACTTGTAGGAGTCCTCAACCACCCTCTGCTCTTGGTAAATATAATCGGTCAACATCACTTATAGGGTGCAAGACATGATTCATTGTCATAAGCTTCCTTGTTTTTCTGTCCAAATTGTCTAACTCCATCTGGGTCCACTTAATTATTCCTGCAGAGTATTGAATCACAGGTATAGACCAAGTATTTATGGCTCTTATGTTGTTTCCTCCACTCAATTTGGACGTTAATACCTTACGAATTTGCCAAATGTACTTGGCTGAAGTTAATTCCTTGACTTTATTATGCATTAAGTCAGAGGCTTCTAAAATCCCCAAGTACTTGTAGGCTTCTTCTGGTTTTACTGCCTTTATCATTTCTTCATTCTCTAGTTCTGTTCCATCCTCTTCTATGATCTTGCCTGCTTTGGTTACTATTGTTGCACATTTGTCAATTCCAAACTGCATACCAATGTTTTGGCTAAATTCTTTTGTGTTTTCAATTAATAAATTCAGTTCAGCTTTTGCCAAACAGCTTCAAATCATCCATGTACATCAAGTGCGAGATTTTCAGGCCTTTCTTTGCAAGTTCTTATCCACAGTTCATCTTCTTCAAAATGATTGTCAGTAGTAGCATTGAGAGTATAAAAAGTAGGGGTGAAAGGGAATCGTCCTGGAAAATGCCTCGTTTAATTTCAACTTCACCCAGTTCTTCTTCATTAGCCATAAGTTTCATTTTCCAGAGGTTCATTGAAGATTCCATGAATTTTTGTATGTTGCTGCTGATGCCAAAGATGATGATGATGATGATGATGATTTTATTTATTTATTTATTTGGGTTTTGGTTTTCATTGTAAAAGATACACTTCTGTTGGGTTGGCATGGATATCTAGGCTTTGCTCACCAGGAACAAACCACGATGGTTCTCTGGATGTTAAACACTAGCCATTTTGTTTCTGAAATAATCTCCCCACTCCCTGATATACAAATATTTTTGGAACACAGTACATTTGGCACATTTGAATTGTCTTGGGTGTTGGGTGTTTGCCAGGCTTCACACTGCATTCCTAATTAGCTTTACGAGTGGCAACTCACACTTGCATTTTAGGTTATTGGAATGACCTTTACAGGGCCAGTAACAGATGGTGGGAAGTTTCATCCCCCCCCCCCCACATTAGCCTGCTTTGTATGTTAAATATGTACTCCCAGTTTTAACTTTTTTCAACACGGTGTCACTAAATGAATTAACAGGACAGAAAGTGAAGTAATGTTATGCCAATCCAATAAGCTTTAGTTTGACTTTTGGACAATCAGCTCGCACCTGATGAATTTTTGCTTTTCCATTTTTTTCCCACATTAACAAAGAAATTACCCTCCAGAACTTTTTCCAGAGGACACAAACAGATATGGCTTGTGAGCTATCATTATTTTAAACATCTCCTTTTTCAACACCAAATTGTTTGCTCCCCAGAATCTGTCCCCATTCAAAATATTTAAAAGGAAGTGAAAAGAAAGGGGGACACACACTTTGTGTGATATATGATGTCTATCAGACATGGAAGCCATTTTTTCACCTTTGAGCCCTCAGGCCTGCCACAAATTCTACTGTGGGAAAATTGAAGGGGGAATTGTATGGAGTGAAGATGATATGTAGTCAAAATAACATTCTTTCTAGAAAGTCAAGGCCACTTTCCCCTGCAGCTGTGCTGAGAAGAATGAGGAGGTATCTTCTGTTCTGGAGGATGCCTGATTGGTTTGTGTGATGAACATGTGGGTGATGGGCAAGGACTTGAACTTTCTTATGGGTGAGGAAAACCCAGAAGCTCTCAGATTCAGGTTTTCCCAGATGTGCCAATATGACATTTCTAATAAAAATTAGCTTTGAGGAAACTCAAGCCTTAGAGTTTGATTTTGTTGGGGGTGTTACTTGGAACTCTGACAATGACACATCTTCCTTCCCTTCAGAAACAAACAAATTCACTATATATTAATGGGATTTTAGCTGGACATGAATGAGCAGTAAAGGTCACAGTCACAATAAAAATCTCAACTGTGGGTGGGTTGGGGGGGAATAATTTGAATTACTATCACTATATAGATCTATACTGACTTCATATACTGACTTCACAGACAGAGTGCTGTGTCTAGTTTGTCACTATGGCTTAAGAAGGATGTGGCCTGGATGACTGAGAATCTCCATAAACAAATATTTATGAATGTTTACTTCCTTCTGAATCAAATATCTTAAATACTAGTTTCTGGAAATGAAGTGAGAAGGGGCTATCACCCTCCATTCCAAGCATGAAAGCTTCCCAAAGTCCTCCAGTTGTCAAATGTGAATTGATCAGGCCAACCCTGATCCATTAGGGCTCTTCATGCCTTTTTATGATGTTTATTAGAAGAAGGCAAGAGGTTTCACCTCTCTTTCTCTCTGTTTCATGCCTTTCTCTCTCTCCCTCCCTCCCTCCCTTCCTCCCTTCTCTTTCCCTCCCTCCCTCCTTCCCCCCCCCTCTCTCTCTCTCCTACAAAAGTGCTGTTAGGCAAACATTCACTCATAGAAGACAGTATTTTCCTTCTGCCAGATACAGAAGGCCTTGGGATGAGCAAACTACAGTACAAGGTTGTTCCGCTCTTTATAGCACCATCATTTAGTCCCACCTTCCAAGATTCTTGGTGCTGAATGCTCAATTCCAAGGATCATGGAATTTGACACTTCATAATTGCAAAATCAATATATATTTTTCTTTTTTCTCTAGAAAAGATGGGTCTATAAAAATGTAGGTAACTTAATTAGTGAGAAGGAAGGAAGGAAGGAAGGAAGGAAGGAAGGAAGGAAGGAAGGAAGGAAGGAAGGAAGGAAGGAAGGAAGGAAGGAAGGAAAGGAGTCCCTGCTGGTTTTATTCTGCTAGTCATTACCAACTCTCGGGAGTGTTGCTCATCTCTGATTTAAGGCTATGAGCTAGAGATATTCAAAGACATTTCTACAGTCATGTGGCCAAGCAGGACATTGCAGAGTACTGTTTCCTCCCCCCAAAATGGTACCTATTTATCTACTCACATCTGCATGTTTCCAAACTACTAGGCAGCAGCTAGGCAAAGTTGGCCGCCCACCCTGTCACACAATGCTTAAACCTAGTTTTCCAGCCAGCAAGCCTAGCATCCTAACTGTTAAGCCATTACACTGTCCCAATTAGTGAAAGCATGTTTGTTTTATTGAGATTCTATGACCTCAAAATATAATTTCTCATTCAGAAGAAAATCTTACCTGTGCAAACAATTGAGAGCACATGAACTCTAAATTAATTTAAGCTCCTCCTCCTCCTCCTCCTCCTCCTCCTCCTCCTCCTCCTCCTCCTCCTCCTCCTCCTCCTCCTCCTCCTCCTCCTCCTCCTCTCTTCTTCTTCTTCTTCTTCTTCTTCTTCTTCTTCTTCTTCTTCTTCTTCTTCTTCTTCTTCTTCTTCTTTTACCTGTGTGGATCTGATGACAGGAATGCAAATCAGTTAGGATGCATTTCAAAATTTCTCCAAGGTTTTGTTATTCATCCCCCCCCCCCAACAGAAGGAATATAGGAAACAGCATATGGTATGAATACAACATTCTGGGTGCCTTGTGAAGATAGGTAATCACAGCTTTAGAGGTGATATAAACACAATTCCCTTGTTCTTTGGCTTCATTTTCTTTGTATCTGATAGATTTAAGTTGGACAGATTGTTCTCCCATTATTTGATTGCAGCTTGCAGGTCTCAAAGTAATATTCATGGCCAGTTCTCTTGGCTGAGTTTTCTGAAGGTTATCTTCTTTGTCAATAAAGGATCTGACCAGAAAAAAAAATGACAGACTTCTTAAATGAGACCTTCTGGCTGTGTCCTTGAATTTGCCTTCTTGTGTTCGCCTCCTTTGCCCATTCCTCTTTTTTTTTTTTACAAAGAATATACCTAACCCAATTCAAAATGTAGAAGGTAGCAGAGAGACAAGACTTCCTCTGTTTCCCTGTCACCTTATAACCAAAAATGTTGATTATAATTTACAAAAGTTGATTAAAATCTGAACAATTTGTGATTACTCACATTTTCTATTGTCCAACTATACTGCATGATCCCAGTTGATTTGATAATTCAAATGATTAAAGTAAGGTCTTACAAGCTTATAACTATTTCTTCAGTGGGAGGGCAATATTACATCTGCAAAGTAACTAGTAAGTTTCTGAGATTGGCTAGTAAAGAAGTAAAGCCCTCCAGATGAAAATGGACAAGAGCATTCAGGGCAACTGTTATAAGAAAATTCTGGTCCATTTTGCAGCTGGGTAAATGAGTACATGGTGCCTACTTGAAATGGAGGTAGGATTTATTTGACAGCAAAACAAATCTGTGATTCAGTTGATGGAGATGGAGTGGTAGTATTTATAATAATAATGGAGTTTGATCATGAAGTAGTAGACCTTGATGCGAAGTGTGTTACCTATGTAAATTGAGGTGTTCCTGCTCTGAGGATAAGATGATCTTAGATCCTTTTCCTAGCTGTGGAATTTTATGAGGAGTCACAGGTCAATATTGTGATAAAAGTTTTCCCTTATTTTGAGGGGATTCTGTTTTATATTTATTTGCTGACTTCCTGGAGAAAACGTACTTAATCAATTGCAATCAAGTGTCAATGTCTGTGGGAAAAGTTTAAGTGGTTCCTTTGTATCTTTATTTGATGTTGCCAGAAATTCAGAGGTGGATGGCATTGACTAAAGAGGAGTGGCATAGGGGCTTCTAGTCTTCCAACACAACATAACAGAAGAGATTATTTCTGTAAGAGATAGAGTAGAAAATTGAAGATGGACATTGAGTTTGTAATGCAAGGAGGAGAAATATACTTGTTTTGTTGTTGCTAGTCATTAAGTTGTGTCTGACCCATCACAACATGGGCATGGGTCTGACCCATGGACAACATTCCTCCAGGACTTCCTGTCATCTACCATCCTCTGGAGACCATCTAAGCTCACACTGATTGCTTCAGTGACTCCATCCAGCCATCTCATTCTCTATCATCTCCTTCTTCTTTTGCCCTCAATTGTTCCCAGATTAGGATCTTCTCCAGTGAGTCCTTCCTTGTCATTAGGTGGCCAAAGCATACTTGTTTACCAGTACTCAAAACACATCCCATTCTGATGATGGAACAACTAAACAATGCAGATAAACCTAATGTCAAGTGCAAAGAATCAGGACTATTATTTAGGTTGCAGCATAGAATATTTATTCAAGTTTAAACATAAGACTCTAGTCAACTAAAGTTCAATACTAAATTAGCTTCAGATAAGGGTCAACAGAATTTAGAAGGGGTTCTACATGGAGCATTTGTGAGAACACAATGACTCTAAGCTGATTACTCTAAACTGATTTAACATCCCCCCCCCTCCAGCTCTGCTTGCTTTTCTCCTACACTTAGATGTCTATACAGGTGAAATGAGTAATCTGTGTTCCGCTCTATCCACTAAATTTAATGAGCAAACATTTCTTGGGTACAAAGGGTTATTATTTAGCAGGCTAACAATGAGACATACATTGAATTAAGTACCTATACCACATGCCAATCATATCACATACTTTACAAAGCTATTATGAAAATAAAATCAGAAGAATTGTGTTTGTATTGCCCTGGATTCCTTGGAGAAAGGGCTCAATGCAAATATGGCAAATGAATCATATTCTATCAAATTAATTAGTAATGAAGTTTGGCTTTTCTTCCTACTTTTCAATTCTTTGTTGCCTTTCTATCCTGATTTTCTTCCACTCTACAGATTCCAGTTGCCAAGTCCTTTCAGATTTCCTTAAAAGTATGGCAACTGATGAAATCATTTCATAATGGTTTCATTAAGCATCTCTGCAAGACGTTTTTGTTGCTCTATCCATCATATCATCTTGCCAAGTGTTGTTTTTTGATGACTTCAACTAAGCTCTTTCCTTTAAGTATCATGTGGGTCTTCATTAGGAAATCATTTTGGCCTCAAGAGGGTGAATGGCTATAGTTTTGCAAATACATGGGTATCACACAGAATCAGAGTATCAGAGCCAGCAGAAGCCATAGGAAGATTGAAACTCTGAAGGCTTAACTGAAGCTTACAGAAAGCCTGCAAGAGTAAAAAAGCAGCAGATGGCAAAGTGGTAACAGCACAGGAAGACATGAAGAGCCACAGGAAAAGTATATTTCAGAAAGCTATAAGGGGGAACAAGGGACATTATAAACAGTACCAAGTGTGAGGCAATCATCTGCACAACCATAAAATAACCTTCACCCTTTTTTTTTCTGGCAGAGACTGAAACTGCAGTAAACAAGCACACAATGGGAAAGACACACATGGTGCAGTGTTACAGATGAACTCATAAAAGAGGCTGGCAACTGTGCACTTAGTGTCCTTCATAAAATCTGTCAACAGGCAAATGGGGAACAAGGGACTGTCCAAAGTATCAACAGAAATCAATCTAACTTTACACTACCAAAGGCAGAAAAGAAGGAAATGAAGCCTTTCAAACAAGGAGATAACTACCGTTCAATTTTAGAACAGTACCTAACACAGAGCAAACTGACCTTCAGACAAGACTGAAGAAAGAAAATGCAGAGAAAATGCAGAGAAAATGTAGAGAAAATGCAAGGGAGGCCTAGGTCAGGAATCTGCTTTAATTTCAAACTGTGAAAGTATGAAATTGCAAGGAAAACTTTTTTAATAGATTTGACAGTGTAGTTTGACATGTGTACCCTTCTTCTTGATTACTTCTTGGGACCATGTGTGTCAGACCTGGGTCTCTATGCTCTCTGTGTGGTATTAATATGAATACCAATGGGCAGCATAGGGCCTGCTGGCTGCCAGAAGAAAAAAAGCCTAGAAACTAGTGGATTGTGATTTCACTGAACTAGGGCTGCAGAAAGATCTTGGTTTATGTAGGAAAAACCTGGCTAAGAGAAATACACATAAATCCTATGAAAAAGTAAGAAAACATATATATATATATTTGTTATATATATTATTATTATTCCAGCCTGAAGATGACGAGTGGGACCTTTTCCCATGTAAGATTGAGAGTATCTTGGCGATGTTTCAATGAGGTCCCATTCGTCATCTTCAGGCTGTTATAATAATAAAGAATAATAGAGTAAGAATAAAGAATAATCATGGAAGACATTGAAATAGAGGAACACCCCCATAACATGAATAAACGTGATGATATGTCCCGCCTACCGGACATCTGGAAACTAGCCCTAGTCAACAGAAGAATCCCAGACATGAAGATTAACACTGGACCCAAGATAACACATGACACCAGCACCAATCATCCTCACCAGAATAATGGGCACACATCAAGGACCTCACCCACACAGGATGTTACGGAACAGCTGACTAATCTGCAAACATAAACTCCATCAACTAATCAAGATGTAACAACACAGGCAACCAACCCACTCACAGCAACAAAGTCAGCACCCCACACCTCCCCACCAGTATTTATAGAGAGACGGCAACTCCAATCATGCTTTCCTCACACAAACACAAAGCCAAAGACACCAGCCTGAAGATGATGAATGGAACCTCATCAAAACGTCACCAAGATACTCTCAAACTTACATGGGAAAAGACCCAAATACACCAAAACTTGCATACCTCTACCCGTGAAAATCTATGAAAACACACACACACACACAGACACACACACACACATCCAAAGTGACCTCTTTGCATTGCATAGATACTGTATTTGACAGCTTTTAGATTAGTCCACCAGACCAAAGACATCAGTTGGTAAGTCCATCCATTATATTGGATGGTGGAATTCATAACTAAGCAATGTGTGCCACTTTTGAAAATAACCTTTAATTTTATTATGCAGGTCCTTATTAAACAGCAATAGCAATAGTACTTAGACTTATATACCCCTCTCTCCATAGTGCTTTACAGCACTCTCTGAGTGGTTTACAATATCAGCATATTGCCCCCCAACAATCTGGGTTCTCATTTTACTGGCCAACCTTGAGCTGGTCAGGATAGAACTCCAGATTGTGGGCAGAGTTAGCCTACAATACTGTATTCTAACCACTGTGCCATCATGGTTCTTCATGAAAATCCATAGCTTTTCAAGTTGTGCCTCCTCACATCATTCAAGCTGGCAGCTTAAAAGATGTCACTATTCATTCACAATGGGGAAATTTTTCTTCTTGCCCAGTTTTGTATCACAGATGTTCTTAGTATCTAATTTTATTAAGGATTTTAATTACAATTGTAAAAACTAATACAAATTAAAGGAAGAAAAAAGAATAGTAAGAAAGAATTAAAAAGTGCAAGAAAAAGGAAGAGAGAAAAGAAAAACTATGATAAGGGGGAAAAAGAAATATATAAACAAGAGACTTCCAAACTTTATAACATGTATAGACAACTTTAGTAACTCCTCATCCTCTAGCAGGTTAAAAACAGATATCTCTTCAATCCATTTCTCATCCCTTATCTATACGCAAATTCATAAAATATCAATTTTTCAATTCTAGTGTCAGCAAAAAGTCTATAAGGAGTCATCAGAACTTTAAAAATAAATCTCTTTTTGACTGAATCAGTCAAGGAAAGAAGGTCCCAGTTCAATTCAAAGAAGGACATTTTGGAGATTAAACCCTTATATCTGTCATTTTCCAAGGAAAGGCAGACAGTCTGGTGAGATTATTGTAATAAAGGTGATCAACAATAAAATACCTGTTATTGGGCTTATTCACAAGTAGTTCAATTGCAGTCTTACTTTAAGTTGATCAAATACATCAACTTTATATACTCTCCTTTTACTTCTGACTTAGTTTAATTTCTCTTTTGTAGATCCAGTAAGAAAACAATTTCCAAGTCATTCTTTTGGTTTGTCATTTGCATTTGCCCCTTCATTTTTAAAACTTCAGTCAGTTTCTTTTATATATCCAAAAATGAATCCTTTTACAAATCATTCTCTTGGCTTGTCATTTGAAGCTCCAGTTTTGATATTGTAGGTAGTAATTTCTGTTTCCATTCTTCAAAAATGTCCTTTAACATTTCCAATATTATGGCATTTTGTATCATGTTGTAAGTTCCAGTTAACCAACACCAAAAGTTGGCTTGTATTTGTCCCCTCTAGTGTCCAGTTTCTAAAATTATAAAATTGTTTATGTTTATTATGAACTAAGATAGCCAAAATAAGTCTGGCTCCCGCAGGAAACTATTCATTTTAATTGCTTCCAAAATCTTATAGCAAAAGTCAACATTCCAAATTTAACTGGATCCTTAATCCATTTGTAACTTTTGTAGATCAAAAAAACTTATTTAGGGTTTTACTGTTTATTTCAAATTCTTGAAGTCCTTAGATTTATGATTACTTTTTCTTTTGTTTAGAGTTGAAGCTAAACTCCCGTGATGACTTTTCATGATAACTGTCCTGCAAAAGTTCTCTAATAGCTTTAAGATAGCTAATAGGCTGCTTCTGAAAGTGGTTAGAAAGTGAGTCTTGCAAGCTTGGTGTCCTTTAAAAAGCTCCACCAGGGTTGCAAGCAGGCTGGCTAATTCTTTTATATCTGGGGCATTTAAAACCCTGGAAGGACACTATGTGGCAGTCTTCTTGCAAGGTGCAGACGTCTGGAGCACATGTCAATGATCTTCTATACTTTCCTTATCTGGAGATTTTTTTTAAAAAACCTAAAAACTAAAACCAATCTCTTCCCTGATTCTTTAGTCTTTGCGGTAATCATTGGTTCTCCTTTCACCTCTGTTAGGCATCTAACAGTTTTTATTTAGTTTTAGTTTTGATTCCATTAGTTTTGACTCTCTAAACATATGGGAAGAAGAGTTAGGCCACGTGCTGTAAATTTCAATAGAATTTGGTTGTGATTAATTTTTGCTCGATGTGGATGAACTCTGGGTGTTTTAAATAAGCTGAACTTTCAATTTTAGGTCATGCAGTCTTCTAACATGTATACTCTTGCAGGTAGTCCTCAACCTATGACCACAATTGAGCCCCAAATATTTATTGATATTTGTTAAGTGAATTTTTCCCTATTTTATGACCTTCCTTGCCATAGTTGTTAAGTGAATCACTGTCGTTGTTAAATTAGTAACATGGTTCTTAAGTGAATCTGGGTGACTTACAACAATTACTGGCATATATTTAATGACCAAAGGAAAGTTATGCATTATTTTCAGCTGTAAAGCAATCACAGGATAAGCTGGAGAAATAGGAAGCTCATTGTGCCAATGATATATATTTGGAGGAAATAAAGAAAAAGTCCAGGTTAGGTTTGCTGAATGAGTTGGTCCCTAACTTGCATTTTACCAAGATTATCCCTTCCCCAAAGCAGAAAAAACAAACAAACCTAGACTACACAATTTCCCTCATTATTTGTAAGTGGGAAAACAAATCTTATTCAGTCAGTAGGTATCCTCACAAAATTAACCACTAAAGAAGGGAGCAAAATCAATTAACTTCAGCAGGTTCCTCATATGTATTTAACACCCCATTTACTTAATTATTTCCAGTTGAAGAATGTAAAGCACAGTTTTCTGCAATATATTAGACCTTGTAGACAGGTGTGAAAAAGGGGGATAA
Organism: Masticophis lateralis; assembly: GCA_030761175.1. Taxonomy (NCBI): domain Eukaryota; kingdom Metazoa; phylum Chordata; class Lepidosauria; order Squamata; family Colubridae; genus Masticophis; species Masticophis lateralis. The sequence goes on along the minus strand of JAUDYJ010000001.1, from coordinate 189,053,487 downwards.
AATGCCACAACAAAGACTGGCAACTGCTGAAAGGCAGGAGATCAGGGTTCTTAAAAGACTTGGGGTTCTCCAGACCTGTATTATGGATGTGACCATTGCTTGCTTAGGCCAAACACTGATACCTATTTCCAGAAACTACACACTCTTCCCTCTAGAGCATGGGTGTCAAACTCTCTGTGTCATGTTGCCATCACATGACATTTCACAATGTTTTTCCCATTTGTGGAGCTGGGGTGGGCATGGCCTGCATGTGACACATCCAGCCCATGGGCCACCAGTTTGACACCCCTGCTCTAGAGCTTGTCATTCGCTTCTGTTCCTGATGCTTTATATTGAAGTGTACAATCAAGGCCCCAGAACTCTACTAAAGATGTTCCTGAAATTAATGTATCAAAAAGGAAAATAATTAATACACTGGGACTATTTGATTATATGCTATCAAGCTGGTGTCAACTCTTAGTGACCACATAGACAGATACGGGCCATTAGATTTCATACTTTATGCTTGTTCAGCAATAGAGTGATTGACCCCATGCTGACCAGTTAAGGGAGTAAAATGAAGATCCACAAATAAATGGAAAAAGCCAGAGCACATCAGGGTGTTTGAAGATGTTACTGTCTCAAATATTTGGGGGTGATTAATGATGCAGAGATAATGTTTTAGCTGATCAGACTTAACAGCAGTATGGGTTCAGGGCTATTAAAGCAAGTTTAATGGTTATTTACCTCCTAGAAGTTTTTTGGATCAGCCTATATGTCGGTGTTGAAGTTTTCATGAATTATTCTCTGTAATTACATTTGTAGTGATTTTTTTGTTCTAAACAAGCTGGAAAATCTACATTCATTTTAAATGCAACTTCTTTCAATATATAGTTTTTCCTGTCATTCTTTCAAACACCCCAATGTGTTTTTTTTTAACGGCAACATCTGGATATATAATAATAATATATAATTCCAGGTAAGCACTAGTTTGTGTGAATTTGTGAGCACGGAATGGTGGATGCTAGTAGATTTGTATCCTGTGACAGAGTCCATTTTGACTGATCACATCATTTCACGCTCATTAAAATTCACGGTGGGCTTATTTTATGTCCCATTATCTACAGTGTTCCCATAATTAGAAAGGCCTCTACAAAGCCTCCTAAAACAAACAACAGTGACAATCCATGCAAGTCAGTAAGCGTGACAGATAAAATAGAATACCCATTAATATCATTCTATCCATCTACGCAAAACTAAGTGAAGCTCAACATAATCTTGTTTTCATGTATTCCTGGAGGAAATATTCACTATGCCATCTGGATAATGTGCTCCTTAGTTGCCTGCCATTCATAAACAAGGGATGTTACTCAGGACCCACAAACTGTGGGTTTCTTTTGATTATGAAGGACTTCTGGGCTGGGACACATGTATATTTATTTTATTTCCACCATGCCATGTCCTTAAAAACAGTAACAGAGGGAAGAATTTAAGAGAGACATGAAATGAGTTGAAAGGCTCTGCTGGGTTCCCTTTTTTCTTTTTTATGAACAGTTACTATTATTTAGTTTAATGTTCTTTTCCTGCTGTTGACTTGCTTCTTTGCACTGAGACAAAGAGGAAAACAAGACCATTCCATTTAACATTCTCCATTATAGATTTTAATTCATCTGATGAGATTTCTGTCTTTTATTCTTGCTAAAAATGTTACCAAATTGCTAACTGTTTTCATCCTTGTGGTTAGCATTTGAGTAACAGCAGACTCCTAGATGTAAACCTATGCCAGGGGTCGGCAACTTTAAACACTCAAAGAGCCACAAAGGTCCTAACCGGAAGACCCCGTTCAATTCTGGAGCCAACCAAAAGTCCAGTTTCCCCACATAGAGATTCCTCCTAGTGTAGTGTCCTTTTCCCTCTGCTGGTCAGAAGTCCAGTTCCCCCACCATAGAGTCTCCTCCTAGCACGGTGTCCTTTTTCCTCTGCCTGTCCTAACCTAAAGCCCTATCTTTGTGGATCTGACCAGCAACAGGGAACCACAATAGAGGAATGAAAGAGCCACATGCGACTCCAGAGACATGGGTTGGTGACCTCTGACCTATGTTATTTACCCAGCTCTGTCTAGGAGTGCTGTTGCAAAGAGTTAGGATTCTGCACACAATTCTATACATGAATGGAGAGATTTCCCTCAATGGCTAGGTTCCACCTTTAACAAAAAGGCAATTATGATCCTTCATAATTCACAATGAGAGCTTGTGTCCTATGGTAGTAAAATGTCAGGCTGGCACTAGAAGATCTAGATTCATGTCCATTCTGAGGCACGGAAGCTCAATGATGACATGGACCAGTTATTCTTTCTCATTCTCATTTATCTCATAAGGTTGCTATAATGGAAGAAACAGACACAAATCCTACATTTATATCTGGTCATTAAAACCTTGGTTTTGTTGGAAGAGCTATGAGAGTAGCCAGCTCTTTTAGAGAGCTTAAATAATGTTTGACTTGCTTGGCACGGATTTGCTGATAGTTCTCCCCCCTCTCTCTTTCTCTCTCCTGTGAGTGATTTGTTTGATTAAACACCTTTTCCATGACTTTATTGCTACTTAATGATGATTTTGCAAAATATTTCTTCTAATTGTATAGAGGGAACTTTTTCAGGGTGCCAGAAACCCCAGTGAAAACATCTGCAGAGGTGGGAATGCTAGCTTTTCCTTCTGGTAGATAATATGTTCCTGCATATTAGCCAAATAGGTTGGCTATTTCTTTTCATAATTGGGAGCCATAAAGAAATGTGAGGGTTTTTTTTTTATATGTTTGGTTTTTTTCATCCCCGAAATTAAATGCTCATTTGCAGTTAAACTTTTACTGACCTCTTTTTTAAAACAAAGAATCATCAGAACCAAATCTTTAAAAAAAACCACACATTTGAATTTAATAGGATTTAAGGGAATTGGTTTAGCTAAAGTAGGAGAGTCAAGGGGTACAATTTTTGTGGATTTCATGTATTCTCATCCTACACTTTAAACACCCATCTTGTAAAAGGCAAATGATTTTGAGATTAAATCCCATAGAAATAAATCAATGCAGAACTCATTTCAGTCTGACTGCTTCTGTGCTGCATATGTTTACCAGGCAATAAGGCCTACTGAACTCTATGGGATTTACTTTGGATTAAATTGGTATAAAATTGCATTGTTCCTCTTAACTCAGTTTGTTTAAATTAGATCATGGATGTCAAATTTGATTGTGTCACGTGAGGTATTGTGATGTTTTTTTTTGCCTTTGCAGAGCTGGGGTGGGCGTGGCCTGCACATGATTATTCCAGCCTGAGGGCTGCCAGTTTGACAGGCCTGAATTAGATGTAGTCATTTTATAGTCAGTAGAGATGATCCTGCAGAATATTTATTACAGTTCAGTGGTGGGTTGCTCCCGGTTCAGTCCAGTTCTATAGAACCAGTAGTAAAACTGACAGGAGGCTCTGCTCACCTGCCACTATGTCATCATGGGTGATCTGTGCATGCGCAGAAGCACACACTCTCCCATTGCGAACTGGTAGTAAAGGTAAGTGGAACCCACCCCTGCTACAGTTGCATCCACAGGATTCCTTGGACTTCTAAATCTTATTTATGAAGATAGAAATTAGAAGGCAACTATTCTGCTACATTTTTTCCAAGGTAAGAAAAAGTTCTATATTATTTCTCATGGTGGGAACAGTCATCTCTGATGGTGGTGTTAATATGTCCCCCCCACTTTAAAGAATTATCTCATTTCTAACTTACAAATGTCTTGAGCTTAATATATTTTGGTTACGTTATTTCTGCCCTCCCACAAGACAGATATTATTTAGAAGAGAAAAATTTAAAAAACAGCTATTTTCTCAAAAGAATATATTATGAGAAACGTCACCTCAGAACCAATTAATGTTCATAGTCTAGGAGAGCATATACTTTACTGGCCCTCCAAAATCTGTGCTTTTGATATTAGCTACTTGCAACTTTTTCTCCCATGATCAACATCTGGATAGCACTTTAATATGTACTGTACATTATAATTTAGTATGAAGTTTGCTGTAACCAACACATCTCAGACCTCCAAAGCTTGGTGACAGACTATGAAATTTGAAAAGTGGTTTATCTAAAATGCATATGCTTTATTCTGGATGTATTTTAGAGAGAGCTGGCCTCTCTTGTGACAAAAAAAATCAAATAAATGCTAAAGTACTGGAAACTAATCCTCTACAAGTAGTTGAAGTTATAAAAATTAAATTTGACACTTCTGCCATGCACTGGGCAAAAATGTAAGAGAGTGAATAAGAATAAAAGAAAGCAGCTTGTTCTAAAAGCAAGATATGTCATTATGAATTATCCAGTGAAGTCACACCAAAGTGATACATTAATTGTTTCTATAATTAGGAGAAGGTAGATAAAATGTAATCTTCAGGATGGCTGCTATGCCTCAATCTAGCATGAAGAATTATTGCAAAGCTTGGAAGTGTGCATATGATTTGTATACTGAAATGGGCCATTCATTTTCCACTCCGCTGCATTCTAACATCTCACTGTCTATTCCCAGAATCCCATAAGCATAGTGATCAGCTGCTCAGTCCCAGGGTAAATTCCAGGCATTGCCAATATTCACATTGCTTCATGGTTTCAGCCCAGAAGTGGTGCAATTTCTCATTTTTATGGAGCAGAACTGACAGGCTGAGCCAATGTCCTCTTCTAAAAGAGGATGCAGTTGCTTTTGTCCATTAAACTATATCCTAGATAATCGAATGATGCAACATCATTGCAGCATTACTAAAGCATCACCTGAATGTTCTGAATAACCTTGAATTCTGCAGAAGGAAAGGAAAACATCATTCATACCACTCACATTCCATTCTCTCTACTAGCTGGCGTTCATAAAGTTTTTTGTTACAGGTGATTCTACCTACTATGTCTGACATTTTAAGAAGGGGACTTTGAGATTCTGACAGATTGGAAGCAATTTAATTCATTATGATTGATTGCATTTAATAACAACTACTTACTTTCCTCCCACTCCAAAATTACACAATTGCTCTTTGTTTTCTATACTTCTTATTTTTATAAATTATTTCCAAGCCATGTATTCAGAAAATGGCAGGCACAATAAAAATATACATTTTCCAAAAATGGCAACAAAATAAATACATCATACTGCTCTATTATGAATTAGGCCATTAGCATCGTCAGTGTCCCATCATTTCTATATGAAAGAAGAAAAGACTGTGGTGGGGAAATCTGAAATATTTAAGTATACTAAAGGAAGCAGGGAGGGAGGGACTTAGGTTAAAGGGTATTTGGAACCTAGAGAAGAAAAAGCCAAATATAACTCATTCAGAAAGGAATGATAAAACTCTTTAAAATTATTAAGCACCTTTGCAACAGTGAATACTTGAAAACTACTGCTATATAGCCCAGTGACTACTTAGGCTACTAGAGAAGAAATGAAATATACTGCTTACAGAGTGAATATATCAACATCCAGCATACAAACCAACAAGCTGTATATATCCTATATGTACCTGTATGCATTCTATGCTCCAAGAAGGGGAAAAATATCTTGAATATGTGTGCACATTGTAAAAAGCGCCCACAGAAGTATAGGATGTGGTTCAGTTGTGGAATTCAATTTTTTTACTACCAGTTCTGTGGGCGTGGCTTGGTGGGCGTGGCTTGGATGGCATGGCAGGGGAAATATACTGCAAAATCTCCATTCCCATCCCACTCCAGGGGAAGGATACTGCAAACTCCCCATTCCTTTCCCATTCCTGGGGGAAGGATATTGCAAAATCTCCATTCCCACCCCACTCTGGGACCAACCAGAGGTAGTATTTGCCAGTTCTCTGAATTACGCAAAATTTCTGCTACCGCTTCTCCAGAACCTGTCAGAATCTGCTGAATAGCACCCCTGATGCGGTTGTATACTTGGATTAAATTAATTTGGTTGGGCAAAGTAGAAGTAAATTCTGCATTTTATCTCCCATTTCACCCAACACAAATTTGAAGATTATGAACTCCAATGTGTTTTAAGAATGCAGGAATCCTTATTTGATGCTTTCTATATTGGAGAAACAATTCTGTTTCTCTGTAGCACAGCAACTTCCAATCAAATATGTAACTGAAATAAGACATTATTTTGAACCTGAAATCTCTAGTATAACCAGTGGTGGGTTGCTCCCAGTTCACACCAGTTTGCAAGAACCAGTAGTAAAAATTTGTAGTAGTTTGGAGAACCAGTAATAATATTGGCTGGCCACACCCCCGAACTGGTTCCTGGCTCGGTCACTACTCACTTACCCTGCCCACCTCATCAGAAGCTTTTTTTTTTTACTTTTAAAAGCATTTTTTCTACAACCTCTTTGGCTGAAAAAATGCTTTTAAAAGTAAAAAAAAAGCCTCTGATGATCACGCAGCTCAGCTGGGATCGTCAGAGGCTTTTAAAAGCATTTTTTCTATAGCCTCTTCAGCCAAAGAGGTTGTAGAAAAAAAATGCCTTTAAAAGCCTCTGGCGACCCCAGCTGAGTTGCCTGATCATCAGAGGCTTCTAAAACCTTTTTTTTAAACTGCAACCTCTTAGGATTGTAGAAAAAATGCTTTTAAAAGTAAAAAAAACAGTTGGCCACGCCCACCCAGTCACATTACCCCTCCCACCAAACCATGTCCACAAAATAAGCCACGCCCACAGAACCGGTAGTAAAAATTTTAGAACCCTGAGTATAACACTGAGTATAACACTGTGGGCATCAATATGTCTGTGAATATTGGAACCTTTGTACTTGCTCCCCACATATATAGGGAGTAGTAAAGAACCAACAGCCAGGTTCTCTAGATCACAAGGGGATTTCACAAACAGGAAATACAGTAGAATGGTATGACTTGAAGTCAAATAAGTATTTACTACATCTCTGTCAAAAAGAGCTAGTTCAGTGTAGTGGTTAAGGTAACAGTCTAGAAATGTATGGGAGACTATATATTCTAATCCCTCCTGAGGTAGCTGGAGGGCTGGGTGACCTTGGGCCATCATTCTTTTTCAAACCTGGGAAGCAGACAAGTGCAAACCAGTTCCAAAATCTTATTGAGAAAATTACAGGGACTTGTTCAGACAGTTGCCAGAAATCAACGCTGATTCAAAGAAAGGAAGGAAGGAAGGAAGGAAGGAAGGAAGGAAGGAAGGAAGGAAGGAAGGAAGGAAGGAAGGATGGATTTTATTCTTAGAGGACCACTATCTGTTAAAATAATTAATATGGGAGCACCTCACCATTTCGCTCCAAGTGTAAAGAGGAATTTCTTTCCCCATCATCTGTAAAATATATACTTTGTATAATCAAAAGACTAACTCTGCATTTCATACAGAAATTCAGCATTGTATATGGAGGACAAGAACCTTTGAAAATATTTGCTTTCTCCTCAGTCCTACCTACAACATTATAATTTTAAATAAAAACCTGAAAACAATTCTTCATAAAAAATCAACATTATTGCTCAGTTTTATCTTTGCAATGTCACTAGACCTCACAATCATCCCTAAATCCTAAAACCAAATTGGTAGTTGTTTTGCTTATTTGTGTGACATCCTTTAAAAACCCTGCCCTTTAATTCTAGCCCACAGAGAGTGCAGGTTATAAAATGCATCCCCTTAAGGTGTCAGCCATTCAACGATATTAGATTCTAAAAATGGTTCTGATGAAAACCAGAGAGATGGGGGAAGAGGGAAGCATTATTTCAAGGAGTCATATTTATGAATCCAATTTATTTAGATGTGCGACACAGAAAAGCATATAAATGACATTTATTGCTGAAGTAATTATTCATTTTTATTGAATGGCAGTGTAATTACTTGAACAAAGTCATATGTTTGGTAATGTACGTGTGGAATGTTACAGCTGCCCTTGGCTATAGAGTAACTTATGTCACCCCACCACTTCCCCCCTGCTTGTGGCTAGATTGTAGATACTGTGGCCTCATTAAAGAGTCTCATTTAAAATAAGTCTTAGTGTAAAATGGCACTCTGCACACAGAATGGCTTTATGCTCCACAACACTCATCTGCAATTATTTCTAAAGCCTATTGTATCCAGTGTTGTAGCCTGGTGGGATGAGAAACAAAATGTAAAATTAGGTTTGCATAACACACAGGGCATCTTCTCATGTTCTGGTTTTGTATTGCTTTCACCATCATGCTTGCCATATTTATAAACACGTCATTCCCAGTATTGCCTTTGAATTGGGGAGTAAAATCATCTAACATTCATTGAGAAGAATAGAATACAAGGATGAAAACAAACAGGTACAAATGGACAGCAATGCCAATAGCTGAAAATGACTTGCTTTTGTATTAACAATTATACAATTATATATTTTTATTATATAGTTATCTGGACATAATAAATTTTGATTTAACTTTTTATTGTAGCCATTCTCAATAAAAATAATGTTTGCCTTTCTAAGAAGCTGATTCTTGGTCTGGCCCATCTGGTAGGGTTACAAGCACTATTGACCTCTCTTTTCCTAACACAGCTATCCCATTTCCCTGCCTGTATCCTGTTTCTTCTGGAAAGATGGAAAGCAATACATGTATGTTTGCATCTCTGTGCCGTTAGTTATATGTTTGGTATGGTTCATGTGCAAGACAGAATAGTTGGTATATAGAAGTAATGTTCAATAAATCAATAGTTATTAACTGAATTAATATATCATTTTGGCCCTTGTTTTTCTTAGAGTGTGATACAGAGGTATAAATTTGCACACAAATACACTTATATATACACATCCAAAGCACTCCAAGAATAATGGATGGAAACTGATCAAGGAGAGAGTCAACCTGGAAATAAGGAGAAATTTTCTGACAGTGAGAGCAATCAACCAATGGACCACTTTGCCTTCAGAAGTTGTGGGAGCTTCATCACTGGAGGCTTTCAAGAAGAGATTAGACTGCCATTTGTCAGAAATGGGGTAAATAGTGATGGCGAACCTTTTTGGCACCAAGTGCCCAAACCGGAGCGCCGAAAACCCAAAGACCTTTGGGTCTTTGGGTTTCCGGCATGTGCATGTGCACTGACCATCTGGTCTTCCTGTGCACCAGAAACCCAAAGATCAGCTGGCATGCCTGATTTTTGGTAATTTTGGCCGGTTTTTTGGCTGTTTTATGGGCCGTTTTCAGGCCATTTTCAGGATGTTTTTTGGGCCGTTTTTGGCCCAAAACATTCCATTGCCAGCTGCTCTTCTGGTTTCCAGCGCAGACATGTGTGCCAGCCAGCTGGTCTCCACAGATGCCAGAGTGCCAGAAAATAGCCTGAAAACGGCCAAAAAAACGGCCAAAAACAACCAAAACACAGACTGTTTTTTGGGCCATTTTCAGGCCGTTTTTTGGGTTGTTTTCTGGGCTGTTGTAATGTAAAGGTCTATCTGGACCTCAAGATAACAGTGATGCTCAGTTCTTGTGGAACAAAGAAATGTGTATAGATTTTAATTGTTGCCCCTCTTCTTTGATAACAAAGTCACATTTGGAATGCATATTTTAAAGTAGATGAGTCTAATTCACATTTCCTGGGTGAATGTGTTTTTAAAAGTTGAATAAAATGTGTGTTATATATAAAAATACCTATTGGAGCAAGTTCCATGCAAATTATGTAACTTGGAGAAATCATATAAAATAAATGCATTTTTATTCATTTTAAGTCAGACTGTAATGGTTGATGAAATGGGCATAGTTGAATATAGTTGAATCAAAAAGGACTAGAAGCTCTTGTGTTACCCATCCACCCACCTCCTCTATCAGTTCCAGTGTCATCATCGGATTCTCTTGCTCTCTGCTGTTCCTAGGATGTTCTGCCTAGCTGCCAAAATCAGATTTTAATAGAGCAGAAGGGAGAAACCTTTCAGTTTAATCAGGCTTCTGCTGGATGAAAGGGAGATGCTAATTCATGCATAACATGAAGAGGAGAGGCATCCCTAAAGGGTCTATGCAAATTGGGAGCTGGCCATAAAGTGCCAGGAGCAAACCAATACTTTGCAAAATGTGTGATCATTCTTCCTCCCACATCTCATCTCATCTCCTTCTTCTCTCTCTCCCTCCCATCCATTTATCATGAATTTAGCTCTGTGTGTGTGTTTTTTTCCTAGAAACTAGTGGATGTGATTTCACTGAACTAGGGTTGCATAAAAATCTTGGTTTACATAGGAAGAATCTGGCTGAAGAGAAATACACATAAAGCCTACGAAAAGGAAAGAAAACAAATACTGTTCCTTTACAGGGAGGATACATGGGATGAGGGTGTGGCTAACTGATGAGGGTTTATAAGGCCGAAATAGATCTATCTTAGTCTCCCAATGGGCAGCAGAGGGTTTGCTGGCTGCCAGAAAAAAAGCCTCGAAACTAGTGGATTGTAATTTCACTGAACTAGGGCTGCATAAAAATCTTGGTTTATGTAGGAAGAACCTGGCTAAAGAGAAATACACATAAAGCCTACAAAAAGGAAATAATATGTATATGTATATGTATATGTATATGTATATGTATATGTATATGTATATGTATATGTATATGTATATGTATATGTATATGTATATGTATATGTATATGTATATGTATATGTGTGTGTGTGTGTGTGTGTGTGTGTGTGTGTGTGTGTGTGTGTGTGTGTGTGTGATTTGTAAAAACACAGAGATCCCCACCTTATTGCCAAACATAGCTATAATCATTTTAGCCATTCTCAGTATCTGTCAGGCCTTAATAGCTTTTCTCCCATTTCCCTTTGAACTTTGATGTTAAATTAAGTAACTTGATCAATTTTGACTATTGCTCTTCCAGTAGCAATAGTCTTTCCAGTAGTAAACTCTTCCAGTAGCAAAGGATTCTAAAGATCAGTACCCTTGTCTATGCCTTGCCTAAAAACATATTTATCAATGTTTTCATATTGATAAAAATATGTACATTTTCCACCATTCTTATGAAGATATTCTCAGCTTTGACTGCATCATTAGATCCTAAATCTAAAGCTGGATCCTCAGCTATTCAAATATCCTGAATTCAGATTTGGGTCAATGGAAACCTTGCTGGTTTGTTTGTTTGTTTGTTTGTTTGTTTATTTATTTATTTATTTATTTATTTATTTATTTATTTATTTATTTATTTATTTATTTATTTATTTATTTATTTATTTATTGTTAAATGACATTTTTCTAATGAGTTATCTTTTAAGAAAAGCATTGGAATTTCTGGTCTTTCAAAACTTCAAACAAATTCCTTGTCTTGTTCATTTGTGGGATTTTACAGGTAGTCATTTAACAAAACACTTACAACAGTTTATTTTGTGTCCAAAGTTACAACAGCTCTGAAAAAAATGACTTATGACCATTTTTCACACTTACGGCCATTGTAGCATTCCCATGGTCACGTGATCAAAATCCAGAAGCTTGCCAACTGACTCATATTTATGAGAATAGAATAGAATAGAATAGAATAGAATAGAATAGAATAGAATAGAATAGAATAGAATAGAATAGAATAGAATAGAAGTTTTTTCCCTTCATGGAGCTGGGGTTGGCGTGGCTTGCGCATGACACATCCAGACTGCAGGCTGCCAGTTTGACATCCCTGATCTAGAGTGAAGGAAATACCTAGAATCTAATGTAAATGGTGGCTGACCTTTCAGATAATGGCTGTGAAATGTGGAGCGCTTTAATAGCTTCCACTTGTGATCTGATGAGTATTGGTATGATACAAGTTCCTGCAATGCTCATGACATGGATGTGGGCTGCAGTGGTGGGATTCTATTGGTTTGGACCGGTTTGGGCGAACTGTTAGCTTTGACTATCAGTCATGAGTGAACCAGTTTGCTCCAGTTTTGAAGTGGGCCCACCAGCCCGCCCCTGCGTTATACTCACCTATATTTTCATTTCAGAAGCCCAGCTGATAGGCATGGCAGAGTGGATTGCTGTGCCTCAGCTGCTTTCCTTGCCGGCAACAATGCGGAAGGTGAGTTTCCTCCAAACTGCGCACGCGTATGCAGCTTAGCGAACTGGCTGTTAAACAGGTAGGATCCCACCCCTGGTGGGCTGATCTGAGCATTCTTCTCGTGACTTAAATGGGCTCACTTCTGAATGTTCTGAAGATACTCATTTTCCCTCCTATCTCACCCTGCACATCAGGACAAACAAAACACTTCAGGTTAGAGCTAAGGTTAGGGTCAGAACACATGTTGGACAGATTCCAGGGTAGGTGGAATTAAACAGGGAAATGCCAACCCAGACATTTTCCTTTGCAAAAACAAAACAAAACAAAACAAAACAAAACAAAACAAAACAAAACAAAGAAAAACCAAATAATATACGAGATGACAGTTATTGTATAAAAAGTTGACTTTTACAGATAGCAACTAACACTCCTTCCATCCAGCTATAGTATCCAGGTGGTTTTCCAGCCCTATATCGAGTGTATTGCAGTAGTCCAAATACATAAATAGCTGTGACACAGGTTACCTGCTCCAGGAAAAGTTTTAGCTGGTGTACCAAATAAATCTACACAAAATAGAGGAAAAAAATAAACTTAGCCACAGAATATTGAAACAGTTATTCCAAACAAAGGTTTCCCTCCTCCTAGTCAATTGATGCAGTCAAACAGCTCTGAGATTTTCATGAGAGAAAGATGCAACACATCCCTGAACAGAAAAGTATGTAGGAGGAAGAAATCAATTCCTTGCCAATGTCTGATATCTCAAATCTGATATGAGTGACATTATTGTTGCAAGTCCCATTAGTGGGCTGTGGTTTGGAGGAACACTGAAAACAGGATACATAATAAATGCACCCAAAAGTGTTCTTAAAATAATCAAGAAGTGGATCTATAATTTCTTGATAGAAAAATGACTTTCTTTCCTCAAAAACACACTTAGGGGCGGGGAGAACGTTGTTCATTTAGGTTTCTTGATAAGAACTGAAAATCAAAGGAAGAGGCTAGAGGTTCAAATAACTGCAGAATCCCTGCTGCATACTATCAATGCCTTTGAAGGTTACCCCAAGTTTAGCTCTTCCTTTGGGTGATCTCTTTGCCTGCTGAGTCCCATCTTTTTTTGCAATATTTGAACATTGTTTTAATACGAATCTTTGGGCTTAATATAACACTGCACTAGAAGAGAGAGGAAATTGCCTTATGCAACATCCTATCATTGGGCACAGTTGTCTCAAATGTGACATCAAGATCTCCTTCTCATGAACTGCTGTCCACTCCTTTTTTTAATTCCTGCAGGTACTGAACAAGGAACTGCCTATGTTGCTGTTCTTGCCTCACCCCCTCACCTCATTTTGGGGAAAAAAATCCATCTGATCAAAGAGACCATTCATGGTTAATGTAATTTCCAACACAGGAATTGTAGTGATGCTGCCAAATTATAGTGTTTTCCATTCCTGGAAGAGTCAGCTTGTCATATTGTACTCTACTACACCAAATTGAAAAGATGGTCTATTTTGCATGATACATTTCCATTGTTCAAAATAGAATAAACTGAGAAGAGAGTCCCGCTGATATTTACAATTAAATAATGGGCTCTCAGTCTCACATTTACAACAAGTATGATCTCATTTCTCTAAAAAATAAGCCATCACTGGATATTTAAATTCAAATTTTCTTCTATGAATTGTTTTATTTAAATTGATGCCACAAAGGTACATATTATTGATGATAGTCTATTATGATCCACATATGACATTAGTTGTACATTTTTTTTTGTGCCAAGTGCACTTCCAGATGACTTCAGTAAACAGACAAAAGAATGAAAATGCCTTTTCTGTATAAATTATGGAAAATTACTCTGTTTCAGAATAGAAAGCTTGGTCCAAAGTTGTTCAATTGACTTATTTCAGCAAAAGACCAAAAGAAAAGGGAAAATAATGAGAATACAAGAATCCCTGTATGCATAAATCTGGTAAAAGGGACAGGTAATTGTGGAAATGTTGACTATAAATGTAAATTACAGAAATATTTTCACAGCATTAAAAAGGTGTGAACAACAACGGAACAACCAGCTGTGTTCACAAGTACTGTAACAAACTGATTGTATTATTTCCATAAATTAGATTTAATTTATGATTAAGTTTGCAATCACAATTAAGCCATGGATTTTCAGATCATGCCACAACAGTATCACATTTTAAGTCCAATTTCAAACTGAATGAGGATTTTTTGATTACCATGAATTTCATAGAAGTCAATCTTTCACAGAAGTTTCACATTCCATTGAAATGTCTAGATAGGATCTGCCTATTGAAAGGGATATTACTGGACAAGATGAAGCAATTCTTTAATCCAGTATAAGGCATCTTCCTATTTTGTTGCATATTTTGTTTTTTGTGAAGATGACAGAATGAAAAATGAATCAAATCAGAAACTGGTCTGCAATTTAAGATTACCCTGATTTTTACATCTCAGATGTAGAGTGTAATCCAGTTATCCTTTGGATGCTATATTTCTCTATTTATTTATTTTTTTTTACAACACAGATCATAAGCAAATGTACATATTAGGAAAAATGTATCAGAAGTGATTTTTAAAAATATAGGCTAATACAGATAACAGATAGCTTGGAGTTATAACTGTGCTAATTCAAAGCAAAAATAGGCCAGAATTAGACTCATTCATATATATTAATATAAATCACCTTCCTATTCCATATCTGTGAATCACATTAAAGTTTTTTTTTTAAAAAAAATCTGAAATAAGAATGCTACATACAGAAACAGCTTTGGAAAACTTATTTTATTTAGTAATTAGTGAAATGAAGTAGATTCCTATTTCCATATTGGAGGGTAAACGTAAGTTAAGAATTTTGTTATGGAGGTAAGTTCATTGACATTACCTGCTGCCATCATTTTAAAAATTTTTAGTTGTTTACCTTACCTGTGATTCACATAGAAAATGTCTAACTGAAAGTAATCATTTTGACAAAGGAGGCATTAATGACTAAAACTCTCCTCTCCCTTGCTTTGAAAACATACAGATCAATTATCACCACACTTTTTCTTCCATTACTCACAGCACATTGAATTAAAAAAGGGTAGTTACAGATTTCTATGTGGCAGAACAGAGAATCTGGCACATCTCATTTGGGTAACTCTCAACTTCAAAGACAAAAAAAACAAAGGACTGTTACTGTATTAATCTCCAAGGTTGTTGGGTTTAGTGCAGATTCTGAGACAAGCACAGAAATTGCATGTGATGCTCCCCATAATCACATGTCTAATTAGCAATTTCAGGCAGATCCTTTCAGTTGAGGGGTTTCATAAACAGCTTTCTATGCCTGTAAAATCACTTCTCCAATGACTCCCACAATTAACTGGATTCATGAATACACTTTTCCATAGAATTTGGTCTACTTTTATATTTCCAGACCATTTAAACACTTGATTTAAAACAAAAATGCACAATTTGGATCCTTAGAAGAAAGGTGCATAGCTGGAGACCCCAGAACCACAATCAACTTCAAAATTTTGGAGTAGATATAGTTTGATTGAGTTTACTGGGAAATGTTGCTCTATAGATGGCTGGGTGCTAAGTCATAGAGATGTTTCTAGGTTAACACCAGTATATAATTACACCCCAAAGCTATTATATAAGCTAATGCAGGTCTCACAAACAGGTGCTATGTACTTCCAATGATAACAGTTGCTGAACATCTGGGCTGTTGAATTCTGTGCCAAGTAAAGCTTCTTGATGGTATTTAAAGGCAGGCCCATGTAATTGCAGTTGTGAGTGTAATTTTGACTTTGATAAGAAGAGAAAGTTATGAAATCCCTGAATGGAATGTAACTATGTGAACTATTTCATTTTAGCTTAAAAAATAAAATAAGGTTTTGGGCATACATCCATCCCTGAGTGAATGTGGATCCAGTGAAAAGGAAACATATTTGTTTTTCAGCCATGAACAATCCTCCAAACAGTCCCTAAAATGTCTTGCTGAATTCCAATTTCGAAAGGAAACGGGGGGAAAATTAAATACAAGAAGACCAATTTTTCTGATTTCATGAATTTTAGTTTTGCGTATATTTAAATCCAGTCATTCTTTACTTGATTCCACTTACCGGTATGTCTTTTTAATAGCTGGGCATGCATTTGGAGTCCAGCTGCTGGCAAAGACCACATGAAAATCTCAGCCTAAAACAGATGGCATATCAGCAGTTCATGTGAGTTAAAGATAAATAAAATAACTGAATTCCATGTACTTGAGGTCACTTTAAGAAGTTTAAAAAAAAGATGAAGCAAGTAAATAAGATAAATTAGGACTACAAGGACTACAACAGATACAGCTTTGTAGACACTGACCAAACTTCCTTATTTGGATTTCAGAGTGAGCAATTCACAAAATCTGCTTGTGTCTGCTCAAAAATTGGGAAATGGGCGATGATCTTCTTTGCTCAAATAGAATGTTTGACTTCATAGCTTTCATAACCTCTGAGGAAATGTTTCTAGCTACATTTTATCTGCAGAAAAGGAAAGGGCCTTTCCATCATTCTGGGAATTACAAATGCCCTGTATTTGCTTCTGAGCTGAAAGATTACTGTTCTATCTTTATGGAGCAGTTAATTACCACTTGCTGTGACATAATCTTACAGTTAAGCTGCTTGTGGCAAATTGTATTGGAAACTGTGAGTGTGCAGAAGAGATGCAGAAGTGTTTTGACAACTTGACAAAACTGATTGCTTGTCACTTCAAAGCTAAAAAAGAAAAAAAAATTCAAAACGTGTTGTGGCCAAGATGGATTTTTATTTTAACAACTGCCAGTATCTGGAAAAGTAAGTTTTTCAGCATCCACTGCACTGATTTTTAATAAAGACAGCCAAACGTTTAGGAGAGAAATTGGAAAAGCTTAAAATTATTTATTATTTATTTATTTATTTATTTATTATTTCAATTTATAAACCGCCCTTCTCCTTGCGGACTCAGGGCGGTGAACAGCCAGAATAAAACATGGTACACAAAAGTTAAAAACAATTAAAAATTATTAAATATTATTTGGCCAAGAATTAAAACAACCCAATTTAAAATCAAATTCAAATTTAAAAACGGAGGATGGACTCAGGCTAACCCAGCTAGATGGAATAAATGGGTTTTAAGGGCCCGATGAAAGGTCCGGAGATCTGGAATCCTGCGTATCTCCGGGGATAGGTCATTCCAGAGGACGGGCGCCGCCACAGAGAAGGCTCTCCCCCTAGGGGTCGCCAGCCGACACTGTCTGGCCGACGGCACCCGGAGGAGGCCCTCTCTGTGCGAGCGTACTGGCCGGTGGGAGGCTATTGGCGGCAGCAGGCGGTCCCTCAAGTACCCAGGTCCTAAGCCATGGAGCGCTTTAAAGGTGGTCACCAACACCTTGAAGCGCACCCGGAAGACCACCGGGAGCCAGTGCAGCTCGCACAGGAGAGGTGTCACGTGGGAGCGCCACGTCGCTCCCATAATTCCCCGCGCGGCCGCATTCTGGACCAGTTGGAGCCTCCGGGTGCACCTCAAGGGGAGCCCCATGTAGAGAGCGTTGCAGTAGTCCAAGCGGGAAGTCACGAGAGCATAGGTGACTGTGCGTAGGGAGTCCCGATCTAGAAAGGGACACAACTGGCGTATCAGGCGAACCTGATAAAATGCTCTTAACTTTACTTTTCAAAGCTATTCAAAACATCTTGGCAATCCCAAATGGAACACAGTACTTTAGCCTGTACTTCTGAAAGACCTGATAAAGGTGCTCAAGGAAGTCATTTGGACTTTCAGAAGATAGCTGATGTCTGTCACAGATCTTCCCCAGGTTTTTCTGTTTGGGAACATCATTTTGCAAAGCACAAACAACTAAATCCTTGAACTCTTTCAGTCATTCATAATCTGGGCTATCATAGTTGTTTATCAACCTCCTGGGATCAGTCTCAGGAAGAAGAGATTTTTCCTCTTCAGCAAGTTTATATAAGCAGCAGCTACCATCAGACACCTCTCCTTGGCCATAAGAAAAACATCTAGCGTGGCCTGTAGTTCTGCCCAATTAGGGTTATGACTAATAGACAAAACTAATTCAGCTTATTTATGTGGGGTTTCTGTGTAAGAACAAAGCTAGTCCTTCTAGGAATAGTCAAATAGATACTACCCTGTTTCCAGAATAAGACATCCCCTGATAATAAGCCCAAACGGGCTTTTGAGCGCATGGCAATAAGGCCAAGCGCTTATTTCAGGGTTCAAAAAATTATAAAACAGGGTCTTATTTTTGGGGAAACACAGCAGATTGGGCAGAAATGGATAGATTGACATTGAGAATTAAATAGAAGATGTAGAGTATTATCAAACATGGAATCTATTTTACCAATGGTTGGAAAAAAAGGGTGAAATTTAAGAATGTAAATTTGTATTGTTAAACAAATTAAATACTCAGACAACATGTTTATTAAGCACTAAGAAATGTGTCGTCCCCCCCCCCGTCCCCGTCCCCCCCAGTTTTTCAAATGCAGGAGCAGTAGCTACTGCATCCATAGGAAAGAGTGATAAAATGTTAAGGGAGTGGATGCCTGTCTCCTATTTACATAGAACATAGCAGTTCTGCTAATTTACAGTGCTGACTGTTCATTTCTCTCTGCAGGATCCCTGCTGCCTTAAGTCAATCTCATTCTTTGTCAGCAAGGGAAGCACTGAAGGACTCTTGTTAGGAAAAGAGAGCCATTTATTTAGGTATCATAGGATTAGGTAAAGAGGAAGAGGATCTGGTCTCTGACATGTCTATAGACGCAAAGAGAGAAGTCCTAAAATAAATTTTGTTTTTGTTTTTGCCATGGCAAAAGTTTAACTCTTCTCCAACCCATCACTTGCTCTTTTTTGCTCTGTTTAGTTTTTCAGGGAAGGATAAAATATACAGGAATATTCAAGCTGATCTCCTTCCTGCTTCTGACTAAGGTTTTGCCATGGATCCACCCAAGAGGAAAAGTGGAAAAACAACTGTACTTTCATGATATTTATTTTCTTTTTAGAAAGTGCCTGTTTGTCATGCAGACTTTTATGTGTGAAATATAGATTAATGTCATATTGAATACACATATAGGTTAACACTATTTTGGACAATGCCACTTTTCCATTCATCCAAAATTTATTTTTTTATTTTATTTTGTCGAGTACATATTAGATAATATATATAAGTATAAGTATGAATTGAATACATAAAATGAATACAATTAAAGAGAACATTAGGACATGAACGGAAGGCATGCTGGTACTCTTATGCACACCCCTTACAGACCTCTTAGGAATGGGGTGAGGTCAACAGTAGACAGTCTTAGGTTAAAGTTTAGGGGGTTTTGGGATGAGAGCACAGAGTCTGGTAGTGCATTCCAGGCATTAACAACTCTGTTACTGAAGTCATATTTTCTGCAATTGACTTTGGAGCGGTTCACTTTAAGTTTGTATCGATTGTGTGCTCGTGTATTGTTGTGGTTGAAGCTGAAGTAGTCATTGACAGGTAGGACATTGTAGCAGATGATTTTATGAGCTATGCTTAGGTCATACCGAAGGCGGCGTAGTTCTAAATTTTCTAAACCCAGAATTTCAAGTCTGGTGGCATAGGGTATTTTGTTACAAGCAGAGGAATGGAGGACTCTTCTTGTGAAATATTTATGGACGCACTCAATTGTATTGATGTCCGATATGCAGTGAGGGTTCCAGACAGATGAGCTGTATTCGAGAATTGGTCTAGCAAATGTTTTGTATGCTCTGGTTAGTAGTGTAATATTACTGGAGAAAAAGCTACACAAGATTAGATTTACAACCCTTAATGCCTTTTTGGTGATGTTGTTACAGTGGGCTCTGACACTTAGATCATTTGATATGAGTACTCCAAGGTCCTTGACAGAGTGACTATGACAGACTCACTCCATTCCTCTGTAGTTTGTAAATTCAATTTTACAACCACAGCTCTTTAATTGTCTCATTGGCCTATATAATTTTTTATTTTATTTTATTCCAAATATGAGTATTTTTTTCCCCACAACGGGCATTCACGGCATGTATCCATGCTAAACTCTCCATGGTACTTCATATAAACTAATTTGGTTCTTTTCCTGTGCCTCTGCATGGATTGGCAGTCAGCATTTCTCATTCCTAGCTATATATCTTTGCAAAGAGAGCACCAATGACATAAAGCAGTTTGATCACTCAACAGGCACTGCAAGACTTTTCCTTTCCAAAATGAGTTTTTTAAAATGAGCATTAGCCCCTATAAATAAATTAAAAGTTTCTAATACATTTTCATTGCTCACAGCACTTAATATTTAAATGTTTGGGTTTAATTCACTTTATGTTTTCAAACAGACCTCCTGCGAGCTTGGAAACTGTATTTACATTTCATATCCTCACATATTTCAGTACAGCCTGGAGACCTCCTTGAGTGAAACATTCCTCAGTAAGTTGAATTAATACGGCCAATTTCAGAAGCACCTGAGAAACCATTTTGTTGAAAAAGCTATATTATAATTAGCTCGCTATCTTGTGACCCAGAAAAATTGCTGTGCGAGAGATCAAGAATGGTCAGAATTTAGCAGTATGGGAGGAGAAATGGGAAACAAGAAGGGATTTGAAACTTTGAAAGTCATCAACAACATGCTGTGGTGAGAAAGAGGAAAGTGAAACCAGGCCACTGTATTGGTCCTGCTGAAAAGAACTTGAAAACTTCAAAAGCTGATATCTGACAGCCAATTTCCCCCATATCATAATAGCAATAATGGCCATCTCAAGATACGAATAATAAACATTCTTTTTTTAAAGAACATTTTTAGGACTTGTCTTTTCAATATTCTCATAATGAGAATTATGAGAGCCACTTACTTTGGTGTAGTGGTTAAGGGACCAGGCTAGAAACCAAGAGACCATAGGTTCTAGCCTCCCCTTAGATACAAGCCAATTGGGTGACAAACCATAAAATGAAGGGAATCCGCTTCCAAAATCTTGCCAATAAAATGGAAAAGACTGGTTTAAGCAGACTTTGAGTAAAAAACTGAGTTAAAAACAACAACAACAACAACAACAACAACAACAACAATAATAAGTACTGTGTTAAACTGCCTCTTTGATTTGCACAGTAGTGCAGATTTTCCTCAGTTCTGCCTATTCTCTTAATGTGGCTAGATTTTGTTTTGTTAAGTACATTTAAAAAACGGCAAAGAAATTTAATTCCCTTTTCTCAAAATTCTCTGAGTTTATTAGATCGTCAGTATATATTTGAACAAACTCACTCTAAAGCTATCATTTTCATATCCTCACAA